>JBAJHW010000005.1:109169469-110461344 GCA_037013535.1 Intellagama lesueurii
TGGTTAATCCACGGGGTCACTGGCCTTCTCAAGTGGAAGATCAAATCCATGCAACAGGGTGAGCTGAGCTCCCATAGTTTGTTCCAGGTTCTGCCTACTTGAGGCAGTAGGAAGCTGGAATGAACAGCCAGGAATTAGGAATGAAGCCTGAGTGGACTTTGGAGCACTAATGTAGCCCTTTGAATAAGCAGGCAGACAGGAAAGAACTTGGCCCGATGAGGCAACTTCACCCATCCCAGCAGTCAAGATTTGGAAGGCCCTTGGCCCGATTCTTGGCACAGAATCAGCAGCAGGCAAGCCCAAGGCAGCTGTAGAGGGATGCAGGATTTGGGGCCAACATGGCCCAAGGAGGCTGGAATTGATGCCCAGTGAGGTGGGGGGGATGCCCACACAGGTTGCACATAGCAGTAACATAGACTGTGGCACTGCGGGTTAAACCGCTGAGCCACTGGGCTTGTCCATCAGAAGATCAGCACTGCAGTTTGAATCCGTGCGACGGGGTGAGCTGTGTCCCATTGCTTTTCACCCAGCTTCTGCCAGCCTACTGGGGCAGTAGAGAAGGTTAGGAGGCCAGAATGAACTGGCATGAATAATTGGAATGAAGCCCAAGGAGGCTGGAATCATGAAATATGTGTAAATATACATTTCCGAGATTTTTCAGAATAAATGAATCAGAGGATACTGATCCTGGAGATAGGGAGGGACATGTCACACACAGCACATCTCAGGAGGAGGGAGCACATTGGTCAGGTTTGGGTGGGGCTGAACCTGGCCCTCTTGGCACGGGGACACCCGAGGAGGGTAGGACGCTGAAGTCAGCAAGCAGCATTTGAGAATCAAGCCTGAGGAAGTTGGAATGAGCACGCAGGCCTTTTGGAAGTGGAAGGAGCTGCAGGACTCGGAAAGTTGTCATGTAGCCAGCAATGTAGACTTTTGGACCCATAGGGCACTGAGGAAGTTGGCAGCAAGGTAGACAGTGGTGCTGCGGGTTAAACTGCAGTGCTGAGCCACTGGGCTTTTTATAGGTGCTGTTGTTGTTGTTGTTGTCCATTTTGGTATGGGGGATGCCGGGACAGGCTTGGGGGGGGGGCAGAGCCCGGCTCTTGGGGAATCAGTAGCACCAACAGGAGAAAAGGGTCCAAGCCTAGGTGCTACTAACGGCGGTTAATCCACGGGGCCGTGGGGCTGTCAGAAACAGATCAGCTCTGCAATCTGAAGCCGTGTGATGGGGTGATGGGGCGACGCCCGGACAGGCTTTGGGTGGAGCTGAGACAGGCCTAGGAGAATCACCTGTCACTCACCACCAATGTCTAACTAGACTTGATGACAACCTTCAAACAAACAAAGATGCTCCTTCAGAACTAGAAAGCTGGGGCTTGCAACTTGGCTGCTGAGACTGCCCGGATATGATAAAGATAGCCCTTGGAGGTTGGGGGGGGGGGGCTGAGACAGGCTGGCCCTCTTGGCACGTTCGGGATGCCAGGACTGGCTTTGGGTGTGCCAAGAGAGGGTTGGCTGGTGCTCTAGTCACGTCCGGGGGTTCCGGGACAGGCTTTGCGTGTGCCAAGAGAGGGTTGGCTGGCGCTCTAGTCACGTCCGGGTGTGCCGGGGCAGACTCTGGGTGTGCCAAGAGGGTTGTCTGGCCCTCTTGTCATGTTCGGGGGTGCCGGGACAGGCTCTGAGTGTGCCAAGAGAGGGTTTCGGCTTGGATGCCAAGAGGGCCGGCCTGGGTCTGCCCCACCCAAAGGCTGTCTGCGCATCACCCCATCACCAAATCGCCTGGCTTCAGATTGCAGAGCTGATCTGGTTTAACCCGTGCCAGGCAAGAGTTCTGCAAAACTTAGCCTGTCGGGACTACATAACCCAGCAGGCAGTCAGGGAGGCAGAAGGTAGAACAAACTTGGAAACAGCAGCAGGCAGGAGTTCTACGAAAATTGGCCCGCTGTGCTGACGTGACCCAGCAGGCAGGCAGGACTTAGTTGGAACTTGGCCCAAGGAGGCGACTGGAATTGGCAGCTGGACTTCTGACTGAGGGCAGGTTTACAGGCTGGCAGGCAAATAGGCAGGTCTTGGTTTTTTTAGGAGGACTGGAGAGTAGGTAGGTGGGCAGGCGGGCAGGCAGAGAGGTGGGAGCAGGCACGCAGACAGGCAGGTGGTGTTTTAAGAGAGAGACTGTCATTGGAACCCTACCTCTTTGGGTTCAGTGAGGGGAAGCCCAACAAGGGAAGGTTCACCTTGATAAACGACAGTCTCTCCACAGTAACGGGATCCAAACACGAGCGGCGTGGTCGGAGTATGTTTCCGAGATGGGAAAACACACGCTTGCTCTGGACGCTGGTGGGGGGATGGAAAGGAGGTCCATGGCCACATTGGACAACTCCGGCCATATGACTAGTTTTCTAGTCCAGTTATGGAGGGGATCTGACTGGTGGGGCTGAGGGGGCTCAGCCAGATATTCCCGCACCATTATCTCTGCCGAATCCTCCTCAGCCAGCTGTCTTTCCTCTGAGGTAAGTGCCAAGGTCACCACAGAGCTCCAGTAATGTTGGTGGTGAATGGAGCCTTCACCAGGTGAAGTCCTTCCCTGTGGTTCAGCAAACCACCCTGCCCCTCATGGCCCAACGTTCCCGTCGCCCCACACAAGTGTTGTGCCCCCAACGCCCTGCGGACCTCAGTGGAGAGCTCCGTTCTCCACTCCTCAAGGTCTGAGGTGCGTGCTGCCAAGCCCCCCTTGATTCGATGATCACACAGGCAGGCGATGTGGTAAGCTCTGTCACTGTAGACAGGATGGAGTCACTTCTGCATGCCTGCCTGCAACCTCTTCACCAAAGCCCTGGTCCGTGGAAGGAGGGAGGATCCTGGTGCCACAGCAGTCTCCAGGGACCGATCGAGGGCATGACCTGCCTCAGGCTTGCCGTATAACCACACAAGATGTCCGTGGTTTCCAGGAAGGGCTTGAGCACCTCCACCATCTGGGAGAGGGCCAGCCAATCCATGGCACTGATGCCCACCTCTCTCCGCCCGGGCAGAATGGGCATGGAGGACATGATGTCCTCCAAAACGGCCTTCTGCTCTGCCAGGTGGGACACCATGGTGTAGGTGGAGTTCCACCTGGTGGGCAGGTCTGTCAGGAGAACATGGGTCTCCTGACCCAACTACTCCTGCCTCTCACGCAGCTTGCGGGCGGCTTTCAGGCTGTGGGAGAAGTGGCCCACCAGTTGGCAGCATTGCTCCAGGAGTGCCCGCATCTCCCAGGTGCCTGCGTCCCACTCGGGCTTGACGTGGCTGCCCAGGCCGAGGGCATCGCACACCACAAGGTGTAATTTGTGCGCCATGCATACAATGCTCTCAAAGTCCGCCACGTTCAATGCCGTCAACATGTTCCGCCCAGCATCTGTGACCATGTGGCCACGGGTCACCTCCCCCTCCGGTGCCCACTCCTGCAGCGCGGACAGGAACTCATAGGTGATGTTCCTCCCCGTCGCCTGAGCTTCCATGTGCCGCGCCTGCAGCAGAATGGTCCTGTAGCCTGGGGGCAGGGCAAGGGCCTCCCCCTGTGGCCCTGTCGCCGATGCCCTGCCACTACTCAAGTCCTCTGGCTGCCACCAGTGAGCTGTGAGCGAGAGGTAGCCGTGCTGACCTCCGCTCCACAGGTCCATTGTGAAGTGTACCTTGCACCCCGTAGCCGTGAAAAATGGTCACAGACCACCTCCTTCACAGAGTCATAGAGTGAGGGCAGCACTCTAGAACTGAGTTCTCCATGAGGGGAGGTTGTACCAGGGGCAAAAAAATGCAGCATCCGGCAGAAGGCTTGGGGTTCCACAATGGACAGTGGAAGTCCGAGCAGGGTGATCATTTCGTTAACGAGATGAGTGGCCGCCTGCTGGGCCTTGCCCTTCGACCGCCAGCTGAGGGTCATGGTGGACCCAATGGGTGCCACTTTGTGGAGCGTGGCCTGCCTCATGCTCCCAGCCCCAGAAACCCCTGTGGCTGCCCTTTTGAAAAGAGGTGCCTTCTCCTGCCTCCTTTCTGCCTCCCCTGGAGCTGCTCTTTTTCCTCTCCCAGATGGCACGGACGAAGTGCCTTCCCTGGACAGGAGCCTTGGGTGGTGCCTCTCCAGATGTTGGTGGAGGGCGGTGGAGGACAGATGCCTGGGGTCTGACCCCCTCCGGACCACCCCAAGGAAGGTATTGCAGTGTGCCAGCCTTGGGTCATCGCTGAGCGCCGTGAAATGATCCCACATGGCCCCTCTGCCATGTTTGCCCAAACAAGGACCCACTGCCTGCCCCTGACTGCTGGCCTGGGAAGAACTCTGTGTCCCAGGGGTGCCGCTGGTCTGGGAGGAGGGAACAGATGACTCTGGGGACAGGGGTGGGGTGGGGGCTGTGAAGCCTGCCCTGCCGTTACTGGTTCCAAATCAGACTGGGGATCTTCGGAAACCAGTAACTCCTCAGATTCCTCTAGGAAGAGGAGCAGCAGTTCTTTTGGCACCTCTGGAAGCTTTGGTTCCATGCCTGCCTGCAAGGCCACCGGAGGAGGGACAGTGGCACTGGTTATCATAGATGTGGTTGTGCACATGGTGGTCATGATGACGGTGCTGCTACCTAGCCTGCGTAGCTTCACAGCCTTCTTCCCCTTGGATTGCCCCTGAAGAAATCCCTTCATTTTCTACTGCCTGCCTAACAAACCAACTAAACAAATAAAGCAATGGAGATTGAGGAAGGAAACTAATTGAGGGTCAGAGAGTGTGTGTAGATTTTATTTTTAGAATGATGGTGGTGTAATTCTTTTACTAAAATGTGACCTGCCTGCCTAAACAAAGCCCCCCCTCAATATAATGTAATTAGGAAAATTTCCCCCCCCGACCCACTGTGGCAGAGAAGCCAAAAAAATCCAAAAAGAAAAGCCCTGCCAGCTAAGTCTCAGTCAGACACACACACACACACACCCAAATAAGTTTTAGAAGAAAAAGGAATGATGCATCCAGCCACCCACCAAATTCCCTGAGAGACACAAGCCTCCCTAAAATGAACTTTTGAAAACTGAATAATCCTCCCACCTAGACACACACACACACACACACACACACACACACACACACACGTTTTAGAAGAAAAAGGAATGATGGATCCAGCCACCCACCAAATTCCCTGAGAGACACAAGCCTCCCTAAAATGAACTTTTGAAAACTGAATAATCCTCCCACCTAGACATGTGCACGCACACACAACCAATTTGGGGAAAGGCAAAAATGATTCTCCTAAAATAAACTTTTGAAAACTGAATATAAAGGAAAAGAGATTCCACAGTCACACAACGACAGTTCCCCCCCCCCCACTGGACGATACACACACACACACACAAGCCTCCAGGGGTGAAAAAAGGTTTGATTGATTTGAATTTGAAATAAAATTAGCCCTTCCAAAGAAGTAGCCTAAGCTACCTGAAATCCCTCCCCAAATTCCCAGTAAAGTTGATGATGATTGATGAATGATGATGAAAAAGAAAAATATAAGTCTTTGCTTTGCTGCCGCAAAAGCGAAACCGCAAGAGCACCAGCAAGCCAGCGAGCAGCAACTGTTCTCACTCTGAAGAGCACGAACAAAAGTGGGGAATGGCCAGATGGGAAAAAGTTTATATGAAGTGTCTGTAAAAGTAGATACACCTTTCAGCAGTGCTATTGGCTGCCAGACATGCCAATCCAGGATCTCTGTCCTGATTGGCCAGAGCTTCGAATTGGTGCCAGCAAGCTCAGAGAGGCCCCCAAAAGGGGTAACGAACATAGACGAATATGAACGGATCGACGAATAAAACTGAGGAAATATTCGTCAAGCCATATTTGTCCTGATTTAAAATTTTACAAATACGGATCGACAAATATATGATGAATCAGCTATATTCGCCAGAAAAACTGATCCGTTTTATATTCGTCCCCATCTCTAGTCGTGATCACATGAGGCAAATGTTCCCTAGTTATACCCCAGTTAGATTATTGTAGAAACTTCCAGTTATATGACACACAGCCATTATTGACTCATTTACCCAGCCAGTGGTATAACTGTAGTTTATTTCCCCCTTGCTGGGAAGCTTCTGTTATTTTGTTCCAATTGTGTTTTGATATATTCCTTAAATTCTTTTCCAAAGCTAAGTCACTGGAGAAGGCTGCCCTGCTATAAATTTTTTTCTTAAAGTTCGTGGCAAGTATGTCGATACATAGGTAAACTTATGTCAATGGCCAGGTAGGCCAGGATATTGGTAGTCATCACATCACTCCAACTACTGTATGGCAAACAACACAGTCCTGGATAGGAGTACCAGATCCTTTGACTGCAATGCAGTTCTTCCAGAGTCACTGATGCAACAGAGGTAATTTTACTGAACAGCAACCTCTACCCGATATATCAATGTATTGTTAAGAAAAAAATCATTATTTTTTGCCTTTCTGGCTATCTTTAGTATACCAACAGCAAATTTCAAATGACTTGATTTTTTCCTGTCTTTCTTCAGTATCTTCCTTTCAAACAGTATGCATAATTTTGACCTTGGTTTCCAGCGACCTTCTTTGCTAACTCCAACCTCTTCTCTCTTTTTAATTTCTTTTTTTAAAAAAATATATTTATTATTATTATATAACTATAACATAAACAAAAACATATAACATACAAACTAAAATACAATTTAACTGTGTTCCCCACCACCATATGCGGGACCTCTTGCCATAATCTTCCTCTTCCTTATTGTTCTTCTTCTTCTTCTTCTTCTATTGTCCTCTTCTCCAAAACTGCATTGATTCTTGATTTGGAGCTTTCCCTTTTCCTCTTATTAACACATATTCCAAAAATCTACCCCATATTTCATAAAAGTTATTTTTTTCAACTCTCCTTTCTTAACCTTTAAGTTACAAGTTAATTTATCATTTATTGCTATATTCCATTTCTTTATACCATTCTTCAATTTGCAATTCGACTTTTGATTTCCATTGCCTAGCTATAATCAATCTAGCTGCTGTTAATGAATTGGTTATCAATTCTTTAGTCATTTTGTCATATTCCACATTCTCATATATTGATAACAAAGCAATCTCAGCATTAAATTCTATATCTTTTTCACATATGTAGCTTAATTCTTTAAAAATTTGTTTCCAAAATCTTTGCACTTTTTCACATTCCCACCACATATGAAAGTATGTACCAATTTCCTTCCCACATTTCCAACAGACATTCGGATGATTGACATTAATTTTATTTAATTTTGACGGTGTTAACTACCATCTTAAACTAAGTTTAAAAATTTTTTCCCTTACTCTTACTGACATAAATCTTAACACCCTCATTTTCCATATCATCCTCCATTCTTCTTCATTAATTCTTTTTCCAATATCTTGCTCCCACACTATTTTCAATCCTTCTTTCTCACTTTCCTCTTCCTCTAAATTAAGAAGTAAGTAAATTTTACTCACAGTACCTTTCACTGAGTCAGTCATCCGAATGTCCTCATATGACAATAAAAATTGTTCATACTTTGTATATTCTCTACCTTTATTATATTTATTTACCCATTCATTAGTCCATCTTTCTAATTGTATATAATTCAACCATGAAATGCTCCTATTCTGAAGAGTTTGTTTCATTTGATCTGTCGATCTCATTTTATACACCAATCTTTCAATCTAATCACTTTCTTTTCTTTAAATAGCTCCACATACACTTTCATATTGGTAGGAAAATTTTCTATTTCTGTCACTAATCCAAGTGGGGGCGTATGATGAACATAAATTCTTTTTACACTTATACCATATATTTAACAATGTCTTTAAAAATGGGTTATTAATTTCACTTATTTTATCTTTCTTAACTATACCGAATAAATATTTTTCTATATCTGCCTGTAATTCTGATGATTCCATTTCCCACCAAATTAGCCTTTCTGGATTATATATAATTTCCCCAATAAACCTCAATTGGTTAGCCAAATAATAATTTTTTATATTTGGTAAACCTATACCACCTTTTTTTGTTGTTTTATACCAATACTCTTTTTAATTTCAAGAAGCAAAGGGACACCTTCTGGAAAACATTTACACAACATATTCATAGAGATATTGGTCCAATACAGCTTTTCTTCTTCCGCATGCATAACTCAAAGAAAGGGATATGGAATTGGAACATAGCTTTCCAGTCTACATTTGGCAGAGTGGCCATGGCAACATTAGTTTAACCGAGAGGTTAATGGGTGTGTATATGAGATGGGTAGGAACTTTGGTTTCTAGGTTCATGCTGCTTCATCAGCCGTGCCTCCTAATCTTAGGAGGTGGAGAAGGGAACTTTGTGATCCTGCTGAGACTGGTCGCACGAAGAGCAGGAGAAAAGCAGCACACACCAGCTGGTGAGTGGGGAAGCCAGCAGGGGTGGGGAAGGTGAATCTGTGGTGCCACGCTGACGAAACAGCACAAACCTCCAAACTGAAGTCCGTGCCCATCTCTAGTGTGTATGTTTCTCCACTGTATGTGTTGTACCTGCTTACACCTTTCCTTCACCATTTCATTAAGTCCAAATTTTAATTGGGGAGGGGGACTACACACTGAGAGACTGAGAGAAGGGCCTCCTGGAAGATCTTAAAAAGCAGGCAGTAGGACATTGGATGTCATCAGCACACTGGTGGTACAAGACCACAAAATTCTGGACAGTCTCTTTCAGGTTTTTCATGTAGACGTGGAATAGTATGGGGAATCATGGAACCCTGAGACACTCCACTGGCTAATGGTCATGGTGTTGAACAAAAGTCCCCCAGCACCACTACCATTCACAGAGTGACACCACGCAAAGCAAAATCCCAGAAACTGACTCCTTTTTTCATAGGTTCACCACTTCTCATCCAAACACAAAGCAATGTCAACAACTGTGAATGGTAGTGAGCAGAAGAGGGTATCCTGTAGACCATCTTGACTGCTGCCATTGGTGTTGTCAATACTCAGGCTGCTTTTTGCTATGTAAAGCTTGGCATCTTTTTTTCCTGCTGGCAATGTGGGCATGATATTTTGCAGCAATATTGAACAATTTCCTGGTTTTTTGAATCTTGAGTACAGAAGCACAATATCCCGCATTCATAAACTGGAGGGTTTTATGAAAAATTGAATATATATATTTAAATATATATTCTAAATGCTCCCACTTTTAGAAATACCTTGTAGAATGTTGATTTGCTGTCCTGCACAAGATCACTGCTTCAATCTTGTGCAGCAATAATCTTTGCCCCAACACATTTTTGCATTCCTACGCCCACTTTTTTCCACCACCTTTTCTATTCACATGGATCCCATACTTTTAACAGGCACAGTTTCCATATGAAAGGGAATTTCGTAGTTTTTTTTTTTATCCTGCTTGGAGCATAAAAATCAACAGTTGCAAAATGTGTAACGTTAAGTTAGCTGCAAACACATATGTTAATGCAGGGAAAGTTGACAGATTCTGACACACACAGCATTACAGAGATGCATACAGAGTATGTAGACAACAACAGAAAAATAATAGTGATGATTAACACTAATTTTGAAAAAGCTTCCAACCTAGAGATCTGTGGAATGCCCAATGCATACACAGATTAAGTGTTCAAGCTGAGCAAAAACTGCTCAGGCATTCATTTCACAGGAGGAGGAATTTCTAGACTGTAGTATGCCCTATACTCAGAGTGTGCAAACAGGTTAATCAGGAAGGATCACAACACATTTTGAAATGAATGAAATGATAATGCTGAATAAATACATTTCTACTGAATATTAAGTACAGAGTCTAAAATAATGTGATTAGACCTATCCATAGCCTTATGCTCTCATCACATCTGCAAAATGGGAACAATCATTCTAACCTGATTCAAGGTTAAACTATTACTTACTAATGCAGGGAAAAGTGTTTTGTATGCCTAAAATGCATTTCAATATGCTAAGTTTTATTACTAGCAATGATACTATATAATAGCAACGACAGAATTAAATAATTCTTTTCATAAATGCTTTTACTCTGAGAAAGGAGCTCCCCTTTTCAAAAATGAATTGAGGGACCAATTGACTCTCCACATGTGCAGATGGCTTCCTATCTGTGGCACAAAGTTGCTTTCTTTTGAAAATCCTATTAAAAGTGCAATCTGACACATTTCTACTAAGAAGTAACTACCACTGACTTCGGGTTAGATTGTAGTCAGAAAGTCAAAGTGATTCTGAAAGGGAGAATAAAGTGATCTTTATTCTTCTAATGCAGATATGATTCAGTTGTAAAAGAGATAAACCCAAAATGCTTCTTCACATAGAGAATGATAAGACAATGATAAGGCAAGTTTTGTGACTTTTCTGTAAAACATCCAATGTCCTACCATTCACATCTGAAGGCTATCACTTTGATAAAGTGCCACTTTAATGCAGATGCCACAATGTGTGCATCTGTATATGAACTCTACAATTTTAAGCACTCAGGACCCATGTATGTGGCAGCAATCACAACTCTGACTTTACTCATTTTATCATCCCTGCAGGGCTGGGTTTTGCCTCCATTCCCCATTTATCTGGCAGGGAATTACCAGATAAAGCCCTTCTTCTGTTCTGCTGTCCTTTTGCAGAAATAGAATAACCTGGTCTTCATTCTCCAAAAGTAGACTTGGCCATGCACATCACGACAATTTATACAAGGGATGGAGACTTATTCAAAATGGCAGCTGGGAATCCAGACAAGCTAATAATGTAAATAGCCCCAAAGTGCCATGACCAGCACTTAGGTGAAACACAGCCAAGTATGGCAAGTGAACCATCCACTTTTAAATAATTGTTTTTGCTCTTCCACTACTTCCAAGCAGTCATTTTGTCTTTCCCTCTCCTCACTCCCCACTCCATTTGTAAGGCAACAGACATTGCAATGATGTCTCTATGTGTAAATTGAGAGACACAGAGATTCAGAGTCAGAAAAAGGCAAGTTTCAACTGGGTTACACAGAAGTGAGTCCTGTGATGTTTCAGCAGTAGGAAAGGGCAGATGACTGAAGTAGTTCGGTTGTTCAGTTCCTCACTGAAACTAGCTGCAAACATTTAACCAAACCTCAAGGGTTCCTTGCTCTTCAGGAGACTTTTACTTTTGAGAAGCCATCTTATCTTTGAGGAGTCATATCACTCCTGAGCAGCTTGATGTTGCCATCTAATTCAATGTACTTAAATGGGAAACATATGATAATCAATAAATATTAATTAATTGATTTTCAAACTAAAATAAAAATTAAATTAAATTAAAAATATGTACCTCTCCAGAGTCCCCTTAACACCCAAGCCAAGATTCAGGTGCCTAAGTAACATGCTATGGTACTTATAATAATAATTAAATACAATTTGATTGTAACTTATGGCAGCCTTTTTAGGGTTTTCAAAATTTGGAAAACTCAGAAGTAGTTTACCTCTCCCTTGTTCTGGTAGTGCCTTGGGACTGTGCAGTTTAATGCAGATGCCACAATGTATACATCTATATGTGAAATAAAGAGATCAATGGCCCACTCTACAATTTAAAACTCTTAAAACCAGATTATGTGGTAGCAAGGATAGACAGGCTGGCTCTTCTCCTGGGAAACACACACACTTTTATTAGTCTAGATAAATGGTTAGTGCTTGGATTCTAATGTGAGAAGTGGCACTGTACTCCTAAACATTTGAAGAGTTGACACACATAGGATGGGTAAAGAAATTTCTTTAGTACATTTTTTATTTGCTCTTTGATTAGAGCTGCCCTGTTTTTTCTTCTTCTCTGAACTAGTGTGTCTACTACCTTTATGACAATGGGGAAAATTACAATAACTTCAGCTGATTATTACTATCCCAACACTGTATTTCAGGAGATGTAAAGATTTATCTTTTCAGTGTTTTAATTCACTGAAACATTTCTTCTCCAGGGGAATTAAAAAGAAAAAGTATTATTTACTCCTTTTTCTTGTCAATAGATACAAATTGAAGTGTCTCTGTTATTTCAACAGGTTTCTATTAAAATTATGACTTCCCCCGACACCTTCTGGAAGCTGGTTAATCCATATTATTGATTGAAGCATTTTCTCTTTGAACACAACTGTTGGCTGTATGGCACCTATCTCATCCAACTTGAGCATGTACCATTTTTTCCCAGCATTCCCCATTATAAGTGTACCAACACAGAATGTAAACTTTTCTTCTTTCCTCACTCTCTGTTGCTGATTTTATTCTTCCATTTCTAAAGCCCCAGCCGACAATTGGCATGCCAGTTACAATTAGCAGGACAAGGTCAGTCTGTCAAAGATGAAGCTGGCTGTGAGGAGAAGACAGTTGTAGGGCTTTATCTGCCTGTCAGCTGGACTGCTATGTCAACTTAAATACCATCAGGGGTTTCTTTTTAAAATACAGAATAGCTTAAGGAAGAATTGGGTGGGGGGGAGGGGAGAGGGCATATATGAGTAATGATCAAAGGAAAGCAAAACCCAGGGAGGCCAAACTCTCAGGACACCAAGGTATGAGAACCTTTTAACAAAATGTCAGCACAGGCTGATTAAACAAACTGCAGCTGACAAAGGGATGTTGATTGGTCTTCTAGTGCATAAGAAAAGTCAACACTGAATCTTGCAGAGGTTCTTAAATATTTCAAAGAGGCAAAGAAATTTCCAAGGCTATGTGATCAAATGAAATTTGGCACAAAGATTTAACGCTTACCAGCTCTTTGTGTTTGGGGGTGTTAGATTCTTGCTTAATTTTCAGTTCTGTTGATAACATTTTAGGAGCCTCTGGACATGGCATGATGCCCAGTCACAATGTAAAAATACTAGCTAGCTTACAAAAGCAGTAGAAATTAGTTTTGTCAGGCATAGTGTTCCATTAATAAATATTCACTAGTTAAATTTTAAAATACTTTCTGTTTTCTAATTATGCTTTTTTAAAAGGGGGGATTAATATCCAGTTACTGAAGCTTTCCCAATGCTTTAGCAAAGCCTCCTCCAACCAGGAATTCTCCAAATGTATTGAATGGCTACTGTCATCTTTAGGGATATGCTATTTGGATTTTTTTTGGATGAAAAATCCCAGAATTCTCCACTGTGGGAATTCCACTTGACAGATAGAAACTAAATGTAACTCTCTTGGAAAAAAGGCTGAAACTGGAAGGCTTCATGGCCTAGCATAGGCTTAACTTCCTATTCAAAAAAGAAGGTATCAATCTAGCCACCTTTTTGTTAGTGTTCCTAGGTTAGGAGTTAGCCCATGCACAACTAACCCCAATCCTCTCCAAAATATTTGGGGTTGTACCTTTACCTGTGTTACCTAGCCAGTGCCAGCTTGCTCCAGAAAGTGGTTGAGTGAAAACCCTTTAGTGAAAAACACAGGCCATTTCTTCTGCTTCTATGTCGCCTGCATAGATGAGGGTGTTATATTATCTATTTCTTTGAGTTATAATTCAAAATAAATAATGAGGAGAGTTTATTTAGGACCAAAAAAAGGGTCTACAGAATACCTTCTTGTGCTCACTACCATTCACACTTGTTGAAAAACAGCTCTTTATTTATTTATTTATTTATTTATTTCATTTCATTTATACCCCGCCTATCTGGTCAATTGTGACCACTCTAGGCGGCTTACAACACACACTAAAAACAATAAACAGATAACATACACATAACATAACATAATTTTCCCAAAGATGGCAAGAAACAAGGTGTATTATAGTGGAAAAAGAAAAAAGAGTAATAGGGGTTAACTGGAAAGGGGGAAGGCCTGCCTAAACATCCATGTTTTCAGTTGTTTCTTGAAAATACCCAGCGAGGGAGCTGCGCGAATCTCAGGAGGTAAGCGGTTCCAGAGGCGAGGAGCCACCGCCGAGAAGGCCCGGTTTCTTGTTTGTTCCTTCCGGGCCTCCCTCGGCATCAGGCTCCTCAACCTCACCTCCTGACTCGCGTGAGTGACACGGGTAGAACTGGGTGGGAGTAAGCGTTCCGACAAGTATCGAGGTCCTAAACCGTTTAGGGCTTTAAACGTAAGCATCAAAACTTTGAAGTCAACGCGGAACCGAATGGGCAGCCAATGCAACGCGGCCAGAGTAGGGGAGATGTGATGGTGTCTTCTCACTCCACTTAGGAGTCTGGCCGCTGCATTCTGCACCACTTGGAGTTTCCGCGTCAGCCTCAAAGGTAGCCCCACGTAGAGCGCGTTACAGTGGTCTAATCTTGAGATTACGAGCGCATGGACCAAGGTGGTGAGCGCCCCCACATCGAGATAGGGTCTCAGCCAGGCTATCCGCTAGAGGTGAAAAAAGGCGGTGCGGACCACCGACGCCACCTGAGTCTCCATGGAGAGTGCTGGGTCCAGATGGATCGCCAGACTGCGAACCCCACTCTTTGCGGCCAGGGCCACCCCCCCAAACGAGAGGGAGTCGCCCAAGCCGCCAACAGTGGGGACACCCACCCTCAAGACCTCCGTCTTGTCCGGGTTCAGCCTCAGCCCATTCTCCTGCATCCATTCCAGTACAGTCCCCAGGCAGCGCTGAAGGGACAGGACGGCATCACCTGCAGTTGGTGAAAAGGAGATGTAGAGTTGGGTGTCATCCGCATACTGATGACACGATGCCCCACATCCCCTGATGACCCCACCCAGCGGCCTCATGAAGATATTGAACAGCATTGGGGTGATAATCGACCCCTGTGGAACCCCACAATTGAGACTCCACGGGGCCGAGACACTCTCCCCAAGCTGTACTCTCTGGGGACGGTCCTCCAAGAAGGAACGGAGCCAGGCAAGCGCCAAGCCACCAATTCCCAGATCGGAGAGCCTCCCCAGGAGGATACCGTGGTCGACGGTATCAAAGGCCGCCGAGATGTCGAGAAGGACTAACAGAGAGATTTTTCCCCTGTCAGCCTCCCTCAATAGGTCATCGTACAGGGCGACCAATACCGTCTCTGTTCCGTGGCGTGGCCTGAAGCCCGACTGAAATGGATCCAGGGCATCCGCTTCTTCCAAGAGAGCTTGAAGCTGGTCGGCCACCACCCTCTCCACCACTTTGCTCATGAAAGAAACATTGGCGACGGGCCTATAATTGCCAATTTCGTCCGCCGCCAAACTAGGTTTCTTTCTTATGGGCCTAATGAGTGTTTCCTTGAGGGCAGAAGGAAACCTGCCCTCAAGGAAAGACCCATTTATTATTACAGTGGCCCATTCTGTTGTTATCGGCCTGGCTGCTTTGATTAGCCAGGCCGGGCAAGGGTCAAGGGAGGAGGTGGTGGCTCGACAGCGATCAAGGACCTTGGCCACAGAATCGGGCGTGACAGGCTGAAAGGTTCCAAGGTTCCAATTCCATCCCTGGTCCCAATCGACACGTGGAGTGCCTCTAGACCTGGCTTCACCACAAAGGAGCGCCTAGTAACCTGTAAGCTGGATTTATAAACAATGGCTACTCCCCCCGCCCCTCCAGTCTACCCTGGTGCTGGACGGCATAACCGGGGGGACAGATGAGGGCCAGGGGAGGACCCCCCTCCCCACCAATCCACGTCTCGGTTATGCATGCCAGGTCTGCATCCTCCTCCATGATAAGGTCGTAGATTACCTGGGATTTATTAGACACAGACCTGGCATTCAACAGCAGCAAGGATAGAGTGGAAGGCTGGCTGGGCTGGCTACTTCGATACTGAGGGTTGGTCACAGTCTCAGAACAATGAACAACCTTCACGCATCTGTTCATTGTTCTTCTAACACGAGTAGGGACTGTGCCAATGCCATATCTCTCACTACCCGTGATCACTGGGATGTTAAAAGGCCCCTCGCTGGGGGGGCAGGCCTTCCAATCCATGTCAGGGAGAGGGAGGGGGAAAGAGAGCAAAAGAAAAAGAAAGAAAGAGGAAAAGAAAAGAGAAAAAAATCAAATTACAAATAAATACAAAATTCAAAATACCAAAATTAACAGAAAACAGTGCAGTCAAATTATATAAATAAATTAATATGCATATAATAAAAATACATAGCCCAATTGTAGTCTAAAACTTAATACCAATTAAATTAAAAAGAAAATTATACATTAAAAGGAAAAAAGAAAGAGGGAAAAGAAAAAACCAGCAATAAAGATCCCACGGTGATTATACCCCACATATATTTCTGAACTGTCCTCCTTTACTATATAATCTTGTCCTTTTTGATGTTAATCGTCCTGGTGGTATTAATGGCGGCGCTGGTATGCGAGTCTTAATGCAAGAACAGGACTCCCAGATCTTAATGGCGGCTACAGCGTTCACAAAGAGACTCACAGACAGGATCAAAGTCACTACAGACCAAGCTGGAAAGAAGCATGCCATTCTCCAACCTTGTGAGCCGGCTGGGATAGCTTCGTCGTTAAGGCACCAAAACCAGCTTGAGGAGAGGGAAGCTGAAGAAAGGGTTACCCTCCGGTTGTCAAACATGGCGCAGCGTTCCAACGCTCCTCGCAGGCACCCTCGGCAGCCACAGCTTCCAGGCACACAATCCAGACCCACTGCAGCAGTCTCCAGCCCCCAATTCACAGGTCCTCCACTAAAATACCTCCAGATGGAAACAGGGTTAAATCGGAGTCTCCGCAAAGGTGCCTCCAGATGGAAATAAAGTTGAAGCCAGAAATAAAATTGAAGCAGGAGCCTCCGAGCTCCGACGGGCAGTCTAGAAATGACCCCCGCGTTCTGAGCCCCAGCTCCGCCTGGCTAGACTCGCCCTGTTTGCTCTCGCGCCGATCAGCTGCTGCAGCTCTCTCTCTCTGCAGCACTCTCTCTCTCCGCAGCCGAGAAGATCTCCATGCTCCGTCTCAGCACCGCAAATAAGGGAGGGAGGAAGACTATTCGGGGGGGGGGAGAGAATTTAAATGTAAAAGGACCAAAAGCAACCAAAAAGTGTGAAGGAAAAGAAGAAAAAAGTAGGGAAAAGCAAACCGGGGCGGCGGCAGTAAAAATGCTATCCGCCCGCCACCGGCGCCATCTTGGGGTTATAAAGCTCTGACAATTGCTTTGTGTTTTTTGAGTGAGAAGTGGTTAACTGATAAAAGGAGAAGTCAGGTTGCAGGGTTTTCCCTTGTGCGGTATCCCTTTGTGAATGGTAGTGAGCACAAGAGGGTATCCCATAGACCATATTGAGTGTTGTCAACATTCAGGGTGCCCTTGACTATGTAACCTTTGGCATAATTTTTTCTGCTGATAATGTGGGCACGATATTGTGCAGCAATGTCAGTCCATTTCCTGGCATTTTGAATTGTGCATAGAGAAGCACAATATCCCACATTCATAAACCGAAGGTTTTTTGAAGAATTGAATATTCTATCTAGTCTGCCAATCATATTAGCACTTAGAGTGTGCATGTTCACCAGCCATGCTTCCACAGTTATACAGCATACAGAACTGCTATCCCTGTTTACATATATCTAGGCACACTGGGTAGAATAATGCCCCACCTTACATTATATTAAATTGCATCAAATCCTGTTGTTAGTATAGTAGGTTGCAGTAAAGTAGGCCCATTGTATCAGTGGAGATAAGGTCCACTCCTCTGTAGGTTTCATTGACTGAAGTGGGCCTACTAGAATTGCAACTTACTGTGCGAAAGTGAGTCACAACTACAGCATGCACATCTGAATCAATTGCAGAGATGTGGACTAACCAAGTCCTCACTGAATAAATGGGCCTACTTTAGAGTGACATTCTATGCTAAACAACAGGATTTCAGCCATTGTCTGCACAAGCAATACAATGTGCACTTCAATATAGTAGCCAAAAATCCTGTTGTGCAAAAGGCATAACATTTAGCAGCAAATTGCTGTAAACTAAGAAATCTTCATAGGTGTTGCATACTGAGTCGCGAAGCTCAGCATGCAACAGGTAATGCCTACGGAGAATTCTTGACTTCAGGGCTAAAAGTTACACCATTTGTGTAACTGCAAAAGGCACAACTTTAAGGATGTGTCTCAAAAAGTCACCCACCAGCTGTATCAGGGGACAAAGCACTTCTGATTACCTTGTGTATTCATTCTGTACCAAAAAGAAACCAACCCATCTCAAACTGTGTGTGTTTTTTTTAATTAACATTACCTACCGTAGCATCTCTCTTCTCAGCGTTGTAGGGACGCTGCTTGCCCATGTTGTGCTGAAGAGGCTCCAGGTGCTTGCAGGCAGAGTCTGTCCAGAATCACAGTGTGGATTTCGAGCTAATAGATGCACTACTGACATGGTATTTTCCCTCAGACAGTTGCAGGAGAAATGTAGGGAACAACAACAGCCACTCTTTGTGACCTTCATAGATCTCACAAAGGCCTTTGATTTGGTTAGCAGGGATGGCCTTTTTAAAATACTTCCCAAGATTGGATGTCCACCTCAACTCCTTAACATCATCAGCTCCTTTCATGAGGAAATGAAGGGCACTGTAGTTTTTGATGGCTCAACATCAGATCCCTTTGACATGTAAAGCGGAGTGAAACAGCTGTGTCCTCGCACCGACTCTGTTTGGGATCTTTTTTGCTGTCATGCTGAAGCATGCTTTTGGAACTGCAACAGTAGGTGTCTATCTCCGGACTAGATCAGATGGAAAGCTCTTTAATCTCTCTAGATTGAGAGTGAAGACCAATGTCCAGCTGAAATGCATGCGGGACTTCCTCTTTACCGATGATGCAGCTGTTGTCGCCCATTCTGCTGAAGACTCCAACAATTTATGAATTGTTTTAGTAAGGCCTGCAAAGATTTTGGACTAACAATCAGCCTGAAGAAAACACAAGTCACGGGCCAGGGCGTGGACTCACCTCTCTCTATTACCCTCTTTACACAAGAATTGGAGGTTGTTCATGACTTTGTGTACCTTGGCTCAAATATCTCTGACACCCTCTCTCTAGATGTCGAGCTGGATAAACACATTGGCAAAGTAGCTACCATGTTCTCTAGACTCACAAAGAGAGTATGGCTTAATAAGAAGCTGATGGCATGTACCAAGATCCAGGTCTATAGGGCCTGTGTTCTGAGTACACTCCTGTACTGAAGTGAGTCCTGGACCCTTTGTGCATGGCAGGAGAGGACGTTGAACACATTCCATATGCGTTGTCTGCGACACATTCTTGGTATCACCTGGCAGGACAAAGTTCCAAATAGAGTAGTCCTAGAACGAGCTGAAATTTTTAGCATGTATACATTACTGAAACAGCGACGTCTACGTTGGTTCGGGCATGTCGTGAGACTGGCTGATGGTCAGATTCCAAAAGATCTCCTGTTTGGAGAATTAGTGCAGGGAAAGCGCCCCAGAGGGAGACCACAGCTGCGATACAATGATATCTGCAAGTGGGATCTGAAGGCCTTAGGAATGAACCTCAACAGATGGGAAACCTTGACATCTGAGCGTTCAGCCTGGAGGCAGGTGGTGCAGCATGGCCTCTCCCATTTTGAAGAGACACTTGTTCAGCAGGCCGAGGCAAAGAGGCAGTCCCGAAACCAGCAAAATCAGGGATCTGGAGAGGGGACAGATTGTATTTGTCTTCAGTGTGGAAGGGATTGTCACTCTCGAATTGGCCTTCTCAGCCACACTAGACGCTGTTCCAAGTCCTCTATTCAGAGCACGTTACCATAGTCTCTCGAGACTGAAGGATGCCTACTAGTCAGTTAAATGTATCTGTCTTTCTAAATTTCTGCAAGTTTCTAGAAGGATTTCTACAATGTTTTTTGGGCAAAGTACCCAGTAACCACAGACCTCTTTACTTTTCCCACAGAGACTGTCCTGGCAGAATCTTGTTATATCTTCCCGTGTTAACCTCCTTACATTCCCTCCCCATTTATCTCATCTCCACAAAAAACAAAACAAAACAAAAACCGAAGAAACAAACAACAAATTTCAAGGTTCCTGCTACAGAATGACTATCACCATATTTCTGAATGTTTGGAAGGGTTGCTAATCCACACAAAAAGAAGCACTAATTCCACAAATTTCATTTCAGTAAAAAAAAAACACGATGTTTTCATAGTCATTTGATCATTTCTCTATTATTCTTAATAAATAATAATTATATACTGTCATATTGATTCAGACTTATGGTGATCCTTTCCAGGGTTTTCTAGGTAACAGCTACTCAGAAGTGGTTTACCATTCCTTTCCTTGGTAGGGAGGGTACTCTGGGATTATGTAGCTTGTGCAAGGCTGGGTTTTTATTTCAGGAGGCACAGTGGAGAATTGAACTCCAGACCTCTGACTCCACCACACGTTATCCAACTCACTGAGCTATCCAGATAGTTTTTTTCATTCTTTTTTTCTTTTTAAATCATGACAATCCAACATGTTACAAGTAATAAATACAAGGCTGAACTCGTATCATCTTACTTATTATGTAATTTAACTTTTGACCACCTGCTATTCCCCATATTTCACAAAGTCACATTTACACCATTCCCCGTTTCATCTTAAAAAAATATCGAACAACAATCTAAATGCTCCAGATTGTTTTCTAAACCACATGTCTCGACATTTATTTTATTGGCATATTTTAATAAAGGCTTCCAGCTTTCAGTGAATTGACTATGCCTTATTTCTCCTCTATATAATCTAATTTTATTAGTCATTTCTTCCATCAACATTGTATGCCATATCTTATTCGTAAATGCATGCAATGAGAGATCTTGGGCATTTTTCCAATTTCTAGCAATCTCGGATCTTGCTGTGCCTATAAGATTTGCAACTAATTCTTCATTTTCAAGTTTCTCATTTCCCCCTGTAAATATTGAAAATAACAATAATGTTTCATTCATGTCTATTTTTTGATTGGTCAGCGTCTCTCTATCCATCTAATTACTTCGCACCAGAATGCTTCTAATTTGGGGCAAGAAATCCACATGTGTTCCAAAGTTCCTTTTTGTCGACAGTTCCTCCAGCATTTATTTGATATATCTTTATTACTTCTGTGTAACTTTGTAGGATATAAATGCCACCTATGCACTACCTTCAGAACCATTTCTTCCACATTTGCTGATATAGATTTATATAGGTATTTATTCCATATTCCTGTCCAGGTTTCCTCAGGTATATTAATATTTAAATTTGTTTCCCACACTGCTTTAGCTCCTCCGCCTTTTCCATACCCTTTCTCATTAATACTTTTATATACAGTGGTGCCTCGCTAGACGATTGCCTCGCAGGACGAGGAAATCGCTAGACGATGCCTTTTTGCGAGCGCTACTGCGCTTCGCAAAACGATGTTTCCCTATGGGGAATTTCGCTAGACGATGAGGTTTCCCCATAGGAGTGCGCCGACTAGTGGTCAAAAGCTGTCAGTGCAGCTGTCAGTGCATTCCTATGGGGACCCTCACTCGCTAGACGAGGTTTCCCTATGGGAAATTTCGCAAGACGACTGCGTTTTCCCTTGGAACGCATTGAAGCGATTTCAATGCATTCCAATGGGAAAACGTGCTTCGCTAGACGATGTTTTCGCTAGACAGCGATGCTCGTGGAACGGATTAACATCGTCTAGCGAGGCACCACTGTATTAGTGAGGTTAGGCATTTCTTTTTATTTTTATCTTTTTGGATACAATATTCTTTAAATTCGGTTAATGATTTTAGACAGCCAGGTTTTTGTTGTAAGGAAATTGTGAAAATACTTATTTGTTTTATTTGTAACCAATTGGTTTTTATTTGCTTTGTTTTCTCTTCTATTTGTCTAATAGTGATTGGTTCCCCTGAGTCAAATAAGTCAATAATTCTATATATTCCAATTTGTTTCCACTCCTTAAATTGTGCATATTTCTCTTGAAACTTAAAATTTGGGTGATCCAAAAGGGGGCTTAAAGGGGATATTGGTGAGGCCAAAGTTTTACTGTGTTTTCGTCATAGCCTTAATGTTTCAGAAATAAACGGGTTCTCCTTTTCTAATTATTTCGGTGGTGTAAATATATTTATTTACTATGTCCATTTTCGTTTCACCTTCCATTTCCATCCAATCGGGATTCTGAGTCTCATCCATTTGTATAAATTTAATAATTTGATTTATTTGTAGAGCTTCATAATATCTTTGGAGCTGTGGTATCTCTAATCCCCCTTTTAGACCCTGTCTGTATTTAATGCTATTTATAAACCTTATCTTCTTTCCCTTTCAGGCTATCCAGATAGTTAATTGTTGTTTAGTCTTTAAGTCGTGTCTGACTCTTCGTGACCCCATGGACCAGAGCACGCCAGGCCCTCCTGTCTTCCACTGCCTCCCGGAGTTGGGTCAAATTCATGTTGGTCGCTTCACTGACACTGTCCAACCATCTCATCCTCTGTCGTCCCCTTCTCCTCTTGCCTTCACGCTTTCCCAACATCAGGGTCTTTTCCAGGGAGTCTTCTCTTCTCATGAGATGGCCAAAGTATTGGAGCCTCAGCTTCAGGATCTGTCCTTCCAGTGAGCACTCAGGGTTGATTTCCTTCAAAATGGATAGGTTTGTTCTCTTTGCAGTCCAGGGGACTCTCAAGAGTCTCCTCCAGCACCACAATTCAAAAGCATAAGTTCTTCGGGGGTCAGCCTTCTTTATGGTCCAGCTCTCACTTCCATACATCGCTACTGGAAAAACCATAGCTTTGACTATGCGGACCTTTGTCAGCAAGGTGATATCTCTGGTTTTTAGATGCTGTCTAGGTTTCTCATCGCTTTCCTCCCAAGAAGCAGGTGTCTTTTGATTTTGTGGCTGCTGCACCATCTGCAGTGATCATGGAGCCCAAGAAAGTAAAATCTGTCACTGCCTCCATATCTTCCCCTTCTATTTGCCAGGAGGTGATGGGACCAGTGGCCATGATCTTTTTTTGATGTTGAGCTTCAGACCATTTTTGTGCTCTCCTCTTTCAACCTCATTAAGAGGTTCTTTAATTCCTCCTCACTTTCTGCCATCAGAGTGGTATCATCTGCATATCTGAGGTTGTTGATATTTCTTCCGGCAATCTTAATTCCGGCTTGGGATTCATCCAGTCCTGCCTTTCGAATGATGTATTCTGCATATAAGTTAAATAAGCAGGGAGACAAGATACAGCCTTGTCGTACTCCTTTCCCAATTTTGAACCAATCAGTTGTTCCATATCCAGTTCTAACTGTTGCTTCCTGTCCCACATATAGATTTCTCAGGAGATAGATAAGGTGGTCAGGCACTCCCATTTCTTTAAGGACTTGCCATAGTTTGTTGTGGTCGACACAGTCAAAGGCTTTTGCGTAGTCAATGAAGCAGAAGTAGATGTTTTTCTGGAACTCTCTGGCTTTCTCCATAATCCAGCGCATGTTAGCAATTTGGTCTCTAGTTCCTCTGCCCCTTCAAAATCCAGCTTGTGCTTCTGGGAGTTCTCGGTCCACATACTGCTGAAGCCTACCTTGTAGGATTTTGAGCATAACCTTGCTAGCGTGTGAAATGAGTGCAATTGTACGGTAGTTGGAGCATTCTTTGGCACTGCCCTTCTTTGGGATTGGGATGTAGACTGATCTTTTTCAATCCTCTGGCCCCTGCTGAGTTTTCCAAACTTGCTGGCATATTGAGTGTAGCACCTTAACAGCGTCATCTTTTAAGATTTTAAAGAGTTCAACTGGAATGCCATCACCTCCACTAGCCTTGTTGTTAGCCATGCTTTCTAAGGCCCACTTGACTTCACTCTCCAGGCCCAATGTCTGGCTCAAGGTCAGCAACCACACTATCTGGGTTGTCCGGGATATCCAGATCTTTCTGGTATAATTCCTCTGTGTATTCTTGCCACCTCTTCTTGATGTCTTCTGCTTCTGTGAGGTCCCTACCATTTTTGTCCTTTATCATGTCCATCTTTGCACAAAAGGTTCCTTCAATATCTCCAATTTTTCTTGAACAGATCTCTGGTTTTTCCCTTTCTATTCTTTTCCTCTATATCTTTGCACTGTTCATTTAAGAAGGCCCTCTTGTCTCTCCTTGCTATTCTTTGGAAGTCTGCATTCCATTTTCTGTAACTTTCCCTATCTCCCTTGCATTTTGTTTCCCTTCTCTTCTCTGCTATTTGTAAGGCCTCGTTGGACAGCCACTTTGCTTTCTTGCATTTCCTTTTCTTTGGGATGGTTTTTGTTGCTGCCTCTTGTACAATGTTACGGGCCTCCATCCATAGTTCTTCAGGCACTCTGTCCACCAAATCTAGTTCCTTAAATCTGTTCTTCACTTCCACTGTGTATTCATAAGGGATTTGGTTTAGATTATACCTGACTAGCCCAGTGGTGTTTCCTACTTTCTTCAGTTTAAGCTTGAGTTTTGCTATAAGAAGCTGATGTTCAGAGCCACAATCAGCTCCAGGTCTTGTTTTTGCTGACTGTATAGAGCTTCTCCATCTTTGGCTGCAGAGAATATAATCAATCTGATTTCGGTATTGCCCATCTGGTGATGTCCATGTGTAGAGTCGCCTCTTGTGTTGTTGGAAAAGAGTGTTTGTGATGACCAGCTTGTTCTCTTGACAAAACTCTATTAGCCTTTGCCCTGCTTCATTTTGAACTCCAAGGCCAAACTTACCTGTTGTTCCTTTTATCTCTTGACTCCCTACTTTTGCATTCCAATCCCCTATAATGAGAAGAACATTTTTCTTTGGTATCAGTTCTAGAAGGTGTTGTAAGTCTTCATAGAATAGATAGTTAATAGGGATGTATAAAACTCTGAATTTTCCAAAGTGGGGCTCTTAATCAGGCTTGAAGAAATGCAGATTGTGCCATATCAAAGCCCCATGGAAAGTGCTGAAGAGGGTTCCAGAGCCAGTAATTTCTTCTCGGCGTGTGTTTGCTATGGATGTGTAACACCAGAATAGCACAAATTAGTTTACAAAGTGTATAACAACCATGACAATAATAATAATAATGATAACTGTAGAGCTAGAAGGGAGCCTATGGATGATTGTGTCCAGCCCCTGTCAAGGAGGCAGAGTGGGGAATTGAACTCCCAAACTCTGGCACCCCAGCCAGATACCTAAGCCACTTAGCTATGCAATCATATTTACACATAAGTAAATGCCAAGGAGTTCAGTGGGATTTACTGCTAGTCAAGCATGTAGAAAATTGCACACTAAGCTTCTAATGTTTTTTTTAATTTTAAGAAGTATTTCAAAGCTTTTTATTTCATTCAAAATTCCTCAGACACTGCCTGCAAGGACCCTTCAAGCTTCACTTTCAGCAGAAACTGGTAGCAGGGTTATTTACCTGTGCTACATAATATGAATAGAAATGTTAAATCCCATGCTTCTGGAATTCTTCAGTTTTCTGAGAACTAAGATACAACACTATCAGCTAAAACAGAATATGAATTTACTTCCAGCTGACACAGCAATCCTTCACACCTACAATAATTCTCAAATCATTAAGTGCTTTCTTCCAAAGCTCCATTAAGCCTGGATACCAGATGTTGGCATGCTTATTTGTTCTCATAGAAGTATATGAGAGAATGGATACATGCCTGACACCTTGACAAGGGATAACTTTGCAATATACAGCATCCACCCTTAGTATGTGAGGGTAGTGAGATTGCTATCATTCAGTACTACAATGGTAGTACTGACAATTTTTATCAGTCACTTCCTCATTCCCCACTTCTCATCTGGCAAGAGCTTATGGCCCAGATACCATAATTCTTTTATTAGTATGTTGGAAACTGCAAGCAATATAGCCAGCAAACGAGAAATAAACTACATTCAGGATCTTGTATCTGAAAGTCCAGTGGCAGATTGCCTAGAAAACAAGCAGTGTAATTGCATCATGGTTTTCTTCTAGGCTGCAGAGGAGGAGGAGGAAAAGAAGCTTCTTATTTAAGGTTTTTCAAATAGCTTGGAAATCACTGCTGTTCTTACATAAAACGAACAGATGCTATTAAGGACTGTCACTAAACTTGACAAGTTAATGAGGCTGAGATTATGAGAGTATTATTATTTTAGTAGAGTATTATTTTCCAGTTAAATCCTCCTCATGGATGTATAGAAAAAACATTTCTCAAATATCTATGCCATTTTTCACTGCATTATCTTAATAAGGCCCTGACTCACCAGTAATGGAACTAGAATTTTTCTGACCCTCAAAGATTGTTGTGCATGGTAAGTAGACTCAAAATGTTTTAATACAGAAGTACAAATGTATTGCCTTTAAAAAATCAGGAGAAAAATCTGATGAAACTTTGCAAGATCATGACACGGTGTTGTTATGAATTTTTAAATCAATCATTCATGAATTTCTTTTCAATTTGCACATTGTTCTTGTTTTTCTAGTCTATATTGCAATATGCTATCAGTTATGCAGTAACAGTATTGAACATTCTGACTATGATTGGTTGAGCTGCCTTAATGTTAGAGAGATAAGACATGCAGAAAGGGATCTGATTCTACTTGGCAGCTATATTGCTCTCCAGTCCAGGAGGGAGTACAGTGCAAAAGCAGATATGGTCAGAAAAGTAAACTGAAGCGGATGGCTGAAAATCACTGATTAGTTCAAAATAAATATTTGGCTGCATGTGCCTCTAGTTCTTCTTTCACTGCTACCTTCCATATACCAGACCACCCATTATAGTTCACAGAAATTTTGGCTGTAGGAAGGGCCACTAACGCAGAACCTATCCCTTTAACAGAGACCTTCTCATGTTCTATCATGTCTTCCTCAGGGATTATGTCAGGATGGCACATAGTTATCTGAGAGTATGAATCTTTAAGGCTAAGATATTTTACGCCATTGATACAAATCTTTTCTGCTGAGTTTTCTAGTAAAATAGGATCGCACTGGATTGGGAAACATTGTATCACTCTTGTTTCAGGAAAGTCTGGGCTCTCTGCCAAGTCTGTTTCCTTAGCAACAGTGCTGTGGCCGGAAGAGGCCTCAACTTCAACTGCTGATTGCTGTGCCTTCTTATGCTGCACACAAAACACCTTCTTCGAAGGTGTTTCTAATTTCCATCTTTATGCTGGTTAAATTCCCTATTATTTTGAGTCGCACACTGAGCCCAAAAATGACCTTTCTCCCCACATGCATAACATTGTTTACTGGCCTTGGGTTCAAAATAAAGGGCCTTATTAACTTTTCCCTCAGAAGTATTAGACTTCAGATGACTGTGCTCTGAAGATGAGGGTTTGTCTCTAAAATGGCTTCCATTAGCTTGTGCCTGACTGAGGTAACTTTTGTTTTTACTGGTTTTACTATTGTCCCACACTTTCCTACCAAATTTTACCTCAGAGAACTGAGGATCTCTGATCTCACTAATGGAATCAGCATATTCAGATGCCTGTAGCACAGTTTTAGGATCCTTGTCCTTGACCAAATAACGTAATTCACCTGGCAAAACTGAATAACATTGTTCCAAGCCAAACACATTTTTCATTTGGTCTAAGGAGGTGACGTGTTCCTGTTCCAGCCATTTATTGAGCAATTGCATCAAACATGCCCCAGGTTGGGTAAAAGACTCCTCAGGTCTCTTTGAAATTGATCTAAATTTCCTTCTGAGGTGCTCTGAATTTATGTCATATCTGGAATACATCATCTTTCTATAAGCCTCAAAATCTCTAGCTTGCTCCATAGGCATCTGTGAATGAAGCTCAGAAACCCCCACCCACACACACACTTATTTGTGATCTTAAAATTATCATCCTCTCATCATCTTTAACCTCAAAATCTGAACAAGCTCTCTCAAATGAAATCAGGAAAGATTCAGGACAATCTCCTTTCCTATATTGGGGAAATTTCTTTAGGTCAATTTTTGAGGGATTTCCCTCACTGAAATTATTATTATGATGATGATTTTGAGCAGCTAATTCCAATTTCTTCATTTCAATTTGGAATTGCATTTCTCTTTGCCTGGTTTCTTGCTCAAATTCCCTTTTCCTTTCAAGTTCTTTGATTTTTTCTCTCTTTCTAATTCTAATTTTTCTTTTTCCAATTCTAGCTCCAATTCCCTTTTTCTTTCAAGTTCTTTAATTTCAAGTTCCCTTTCTCTTTCTTTAATTTCTATTTTCCGAAGTTTGTATTCTTGTTCCAACTTCCATTTTTCAAATTCCTGGGAGCTTTGGATATTTTCTCCCTCTGAGGCAATCAATACCTCAGTTTCTTCATCCCTCTGAATTTGAGGGTTCCCATTTTCCTCAGCACTCTGGGGCTCAACTTCTGCCTCCATAACTGCCTTTTTACTTCTTTTGGGCGGCATAACCAATACAATTTCTTATTAACCTGGACTGGTTCTTTTCCCACACAAAAGCCAAAAGTACAAGCCTTTTTTCTCTCTTTCAGTGGCTTTCCTTGTACTTAGGTTGCGTTTCTCCAAGCAGTTTGTCTCAGCTACTCCCAAGCTCACAACCCTGGCCACAATACTTCCCTGTCTGGATGATTCTTGTCTCCAGACACAAGAACAACTTTTGCTTAGCTTTTATTATCACCTCAGATCTATCCTGACCTAGGCTTCCACTCTATCTGCCACTGCTCTTTACCCTCAGAGCTCTGGATTTTGAGCTAGCCACTAGGTCTTGTAAATCCTGAGGTAAAATGGTTTCTCTTGAGTAGGTATTTTCCTTCTCTTAGGATTCCCCAGATCTGGGTCCAGAAGCCCCAAAACTAAGTCTTCACCAAGACTCTAATGGGTAACCACTTCTTACCACAGATCCTAACCCCTTCTAGCTAGGAATGCCTTCCAACTCAAGCCCATTCAACTTTTCACTGGATTATTTCGTATCCCAGCACTGTGCTACCAATTTGTCACGATCCCCACGTGGCCCCTGATTGTTTCACCAACCAAAGAGCTCACACTATGTGCCCCTCAGCTGCCACCAGTTGATTTCATCAACAATACCTATTATTAATAATAGATGTCCAGACCATATGTCATTTTAAAAGAACCAAATAGAAATTGTTTATTGATACAGGTGTTGACAGAACAGGCAATGTTGTTAACTCTTAAACATTCTCCTTTATCCACCCTCAACCACCACTGTCTCACCCAAACTCTGAAACTCTCTCAACTCTCTAACACTAATTCTCCATCTCAAAACCCTATCTCAAAACCTTATCTATGTCTAAGTAAACTCCCCCTCCTTGTGACTCTGCTCCTCCGGCACTCCCATTGGTCTATGCAAATAGCATATGAATATTCCTGACCTGGGCAAATGCCACAGTATCATTTAAGAACCAAGTAGAAATTGTTTATTGTTACAAGTGATAAAAGTCCAGTCAATGTCATTAACTCTCAATTAAACAACCTTCTTTCTCCACTCTCAACTGCCTACTCTTACTCTCACTCTCTCTCCTTTTCTTTACCCCCACTTAACTCTGCCCCCACCAACTCCTATTGGTGCATGCAAATTTCAACATAAATATTCATGAGCAGGGTGAACGCTACATCACACTACATATTCATTCTACTTCCCCCCATCTTTTTTAAAAAACGTATTTTTTCCTCCCCAAAATTTACCTATTAGGTTGGCTCCAGTTCTGGATTAAGACCTTTCCTTCTTTTAAATTTTTTTTTGTTCTAACCCTCCCTGGGGTCTGCCCAATTAATTTTTCCTTTTATTTGTGGGTAAGCCATCTCCTCCCCCTCCCCTTTATTTGTAAATCCAAGTGTGTCTGTGATTTCGGGGTAGGAGTTAGTTTAGACCACCTGAAAATTAGTGGCAATCGGGTCTCAAAGCAGAAGAAGCCTATCAGTAGATCAGGTACCACAGTTCCTCTGGTAAAATTTCTTCCTCCACTGGGCTTGGAGCTTTGCATGATGCACTTCAGAGCTGGAGGAGTGAAGAGGTGAGCTCTTCACTGAAGCCCACAGGGTGCTGGAGAGCTGGGGATGCAAGAGCACAAGGAAGAAGTGGGAGTGAGTGGGTGGTTCCCAGGAGCCACATGTAGGGACTTCTCCTGGTGAGGGCTCCAGCCCACATTACTGGAGCTCATGGTGAGCTGGGCAGTTTCCATCACAGGGGAGGGCAGACAGGTGGCAGAAGAGGACTCTGCAGAGGCCATAGTGAGGGAGTACCTGGTGGAGCCCATCCAGCTCCCCAGATCAGATCCCCTCTAGTATAAGTAATAAAAAATGGACATACGGCAAGAGCTGTCCACTATGGCAATTGACCTCCTTTTCATCCCCTCTACCAGTGTCCAGAGACAGCGTGTCTTCTCCCATCTCAGAGAAATGATCCGAACCTGCCGCTCCTGTCTGGATCCCTTAACTGTGGACAGACTGTCATTCATCAAGATGAACCTTCCCTTGTTGGGCTTCCCTTCATTGAACCCAACAAGATAGGGATTTCATCCCAGCCTCTCTGCCTCCTCAACCCACCAAATTCAGCTCCACCTCTGTAAGTTCCTTCACCCTCTCTGCTGCCTCTGCCACTCCAGGAAATCAGTGTGCCTGCCTCTCTCCCACTTGTGCCAATCAGGGAAATAAGTCAACCACTCTTTCAGCCACCTTTGAAACTCAGGGGAACAAACCCAGCTCTCTGCAAGCTCTGCCACTCAGGGGAACAATCCAAACTCTCTTCCTGCTCCTTTTGTATCCCAGGGGAACCAACCTACCTCTCTGCAACCTGAGAAACCCAGGTGAACCAACCTGAAAAAGTCCAGAAGTTAAAGTTATATTCAAGCAATTACTTCATTCAGAAGTCAAGGGATTTCAGATGAACATGCCTGTGTAATTATATGCCACTGTGATTATATGCCTCTGTTAGTCAGAGGAATGTACCTGTAAATATGCCCCCTTTGTGAGTTCAGAGGAACCTATCAGTCTCTATGCTCCCTCTGTGAGTTCAGAGGAACCTGCCAGTCTGTATGCCACCTATGTGAGTCATGCTACCTGGCATGGACCACTGCTGGAATTTCCCCCAAGCTAGCTGCTAAAGGGCACTTTTGTGAGGAGACCCACTTTGTGGGTGTATAACTCAGATGTCTGAAACCCAATCTTTACCAAACTTGGAGGAATTGTACAGAAGAGTCAGGGGAAGCTTCTCTGCAATTGTGGTTTGTCTAGGTACCTGGGGGGACCCTTTTATAGGCCTGATGAATTAATGATTTAGTTAATCATTTCATCAGGAAAAAAATTGTAAATTGATGAACCACGAATCGTGATGAATCATTATTTTTCTGATTCATGCCCATCTCTAATAGTGAGCAGTAGAGGGTATCCAGTAGATCATTTTGACGGCTGCCATTGGTGTTATCAATATTTCAGCCCCTGCAGTCTGGATTACTTCCAAATGTAATGCAGAAATACTTTGAATATGCCTTACAAAATTGCATGCTAATACCCTGAAAGTACATAACAAATTGTCTCTTTCTGGAGCATCGCCACTCCATTTCTTTATTTACAGTGAGCCTTGTGTGTGTGTGTGTGTGTGTGTGTGTGTTTATTCTTGCAATAAAACCTGTCTTTTGATGGTTTCTGTGACCTTTCATTGTCCTCCAAATATCTCACTTCCCAGGCCATGAAGCTGCAATAAGTATTTTCTTTGCAATGGACTTGCTGGTAAGCCATTTCCATGCATGCTCTCATAACAAAATAGTTGGTTTTCCCTTTTGAAAGTCCACTTTTGAAGATCAATATTTCAGCACTTACAGATGTTGGGAATGTTTAAATCACTTGTTTATGCACATGGGAAAAATAGTTTTACTTAAAAAAAAATCATCACTTGAAAACCCAACTTTCCCACATTTGGCAAAGAGCAAGAATTAACTGTCTGCTACATCTGTGCCACATTTGATGCTAACCTGAAGTCCTCTTTAAAAGTTATAATGTTTCATTTGGACTACCCCCATTATTAGAACTGCCTTGCAGAAAGTTAGTTTGCTCTGCTTCACAATAATATTACTGCACTCTTGTGCATTGATAATATAGTTTTTCTGTGCTCGTGTGTCAGGTTTGGAATCAACTCCCCAGTGAAAACTGTCAAACCATGTGCAGACTGAAAAGCTTTTTATTCCCACACTCATTTTACATGGACATGCCCGTGTTTTTGCTGTTGCTTTTGTGCTGTGTTATTGGTTGCTATGGATGCTTCCAAGTATTTTAGTAGTTTTATATAGAACTCTTAATAAGAATCTTAGACATATTACCATGAATCTCTTTCTAAGCAGAGAAGCTGAATCTGGGGGTTCATTTCCAGGGTGTCATATATGTGCTTCTGCTTTCCAGAGGGTTTTATAATTAACACTTTTTACTACTTCATATTTTCATTGGTATCTCTCTAAATATAGAGTGGAAGGAGTATGCTGTATAACAAAACCATGGTAAGCTAAGTCCAAAGTTCTTGGGTTGCTGACTAAATTGCCAGCAATACTGAAGTGATGAAGGTTGTCTGTGGTGCCCCAACCCATTAATTCTAATGGTCACAGCTTACTTCTGAATAATTAGAGCTGTAACATTTCTTGGCTGGCTGAAAAAAGAAAAAAGAAGCAATGAGATGCAACATTTTCAGAGCTCTATATGAGCAATAGATGAACAGCAATAACCAAGTGCTTGTAATGCTCTGAAACATTAGTTGGTGAAAATACACCCAATTATTTTCAGTTGTGCAAACAGATAATTAAATTCTGGACTTAATACTCTCCTCAAGGCTTCCTTCTTGATATAATCTTTCGCTACTGCCTTCAAAACGTGAGATAGTCCTCCTGTGTTTGGAGGCTATCTTGCTTACTCTGCTGAGCAGGGCCCTATTCTGCCCTGAAAAGTGCTCCAACACCACTGATACTTCCCCCCCCAAGGATGAGCTTTGTGAAATAGAGCAAGGCTGACCCCAGACATTTTGCTGTCTGAGGCAAAAGATGACTGCTCTGCCCATTCCCATTCTACCTAAAGAAACTGACTGAACTAGCAGTTGAATCTTGGCCCTGAGACAGTGTCACCACTGCATGTGTAGGCAGTGGGTGTAGAGTAGAGGGTGCTGGGCTGGTTATGCGATAGAGTACTCTCCTCCAGAACCTCACCATCACTTCCCAGTGACAGTACCTTCAGTCTAAGGAGGTACTAACCCCTATAGCCCCCCTCCAACTTTGTTATTCTATGATTCTGTGATAATCACTTATAGGGTAGCAGGTTGTTACTGACTTTACTTCTTTCTGAATAACACAGACTGACTTCTAAATTTGCTTTCAATTCCTCCTTTGTATGAATTCAGTTGAATTCAGTTTATTTCTACTTGTTCCAGCTGAAAATTGCTTTTACTCGAAACTTCAATGGCCCAGGGAGGGAAGTGGATTACAAACCTGCTTCTTTCTTGTGCTAGTCACAAACTATACCTGGTGCAAAATTTCCATCACATTTGTTAGACTTCCTATAAGTTTTTATAAAGGCACAGCTTTTCTTTTGTTTATCACACAGGCAGGCATAGTGATTAATAATATAATGCTTGGTCAAACTGTCAAGCATTCTTGTCCTTGAAAAATGTGTCATAATTTGCATAAAAAATTCTCCATCCAACTATAGAAAATTGTTTTCTGCTTATTCACAGTCATCATTATTTGCTACTAAAACAGAAGGCTAAAAATGATTCAAATGTTATGCTGTTCATTTTACTTATAATAGGGGTATCTATCCATTTACAGGAAATCAATGAGTGTATTGGGTGTAGAGTACAACTGAGGCTGATTAAGCCCTTTAATTTTACTGGAAAGAACTTAATATGAACCTCTCCATGATTTTCTTCTCCCCCAAGTGTCACTTATTGTTGTGAAAACCTGTGCAGTAACTCAGAATCAAATGCCTGCAGTGGAATAAAAACTAGAGACACTTTTGCAATGAATGAAAATCTTTCTTCTGATTTAGTATCTCCAAAAGGACTTGACAACCATTTTCAAAATCAAAGTCAACAGGCAGAAGCAGGGAGGCCAGACAGGCACCAAAATAATTCAGGAAAAGAAAGGACCAAAAGATGAGGGAGGAGAATCCTCAAATAAATTGGGGGAGGGGTTAAAAAAATCCCAAGGATGTAATATGTTTCTTTTGTGTTTCCTTTTTTCATTTAATTTTTCACTCTTTTTCTGTTAAAAGTGTGTGTTTTTGGTGAGGTTTGGGGAAACTGTTTTGTTTGCTTCTATGGAGGTATGTAGCAAGATGGGCAGACTTTTTCACTATGTCACTGTGCTACTGAATTGTATAGGTGGTGGCAGCTGTTGGCTGGGCACAACTCAGGTCATTTTTCTCTCTTTTTTTCTGATGACGATTTTTCTTTCTCATGTACATTTGCCTGCTTTTGGATCTCTGTTGCTTTACCTCTACACTTTTGGAGCAACTCTTAACAAATAGCTATGGAGTGGTTTCTAGTGCTAGAAAACATGAATCCAGAAAAATGAAATGAAATAACCTAAAAGAGGTGTGCACATAGCTGGTCCTTTTGTGCGCAAAAGATTGGATGACTAGATAGTGGTCTACATATGCCAACAATTTAACATGAATATCAACTAGAAGACTTCACATACTATATCAGATTAGATCTGTCTACTCATATCAAGTTACTGGTTTCTATCTACTGTAGATTTCTTGCACATGTATTTAACAGAGACCCAGATTTTGCTGCATTTATAGTTTTCTCAGAAATATTACTTTCATTAATTTGGAAACTAGATAGTGAAAAGAATTCTCATAAGAAATGTTTATAGGTCTGTAAAATTGTTGCATGATTGTTGCATGATATGAATGTCTTGGGAAAATATGAGGTTTTTGTTCTTATCAAAGCAAAGGAGAGGATGGAATGCAGAGTAAGCAACTTTTGCATAACAACTCCAGTCTGCAGGGTCATATATTTAACAAACTAATTTTCTAATCAAGGCCAGGGAATTGATTCCACAGTTATTCAAAACGAATTCATTACATTAACTATTTTCACATAAACTGTGTTTGAAAAAAAATGATGATTTAGGCTTCCATCCTAAAGTGATTTCTTCTGAATGCTGTATAGTAACACTTAAAGCTATAATTTGGCTTGTCATGGGAGGTGCAAGTTCTGTCAAAATTCATCCAAACAAATTTCCCAGATATTTTAAGAACCTACCAGCTGCCTGTACCTTTTACTTTGGACCAGTTTTGATGACATGCTACAGATATGAGATAACCTTACTGAGAAACATCATCTGTCTTAAATACACAGAGATAGCCAACAGGGATATGTAGAAGAAATATGCTGCAGTCATATCATGCACATACTAGGGGCTTACTAGTCATTGTGCTTTGGGGCACAAAATTCAGCAAATTTGGTACAGGTGAATCAGACAGTCTGTACAAAATTTGGGGAAGTTTGGGCAAAGGGTTTTTGACTTATAATTTTCTAAAAGTCAATCTAGAAACAAGCAACCCTAAAATATCCCCAGATTTGAAATAGCTCATACAAACTGACCAATCTTAATTATCTTGAAAGAGAACGGCTGGTCCCACTGTTTTTTAAAAATTTTTTTGGAAAGAATCAAGGCTTCAGGGGCCAAAACATTGTTCCTCCAAAACAAAAAACAGTGACTTTGCTATAAACTGAGCATGTGTGGAACAGGCATATCAGCAAGAGTGTTCCAAAGCAGATACATTGTTACAGCTTCAAGGCCTGGAAAGGCTGCAGGGCAATGAGCGGTCACAGAGACAGTGTCAAAAGACAGGTTTTCTTTGAAGAGTAAAAAAAAACAGGCTTGCTTTATATAAAGTATTGTCGTGACAGTGCTCCAGAAAGGGACATTTCAAAATTGTGACAGGCAGCCTCACTCAATGTCAGCAAGGAGAAGCCGATTGGCTGGGGCTGAGCCAATCACGACTTGCCAAGTGGGTTCAAGGGAAGAAAAATAGGAATCTGAGAGGAAGAGTTTGGAGTTGAGAGAGTTAACAGTCAGAGAGGGCTGGGGGGAGGTTGATTCATAGTTTACCAACATAGTAGTGTGGGTTTCCAAAAGAGAATTGTCTATCATAGTCACATTGTTAAGAATGAACTTGTTATAGTTAGAAATTTGGTTCTTTAACACACAAGAAACTGCATGACTAAGAATTGTGCCCAGCAAAGGGATCAGAGAGTTGGAAAAGTGATTAGCCAGGGGGCTGGTCAAATAATTGGTGGCAGCAATGGGATATGAAGTATCCAGTAGAGGTTTTTTTATTTTTTTAAGCCAGGACAGGTCCGAGAAAAATCCAAAGTAGAGGATTGAGAGACTGGGTAGAGGAGCAGGATCGAAAGATCTGGGGAAGATTTTGGAGTTCCTGAAGTGGTCTCAGGCAAATCCTAGGTGGATTTACAGACCTGGTGGCTAGAAATTCTAACTCAGGGAGAGTTAAGAATTATTTCAAATAGGTCAGTTGCCCTGTTGGCTAACACGATTCTCTGATGTATAATTTTATGGTAAATGGTAGGAGAATAAGTGGAATGCTGGGGGAAGACCAAGTTAATTAAGCAGTGTTCTCCTGAGGTAAATGTTTTGGGTAATGTGAGGAGACACTGGAAAATGAAAACTAAAGCCAGCAGAGCAATTCTCTGAGGTAAAAGTCTAAGGTAAATGTGGTAAGAGAATTGCTAAAAGCCTGACTGAGCTAACTACCATTAATGCAGTAAACTCCTGAGTTAAAAACTTTGGATAAAGTAAGGAGTTGCTGTAAAAGCTTAGCCTGGACACAGAAACAAGTGTCAGGATCAGTTTGAGTATTTCCTGAGGAAAATATTTTAAGGTAATAGTAAGGAAATATGAATACATGCCTCCCAAATGGGCAAAAAAGACTGAAATGGAAACCCAGATTCAGGAAGTAGACCAAGCTGATGTTGAGAAAATGGATGGGTTACACCCACAATCCCTGTGGTTAGTGAGAGCCCACAGGATTTAGAAGTGTGGAAATTTGAAAAGAAATTAGAACAGGAAAAAGAAATAAGGTTAAAGGAAATGAAGTTAAGGGAATTAGAAATAAAAAAGGAAAAAGAAACAGAAAGGAAAGGCCTGGAAAAGGAAAAAATAAGGTTGAGAGAGAAAGACATGGAATTTCAGTTAAGGATGAGAGAATTGGAAATAGCAGCCCTGTCCTCAAATAATAATAACTTAAATAATAACACAAATAATTCTCCTCAGATTGACTTAAATATATTCTCTAGATATTAGGTCAGTGTTGAATATTTCCTCATAAGCTTTGAGAAGACTTGTGTTAAATTTTGTATTAAGGATGAAGACAGAATGGGATGCCTCAGATCACAAATTTGTGGTGGACTAGCAGAAATTTATGGGGAAATCAGAATAGAAGAAGCTCAGGATTCTGAATTGTTTAAAATCAGAGTAAAACAAAGATTTGGTCTAACAGGTGAACACCACAGAAGGGAGTTAAGAAAAAAATCAGAAGAAAACAGAAGAAACTTACATGCAGTTTGGGTGCAGATTGGATTGATTAGGCATCCTTCAATCTCGAGAGACTATGGTAACGTGCTCTGAATGGAGGACTTGGAACAGCGTCTAGTGTGACTGAGAAGGCCAATTTGAGAGTGACAATCCCTTCCACACTGAAGACAAATACAATCTGTCCCCTCTCCACCTCCCTGATTTTGCTGGTTTCGGGATTGCCTCTTTGCCTCGGCCTGCTGGACAAGTGTCTCTTCAAAATGGGAGAGGCCATGATGCACCGCCGGCCTCCAGGCTAAACGCTCAGATGTCAAGGTTCCCCATCAGTTGAGGTCCATTCCTAAGGCCTTCAGATCGCGCTTGCAGATCTCCTTGTATCGCAGCTGTGGTCTCCCTCTGGGGTGATTTCCCTGCACTAATTCTACACACAGGAGATCTTTTGGAATCCGACCATCAGCCATTCTCACGACATGCCTGAGCCAAAGTAGACGTCACTGTTTCAGTAATGTATACATGCTGAAAATTCCAGCTCGTTCTAGGACTACTCTGTTTGGAACTTTGTCGTGCCAGGTGATACCAAAAATGCGTCGGAGACAACGCATATGGAACATGTTCAGCTTCCTCTCCTGCTGTGCACAAAGGGTCCAGGACTCACTGCAGTACAGGAGTGTACTCAGGACACAGGCTCTAAAGACCTGGATCTTGGTAAATTGTCAAAGTATTAAAAAATTTACAGGCCTGAACAGAGCAGAGCAGAAGTACTAATGAACTGCCATGTCATGCAGGTGTGTAAGTATAAAAGTGCTGAGTCACAGAGACTATGGAAAGGATGATGCAACATCTGGGTGAAGACTGGATGATGCAACATCTGCCCTGATTGGGCAAGGGCAGATGCTTATATATATATAATTGAGTTGTACAGAACACCACCACCACTTCTACAAATGTTGATTTCATGCTGTCACGCTGCCGCTTTGTATATTTGCTGTAAATACACGTGTCGGGCTGGAAGAGAATGTGTCTGTGTGAGTTATTCTTACCATCAGGACCGGAATCAACTCTCAGCTAGCGGCTTGCAGGATTCCGCCTTAACAAAGGTTATGGGCCCAGCGACGCGCCCTGCGCAGACCGTCTACTGCTGAGAACGTTGGTGAGTACCAGTGGGTGCCACTATAATAGAAGGAGGAAGAAATAGAGGTCCTGAAAGAAAGCAGTTCTGCTGTTGTGTGCCCAGGAGGGGAAGGAAAACAGAGGACTGAGAGAAGAGCAGGCAGCATGGCGTTTGGGGGAACAAGCCTGGGAGGTTTTCCCTTAACGAAGTTAAATGACTGTAATTACCAGACGTGGTCCGTCAAAGCTGAGATGCTATTAAGGAGGGAAGATCTGTGGCAGATTGTAATCAACCTCCCAGCACAGCTTGATGAAGAGGAGGAACGTAAAAATGAAAAAGCTCTGAGTACTTTGATACTTTGCTTGGAAGACAGCCAATTAATCCATGTACGTGGCTTGGCTACAGCGAAAGAAGTTTGGGACTGTCTCAGGAGAATTTACGTGAGAGATTCAGCAGGATCTAAAGTATCCTTAACCAGAAAGCTCTACAGGTGCAGATTACAGCCCGGTGAGAGCGTGTCTAAACATTTGCAAGAGATAAAAGGTCTCTTTAATGAGCTGGAGCAAAGGAATGTGCAGTTTCCTGAAATCCAGAAAGTGTACCTCATTCTAAGTAGTTTATCTGATGAATACGACACTCTGGTCACCAGTTTAGAGTCTATGCCTGAGGCGAATTTGACCCTGGAATACCTGACGGGCAGATTGCTGGAACAGGAATGACGTAAGAGTGAAATGTCTGGTGAGGGAGAGAAACAAAACATCCAGCGTCGAAGGAACCAAGACGGCTGGAGGAAAAAGACAGATTACAGCCTACACAGAGAAACAACTCCTAGGAGGGGAGAAGAGAGTGGTCGTGCTATGACCGTGAGACGCTGTTTTGGCTGTGGATCTGTGAATCATCTTCTGAGAGACTGTAGCAGAGACGACAGAAAAGCTGGCTGCAAAAGTGAAAGAAGCACCGAAAAGAGAAAAGGGAGGATTTCTCTTGTCAAGGCAGCAAGAGATAAATCCAAGGTCGTTCAGCAAGCTTGCTGGATAATTGACAGTGGGGCCGTTACACATTTAACTAATGAAATAGATTTGTTTCTTTCTCTAGGTGCTTCGGAACAAAGCAGCGTGAGCCTGGCGAACGGACAGAAGTTGCCTGTTGCTGCAGAAGGGACAGTTTTTGTGTCAGGTTTGGAACAAGAACTCAAAGGTGTTCTTCATGTACCACAGTTGGACTGTAGCATCTTAAGTGTGTCTGCTTTAGTAAAACAGGGCTTTGTAGTCATATTTGAAAATGATGAATGTAAAATTAAGAAAGGAAAATGTGTTTGCGCAAGGGCAAAACAAGAAAATAATTTGTACATTTTGAGGTGTAAAATACAAAGTGACACACATGTAACAGTGAAAAACGCACCTCAGCATGATAAATGTGCACACCTGTTACACAGAAGGTTGGGTCATGCAAATTTTAGAACAATTCAGAGAATGCAAGCAGTGGCAAAAGATGTACAGTTGAAAGAATGTAAAAATTATTTAGATTGCAACATGTGTAAAATGGCAAAATCTAAAGTAAACCCCAGAAACAAGGAATGAACCAGTCAAACAGAAAGGCCCTTTCAACTGGTACATGCAGACTTGATTGGCCCTTTTGCATCATCTTTGGGTGGAGCAAAATATGTCCTGGTAATTGTAGATGATTATTCAAGGTATTCTTTTTGCTACTTATTGAAAACAAAGGCAGAGGTGTTTAGCAACTTCAGAAATTGGCTAAGCTTCATTGAGAGACGTTATGGCCACAAGGTGGCGCAAATCCAGATGGACAGAGGGTCTGAGTTCCTATCTAACAAATTTCAAAGCTGGTTGAAGGAAAATGGGATATATCATAGAAAAACTAGTCCATATTCACCCTTCCAAAATGGCATAGCAGAAAGAAGAAACGGGGTGTTGCAGACAATGAAAGACGCATTGTTAGCTGACGCTAACACGAGTCATGGCCTGTGGGGGGAATCCCTGCTTACATCGAACTATATAAATAACAGATTGTTATCTTCTGCAATAGGGCAGACTCCTTATTTTATGTTATATGGGAGAGAGCCATCTTTAAAACACATGAGGGTGTTTGGGTGCAGTGCTTGGGTGCACATCCCAAAAGAGACAAGAAGGAAGGGACAACCAAAGGCAAAGAAAATGAAATTCATAGGTTATGAAAAAGGTTCAAAGGCATACCGCTTCCTTGATGGAAACAGCAATGTAGTGATTTCAAGGTCTGCCAATTTTTGTGAGCATGAGAATTGGGATAGGGTTCATGCTAATTCCCAAGTTTTCATACCATTCACAAACACAAGAGAGTATGAGAATAGGCAGTTAGAGACAAAAGAAGAAGAAACAGAAGAGAGCCAGTCCAAGACAAAAGATGAAGAAGACGATGGGCAGTGTAGTGATCAAGAAAGTGAGATAGGAATTAAGCAAGAACCAAAAATTGAGGATGAGCCACAAATCCCCAGGAGGTCAGAGAGAGTTAACAAAGGGGTTCCGCCTGCAAGTTTGGTGTAGGAGAAATAAGGGTGTGCCATGTGTATCAGGAACCAAAATGTTATGAAGAGGTCATGTTACTTCCTGAAGTAGAAAAGAAAAGATGGCAGGAAGCCATGATTGAGGAAATGAAGTCTATGGACGACCACAAGGTCTTCACAGAGACTAGGCTGCCACAGGAGCATAAAGTGATTGGCAGTAAGTGGGTTTTCAAAAGAAAGTTACAAAACAATGGGGACTTTAGGTATAAAGCGAGGTTGGTGGCTCAGGGATTTACTCAAAAGAAACATTTGCACTATGATGAAGTATTTTCCCCTACAGTGAAAGCAGAAACTATGAGGGTAGCTTTGACTCTAGCGGCATCTAGAGGGTATTTGATAAATCATTATGATATAACGACTGCATACTTAAATGCTGACTTAAAGGAAGAATTATACATGGCAAAAGCACCCGGCTTTGAAGGGTCAAGACCAGGAATGGTTTACAGGTTAAATAAGGCCATTTACGGGCTGCGACAATCAGCCCGAAACTGGAACCAATGTTTACATACAGTGTTAGAAAAAATGAATTTTAAGAATAGTCTGGCTGATCCATGCTTATACATACAAGAATGTGGAAGTGAGCTAAATATTTTGTTGGCACATGTGGATGACATTTGTTTTATGACAAAAAATCAGAGCCAGATGAATTTATTTGAAAAACAGCTGAAAAAGGAATTTAAACTGAAAAATTTGGGTCCAATACAAAATTATTTAGGGGTGCAAATACAGAGAAAAAATGAAGGTTTTGTATTAAACCAAAAGTTAAAAATTGAACAAATGTTGGAGAGATACAATATGCAAGATTGTAAAGATGTACAAACCCCCATGGTAATAGATTTTCAAAAGTGTGATGAAGAAAACAAAGAGTTTGAGAGTCAAGAAATTTATCATTCTGCAATTGGCAGTTTGATGTATTTAGCAAATTGGACTAGGCCTGACATTTCAGCAGCAGTGAACATTCTTAGTAGACATGTGTCGAAGCCCACTGTGAAACACTGGCAGGGTGTAAAAAGAGTTTTTAGATACTTAAAAGGAACAAGTGACAAGTGTTTGATCATAAATCCTTCAAAAGAGTTAAATTTACAGGCCTACGTTGACAGTGATTGGGGAAATGATGAAAGTGACAGGAAGTCAATGTCCGGATTCGTTGTAATGTTTGCAAATGTTTTAGTAGGGTGGAAGTCCAGAAAACAGAGTTCTGTGGCTACTTCGACAGCAGAAGCTGAATTCGCAGCTTTGTCGGAAGTATGCTCAGAATTAATCTGGTATAGACAATTAATTAAGGATTTAAAGATAGAAACACATAAACCAATAAAGGTCTTAGAAGATAATACAACCTGCTTACAAATGGCTGTAACAGAAAAAATGCGAAATAGGAGTAAACATGTTGACATCAAATATCATAACGTAAGAGAAGCCATAAAAGAAAAATTAATAGTTACAATACTGCAAAATGGATAAAAATGTTGCTGATATTTTTACAAAACCTTTGAGTGTTCAAAGACACAGTGAAATAATCAAAGAGTTGGGTTTGAATCTTGTTCAGGCGTAAATTAGGAGGGGTGTCAAAGTATTAAAAAATTTACAGACCTGAACAGAGCAGAGCAGAAGTACTAATGAACTGCCATGTCACGCAGGTGTGTAAGTATAAAAGTGCTGAGTCACAGAGACTATGGAAAGGATGATGCAACATCTGGGTGAAGACTGGATGATGCAACGTCTGCCCTGATTGGGCAAGGGCAGATGCTTATGTGTATATAGTTGAGTTGTACAGAACACCACCACCACTTCTACAAATGTTGATTTCATGCTGTCACACTGCCGCTTTGTATATTTGCTGTAAATACATGTGTCGGGCTGGAAGAGAACTTGTCTGTGTGAGTTATTCTTACCATCAGGACCGGAATCAACTCTCAGCTAGCGGCTTGCAGGATTCCGCCTTAACATAAATGTCGTCAGCTTCTTATTAAGCCATACTCTCTTTGTGAGTCTAGAGAACATGGTAGCTGCTTTGCCAATGCGTTTATCCAGCTTGACATCTAGGGAGAGAGTGTCAGAGATCGTTGAGCCAAGGTACACAAAGTCATGAACAACCTCCAATTCTTCTCTGGAGATGGTAATAGAGGGTGGTGAGTCCACGCCCTGGCCCATGACTTGTATTTTCTTCAGGCTGATTGTTAATCCAAAGTCTTGGCAGGCCTTGCTAGAACGATTCATGAGTTGTTGGAGGTCTTCAGCAGAGTGGACAACAACAGCTGCATCATTGGCGAAGAGGAAGTCCTGCATGCATTTCAGTTGGACTTTGGTCTTTGCTCTCAATCTAGAGAGATTAAAGAGCTTTCCATCTGATCTAGTCTGGAGATAGACACCTTCTGTTGCAGTTCCAAAGGTGTGCTTCAGCATGACAGCAAAAAAGATGCCAAACAGGGTCGGTGCGAGGACACAACCCTGTTTCACTCCGCTTCGGATGTCAAAGAGATCTGATGTTGAGATCAAAAACTACAGTGCCCTTCATTTCCTCATGAAAGGACCTGATGATGTTAAGGAGTCGAGGTGGACATCCAGTCTTGGGAAGTATTTTAAAAAGGCCATCCCTGCTAACCAAATCAAAGACCTTTGTGAGATCTATGAAGGTCACAAAGAGTGGCTGTTGTTGTTCCCTACATTTCTCCTACAGCTGTCGTAGGGAGAATACCATGTCAATGGTGGAGCTATTAGCTCGAAATCGACATTGTGATTCTGGATAGACTCTGTCTGCAAGCACCATGAGTCTCTTCAGCACAACACGGGCAAGCAGCTTCCCTACAACGCTGAGAAGAGAGATGCCATGGTAGTTATTGCAGTCGCCCTTGTCTCCTTTGTTCTTATACAATGTGACAATGTTTGCATCCTTCATGTCCTGTGGTACTCCACCTTCCCTCCAGCAAAGACAAAAGATTTCATACAGCTCGGTGGTGATGATCTCTTTACAGCACTTCAGCACTTCAGCAGGGATGTTATTCTTCCTAGGTGCCTTGCCGGAGGCGAGGGAATCAAAGGCCGCTTTTATTTCTGCTAAAGTTGGTTCGCTGTCCAACTCTTCCAAGACAGACAGGCAGTCTATGTTATTTAGTGTCTCTGCGGTTACTACATTCTCTCTGGAATATAGCTCAGAGTAGTGCTGCACCCAGCGTTCCATCTGCTGTGCTCGGTCCTGGATGATCACGCCTGTAGCAGACTTCAAGGGAGCAGATTTCTTCCATATTGGACCTAAAGCCTGCTTGATACCATCGTGCATTCCCTTGATGTTACCTGTGTCTGCTGCTATCTGAATCTGAGAGCAGAGCAGAAACCAATAATCGTTGGAACATTTCCTGGCAGCCTGTTGGACTTTACTACGAGCAAGTCGAAGAGCCTGCAAGTTGTACCCACTAGGACAGGCTTTGTATGCTGCTAGAGCTCTCCTCTTCCTTAATGGCTGGCATCAACTCCTCCGAATGGGCTTCGAACCAGTCTGCCATCTTTTTGGTCTTCTTGCCAAATGTGGACAAGGCGGTGTTATAAACAGCGTTCTTGAAATGTTCCCATTGTTCAGGTGCATTTGCATCAGCCGGGCCTGGAAGGGTTTCCTAAAGCACTTGGGCAAATTCCTCCACTTTTCTTTGCTCGTGAGTCTTGCTGATGTCAATACGTGGTCTTCCTTCCTTTTTCGTGTGATACAATCTCTCTGTTCGCAGTTTTACTCTACTACACACCAGGGAGTGATCAGTATCACAATCAGTGCTCTGGTAACTGCGTGTGATCGTAATACTAGGACATCTCGAGCGTCTAGTGAGGATCAAATCGAGCTGATGCCAATGCTTCGATCTTGGATGTCTCCAGGAAACTCTGTGTTGAAGCTTCGTATTAAAGAACGTGTTGGTGACACAGAGACCATAATAACAGCAAAACTCCAGCAAGCGTTGGCAATTTTCGTTCATCTTCCCAATGCCAAAACGGCCTAGACAAGTGGGCCAAGAATTGTGATCAGCACCAACTCTAGCTTTAAAGTCTCCGAGAATGAACAGTGGCTCTCTCTCCCTGCTGAAGTGTTGAAGTGCTGTAAAGAGATCATCACCACCGAGCTGTATGAAATCTTTTGTCTTTGCTGGAGGGAAGGTGGAGTACCACAGGACATGAAGGATGCAAACATTGTCACATTGTATAAGAATAAAGGAGACAAGGGCGACTGCAATAACTACCATGGCATCTCTCTTCTCAGCATTGTAGGGAAGCTGCTTGCCCGTGTTGTGCTGAAGAGACTCATGGTGCTTGCAGACAGAGTCTATCCAGAATCACAGTGTGGATTTCGAGCTAATAGGTCCACCACTGACATGGTATTCTCCCTCTGACAGTTGCAGGAGAAATGTAGGGAACAACAACAGCCACTCTTTGTGACCTTCATAGATCTCACAAAGGTCTTTGATTTGGTTAGCAGGGATGGCCTTTTTAAAATACTTCCCAAGATTGGATGTCCACCTCAACTCCTTAACATCATCAGGTCCTTTCATGAGGAAATGAAGGGCACTGTAGTTTTTGATGACTCAACATCAGATCCCTTTCACATCCGGAGTGGAGTGAAACAGGGCTGTGTTCTCATGCCGACCCTGTTTGGCATCTTTTTTGCTGTCATGTTGAAGCACGCCTTTGGAACTGCAACAGAAGGTGTCTATCTCCGGACTAGATCAGATGGAAAGCTCTTTAATCTCTCTAGATTGAGAGCGAGGACCAAAGTCAAGCTGAAATGCATTGGGGACTTCCTGTTCACCAATGATGCAGCTGTTGTCCACTCTGCTGAAGACCTCCAACAACTCATGAATCGCTTTAGCAAGGCCTGCCAAGACTTTGGATTAACAATCAGCCTGAAGAAAACACAAGTCATGGGCCAGGGCGTGGACTCACCTCCCTCTATTACCATCTCTACACAAGAGTTGGAGGTTGTTCATGATTTTGTGTACTTTGGCTCAATGATCTGTGACATTCTCTCTCTAGATGTCGAGCTGGATAAACGCATTGGCAAAGCAGCTACCATGTTCTCTAGACTCACAAAGAGAGTATGGCTTAATAAGAAGCTGACGGCATATACCAAGATCCAGGTCTATAGAGCCTGTGTCCTGAGTACACTCTGTACTGCAGTGAGTCCTGGACCCTTTGTGCACGGCAGGAGAGGAAGCTGAACATGTTCCATATGCGTTGTCTCCGACGCATTTTTGGTATCACCTGGCACGACAAAGTTCCAAACAGAGTAATCCTAGAACGAGCTGGAATTTTCAGCATGTATACATTACTGAAACAGTGATGTCTACGTTGGCTCGGGCATGTCATGAGAATGGCTGATGGTCGGATTCCAAAAGATCTCCTGTGTGTAGAATTAGTGCAGGGAAAGCGCCCCAGAGGGAGACCACAGCTGCGATACAAGGAGATCTGCAAGTGCGATCTGAAGGCCTTAGGAATGGACCTCAGCTGATGGGAAACCTTGACATCTGAGCGTTCAGCCTGGAGGCAGGGAGTGCATCATGGCCTCTCCCATTATGAAGAGACACTTGTCCAGCAGGCCGAGGCAAAGAGGGAATCCCGAAACCAGCAAAATCAGGGTGCTGGACTGGGGACAGATTGTATTTGTCTTCAGAGTGGAAGGGATTGTCACTCTCGAATTGGCCTTCTCAGTCACACTAGATGCTGTTCCAAGTCCTCCATACAGAACATGTTACCATAGTCTCTCGAGAGTGAAGGATTCCTAATCAAAATGAGGGAAGTACAAAACAGCTGGCTAAAAATAAATGGGTAAAACTTAAAAATTGCTTTGTCTGTCAAAGCTCTGGGCACATCAGTTATACGTGTCCAGAGGAAAATGATAAAGAGAAACCTCTCTCAGGAAAAGCTGTTTATTGCACGCCAAAATTTGAGCCTTCAGAAAGTAGCCAGATACAAAATGGCAAATCTGGAAGCCCACTTGCCATGGAAACAGGATTGACAAGGGAGATAGAAGCTAGTCAGGGGACTGAGGTAAAACACTCCCTATTTATTACAGTGGATCCAGAATTAGCATAGAAGTGTGGTCAAATATTTAAGGTTGGGAACAAAGATGTCTGGGGCTTAAGGGACACATATTCACAAGTTTTGTGTGCCACCCTGTTGTGATCCCCAGAGAAAACATATTGCCTAATGAAACAATTTTACTGAAAGGATTAGGATCTCTACCATTTAGATTGCCCCTGGCTAGAGTGAATATTCAATATTAGAACTGGTCAAGTCCTTGGACAGTTGATGTTACACAGGATATTCCATCATCGTGCTTGATAGCAAATGATCTGGCTAGACATGTGCAAAGTGTATATGTCACCACTCGCAGTCAGAACCCAGATGAGACTTTAATATCATCAGCAAGGGAAACTGAAGCAGAGCAGTGTGGAGAGATGACTAGAGAATGCTATGCCATTGTCAACTCAACCAGTAACAGAAAGCAGATTGTATGCTGTTACGTTTACCAAACGTTTCACCAAACAAGGAGCTCACGCTACGTATTCCCACCAGCTGACAACAATTGTGATGTCCACCCCTTTGAGGCACCTACGTGTTATGCTCTCTCAAAGGGTTCGGTCTTTCCTTTCCCTCACTGCCACCAGTGGATTTCCTTTATCCACAATATAAAAGACTTTAGTCAAACACTTGTCTGGTAACTGCCAACAGAACTTATTTATTGAAGTGTATCAACTTTAATCATAATCACAGATGTTATTCATAGGTTCATTGTACACCATCAAATCATTAAAATATCATAGATCTTGCCACATAACCAATCACCACCTGCTCTATCTATTTATCTTGACCAGCTTATCTCTATTAATATCTGTTCCTTCTCTCTCTTCTCTCACTATCTCTCTGACTATCTGACTATCTATCTGACTCTCTGACTCTTCTCTATCTCTGATTCCAAATTCTTATCTTAGCTCTTATACCATCTCTTATCCCATCTCTTATCTCTTCCCCTTGACTCCTCCTGCCAAACCTTTATCTGCTGACTCCGCCCCTCCAATCCTCCCATAGGCTCATGCAAATAAGGTCCAGACTATGAGTGACAGGAGTGACGTGGGGCAATCATCACATACCTCCCCCCTAAGAAAAGTTTGTTTCATGGGGGAAACCTTATAGTTTATCCTTATGAACAACGGAACATACCGGGAACAATACATTCAAAACATCATCACAATAACATGCTAAATATTAAATCATGTACCATATGTTACCATTTAACACATTATATTTACCATATACAGTACTTATACATATCTTATATTAGATTTCTCTCAATTACTAAGTTTAGCAGATCAAACTTATTACTTTAAACATTTAAAACAATCAATAGAATTATAAACATTTGCATTAATTACATTAATACAAATCACATTACCTTTACATTTATACCACTACTTACCATTATTTCAACAAGACATTTCATTTTAATTACATCTCAAAACTAGTGCACAAACAGAACATTTCATACAATATTACACTTTTTTCCCCATCCATCCGTTAGTCCTCTGGTCTCCGAGAAAACGCGTCAGCCACCACGTTCTGGGTCCCCTTCACGTTGCGAATTTTAAAGTCAAAGTCCTGCAAGAGTAGGGCCCACCTCATCAGTTTGTTGTTATTGGACCGAATAGTCCTTAGCCACAAAAGTGGGGAATGGTCAGTGCAGAGGTCCCCAACCCCCGGTCCGTGGCCCAGTGCTGGTCCGTGGCCTGAGCCGGACCGGGCCGCGGAGAGAGACCTCCCCCCCACCCCCACATGCACTCCCCCTACACAGCCTGTTTGCACCTGCGTGCGAGTGTGCGTGTGGCCGGACGAGCGCTGCGCCGCCCTTTGCACATGCGCACAAACGCCCACGCGCCCGCACAAACACTACACTGCCCTTCGCGCATGCGCACAAGCACACACACATGCCTTCGCGCATGCGCACGAGCGCAGGGGGTGCCCTGCCTTCCCCAGCCGGTCCGCAGGGCTAAAAAGGTTGGGGACCGCTGGGTCAGTGCATAAGACAAAATGTCTTCCCAAGATATACGGTCTCAGTTTTTGCAATGCCCAGACTATGGCTAGGCACTCCCGCTCAATCATGGATAAATGCCTCTCGCCCGCCTGCAGTTTCTTGCTGAGGAAGGTCACAGGATGATGGCTTCCGTCATCGTCAGCTTGGCTCAGCACGACTCCCAGCCCGACGTTGGACGCATCCGTGAAGATTATAAACTCACGCTGGAAGCCTGGGGCTCTCAGGACTGGACCAGTAGTCAACGCTGTCTTCAATTTGTTAAAGGCTTCCTCACAGTCGGCCGTCCAGCGGATTTTCTCAGCTTGTCTTTTGTGGGTTAGATTAGACAGAGGGGCGGCTACCTCGCTGAAGTTAGGCACAAAACGACAATAGTAGCCGGCTAACCCTAGAAAAGCTCTTATTTTTTTCTTGGATGTCGGCTTGGGCCAATTGTTAGTAGCCTCTATTTTTGATTCGAGGGGTTTGATTACGCCTCCACCTACTACATGGCCTAAATATTTTAATTCTGAACTCCCCAGTTGGCATTTACTTGCTTTAACTGTTAAACTGCCCTCATGTAATCTCTGTAGCACTGTTTCCAGGTGGATTTTGTGCTCTCCCCAGGTCTGGCTATAAATCCCTATATCGTCCATGTACGCTACTGTCTCTGTTTCAATATTCCGCAAAGGTACAGCTTCCGGATACCTTGTGGCATAATCGATTATTGATAAAATAAATCTATTCCCACGTTTGGTAACTTTGGGTAGGGGTCCCACTATGTCTAGGCCTATTCGTTGAAAAGGGGTCGAGATGACTGGCACAGCTTAGCCTTTGTCTTGTCATTCCCATGACCCTGTCTTTGGCAGGTGTCACAGCTCCGACAGTATAGCTTGACCTGCTTCCCCATCCCAGGCCAATAGAAGTTTTGAGCAATCCTTTGCTTAGTACGTGAGATCACCAAATGGGCTGAAAATATGTCTTTATGCGCTTTTTCTAAAATTATCTCTCTATATTTGAAAGGTACTACTAGCTGTCTGAATATGCTTTCCCCTCCCCTCATAGAATTCACTAGAACCTCTCTATATAATAGGTCTTCCTTTATACAATATCTTTCAGGGTTTTCAGGGATCAGGGGCACTTCCTTACCTTGTCTAAAGCATTCACTAAAGGTAGGGTCTTCCTTTTGTTCTCTTATGAAAGATGGATTATTAGGGTTCCTCATGGTAACTAGATCAGCTGTCTCACTCCCTTCTCTTGTTTCAGGAAGATTTTCATTGTTTTCCTCAGTGGCTTCAATTTGCCATCCCTGAGAGCGAGTTGTCACAAAAACACTCTGCACATGCTCAGCTAAATCCAGGCCTATTAAACATGGGGCAGGAATTTGATCAGATATGGCCACCTTCCAAACTCCTGACCATCCCTTATATCTTATGGGAATTTTTGCCATGAGCAACACCACTGTTTCAGACCCAATCCCTTTAATAGAAATGTTTTCATGGTCTAACATATTTTCCTTAGGAATTATATCCGGGTGACATACTGTAACTTGTGAGCAGGAATCTCTTAGTGCTAGATACTTATTATTATCTACAAAAATAACATCGCATGAGCTACGTAGAAGATTCTGATTACATTTTATCAAAAAACATTGGAGGACCCTAGCCACAGGAGGCTTTTGGCTCTCTGACCTCTCTGTTACTTGTGTTGCTATGGCAACAGCTTCAATGGCTTCTTTAGTTGCTTCATTATGCTGTACACAAAATACCTTCTTTGGCTGACTGGAATTTCCCCCTATTTGCTGGTTAACATCCCTAGTCTTTTGGGTCTGACACTGAGCCCAAAAATGACCTTTCTCCCCACACGCATAACATTGTTTACTGGCTCTGGGTTCAAAATATAGGGCCTTGCCAACCTTTCCCTCAGAGCTATTATGTTTCAGGTGACTCAGCTCTGTGGATGAGTGCTTGCCTTTAAAATGGCTTCCAGTAGCTTGGGTATTCCTGAGGTAATCTCTACTGGGTGGGGTCCCTCTCCTCTGGTCGTCCCACACTTTCCTGCCAATTTTTACCTCAGAGAACCTGGGGTTTCTTATCTCACTTCTGGAATCAGCATTTTCACTTGCTTCCAGTAGATTTTTAGGATTTTTATCTCTTACTAAATAACGCAATTCCCCAGGCAGAATGGAATAAAATTGTTCCAACCCAATCACATTTTTCATCTGCTCAAGAGAAGTGACATTTTCATGTTCCATCCACTTCTCCAAACATTGCAGCAGTTTAGCCCCTAGCTGAGAATAGGATTCCTCATGCTTTTTGGTAAGAGAATGAAATTTCCACCTGAGGTGTTCTGCATTGATGCCAAATCTAGAATATACCAATTTTCTGTAAGCCTCAAAGTCTCTGACCTGCTCTAGAGGCATCTGAGAATAGAGCTCAGCTAAATCTCCACTTATTTGAGATCTCAGAACTATCATCCTTTCATCATCCTGAATTTTAAAGTCCCAGCATGCTCTCTCAAATGATATCAGGAAAGATTCTGGGCAGTCACCTCTTCTATATTGGGGAAATTTCTTTAGATCTATTTTTGAGAGATTTCCCTCACTAGAGTAGTTATCATTATTACTATTATTGTTTTGAGCAGCCAATTCTAATCTTTTCATTTCCATTTGAAATTCCATTTGTTTTAACTCCATTAGTCTGTTTTCTTGCTCAGCTTTTTCTCTCATTTCCATTTCTCTTTTTTCTTATTCAAAAGCCATTTGTCTGGCCTCAGCTCTCTCCCTTTCTCTCTCCTTAATCTCTAATTCCTTGAGCTGGAATTCCTGATCTTTTTCCTCAGCCCTAGCTTTTTCTCTAATTTCTAATTCTTTAAGCTTGAATTCCTGTTGTAACCTCCATTTTTCAAACTCTTGGGAGATTAAATCACTTTCTCTCCCTGAGGCACCCTCATGAGTCTCCTCCTGTTCCACAGATAGAGGAACTCCATTTCCCTCCACTTCCTGAGGTACACTTTGTGCCTCTTGAGGATCAATTACCTCCATTCCTAGCTTTTTACTTCTTTTAGGTGGCATAAGTATGTTTACTTTTTTTATAAGAGCTGGTTTATATTTCAGAGATAGTCAGGCCTCTTTTTAAAACACTTTTTTTACTGTAGATTTCTTTTCCCAGTGTTTTACTGAGGTACTTTGTAGCTCTCCCTCAGCAGCTAAGGATGGCTACACTTTTTCTGGCACCACGCCAGCCACGATGTTCCTTGGTCTTAATCTTCTTGCCTCCAGACACAAAACAAATTCTGATTTTTTTTCCAAGCCTCTGCTGGTTCCTACTACCTCAGACCTGTTTTGACCCTGGCTTCCACTTTTTATCCACAAGTGCTCCCTTAACTCTTGGAGCCTTGGATTCTAAGCTAGCCCACTCTGTCTGTTCAAATCCTGAGGTAGCCTTAAAAGGAACAAAGGAATTTTTCCCTCAGAGTCGTTCCCTATCTTTAGTCCCCCCAAGATCTGCGTTCAGAAGCCCCGCCACTAAGCTTTTCCACAAAAGCTCTAGCGAGTTACCCACTTCTTCACCACAGACCTCTGACTAAAAAGGTCCTCTTGACTCAGAAAAATTCATTTTAAACTCAGGCTTTACTGGATTCTTTTCGTATCCCACCGCTGCCACCAATTGTTATGTTTACCACATGGCCCTTGCTTGTTTCACCAAACAAAGAGCTCACACTACGTATCCCACCACTGCCACCAATTGTTACGTTTACCATGTGGCCCTTGCTTGTTTCACCAAACAAGGAGCTCACGCTACGTATTCCCACCAGCTGACAACAATTGTGATGTCCATCCCTTTGAGGCACCTACGTGTTATGCTCTCTCAAAGGGTTCGGTCTTTCCTTTCCCTCACTGCCACCAGTGGATTTCCTTTATCCACAATATAAAAGACTTTAGTCAAACACTTGTCTGGTAACTGCCAACAGAACTTATTTATTGAAGTGTATCAACTTTAATCATAATCACAGATGTTATTCATAGGTTCATTGTACACCATCAAATCATTAAAATATCATAGATCTTGCCACATATCCAATCACCACCTACTCTATCTATTTATCTTGACCAGCTTATCTCTATTAATATCTGCTCCTTCTCTCTCTTCTCTCACTATCTCTCTGACTATCTGACTATCTATCTGACTCTCTGACTCTTCTCTATCTCTGATTCCAAATTCTTATCTTAGCTCTTATACCATCTCTTATCCCATCTCTTATCTCTTCCCCTTGACTCCTCCTGCCAAACCTTTATATATCTGCTGACTCCACCCCTCCAATCCTCCCATAGGCTCATGCAAATTAGGTCCAGACTATGAGTGACAGGAGTGACGTGGGGCAATCGTCACATATGCCTTTAAAAATCAATCCCCAACAGAGATAGCAGAGGAACAGAAAGAAGATGAAAGTCTTAAGTCCCTCTTTGAGTTAGTGCAGCCATATCCAGAAGAACTGACACTAGAGAACCGTAAGAGATTTATCACAGATTATACAGGGAGGTTCTAAAGCAACCCCATAATAGACAGAGAGGGAAATATCAACAGATAATAGTTTCAATTGAGGTTAGAGGAAATTAAGGCTAATTACCTCTTGCAAAACAGTTATAAAACTGACAGAACCCAAAATAAGTCAAGAAGGAGTTTCTGCTTTAGTAAAAGGACTTATATGTTGAAAGTCTGGTGTGTTCCTAAGTATAAGTTAGATTTTTAAAAAAATTAAATCTGGACAAACAAGGGAAAGGTTAGATATTTTAAAAAACTGAAATAAATTAAAAGAGAAAAGTTATGCTTCTGAGATGTTTAAGAAGTCCACGGCAGTGGTGAATAATAGATTTGAGAGAAATCCAAAGATAAAATTAATAGACAGTAGTGGTGAATTTAATGCACAGAAAATGAGAAATTGTGATAAAGAACAAGGAGTGTTACAAAGGGAGACAGTTGTTTACCCTCATGAACAGAACAATAAGGACTGCAAAGTAAGAAATTTAGAGTGTGGAAAAATCAGTAAAAAGAAACCCTGTAATTGATGGTGTTGAGATAGAGAAAGCAGATAAAGGAGAAAGTTACTGAAGAAATCTAAAGGAAAAATCAGTACAGCACAACTGTCTTAGACATTAAAGCACCAGTGTATTCACAGTCAGATTCAGAGAAGTGGACAGTGATATACAATCCAATACAGTACCCATTGCCTTAGTAAACACCTATGGTAAATTAGGATTTCAGACTGAGTTCATTTCAGAATTAAGTATGAACTTTACATCAAAAGTATTACAACATACAAACAGTACCAGGAGAGAAAGGGAAGGAGAAAGAGATGTTGACTATGTGAGAGTTCTGAAAAGGGCCATCAAGCCACAAGAGTTACCGTGTTTTCCCGAAAATAAGATAGGGTCTTATATAAATTTTTGCTCCAAAAAACGCATTAGGGCTTATTTTCAGGGGATGTTTTATTTTACAGTCATGTCATCTTTTTCTGCTTGCTGCACAATGCTGCACAATGGTAGAGGGTGGTGTTTCACTTAACTGGGGCTTATTTTTTGGGGTAGGGCTTATATTGCGAGCATCCTGAAAAATCATAATAGGGCTTATTTTCAGGAAAGGTCTTATTTTTGGGGAAACAGGGTACTAGAATCACCTGTCAGATGTTTTTCTCAGTCCATAGGAAGAAATTACACTTGCAAGAGACTCATCAGTCAGAAGATGGAGTCAACGAACCTAAGATGAATAATATAGATAATTATGAAAAAAACTTTGGAATGTCTAAATCTAGAGGTGTGGCAATCATAATTTTTAAAAATTGTGAATTTATAGTGAAACAGGTAGTAAAAGATTGTAATGGTAGATTTATAATAATATAGGGTAAAATGGGTTTGGAAGAATATACTTTGGTTAATGTGTATGCACCTAATAGTAAACAAGGAGATTTTTACGACATGGTTATTAAAGAAATGGAGAAGGTAAAGAAGGGTTATGTTATTATGGCAGGGGATTTTAATATGGTTAAGGATAAGATAAAGGATAAAACCTTTTATGACCGGAATGATGTTCTTCAAAGAAACACAATATTGAGCAAGAAGGTAAAAAATAATCACTTGAAGGATATTTGGAGGGTAATGAAAGGTGATGAAAGAAGATATACTTATTTTTCAGCAATATATAATAGTTACTCCAGAATAGATTTTATATTCACATCTCAAGATTTAATTCCTAAGATAGTTAATACTGAGATCAATTCCATAAAAATAACAGATCATGCTTTGATGTCAATGGAGACTGAGATTAAAAAAGATTATAAAGACTCTAAAAGATGAAAAATGGATATTAACATTTTCCAGTACCCAGAGGTAATAGAAAAGATAAAGAAAGAATGGTTAGAATTTTGGACAATAAATGAAGCAGGAGGTACGAAATTAGACCTGTTGTGGGACACGATGAAATCAATTTCAAGAGGAATAACAATAAGGGAATCCTGTAAACTGAAAAAAATTAAGGAGAAAAATGTGAAAAAACTGGAAGAAGACTTGAGAAATTTGGAAAGCAAGTTTTTTACAGAAAGAGATAGAAGGATATTGGCAGAAATTCAGGCAAAGAGAAAGGAACTAGAGAAAGTCCAGAGAGATTTGATGTATATAAAGAGGAATTTTTTTGAATTTACCAATAAAAATTCAAAATTATTAGCTAGAATGTGCAAAAATAGATTAAAAAACACGATTGGGTAATTAAAGATAGAACAGGTAAGAGGTGTAATATAATGAAAGATAAATTGAAGATTTTTCAAGAATTTTATCAGAAATTATATAAAGGAAATAATGTACTGAAAGAGAATATAGAAAACTATATAAATGAGAATTTAAAAACTAAATTATTGGGATGTGATAAAAGAATATTAGAAGAAGAGATTAAAGAAGAAGAAACTGCTGAAGTTATTAATAAACTGAGAAATGGTAAAACACCAGGCCCTGATGGGTTGGGTCCAGAATATTATAAACATTTTAGTTCCATTTTGATACCTAAGCTAAAAATGTTTTATAACAAAATATTGGAAGGAGAGGCAATGCCACCTTCTTGGAAACATTCACTAAGGATTCTTATCCCAAAACTCAACAAGGATCTAACAGATCCGGGATCTTATAGGCCTATATCTCTAATCAATCAAGATCCTAAGATTTTTACTGCTATACTAGCAAATAGATTAAATAGATTTATAGCAAATTATATTAAAGAGGATCAATGTGGTTTTATAAAGGGAAGACAAATGGATAATTTAACTAGGTGAGTTTTGAATATTATATATGAGGTAGAAAAGGAAAAAACAAAGGCAACTGTTTTATCACTAGATATATTTAAGGCCTTTGATTGTGTGGAATGGCCAACATTAAAGCTGCTTATAAAGGGTTGGGGATTTGGCAGAAGATTTATAGGGGTTATAGACCAATTATATTCAGATAATACTTCAGAAGTAATAGTTAATGATGGTTTAACAGAGTGGATTTTTCTAGGCCGAGGTACAAGACAAGGCTGTCCACTTTCACCAATATTGTTTTGTATGGTTATAGAACTGTTAGCTAATGCAATAAGAAATGATGAATTAATTAAAGAATTAGGTAAAAATGATACAATTAAGATTAATTTATTTGCTGATGACTCATTATGGACCATTAAAAACCCATTAGAAAGTATGGATATTATTAAAAATCATTTAGAAAAATTTGGGGAAATAACAGGACTAACTATTAATTGGCAAAAACCACAAATAATGATGTTTAATTATAACAGATATGAATAAGAAATGTTTGTAAATAAATATGGTTTTAAAATGTGTAATTATATTAAATATTTAGGTATAAATATAGTTAAAGTGACTCAAAAATTAAAGGAGCAAAACTTTAATAAATTAAAAAGTGATATTAAAGATAAATTGCAGGAGTACTCTAAATTGAAATTATCGTGGTTTGGGAGAATCGCCATGATCAAAATGAAAATATTACCAAAAATTACTTTTTTGTTCAGGATGCTCCCAATTCAATTAGAAGAAGAAGATTTTAAGTATTGGCAGGGATTAATTAATGGATTTTGTAATCAAGGTAAAAAATCAAGAATAAATAAAAGATATTGGTATAAGGCTCAAAAAAAAGGTGGTTTAGGTATTCCTAATATAAAAAATTATTATATAGCGAATCAGTTAAGATTTATTGGAGATATTATATACAAGAAAGGAAGGTGAATTTGGTGGGATATGGAATCCTCAGAAATTAATGGGAATATTGAAAAATATTTGTTTAATGTAGTAAAATGAAATACAATAAATCAGGTGAACAACCCTTTTTTAAGAAACATGTTAAATGTCTGGAACAGAAATAAAAGAAGTTATGTCCCTTCACCACTAAAATTAGTGACCGAAATAGAAAATTTCCCATGAGATGACCACTACACCGAACATAACACAAGTAGGCATTTGGCCTTGGGGCACCTGGAGCTGGGCAATGCTGATCCCTGCATAAGTGCCTGTAGGCCAGATGGCACAAGCATACCAGCACGATACCCATGCCTGGGAGTACTCAGCAGTCCGGTGTAGGGTTAGGATTGGATGGAGTGGTCAATAGATTTATTCCAGATATATGCTACAATGCTGTGCCTCGCCATGTGCTTTCTGAGGGCGACCAATCCTTGCCACTAGGCGATCACCTCCTTCTGGCCACAATTGAAAAAAATTGGAAGGGAGAGTACGTAGATGCTTTGAATTATTGAATAGGAAGCTGGAAGAAAGGAAGAATTACAAAGAGGAGGATAGGGAAAAGGAGAAAGTGCGTAAGCACAAGCCGGACCGGTGCTGGGCCAATTGGTTGCCGGGCTTTTTTATTTATGCAGGGAATTTCATTAGGGCCCAGCCTGAAAGGGCTTTCTCCCTAATTCAGTACATGGACCTAATTTACAGGGCATATGTTGATTTCCCAGGGCATGTGTGGCTTTCCTATGTGAAGGCTTTCGTATGCGTGTGGTGCTGCACCCTACCATTCACTGGGATATGCCACACGACAGGCTGTGGCTGCGTTATATGACCCTGGCCTGCCCAATTTTGGAGGAGAGGTTCGACAGTGGCCACTTGGTGCAAAAATGTTCCCAGTCAAGCTTTTACCACACTTAGAGGGACAGGCAGTTCATCCCTGCTTAGTATGCTGGGAATTTAATGCCCGGGGATCTTGTAACTGACACCCCTATAAGTTTTGCCACCAATGTGCTATATGTGGAGGACCCTGTGCATCAGCCACATGCCCTAGGGGAAGACCAGGGGTAGCTAGAGGATGGGATAGTGGAGGCAACGGGAAGCTGCCTCCAGGGTCTGTCAACCCTCCAAAAAGGCCTCAGTCCAATTAAGGTACAGGTTTTGGAAAAGTTATCCAGACAGGGTAGTAGACAATTATTTGCTTGATGGGTTTAAATTTGGATTTACATCCCTGCTACGGGGGTTAGGGTAGCCACCTTAGCAGAAATTTGATGTCGGTCGAGGGGCAGGAAGCCATTGTCCAGGCTAAGATTAGTAAGGAAGGGGTGGAAGGTAGAGTGCTGGGCCCATTTTTGGCCCCACCAGTTCCGCATTTAAGAGTATCTCCAGTAGAGGTAGTACCAAAGAAGGTGCCTGCTGAACTTAGACTGATTCACCATCTGTCCTTCCCGGCTGGGGTCTCAGTTAATGACAGGATCCCTCAGGAGCTGTGTAGCGTTTGCTATACCTCATTTGATGCTGCAGTGCGCAGGATATGTGCTTGTGGAATAAGGGCGGAGTTAGCTAAGTTGGCATCAAGTTGGCTTTCATACTACTGCCAGTACACCCTGAAGATTTCAAGCTGTTGGGTTTACATTTGAAGGACAGTTTTATATGGATAGGGCACTACCAATGTGGTGCTCAGTATCTGGTCCAGCTGTGGAAAAAATTTAGTTCCTTTTTGGAATGGTCACTCAAGCGCAGAGTAGGGTTGGCACAGGTGGTCCATTATTGGATTATTTTTTATTTTGTGGAAACAGGGCACTACACAATGCCAGCGACTCATGGGGGCTTTTCAGGATCTTACTCACGAGCTTAGTGTGACTTTAGCAGAGGAAAAAAACGGAAGGTCCGTCCCCAGTTTAACGTTTCTGGGGATTGAGCTGGACACCATTAAGCAGTCCAGCCGGCTGCCTGAGGCTCAGATTGTGGACCTGATTCAACGCCTTTGGGTGGATGTTGGCACAGTCCAAAGTTACGTGAAGGAAATGCAAGCATTGGTGGGGCATCTGAATTTCGCCTGCAGGGTGGTAGCCTCTAGCAGAGCTTTCGTGCGAAGGCTTTGCAATGCCATGAAGGGCCTTAATAAGCCACATCACAGATGGCTCTCATCTGGCATGAGGCAGGATTTGGCAGTATGACTGAGGTTTTTGGAAGGTTACAATGGGATCACCTTTTGGAGAACATAGCTGAGGTTAGGGGCAGATTTTCAGGTGCAAACTGATGCTGCAGGATCCCTGAGGTGTGGTATATATTTCAGAGGACATTGGTGCACAGGAAGGTGGCTGGCAAGTTAGCAGATATCAGGCATCACAAGGGACCTCACCTTCTTGGAATTTTTCCAATAGTAGGTGCAGTATGGTTATGGGTCGAAGCATGGGTCAACTCAGTGATGACCTTCTGGTGTGACAACCAAGTGGTTGTACACATAGTGAATTGGCTCACGTCCAGATTCCAGAGGGTAATGCAAAGCGAAAGCAAAGCAAAGCGTGCTGCTTATATACCGCCCCATAGTGCTTCAAGCACTCTCTGGGCAGTTTACAAGTTAATTATGCAGGCTACACATTGCCCCCCCAGCGAGCTGGGTACTCATTTTACCGACCTCGGAAGGATAGAAGGCTGAGTCAACCTTGAGCCGGCTACCTGGGGGCTACTTGGGATTGAACCCCAGGTCGTGAGCACAGTTTTGGCTGCAGTACAGCAGTTTAATCACTGTGCCACGAGGCTCTTTGGGCCTGGTTAGGGCCCTTACATTGCACTGCCTGCAATTCAGCATAGTCTTCCATGCCAGACATGTCCCAGTGGTTGACAACACACTGGCTGATGCCCTCTCCAGTCAGCAGATCGACTAGATGAGGGTGTTGGCGCCAGGGGTACAGGCTCACCCAGAAGTCCTCCCAGACGAGGTATGGAATCTTGGAGGGTAGAGGCCAACAGAGCTATGAGCCTGCAGTGGCACCCGGCACTCATCGTAGTTCTGCTGCAGCATGCACAGATTTTTTTTTCTCATTTCAGCAGGAGGAAGGGCTGGAGCAGGCATGGCCTGCCCCAGTGGATCATTTGGTGCAATTCTGTGTTTGACTGCACTGGAAGTGACGGGCACCCAGGTCAATACAGGGGAAAAATGACAGCATTGGCATTTTATGCTAAAGCCCAGGGATACCAGGACACCACTGGGGCTTTCCACATTAGAAAGATGCTAGAAGGATTGAACAGGGAGCAGGCTGGGGCCAAGGACACACGCACACCCATTTCACCAGATATATTAGTCAGACTTGGTGAGGTATGGCGAACTGTGTGCTCTGATCATTTTGAGGCATGCCTTTTAGAGCAGTGACACTGATTACCTTTTGTGGGGCTCTCCAAATAAGTGAGCTGGTTGCAGCAAGCAAAAATGGTACATCTCTATCCTCTTTGCAGAGGAAGGATGTGTGGGTTGCTGAGGAGCAAATAGTGATTAACCTACAGAGATCCAAGACTGACCAGTTGGGGAATGGGTCACGTCATAGTATTGGGAAAAGGTTCTATTGCTGAGATTTGCCCTGTTAGGGCTGCAATGGTATATGTAAGGCTCATAGGCGATGAGGATGGGGGGGTTCCTGAGGCATAAGGATTCATCTCTCCTTACTAAATATCAATTTTGGAAAGTTACTTCTCAGGCCTTATGAAAGGCTGGAATCCAGGGTTGGCGTTTTGGAACACATTCATTTTGCATAGGTGCCGCTTCTACAGTGGCTGCTTTAGGGTACAGCATTGAGGATGTTAAAAAGGTGGGACGGTGGGCTTCCCACAGGTATCAGGGTTACCAGCGTTCGGCCTTGCCCAATGAGACTTGATCTCTTTCAGCCTGTGACGCCAGATACGGTGGACAAAGCACTTGACCACTGTCGTGCCACCACCTCCTCCCTTGACCCTTGCCCGGCCTGGCTAATCAAAGCAGCCAGGCCTACAACAACCGAATGGGCCACGGCAATAATTAATGGGTCTCTCCAGGAGACACTCATTAGGCCCATAAGGAAGAAACTAAGTTTGGCGGCGGACAATATTGGCAATAAAAGGCCCGTCACCAATGTTTCTTTCCTCAGCAAAGTGGTAGAGAGGGTGGTGGCTGACCAGCTCCAGCCTCTTTTGGATGAAACCAATGCCCTGGATCCATTCCAGTTGGGCTTCAGGCCACACCACAGTACGGAAATGGCATTGGTCGCCCTGTTTGATGACCTGCTGAGGGAGGCTGACAGGGGCAAAATGTCTTTGTTGGTCCTCCTCGATATCTCAGCCGCCTTCGATACCGTCGACCATGGTATCCTCCTGGGGAGGCTCTCCGAGCTGGGAATCGGTGGTCTGGCGTTTGCCTGGCTCTGATCCTTCTTGGAGGACCGTCCTCAGAGAGTACGGCTTGGGGAGAGTGTTTTGGCCCTGTGGAGCCTCAATTGTGGGGTTCCAGAGGGCTCGATTATCTCCCCAATGCTGTTTAATATCTACATGAGGCTGCTGGGTGGGGTCATCAGGGGGTGTGGGGCTTTGTGCCATCAGTACGCTGATGACACCCAGCTCTACATCTCCTTTTCTCCAACCACAGTGGATGCCGTTCTGTCCCTTCAGCGCTGCCTGGAGGCTGTACTGCAATGGATGCAGGAGAATGGACTGAGGCTGAACCCAGACAAGACGGAGGTCCTGAGGGTGGGTGGCCCCTCCATTGGTGGTTTGGGAAACTCCCTCTCTTTTGGGGGAGTGACTCTCGCCGCGAAGAGTGAGGTTCGCAGCTTGGGGGTCCATCTGGATCCGGCGCTCACCATGGAAACCCAGGTGTCATCAGTGGTCCGCTCTGCCTATTTCCATCTGTGGCGGATTGCCCAGCTGCGTCCCTATCTTGATGTTGGGGCACTCACCACTCTGGTCCATGCACTTGTAGTCTTGAGATTAGACTACTGTAGTGCACTCTACGTGGGGCTACCTTTCAGATTGATGCAGAAGCTTCAAATGGTGCAGAATGCGGTGGCCAGACTTCTCAGTGGGACAAGAAAGTATCAGCATATTCCCCCCACTCTGGCTGCCTTGCATTGGCTGCCCGTTCATTTCCGCGTTGATTTCAAAGTGTTAATGATGACATATAAAGCCCTAAATGGTTTAGGACCTCGATATCTAGCGGAACGCCTCCTCCCACCTAGATCTACCCGAATCACTTGTTCTAGCCAGGAAGGGCGGCTGAGGGGCCTAACGCTGAGGGAGGCCCGGAGAGAAAGAACAAGAAACCGGGCCCTCTCAGCAGTGGCCCCTTGCCTTTGGAACAGTCTGCCCCAGAGATCTGTCTGGCTCCCTCGCTGGGTGTTTTTAAGAGCAAACTTAAGACCTGGCTTTTTAGGCAGGCTTTCCCTCCTGTCATCACTTGAATATTTTTTCCCCATCTTGAACTATATTGCTATTGTTGTTTTCTATTTTATTATATTGTTTTTATTTTATTTTTTATTGTTAGCCGCCCAGAGTAGACTTCGGTCTAGATGGGCGGGGTATAAATTAAATAAATAAATAAATAAATAAATAAATAAATAAATAAATAAATAAAATTACGTATGACCTTTACCACAGTTGTAGGTGCTGGCGTTGCATTTTTGTCTTTTTATCGTTTCAGGTTCAGGGATCCTGAGTTCGAATGCATTTATGTGGCCACAGCTATGTGTTCTGGGCAGCCAAGTATGCGGAACAGACCAGTTGTAGTTGAAGCATGGGCCTTGGTGCGTGGGCCACATTGGAGTGGAGGGGATGGACAGGCATGCTCTCAGATGGGTTATTGGAATTGGCGTCCCAGGGTACTCCGGATGTGCCCCCTGACATTGCATTGATCCACCTCGGTGGTAATGACTTGACCCAGCATGGGGACAAATCACTGATACAGTGGTGCCTTGACTTACGAACGTCCCTACTTATGACAATTTCGAGTTACGACCAGCTCCAGCCGCAAAATTTTGCTTCTACTTGCGACCGGAGCTTCCACTTACGAACTGAAAAAGGCAGGGGGAAAAGGCGGGAAATTCAAATTTCTAACTGTAGGTGGCGACAAGGCTGCTTCTTTGTAGCTCTTTCGCCCCAGCAGTTAGAGAGTGTGCGGCGGCGGCAGCGGCTTGGGACTGCCTCCTTCTGCTTCTGAGTGAGCGTGTGTATGTGTTTGCAGGGAGGCTTCGGGTTGCCTGGTAAGGTAAGGTGCTGTTTTCTGCTTTTTAAAAACTGTTCTGGGTGTTTCTGCAGCGTGGTTTTGGGCTGGGGGGGGTTATGTTTCTGTGCTGTGATGGGTCTTGGGGAGTTTGTTTGTTTTTTTGGTTCCCCCCCATTTCCAATGGGTCTTGGGGGGTTTGGTTGCTTTTTTGGGGTTTTTTTTTCCATTTCCGATGGGTCTTGGGGGGTTGTTTGTTTTTTGGCTTTCCCCCCATTTCCGATGGGTCTTGGGGGGTTTGGTTGCTTTTTGGGGGGGTTCCCCATTTCCGATGGGTCTTGGGGGGTTGGTTTGTTTGTTGGCTTTTTTCCCCCCATTTCCGATGGGTCTTGGGGTTTTGGTTGCTTTTTGGGGTTTTTTCCCCCATTTCCGATGGGTCCTGCATGCTTCCCTTGCTTTTTTCTTTGTTTTCTTTGCATTTCTGACCTGCCCCCTTTGTTCTCTGTGCATTTCCAATGGGTCTTGCACGCTTGATTGCTTTTCTCCCCCCCCCCCTTTGGCCGGAACAGATTAATCGCGTTTCAAATGAGTCTTGCAGTGATTTATATTTTTTTTGGTGATTTTTTCCCCCGGCTGGAATGGATTAATTGCATTTCAATGCATTCCTATGGGAAATGGTGCTTCGACTTACGACCATTTCAAGTTACGTCCATCTTCTGGAATGGATTATGGTCGTAAGTCGAGGCACGACTGTATTGCAGATCATTGCAGACCTGTAGGTTTTTGTTGCTAGCTTTCCCAGAACACACATAGTGTGGTCAGCGATTATACCAAGAATGGTATGAAAGGTCAGTTATGACCCCAGGTGCATTGATAAGGCCTGGAAGGGAGTTAACTGGGAAGTTTGTAGGGCCATTAGGGTCAGTGATTTTACATCCTGACATTTGAGTTAGTTGCCCTGAGTTATACAGGGAGGATGGGGTACATTTATTGGAGTTAGGGCTAGATTTGTTCCTCTGGGATTTACAAGGGGGCCTTCGGGCTGAAATATTCTGCTTGGTGGGGTGCCCAAGGCATACAGTGTAGCCCCTAGGCCGTGGTGTGTACTGCAAAGCAGGATAGGATCATGGGAATATCAGGGGAGACACCCAGCAGGTGCTAGAAACCCCTTCTCTCAGAATTGCAGTAAAGATGTTTAGCTGAGGGGAGGGGAAACAGGGGACCCCAGGGGATGCTGTGCACTAGGGGTCCTGAGGCTCGTCTTTAGGGTGGCCTCTGGTGTGGAGGACTGAGAGGGTGCTGTGCTGTAAGACAGCACCCTTTTTTCCCTCAGGAACATGCTGGGAATAGGTCTGGACCAGTCAGGTAGGATTGACACTGGTTCCAGACCTTTTTTGCACTACGGCAGGCCCCCTTGTAATAGAGGAAGTTAAAGCATTAATAAGTTAATAAAGTTGTGTCCCTAGTTTAACCCATACATATCGCATCTCGTCTCATCATTCCAGGCTGGGCGGGCAATGGATCTTGATTGTCTGTCTCATCCTGGTACCTCTGGAGTTGAAAGGCCACAACCTGCTCTAGCACCTTCCTCAAAGATGGAATATTAGATACTGGTTGGTAATTATTCAGTATTGTGGGATCTAAGGAGGAAGTCACACTACAGTAGGCCCATTGAATCAATGGGGAATTGGTAAATCATCTCCTCTGTAAGTTCTATTTATTCAATGGGCCTACTTTACTTGTGACTGACTACTAGGTTTCAGCTACGCCTTGAGTTTTCAAGAGCTAACTGTTGGCAATAAGACTGTTTGGAAGTCACTAATACATAGGGTTTTCATGAGTCAGAAGCAACTTGGTCAACAACAGTGGCAACAGCAAGTGTGGCAGCAGCAGCAACAAAATACACACAGAGATGTATCCACTGATGACCTCACCTTCCATTAATTTGTCCACTGCCCGTTTAATGGCATTCAGGTTGGCAATCATTGCTACACCCAAAGATAGGAAACTGTACAGTTAAACTGTACATTGTATGAAAAAGAATTTTTTTAACTGTCACTTCCTTGATTTTCTACCATTTTGCTTCATTATATTACTATAGGTTGTAATATTATGAGGGAGAAAAAATTTTCCCTGTCCACTTTCTCCACACTAAGGATGAGAAAAGTTTTGTTTGGCCTGCATTTTTAGGTGACCTGAACTAATTGACATTTCCAGCACTAATTTGCATATTGGAACACCAAACACAGATCCAAAATGGCAAGTTCTTTCAATTTTTCAGTGCAGTTCTTGGCTCAGAAATTGCATACAATTGTGTATTCATTTAAGTCATTTCCTGATATCTAGAGATATCTAGACACTGCTGGCTGTTGGTGTCCACTCTCTTTATTTGGCAATATCACTGGGAGGGTGCCAGAGGACACAAGAAAATCCTTTCAAAATGTTTTGCCTGTTTGTGTTTTTTAAAGGAGAAAATAACATCTATATAGTATTCATATTGACTGTAACAGGGCTTTAGATATCTGGAAATTCAATTTTTTAAAAAAATTCTGAATTCTGAATCTGAAGGGCTGTAATTCTGAATTCCAAATCCAAATTCCAAATCTGAATTTTGATGCACATCCATAGTACTTAACATCTATATAAGCCCTTCCTCAGATTATAGAAAAATAATTAAATACAAATTGTTATTTAAAGAAACATAAAGGAAATCTCCAAGCAATTAACGAATTCTTCCTATATTTGTAATGGCAAGGTAAACTGAAAAAAATGTGTTAAATGTTGAACCCTCTCTCAATAACTAGATTTTAGTTTTATACATTTGCATGCATTTATACATTGGGCATTTCACTAGACCATTTGGGTGCTCTATTGTTTATGCAGTTGCATAGACTGCTAAAAGTTAGGCTTTTGGACACCAAAAGGGAAACCCTAAGTTTGTTCACCTTTAAACTTACAACTCCCTCTACACATTGACAAATTGGCCAGTTATATGCACATTATCTCCTGCCAACCTAGCAGTTCGAAAGCATGTAAATGCGAGTAGATAAATAAGTACCACCACGGTGGGAAGGTAACGGCGTTCCATGTCTAGTCGCGCTGGCCACGTGACCACGGAAACTGTCTATGGACAAATGCTGGCTCTATGGCTTGGAGATGGGGATGAGCACCGCACCCTAGAGTCGGACATAACTGGACTAAATGTCAAGGGGAACCTTTATGCACATTATAGAGAGCCCACACGAACGGCGTGACTTCACTCTCGCAAGATGCAATGTACTTCCATCTAATGTTCTATATGGTAGATTTAACTCCCAACCAATGGAAACACAGCTCTGCTCTTGTAATTCTGGGGCCCTTGATCCCTGGCACATATGCTTCTTTATTGTACAGTATACAATGATTTCCATGCATCTAATTTGGAGCGAAGTTTTGCTAGTTTACCTGGTTGATCAGAGGAGGTAATTCTGTACACTCTCCTGCTAGGAGAGAACAAAATCTATACCAGGCAGATGGCGAAATATATCAATCTATTAACACAGCGATGCAGGTCACAATTTCCAACAAACTTCTTGTTTTGCCCTCATGGGATGTAATCAACAACTTCCCAGGTTTGCCAAAGCCTCGCTGCTGATGTCTAGCCATTCTTTCAAATGAATTATGTTCATTTTGCTATGTTTCATCAGTATTTATGCCACTCGTTCTCTTTGTTTCTTTTCTAACTTGGCATACACTTCTTATCTGGGTGAGGACTGTTGCCTGTTGTGTTATATGTTTCTTTTCAGATGTCAATAAAGGTTCTTGACTTGACTTGGCTTACTTTGTTTTTGTGCTTGTCTTTTTAATGGTTTTTCTGTTATTTCTTCTCGTTTTGGTTACAGTTATGTGTTTAGAAATGCAGAAAAAGATGTACTTCATAGGGAGGTCATCCAGTATTCCAATTATTTTATCTGTCCTGTTCTGTACTTTTTACAACTTTGCAATATCCTTTTCAGGGGCAATGATCAGAATTATACACTTTATTCCAGATGTAGTTCTGTTACCGGCCAAATCTGGGTCCACCATGGATTTGTACAGTATTGAATGTTTTATTTTCTGTTTCATTTCAAATTATGTGGAACATGTAACTTGCCTTTTCTAGTAGCAGATACTTGTTTGGTCAGCATCTTCACTGAGATGTACTGAATAGTTCTGAGACCCAAATAAATAAGTATATTAACATTTTTGTTTTATTAAAATGTATATTTAGTTTCCCATTTCTCAAAACTAACTAAAATGGTTACATGTACTTACCTTCATTTTTTTAAAAAAATCTGAATGCTATACACTTACCTCCCATCCTTCAGGTGATCAGCTCAATATCCACAACAGGCCATGAGGAGATGGCATCAGCCATGCTACAAACTAGCACTTGAGGCATGCATACCTCTAACATTCAGTATGATGCCACACCTCTGCTAACATAAGAGTAAATAAAACTACAAGAATATCACAAGAGTAGTGAAGTTACCTCTCTTTGAGTTATAATTTTAACTTAGTTATATTAATTATTGCAAAAAATGAATTCTTTTTGAGCTATAATTTTAATGTCAATTGGGCATACATTAGTTATTAAAAGAGCTAATTGATTACAAGTTATTAAATTTTTATTAATAAAGTTAGTCAGTTAGTCTGTTCTAGGAAAAACAATGATTAGCCTTGTGGTGCCTTAAAATAAACATTTTTAATGGATTGAAGCCAACTTCATCAAATGCATGAACTGTTATCTTAGATGACAGATTGCTTTGTTCACCTAGATAATTATTTTCTGTTTCTGCTTTTTGTTTATTGCTTCTCCTCAATTCCTTTTTGAGTAACTTTATAACAAACAATGCTTGAAAGCAAGTAGAATAGATAAGTGGTGATTGTGATGACATAAGAGTTTGGAGGGTGTAAAGGGTTAAGGAATGTGGTTTGAGCAGGGAGAACAGCTCACTGAAGGAACAGTGATGCAGTTGAGATATATCATCTGGAAGAGTGAAGGGAAGCATGCAGCATCCAAGGATACAAGTTGTTCCTCTGCCCGCCAACAATTAATCAACTATCTGAAGACATCTGAAGAGGGGGGAACTAAAGACAAAAACTATCACCTAGTATGTTCTAAGTTTGTAACAGTGTGATTGGTAGCTGTTAATTAGGGACGGTTGGATATAAGGGCATCAAGAGGTTAGGAAGGGAGATTCACTCATGCATTCTTACACAAGTGTACTCCTCTTCTGCTTCCTGACTCTAGCATAAGATTATGTCATAAGTATGAGATGCAGTATAGCAAGTTGTTTTAGTTCAGTGTGGAATTTTATTCTGTAAAAGCCCTGAAATGTCTCTTTGTTGAAAGCCTTAATGCTTTGCCTACTGAGCATGCTGTTGTGGCTTCTTTTTCTGTTTTGCCATCTTTAACATGCTCCTGAGTTTTTGCTTATGAGAATGCTTTGGAACATGGATGCATTCTTAAAATAAACTTTCTGTAAATTATCCAAGTCTGGTATCTGGAAGTGAAGGGGTGGAGTGCTAAAGAAGGTGCTTTAGCTAGACCTTACTTTCTTGGGTGAGTTAGAGTTTACATTGTCTGGTTGGTGTGAAGACACAACCAGAAGAGTTTTCTGGTTCTCTTAAAAAGAAAACTAGGGGGTAACCAGGTAGGAAGCTTTCTGTTGGCTTTAACATGTGGACCTCCTGGGGTAAGGGTAACATAGTTGGGTGGGCTAATGTGGACCTTCTTGCCTGGCTAGAACTGTTGTGGTTCTACCACAGTGATAACACAATACTCTCTTTGTATGTGTTTTATAGTAATCTCCATGCAAGACTCATCACAAGCAGGAATTATTTTCCAGCAGAAACACAAGATTTTAGCTCAAAATTCAAAGTGCATGAGTTCTAGCCAGCTGTTTTTGTCGTTTAAGACTGACTACCTTGAAACCATATAATGCAACACATTGTTCATGAAAGACACCTAAACTGCCATTGGAGAAACCAATATTTATTATCCCAATACCCCAGGTGGATTTTGTTTGTTTGAACACAAATATGCCTGCGGGGGAGAGACACTGATGCATACTTTATCAAAGACCTAATCATTAGTCTCCTGGGTCCATGTGTCCCCAGCTACATTATTAGCTGGGGGAGAAAAATGATAAAATAATCTTCACTGTGCTTTGCAGCACAGTAAGTTGTTAAAAAGAATATTTCTTTATGCTTTGAAATGTTAAGGTGTGAAAGACTTTGAACATAAAAAAGCCTTCACTTAAATGAATCCAATACTGGAATTTGTCATCTGTTTCTTTCCCCTGGGATCTTCTAGAAAGCTGGATGAAACCAACAGTAATTTTTCCTAGGCTTTTCCAGATAAGTTGAAAACAGCCAGCAAACTTTTGAAACGATGTATTACTTTATCATTATGAGCAGCTATAGAAGATGATTTCAAAATCCATATTTGCTTTTTGATTTCTTAGCTTGGTCAGTTCCTAAGTGGGTATCTGACCACAATGCTGTCTGTTGACAAAGGCACAAAATAATTAAGGGTGACTATGAGGCTCCACCACCCATACACAATGCACACTGTCCAATGTGCTTCTGTGGGACTGAAGGTGGAGGAAGTAATGGAAAGTAAAACCTTTCCAACTCCATTGGTTGATTAAATAAGGAGAAGGAACTCACTTGGGTAATGCTTAAAAGGAAAATTTAACTCAATTGCCTTTGTGAGAACCATGCTTCAGAAGATTGCACAAGGACGATGCCTCTCTGTCAGGCTTGGGTACTCTTACAAAAATATCAGGACCAGTGGAACTTGGTGGCATGTGCATCCAATTCCACACTGATGTACAAACTGGTATGCACAAATTGGGAAAATCTACTTGGGATACTGTTTACTTGTTAAGAATGTAATCAATATTTTTATGACTGGACAGTGACTATAGAAACAGCTGAGAAGCCCCTGAGTGGTTTAATGAGCAAACAATTGAGTGACTGTACATTAGGGAGGAAAGTGATGACAAACCTAGACAGCATCTTAAAAAGCAGAGACATCACCTTGCCGACAAAGGTCCGCATAGTCAAAGCTATGGTTTTTCCAGGAGCGATGTATGGAAGTGAGAGCTGGACCATAAAGAAGGCTGACCGCCGAAGAATTGATGCTTTTGAATTGTGGTGCTGGAGGAGACTCTTGAGATTCCCCTGGACTGCAAGGAGAACAAACCTATCCATTTTGAAGGAAATCAACCCTGAGTGCTCACTGGAAGGACAGATCCTGAAGCTGAGGCTCCAATACTTTGGCCATCTCATGAGAAGAGAAGACTCCCTGGAAAAGACCCTGATGTTGGGAAAGTGTGAAGGCAAGAGGAGAAGGGGACGTCAGAGGATGAGATGGTTGGACAGTGTCATCGAAGCAACCAACATGAATTTGACCCAACTCCGGGAGGCAGTGGAAGACAGGAGGGCCTGGCGTGCTCTGGTCCATGGGGTCACAAAGAGTCGGACACGACTTAACGACTAAACAACAACAACAACATTAGGGACCCAACAAATGACAATGAAGCTACAGGAATATAGTTTTGTGGTGAGCTCCATGCAAAGGAAATGTTTGTTCATTGAAGCTTCAGTTTCAAGAACCATCTCTTCCACTGCAGTACTAGAGAAGACTTTGGAGACAGAAATACAATCTTTTGTGAATATGTTTATCAATCCCTGACCTCCGTGTCCAATGCAAAATTACTCACTATTATGGAGGGCGTTACTGAGTATCCAACACTGTGTAACCCAAAACATATGGTGATTAGTGGCTGGTCTGCATCTAAAGATTCTTGAGTATCAGAGAGTACTGGAATTGTTGATATGAACCCACTGTGATAGATGAGATTAAAAATCAATGCACAGTGTTGATTAGATAGAGGACAGGAAGGAAAATACCTTTCTGCTGGTTATTTATTCTATATATATCATCATGTCTCTATTAGGTGTTTTCAAAGGCAGCAACGGAGGTGATCCCTGTAGCTGCTTCTGCAAAACTGTGAAGAGAACAGGGCAATAAATAACCATAAACAGGCAAACTGATCAGGGAGAAGGTGGCACTGAGACCTGACACACTCATGAGAGCAGGACCCAGACCGAGGCCCTCCAAGGATCAGGGAATGATGCTGGAGGAAAGAAGGGAACTGGTCTACCCTGATGGATGGTGTCTATAAAAGGTGCCTTGCCACCAGTGGAAGCAGAACCCATGAAGGAGTCAACTAAGGGGAGTCTGTCTGTCAAACTGAGGAAATGAGGGAACAACAACCACAGATCCCTGGGGAAGTAGTGAAGGACAGTCTACAGTAACCAGGGGAAAGAGAACCACAATCCACCAGGGAATGATAGGAATATCTTAGCCAAGGAGCTTGGGAAGACACCCAGAAGGAGTGGTGCAAGACATTCTGGGCAAAGGACTCCTCAGAAGAGGAATCAGAACCCTCAGACGAATGGGACTATATTTATGACCACTGGTTAGAAGAGGGGAAAACATGAGAACCCCCAACTCCCTCTGTACAGTACCATCCTACTGGGGAGAGAGAAAGGGAAAAACTGGACTGAGGTCGGGAGAGCCTTTGCTGACCCACAGTCAGTGCTAACAGAGGAAGTGGCCACACAAGCACCAATGTCAGGAAGAGCAGGAGGAGAAGAGATTGAGAAACCAGGTCAGGCACAGATCTCCGGAGAGAGGATTCCCACACACTTGCCTTCATTGTGGGCATACTGGCCCTCTCTCTTAGGAACAGCACAACAGTGGAGGAACCCCATTTCTTGGGCCACAGGAACTGGACTATCTGGGAGCCTAGTGATGGGAACTGGGCTCACAGATGGATTTAAGTCCCTCATGCTGAAGGGAACCAGAGGGGCAAAGTACAAAGAATACAGACTAAGGGCTAGTGATTGAAATAAGGACCAAGGACTCTGACCAAGCTGTTCGTCTATTGCATTACCTCATCCACATTATAATATATCCCATTTAGTTTTATCATTTGTATTATGCTTTTATGCACTAAGGAATGAAAGAGTGACAATCCATGGAAGTGGACAGGACTGATGGGGCACAGAAATACTGCTGAAAACTGATGATGAACTCAGAAGATACTGGCCTAGGACAAATTAGAATATATAGCTATGGTACAGTAGCTATAGACATACATTCTCATTCCCAAAGGGCCTACCAGAAGGTAGAAACTCATCTTCCATACATGGGGTTCCAAGGACTATTTATTAGGCAAAGACTATGATTCTTTCTTCTCAAACATACACACACTATAAGGTACCAGTAGCAAATCCATGGTTGTCAGGCATGGTATTCCAGATGAAGACTTCAGTGACAAGGTCTCAGAGCTCTCACATGAAGACTTCAGTTTGCCAATGACTGGGATTTTCAGCACACCATATCAAGTCCCATCTTGCCTCAGTCTTGCAAAAATTTCAGTCTGGACTGTCAAAAACTAATGAACAATGTCATAAATACTGGTGGACCTATAATTGGAAGGTGGACAAGAGACAATTTGCCTAAGATCACTGGAGATCTATTACATGGCATTAGCAGTCCAATGAGGAGGAAACAAATGCAGAAATAAAAATATTATTTTTTACAAGCAAGCCCAGACTGTTTTAGAACTAGGAGACAAATATTTTCTGAGAAATTATTGTATTAGCATTTGGGTCCAAAATGGCACTGCTGTTGAACACCATTTTCAAGGGCTTCTGTAATACAGAGACTGTCAACAGAAATTTACTGTAACTGTCATAACATAAGAACCATGACAAGATTTTCCTGTGTCCAAAAAGGCCAATTCCAGCTTTACGCAACCAATAGATAATTTATCTTACCAAGAGGAATCTGATCTTCAACAGAAAGGCACAGGCCACCAATGATGCAGAAACAGTGGGATGCTCTAACAGGATAAAACCTGCAAAACTCCTCTTACAGACAAAGTATTCTTCAGGTACATGCATAGCAAAAGGCAAAGAAAAGAAACAGTGGCTCAGCTACTCAATGAAGATATAAAAATGATAACAGTAGACAAAGAAAAGGGAGAAGTGCTCAATTCCTATTTTAGCTCGGCCTTTTCTCAAAGGACAGACTGTGACCCTCCAGACAAATGTTAAGTGCAAGTTATCAAGATTGCAGCTGTAGATTGATAAACAAATAGTCAAGGAATACCTCACTACCTTGAACGAGTTCAAAACTCCATGTCTGGATGGACTGCCTCCAAGAGTACTGAAGGAGATGGCTTAAGACCTCTCAGGGAAATGGGTGAGGTGCCAGAGGATTGGAGAAGGGCTAATGTTGTGCCTATCTTCAAAAAGGGCAAAAGGGAGGAACCTGGGAACTACAGACCAGTCAGCCTGACATCAATCCCAGGGAAAATTCTGGAACAGATTATTAAGCAGTCACTATGCAAGCACTTAGAAAACAATGCAGTAATAACTAGAAGCCAACATGGATTTGTCAAGAACAAATCCTGCCAGACTAATCTGATCTCAGTTTTTGATTGGGTAACCTCCCTGATTAGACAGAGGGAATTAGACATAGCATATCTTGACTTTAGCAAAGCTTTTGACAAAGTGCCCCATGATATTTTGATTAGCAAGCTAACTAGGTCTGGGCTGTATATAACATCTGTCAGGTGGATACACACTTGGCTACAGAATTGTACTCAGAGAGTGATGATTAATAGCTCCTCCTCCAATTAGGAGGAGGTAACGAGAGATACTCCAGGGCTCAGTCCTGAGTCCTGTGCTCTTCAGCATTTTTATTAATGACCTGGATCAGGGGTTACAGAGAATGCTAATCAAATTTGCAGGTGAATTCGGTGGAATAGCTAATACTCTGGAAGACAGAAATACAAAATTGGGTGGACTAGCTAATACCTTGAAAGACAGAAACAAAATTCAAAATGATCTGGATAGGCTTGAGAACTGGTCTGAAAACAACAGAATGAAATTTAGCAGAGATAACTGCAAAGTCCTGCACATAGGAAAAAGAAATCAAACACACAGTTATAAGATGGGGGATACCTGGCTCAGCAATACTATGAGCGAGAAGGACCTTGGAATCATCGTAGATCAGAAGCTGAATATGAGCCAACAGTGTGATGTGGCTACAAAAAGGCAAATGCTATTTCAGACTGCAAATCGCAATTCTATTTGGCACTGGTTAGGCCTCACCTTAAGTACTCTGTCCAGTTCTGGACACCACACGTCAAGAAGGATGGTGACAAACAGGTTCAGAGGAGGGCAATAAGGATGATTAGGGGACTGGAAACCAAGCCCTATGAGGAAAGATTGAAAGAACTGGGTATGTTTAGTCTTGAGAAAAGAAGACTAAGGGGTGATATGATAGCACTTTTCAAATACTTTAAAGGCTGTCATTCAGAGGAGGGACAGGATCTGTTCTCAATCATCCCAGAGTACAGGACATGCAACAATGGCCTCAAGTTACAGAAAATCAGATTTTGATTGAATATCAGGAAAAACCTCCTAACTGTTAGAGCAATGGAACCAATTACCTCAAGAGGTGGTGAGTGCTCCAACACTGGAGGCATTCAAGAGAAATTTAGACAACCACCTGGCACATATCCTTTGATTTGTCTTCCCACACTGAGCAAGGTGTTTGATTCGATGGTCTTCCAACTTTATGACTCTATGAATATATGTTCTGCAACAGAGAAAATTAGCATTCCATAAAGCAACTGAAAAAATGGGAGGACCCCAAATGAAAAATTATAACTTTGAAATTGGATCTTGGATCAGCACCAAATATGTCACAGGTTAAGCAAACAGTCAGCTCTTACAATGTGCCAAATTTGGGGACATTTGGGCAAACAGTTTTTGAATTATGATATATTAAAATTAACACTGTTCCCCCCTCCCATGCAAAAACTGGCAAACTTTTCTGCCTGCAGATTCAAAACAGATCAAATACACCAAAAATAAATAAATAAAACATTTTTTAAAAAGACCAGACTTTCTTGTCTTGAAAGAGAATGTCCAATCCCAGCCCTCTTTTTAATTTGAAAGGAATCCAGTCATCAGGGTGGTGATAATACTGACTTCAAAATAAGCCATTTGAAGTGGAGAACCTCTACGTTTCTTGCATTTTTTAAAAAATAAGCTGGTTACCAGCACAAAAGATCTAAACAGAAACATTGAGAGCCAATTTGAACTTCTGACTCTGCCAGTCAGGACCAAATTAAATGACTCTCAGAAGGAGAACTTTTTAACTCCCCCCTGGCCATTAAAAAGAGTTTCTATTTCTGGTGTAAAATATATCAATATGTATTTTTTTAAAAAATAGAGAATAAGAATTGTGGCGGTCGCCCCACTTCACTCCTGTCAATCACATTCAGGGTCTCATTTACATGAGCCTATGAGAGGAGTGGAGGGGCGGAGTCAACAGAGAGGAGTTATAGAGAAGAGCAGTTAGAGAAAAGGAGTTAGATTTGGCAGAGAGAGAGAGAAGAAATGGTAGTTGATGGTTGTTGAGAGTAGTGGAGAGAAATTGCAGAGAGAGAGAGATAGTCAGAGAGATAGTGATAAGAGGTAATTAATAGTAATAAGCTGGTTAAGATCAATAAATATAGTAGGTGGTGATTGTTTATGTGGAAAGTATCTGACACTTGAATGATTTGATTATAAGAATTAAATAAAGAACATATGTGATCCTGAGCAACTTTAATATACCTTAATAAATAAATAATAAATCACTTTTGTTGACAATAATCAGACAAGTGGTTGTCTACAGTTCTTGGTCTTGTGGATAAAAGAAAATCCACTGGTGGCAGCGATAAAAGGAGGAACCGGATCAAGTGGGCAGAAGGCGTAGTGTGAGCTCCTTGTGTGGGGAAGCAGGCTGGGACCACGAAGAAAACGTCACAAAGTGGTGTCCAGCGGTGGGATACGAAAAGAGATTCCAGTAAAGCCGAAGTGGAAAATGAATTTTCCTGAGTCAAGGGTATCTTTTAGTTAGAGGTCTGAAGTGAAGAAGTGAGTAACTCGCTAGAGCTTTTAGGGAAAAGCTTAGTAGCGAGGCTTCGGAACTCAGATCTTGGGAGGACTACAGATAAGGACTCTGAAAAGAAAATTCTGTTAGAAATTACCTCAGGAGTTGTATAGACCCAGTGGGCTAGCTTAGAACCCAAGGCTCCGAGAGAGAGGGAGTGCTTGTGGGGAAAAAGTGGAAGCCAGGGTCAACACATATCCAAGGTAATAGGAACAAGCAGAGGCTTGAAACAAATCAAAAATTGTCTTGTGTCTGGAGGCAAGAAAGTGTCTCAGACCAAGGAACAGTGTGGCTGGCAGGGTGCCAGAACAAGTGTAGCCATCCTAAACTGCCAAGAGAGAGATACATAGTATCTCAGAAAGAAAAAGTATTTTAAACCAAGGCCTGACTATCTCTGCAGATTAAACCAGCTCTTATTCAAATAAACACATATACGTATGCCACCTAAAAGAAGCAAAAAGATAGTGATGGAAGTAATTGACCCTCAAGAGGCACAAGAGTTACCTCAGGAAATGGAGGGAAATGGAGTTCCCCTAGATGTGGAGATGCATGAGGGTGCCTCAGGGAAAGAAAGTGATCCAATATCCCAGGAGTTTGAAAAGTGGAAATTGGAACAAGAATTTAAATTAAAAGAATTAGAAATTAGAGAAAAAGCAAGAGCTGAGGAAAAAGATAAGGAGCTAGAGCTCAAGGAATTACAGCTCAAAGCTGAGGCTGAGGCCAGACAGATGGAATTAAGACAGAGAGAAATGGAGTTTCAACTACAAATGAAACAATTAGAATTAACATCTCAGGTGGGGTTTTGTCGCGGTGACGTCAGCAGCACCTGGGAAACAGCTCCCGGGGAAAGCTGAAACCGCCCGGTCTGGGGGCCCCCAGTTACAATGGGGGTCGCAGGAGAAGATAGGTGAATCTTCCCTGAGCTGTGAGTGAGCATCGGAGGAATGAATGGGAGGATGCAACTGACTTTTTTTTCCTTCTGAAGAGATCATGGAGCACAGACCGGGTCCGGGAGCCATCTTGCACCTAGCTGTGAGTAACCCACCCACCCTGGAGGAGAGGAGAACGGAGAACTACAGTTAAAAACTGACAATAATAAATAAATCTGAAGCCCTTAATCTAGAAAGGAGCATGTAATGAGACAAGCAAAAGCCTTTGACTGTGTGGACCACAGCAAACTATGGCAAGTTCTTAAAGAAATGGGAGTGCCTGACCACCTTATCCATCTCCTGAGAAATCTATATGTGGGACAGGAAGCAACAGTTAGAACTGGATATGGAACAACTGATTGGTTCAAAATTGGGAAAGGAGTACGACAAGGCTGTATATTGTCCCCCTGCTTATTTAACTTATATGCAGAATACATCATGCGGAAGGCTGGACTGGATGAATCCCAAACCGGAATTAAGATTGCCGGAAGAAATATCAACAACCTCAGATATGCAGATGATACCACTCTGATGGCAGAAAGTGAGGAGGAATTAAAGAACCTCTTAATGAGAGTGAAAGAGGAGAGCACAAAAAATGGTCTGAAGCTCAACATCAAAAAAACTAAGATCATGGCCACGGGCCCCATCACCTCCTGGCAAATAGAAGGGGAAGATACGGAGGCAGTGACAGAGTTTACCTTCCTGGGCTCCATGATCACTGCAGATGGTGACAGCAGCCATGAAATTAAAAGACGCCTGCTTCTTGGGAGGAAAGTGATGACAAACCTAGACAGCATCTTCAAAAGCAGAGACATCACCTTGCCGACAAAGGTCCGCATTGTCAAAGCGATGGTTTTTCCAGTAGTGATGTATGGAAGTGAGAGCTGGACCATAAAGAAGGCTGACCGCCGAAGAATTGATGCTTTTGAATTGTGGTGCTGGAGGAGACTCTTGAAAGTCCCCTGGACTGCAAGGAGAACAAACCTATCCATTTTGAAGGAAATCAACCCTGAGTGTTCACTGGAAGGACAGATCCTGAAGCTGAGGCTCCAATACTTTGGCCATCTCATGAGAAGAGAAGACTCCCTGGAAAAGACCCTGATGTTGGGAAAGTGTGAAGGCAAGAGGAGAAGAGGACGACAGAGGATGAGATGGTTGGACAGTGTCATCGAAGCAACCAACATGAATTTGACCCAACTCCGGGAGGCAGTGGAAGACAGGAGGGCCTGGCGTGCTCTGGTCCATGGGGTCACGAAGAGTCGGACACGACTAAACGACTAAACAACAACAACAATGAGACAAGGCCGAAAGGAGCGAGGTAGTGGCGAGATTGCTTACCGGCTCTGCTGCTTTGCTATTTCAAAAGCGAAACTAGCTGCTTGCAGACCGGCCAAGGCCAGCAGCCAGATGAAAATAAAGCCGACCCTGGAAAACTTTTTGATGAAATAGGAAAACATGGATATGGATAGAGCCTGAGCTGTTACTATAAAGAACTGGATAGACTTTTTAACAGCAGACTGTGTGTTAGTTTCCGGGACTATGTATTAAGCCTGTGGGGGAGAAAGCCCCCCCTTTGTAGGTTACGGCTGTAAATAACTTTTCAGCTGGGAAAGTTTCGATTCTTAAAGTGAATGGTGTAATTGAGAACCAGAACTGGAGTGGCGGATCGGAGTGGAAGAACATACTGTACTTTGGATTATAATGACATCTACTGGAGGAAAGCGGAATGTCAGCCCTAATATACTTAATTGACTTTTGAAACCCTTTGGGATTTTGGTGCATTGTACTAAGAAGGGAACTGTAAAAATATTGAGGTAGGAAAACAGGAAATTTTTTCTAGCCCCACGAGAACATCTGGAATGTCACTGAGAATTTTGGAATATTGACCTTTAAGACTCTGTGACTGTACTTAGCCTGGATTTCTTTGGTTGGACTGCGTGGATAACTAAAAAACAGAGGCTGGAGGTACAACAACGTTGATAAGACTTTTGAAAAGAAGGAACATTCTACTATGGTGCTGGGTTAAACTGCTGGGTTAAAAAGTGTTTTATATATTGTAATATTGGGCAAAGTTTGGAGGAAGGTCCTAGGTGAGGTTGTTGATAGCGGGCTCTTATCTTGAGCTAAATAGGGATTCGAGATGGCCTCGAAAAAATCAAAACCTCTCCTGCTCAAGCACAAGGTCTGACGAAGCTGGTAGCACAAGAGCCAGATAAAGAATGGCAGACGACTATGCAAAACCTGTTAAATACAGGATTCCAGCAAATAAATGAACGTCTCACCCAACTAACAGACCAGATGAAGGAGATGAAAACGGAATTAACGGAAGCTAAGAAACAGATAACAGAAATGAAAATGAGAACACAAGATATTGAGGAAAAAGTGAAAGGCAATGATACCAGGTTGGACCAAACTGAAGAATCACTACAGGCAACACAGAAGAATCAAAAGCGAGATGATGATAGACTAGTAATGTTAGAGATGGAGAGAGCATCGAAAATGCTGAGATTTCAAAACGTACCAGAAAAGGAAGGCGAAGATCTAGAAATATTAATAAGTGAGGCTTTGGCTCCAGAATTAGAAATAGACCCAGCGGAATTTCGTCAATATTTGGAAGCAACTTACAGGGTGAGTACAGCATATCTCAGAAAGAACAAGCTTCCTAATGAAATTTCTGTGAGATTTACGAAGAAGGTAATCAGAGATAAAGTTTTAAGAATCTCACAAGATAAACAACTGATAATAGAAGACAAGAAAATCAATGTACTAAAACAAATTCCCTGGCAAATGAGACAGAGAAGGAAGGAATATTCCTCTCTGGTATCGTTACTTCAACAAAATGGAATCTCATACAGATGGCTAACACCAGAAGGTTTATTCTTTAGGATTGATACACAGAGATACAACATAACATCTCCGATGAAAGCACGAGACTTCATGGAAAAAAATGAGAAGAATTAGAAGATACAGGGCGAAAGAAAGAAGGAGAGGAAACCAGAAGAAAGATCCCAAGAGAAACCAACGCAATCATTACAACCAGAATCAGACACAGACTTAGGAGAACATGAAGTAGCCGAGTCAAGATGTACCAGAAGCATGACAAGGAAAAAACAGAAAGGTAATAATCTACAACAAGATGTCTAGAAAACAAATGAAGATTTTCTCAGTCAACGTAAATGGTTTAAACTCACCTCATAAACGGAAAAAGATCTTTCTACAATTGCAGAAACAGAAATCCGACTTTATTTGTATTCAAGAAACCCATATGAAAAGAGCAGACTTGAAACTGTTAGAACGGCCAAGGTTAGGAAAATTATTTGCAGCCTCGGATGGAAGTAAAAAGAAGAAAGGCATGGCTATGTATATCAAGAAAGAATTAGAACCAAAACTAATTTTTGCCTCAGACAATGGAAGGATAGTAATGGTGGAAATTCAAAGAGAATCAAAGAAATTGCTAATTGTTAACATCTATGCACCAAATGGAAATCAAGAAATTTTTTTAAAAACAATTGCAATTAGAACTGATAAATAAAGATTATGATTATTACTGTCTGATAGGAGACTTTAATGCTGTCTTTGATAAAGAACTAGACACAAAATCAGATAAAACAATTAAAAAAGAGAGAGGTACAATTTTAAGAAACTTTTTACAACTGGCAGAAGAAGTGAACATCATAGATGCTTGGAGAACATGTAATCCAATGACAAGAGACTACACCTTCTATTCTAATAGACACAAATCATGGTCAAGAATTGATGCATGCTGGATCTCAACAAGCTTAATGAAAGAATTGGAACAAATAGATATTTTACCTAATACATTAGCAGACCACAACCCAATTTCATTACAATTGGGCAGTAAATCAAGAGAATTTAATTGGAAGCTTAATACTGTGCATCTAAAAAAATGAGGATTTCAAGGAACAAGCAAAAGAAGAAATGGATCTTTTCTTTAAACAGAATATAAGGCCAGAAACTTTGATTATTATGGTCTGGGAGGCAAGTAAGGCCTTTTTTAGAGGAATAGCTATAAGATTTGCAGCAAAAAAAAAGAAAGACAGAAAAAATATGATATGTTGGAAAGCAGATTAGCCTCAGACGAGATCCAGTTGAAACAAAATCCGACAAATACAGAATTGAAAGAGAGGATAAAATCTATACAACACCAGATAAATATACTGTTCACCGAAGAAATCGCAAAGAAGCTTAAATTTGCAAAGCAAATTTTTTTTGAAAAGGCAAACAAACCGGGGAGATGGCTAGCATACAAATTGAGGAAAGAGAAGGAGAAAACAACAATACGAACATTGAAAGATGAAACAATGATGGAAAGATTTAAACAAGAGGAAATAAAAAAGATTGCTGAGCATTTCTATCAGAATTTATACAATAAAAAGAGAGGAAAAGAGAATTAGATATTTAGGGATTCTAATTACAAAGAAGACAAGCACATTATTTGAAGATAATTACATGAAATTGATTAAAGAAATACAGAGCAACTTGGAGAGATGGGACAAATTACAGTTATCGTTGATGGGAAGAATTGCAACTATTAAAATGAATGTCTTGCCCAAAGTTTTATTTTTATTTCAGACAATCCCTATAATATTAAAACAGTCCTTTTTTCAAGAATTTAACAAGATGATCATGAGATTTGTGTGGCAAGGTAAAAAACCAAGAATTAAAATTAAAGCAATGCAAGATGCCAAACAGAGGGCGGGTTTTGGTCTTCCAGACTGGGTTTTGTACTATAGATCCTGCGTATTAGACTGGATAAAAGAATGGATAATTTTGGAAAATGATAGATTACTCAACTTGGAAGGGCATGATCTACAGTGTGGTTGGCATGCTTTTCTGTGGTATAAAAAGATAAAGAACAAAAACAGTTTAATTCACATATGATAAGAAGAGCTTTGTTAGGAACCTGGACAAAGACTATACAACAAATTAAAAAAAAACACCACTATGGGTATCACCTATAGAGGCCTTTACTCAACCTAATCTAATGATGAAAGTCAAGCTCCTAAGATATCAAGATTTATTGAAAAAGGACTGTGAGCTAAGGTCTAAAGAAGAGTTAGAAATACAGAATATATACCTAGACTGGTGGTCCAGAGCACAGCTTGAATCCAGATATAGTAAAGATAAAATAGAGGGTTTCTATCTAGAACAAATGACATTTGATAAAGCTTTACTAGGCTCAAAAGATAAAATAATTAAGAGAATGTATAACCACTTGTTAGAAATTAAAATGCAAGATGAGATGGTTAAAGAATGTATGATTAAGTGGGCACAGAATATAGGACACAATATTGATATTGATCAATGGTCGCAAATATGGCAAAATAATATAAAGCTCACAAAATCGGTTAACTTTAAAGAGAACATATATAAGATGTTTTACAGATGGCATATGACTCCTGGAAAATTGTCAAAGATGTATACAGATGTATCAAATAGCTGTTGGAAATGTGAAACACATGTGGGAAGCTACTATCATATGTGGTGGACTTGTAGAGTAGCGAAACAATATTGGATAGGAGTACATACTGTGTTACAACAAATATTGCTTTGTAAGGTTCCATTAACCCCTGAACTGTTTTTATTGAGTATGATACCAGATAATATAGACAAAGCAAAGAAATGTATAGTTATATATATAGTTACTGCAGCTAGAATTCTTTATGCTAAAAATTGGAAAAGTCAGGTGGTACCGAAACAAGAAGATCTTATGGAAATGATAAAGGAAATGGCAGAAATGGACATTTTATCAGAAGTGATGAAGGACTATCCATTACAAAAGGCAACAAAAAGATGGGACTTATTTCACAAATGGTTAGAGTCATCAGATAGTGCTCGAATAACATAGACCTAAATGTGAACTAAAATATGGAAGGCAGAAAATAGTAGAATAGCTGAGTTTGAATCTTGATATTGCAATATGAATAGAATGGATGTTAGTATATTTTTGTTTCTCCTCTCCCCCTAACCCAAATCCTCTTCCCTTCCCTTTTACCTTCTGTATCCCATACCCCAACCCAAGTTATCCAAATAATAAAAATAATAATTAAAAAAAAGTATTAACATCTCAAAATAACCATGATAACAACAGTAATGATGAAGGAAATCTCCCAAAAATAGATTTAAAGAGATTTCCACAGTATAGAAAAGGTGACTGCCCCAAGTCCTTCCTTATTTCCTTTGAACATGCATGCTGGGACTTTAAGGTGAAAGAGGGAGAGATGATGATAGTGCTAAGATCTCAAATAAGTGGAGAGTTAGTCGAGCTGTATTCACAAATGCCTTTATAAAAAGCCAGAGACTTTGAGGCTTACAGAAAAATGGTTTATTCGAGATATGGCATTAATGCAGAGCACCTGAGGCGAAAATTTCGTGCCCTGACCAAAAAGCATGAGGAATCGTATTCTCAAATGGGGGCGAAATTAGTTCAATATTTGGAGAAGTGGTTGGAGCGGGAGAATGTTGCTTCGTTAGATCAAATGAAAAACGTGATAGGGCTGGAGCAATTCTATTCTATTTTACCTGGTGATTTACGTTATTTAGTGAAAGACAAAAATCCTAGAAATGTAATGGAAGCAAATGAAAATGCAGATTCAATAAGTGAAATAAGAAACCCTAGGTTTTCGGAGGTAAAAATTGGTGGGAAAGTGTGGGAAGAGAGGAGGAGAGGGACCCCACATAGTAAGGAATACCTCAGAAATAACCAAGATACTGGAAGCCATTTTAAAGGCAAGCCCTCATTCCCAGAGCTGAGTCACCGGCAACATAATAGCTCTGAGGGAAAGGTTGCAAAGTCCCGTATTTCAAACCCAGAGCCAACAAACTATGTTATGGGTGCAGGGAGAAAGGACACTTTTGGGCCCAGTGCCAGACTCAAAAGACAAGGGACTTTAACCAACAAAAAGGGGGAAATTCCAGTCAGCCAAAGAAGATATATTGTGTACAGCATAAGGGAGCTACCATGGAGGCAGTTGAAACTGTCACCATAGCAACCCCAGTAACAGCGAGGGCAGAGAGCCAAGATCAAGAGCCTCCTTTAGCAAGGGTAGTCCAATGCTATTTGATAGAATGTAACCAAGAGCTTCTTCGTAGCTCCGGTGATGTTATTTATGTGGATGATAATAAGTATCTTGGCCTAAAAGACTCTTGCTCTCAAGTCACAGTGTGTCACCCGGACATAATCCCTAAGGAAAATGTGATAGAGAATGAAAATATTTCTATTAAAGGGATTGGAGCTGAAATAGTGGTATTGCCCATGACTAAAATTCCCATAAAATATAAGGGGTGGACGGGAAGTTGGAAAGTGGCCATATCCGATCAAATTCCTGCCCCATGTTTAATAGCTCTGGGTCTATCTGAGCATGTGAAGAGTGTTTTTGTAACAACTCACTCCCATTGAGGGCAAAATGAATCCCCTGAGGAAAAATATGAAAATCCTCTTGAAATAAGAGAAAGGAGTGATACAGCTGAGTTAATTACCATGAGAAATCCTAATAATCTATCTTTCAGAAAAGAACAAAAAGAAGACCCTACCTTAAGTGAATGCTCTAGACAAGCTAAGGAAGGGTCCCTGACCCCTGAGAACCCTGAAAGATACTGTATAAAAGAAGACCTATTATATAGAGAGGTTTCAGTGAATCCTATGAGGGGAGGGGAAAGCGTACACAAACAACTAGTGGTTCCTGTCAAATAGAGAGAGAGAATCGTAGAAAAGGCACACAAAGACATATTTGCAGCCCATCTAGGAATTGCATGGACTAAGCAAAGGATTGCTCAAAATTTCTATTGGCCTGGGATGGGGAAACAGGTCAAGATATATTGTCAGAGCTGTGACACCTGCCAAAGACAAGGCACTGGGAATGACAAGACCAAGGCTAAATTGTGCCCTTTGCCAGTCATCTCGACCCCATTTCACATAATAGGCCTAGATATAGTGGGACCCCTACCCAAAGTGACCAAACGGGGGAATAGATTTATTCTATCAATAATCGATTATGCCACAAGATATCCAGAAGCTGTACCATTGAGGAATATTTAAACCGAGACAGTGGCAAGTGCGCTGATAAACTATATGTGTCGCATGGGCTTCACTTCTGAGATAATCAGCGACTTGGGGACCTCGTTTACATCCAAATTAATGAAAAGATTGTGGCAAGTCTGCGGGATTACTCACATCACGTCATCCCCTTATCATCCCCAGACCAATGGGCTAGTTGAGAAATTTAATGGTACCCTAATGAGGATGATTAGAGCATACACAGCTGAGAATCCAAATGATTGGGACTGTAAATTGCAACCATTATTATACACATATAGATCTGTACCCCAGGAAAGCACAGGATTTAGCCCTTTTGAATTACTGTTTGGTAGGAAAGCTAGAGGACCCTTAGATATACTCCGTCAAAACTGGGAGGAACATAGAGAGGAGGATCCTAAATCAGTTGTCCAATACATTGACGAACTGATGAACTCCTTACAACAGTCTCTAGAGCTAGCTGCCAAGAATTTAAAGAGCAATCAAGTAAAGCAAAAACAATGGTACGATAAAAGGGCCAGGGAAAGAGTATTCAATTCTGGAGATGAAGTGTTAATGTTAAGACCCATAAAAGGTAATAAACTTCAACTAGCATGGTTGGGTCCATTTAGGGTGGTCACTAAAATGAGTGACATAAACTATGTAATTCAGTAGGAGGGAGAGGAAGGCAGAAGGGTTGTACACATAAACATGATTAAATCATATCATAGAAAGAACAATTTTGTTTTGTATGCCATCAAAGAAATGCCTAATGAAAAACCAGAATTACAATATTGGGAAGGCAGAGGAGAACCCCAGTACAACTATGAGGATGTCAAAATCAGCCTTACTCTATCCCCAGAGCAGCAAACCAAAGTAAGAGCCTTGCTACTAAAGTATAAGCACGTATTTTCTAATAAGCCTGGTGTTGCCAAGGGGGTGGTGCATAGAATAGACACCGGGGATGCACAACCCATAGCTGTCACGTCTTATAGGGTAACGGGGCCATATGTTGCCAAGGTTCGAGAGGAGCTAGATGAGATGCTGAAGGCAAAAATTATCATTCCTTCCTCTAGCCCTTGGGCAGCCCCAATAGTGCTGGTAGATAAGCCTGATGGAAGCATCCGCTTTTGCGTAGACTACAGAAAATTGAATCATGTCACTAAGGCAGATGCTTACCCGATGCCTCGTTTAAATGACCTGATCGAAACCATAGGGAGATGTCAACACAATTCCAGTTTCAACCTGACTAAGGGGTTCTGGCAAGTGCCCCTAGACCCCAAAGATCAGGAAAAAACCGCTTTCTGTAGCCCCTTTGGATTGTTCGAGTTCCGGGTCTTAAGTTTTGGATTAAGAAATGCACCAGCAACCTTTCAAAGACTCATGGACCAAACCTTACAGGGGCTTAGAGATTTCACAGTGGCATATATAGATGATATAGGGATTTATAGCCAGACCTGGGGAGAGCACATAATCCATCTTAAAACCATATTATAGAGATTACAGGAGGCTGGGTTAACAGCTAAAGAGGCTATTAACAATTGCCCCAGGCCAACATCTAAGAAAAAAGTAAGAGCTTTTCTAGGGTTAGCCGGCTACTATCATCGCTTTGTGCCGAACTTCAGCGAGATAGCCGCCCCTTTGTCTGATCTAACCCACAAAAGGCAAGCAGATAAAATCCAATGGATGGCCGAATGCGAGGAAGCCTTTAACAAGCTGAAGACAGCGCTGACCACTGGTCCCATACTGAGAGCACCAGACTTCCAGCGGGAGTTTATCGTCTCCATGGACGCATCTAACGTCGGGCTGGGAGCCATGCTGAGCCAAGCAGACGAAGATGGAAACCATCATCCGGTGACCTATCTCAGCAAGAAACTGCAGGCAGGAGAGCGACATTTATCTACTATTGAACGGGAGTGCCTTGCCATAGTCTGGGCATTGCAGAAACTGAGACCTTATATCTGGGGAAGACATTTTGTACTGTACACTGACCATTCCCCACTTTTGTGGCTGAGGACTATTCGGGCCAATAACAACAAACGGATGAGGTGGGCCCTACTTTTGCAGGACTTTGACTTCGAACTTCGCAACGTGAAGGGAACTCAGAACATGGTGGCTGACGCCTTGTCACGAAGACCAGAAGACTAACGGTTGGATGAGAAAAACATGGAATGTCGGGTATCAAATGTAATGGTGTGTCAAATGTTCTGTTTATGCTCTTGTTTTGAAATGTAAATAAAAATGCAATGTCTTGTTAAAATAAGGGTAAGTAATAGTATAACTGTATAAGTAATGTGTGTTGTATTAATGTAAGGAACGCAAATGGTTACAAGTGTACAGATTTTATTTATGTTTAAAGTAGTAAGGTTGATCTATTAAACACTGTAATTGAGAGTGATCTAATATAAGAAATGTATAAGTACTATATCTGATAAATATGTTGTGTTAAGAGGTATCATATAGTACATGATTTAATATTTAACAGATTATAGTAATGATGTTCTGTATAAATAGTTCCATGCCTATTACGTTGTTCATGAGGGTAAATTATAATGTTTCCCCCATGAAACAAACATTTCCTAGGGGGGAGGTATGTGGCGGTTGCCCCACTTCACTCCTATCAATCACATTCAGGGTCTCATTTACATGAGCCTATGAGAGGAGTGGAGGGGGCGGAGTCAACAGAGAGGAGTTATAGAGAAGAGCAGTTAGAGAAAAGGAGTTAGATTTGGCAGAGAGAGAAGAAATGGTAGTTGATGGTTGTTGAGAGTAGTGGAGAGAAATTGCAGAGATAGATAGATTTTTTGTTGTTGTTGTTTAGTCGTTTAGTCGTGTCCGACTCTTCGTGACCCCATGGACCAGAGCACGCCAGGCCCTCCTGTCTTCCACTGCCTCCCAGAGTTCGGTCAAATTCATGTTGGTAGCTTCGATGACACTGTCCAGCCATCTTGTCCTCTTTCGTCCTCTTCTCCTCTTGCCCTCACACTTTCCTAACATCAGGGTCTTTTCCAGGGAGTCTTCTCTTCTCATGAGATAGCCAAAGTAACATCAAGTTACTTCTGACACAGTGGCTATATGAATTACTGACTTCCAAAATGTCCCGTCTTTACCAGCTCTGCTCAGATCATGCAAACGAACAGCTTCTCATATTAGATTGTTCTCTCTTCCTACTGCCCTCCCTCTTCCTAGCAGTATTTTGTTTTCCAATAAGTTCTGCTCAGATCTTGCAAGCTAACGGCTGTGGTTTCCTCTATTGAGTCAACCCATCTCATGTTAGGTCCTCCTCTTTTCTTACTGCTTCACCCCACTTTTCCCAGCACTATGGTCTATTCTGGTCACCTCTGTATTTACATTATAAAGCATGTGCATGGTACATTCTGTGGATACACAATTGGCTACAGAATCATACTTAGAGGGTGATGATTAATGGGTCCTTCTCTAACTGGAAGGAGGTAACTAGTGGGGCACCCCAAGGCTCAGTCCTGGGCCTGGTGTTCTTCAATTTTTTTATTAATGACCTGGATGAGGGAGTGAAGAGAATGATCATCAAATTTGCAGATGATACCAAATTGGGTGGAAAAGCTAATACCCTAGAAGACAGAAACAAAATTCAAAATGACCTTGATAGGATGGAGCACTGGGCCAAAAGCAACAGAATGAAATTCAACAGGGATAAATGCAAAGTCCTGCACCTTGGAAAAAGAAACCAATTTCACAGTTACAAGATGGGGGATACCTGGCTCAGCAAAACTACGAGCGAGAAGTATCTTGGAATTGTCATAGATCACAAGCTAAATATGAGCCAACAGTGTGATGTGGCTACAAAAAAAGCTAATGCTATTTTAGGCTGCATTAATCGAAGTATAATTTCCAAATCCCGAGAGGTGTTAGTCCCCCTCTATTCAGCACTGGTTAGGCCTCACCTTGAGTATCGTGTCCAGTTCTGGACACCACACTTCAAGAAGGATGAAAACAAATTGGAAGAAGTTCAGAGGAGGGCAACAAGGCTGATCAGGAGGCTGAAAACCAAACCTTATGAGGAAAGGCTGAAAGAATTGGGCATGTATAGCATTGAGAAAAGAAAACTAAGGGGTGATATGATAGCACTTTTCAAATATTTGAAAGGCTGTCATACAGAGGAGGGGCAAGATCTGATCTCCATCATCCCAGAGTGCAGGACACGCAACAACTGGCTCAAGTTAAAGGAAGCCAGATTTAGGTTGAATATCAGGAAAACCTTCCTAACTGTTAGAGCAGTACGACAGTGGAACCAGTTACCTCGGGAGTTGGTGAGTGCTCCAACAGTGGAGGCATTCAAGAAAAACTTAGATAATCACCTGGCAGATATGCTTTGACTGTATTCTTGCATTGAGCAGGGGGTTGGACTTGATGGCCTTGTAGGCCCCTTCCAACTTCACTTTTCTATGATTCTATGATAGTCTCATTTTGCTCTAGTGAGAGATCAGCCTTGACTTGATTGAGCATCCACTTTTCTGCTTTTCAGGCTCTCTTTCATACCTGTACGGCTCTCCTCCAACACCACATTTCAAATGAGTTGAATTTGTGCCTGTGGCATCCGCCCATCTCATGAATATTTATATGCTATTTGCATAGACCAATGGGAGTGCTGGAGGGGTGGAGTCACGAGATATAAGAGACTCAGCAGGAGGAGGGAGAGATTGGGAGATAGAGAGTTTAAGGAGGGTGATGGTTGAGAGTGGATGAAGGAGGATGTTAAGAGTTAACAACATTGCTTGAAGTATCTACATCTGTAACAATAAGCAATTTCTATTTGGTTCCTTTAAAATGACATATGGCTTGGACCTCGATTATTAATAATAGGTAATGTTGATGTAATCAACTGGTGGCAGCTGAGGAGCACGTAGCATGAGCTCTTAGTTTGGTGAAACAAGCAGGGGCCACATGGGGATCATGACAAATTGGTGGCACAGCACTGGGATCAAAAGCAAACCAGTGAAAAGTTGAATGGGCTTGGGCTTGAGTTTAAAGTTATTCCTAGCTAGAGGGGGTTAGGATCTTTGGTAAGAACTGGTTACCCATTAGAGTCTTGATGAAGACTTAGTTTTGCGGCTTCTGAACCCAGAGCTGGGGAATCCAAAGATAAGGGAAATACCTACTCAAAAGAAACCATTTTTACCTCAGGATTTACAAGACCTAGTCGGGCTAGCTCAAAATCCGGAGCTCTGAGGGTAAAGAACAGTGGTGGATGGAGTGGAAGCCTACGTCAAGAGAGATCTGAGGTGATAATAAAAGCTTAGCAAAAGTTGTTCTTGCGTCTGGAGACAAGAATCACCCAGACAGGGAAATATTGTAGCCAGGGTTGTGAGCTTGGGAGTAGCTGAGGCCAGCTGCTTGGAAAAGCGCAACCTAGTTACAAGGAAAGCCACTGAAAGAGAGAAAAAGGCTTGTAGTTTTGGCTTTTGTGAGGGAAAAGAACCAGTCCAGGTTAATAAGGAATTGTATTGTTTATGCTGCCCAAAAGAAGTAAAAAGGCAGTTATGGAGGCAGAAGTTGAGTCCCAGAGTGCTGAGGAAAATGGGAACCCTCAAATTCAGAGGGATGAAGAAACTGAGGGACCTGTATTGATTGCCTCAGAGGGAGAAAATATCCAAAGCTCCCAAGATTTTGAAAAGTGGAAACTAGAACAAGAATTCAAACTGAGGGAGTTAGCTATGAAAAACCAATTAGAATTGGAAAAAGAGAAAAACCAATTAGAATTGGAAAAAGAAAACAGGAAAAGGGAATTTGAGCAAGAATTGGAAAGAGAAAAAAATAAGAGAACTTGAAAGGCAAAGGGAATTTGAGCAAGAAAACAGGAGAAGGGAATTTGAGGAAGAAAACAGGCAGAGGGAAAGAGAAAGAGAAATGCAATTCCAAATAGAGATGAAGACATTGGAATTAGCTGCTCAAAATAATAATAATAATAATAATAATAATAATAATAATAATAATAATAAGAAGAAGAAGAAGAAGAAGAAGAAGAAGAAGAAGAAGAAGAAGTCCAGTGAGGGAAATCTCTCAAAAGTCAACCTAAAGAAATTTCCCCAATATCGGAAGGGGGATTGTCCTGAATCTTTCCAGCTTTCATTTGAGAGAGCTTGTGGGACTTTGAGGTTAAAGATGATGAGAGGATGATCATTTTAAGATCACAAATAAGTGGACTTTTATCTGAGCTTTATTCACAGATGCCTCTGGAGTAAGCTAGAGATTTTGAGGCTTATAGAAATATGGTATATTCCCAATTTGGGATTGTAGCGAACACTCTGTCTTCCTATATATATAATGGTATTGGCCTGCACCAATGGGAGCTGTTGTGAGGCGGAGCCAGAGAAACCAGGAGGGAGGGGTGAGTCAGAGTCTAGAGAGTTCAGTCAGAGACAGAGAAGAGAGAAAGAGTTTTGGGGGTTTGAGGCAGAGAGAGTGTTTAAGGAGTGATTGGTCAGAGTGTGACCTGTATTAATTAAGATAGAAGAGGTTAAAGTAAAATACTGAAGCTTTGTGTAACTTTAAGAATGTGCTTAAGAACTATTCCTAAAACAACTTGTAATCAATAAACCTGTTTCTGTTTAAAAGTTCAGTACTGAATGGACCTCAGTCTTTCATAGGAAATATAGGTTGATAAAGAGATCAACTGGTGGCAGTGTGTTAAAGGGCGTGTTGGGATACTCGGGTGAGCTCTGTGTTTGGTGAAACAAGCAGGGGCCATGGGGTAAACGCCACAATTGGTGTTCAGTGGCAGGATATGAAATAATCCAGTGAAGCCAAGGTTTAAAAGTGAATTTTCTGGAGTCGTGGGTACTTTTTAGTCAGAGGTCTGTGGTAAAGAAGTGGGTGACCTGCTAGACCTTTTGTGGAAAAGCTTAGTGGTGGGGCTTCTGAACCCAGATCTGGGGGAACTAAAGATAGTGAACCAACTCTAAATGAAAAATTCTTTTTTGTTTACCTCAGGATTTGAGAGACCCAGTGGGCTAGCTTGAAATCCAAGGCTCTGAGAGATAAGGGAGCAGTGTGGATAAGAGCAGAAGCCCAGGTTAGAGCAGATCTGAGATGATAGGAAAATAAAAGCAGAGGCTTGAAAATAAAATTATTTTGGTGTCTGAGAGCAGGAATAGCTCAGACATAGAGAGACACAGTAACTAAAGGGTTGTTAGCTGGAGAACAGCCAGAGAGAGCTGCTGAGTGAAGCACAACAACAGTTACTGGAATTAACAGCAGAAAGACAGGTCCTTTTTAAAAGCAGTACAGACAGTAAAGACTAATTCACTCAGACTTGAACATGCCACCCAAATGAAGCCAGAAAGGGAGTCAAGAGGCAGAAAGTTTACCTCAGGAAGTGGAGGGAAATGGAGACTCTCTAGCTCCAGTGGAACAGGAGGAGACTGATGAGGGTGCCTCAGAAAAACAAGGTGTTCTAAGCTCCCAAGATTTTGAAAAATGGAAGTTGGAACAGGAATTCAGGCTTAGAGAAAAAGCCATGGAAATAGATCTTGAAATGGAGAAAGAAAGGGCCAGAGAAAAGGAGAGGGATGAGGCCAGACAAATGGAATTAAGACAAAGAGAATTTGAGCAAGAAAAAAGGCAATGTAAAATGGAATTTCAAATACAGATGAAAAAATTAGAATTAGCTGCTCATAATAATAATAATAATGATAACAACTCTAGTGAGGGAAATCTCTCAAAAATCAATCTAAAGAAATTTCCCCAATATAGGAAAGGAGACTGCCCTGAATCTTTCCTGATTTCATTTGAGAAAGCGTGCTGGGACTTTGAGATTAAGTGTGGGGGCCCCCTCCCCAAGGTTGCTAAGATGTTATCTATTGTAGTGAGAGCACACTTTCCTTGTGGACCAGCTGCTTCTGAGAGGAGGGGCGGCTGCCCATTCTTCCTCTTTCTCATAGAGATAGAGAGCCTAACTTCAAAGCCTTTCTTTGGCCAGTCCTAATTGGCATTACATAACCAGTACCCTATCTGTTGTTGTTGTTGTTGTTTAGTCGTTCAGTCGTGTCCGACTCTTCGTGACCCCATGAACCAGAGCACGCCAGGCCCTCCTGTCTTCCACTGCCCCCCGAAGCTGGGTCAAACCCATGTTGGTAGCTTCGGTGACACTGTCCATCCATCTCGTCCTCTGTCGTCCCCTTCTCCTCTTGCCTTCACATTTTCCCAACATCAGGGTCTTTTCCAGGGAGTCTTCTCTTCTCATGAGATGGCCAACGTATTGGAGCCTCAGCTTCAGGATCTGTCCTTCCAGTGACCCTATCTGTTACTATCAACAATCTATAAGCTTGTTAAGGTTAATAAAAAAGAGCCCTCCTGGGGGCATTGCCCAGGACAGGCAGGAGGACTCCGCTGGCAGACATCTGTGTGTTGACTCTCTTCATTAACTTCTCTCTCTAAAGTTAATTGCCTTCTTAATTATCACCCACTTTGTTTCTGTGATCACCTAAACCATCAGCCTTCTTTTGATCCCATGATCACTACATTTGGCGCCCAATGTGGGGAGAACTCAGAGGCACTCAGAGGCACTCAGAGGCAAACTCAGAGGCACTCAGGGGCTCTTGAAAACAGCTTGAGAACCAGCCCTCAAACCATCCATCAAACCGAGGCTTCAAACAAAGGGAAATTAACATTGCCTGATGTCCAAGGCAATCAACTGCTCACCTCCACCCGGCACGGGATTCTAGACATCTAATTTATCTATTACAGATCCCTGGTGAGTATTTCAGTTTAAACTAGAACATGGGAAATGCCATATCTCCTTTACAAGACAGACACAAACAAAAGTTAATTTATCTCCTGCAAAAACAGGTTTTTTTAATGACAAATCTGATCAATTAGTGGAAGATTTATTGACAGAGATAAGTTCTCGCTGTCCCTTTTATCCAGAGGAAGGCACCTGTAAACTTTCAGATTGGGAAATAATTGGATATGAACTTCACAAGAAGCTCATGGCTCCAAATAAAATCCTGAACACATGGCACATCTGTAGGTATGCAATTTCACAGCTTGAAAATCCGTTGTTAAATCAGTCCATAGATCAAATTATTGCAAGAAGTCCTCAAATTCTCCCACCCTCCAAACCCCCTGATTTCCATGAAAATGATCTTCATGAAAAAATTTATCCCTGCACAGCTTCTGCTTCTTCTCTCTCTCTCACTCCCCCACCCTCTTCCCCCTCTCTCCTGCCTTCCAACGCAGCAGTTTCTGTTGCTACAGTCCCTTCTGCTCTCCCCCCATCCCCTCCCCTTTCACTCCTTTCTGGCTTAGCAAAGCATCAAATGCAATCTACTGTAACACCTGCAGCTCTCTCCCTGCCGTCCCCTCCATTCCTCCCTGACTCACCAATGTTATCTCCTGAGATGGTTAAGAGCAATTCTCAGGATTTCTCAGATGCGCTCCCACTGCTGTCTGTTTGTTCTGTGGTTCGTAACGACCAAGAACATGTTGTTCATGAGAATTCAAGTGAGTGGTTTCCACCGGGTCATAGAATGAGTGAGGGGAACTCAGTACACAGTACCCCAATTCAAGAAATCCGTCCTGCTATTGTTAAAAGTGCTACTGTAAAAACAGCTACTAAAAGTGCAGCTCAGGATTTGAAAACAGCACATCATGAATCACTGCCTACAAATGATGTAAATCTTATGCTAAAGACAGACTGGCTGGAAAGTTATGCTACTCAGCCAGTACAAGACAGGAAAGTTAAAGAGTGCATTCCACCTATGGGTGCTTTGCCATGTGGTTTGTTTAATCCAAATTTCATTCCACAACACTATGAATTGATGATAGTGGATCTAAAGGACTGTTTTTTTACTATTCCATTGGCATCACAAGACAGGGAAAATTTTGCTTTTACAGTCCCTGTGTAGAACAGTTCCCATTCTACTCAAAGATAGCAGTGCAAGGTCTTGCCACAGAAAATGTTAAATGCTGATTTTGTGGATCTAGCCCTACAGCAATTTCGTTTGGAACACCCTGAATTGCTTGTTTATCATTTCATGGATCACATTTTAGTCACAGGACAATCTCTCTCTGCTTCTGTTTCTTATTCTCTGACTAACTGCATACAGAAAACAGGACTACAAACTCCATCACAATTTACATTACTGCAGTTGCAGCAGTTCCTTGGACATTTGAATTCAGCTCATGCTTTCATGAGCCTTTCAACACATAAATTACAACCCCTGTTTGATGCAGTCCAGGGGCATCAGTCTCCTACTGACTCCATACGCATCACAAAGGGTATAAAACATTCCATAAACCAAATTAATGCAGCGTTGAAACATACCATGGCAACCTGCATTCCTTTTTTTGATCTTGTACAAATGCTAATCTCAAGCACAGTTCAGCTGCCTCCTGGATTGTATTGCAGCAGCCAATCTCTCAAAGCCACTGCAATAGCAAATTGGCTTGATTTGTTTAACACTTCTGTTCGAAATGTTTACTCTACTCTACATGCGATTGCAGACCTTGTGATCAAGAGAGGCCATCGTACCAGACAATTCACAGATTGGGAGTTCCTGTGTTGTTTCCTACCTATCTACAAGACTGGCTCACTGACTAATTACATCGCTTTTTCAGACTGCATTCCTGACATGCGCTTTAATCCTTTTCTGACTTTAAAAAACTTTCTTGCTGTTGAATCACAACTCTTTTTTACAGCTCACATTCCATCTCATGTTGAACTCCAGGATGCTATCTCAGAACGAAAACATTGTGCAGACTCTACTCATTATTTTTTGTATTCTCTTTTTTCTAATCCTATTGACAGTTATTCCTCTTTCCACCGGACTGCTAAACGAACTTTTTTTCCTTTTGATGCTGTCAAGCCACGAGAAACAGATGCAAACCAGCTCTGGCTAATGAATATCATGCATGTTCCTTCCTTCTATCCACCTTTTTATGTCCCTTTACAGGCGGTTGTGAAAAGAGCATGTTACTCTTTTGAGTTTCTCCTTGCAAAACAAATGAAAAACAGAGGGACCAGACTCAAAGATGTCCCAGATGTAGTGTCAATAGCATTGTTTACACTAAATCATTTAACTGTCTCTGCAGGTCAGCACAAACTGTTGCCAGTAGAGAATCCTGTGGAATGGCTGCTGGTGATTTATAAGCAGCCTCCTGACCCTCAGTGGAAGGGTCCAGCTCATTTATTAACATGGAGTTGCAGCCATGCTGCTGTGTTTACTTCTCTCTCTAAAGTTAATTGCCTTCTTAATTATCACCCACTTTCTGTTTCTGTGATCACCTAAACCATCAGCCTTCTTTTGATCCCGTGATCACTACAATTAAGGATGACGAAAGGATGATAGTTTTGAGATCACAAATAAGTGGAGATTTAGCTGAGCTTTATTCTCAGTTGCCTCTGGAGCAAGCTAGAGATTTTGAGGCATATAGAAAAATAGTATATTCTAGATTTGGCATAAATGCAGAACACCTTAGAAGAAAATTTCGTTCCCTTGCCAAAAAGCCTGAAGAATCTTATGCCCAAGTGCGGGCTAAATTGATTCAATGTTTGGACAAATGGATGGAATGTGAAAATGTCACTTCTCTAGACCAAATGAAAAATGTGGTTGGTTTAGAACAATTTTATTCCATTTTGCCTGGGGAATTGCGTTATTTGGTCAAAGACAAAAATCCTAAAAATGTATTACAGGCATCTGAATATGTTGACTCCATTAGTGAGATCAGGGATCCTAAGTTTTCTGAGGTAAAATTTTACAGGCAGAACTGGGACAACAGTAAGAAATCCTTCAATAAAAATTGCAACAGTAAAATGTCAGGGAAAGATGGCCAGCTTAGTACCTCACCTAAGTTGTCAGGGCCTAGTCCGCAGAAGCAAATGAACCCTGAGGAAAAGTTTGACATATCTCCTCAGTATGATTGAAGGACTTACAGACAGTGTTATAACTGCGGAGAGTTTAGGCATATTCAATCAAATTGTATGAAGAACAATAAAAATAAAAATGGAAAAGATGATAGTCAGACCAAAAAAGTTTACTGTATAAAACCAGTGGAAGTCACTGAAGGAGGCTGTAACAATGGTTCTGTCTCCATGGCAACTAGCACGACAGAAAATTCTGATCTGCCACAAGCCAGAGTCATTCAGTGCTTTCTTATAAAGTCAGACAATATTTTACTACAGAACTCTGGAGAGAAAATTCGTATTAATGAGACATATCCTGTTGGAATTGTAGATACCTGTTCCCACATAACCCTGTGTCATCCTGATGTGGTTCCTAAAGAACAAATACTTCCAAATCAAACTGTTACAATCAAGGGAATAAGTTCTATGCCAGTGATTTTACCTATGGCTAAAGTAAAGAGGGACGTGGTGGCGCTGCGGGTTAAACCCGCAGAAGCCTCTGTGCTGTAAGATCTATAGATCTGCAGCTGTAAGATCGAATCCACGCGATGGAGTGAGCGCCCGTCGCTTGTCCCAGCTCTCGCCAACCTAGCGGTTCGAAAGCATGCAAATGCGAGTAGATAAATAGGGACCACCTCGGTGGGAAGGTAACAGCGTTCCGTGTCTAAGTCGCACTGGCCATGTGACCACGGAAGATTGTCTTCAGACAAACGCTGGCTCTATGGCTTGGAAACGGGGATGAGCACCGCCCCCTAGAGTCGAACACGACTGGACAAATTGTCAAGGGGAACCTTTACCTTTACCTTTAAAGTAAAGATAAACTATAGAGACTGGGTTGGAATTTGGGATGTAGCAATTTCTGATCAAATACCCGCACCTTGTTTGATCAGATTAGATCTCACTAAGCATGTGCAGAGTGCTTTTGTAGTAACACATTCCCAGGGAGAGCAGTTAACAATCCCTGAGGGAAAAATGGAATCCCTAACTTCTGAAAGTAACCTGGAAGGCCCCAGTTTAAAGAAAAACTCTGACGTGGATGAAATGGCAGAGGTTATATTTATGAAAAACCCTAATAATTAATCATTTGATAAGGAACAGAAGGAGGATACCACCCCTACGCAGTGCTTTGAGAAAGCTAAGGGAACTCCCTCTTCATTAACGCCTGAATGCCCAGAGAGAGATATAATAGATAACAATCTGTTATATAGGGAAGTTTTGTTAGCACCTCAGAGGGGTGCAGATGGAAACCTTAAACAACTGATTGTGTCTGAAAAATATAGAGACAAGATCTTAAGCAAGGCGCATAGTGATGCTTTTGGAGCTCACATGGGAATATCGTGTACCAAACAAAGGTTTGCCAGGAATTTTTACTGGCCAGGAATGGGTCAGCAAATTAAGCAGTTTTGTCCAGTTTGGGATACGTGCCAGAGAAGGGGTATGGGAAGCGACAAAACTAGGGCTGAACTGTGCACTTTACCTGTTGTTTCAAACCCATTCCAATGGTTGGGTCTGGACATGGTGGGACCCTTGCCCAGGGTGACTAGACGTGGAGATGATTTCATCCAGTCTAGTATAGATTGTGCCACTGGATGCCCTGAGGCAGTGCCCCTAAGAAAAATGGTAAGAAAGCTTCTAGTAAAGCTGGATGCATGGGTAAATGCCATGGATCTGTGGCCATTCACTCCTTTGCATGATGCTTGTTCTTATGGACTCTGTGAGGTGGCTGAGCTACTTGTTGGACGTGGTGCAGTTATCTATGTGGCTGATTTGTGGAAGTTTACCCCTTTACCTAAAGCTGCTCTATTAACAAGCTTAAAGAAGGTTCAACAAGCAGCTGCAAAAGCACTTAAAATCCTGCTAGGCAAACCCTTCCCCGAGAAACCAGATGATGGAAGTCTCAACACCTCTGAAATAAGCCAAGTGTTTGAGATTTCACCTAAAAGAAATTTGTCGGTGAATCTTAAGGTGACCCGTGATAGTGTTTCCTCACTTAGTGTGACTAAAGTTCCTGTGGGCGAGTTTATGGGTGAGAGTAAAAGCCAGAGCAATAAGATCTCAAAGAAGGAGGCAGCCATAGATTTTCTGGAGGAGGAGAAGAAACTGCCTACCCTTTCTCCAGCTGAGAAAGTGAAGCCACAAGCCAGAAAGAAAGCAGGCTCCACCAGGAAAAGGCAAGTGGAGGAAATCTAGTGGACATCAGAGTGCCCGGTGACTGTCAATCGTTGGAAGAGAGCGCGGACTTCAAAATCAGTCTTTGTTGCACCAAACTCAAATTGGAAATCTGTAAATGGCACAGGGATTAATTCAGAACACCTCAGAAAGAAATTTAGATCAAGTTCAAAGAAACCTGAGGAGTCTTTTGCCCATCTTGGAGCACGTTTGACACAGTATCTCAATAAATGGCTGGAACAGGAACGTGTCTCTACCTTAGACCATAGGAAAAATGTGTTTGGGCTAGAACAATTTTATTCAACTTTGCTAGGGGAATTGCGTTATCTGGTCAACTACAAGGATCCTAAAACTGTGCTACAGGTGTCTGAATATGCTGATTCTATTAGTGAGATCAGAGATCCTCGATTCTCTGAGGTAAAAATTGACAGAAAATGATTGGACAACAGCAGGAGAACATCCCAATCCAGTGGAGATTACTTCAGACAGACTCAAGCTAAGGGAAGCCATTTTAAAGTGAAACCCTCATCTGCAGAGCACAGTCCTCTGAAATCAAATAGTCCTGGGGGGGAAACTAATAAATCCCCTTTCGCAGACCATAGGACCAATAAGAAATTTTTTTCCTGTGGGGAAGAGGGACATTTTTTTGCCCAATGTGAAATGCAAAAGAATAAAAATTACAATCAGCCTAGAAAGGTATTTTGCTTGCAGCATAATAGGTCGTAGCAATCAGCAGTTGAAGTTGAGGCCTCTACCAGCAGCAGCACTGTTGCTAAGGAAACAGACTTGGCAAAGAGCCCAGACATTCCTGAAGCCAGAGTGTTACAATGTTTTTTTATCCAGTGTGATCAAGATTTACTGGATAACTCTGAAGAAACTATTTTTATTGACAACCTAAAGTATTTAGGTTTAAAAGATACATGTTCCCTAATCTGGGTAATCTAGTAATCTCTATTTGTCACTCAGACCTCTTTCCTAAAGAAAAAATGTTAGAACATGAGGTCATTACCCGCAAAGGCATTAGTTCTGATTTGGTGGAATTACCAATTGCCAAAATATCAGTGAAGTACCATGGGTGGTCTGGTATATGGAAAGTAGCAGTGTCAGATCAGATCCCAGCTCCTTGTTTGATTTGTTTAGATCTAGTCAGGCATTTGCAGAGTGTTTTAATAGTAACCAGCTCCCAGGGGAGGCAGATTGAAGCCTCTGAGGGAAGCGCTGAAGCTCTTGTCGAAAGACCCACTTTAGGTGAACATACTGAAATGAGAGAGACAGCTGATTTAGTGCTAATGAAAAATCCTAATAGTTCCTCTTTTATTAAGGAGCAGAAGGAAGAAGTTACCTTAAATAATTGCTTTGGAAAAGTTAATGAGAATCCCATTCCACTGATCCCTGAACACCCAGAGAGGTATTGTGTGGAAAAAGATTTATTATATAGAGGTTTTAATGGTTCCTCATAAGGGGGGAGGAGGACCCCAGAAACAGCTAATTGTCCCTGTTAAATACAGAGAAAAGATTATAGAAAAGGCACACAGAGATGTATTTGGGGCACATATGGGCATCTCTCGCACCAAGCAAAGAGTGGCATAGAACTTTTATTGGCCAGGGATGGGGAAGCAAGTGAAACAATATTGTAAAAGCTGTGATACTTGTCAAAAATGAGGTACTGGAAATGACAAGACGAGGGCTAAGCTATGCTCATTGCCAGTGATCTCGACCCCTTAACAACGCGTGGGTCTGCTATGGTCCTTAGAAATAGTAGGGCAAACCTAAAGGGTGCTCAAGAAAAGAAGAAAAGCAGGTATAATAAAAAGGCCCTGGAAAGAACATTCTGTCCTGAGGATGAGGTACTGATGTTGAGACCCCTAAAGGGGAATAAATTGCAGTTAGCATGGTCAAGACCTGTAGATTTGTTACGACAGCCCTGGAAAGCTAGTATTAAGAAGGCTCCACATGCAGCTGCAAAAGCACTGAGAATCCTGCAAAGCAAGCCCCTACCTGAGAAATAAGAGATTAAAGGGATAGAACCAGATGATGAAAATCTCAGTACATCTGAAATAAGCCAAGTGTTTGAGATTGCACTTAAAAGAAACTTGCCTGTGAATCTTGAGGTGACCCGTGATAGTGGTCCCCCACATATGGAGAGCTTTGCAAAAAAAGTACCTGTGGGTGAGTTTATTGGTGAGGGTGAAGGCAAGAACAATAAGATTTCAAAGAAAGACGCAGCCATAGATGTTCTGGCGGAGTGGAAGAAACTGCCTACCCTTTCCCCAGTTGAGAAAATGAAGCCACTAATAGAAAAGAAAACAGGTTTCACCCAAAAGAGACGAGCTGAGGACATACAGTGGACGTCAGAGTGCCAAGTAGCCTTTGATTATCTGAAGAGGGTGTGGACTTCAGGACCTGTCCTTGTTGCACCGGACTTCGACCGTGAGTTCATCATCTACACGGATGCGTCAAACGTGGGACTGGGAGCCGTGCTGTGCCAAGCAGACGACAGCGGGAGTCTACACCCAGTGACTTTTATTAGCTGGAGACTCCAACCTGGTGAGAGACATTTGTCCGCCATTGAGAGGGCATGCCTAGCTATCGTATGGACACTGCAAAAGCTGAAGCCCTACATTTGGGGAAGGAAATTCATCCTTTGCACTGACCATTTCCCTTTAGTGTGGCTACAAACTATGAAATCCAATAGCAGCAAACTTGCAAGATGGGTGCTAATTCTGCAAGACTTTGACTTTGAGGTCTGCAGTGTAAGGGGGACCCAGAGTGTGGTTGCTGATGCCTTGTCTTGAAGGCCAAATGACTAATGGGTGGAGAAAAGTTTGTAATATTTTATTAACTGTTCTGTTTGTATAATAGTTATGGAATAGGTTTAAATTGCAGTGTTTGCTTGGATATTAGTGAACTAAGAGGTTTGTATAGTGATGGTAAAAATAATGGTGAGTATCCTTATTGATGTAAGTAATGCAAGAGGTTAATATGTCTTTATCGATGTAAGAGTAATGTAATGTATCCTTAGTGATGTAAATAATGTAAGATATTAAGGTTTAGATTCTTCCATAAACCTTCCAGGTCATGAATATTCATATGCTATCTGCATAGACCAACGGGAGTACTGGAGGGGCGGAGTCACGAGATATAAGAGACTTAACAGGAGGAGGGAGAGATTGGGAGATTGAGAGTTTTGAGTTAGGGAGATTGAGAGTTTAAGGAGCGTGGTGGTTGAGAGTGAATGAAGGAGGATGTTTGTTAAGAGTTAACAACATTGCTTGAAATATCTACATCTTTAACAATAAACAATTTATATTTGGTTCTTTTAAAATGACATATGGCCTAGAGACCAAATTGCTAACATGCGCTGGATTATGGAGAAAGCCAGAGAGTTCCAGAAAAACATCTACTTCTGCTTCATTGACTACGCAAAAGCCTTTGACTGTGTGGACCACAGCAAACTATGGCAAGTTCTTAAAGAAATGGGAGTGCCTGACCACCTTATCCATCTCCTGAGAAATCTATATGTGGGACAGGAAGCAACAGTTAGAACTGGATATGGAACAACTGATTGGTTCAAAATTGGGAAAGGAGTACGACAAGGCTGTATATTGTCCCCCTGCTTATTTAACTTATATGCAGAATACATCATGCGGAAGGCTGGACTGGATGAATCCCAAACCGGAATTAAGATTGCCGGAAGAAATATCAACAACCTCAGATATGCAGATGATACCACTCTGATGGCAGAAAGTGAGGAGGAATTAAAGAACCTCTTAATGAGAGTGAAAGAGGAGAGCGCAAAAAATGGTCTGAAGCTCAACATCAAAAAAACTAAGATCATGGCCACGGGCCCCATCACCTCCTGGCAAATAGAAGGGGAAGATATGGAGGCAGTGACAGAGTTTACCTTCCTGGGCTCCACGATCACTGCAGATGGTGACAGCAGCCACAAAATTAAAAGACGCCTGCTTCTTGGGAGAAAAGCGATGAGAAAAGCGATGACAAACCTAGACAGCATCTTAAAAAGCAGAGACATCACCTTGCCGACAAAGGTCCGCATTGTCAAAGCGATGGTTTTTCCAGTAGTGATGTATGGAAGTGAGAGCTGGACCATAAAGAAGGCTGACCGCCGAAGAATTGATGCTTTTGAATTGTGGTGCTGGAGGAGACTCTTGAGAGTCCCCTGGACTGCAAGGAGAACAAACCTATCCATTTTGAAGGAAATCAACCCTGAGTGTTCACTGGAAGGACAGATCCTGAAGCTGAGGCTCCAATACTTTGGCCATCTCATGAGAAGAGAAGACTCCCTGGAAAAGACCCTGATGTTGGGAAAGTGTGAAGGCAAGAGGAGAAGAGGACGACAGAGGATGAGATGGTTGGACAGTGTCATCGAAGCAACCAACATGAATTTGACCAAACTCCGGGAGGCAGTGGAAGACAGGAGGGCCTGGCGTGCTCTGGTCCATGGGGTCACGAAGAGTCGGACACGACTAAATGACTAAACAACAACAATGGCCTGGACCTCGATTATTAATAATAGGTAATGTTGATGTAATCAACTGGCGGCAGCTGAGGAGCGGTAGCATGAGCTTTTAGTTTGGTGAAATGAGCAGGGGCCACATGGGGATCGTGACACTGCCTGTCTTTCATCACCGTCTTTCTTTCACATTTTTTTCCATGTCTTTCACAAAGTATCAACGATTTTACCCTGATTTTCAGTGACATTCTTTGTGAAATCCAATCTCTTCCTTATTTTTTTTTAATTTCAGAAATCAAAGGGACATCTTTTGAAAAATATGCACACATGTTTGTAGAGCTTTCTGTTCATGGAATCATAGAATCATGAAATTGAAAGGGGCCTATAAGGCCATCGAGTCTAATCCCCTACTCAATGCAGGAATACAAATCAAAGGATATCTGCCAGGTGGATGTCTAAATTTCTCTTGAATGTCTCCAGTGTTGGAACACTCACCACTTCTCAAGGTAATTGGTTCCATATGGTTTGATATAACTTTTCTTCCTCAGCTCACCTAACTCAAGGAAAGGGTTTGGGAATTGGAGCATAGCTTTCTTGTCTGCATTCTGCAGAGCAGGCAAGCAACATTTGTTTACCTAAGAGGTTAAAGGGTATGCATCTTTCTTCATTGTATGTTTTACACTCACCCACACTTTTGCTTCACCTTTTCATTAAGTCCAAGGCACTCCTTCAAAATATTTTGACTCAGACTAGAGCCACATCCCAGTTGTTCTTGCTTCTCTCTTCTCCAAATAATCATAGTGCAGATCATGTGCTCATCTTCTGGAATATTCTAGCACTGGGTAATTTTACATGAGGGAAGTTTTTATTACAATTTCTATGTAATGTATGTATATTTAAACTCCCATTTTAAAAAGCCAGGAAATTCAATTCTGCAAAAAACCTCCAGTTTATGAATGCGGAATGTTGTGCTTTTGTACCCAGGATTTAAAAAGCCAGGAAATGGCTTAACTGATGTTTTTAGTTAACCAGAAGGAGTCAGCTTCTGGGATTTCCCCTTGCTTGGTGTTGCTTTGAAGTGGACAGAAGAGGAGATCCTGTAGACCATCTTGACTGCTGTCATTTTGTGTTGTCAACATTCAGGGTACTCTTTTCGAATGTAAATATTGGCATCCTTTTTCCTGCTGGCAAAATGGGCATGATACTGCACAGCAATTTGGGGCTATTTCTTGGCTTTTTGAATCAGCTATGCCTCTCACGTGCATGACGGTGTCCCCTCATGGGGTTCCATCGTGACCAGAAAACAAAGGGGCTGAAAATGATTACTGTGGATGCATGGAGGAGGAGAATTCCCTGTGGAGTAGAGTCACATGCGCACACAGGTGTGCACCTTAGAGGGAACCTTGGCCAGCATATTTGCTAATGAAGAATCACAGATGTAGGCTATTCTGAAGGTGAGTAGGTTATTTCCATTAATAAAAATGAATGGATAATTGAACCTTATACTACCTTAAAGCTCATGCCTTTGGGAGTAAAAGGTTCCATTTTATTTATATTAATTTATTTTTATCCCACCTTTCTCCCAAGGTGGCTTACATAATTAAAAAGACAAAATTATAAACTGAAAACGGTAAGTACACAAATATTTAAAAAGAATTAAACAAGTAAACAGTACACAGAGGAGACCCCACAGGAAGACATGAGTAGGGCTGATGTGCAGCAGAATACACTCACTGAACCCACACCCTACAAAAAGAAGAAGAGGAGAGTAGTTGTAGCAGGGGACTCCCTACTATGTGGAATTGAGACTGAAATATGCCGGGAGGATCTGTGGACTCGCCAGGTATGCTGTCTCCCTGGAGGACAGATAAAGGATGTGATGGAAGGATTGCCATCACTCATAAAACCTACAGATACATATCCCTTTATTCTTGTCCATGTGGGAACAAACAACACAGCCAAGAGGAGCTACCGTGAAATCACATCTGACTTTGAAGCTCTGGGAAGGAAACTCAAGGACTTTAGTATGGGAAACAAACAAGAATTTGAAATTTTAATTCAGGAGTGTAAGTATGACTTGATAGGAATAACTGAAACTGGGTGGGATGACTCCCACAACTGGAATACAGCAATTTAGGGATATAAACTGATCAAAAAGAACAGCGAGAATTAAAGGGGAGGGGGAGTTGCAGTATATGTTAAAAATCGGCATTCCTGCACAGAAATACAGGAGAAGATTGGCTGCCCCATCAAGAGCATCTGGATCAATCTAGTTGGGACAAAAAACAAAAGGAACTTGGTAGTTGGAGTCTACAATCGACTGCCCAATCAAAGAGAGGAAGTGGACAAAACTTTTAAAAAACAAATTGCTGGGTTTTCAAAGAGACATGACGTAGCAGTGAGGGGAGATTTCAGTTACCCAAATATATGTTGGGAGGCAAATTCTGCCAAGTATGGCCCTTCCAAGAAATTCCTGGCTTGTGTGGCTGATAATTTCTCCTACAAAAAGTGGAGAAGAAACTAGAGGATTTGCTATCCTTGACTTGATTCTGACCAACAGAGATAACTTGGTGGGGGAAGTATCAGTAAGGGGAACTATAAGCGAGAGTGACCAAGTCCTTCTAGAATTCTTGATTTCAAAGGAAACAAAAGCAGAGGGTAGCCGCACACGTCTGCTGGATTTTTAAAAAGCTAATTTTAATAATCTCAGAACAAGTATAAGTAAGGTCCCATGACAGGAGATCCTAACAAGAATGGAGTCCAACAAGGGTGGGAGCTTCCAAAAAAAGAAATTCTAAAGGCACAACTCCAAACCTTTCCAACAAGGAAAAAAAGGGGGAGGCTGCAAAAAAGGCCAGTGTGACTTCACAAAAAGCTCAGGGAGAACCAAAAAACCAAAAAAGACATGTACAGGAAGTGGAAAGAAGGTCAGGCCACCAAGGATGAGTACAGACAAGTAGCAAGGAAATGCAGGGATGGCATTAGGAGGACAAAAGCTGAGAATGAGCTGAGGTTAGCTACAGACACTAAAAGCAATAAAAAGCATTCTTCAGGTATGTGAGTAGCAAAAGACAAACAAAAGACATAGTGGCATAGCTCCGCAATGGAGAGGGGAAAATGATAACAGATGACAAAGAAAAGGCAGAGGTGCTCAATTCCTATTTTAGTTCTGTTTTTTCCCATAAGACAGACTATGAACTTCCAAACAAATTGGAAGTGCGAGTAGGGGAGAAAGGATTGCAGCTCGAGATTGATAAACTAACAGTCAAGAAATACCTTACCACCTTGAACGAGTTCAAATCTCCAGGGCCAGATGAACTGCATCCAAGAGTACTGAAGGAACTGGCTGAAGAACTCTCAGAACCGCTATCCATTATTTTCTTGAAATCATGGGAAATAGGTGAGGTGCCAGAGGATTGGAGGAGGGCTAATGTTGTCCCTATCTTCAAAAAGGGCAAAAAAGAGGAACCTGGAAACTACAGGCCAGTCAGCCTGACATCAATCCCAGGCAAAATTCTGGAACAGATTGTAAAGCGGTCATTGTGCAAATGCCTAGAAAACAAGGCAGTAATAACTAGAAGCCAGCATGGATTTGTCAAGAACAAATCCTGCCAAAATAATTTGATCTCGTTTTTTGATCAGGTCACCTCCCTGATAGAGAGAGGGATAGCTGTAGACGTAGTATATCTTAGGCCTTAGGAATGGACCTCAAAAGATGGGAAACGTTGACATCTGAGCATTCAGCCTGGAGGCAGGTGGTGCAGCATGGCCACTCCCAATTTGAAGAGACGCTTGTTCAGCAGGCCAAGGCAAAGAAGCAGTCCCGAAACCAGCAAAATCAGGGAGCTGGACAGGGGACAGATTGTATTTGTCTTCAGTGTGGAAGGGATTGGCATTCTCAGCCAAACTAGGTGCTGTACCAAGACCTGTATTCAGAGCACACTACCATAGTCTCTTGATATTGAAGGATGCCTACAGTATATCTTCACTTCAGCAAAGCTTTTGACAAAGTGCCCCATGATATCCTGATTAGCAAGCGAACTAGGTGTGGGCTGGATAGATCAAGTGTCAGGTGGAGACACAATTGGCTACAGAATCGTACTCAGAGGGTGATAATTAATGGGTCCTTCTCTAATTGGGAGGAGGTCACAAGTGGGGTATGCCAAGGCTCTGTCCTGGGCCCGGTGCTCTTCAATAATTTTATTAATGACCTGAATGAGGGAGTGAAGGGAATGCTTGTTAAATTTGCAGATGATACCAAATTCGGCGGAATACCCTTGAAGAAAGAAACAAAATTCAAAATAACCTTGATAGGATGGAGCACTGGGCCGAAAGCAACAGAATGAAATTCAACAGGGATAAGTGCAAAGTCCTGCACCTCGGAAAAAGAAAACAGTTGCACAGTTACAAGATGGGCGATACCTGGCTCAGCAAAACTACGAGCGAGAAGTATCTTGGAATTGTCGTAGATCACAAGCTAAATATGAGCCAACAGTGTGGCTACAAAAAAGGCTAATGCTATTTCAGGCTGCATTAATTGAAGTATAATTTCAAAATCCCGAGAGGTGCTTTGTTGTTGTTGTTTAGTCGTTAAGTTGTGTCCGACTCTTCGTGACCCCATGGACCAGAGCATGCCAGGCCCTCCTGTCTTCCATTGCCTCCCAGAGTTTCGTCAAATTCATGTTGGTAGCTTCGATGACACTGTCCAACCATCTCGTCCTCTCTCATCCCCTTCTCCTCTTGGACAAAGTATTGGAGCCTCAGCTTCAGGATCTGTTCTTCCAGTGAGCACTCAGGGTTAATTTCCTATAGAAAAGATAGGTTTGTTCTCCTTGCAGTCCAGGGGACTCTCAAGAGTCTCCTCCAGCACCACAATTCAAAAGCATCAATTCTTTGGCGGTCAGCCTTCTTTATAATCCAGCTCTCACTTCCATACATCACTACTGGAAAAACCATAGCTTTGACTATGTGGACCTTTGTCGGCAAGGTGATGTCTCTGCTTTTTAAGATGCTGTCAAGGTTTGTCATCGCTTTCTTCCCAAAAAGCAGGTGTCTTTTAATGTCGTGGCTGCTGTCACCATCTGCAGTGATCATGGAGCCCAAGAAAGTAAAATCTGTCACTGCCTCCATAACTTCCCCTTCTATTTGCCAGGAGGTGATGGGACCAGTGGCCATGATCTTAGTTTTTTTGATGTTGAGCTTCAGACCATTTTTTGTGCTCTCCTCTTTCACCCTCAATAAGAGGTTCTTTAATTCTTCCTCACTTTCTTCCATCAGAGTGGTATCATCTGCATATCTGAGGTTGCTGATATTTCTTCCGGCAATCTTAATTCCGGTTTGGGATTCATCCAGCCCAGCCTTTTGCATGATGTATTCTGCATATAAGTTAAATAAGCAGGGGGACAATATACAGCATTGTCGTACTCTTCCCAATTTTGAACCAATCAGTTGTTCAACATCCAGTTCTAACTGTTGCTTCCTGTCCCACATATAGATGTCTTAGGAGATAGATAAGGTGGTCAGGCACTCCCATTTCTTTAAGAACTTGTCATAGTTTGCTGTGGTCCACACAGTCAAAGGCTTTTGCGTAGTCAATGAAGCAAAAGTAGATGTTTTTCTGGAACTCTCTGGCTTTCTCCATAATCCAGCACATGTTAGCAATTTGGTCTCTAGTTCCTCTGCCCCTTCAAAATCCAGCTTGTGCTTCTGGGAGTTCTCAGTCCACATACTGCTGAAGCCTACCTTGTAGGATTTTGAGCATAACCTTGCTAGCGTGTGAAATGAGTGCAATTGTATGGTAGTTGGAGCATTCTTTGGCACTGCCCTTCTTTGGGATTGGGATGTGGAATGATCTTTTCCAATCCTCTGGCCACTGCTGAGTTTTCCAAACTCACTGGCATATGGAGTGTAGCACCTTAACAGCGTCATCTTTTAAGATTTTAAATAGTTCAACTGGAATGCCATCACCTCCACTGGCCTTGTTGTTAGCCATGTAATCAATATTTTTATGACTGGACAGTGACTATAGAAACAGCTGAGAAGCCCCTGAGTGGTTTAATGAGCAAACAATTGAGTGACTGTACATTAGGGAGGAAAGTGATGACAAACCTAGACAGCATCTTAAAAAGCAGAGACATCACCTTGCCGACAAAGGTCCGCATAGTCAAAGCTATGGTTTTTTCCAGTAGTGATGTATGGAAGTGAGAGGTGGACCATAAAGAAAGCTGACCGCCGAAGAATTGATGCTTTTTAATTGTGGTGCTGGAGGAGACTCTTGAGAGTCCCCTGGACTGCAAGGAGAACAAACCTATCCATTTTGAAGGAAATCCACCCTGAGTGCTCACTGGAAGGACAGATCCTGAAGCTGAGGCTCCAATACTTTGGCCATCTCATGAGAAGAGAAGACTCCCTGGAAAAGACCCTGATGTTGGGAAAGTGTGAGAGCAAGAGGAGAAGGGGACAACAGAGGACGAGATGGTTGGACAGTGTCAGTGAAGCGACCAACATGAATTTGACCCAACTCCGGGAGGCAGTGGAAGACAGGAGGGCCTGGCGTGCTCTGGTCCATGGGGTCACGAAGAGTCGGACATGACTTAACGACTAAACAACAACAACAACAAATGTCTGTTACAAGTATAGAAAGAATTATGTCCGTTTAACTCTCCATTAGGATTAGTGACTGAAATAGAGAATTTTCCTGCCAATATGAAAGTTTATGCAAATTTTTTAAAGAAAAAAAGTGATTAGATTAAAAGACTGGTTGTATAGAATGAGATTGAAAGATCAAACAAAACAAATCATTCAAAATAAGAATATATCATGGTTGAATTATATGCAATTAGAAAGATGGACTAATGAATGGTTAAAGAAGTATAATAAAGATAGAGAATATTCGTAGTATGAACAATTTCTATGATTATGAAGATATTCAGATGACCGATACAGTAAAGGGTGCAGTGAGTAGAATTTATAGATTCCTGCTTGATTTAGAAGAAGAGACTGAGAAAGAAGGATTGAAGTTACTGTGGGAACAAGACTTAGGAAAAAGAATAAATGATGAAGAATGGAGGAAGATGTGGAAAATGAGGGTTTTATGATTTATGTTAGTGAGAATAAGAGAAATTTTTTCAAATTGGGTTTAAGATGGTATTTGACACTGACAAAATTGAATAAAATTAACGCTAGTTATCTGAATGTCTGTTGGAAATGTGAGAAGGAAATTGGTACATACTTTCATACGTGGTGGGAGTGCAAAAAAGTACAAAGATTCTGGAAACTAATCTTTAAAGAACTAAATGACATATGTGAAAAAGATATAGAATTTAATCCTGAGATAGCTCTGTTATCAATATTTGAGAATGTGGAATATGATAAGATGACTAGAGAATTGATTACCAATTTATTAACAGCCAGATTAATGATAGCTAGGAATTGGAAATCAAAGTCTGAATTTCAAATGGAAGAATGGTATAATGAAATATGGAACATTGCTATAAATGATAAGTTAACTTGTAACTTAAAGGTTAAGAAAGGAGAGATGAAAAAGAATAATATCTATAATATATGAGGCAGATTTCTTGAATATGTGCTAACAAGAGGAAAAGGGAAAGCTCCAAATCAAGAATCAATGCAGTTCTGGAGAAGAGGACAATAAAGGAAGAAGAAGAAAGACAGAAAAAGAAGAGGATTACTGCAAGAGATCCTGACTATGGTGGTGGGGAACACAGTAGATTTGTATTTTGGTTTACGTATTTTATGTTTATGTTGTAGTTTAAGAAAAAAAGAAAAAAGAAAAGAGGAAGATCTGATACGAGATGGGTTGAATCACAATCTATCTCATGTAAAACAGTGGTTAGTTTGAAAGTCCTGAGCAGAACTCAATGGAAAAAAACAATATTGCTAGCAAGGGTGGGGGGTGGGCAGTAGGAAGAGAGAACAACCTAACATGAGATGCTGTTGGTTTGCAAGATCTGAACAGAGCTGATAATTATTGGGAAGTCAGTAATTCATATAGATTCAATTGTTTTATGATGTTTAATGGAACCCGCCCAGAGTAGAGTCAGTCTAAATGGGTGGGATAGAAATCTAATAAATAAAAAAATAAAAAAATATATAGTCACTACATGTCAGAAGTGACTCGATGGACCATAGCATCTTTGGAATTTTTTCCTTAATTACCAAACAATCATATAGTGATAAAATGGGTTGGAATACGCACCCAGGCATATTCCAAAAGTAATTTCACAGCTTAAAAGAGTGAGATTCTGAATATTCTCTATTTTTAAAAGTATCTTTTAAAATATTTTTACTCCAGAAATAAAAACTCTTCGTAATGTATGTTTGGCCATGAAGAAGTTGAAAAGTTTTCCTCCTGGTAGTAACTCAATTTGGTCCTGACTGGCAGGGTCCAAAATTCAGACCTCCTCCAGCTCTCAAACTGAATCAATATTTATGTTTATGTCTAGAATGTTGTCCCTTATTAGAAAGCCAGAAACTCAGACTCCCCAGCCACCCCTTTGAACTGGATGTTTTCAACATCAGTATTAAAACCACGGATGCCTAGATTTCTTCCAAATAAAAAAGTGGGTTAGGACTAACCATTCTCTGTCAAGATAAGCACATTTGGTCTTCTCAATGTAGTTGATCAATGCATTTGTTGTGTTTTAAATCTGTAGAGATAGACGGTTGCTGGTATCTGCATGGGAGTGGTAAAACAGTTTTACTTATTAAAAAACAACTGAAAAACCATTTGCCCAAATGTCCCCAAATATGGCACAGAGCAAGTGCAGACTGTCTTCTACATCTGTACCAAATTTGGTGCTGATCTAAGGTCCAGTTTCAAAGTTATAATTTTTTGTTTAGGATCTCCCCAGTTTCTGAATTGGCTTATAGAATGCTGATTTGTGCTATTGCAGAATATCTATTGCTGCACAGGAGTAATAGAAACAAATCTTCACTGTTCCATTTTTTAAAAACATGACATCACATAGCCATCAATTGGTTACATGGACCTTTATTTCAATAGTTCAGTGATTTCTGGGTTACCCTGAGGCTCAGAATGTGGGGAATCTGGGAAATAAGAAGTTGCAGGTAAGGGGGTGGAGCTTAACAGCACGGTGGGGCATGTGGAGACATGATGCATTAAGGGAACAGCTCGGCTATTCTTGTTGCTTCAGGCTAGAGCCTCCTAGAAATGGTAGCGGCTTACACGAATAGCAAAGCATTTGACATTTTACCTTGATTTTACACTTCTTCCACTGAAAATTAAAACTTTGAAACTTCAAGTCAGCCTCTAGAAACTACTCAGTGATTGAAGCATAATTGTTGCATGTTCCAAATAACTCTTATCACTCTCTTCACTCTTTTTTCTTGCTCACTTTATGTATTATTTTAGGAACAGTATTCATGACCTGCTGATGTTCAGACCATTCCATCATGCCTAAATCTTACAATCACGGCCAATTAACATTTCAAACTGTGTTTTTAAACACTGCAGCTTGAGTGGGAGCTGGCTATCATTATTTGCTTGAGTGCTGGGTTCATCAAGCAAGGGTCTCCTCTGAATCTCCATCTCAGGTGCAGTGAGTAGCAAGTAGGAAGAGCACCTTTTCAATGCTATTCATTGTTCTGAAAGGTACCTTGTTCATAGAGAGACTTCCCCCACAGAGAGACTAACCTACTTTCCTGTCTTTTCAGTACTGCTTTCATTTTTCAAGGCTTTTAAGACCTACTTTAATTTGTCATTTCATTTTTAATTTAGACAAAATGTGCCACAGTTATCACATATTTGAAAACATTGCCCTATCTAATTAAAAAAGAGAATGCTAGAGATGCTACACTTCTATTTATTTAACTAGGGAATGTATGCCTGCCTGTAATATTCACAGCTGGATGGAAGACAATTCTGTTTTTGTCCCTGTAATATTCAAATGCCACCAGAACCCACTATCTAATGTGAATTTGATAACAAATGGGAAAAGAAAGGAAAAGCCACGGTAAAGAAGAAAACTATATTACTTACAAGCCTTTACTGCTTGGCTTGATTTAACCTGAACTAAATTATGGCCAGCTTAATGTTCTTCTATGAATTATTTATTATCAGTGGCATAGGGGCATGACAGTGATTCAAGATCAGCAGAAAATAAATGCAGAACACTAGGTACCAGGTGATAATTCACCATGATGGGCTTGTTGATTATTCAGTAAGCCAATCATCCTGGGAGAAGAGTTAAATATAACCACAGTGTTGTACCTGATGTGTGATAAAATCCATTGTATCATTCGCTAAGGTAATATAGATGGCAAAGTTAGACTGTGTTGGAAAATCATACTCTAACACAGTTTTGTTATTCATATGTATTCTCTGAAATATATAACCAGCAGTGAGAATTTGTTTCTTGCTCCTGTGAAGGTTTGCTCAGTTGCATGTAATCAAATTCTTCTCTCTGTTCGACAGGAGGCTACCCATCTGCCTTACCAAGTGATTAACTGCAAATCATGGCAAGCTATCATGCACAAATAGTCATTTGCATTCATTCAGTGGCACTAAAATCTGAGCTGCATGTTCAGAAAATTCACATGACACAGCATTTAATTTTATGCTGCCGGTAGATGACTGAGTATTTGAATACACTCTGCTTATTTTTTTTAAAAAAAAACACATATAGGCGTCCTGTATATACTCAAAAGAAATAATTCAGTGAGGGGTTCTGGAGTTATTTTCTTTTATAGATTCAAGGCACCTTTGAAAATTTAAGGTATAACCCTGTTCACGTCTACTGTGAAATACGAATCTAATCTAATACATTTAGCTGATAGGGCCATAGTTTATGTGATGCAGGAAATATTATGCCACTCATTGCCCCAAAAGCTGTTATTTACAGTAGTGAGGAATTTGCGCAGTTATTTGCACATCATATGGAGGAGCACTGTTGAGGTTCTAGCTTGTCATTAGAGACTAAAATGCCAAGATATCTTTATTTTATTTTTTTAAGTAGTTATGTGCCCCTCAGTGTAGATTGGAACTACAGAATAAAAGGTGTGTGCATAAGTAACAGCAAATTGAAACAACCAAGTCCTGGTGGCCCATGAAGACTCCTTGCCCGTCTTTCTCCTAGCAACTTCCTTTGGAAGGTTCCTGAGGCAGGGATGGAACAAAATAAGAGGAATCAGGCAAGCACTAATGGGAAACACAGAGTACTACTCTGTCCCACATCACTTTATGAAATAATTAGTTGATCTTCAGTTTTGTTTGCATAGAGCTGTGAGAGTAATTCAAGTTTTCCTGATGTAGAAATTTTGTTTCATGGCTGCACTGTGGGGATGATTATTTGATTAATGGTTCTTTAGTACATAATTGACAGGATCTGTTTGTATATTTTGGAGAAGGATTGCTGGTAATATTCTTTTTTTTCAAGCTATATTCCCCAAAATTATTTCCTTTGCTACTAGAGAAACTCTAGATAATGATTACATGACATGTTTACATTAATGACAGGAAATGAGGGATAGATTTAATATCTGTTTGCTATCTGATATGCCAAAAGATATGCAAAAACAACTACTAAAAAGTTTATGCTCAAATATCTGGAGATCTACATAAGAGTTTTGTTAGTTCTTTTTGGCAGTCAATAAGAACTTGACTGGCAAATGGTCTTTCTGGCATTTTGACTGCTTTATCAGATCTCAAATCTATATATTCCTTAAACTATCAGACTTGTATAAAAACTTAACATAAGAACATAAGAAGAACCCTGCTGAATCAGGCCAAGGGCCCATCTAGTCCAGCTTCCTGTATCTCACAGTGGCCCCACCAGAGGCCTCTGGGAGTACACGAGACAACTAGATACCTGTCTCCTGATACCCCTCCCCCTGCAGCTGGCATTTTGGGGTACCTTCCTTTTAAGCCTGGAGATTATACATCCCCATCATGGCTTGTAACCTGCAATGGACTTTTCCTCCAGGAATTTGTCCAATCTCCTTTTAAAGGTATCTAGGTCGATGCCATCACCACATCCCATGGCAAGGAGTTCCACAGACTAACAACACACTGGGTAAATAAATATTTTCTTTTGTCTGTTCTCACTCTCCCAACATTCAATTTGAGTGGATGTCCCCTGGTTCTTGTATTGTGTGATAGGGAAAAGAGCTTTCCTCTATCCACTTTATCCATCCCCTGCATAATTTTATACGTCTCAATCATGTCCCCCCCTCAGGTGACTTTTCTCTAGACTAAAGAGCCACAAACTCTGTAGCCTTTCCTCATAAGGGACGTGCCCCAGCCCAATCATCATTTTAGTTGTTCTCTTCTGCACCTTTTCCAGTTGCACTATATCTTTTTTGAGGTGTGGCAACCAGAATTGTACACATTGCTCCAGGTGCAGCCTTACCAGTGTTTTGTACAATGGCATTATAATCTTGGCTGTTTTATTATCAATCCCTTTTTTAATGATGCATAGCATAGAATTGGCCTTCAATGCCATTTCATTGAGCTGTCCACCAACACTCCAAGATCTCTTTCCTGATCCATCATGGACAGCTCAGAACCCATTAGCTGATAAATAGAGTTTTGATTATTTTTTGCCCCTATGTGCATTACTTTAAATTTTCTTATATTGAAATGCATTTGCATCTTGCTGTCCATTCTTCCAGTTTGGAGAGATCCTTCTGGGAGCTCTTCACAATCCCTTCTGGTCTTCATCACCTGGAAAAGTTTCATATCATCTGCAAACTTGATCACCTCAGTGTGATTATAAAGATGCACATAGATGGAGAGTGGAGTTGAATATATTTAAATAATTTTTTTTATAGAAAAATGGAAACAGAATTAAAGGAAATATGGCAGATTTATGAAAAGGGAGGTGTCAGGTATTTGTTAAAACCTGTAGAATTGTTAATCCAGTTTGTATATGATTGTAAGTATTTGTAAGGATGAAAACAGTAGAGAAAAGTCTGTATAATTAATGATTTAAGCAGTACAGCTGAGATAGGAACCAGCTAGTAGGCTGAATTAGAACAGCTGTGGAAACAAAATGCAGAAGGAGCTACCTACGGAAGCTAATCACCGATTGGCTGAATGGTGAGATAAAGCCGTCAGCTCCAGCATACTCAATCTTGTGGGTCGAGAGGAGAAACGCTGCTGGACGGATTTATGGCATTGAATTGACCACGGAACTCTGATTTATTGGCTAAAGGAAACGGGCTGACTAATTGCAAAACTGTGTTTGACCAAGGACTGAACTAAATGGACTACGCTGTATGTATATGCTGCAATAATAATTGAATAGAAGTTTATATTGCAAAAGCTGTCTGTCTGCTCAATATCTTCTTGGCTTGCCTTAAGCTCTGGTGAAGCTACGCCCTCTAGTGTCCACAACATTCCGCATTTTCGCACACTGTCAAAGGTTATGGGCCCAGGTGGACACTAGACCAGGTGGACGCAGTGCCAGAAGGTAGACAACCAAAGGAAGAAGTCCAGAGAGACGAGAGTATCAGCAGTAAGTCAACATTATTTACAGTCCAAAATGGCAAATGCAATAATGATGTCAGGATTTCCTGTAACAAAGTTAAATGGTGAGAATTATTCTACGTGGCAGCAAAAAGTCCAGTTACTCCTGCAAAAGGAAACTTTATGGGATATTGTTGAGAGCCCACCAGCTGCATTAGATGAAGAAGATAGAGAACAGAATAACAAAGCTTTGGCTATAATTGGTCTGACTCTAGACGACCGTCTCTTAATCCACCTCAGAGGCTTGACTTCAGCAAAGCAAGCGTGGGATAATTTAAAGAGACTCTTTGTACGAACAAGCGTGGGGAGCCAGATACAGCTAGCAAAGAAGTTATTCAGAACAAGATTACTGACTGGTGAAAGTATGCTGAATCATTTAGAACGTATTAAAGTAATGCTCATGGACTTAAGGGAAAAACAAGTCATATTCACTGAGTTACAAGAAGCATTCATCATTCTTTCTTCATTAGATCAAACATATGATCAATTTGTCTCCAATTTAGAAGTTCTACCTCAAGCAGAACTAACTGTTTTGAATGTCACAAGCAGGCTTTTGGAGGAGGAACAAAAGAGACAAGACAATAAACAACTCCGAGACTCCATGAGTTCTTATCAGCATAAACTTCAAAAGAAGCAGCCGAAAGAACTTGAGGAAGAGGAGGGAGACACAGCTGCAATAACATACAGAAAAGAGATGTTTTGCATGTGGTTCAAACAAACATTTATATCGAAGCTGCAAGAAAAAGAAAAAAGGAAGAAAGCAGCCACAATATAGTAATGAATCACATTTAACTGATACCATTTGCAATTCAGGGGATAATGGGACTGAATGGGTTATAGATTCAGGTGCCACACCAAACATGTGTAAAAATAGAAAGCTGATATATGACTTCCAAACTGTGGGAAATCGGCAAGTGTTTTTGGCTGACGGGGTAAGTACCAATATATTGGGTAAAGGAAAAGTTAAACTTCCATGCTTAACTAAAGCTATTAATGTTTTGTATGTTCCCAAATTGAAACATAATTTACTATCAGTAGGATCATTAGCTATGGAGGGATTTACAACCACATTTCACAAAGAAAAGTGTGAAATAAGAGGTGCAGACAATTCTGTATTAATTGGCTCAATGAAGAATAACTTGTACAAACTGAGTGATTTAGATGTGAACAATGTTTATAATAACGAATGTCCTCACAGAGATTGTATACACTTATGGCATTTGAGACTTGGACATCCCAATTATAAAACATTACAAAAGACTATAGAAAACTCATTTGGAGCCAATATAAGAAAATGTGACAAATATGTAAAATGTCAAGCATGCCAAATAGCTAAGAGTAAATGTGCCCCTATCAGGAAATATAGTAATGTGCAAGTAGAAAATATTCTTGATTTAGTGTCAATGGATATAATTGGTCCCAAACAACCATCAATAGGAGGAGCAAAATATATATTATCAATTCAAGATCAGAAATCCAGATTTGGCTTTTGCTACCTAATGAAAGATAAAAGTGAGACACACATAGAATTTGAAAAATGGTTGAAATTTGTAGAGAGAAAAACTGGAAGAAAATTAAAACAAATACAAACAGATAATGGGACAGAATTTACAAATAATAAATTTCAAGCCATACTAAAGAAACATGGAATAGTTCATAGAAAAGCTGCACCATATACTCCAACACAAAATGCTTTTATAGAAAGGCGAGGGCAGACACTGCAAAACATGGCAGAAACTATGATTAGAGGTAGTAAGCTACCTGATAAATTTTGGGGTGAGGCCATACTCTGTGCCAATTTTTATCTAAATATCCTATGGCATTCAGGCATTAATAATATTCCCTATTCTATATGGTCTGGAAGAAAACCAAATTTAAAATTTCTGCATACATTTGGTTCTCCAGCGTGGGTGCATATTCCTAGGAACATAAGGAAAAAGGGTGAAAAAAAAGGCAAAACTTATGTATTTTCTTGGATACCAGCAAAATAAGAGAGCATTCAGATTTGGTCTACCTAATTCCAATAAGGTAGTAATTAGTAGCAATGCCTCATTCAATGAACATGCATATTGGAATTTAATAAGTTTACCACCAGAAACAAGTATTTATGTTCCAGATATGAATAATAACAAGGAAATAAAGAGAAATACAACACCACAGAGAGATCAGGAAATAAAACAAGAAAGTGAACCTGAAAATTTAGAAACAGAGCCAGAAATGCCTAGCACATCAGAAGAAAGTAAAACTCACGAGGAGGAAATTACAATTCCTAGAAGGTCAACTAGGGAAACTAAACCCCCAGATAGGTATAAACCAGGTGCTTATTACTGTTTATCAGTCACTGAACCTCAATCATATGAAGAGATATGTGAAATGCCCAAGATAGAACAAGATAAGTGGAAAGAGGCAATAAGAAAAGAATTAAATTCTCTTGTAAAACTGAATGTATATGAAGAGGTGGAACAACCCTCAAATAGTAAAACTATAGGGTGCAGATGGATATTCAAGAGAAAAACAGATGCAGATGGGAATGAAAGATACAGAGCGAGATTAGTGGCTAAGGGTTATTTTCAAAACACAAATGATTATGACCAGATATTTGCCCCTGCTCTAAGACCTGAAACACTAAGATTCATTTTAACATATGCAGCGAAGCATAACTTAGTGACAAAGCACATAGATATTGAAATGGCATATTTATATGCTGACCTCCAGCATAATATTTATATGGAAATACCTCCAAGTATTGAAAAGAAGGAAGGAAAATGCTGGTTACTTAAGAAAAGTTTATATGGACTGAAACAAAGTGCATTTGAGTGGAACTTGCATTTAACTAGAACATTGAAAAATAATGGATTTAAGCAAGGAAAGGCTGATCCGTGCTTATTTATGAAAGAAAATGAGCAAATTATTATTCTCATATTTGTTGATGATTTAGCCATATTTACTAAAGATGAGAAATCTGCTGAATCAGTCATTAAAATGTTAAAAAAGAATTACAATCTAAGAGATCTAGGACAGATCAGTAATTACCTAGGTGTTGAAATAGAAAGAACCACAAAAGGATTTAAGATATCACAAAAGAAAAAGATAATAAAGTTATTGAAACAATATAAAATGGAAGATTGCAAAGGTTCTAACACACCAATGAACATAGAATTTGAGAAAGAAACAATTACTGGTCCAGAATGCGATTCTGAAACATACAGGTCATTAATAGAGAGTCTACTCTACATTAGTCGATGGTCAAGACCTGATATTTCAACAGCAACCAATCTGTTATCTAGAAATGTAAGCAAACCTAGCGAAAGGCACTGCCAAGCAGCTAAACGTGTAATTAGATATTTAAAGGAAACCATAGATAAAAGTCTATATATAGAACCTAAAGGAGAGTTGAACATAACTGCGTATGTAGATGCCAATTATGTAAATGATGTTATAACACGTAGATCAACATCAGGAATGACTATACATTTAGCAAATTCCTTAATAAATTGGAGAACAACAAGACAGAAATTCATTTCTTTATCAACAGCAGAATCTGAATATGCCTCTCTGTCAGAAATGTGTACTGAATTGGTATTCTATAAACAACTGGCAATAGATATAGGAATAAAGGTTGATCATCTTATAGAAGTGATGGAGGACAACCAAGCAGTGATTTATATGGCCACTTCTTCTGGAATTAAAAATAGATCAAAGCATGTTGATATTAAATACCAGAATGTAAAACAAAGTGTTGAAGAAGGCTTGATATCACTGAAATATTGTGCAACTGATCACAATGTAGCAGACTGTATGACAAAAATACTTGGACCAACGAAGCATGAGCAATCCTGTAAAATATTGGGGATAAAGTAAAAATGACTGTATGTATATATATATATGTATAATGATTTAAAAGTGATGAAAATAATCAAACTGAATGAACAATTAGAGGAGTTTGTCAGGTATTTGTTAAAACCTGTAGAATTGTTAATCCAGTTTGTATATGATTGTAAGTATTTGTAAGGATGAAAACAGTAGAGAAAAGTCTGTAGAATTAATGATTTAAGCAGTACAGCTGAGATAGGAACCAGCTAGTAGGCTGAATTAGAACAGCTGTGGAAACAAAATGCAGAAGGAGCTACCTACGGAAGCTAATCACTGATTGGCTGAATGGTGAGATAAAGCCGTCAGCTCCAGCATATTCAATCTTGTGGGTCGAGAGGAGAAACAAGGAGGAACGCTGCTGGACGGATTTATGGCATTGAATTGACCACGGAACTCTGATTTATTGGCTAAAGGAAACGGGCTGACTAATTGCAAAACTGTGTTTGACCAAGGACTGAACTAAATGGACTACGCTGTATGTATATGCTGCAATAATAATTGAATAGAAGTTTATATTGCAAAAGCTGTCTGTCTATTCAATATCTTCTTGGCTTGCCTTAACCTCTGGTGAAGCTACGCCCTCTAGTGTCCACAACATTCCGCATTTTCGCACACTGTCAGGAGGTAATAATACAAATATAGTTTGGGATACTATGAAATGTATAGGGAGAGGATTAAGCATAAAACATTCATATAATATGAAAAAGAAAGAACAACATTTGATGAAATTAGAAGAGATTAAGGATCTTGAAGAAAGATATATAAAAAATAGAGATTTTTTTGATGGAAATTATGGGTAAAAAGAAATCTGGAGATAGAAAATGTACAAAGAAATTTAATATATTTAAAAAGAGATTTTTTTGAAAATAGTAGTAAGAATTCCAAAATATTGTCCACTCAAAGTAAAAAAGCAAAAAATATAATTGGTGCAATAAGGAATGAGAAGGGTGGGTTGTGTAATACAATGAAAGGAAAATTAATATTTTTTTGGAATTTTTTTGAAAAATTATATACTGGGAAAAATATATCATTAGATGAGATCAATACCTATTATATAGGTGTGTGTGTGTGTGTGTGTGTGTGTGTGTGTGTGTGTGTGTGTGTGTGTGTGTGTGTGTGTGTATAAAGATGAGGATAGAGATAGAATGGAATTACAAATGACAGAATAGATAAAGACTAAAAAAGATTATAGGGAAGCAAGAAGATGGAAAACAGATTCCAATATTTTCCAACATATGGATGTAATGGATAGGGTAAAGAAAGAACTGATGGAAATATGGACAATAAATGAAGCGGGAGGAAGTAGAACAGAAGTGATTACTACCATGAAAGTGGTTATGAGAGGAATTGCCATAAGGGAATCATGTAAACAAAAAGAAATGTATTTATATATTTATTAGACTTATATACCACCCATCTAGAATGTGTCTACTCTGGGCAGTTTACACAAAAAATAAACTATGAAAATATAAGTGTACTAAAAAAATTAAGAGAAGAAAATATAAAAAAATTGGAAGAAACAATAAAAGATTTAGAAAATAAATATTTTATAGATAGAGATAATAAGAAATTATTAGAGAATCAAGCTAAAAGAAGAGAATTAGAAAGTATTGAATTAGACAAAGTTCAGAGAGATTTGATGTATTTAAAGAGATTTTTTTGGAATATAGTAATAAAAACTCAAAGCTTTTGGCTAGGTTATCTCAAAATAAAAGATTAAAAGATACAATTGGACCAAATAAAGATGAAACAGGAAAGAAATGCAGTTTGTTGAGAGAAAAATTAAAGCTATTTCAAAAAAAATATATTTATTTATTTATTTTATTTTATTTTATTTATTTAACTTATATGCCACCCACACTACCCAAAGGTCTCTGGGCGGTATATATAAAGGTAGTAATATATCAAAAGATGATATAGAAAATTACATAAAGACAAATGTGAAAAGTAAATTAATAGAGAGTGATAAAAAAGAATTAGAAAAGGGTATAAATGAGGAAGAGACTGTTGAGGTAATCAATAAAATAAAAAATGGCAAAACACCAGGCTTTGACGGATTGGGCCCAGAATATTGTAAATGTTTTAAGGAATTTTAATTCCTAAGATGAAAATAATGTACAATGGTATATTGGAAAGAAGAAAAATACCAACATCGTGGAAGCACTCATTAACAATTCTTATACCCAAACCAAACAAAGATTTAACTGATCCAAGTTCCTATAGGCTTATCTCATTAATAAATTTGGATGCAAAGATTTTTACAGCAATATTAGCAAATAGAATGAATAAATTTATTACCAAATATATTAAAGAAGATCAAAATGGTTTTTTAAAGGGAAGACAAATGGCTAATCTAACTAGGCGGGTTTTAAATATTGTATATGATATAGAAAAAAATAAAACCTTTGACTGTGTAGAGTGGCCAGTGTTAAAGACTCTTTTAAAAGGTTGGGGATTTGGTAAGAAATTCACAGAAGTAATAGATCAGTTATATTTGGATAACACTTCTGCAATAATAGTTAATGATGGAATAACAGAACAGATTTCCTTAGGTCAAGGTACAAGACAAGGTTGTCCCCTTTCCCCAGTTCTATTTAATTTGGTTATTGAAATGTTAGCAGATGCAATTACAAATTATAACTTAATTAAAGGTATAGGTAGGAACAATAAAATAAAGATTAATTTATTCACAGATGATTCATTATTAACAATTAGTAACCCCTTAGAGAGTATGGATAGAATTAAAAACCATTTAGAAAAGTTTGGGGAAATAACTGGATTACAAATAAATTGGCAAAAATTGGAAATGATGTTGTTTAATCATAATAAATTAGAACAGGAATTGTTTGTTGATAAATATGATTTTAAGATATGCAATTCAATTAAATATTTGGGTATAGATATTTTAAAAGATATTCAGAAAATAAAAGAACATAATTATAATAAATTAAAAAGGGATATTAAAAATAAGTTACAAGAATATTCTAATTTGAAACTTTCTTGGTTTCGAAGGATTGCCTAGATGAAAATGAAAATTTTACCAAAGATTAATTTTTTATTTATGATGTTACCAATACAACTATCAGAAGATTATTTCAAGTTCTGGCAAGGATTGATTCAAATTCTTCAAAGTAAGGATCTAACTTGGTTAAACTATGAACAATTAGAGAAACGGACTAAAGAATGGTTAACAAAATAATAATAAATGTAGAGAATATACGAAATATGAACAATTTCTTTTAACCAATGAAGATATACAAAAGGATGATTCAGTGAAAGGTGTAGTAAGTAAAACATATAAAATATTTCTGGAGTTAGAGGAAGATGAGACTGAGAGTGAAGGATTGAAACAAGTATGGGAGCAAGACTTTAAAAAAGAAAACAAGAAGACTGGGAAATTATATGGAAAATGAGGATATTACGATGTATGTCAGTGAGAATAAAAGAAAATTTCTATAAAATAGTTTTAAGATGATACTTAACACTGGTTAAATTGAGTAAAGTAAATACTAAATATTCAAATGTTTGTTGGAAATGTGGTAATGAAATTGGTACATATTTTCACTTGTGGTGGAAGTGTGAGAGGGTAGAAAAATTTTGGAAACAAATTGCTAATGAATTAAGAGGTATTTTTGATAGATATAAAGTTGAATCCAGAAATGGCTTTGTTATCAATATTTGTTACTGAAGATTATGATTTTACAACTAGAGAATTGCTTACTAATTTATTGTTTGCTGCAAAATTAATTATAGCTAGGATTTGGAAATCTAAATTTGAATCTCAACTGGAAGAATGGTACAACTGTGAGGGTTTGACCTTTGGCTCCATCTTTGACTCAAGGAAATCAGATGTTTTTTGTTGCTTAGAAACAGGTGAAAGATTTATTGGTGCATTTAACAATAAACAAGTGTCCTGAACATGTTCATGATTTCTGTCTCCTGCTAAAGGGTCCAGAAGGGGTCTCCATTCTTCAAACAGGAACGGGTTTCCAAAACTATTGTTCCAAGGTCCCTGTAAAATGAGAGGGACCCAGTCTCTTACGGTCTGCCCCGTCGGGTCATCCAACAGGGGCACGGTCTCCTCGTCCACACCATCCTCCCACTGGATCCTTCCATTGGTATCTCGGCTCTCCCAAGATCCTCCCTGTAACTCCTTCTCTTCATCTCCATTACTCTCCATTCCAACCTTTCTCTCTTTTCTCTCTCTACATGTTCTTTCTCCTCTCTCAGTCTTCTCCTCCACTCTCTTGCCTCTGCCTCTCCCCAATACAAGGGTCTAGGTGGAATTTCTGATCTTCTTCTATAATCAGACTCTTCCCTCAGTCTCTCCCATACTCCAGTCCATGGATCTTGCATCCACACCCACTCCCAGCCTGGTGGCAACTGATCCCTTTTCCTTTCTACCTCCCCTGTTCCTGCTTCAAACTCCACCCTCTTTTTTCTTTCCTTTCCTGCCTTTTCTCCCTGAACCTCCTCCACCTTTACTCTCTGCATGTCCTCTGTCAATTCCTCTATCCTCGCCTCCTGCTGGGATTCCTCTGTCGACTCTGGTGCGGGCTTGGGGTTTTCTTCCTTTGCTTTGCTGTTGTGGAGGGACAGCTCTCCAGCGAGTGGGGTACCCTTTTGCCATCTGTCTCACAACAACGAAGTTTGGAATCTTCCTGTAAATGATTAATTGACTTGTATTCTAAAAGTTAAGAAAGGGGAGATAAAAAATATACTTTTTATGATACATGGGGTAGATTTATTGAATTTGTGTAAATAAGAGGAAGAGGTAAAGTCCTAATACAAGGATCAATGCAGTTCTGGAAAGGAGGACAATGGGAAGAGCTCTCCAGAAGATCCCGATAGTGGTGGGGAGCATGGTTATTTTAGTTTGTATCTTGTATTTTGTATTTTTTAATTTTTTTTAAAAAAAGATAGAATATGAGATCCCAGAAGTAATAAATAGACTGAAAGTGGGCAAAGCTCCAGGAATAGATGGACTGAGTGTCAAGTATTATAAAATTCTTGAATGCATACTGGTTCCAAAAATTAAAATATTATTCAACAAAATATGAGATGGAGAAGAAATACCACCTTCATGGAAATAATATATGATAATTTTGAAGCCAAATAAAGACTCTACAGATCTCAGCTCATGTAGACCAATATCACTGATGAACCAAGATGCAAAAATATTTACAGCAATCTTGGCAAGTAGACTGAGTGAATTTGTAGCTAAATATGTTAAAAATGATCAGTGTGGTTTCATAGGAAGAAGGCAAATGTCAAATTTGGTTAGGAGAGCTTTAAATAGAAACTATTATATAAATAAAAATAAATTAAAAGCAAGTATACTAGCACTAGATATTTACAAAGCTTTTGATTGCATAGAATGGCCAATGCTGAAGATATTAATAGATAACATGGGATTTGGAACAAGATTTAGAAATGTAATTCATCAGTTATATTTGAGAAAGAAGGCAAGAGTTATGGTAAATGATGGTATCACAGAGGTAATAAAGGTAAGTCGAGGAACAAGACAAGGATGCCCTCTTTCCCCAATATTGTTTGCTTTAATAATGGAGGTACTGGCTAATGCCATAAGAACAGATGATTTGATAAATTTCAGCAGAAAACTAAAATACGTTTATTTGCAGATGACATTTTGTTGATGGTAGAAAATTCAGGAGAAGTTATAGATAGAATCAAAACACATTGAAAGTAATTTGGGGAATTAAGTGGATTGTTAATAAATTGGAAGAAATCTGAAATGATGTAATACAATCATTCTAGAGAGGAAATAGAAAAGATGAAGGACAAGTTTAAATTCAAGGTGTCTGAAAGTTTTAGATATCTGGGTACAGACCTTACAAAAATATACAAGTTCTGAAGAAAACAAATTTGGAAAGAAAAAAGAAAAAAGTAAAAGACAAGTTAGAGAACTATAAAAGATTGAAATTATTCTGGTTTGGCAGGATTGTGTTTTGCAAAATGAAAATATTACCAACGTTTAATTTTTTGTTTTGGATAATCCCCCTTAAGTTTTCAGAACAGGAATTAAAAGAAATACAATGAATAATAAATGAACTATGTATGGGAGGGACTAAAACTAGGATAAATAAAAAGATTTGTTATCTATCACAAAAAAAGGGGGAATTAGGATTACCAAATATTAGTAATTATTAGTAATTCTCGTTCTCATTACAAAACCCCTTTTCCCTTCTAAAAATGCCATGTTTCTTGTGCTGGTGTCTGACCTTTTCTTTTAACTAGAACAAATTCTATAAAATTTCCCCATATATTGCTAAATTCATTCCCTTTTAACAATCTCTTTTTTATTTTGATCTCAAATGTCAACTTATCATTAATGCTAAATTCCATACTTCTTTATACCATTCACTTAATTTAAAGTTATATTTAACTTTCTAAATCATGATCATGTTATCTTCCCTGCCAGCTAAGTAAATCTATTGTTGAAAAACATAATCCATATCTTCAAACAAAGGGTTTTTGACATAGGAGCACAGACTGATATTACAGCTGTTGCATGTAGGATCTAGCTCATTATGTGCTTGAATGCCCTTTATATATGTATATAAGAAAAATATTTATGGACTTTTTTAAACAAAGTAAAAAATAGGAGCAACCAAGATAAATTTAATCATTTATTACAAACATCTAAATTTATAAATGTTATAAATAAAGTTGCAATATTTGCTGTGAACGCCAGTATACGTAGAGCTACGTATTTAGATAATATTGGTGCAAATTGTCATAAAGATTTAGAGGTATGATTACAATCCAGAGATTATGAATCAAATGTTATATGTTAAAGATTTTAAAGTTATATTATTGTACTTATTTGAGGTTCCCTGTTAAATTGGTTTAAATAATCAATTACTGTATTTTAGCTGTAGGCATCCTTCAGTCTCGAGAGACTATGGTAACATGCTCTGAATAGAGGTCTTGGAACAGCGTCTAGTGTGGCTGAGAAGCCCAATTTGAGAGTGACAATCCCTTCCACACTGAAGACAAATACAGTCTGTCCCCTGTCCAGCTCCCTGATTTTGCTGCTTTCGGGACTACCTCTTTGCCTCTGCCTGCTGAACAAGTGTCTCTTCAAATTGGGAGAGGCCATGCTGAACCGCCTGCCTCCAGGCTGAACGCTCACATGTCAAGGTTTCCCATCTGTTGAGTCCATTCCTAAGGCCTTCAGATCCCACTTGCAGATATCCTTGTATCGCAGCTGTTGTCTCCCTCTGGGGTCATTTCGCTGCACTAATTCTCCATACAGGAGATCTTTTGGAATCCGACCATCAGCCATTCTCACAACATGCCCGAGCCAATGTAGACGTCGCTGTTTCAGTAATGTATACATGCTAAAAATTCCAGCTCATTCTAGGACTACTCTATTTGGAACTTTGTCCTGCCAGGTGATACCAAAAATACGTTGGAGACAATGCATCTGGAATGTGTTCAACTTCCTCTCCTGCCATGCACAAAGGGTCCAGGACTCACTGCAGTACCATATTTTATAGTTTAATTTTATGTATAAATATCAGAATTATTTTACTTCATAGTATATTTATTGATAAATACTTATGGTATGATATAATTGAAGTATTAAGTTGGTCCATTAATCCTATTTTAATATTGGAATGATCTGTTGATTGTGTAGTATTCTATCTGTCTGTTGTTGCATAACTTCCTAATTATTTGCAATAATTAGTCTTGCTGCAACTACTAAATTTGCAATTAATTAATAAATTAAGTGGTTTTTTTACATTAAATCGAGACACAAAAATAATGTAAAGCAGCCATGCAGAGGATACCCCAATACTGACAAAACACATATGTTTTTCAAGAAAATATGCAGGGGAACTTAAGGGCAGATTTCAGAAGGAAGGAGAAAATACAACATGCTGTCTCCTTCAGAGACAGGGTTCAAGTATTTTATTATAACCATAAAATATCCTAGCTTAACCTTCTTTTACAATTTTGACTTTACAAACACACATACATGCACACTAATGTGGTACTTCTTTCCTACCCTCTCCAACCCCATTAGCTGCTGTTTTACTGCTGTGGGCCATGCTGTGATAGGCAATAAGATTCATAACAGGGCTTAAAACTCTTTTTTTCACTTTTTCTTCTTCTTCTTCTTTGACTACACTATCCAGAATCCCTCAACCAGAATAATCACTGACCATGTTGCCACTTATGTTACTGGTTGCATGCTTGTCACACGATTTAGCGCATGATGAGAAACAGTAGCAGTTTGTTAGCTTCCAGTGCTGATACAATTTTTCTTCTTTCTTCTTAAAGCCAATGTTGATAACCAATATAATTCTGCCTATTTTATAAGCAAGATTATATACTATTTTCTTTAAGAAGAGTGTGTTAATGTCCAATTCAGAGGTAGAACAGAATTGTTGTTGTTGCTACGTGCTGTCAATTTGCCTTTGGGAACCCTATAAATCTGTGTTATTATGGTCTTTGTGTCAGCAACACATTATTTAATACGAAGTTTCAACACAGAGTTTCCTGGAGACATCCAAGATCGACGCATTGGCATCAGCTCGATTTGATTCTCACTAGACGCTCTAGCCTTCCTAGTATTACGATCACATGCAGTTATCAGAGTGCTGATTGCGATACTGATCACTCCCTAGTGTGTAGTAGAGTAAAACTGCAAACAAAGATTGTATCACACGAAAAAGGAAGGAAGACCACGTATTGACATCAGCAAGATTCACGATCAAAGAACAGTGGAGGAATTTGCCCAAGCACTTGAGGAAACCCTTCCAGGCCCGGCTGATGCAAATGCACCTGAACGATGGGAACATTTCAAGAACGCTGTTTATAGCACCGCCTCGTCTACATTTGGCAAGAAGACATAAAAGACGGCAGACTGGTTTGAAGCCCATTCGGAGGAGTTGATGCCAGCCATTGAGGATAAGAGGAGAGCTCTAGCAGTGTACAAAGCCTGTCATAGTGAGTACAACTTGTAGGCTCTTTGACTTGCTCATAGCAAAGTCCAACAGGCTGCCAGGAGATGTTCCAACGATTACTGGCTTCAGCTCTGCTCTCAGATACAGATAGCAGCAGACACAGGTAACATCGAGGGAATGTATGATGGTATCAAACAGGCTTTAGGTGTAATACAGAAGAAATCTGCTCCCTTGAAGTCTGCTACAGGCGTGATCATGCAGGACCGAGTTGGAAGAGTTGGACAGCGAACCAACTTTAGCAGAAATAAAAGTGGCAATTGACTCCCTCGCCTCCGGCAAGGCACCTGGGAAGGATAACATCCCTGCTGAAGTGCTGAAGTGCTGTAAAGAGATCATCACCACCGAGCTGTATGAAATCTTTTGTCTTTGCTGGAGGGAAGGTGGAGTACCACAGGACATGAAGGATGCAAACATCATCACATTGTATAAGAACAAAGGAGACAGGGGCGACTGCAATAACTACCATGGCATCTCTCTTCTCAGCGTTGTAGGGAAGCTGCTTGCCCGTGTTGTACTGAAGAGACTCCAGGTGCTTGCAGACAAAATCTATCCAGAATCAGAGTGTGGATTTCGAGCTAATAGATCCACCACTGACATGGTATTTTCCCTCAGACAGTTGCAGGAGAAATGTAAGGAACAACGACAGCCACTCTTTGTGGGCTTCATAGATCTCACAAAGTCCTTTGATTTGGTTAGCAGGGACGGCCTTTTTAAAATACTTCCCAAGATTGGATGTCCACCTCAACTCCTTAACATCATCAGGTCCTTTCATGAGGAAATGAAGGGCACTGTAGTTTTTGATGGCTCAACATCAGATCCCTTTGACATCCGAAGCAGAGTGAAACAGGCTGTGTCCTCGTGCCGACCCTGTTTGGGATCTTTTTTGCTGTCATGCTGAAGCACGTCTTTGGAACTGCAACAGACGGTGTCTATCTCTGGACTAGATCAGATGGAAAGCTCTTTAATCTCTCTAGATTGAGAGCGAAGACCAAAGTCCAGCTGAAATGCATGCGGGCCTTCCTCTTCGCCGATGATGCAGAAGTTGTTGCCCATTCTGCTGAAGACCTTCAACAACTCATGAATTGTTTTAGCAAGGCCTGCCAAGACTTTGGATTAACAATCAGCCTGAAGAAAACACAAGTCATGGGCCAGGGCGTGGACTCACCACCCTCTATTACCATCTCGAAACAAGAATTGGAGGTTGTTCATGACTTTGTGTACCTTGGCTCAATGATCTGTGACACTCTCTCCCTAGATGTCAAGCTGGATAAACGCATTGGCAAAGCAGCTAGAATGTTCTCTAGACGCACAAAGATAGTATGGCTTAATAAGAAGCTGACAGCATATACCAAGATCAAGGTCTTTAGAGCCTGTGTCCTGAGTGCACTCCTGTACTGCAGTGAGTCCTGGACCCTTTGTGCACAGCAGGAGAGGAAGCTGAACACGTTCCATATGTGTTGTCTCCGATGCATTCTTGGTATCACCTGACAGGACAAAGTTCCAAATAGAGTAGTCCTAGAACGAGCTGGAATTTTTAGCATGTATACATTACTGAAACAGCAATGTCTATGTTGTCTTGGACATGTCGTGAGAATGGCTGATGGTTGGATTCCAAAAGATCTCCTGTATGGAGAATTAGTGCAGCGAAATTGCCCCAGAGGGAGACCACGGCTGCGATACAAGGATATCTGCAAGCAGGATCTGAAGGCCTTAGGAATGGACCTCAACAGATGGGAAACCTTGACATCTGAGCATTCAGCCTGGAGGCAGGTGGTGCATCATGGCCTCTCCCATTTTGAAGAGACACTTGTCCAGCAGGCCGAGGCAAAGAGGTAGTCCCGAAACCAGCAAAATCAGGGAGCTGGACAGGGGACAGACTGTATTTGTTGTCAGTGTGGAAGGGATTGTCACTCTCAAATTGGGCTTCTCAGCCACACTAGACGCTGTTCCATGTCCTGCATTCAGAGAACGTTACCATAGTCTCTCGAGACTGAAGGATGCCGAATCTCTAAAATCTGTGCTCTCCAAAATGTCCTACCCTCAACAGTCTTGCTCATGTCTTGTAGGCTATGGTTCCTTTAGGGAGTCAATCCATTTTGTATTTGGTCTTTCTCTTTCCTTGATGTCTTCAAACTTTCCCAGCATTATTGTCTTTTTATTGTTATTATTATCCATACATACCTAACATGCAAAACTAAAAACATTATTGTCTTTTACACAGAATCCTACCCTCTCATGATGTGCCCAAAGTAGGACAGCCTAAGTTTCATCATTTGTTCCTCCAGACAAAATTCAGGGTTCATTTGCTCTAGGATCTATTTATTCATCTTTCTGGAAGTCGAATGTATCAATAAAGCTCTCCCCCAGCTTTTTTCCCTTTCATCTTTCTTTACTGTCCAGATTTCATGGTGATTGGGAATACAAAAGTGTGAATGGTCTTGGTCTCAGGTGACACATCCTTACATTTGATTAACTTTTCTAATCCTTTCATTGCTGCCCTTCTGAGTCTTAGTCTTCTGATTTCTTGGCTGCAGTCTCAATTTGGATTGATGATTCAATCAAGTTATACTAAATTTCAATTCCATCTTTTGTGACATTAAAGTTCTCTAGTTCTTCTGTAGTCATGATTTAATCTTCTTCATGTTTAACTGCAATCCTGCTTTAGCACTTTCTTCTTCCATTTTCACTAAAAGTCATTTCAAGTCATTGCTGCTTTCTGCAAGGAAAATGATGTCATCTGCATATCTTAAATTATTGATGTTTCTTCCACCACTTTTCAGCACTCCTTCATCTTAACTTTGTCTGGCTTTCCGTATGATATATCCTGTGTACATATTGAACAGATAGGCAGATAAAATGCACCCTTGTCTAGCACCTTTGCCTATAGGAAACTATTCAGTCTCTCCATATTCTGTTCTAATGGTAGTGTTTTGTCCACAATACAAATTACTAAGGGGAGGATTTCTGTGACATGTCATTCCTCCCCCCCCCCCATATCCTATGTTTGAGCTTATGGGTGGGTTTGAACATGTTTATGAGTAATCTGATAAGAAAGGCCTCAAACATCTTGAGGATTTTTGAACTTGCTTATGGGTTCAAATGTAGGTTGCAGAGAAAATGTGAAACAGAATAGAATGTCATAGAAATCCTCCCCCTACAAATCACATATCAAGACAATCAAGTGCTGAGTCACACCCATTTCTTTCAGAACAACCCATAGTTTCACGTGATCTACAGACAAAGGCTTTGCTGTATTATATAAAGCATAACTAAGATCATGGCCATTGGCCCCATCACCTCCTGGCAAATAGAAGGGGAAGATATGGAGGCAGTGACAGATTTTACCTTCTTGGACTCCATGATCACTGCAGATGGTGACAGCAGCCACGAAATTAAAAGACTCCAAAGGAGTTTATCATTCTTTTGTCCATTCTGTCTAGGTCTTCAATATACTGTTTCCACCTTCACTTTATTTTCTCCCAATCATATTCCCTGTTTGGACATTCAGCATACCTATTCTTGAGTTTTATTTCCCTTTGATTTCTTGGATCTTCTGGAAGAGATCTCTTGTTTTCGCTCTTTTGTTGCTCTCTGTTTCTTTGCACTAGTTATTGTAATAATTCTATTTGTCTCTACATAACATTCACTGAAAAATTGCATTCAGGATTCTAACTCTATTTCTGTCACCTTACACTTTTGCTTCTTGCCTGTCCTTTACAATGCTTCCCCCCCTGTTATCCATCTAGAATTTTCATTTCTTTTTATTACAAGCATTGTAGTATTGCATTCTTCCTTAATAATATCTCTGGTTTCACTACATGGTTCTTTTTGTTCATGGTCAATTATGTATACTAATGTAAATCTGTTCCCTATGTGGCCTTTAAATTCATCAAGCATGTTGTTTAAATTATATTTTGGCACTATATAATTCTTTTAGTGTTCATTTTCAGCTTTATCTAATATTTGATATTAACAGTTCTTTATCAGTACCACAATCTGCTCTGGGTCTTGTTTTGGCAGAAAGAATACAGCTTCTGTATTGCCTGCTTCCAGTTACGTAGTCTATTTGATTACTATATTGACCATCTTGTGATGTCTACATGGACAGCTATCTTCAGTTGTTTGAAGCATGTATTTGCAACAAACAGATCATTGGCTTAAGAAAACTCTGTGAGTTGTTGATTTTCCTGCTTCATTCCTGTCTCTTAGACTAGATTTTCCAGCAACATTTAGTTCTGCTTTGTTTCCTGCCTTTGCATTCTATTCATCTAGGATTATAAACATGTCTTGTTTCAGTGTGTGATCAGTTTCCTCTGGATGCTTGCATAAAAACTTTCAATTTCATCTCCTTCAACATTGATAGTTGAAAGATAGTTATGTTGATATTTTCCATGGAGCCTGATTGATATTAATTGGTCAGACTGCCTGTCTCTAACTACTATAGAATTATGTAAAAAATATGTTAGATAAATTTTGAGAAATTGTAAAAAACCTCTTATATCAGAGTTGTGCCTCAGCACTAGATGGGCAGGGTATAAATGTAATGTAATGAATATGAGAATTTTAGCTTAGCTTCTAATGCACCAATTTCACTTCAGCCTACACATCATTATTTTTCCAAAATATTTTTTGTAACATCTAATGCAATTGGGTGGGCAACTGTAGCCCTCCAGATTATTTTTTTACTGCAACTCCTGTAATTTCTCATAATTGGCTATAGTGACTTCAGCTGATGGAACCTCCAAGCAAAAAAACCTCCAGAGGGTCACAGTTGTCCACCCTTTTAATAGAGTTTAACCAGATTCAAATATGTACATTATTAATAATTTGCCAATTTCAGAATCAAAAAGAAATCAAAAATTTGATTGTTGATATAAAATGAGGCAAAATCTCAGGTGCAAATATGGTGCCCCTAGAATTTTTTTAAATCCAAGGGATACTGATGACTTCCAAATTTGCAAAATGATTTTCTCACATTACTGCACTTAGTCTAATAATGGGCAAGATTTATTCTATCAGGAATTGCATAATATATACAAATATTTCTTGCACTGTATAAACCATCAGATTTGATTATTTGCTGATATTATTAGAAGTACAGGAAACATTAGAATGAAAGCAAAGCTTCCTGAACAGGTCATCTGGCCATAAAGCTCAGAAATTAATGGTGTTTGATTGCCCTATAATTCATCAGGAATGTCTACATTTAGTGGATCACCAGGAATCTTATGCTTTTCATATTTGCTGCCAAACAGTTGGCCCTTCAGCTTTATCCTTTTCATGAGCTATATGGAAGAAGCAGATATCTGTTTTTCCTTTCTATGTATCAAACATTACAACAACACTGCAGTATTGTGGGCTGTTGTAACACGACATAAAAGCTCTTATGTAGCCTTCATCAGAAACCAGCTTCACTCCTAGATAGATGCTTCCCCTACTAGCACTGAATTGGCAACTTCTGCCATAAAATGTGCTCAGTTTATCAAGATGCATTTACTGTAAGTTAGCTGATGAAGAGTTTTTCAGAAGCCTGACACTTTATAATTCCTCATTAGTAGCCGTTACACCTGATTTAATCACATCTGCATAGTACAAAATTAGCTTTATCCTCATTATCCTTGTCCATATTATGATATGCTTGGTAAAACTGGATTTTAGCAAAGTCAGTTCAGTATGGGGCAGTATTTACAACTAACTATGCCTTTTTAACACCAAATTCTGATGTTGCATTTGACTTATTTTTATTTATTTATTTATTTTAATGGACTTCTACCCTGCCCATCTAGACCAAAGGTCTAGACTTTGATCTATGATCTGAACAAAGGTCTAGACTTGGATCTATGATCTGAACAAACTGGCAGAGTATATTTTACCACATGAGTCTCTCTAAGCTTCCACTTTTTTCTTACCTATCACTTGATTGAAACAGCAGCCCCTTGTTTTCAGAGTAGACCTTTGGTCTAGATGGGCGGGATAGAAATCCAATAAATAAATAAATAAATAAATAAATGTCGATAATTCATATTGTGCATGTATTAAAATAAAAACCAACCAATCCATCTGTACTCCATCACTTAGGCAGTATGGAAGACCAGGTCCCTATTTCTAAAACTACCATTATAGATCTTGTGGCCCAATAATGCCCATCCATTTACAGTATGGAAATTAAATGCAGTTGGAGTTCAAGGAAGGCTTGAATGCTGGTCCAAGTCAGGATATCAGGTAAATTTGCTAAATGTTACTGATCAGCTGGGAAGAAAGAAACACAGCAATGAAGGTTTTGACAGCAGAAGCATATCTGTGATGATAAATACTTCCATTCCTTTGCGTATGGAATGGCTGGAAATAAAAGCATGTAAGAAAAGTACTTTTCAGACGTTGAACAAGTAAAAAATGAACATTTCAGTTTAAAAATATATTTTAAAAATGACATCATTCCAAAATCATTGAAGTAAGTTACTCTGTGTAGCGATCACCCTGCTTTGGCTCATGAATGAGGTTATTTGCATGTACCAATGGGAGCTGTTGGGAGATGGAGCCAGAGAAACTAGAAGGGAGGGGTGAGGCAAAGAAGAAGAGGTTTTGGTCAGTTAGTGAGTTACTCAGTTTCAGTCAGAGAGAAGAGTCTGAAGTGAAAAGTCAGTGAGTTAGTCTGTGGGAGTTAGAGAGAACGGTAGAGTCAGGAGTTAAGGGAGGCAGTTAAGAGTGTGAAACTTATAGAGATTTAAGAGTGAAACAAGTTATTACAAAACTACTGAATACTTTAAAGTCATTGAAGAACCTGTTCAAGTGAACTGTATCAAAGAAACCTGTTTTTGTTAAACTTTACACTCAGCATGGACCTCAATCTTTCTAATTGAACATTGTTGACAGAGATCCACTGGTGGTAGCATAAAGGAGGGAACGTGTCGTGGGCCTCAGGCTAGTGAAATAATCTGGGGACACACAGGGGCATGTCACATTCTGGTATCTGAGGAAAAATAACTTGCATCCCAACCAGTCATAAATGTTTTATATGGCTAAGTTGAAGGGGACTCCCACCTTCCATGACTACACTGTGGTATTTTAATGCATAATGTGATTGGCATGGCCTTTTGGAGAGGGAAGTGCTTGACTACAATCCTCCCACACAGAACATATATTCTTGTGTGTATTCTCCCTGCAAAGCTGGTGGAATATAGACAGCAGTTTAGGCAGTGTGCTATTAACATGTTTTTGCCAGATGTTTGAGGGGGCTTGGTACAAACAGCAGTTTCTCCTTCCCCTTCAAGCCTCTTACAAATGAAAATAATTGCTTGCATATTTATGAGAAGAGAGACAGTTTATTATGAAATACAAACAGAGATACTAAATTCACAAATCACAAATTTACAAAGCTCATACTTCGTTAAATTTGAACAAGAACTTTATCTCAAGGTCTTTCATACCTTGTTGCTCTTAAGTGAGATGCCGTGTTAATTTAGATCCTGCTAATTTTGTTGTTGTTGAAATGAAGCTTTAAATCACAATTAAAATAAAGAACTCCATTGAGGATCCCAACCACAGAAGGTATTTAATGGCTTTGAATTGACTCTCACATCATCATACTGCTACATTTTAGTTCTGAGTGAAAATAAATGCTATGGACATATATAGCAGTGACAATTACATTCTGACATTTTTAGAACAGGCATACTATGTCAACTGAAGGTTAGGCAATTTTAGAAGTATGCTGGATATAACATCATAAAAAGCACACCAGGAAAATTGCTGGACTTTTATGATTAATGGTAGACCTTATGAAGAATTAATGAAGAAAATAAAAGTACACAAGAATCATAAACTTCCATGTTTCAGATTAAAACACAGGCACAAGCATGTATGTATTCACAAAGTACAACAGGAGGCCAGTGACTGAAGGGTATTATCTAATCTAATAAAATAACAGAATACTTTCCATTTGGCACAACAGAGTCCATCTTCTTCCTTCCTTCCTTCTTGGCATGCATACCAGTGTCCAAGCAGAAGGATCAGGGCTCTGGTGGGGGATTTATTTCAAGACTGAAGTCTGTATGAAGTCCCAGATAGAACTGGGGTGAAAATGGAGAGCAGTGTAAGAGCACAGGGAGTGTCCCTGTCTCACCTTGAGCACAGTGGTTGGAATGTTGTTGTGGCGATCACCCTGCTTTAGCTCATGTAGTAGGTTATTTGCATACACCAATGAGAGCTGTGTTAGAAAAGGTCCAGAGGGACTTGATATACGCTAGGAGGGATTTCTTTGAATATAGTAATAAAAATTCAAAACTTTTAGCTAGGATAGTTCAAACTAAAAGAGCAAAAAATATAATTGGAGTGATTAAAGATAAAACGGGAAAGAATTGTAGTTTAATGAAAGAAAAACTAAAGATAACACAGGAATTCTATCAAAATTTATATAAAGGTAATAGTGTATCGAAAGAAGATATAGAAAATTATATTAAAGAAAATGTTAAGAGTAAATTATCAGAGAATGATAAAAAGGATTTAGATAAAGAGATAAAAGAGGAAGAGATTATAGAGATTATTAATAAATTAAAAAATGGTAAAACGCCAGGTTTTGACGGATTAGGATCAGAATATTATAAAACTTTTAAACCAATATTGATCCCTAAGTTAAAAGTGCTCTATAATGAAATATTGGAAGGAGAGAGAATACCAGATTCTTGGAAACATTCATTAATAACTCTTATCCCAAAGCCCAGTAAAGATTTAACAGACCCAAGTTCATATAGACCTATTTCACTATTAAATCAAGATGCAAAGATTTTTACTGCAATACTTGCGAATACAATTAATAAATTTATTATAAAATATATTAAAGAGGATCAGAATGGTTTTTTAAAGGGTAGACAAATGGAGAATTTAACTAGGAGGGTCTTGAATATTATATACAATATAGAAAAAGACAAACTGAAGGCAGGTATTTTATCATTAGATATATTTAAGGCATTTGATTGTGTAGAATGGCCAACATTAAAGATTTTGTTAAAAGGTTGGGGTTTTGGAAAGAAATTTAGGGGGATAATAGATCAACTATATCTGGAGAATACCTCTGTAGTAATAGTTAATGATGGGATTACAGAACAAATAGCTTTAGGCCGAGGCACTAGACAAGGTTGCCCTCTTTCTCCAGTTCTGTTTTGCTTGATTATTGAAATGTTGGCAAATGTAATAAGGAATGATGATTCAATCGAAGGTATGGGGAAAAAGAATAAAATAAAGATTAATTTATTTGCTGATGATTCCTTGTTGACAGTGAAAAATCCGTTAGAATGTGTAGACAAAATTAGAACTCATTTAGAAAAATTTGGAAGAATAACTGGATTATGTGTAAATTGGCAAAAATCTGAATTAATGTTATTTAATCATAATAGAGTAGAACAAGAAAGGTGTGTTGAAAAATATGATTTCAAATTATGTAAATCAATTAAATATTTAGGAATAGATCTAGCAAAAAATATTCAAAAAATAAAGGAATATAATTATAATAAACTAAAGGAAGTGATTAAAAAGAAATTACAGGAATACAGTAATTTTAAGCTATCTTGGTTTGGAAGGATTGCATTGATAAAAATGAAAATCTTACCAAAAATTCATTTCTTATTTAGAATGCTACCAATACAGTTAACAGAGGATGATTTGAAATTTTGGCAAGGAATAATTAATAAGTACTGTAATGAAGGGAAGAGATCTAGAATAAATAAAAAGTATTGGTATAAAACAACAAAAAAAGGTGGTATAGGTTTACCAAATATAAAAAATTATTATTTGGCTAACCAATTGAGGTTTATTGGGGAAATTATATATAATCCAGAAAGGCTACTTTGGTGGAAAATGGAATCATCAGAATTACAGGCAGATATAGAAAAATATTTATTCGGTATAGTTAAGAAAGATAAAATAAGTGAAATTAATAACCCATTTTTAAAGACATTGTTAAATATATGGTATAAGTGTAAAAAGAATTTATGTTCATCATACTCCCCACTTGGATTAGTGACAGAAATAGAAAATTTTCCTACCAATATGAAAGTGTATGTGGATCTATTTAAAGAAAAGAAAGTGATTAGATTGAAAGATTGGTTGTATAAAATGAGATCGACAGATCAAATGAAACAAACTCTTCAGAATAGGAGCATTTCATGGTTGAATTATATACAATTAGAAAGATGGACTAATGAATGGGTAAATAAATATAATAAAGGTAGAGAATATACAAAGTATGAACAATTTTTATTGTCATATGAGGACATTCGGATGACTGACTCAGTGAAAGGTACTGTGAGTAAAATTTACTTCTTAATTTAGAGGAAGAAGAAAGTGAGAAAGAAGGATTGAAAATAGTGTGGGAGCAAGATATTGGAAAAAGAATTAATGAAGAAGAATGGAGGATGATATGGAAAATGAGGGTGTTAAGATTTATGTCAGTAAGAATAAGGGAAAAAAATTTTAAACTTAGTTTAAGATGGTATTTAACACCGTCAAAATTAAATAAAATTAATGTCAATCATCCGAATGTCTGTTGGAAATGTGGGAAGGAAATTGGTACATACTTTCATATGTGGTGGGAATGTGAAAAAGTGCAAAGATTTTGGAAACAAATTTTTAAAGAATTAAGCTACATATGTGAAAAAGATATAGAATTTAATGCTGAGATTGCTTTGTTATCAATATATGAGAATGTGGAATATGACAAAATGACTAAAGAATTGATAACCAATTTATGAACAGCAGCTAGATTGATTATAGCTAGGCAATGGAAATCAAAAGTCGAATTGCAAATTGAAGAATGGTATAAAGAAATGGAATATAGCAATAAATGATAAATTAACTTGTAACTTAAAGGTTAAGAAAGGAGAGTTGAAAAAAAATAACTTTTATGAAATATGGGGTAGATTTTTGGAATATGTGTTAATAAGAGGAAAAGGGAAAGCTCCAAATCAAGAATCAATGCAGTTTTGGAGAAGAGGACAATAGAAGAAGAGGAAGAAGAAGAACAATAAGGAAGAGGAAGATTATGGCAAGAGGTCCCGCATATGGTGGTGGGGAACACAGTTAAATTGTATTTTAGTTTGTATGTTATATGTTTTTGTTTATGTTATAGTTATATAATAATAATAATTAAAAAATTAAATAAAAAAAGAAGATGGTGTGAGAAGTCAGTTACAGTCAGAGATGAGAGTCTGAAGTAGAAGCTTGTCTGCGAAAGTTAGAGAGAGTGGCAGAGTTAAGAGTTAAAGAGAGTTAAGAGTGAAACAAGTTATTATTAAACTACTGAATACTTTAAGTCTTTGAAGAACCTGTTTATGTGATCTGTAACCAATAAACCTCAGCTTGGACCTCAATCTATCTAATTAAAGGTTGTTGACAGAGATCAACTGGTGGCAGCGTAAAGGAGGGAATGCATCATGGGCCTCAGGCTAGTGAAATAACCTGGGGACACGTAGAGGTGCATCACAATTGATGTACAGTGGCAGGATATGAAGAAATCCAGTGAAGCCAAAGTTTAAAAGTGAATTTTCTGGAGTCATGGGTACCTTTTTAGTTAGGTCTGTGGTGAAGAAGTGGGTGACCTGCTAGAGCTTTTGTGGAAAAGCTTAGTGATGGGGCTTCTGAACCCAGATCTGGGGCAAACTAAGATAGGGAACCGACTCTAAAGAAAACTTCTTTTACCTCAGGATTTGAGAGACCAGTGGGCTAACTCAAAATCCAAGGCTCTGAGAGAAAGGGAGCAGTGGTGGATAAGAGTAGAAGCCAGAGGCAAAACATATCTGAGGTGATAGGTAAATAAGAAGTTAAAAAGAAAATTATTCTGGTGTTTGGAGACAGGAATTGCTCAGACACAGAAACTGAGTGACAAAGGTTGTGAGCTGGAGAGCAGCTGGAGGGAGCTGCTGGGTAAAGCACAACAGAATTACTGAGAAAAAACAGCTGAAATAGAGGTCCATTTAAAAATAGTATAAGAAAGTCCACTTTAACTCTAATGTGCCACCCAAAAGAACCAAAAGATCAGCCGTGGAGGGAGTTGAACCTCAGGAGACTGAGGGGAATGGAAGCCCTCAAATTCAGAGTGAGGAAGAAGCTGAGGGAGCTGTAGTGATTGCCTCAGAAGGAGAATATATTCAAAGCTCCCAAGACTTTGAAAGATGGAGACTAGAACAACAATACAAATTTAAGGAACTAGAAATTAAAGCCAGGGCTGAAGAGAGAGCTAGAGAATTTGAGCAAAGAGAAAGGAAAATGCAATTTCAAATAGAAATGAAGAAACTGGAGTTAGCTGCTCAAAATAATAATAATAATAATAATAATAATAATAATAATAATAATAATAATAATAATAATAATAATAATAATAATAATAATAATAATAATAATAATAATAATTCTAGTGTGGGAAATCTCTCAAAAGTTGACCTAAAGAAAGTTCCCGAATATAGGAAAGGAGATTGTCCTGAATCTTTCCTAATTTCATTTGCGAGAACTTGTTGGGACTTTGAGATTAAAGATCATGAGAAGATGATAATTTTAAGATCACAAATAAGTGGAGTCTTAGCTGAGCTTTATTCTCAGATGCCTCTGGAGCAAGATAGAGATTTTGAGGCTTATAGAAAAATGGTGTATTCCAAATTTGGAATTAATTCAGAGCACCTCAGAAGGAAATTTAGATCAATTTCCAAGAAACCTGAGGAGTCTTTTGCCCAGCTTGGAGCACGTTTGACACAATTTCTCAATAAATGGCTGGAGCAGGAACACGTTACCTCCTTAGACCAAATGAAAAATGTGTTTGGCTTGGAACAATTTTATTCAGTTTTGCCAGGGGAATTACGTTATTTGGTAAAGGACAAGGATCCTAAAACTGTGCTACAGGCATCTGAATATGCTGATTCCATTAGTGAGATCAGAGATCCTCGATTCTCTGAGGTAAAAATTGGTAGAAAAGGGTGGGACAACAGGAGGAGAGTGCCCCCATCCAGTAGAGATTACCTCAGAAGTACCCAAGCTAATGGAAGCCATTTTAGAGACAAACCCTCATCCCCAGAGCACGGTCCCCTGAAACCTAATAGTTCTGAGGGAAAGGTTAATAAGGTCCTTTATACTGAACCAAAGGCCAGTAAACAATGTTATGTGTGTGGGGAGAAAGGTCATTTTTGGGCTCAGTGAAAAGAATAGGGATTTTATCCAGCATAAAGGTGGAAATTCCAGTCAGCCTAAAAGGTATTTTGTGTGCAGCATAAGAAGGCACAGCAATCGGCAGTTGAAGTTGAGGCTTCTTCCCACCACAGCATGGTTGCTAAGGAAACGGACTTGGCAGAGAGCCCAGACATTCCTGAAGCGAGAGTGACAGAGTGTTTCCTAATCCAGTTCGATCAGAATAACTCTGGAGAGCCTATTTTCATTGACAATGTAAAGTATCTGGGTATAAAAGATACTTGTTCCCAAGTTACTATTTGTCACTCAGAAATCATTCTTAAAGAGAATATGTTGGAACAAAACATCACCCTCAAAGGCATTAGCTCAGACGTGGTGGTGCTGCCAATGGTCAAAGTGGCAGTGAGATACTAGGGGTGGTCTAGTATATGAAAGGTAGCAGTGTCAGACCAAATCCCTGCTCCTCTTTTGATCAGCTTAGATCTCTCCAAGCATGTGCAGAGTGTTTTAGTCGTAACCCGCTCCCAGGGTAAACAGATTACAGTCCCTGAGGAAAGATTGGCAGCCCTAACCTCTGGATCAAACCTGGGATGTCCCAGCTTAGAGGAAAACCCTGATGTAGCAGAAATGGCTGAAGTGGTCATATTAAAATATCCTAATAATACCTCCTTTATTTTACAACAGAAGGAAGATACCACCATGATTCCGTGTTTAGAGAAAGCCAAAGAATCTCCCTTCCCATTGACACCTGAACACCCAGAGAGGTTTATAGTTGATAAAAATCTGATATAAAGAGAAGTTTTATTAGCACCTCATAGGCGTGGAGATGGACATCTCAAACAATTACTTGTCCCTGTGAAGTATAGAGAGAAGATGTTGGAGAAAGTTCATAGAGATGTGTTTGGAGCACACATGGGTGTCTCCCGTACAAAACAAAGGGTTGCACAAAACTTTTATTGGCCAGGAATGGGTCAGCAAATTAGGCAGCATTGTCAGACATGTGACATGTGCCAAATGAGTGGTACTGTAAATGACAAAACTGAAGCTAAGCTATGCCCATCACCAGTGATCTCGACCCCTTGCCAACGCTTGGGTCTGCAAAAGTCCTTAGTAATAGCAGAGCAAAGCTTGGGGAGTGCTCATGAAAAGCAGAGGGACTGGTGTGATGAAAAGGCCCAGGAAAGAGTATTCTGTCCCGAGGACGTAGTGGTGATGCTGAGACCCATAGAGGGGAGTTAATTGCAGTCAGCATGGTCAGGACCTGTAGATGTGTCACGACAGCACTGGAAAGCTGAAGAGACTAGTACTGGGAAGGCTCCTCATGCAGCTGCAAAAGCACTGAAAATCTTGCAAGGCAAACCCCTACCTGAGAAACCAGAAATTAAAAGAATAGAACCAGATGATGTAAATCTCAATACCTCTGACATAAGCCAAGTGTCTGAGATTTCACCTAAAGGAAATTTGCCTGTGAATCTTGAGGTGACCCGCGATAGTGGTTCCCCAACTATGAAGAGCTTTGCAACTAAAGTACCTGTGGGCGAGTTTATGGGTGAGAGTGAAGGCAAGAGCAATAAGATCTCAAAGAAGGACGCAGCCATAGCTGTTCTGGAGGAATGGAAGAAACTGCCTACCCTTTCCCCAGTATTGTGTTGCAATGCCTAATGAAAGGCCACAGAGTAGCCCTCCTCCTCCTGCTGGTAGAAGATGAGGTGGCCCATGACCTAAAGATGAGGTCCCCCCCACCATATTTTTCTGAACATCAGCTGCCAGTAGTTTTGAGCATGGGAAGGTGGGAGCTGCTCAAAAAGAGACCAAATTAGTTCATAAGTCAAGCTGATATTCCAAAGGATTTTTACTTGGCTCATGGCAATATAATCAATAATGCAAAGGATTGTAGAGTTGGAAAGGACCCCGGGGATCTTCTAGTCAAACCCATGCAGCAAAACCACAGTTGAAGCAACTCTGACAGATGGCTATCCAACCTCGGTTTGAAAACCTCCAATCAAAAGCAGTCTATTACCTTTTAGAGTAATCTGCTGGACTGTCCAAGCACTTCTTACCAACAGGAAGTGATTCCTAGTCTCTATTTGCAATCTTTTTTTAAAAAAGAATATTTTGAATGTATCTTCTGGAGCAGCAGAAAAATATTTTGCTCCATCTCCTACATGACAGCCCTTCGAACACCTGAAAAAAGCTATTGCATCGCCTCTGTGTTTTCTTTTCCAAGCTAAACATGCCCAGCCATTCTCACAGGCCTTGGTTTCCAGATGTTTTACAATGTTGGTTTCCTAACATTGAAAATAAAAAGCTTATTATTTCCTAACTTTCTGATCCTTTCCCATCTCAGATTCCCAACTATATTTTTAACATGGTGCTATGCAGTTTGGCAACCCCTGAAGTGAATGGCAGCTTGTTTTCCCAAGCAAACTTGGCAGCACTGCTGCTCTCTGATCCCAGTCAGGACTATAGAAGGGGCAAATGATTAAAGTCCCACATTAGGGCCATGACCCAGACAGAGCTCCCTTATTTACTTCCAAGAAAGATAACAAAACAGACATATCTGAATGCTATGTAATAAGAAAGGAAGTCAGATTTCAGTTGAATGTCAAGAAAAACTTCCTAACTGTTAGAGCAGTACGACAGTGGAACCAGTTACCTCGGAGGTTGGTGAGTGCTCCAACACTGGAGGCATTCAAGAAAAGCTTAGATAATCACCTGGCAGATATGCTTTGCTTGTATTCCTGCTTTGAGCAGGGGGTTGGACTTGATGGCCTTGTAGGCCTCTTCCAACTTCACTTTTCTATGATTCTATGAAAACTTGGCAGAAGTCAGTGTGTGTGTTATAGTCATCTCTGGGATGTGTACAAGAATAAAAGAAGAGCTCTTCTTCAGAGTGAACACATATCAATGGTGTTAGATGTGCCACCTTGCGAGAGGTTGAAACACACTAGCAGTTCTTCTGAAGCCAAGACCCTATGTCAGATCTCTTCTTTCATCCTCTCCCTTCAGGTAACTGTTGATTTATGTCTCTTAGATTCACCTATATATCTTTCCTTCAGACCTCTTTCCTCTTTAGGTGGGGAAGGAATCTTGTCCTGCTTCGCACTCTGTCCAAGATGATGGGAGCCAGTTTACCCTCTCACATGCCTTTGTGCCTGTCTGCTTGCCTGTTCAAGATGTCTTGGGTGCTGCTTGGCTTTCTGAACCCGCTCTTGGTCTACATGTGTGTGCAAGATGTTAGCTGAATCCCCAAAAGGAGCCATCCTGCAACTCACTCATTGGGCTACTTGAAAAACTTTGTTTCTTGTCTTTTTCCCCACCCTACTTTGTCTCTCTCTGTGTGTAACAATATATTATTTTTGAACCTGGGCAGAGGAGGGGTAGGGTAGAAGCTTGCAGGGGGTATAGTAGGAAAGCCATAGCAGCTCCTGGTGCCTCTGCATTTTACAAACAGTGCAAGAAGAAGGGATGGGTTCTTCTCTGGATGGCAGCTTCTCCCTCCCTTCCCCAGGGCTTCATGCCTGCCCAACCCCCTAGTTATAAGTAAGTGAATGTGTGCGCGCAAACAGTAGAGCAGTAAGTCTCATGAAGGGGTCCCACACTTCTGCATATGTGGCTACACTACTGACATACATCTTTATGATGATCACCCACTGCTCCAGCTGCTCCATTAAAAATAACACACACACATACAAAAACTTTTCATGGAAATTCTGCTTGTGATCTCTGTTAATGGTGAACACTGGTGAGGAGAGAAAAAATCACTGCACTATATTGCACTCATTATTTGATCTATGTAGCTGAAAGAGCACTGTCCATTTATAAAAGGAAAATAGTAGCAAAGCTGGAGGAACCACAAGGACTGTAAAAGTATCAACAACTGTAAGAGCACAAGTAAATTGCATGATACAAAGGCAAAACTGGATATATAAACAGGCTGTTTGTAGAAGGGATTTCTCCACAGCAGCTGGTTTTGTAGTTTAAGACGGAGAATAATTTCCACTAACAATGTCAAAGCATGGAATCTCAGTCCTCATTACAAGACAATATTTTTCTCCGCACTAATTCTTCCAAAAAATAAACAGATGTCCTGATACAGAACCATTCTGGTCTCCTTCACCTGAGGTTAGGGTGCCTTTAAAAAAAAACCCTCATATTTCTTGAAAACATTTCAGATTAGTTTAAAACATATGGATCTTTTTCAGATGTTTTAGGTACTTATTCACTGACAAATTTGAATTGCAAAAACAAGCTTTTAAAAATTGATCAGGGTCCAAGGGAAAGAAGGACCCATCCATAATAAATGTTGCCATTAACTTATCTGTTCATTTCTAAGCATACAGAGCACTAAACTGCTTTTAAAGATTCTGGGTTTTCAAACTTTCTTGCTAGGCTTAAAGATATATCCAGATTTATTCAATTTTACATTGTAACCTCAGACACAAGCACATTTCAAATGGGCTTTACATTTATTTGTTAGAAGATTATCCTTAAGAAAAACTAACACTGTCATTAAACAGTAATGTGCATGCTACACTGACAGACTGGTACACAGTGGCAGGAGCTAAGAAGCATTATGGAAGCATTAAGATACAAGATATGTGGTGGCAGAAAGAAGAAAGCATTGCTGCAGTGACACCCAAACTGTGAGCAAGAGCACAAGCTGTGTGCTTGAAAAAATGAAGAATTAAACAGGATGTATATAAAAATATATGAATGAATAAAAACAAACAAACTTTGGGCTTTACTGATCTTGCTTTCATTATTTTAACACATTTTATGTCAAATATGTCATTTCAATACATATTGCAACCCCTTGGCTGAAATCCAGTAGTAAGTTGCAACTAGAATAGGCTCATTAAATAAATGGAACTTATGAAGGAGCCAAATCTCCACTGATCTACTCTAGTTGTGACATACAACTAAATTTCAGTCCATGTATTTCAATATTTATTTGGATATTGACTTGTCTCCAATGAAAAGCACATGTATCCTTTTAAAAAGGTATTTATTTCTGTGGGATACCATTAACTCTGTTAATTATGTGTAATAAAACCACTGAGCTTATTATTATGTTTATTTATAATAGTACTCTCTTAGACCTAAATCCAATTGTTCTTGCTAATTAGAGGAAATAACTTAAATCTGAGAGGATGTAGTGTATAAAAGAAGATCTAGCACATGATCAAGATAAGGCTATTGAAGTAGCCTACTTATGGTCAAAAATAGTTTACATTTTAATTTGTTTTTTAATTTTACCTGTATTTCAAAATGTCGATAATTTTAAATTGTGCAACACTCTGATAGGAAGGAAGGAAGGAAGGAAGGAAGGAAGGAAGGAAGGAAGGAAGGAAGGAAGGAAGGAAGGAAGGAAGGAAGGAAGGAAGGAAGGAAGGAAGGAAGGAAGGAAGGAAGGAAGGAAGGAAGGAAGGAAGGAAGCAAGGAAGCAAGGAAGCAAGGAAGCAAGGAAGCAAGGAAGGAAGGAAGACCTTTCATACTGCGTTTATCATCAGTCCAGCTATGGAAGTCACTCCCACTAAGGGGGAGTACAGTCAGTCTTGTATAAGGGGCTATGTAGAAACTCCACACACATTTTGGGGAGCACACTTCAGAGCACTCCATTTTTCCTCCCCTTCCCATAAAGGGATTTGCAGATAACATATATGGATAAGAATACATAGGTGGAGAATATTTTATTAGGTCCATATAAAGAACAGGTTTGCATTACTAAACTCAGTTCAATATGAATTAGAGGAACTGTGGGTTGAAACCAGAGATCTAATCAGGGAAGAATGCAAAAAAAAAAAATAAAAAAAAAAATCCTGTAGTCAAATGAAATAAAAGCCTAGATCAGAGGTCGTCAACCCCTGGTCCGCGGCCCTTTGCCGGTCCGTGGCTTCAGCCCAACCGGGCCGTGAAGACAGACCAAAAAAAATAAAAATAAATAAAAAATAAATTAAAAAAAAGGCGGGAGGCAGGGCAAGAGCCGGGTGCTCAGGCTGCTCTCCTCCCGGCGGCGCCGGCGGCGGGGGTGGGGGGGGTGGAGAAGAGCCGGGAGGCCAGCAGCTGAAGCACCCTCTGGGTGCTTCTGCTCCTGGCCTCCTGGCAGCGGCGGCGGTGGCGGCGGCGGCAGGGTGGGGGGGTGGGGGGGGTGGAGAAGAGCCGGGAGGCCAGCAGCTGAAGCACCCTCTGGGTGCTTCTGCTCCTGGCCTCCCGGCGGCGGCGGCGATGAGGGTGGGGGGGGTGGAGAAGAGCCGGGAGGAAGGCAAGAGTCGGGTGCTCCGGCTGCTCTCCTCCCGGCGGCGGGGGTGGGGGGGGTGGAGAAGAGCCGGGAGGCCAGCAGCTGAAACACCCTCTGGGTGCTTCTGCTCCTGGCCTCCCGGCGGCGGCGGCGGCGGCGGGGGTGGGGGTGGGGTGGAGAAGAGCCGGGAGGCCAGCAGCTGAAGCACCCTCTGGGTGCTTCTGCTCCTGGCCTCCCGGCGGCGGCGACGGCGACGGGGGTGGGGGGGGTGGAGAAGAGCCGGGAGGCCAGCAGCTAAAGCACCCTCTGGGTGCTTCTGCTCCTGGCCTCCCAGCGGCGGGTGGCGACAGGGGTGGGGGGGTGGTGGCCAAGAGCCGGGAGGAAGGGAAGAGCCTGGTGCTCCGGCTGCTCTCCTCCCGGCGGCGGCGGTGGCGGCGGGGTTGGGGGGTGGAGAAGAGCTGGGAGGCCAGCAGCTGAAGCACCCTCTGGGTGCTTCTGCTCCTGGCCTCGGCGGCGGGTGGCGGGGGTGGGGGGGGTGGAGAAAAGCCGGAAGGCCAGCAGCTGAAGCACCCTCTGGGTGCTTCTGCTCCTGGCCTCCCGGCAGCGGTGGCGGCGGCGGCGGCGGGGGGTGGGGGGGGTGGAGAAGAGCCGGGAGGCCAGCAGCTGAAGCACCCTCTGGGTGCTTCTGCTCCTGGCCTCCCAGCGGCGGCGGCGACAGGGGTGGGGGTGGGGTGGCCAAGAGCCGGGAGGAAGGGAAGAGCCAGGTGCTCCGGCTGCTCTCCTCCCGGCGGCGGCGGGCGGCGGCGGGGGGTGGGGGGTGGAGAAGAGCCGGGAGGCCAGCAGCTGAAGCACCCTCTGGGTGCTTCTGCTCCTGGCCTCCCGGCGGTGGCGACGGGGGGTGGGGGGTGGGGGTGAGAAGAGCCCGGGAGGCCAGCAGCTGAAGCACACCCGCTGGGTGCTTCTGCTCCCTGGCCTCCCGGCGGCGGTGGGGGGGGCGGGGGTGGGGGGTGGAGAAAAGCCGGAAGGCCAGCAGCTGAAGCACCCCTCTGGGTGCTTCTGCTCCTGGGCCCTCCCGGGCGGCGGGTGTGGCGGGGGTGGGGGGGGTGGAGAAGAGCCGGGGAGGCCAGCAGCTGAAGCACCCTCTGGGTGCTTCTGCTCCTGGCCTCCGGCTGGGTGGGCGGCGATGGGGGTGGGGGGGTGGAGAAGAGCCGGGAGGAAGGGAAGAGTCGGGTGGCTCTGGCTGCTCTCCTCCCGGCGGCGGGGGTGGGGGGGGTGGAGAAGAGCTGGGAGGCCAGCAGCTGAAACACCCTCTGGGTTGCTTCTCTCCTGGCCTCCCGGCGGCGGCGACGGGGGTGGGGGTGGGGGTGGGAGAAGAGCCGGGAGGCCAGCAGCTGAAGCACCCTCTGGGTGCTTCTGCTCCTGGCCTCCCGGCGGCGGCGGCGGTGACGGGGGTGGGGGGGGGTGGAGGAAGAGCCGGGAGGCCAGCAGCTGAAGCTCCCTCTGGGTGCTTCTGCTCCTGGCCTCCCCGGCGGCGGCGGCGGCGATGGGGGGTGGGGGGGTGGTGGGAGAAGAGCCGGGAGGCCAGCAGCTGAAGCACCTCTGGGTGCTTCTGCTCCTGGCCATTCCGGCGGCGGCGGCGGGGGGTGGGGGGGGGTGGAGAAGAGCTGGGAGGCCAGCAGCTGAAGCACCCTCTGGTGTGCGTCTTCTTCTCCTGGGCCTCCCAGCGGCGGCGGCGCGAAGGGTGGGGGGGTGGTGGCCAAGAGCCGGGAGGAAGGGAAGAGCTGGGTGCTCCGGCTGCTCTCCTCCCGGCGGCGGGCGGCGGGCGGCTGGGGTTGGGGGGTGAAGAAGAGCTGGGAGGCCAGCAGCTTGAAGCACCCTCTGGGTGCTTCTGCTCCTGGCCTCCCGGCGGCGGGTGGCGGGGGGGTTGGAGAGAAGCCGGAAGGCCAGCAGCTGAAGCACCCTCTGGGTGCTTCTGCTCCTGGCCCTCCCGGCGGGTCGCGGTGATGGGGGTGGGGGGGTGGAGAAGAGCGGGAGGAAGGGAACAGTCGGGTGCTCCGGCTGCTCTCCTCCCGGGCGGCGGCGGCGGGGGTGGGGGGGGTGGAGAAGAGCCGGGAGGCCAGCAGCTGAAGCACCCTCTGGGTGCTTCTGCTCCTGGCCTCCCGGCGGTGGGCGGCGACGGGGGTGGGGGGGGTGGAGAAGAGCGGGAGGAAGGGAACAGTCGGGTGCTCCGGCTGCTCTCCTCCCCGGTGGCCGGCGGCGGGCGTGGGGGGGTGGTGGCCTCCCGGCGGCGGCGGGCGGCGACGGGGGTGCGGGGGGTGGAGAAGAGCCGGGAGGCCAGCAGCTGAAGCACCCTCTGGGCGGCGGCGACGGCGACAGGGGTGGGGGGGGTGGAGAAGAGCCAGGAGGCCAGCAGCTGAAGCACCCTCTGGGTGCTTCTGCTCCTGGCCTCCCGGCGGCGGCGGTGGCGGCGACGGGGGTGGGGGGGGTGGAGAAGAGCCGGGAGGCCAGCAGCTGAAGCACCCTCTGGGTGCTTCTGCTCCTGGCCTCCCGGCGGCGGCGATGGCGACGGGGGTGGGGGGGTGGAGAAGAGCCGGGAGGCCAGCAGCTGAAGCACCCTCTGGGTGCTTCTGCTCCTGGCCTCCCGGCGACGGCGGCGACGGGGGTGGGGGGGTGGAGAAGAGCCCAGCAGATGGAATGCTGGGTGCAGCACTACTCTGAGCTATATTCCAGAGAGAATGTAGTAACCAAAGAGTTATGTTGCCCATTCTGCTGAAGACTTCCAACAACTCATGAATCATTTTAGGGATGCCTGCCAAGACTTTGGATTAACAATCAGCCTGAAGAAAACACAAGTCATGGGCCAGGGCGTGGACTCACCTCCCTCTATTACCATCTCCAAACAAGAATTGGAGGTTGTTCATGACTTTTTGTACCTTGGCTCAATAATCTCTGACACTCCCTAGTTGTCGAGCTGGATAAACACATTGGCAAAGCAGCTAGAATGTTCTCTAGACTCACAAAGAGAGTATGGCTTAATAAGAACCTGACGGCATATACCAAGATCCAGGTCTTTAGAGCCTGTGTCTTGAGTACACTCCTGTACTGCAGTGAGTCCTGGACCCTTTGTGCATGGCAGGAGAGGAAGCTGGACACTTTCCATATGCGTTGTCTCCGACGCATGTTTGGTATCCCCTGGCAGGACAAAGTTCCAAATAGAGTAGTCCTAGAACGAGCTGGAATTTTCAGCATGTATACATTACTGAAACAGTGATGTCTACGTTGGCTCGGGCATGTCGTGAGAATGGCTGATGGTGGGATTTCAAAAGATCTCCTGTATGGAGAATTAGTGCAGGGAAAGTGCCCCAGAGGGAGACCACGGCTGCGATACAAAGATATTTGCAAGTGGGATCTGAAGGCCTTAGGAATGGACCTCAACAGATGGGAAACCTTGACATCTCAGCGTTCAGACTGGAGGCAGGTGGTGCATCATGGCCTCTCCCATTTTGAAGAGACACTTGTCCAGCAGGCTGAGGCAAAGAGGCAGTCCCGAAACCAGCAAAATCAGGGAGCTGGACAGGGGACAGACTGTATTTGTCTTCAATGCGGAAGGGATTGTCGCTCTCGAATTGGCCTTCACAGCCACACTAGACGCTGTTCCAAGTCCTCCATTCAGAGCACGTTACCATAGTCTCTCGAGACTGAAGGATGCCTAATCAATCAATGCACAGAAATAGAAGAGAACAACAAGGGAGGAAAAACAAGATTTCTCATCCATACAATCCAATAAATCAAAGGGAAATTAAAACCCAGAATAGGGATGCTGAAAGATCAGCAAGGGAACATATTATCTTATCAGATAAAGAGAAGATGGAAAAAGCATCAGTAATCTAGGATCTGTAGATGGCATGCTATTATTGGCAGTAAGAGGCAATGATGTGAAAGAACTCCTTATGAAAAATGAAAGAAAGTGCAAAAGCAGGACTGCACCTGATTATTAAGATGACATAAATCATATCTGCATGAGAGTTAACATTACTTCAACATCAAATTGAAATTGTTAAAGATTTTCTATACCTCCATTAATACCAAAGAGAACTTGCAGCCAAGAAATCAGAAGAACACTGAGACTGAAAAGGACAGCAATGAAGGGATTATAGAAGATCGTCAAGAGTAAGGGCATGTCACTGGAGACCAAGACAAAGATAATCCACACCGTGATATTTCCAATTGCTATATACAGATGTGAAATCTGGGTGATAAAGGAAGTGGAAAGGGAAAAGAATGATCAATTCAAAATATTGTATGGAGCTGGAGGAGTGCTGTTCTAATACTCTATACTGCCAGAAAGACAAACAAGTGGTTCCTACATCAATTCAAGACTGAATTCTCTTTAGAGGAGAAAAATGATGAAATTGAGGCTGTTGTACTTTGGGCAGATCATGAGAAGGTAAGACTCACTGAAAAAAGAACAGTAGTGGCAGGAAAAGTTGAAAGCAGCAAGAAAAGAGGAAGATGAAATGAGAAGTGGATTGATGGTAAAGGAAGCAACAGGTTTGCAATAGCTGAGCAGTGCTGTTTTGGAAGTTGCTCATTCATCGGGTTGTCATAAGTTGGAAATTACTTGACAAGGACAACAACAGCAACAGCAACAACAAGAACAACAGCGGGAGTATGTATCCATTAGTGGTTGTCAGCTTAACACAGAATACTATCAGTTAACCAACAATCTGCTAAAATGCAAAGTAATGAATCAAGACTTGCTAATTGGGTGGCAAGAGTTTGTTTCTTACCTACTGCTACTATATTCTGTTATAGCAGACTTTGCAAAATATTAACTTGCATGAAATTTCTGTAGAAATAAGCTATTCTACCATGTGTGGTGGGAATGTGAAAAAGTACAAAGATTTTGGAAACTAATATTTAAAGAATTAAATGACATATGTGAAAAAGATATAGAATTTAATCCAGAGATAGCACTGTTATCAATATTTGAGAATGTGGAATATGATAAGATGACTAGAGAGTTGATTACCAATTTATTAACAGCAGTCAGATTAATAATAGCTAGGAATTGGAAAGCAAAGTTTGAATTTCAAATGGAAGAATGGTATAATGAAATATGGAACATTGCTATAAATGTTATAAATGTATAAACATTGCTATTAAGTTAACTTGTAACTTAAAGGTTAAGAAAGGAGAGATAAAAAGAATATTTTTTATGATATACGGGGCAGATTTCTTGAATATGTGCTAACAAGAGGAAAAGGGAAAAGCTCCAAATCAAGAATCAATGCAGTTCTGGAGAAAAGGACAATAAAGGAAGAAGAATAAAGATAGAGGAAGAAGAGGATTACTGCAAGAGGTCCCAACTATGGTGGTGGGGAACACAGTTGATTTGTATTTTGGTTTATGTATTTTATGTTTATGTTTATGTTGTAGTTAAAAAAAAGAAATAAGCTATTCCTCTGAACATATGGTGTCCTGATGCAAGTGTTCTCTCACTAGCTCTTCTCAACAATTATATCTACTCTTTATTTCATATTTCAGACTTTTTTTATTTTCTTGATCCAAGCATTTTTTATCCCCACTACTTGATTTTCTTTATTTGCTATCTCTTGTGTTTTTACACTCATTTCACTTCTTCATATGTATTCCTCCCGATCTGTTCCAACATATCTTATTTCACCAGTTCTCCAAAGTCTTTTACTAAAATTTCTAATTTGCATAATTTAACCATTCTGTTCAGCAAACCTGAATCTTACAAACCATTCTCCTAAAAGTTCTCAATTACATTCATGTTGTTTCCCTTTCCTGTCTACATCCTTTAAAAAATCTTACCAATAGTTATATTCAAGTCACCTTAACAGCTAGGATTTCACTCCTTCTTTTATTCTGGTGTACTTTAGCAGTCTGAGACAAGAGATGAAAAGTTGGTTTCCAATCTATTTTCACAAACACTACAATTCTGATGGTGCTGCTCGTACCTTAGTAGTTCCCCACCACTTGTATCTATACACATATTGCACATAAGATGTGAAAGAAGGAATAAATCATCCCTCTACGGGCTTGGTGCATTTGCCAAGGAAAAATTACGAACAGTCTTATTTTATCTTGCTCTTACAATGAAGCCACATATTATTCAAGGTAACCTTTTGGCTTCAAATGCTGAGCTCGCTGCTAAGTCCCCTGGACTTTGAGTGGCGTGAGCGCTATTTGCCGGCCAGCCCAGAGAGACCGAGACTACTGAAGTCTCGCGAGACTCGCATGATGGGGGTGGAGAGCCCAGGTTATTTAAGGGGCTTTCCACCCCCACACCGTCCTCTTCTTTTCAGGCAATCTGACTGAGAAGGGGCGTCACTGTGTGACTCCGCTTTCGGCCGCGTCACTTTGCGATCGTACTTGGGCGGAGGGCAGCATCGGCTTCCCTCCCAGGTTTGGCGATTGCCTTGTTAATTCTTATATATTTCTTTTAGTCGTCGTGTGTTAGTTGTTTAAAGTTAGTTGTTGTGTTTCGAATTGGGTACTGCAGGGGCTCTTTATTTAGTTTCATGCCGCGGCACGAAAGTTGTTATTTTATTAGTTGCCTATTTAGGCTTAGTTCAAGCAGGTTTTAACGGGATCCCTTCCCTTAGGTCTCAGTAGTTTGTGCATGGGTGCTTTTTTAATTTGGCTGTCTTTGCTTTTCGTTACTTGGGGAGCCTTGTGCTGGGACTCGGACCTCCAATTTAGTTCTTCGCGCCATTTTGGGACTTTTGCGCCATTTTGATTTGGATCTTAACGGCCGCGTACATGGTGTTTGGGAAGCCTGCGGGCTTACCATCCAACCCGGGCCGCTTCATTAAAAAGAGTTGAAAGATACAGTGGTGCCTAGCAAGACGATTGCCTCGCCAGACGAAAAACTCGCTAGACGAATGTGTCCGGCGAGGTTTTTGGTGCCTCACAAGATGATTGTTCCTATGGCGGTTTTCCGCAAGATGAATGTTGCTGTTCAGAGGCTAGCCGAGCACCATTTTTTAAGATCCCGCCCCTTTCCCCTGCCTTCAGCAAGCCTCCGAATGGAAAAAGGAAAAGAAAAAAGAGAAAGCCTTTTTACGTTCGGAGCCTTACCGAAGGCAGGGGGAAAGGGCGCTGTGGAGATCGCCCTTGTGGCTGTGTTTGTTGTGGCCCTCACAAAGGTTCTCTCCCTCTTGAGCTCCCTCGCTGTCACCCGGTATTATTTTCTTAATACCACCTCTGAGTGTTAGACACATGTGCTGCCACGTGCAAGGTTTATTGAACTACAGAATCAGTTGGTTTGAATAACAGATAACCTTTTATTATTAATCATTTCACAAAGTAAATCACGTAGTCACTGTAACAGGGGTTTGATTAGGTTTGGATAGGACGGGACATACATTCAGGCTTTTATTATATATTTTCAATCACTTAATATCTCTATTATTCTAGGTGTTCTCATTCCTGCTTGTTCACTCTAATAACTTTGTTCTTAATTCACTTTCCTAACTCTCTATTCAGATCACTCTAATTCTTCTCCTCTCTCTAAGCTCCAACTTCTCAATCCTCTCTCTCAGGTTCCAACTGTCTAACTGTCTCCTTGGTTCCGCCCCTCCTGCTCTATCCTTGGCTCCTCCCTCTAGAACTCCTGTGACTGACAGGCAGGAATGACGTCACCTGTAGGCATTTCGCCACACACCTTCCCCCTTAAAAGGTTTGTTTCAGGGAGCAAAACTTAAAGTAGTTTGCTTCATGAACAACATAAAACAGCTTTCAACATGTATTAATAATATTCATAATACTTTACATTTTTAAATCACATTTATACTTACTTAACTAGTGCTGTGCAACTCATTCAACATCTGTATTTTCATTGCTTACCATTAGTTCATTTCGCAGGAAGTTTCAATCACAGTTGTACTGGCTTATCTTTATTTATACATTTCATAACTAAACATATTATCACTTTTTATCACATTTTAAGTTCTTTTTTTCTTCTTTTCCGTTCCTCAGTCTTCTGGTACTCTCGAGAGTGCGTCAGCTACTACATTTTGAGTCCCTTTGACACTCTGTACCTCGAAGTCGAAGTCTTGCAGCAGTAGGGCCCACCTCAATAGCTTGCTATTGTTTGCCCTTATAGTTCTCAGCCATAGCAGTGGGGAATGGTCGGTACAAAGGACAAAATGTCTGCCCCATATGTAGGGTTTAAGTTTCCGTAGCGACCATATGATCGCCAAGCATTCGCGCTCTAAGGTAGACAGATGTTTCTCACCCGCCTGCAGCTTCTTGCTTAGGTACGCCACTGGATGATGGTCTCCGTTGTGGTCCCTCTGGCTCAGCACGGCTCCCAACCCGACGTTGGACGCATCTGTAGACACGGTGAACTCACGCTGGAAATCAGGGGCTCTCAGCACAGGACCGGTCATCAACGCCTCCTTCAGCTTCCCAAATGCTTCCTCGCAGTCGCTCGTCCACTGGATACTTTCTGCTTTCTTTTTGTGGGTCAGGTCTGATATAGGGGCGGCTATTTCGCTAAATTTTGGTATAAAGCGTCTGTAATAACCGACTAGCCCTAAAAAGGATCTGATTTTTTTCTTAGAAGTAGGCCTAGGCCAATTACTAATCACTTCAATTTTTGATTTCAGAGGTTTGATTCTTCCTCCCCCTACTATATGGCCTAAGTATTTTAGTTCAGAACTACCCAGTTGGCACTTGCTGGCCTTCACTGTTAGTCCTGTCTCTTTTAGTCTTTGCAGTACTAGTTCAATGTGGCATAGGTGATCTTTCCACGTTTGGCTGTAAATTCCTATGTCGTCAATATAGGCTACTGTGAATTCTCTGGGACCTTGTAAAGTCTGGTCCATGAGTCTTTGGAAGGTTGCGGGAGCATTTCGCAATCCGAAACTTAGGACTCGGAATTCAAACAGTCCGAAAGGGCTGCAAAATGCGGTTTTCTCCTGGTCTTTGGGCTCTAACTCCACTTGCCAGAAACCTTTGGTCAGATCTAAACTTGTTATGTACTGGCATCCTCCTATCGTTTCAATTAAATCATCTAACCGTGGCATTGGGTAAGCATCTGATTTTGTCATGTGATTCAGTTTTCTATAATCTATGCAAAAGCGGATGCTGCCATCCGGTTTGTCCACTAATACTATCGGGGCTGCCCACGGGCTGGATGATGGGACTATGATTTTCTCTTTTAGCATTTCGTCTAGTTCATGACGAACTTTGGCCACATATGGACCTGTGACTCGATAGGGTGTTACCGCTTGTGGGAGTGCTTCTCCGGTGTCAATTTTATGCACTACCCCCTTTGCTATCCCTGGTTTGTTGGAGAATACCTGCTTGTATCTCCCTAGCAGGGCTTTCGCTTCTTCCTGTCTCTCTTGGGACAGTAAGGGACTGATTTGGACTTCTTCAGGGTTATATTTGGGTTCACCTCTCCCTTCCCAATAAGGTAATTCATGTTTTTCGTTGTCTGCTTCCCTCATGGCGAATAAGACAACGTTTTCCCTCCTGTAGTATATGGTTTTATCATATTTACATGAACCACACTTCGCCCAGTTTCTCCCTCCTCCGGATTATATAATTTGTTTTCGCTCATTTTGGAGGTTATTCTGTAAGGGCCTGCCCAGTTTAGTTGTAACTTATTCCCCTTTGATGGGTCTTAGCATCAGAACCTCATCTCCAGGGTTGAATGCTCTCTCTCTGGCCTTTCTGTCGTACCATACTTTTTGCTTTAGCTGATGGCCTTGCAAGTTCTCTGCTGCTATCTCCAAGGATTTTTGCAGGGTATTCATTAAGTTTTCTAAGTATGTGATTACTGTTTCTGGGTCTTGCTCCCCCTCTAGTTCCTCCCAATTTTGGCAGAGTAGATCTAGGGGTCCCTTTCTAATATTTTCCCTCTATATTTAGACGGGATAATTAGTGGTCTATGCAGGCTCTCACCTCCTCTTTTGGGATTTGTCAATGTTTCCCTGTACAACAAGTCTTTTTCTATCATGTACCTCTCAGGGTTCTCAGGGCTTACTGGCCTCTCGCTGACCATTTTAAAGCATAACTCCAGGGTAGGATCTGCTTTTTGTTCCCTTTTAAAGGTACTCTCTTGTGGGTTTCTCATGACTATTAACTCAGCTATTTTATCTGTTCCATTTTCATTGGTGTTAGTGAGGAGCTCCCCTTTTTCCTCAGAGGTTAGATTGTTTCTTTGATTTCTTTTTGGGACCGGGTATTTATTAAAACCCTCTTAACGTGTTCAGTTAAGTCTAGCCCAATTAAGCAAGGCGTAGGAAGTTGATTGGAAAATTCCTACCCTCCACCAGCCTGTCCACTCTTGATACTTCACTGGTATCCTTGCCACTGGTAGAGAAATTATTTCTTCTCCTATCCCTTTAACCTTCAGATTTTCACCTTGTATCACATACTCTTGTGGGATTATCTCTGGGTGGCATACTGTCACCTGTGAGCATGAGTCCTTTAGTGCCAAATATTTAATTTTATTTATAAAGATATTATCGCCAGAACATCTAACAAGCTGTTCCTGGTCATTTTCGATTATATAGCATTGGAGAATTTTAGCCACTGGGAGTTGTGATTCTTGCTGCTCTGGGCCCTCTGCTCTAGCAGTAATTGGTGTTGCTATGGAGCCCTCCCCAACAGCTGTCCCTGTGGGTGCCTCATTTTGTTGTATGCAGTATACTTTCTTAGGCAAATTCCAATTTTGTTGCTCACTATTTCTGTTTTTTAGCGCATTGGGCTATAAAGTGATTCTTCCCTATCCACCACCCATACAGGTTCTAGGGGTTTTTGATTCCATACTTGGGAATCTATCTCCTTTCCTTCCCAATTCCTGTATTTCTGCTGGTTCTGCTCTGAGGTTTTGCCCTTAAAATGGCTTCCAACTGCCTTTTGGTTCCTGAGGTACTCTCTGGGTTCCTTTTTTCTATCCTCCCAGGTTTTTCCTCCAACTTTTACCTCAGAATATTTTGGGTTTCTTATATGTGTTATATGGTCCACCATTTCACTGGCTTCCCTAATATTTTTCGGCTTTTTATCTGTCACCAGATACCTCAGTTCCCCAGGTAGAACTGAGAAGAATTGTTCAAGCCCTATTATATTTTTCATTTCCTCTAGGGTCTGAACTTCTGCCTGCTCCAGCCATTTGTCAAGATATCTATTCATTTTTGCTCCCAGTTGGGAGTAGGATTCATCTGGCTTTTTGATCAATGCCTTAAATTTCCGTCTTAGATTTTCTGCATTGATTCCAAAGTGTAGGAAGACCATCTTTTTGTATTCTTGGTAGTCCTTAGCTACCTCTACTGGCATCTGGGCATAGATTTCGGCCATTTCACCGCTAATCTGAGACCTCATCACTACCATTCTTTCTGGCCCCTCCACCCCGAAGTCCCAGCACGAGCGTTCGAACAGGATCATGAAGGCTTCGGGGTTATCGCCTGTCCTATATATAGGGAACTTCTTAAGGTCTGCTTTCGATAAGCATCCCCCCTCAGAATTTGTCTTGGTGTTGTTATTATTATTAGCTTGGGCTTCTGTTAGCTCCATTCACCTCATTTCCAACTGAAAATTCATCTCTTTTTCTCTCAGGGCAATTTCTTGGGCTGCAGTCTCCGCCCTAACTTTTTCTGCCTCAGCTCTTAAGGCAGTCTCTCTTTCTCTTTCTTGGGCTTTAGCTTTAAATTCTAGCTCTTTTAATTTAAATGTTTGCAATGCTTGCTCCTTTTCAAATTCTAGCTCTTTTTCAAATTTCCATTTTTGATACTCTAATGAGGTAGATTCTCCCCTTGAGACAACTACTTCTTTCCTTGAGGCTGTTTCCTCCCCTGAGGCAACCTCGCCCCTTGAGGCAGTTTCCTCCCTTGAGGTATTACCCTCCTGGATTACAATTCCATCATCCTCCAGCTCGAAGATTCCCTCCTCGCGAGGTAAATCTTGTGGCTTTGATGATGCTTCTTTTGCCACCTTTCCTTTCTTGGTAGGCATTTTTATAGTGATTTGTAAAGACAAGCCTCAATTCAAACGGCTTTTTTCCTTTCTTGAGTTAGAGAGAGAGTGATACTGTTTCTATTAGCCTTCCGCTGGCAGCTACTGAGTTTTTTTGGTTACACTGTTTTTCTCCTCTGGCCCTCAGCCAGTCCCTTGGCCTGATACAAAGTCTCTTTTTGCTCTTGGCCACAGAGAATAAACAGAAATATACTCCTTTAGAAATGGTCCCAGCCTTTACTGTTCAATCACCTCAGTTCTCTGTCCCCTCAGCCTCCACTTGTCCCTTCAATGCTCACTTAGAGCTTGGGTCCCAAGCTAGCCTGGACTTCACTTCACACGTGAGGTAATTTGAAACCCCCTTGAATTTTCCCTCAGAGCTTTGCTTTACTATTTCAGTCCTTCTACGTTGTGTGACCTGGAGTCCCTAAGTTATTCCCTAAACAGAGGGTTCACTACTCCTTCACACCCGTCTCTGACTGATTAATAGTTCTCCTTAGCTCTGAAAATTCAATGGCTTTTCTTGCTGGACTATGATTTCTTTTGGCTCACTGGATTTTTACTTGAATCCCTTCACTTGTGGAATTCACACCTCTTGTGGGGATTCACTTCGTATCCCACACCTTGTGGGGATTCACTTTGGATCCCACACCCTGTGGGGATTCACTTCGGATCCCACACCTTGTGGGGATTCACTTCGGTTCCCACACCGCTGCCACCACTTGTAGAGATCGCCCTTGTGGCTGTGTTTGTTGTGGCCCTCACAAAGGTTCTCTCCCTCTTGAGCTCCCTCGCTGTCACCCGGTATTATTTTCTTAATACCACCTCTGAGTGTTAGACACATGTGCTGCCACGTGCAAGGTTTATTGAACTACAGAATCAGTTGGTTTGAATAACAGATAACCTTTTATTATTAATCATTTCACAAAGTAAATCACGTAGTCACTGTAACAGGGGTTTGATTAGGTTTGGATAGGACAGGACATACATTCAGGCTTTTATTATATATTTTCAATCACTTAATATCTCTATTATTCTAGGTGTTCTCATTCCTGCTTGTTCACTCTAATAACTTTGTTCTTAATTCACTTTCCTAACTCTCTATTCAGATCACTCTAATTCTTCTCCTCTCTCTAAGCTCCAACTTCTCAACCCTCTCTCTCAGGTTCCAACTGTCTAACTGTCTCCTTGGTTCCGCCCCTCCTGCTCTATCCTTGGCTCCTCCCTCTAGAGCTCCTGTGACTGACAGGCAGGAATGACGTCACCTGTAGGCATTTCGCCACAGGCGCGATCTTCAAAAATCGTGCTGGGCTAGCCTCTGCAAGTGCCCATCGCCACGTGGAGGGACCCCCGCGAGTGGAGGGCTTCCCCTGTACCATCGGAGCACTGGCGGAGGTCCCCTGCAACCGCGCGCGCCAGCTTCGGAGCCCTACGGAGGCTTTCCCTGCACCATCCGAGGACTCACGGGGGTCCCTCCACGTGGCAATGGGCGCTTGCAGAGGCTTGCCAAGCACCATTTTTGAAGTTCCCCGCCCTTTTCCCCCTGCCTTCAGCAAGCCTCGGAATGTAAAAAGGCTTTCTTTTTTTTTTCTTTTTCCTTTTTTCCGTTCCAAGGCTTGCCGAAGGCAGGGGGAAAGGGTGCGATCTTCAAAAATGGTGCTTGGCAAGCCTCTGCAAGCGCCCATCGCCGCGTGGAGGGACCCCCGCGAGTCCTCAGATGGTGCAAGGGAAGCCCCGGGGGATCCCCAAAGCCAGCGATCGTGGCAAGGGGGCCCCCCATGAGTCTTCCGATGGTGCAGGGGAAGCTTCCAAAGGACTCTGAAGCCAGCAATCACGGTTGTGGAGGGCCCCCGTGAGTCCTGGGATGGTGCAAGGGAAGCCCCGGGGGACCCCCAAAGCCAGCGATTGTGGTGAGGGGACCCCCCCTGCCAGTCCTCCGATTGTGCTTCCCCAGCTCCCTACCTGGTAAGTGAATTTTTTAAAAAAAGTTCCCCATAGGAACGCATTAATTAAATTTCAATGCATTCCTATGGGAAAACGCATTTCGCAAGATGAATTTTTCGCAAGAGAGCATTGACCGCGGAACGAATTAAAGTCGTCTTGCGAGGCACCACTGTATCACTTAATTAAATCGTTTAATAAGGTATTAAAGTAAGGAGTTAAGGTTAATAAATAAAATAAATAGGTATATATATATATAAAGATAAAACATAACATATATATATATATATATATATATATATATATATATATATATATATATATATATATATATATATATATATATATATATATATATATATATATATATAAATAAATTCATATATAGGATATAGAAGTAAATAACAAATTAACCGCAGGGTGTTGTACTACTGCAGTAATACAGTAATTATTACATAGTTAATTAGAATTTATTGTTTTCCTTAATTCAAAAGGGGTTTCACTGTGGGCTGGACTGGATTCAATAACTGGATCAATTTGTACCAATTAATTTACTTAAGTTACCAGCCAACTGGGTTTAATTAATACATTGGGTAGTATTACTGGGAATCTGATTTGCTAATGATTATTGGGTAAAATCTTAATGGGGATAAAACTCATTGGTTAATTGAGTATTTAGGTTGGTTTTATTGAATTAGTATTGTCACCAAATACAACAGTGGTTGCTTAGATAATTAGGATCATATATAATACTGGTATAGAAGGCATTACTGTATTTGAGGTGATAGGATAGCTCAGTGATTTAGGTAACTGACTGTGGAGGCATTGCCCCTTGTGTCTCTGCAGCCAGTTAAGTCTTTATTGGGTTGTAAGTTAAAGTGTAGCTAGGGGTTATCTATATTGGCCTTGTTGCATAGCCACTTGGGTCTGGTGAAGAGTGGCATTTTGTGTAACCCAAAGGTTAGCTAGCAATGATGTCACAAAAGGGAATGCGAAGGGGAAAGGCAATGCGAAGGGGGAAACAGCCGGCCAAGAAAAGACCGGCACCCCAGGTGTTCCCCCCAGCAGTCTTCCTCCGACGAGGAGTCCTGGCCAATATGGCAGGAGCTGCAGGAGAGGGTGTCTGCTTTGGAGGCTCAAAGGCTCGCTAGGCAGCCTTCTCAGTTCGGTGAGACACAGCCGCATGGGTCAGCTAGAGATACGAAAAGCCATAAGAAGGCTAGATTGAAGACGTTGGCCCAGGATTTAATGAATCGGTTTGCCGCTCTCGAGCCTATTCAGGTTCAGGAGGGTGCAACTAGAAGTTATGCTGGTGGGGCTTCGGTAACACCAAGAGCAAGGAGCCTTGAGAAGCGGCGGTCATCAACCCCTGGGGCATCTGAGCCTTCATCAACCTACCAAGAGGGACAAGAGGAGGTGGAGGAAGTCAGCTTCGCCACATCACAGATTCCGGAAGATCCTTGTAGGGCTTCTTCTTCTGCCGGTGAGTTTATTATCACACCAGACACTCAGACACCTCTCCCTGCATGGCCTTGGGCAGGCGGGGCCCCAGGTGGCTACCCTACAAGCACACCACACACCTCACTCAACATGGGACCCCCCAGTGCGGCTTGGCCTTATGCCGGCCCACATTGGGGAGGCTGGGGCATGCCCTTGGTGCCCTCTTCTATGCAGGCACCAACAGCCAGCTCAACAGGTGTGGGGGCTTGGCCATACCCGTTGGTCCCTAACACAAGATATAATACAGTGCCATTGGGGGCTTTGCCGTATGGAGATTGCTCCATGCCCTTGGGAGACCATTTAACGCCTGTTACAAAAGAGGTTTGAGAAGGCGAATACGTTGATGTATTCGACCTTCTCAATAGAGAAATTGATAAGAAAGACATTGATAAGGAGGATGAGAAAGAGAAGGAAAAACGGAGAAGGAAAAAGCCAGACAGGACCTGGGCCAATTGGCTTCCTGAGTTTTTGATTTATGCTGGTGTCATTGTTAAAGCCCAGCCTTGGAGGGCACAAGCCCTCTTTCAATATTTAGACATAATTTATAGGGCTTACACGGATTTTGCTGGACAGGCTTGGCTGCAGTATGATCAGGCGTTCCGTATGAGGAGCGCTATTCAGCCGAGCTTGCGTTGGGATGAACCACAGCCGTGGCTGCAGCATATGACCCCTGCCAGACCGAACACAGGTGACAGGTTTGATAGTGGTCACTTAAATAGGATGATGACCTCTACACAACTTACCCACCCTAGTACGGGGCAGGCGGTTCAACCCCACCTGCTGTGTTTCCAGTATAATTCCAGGGGATTCTGCGCTAGGAGGCCTTTTAAATTTCGGCACGAGCGCCTTACCTGCGGTGGACAGCACTCAAATGCAAATTGCTTTAAAGCAGGTGCACAACGACAGGATAAAGGGGCACGAAGTGCCAAAAAGCAGAACAGTGGAGGGGGTAACCCTGGAAAAGGGACCCAGCCCAATTAAAGTTGTGGCTCTGGGAAATGGACCTTTCCCAAAACCTCCCATCGAGAACCTATGGGTTTTCCCATTAGGATAGTTCCCAAGAAAGCCCAGGGTGAGTTCCGATTTATTCAGCTCTGTCTTTTCTGAAAGGTAAGTCAGTTCATGACGCTATCTCTCTGGAGCTATGCATGGTTAGGTGCATTTCATTTGATGAAGCAGTAAGTATGGTTAGGAAGTACGGGGTGGGGGCTGAGCTGGCAAAAGGTGTTGTGAAATCAGTGTTCAGAATTTTGCCTGTTCACCCTATGGATTTTAATCTATTGGGCTTTAAGTTGGGTGGTTCATTCTACATAAATCGCACTTTACCTATGGGCTGCTCAGTGTTGTGTAAGTTTATAGAACGAAAAATCTGATGAAGGGTGCGCAGTAAATCCACGGCTTAGTATCTTAATTACTTTCTCTTCTGTCTAGAAGGGAACTCAGGTAAATGCTTGTTCACACTGAATTCCTTTCAATTTTGGCACAGGGTTGCCCCTAGCCAATGTAAAAACGGAGGGGCCAGCCATGTCTTTAACTATTTCAGCATAGAACTAGATATGGTAAGGCAAACTTCGAGTTTGCCTCTGAACGAATTGATAGACCTCAGGGCAAGAATAGATTCCCTTTTGGGCAAGGGAAAAACATCACTGAAGGAACTACAAGAAATAGTAGGGCATTTAAATTTTGCCTGCAGAGTAGTAGCACTGGGATGTGCTTTTCTCAGGCATCTATGTGCAGCCATGTGGGGCCTTAAACGATCAACGCATATGACTAGGGTGACACAAGGTAGGAGGGAAGATCTCAAGGTTTGGAGCCAACTCCATAAAAAATTTAATGGGATCTCCTTTGGGAGGTCTGAAAATTTATTTATTTATTTATTTATTGCACTTATATGCCGCCCATCTAGACATTGTCTACTCTGGGCGGCTCACAACAGACAAAATAAAAACAATTAATATATAATAACAATTTATCAGCAATATACATTGATAACAATAGTTCAAGATGGGATGAAAATAAATTAAGTAGTGCCTGGAGGGAAGGCCTGTCTGAATAACCAGGTCTTAAGTTGGTTTTTAAAGATGCCCAGCGAGGGAGCCAAACGGATCTCGGAGGGGAGTTTGTTCCAAAGAGAAGGGGCCACTGCCGAGAAGGCCCGGTGTCTTGTTTTTCTTTTCGGACCTCCCTCGGCGTTAGGCCCCTCAATTGCCCCTCCTGACTAGATTGAGTGGTGTGGGTAGATCTAGGTGGGAGGAGGCGCTCCACCAAGTATCGAGGTCCTAAACCGTTTAGGGCTTTGTATGTAATCATTAAAACTTTGAAACCGACGTGGAAGCGAACGGGCAACCAATGCAAGGCGGCCAGAGTGGGAGTGATATGTTGGTATTTCCTCACTCCACTGAGAAGTCTGGCTGCCGCATTCTGCACCATTTGTAGCTTCCACATCAATCTCAAAGGTAGCCCCACGTAGAGCGCATTACAGTGGTCTAATCTTGAGATTACGAGTGTGTGGACCAAAGTGGTGAGTGCCCCAACATCAAGATAGGGACACAGCTGGGCAATCCGCCAAAGATGGAAATGCGCGGAACAGACCACTGACGCCACCTGAGTTTCCATGGTAAGCGCCGGGTCCAGATGTATCCCCAAGCTGCGAACCTCATTCTTCGCGGTGAGAGTCACCCCCCCAAAGGCAAGGTAGTTTCCCAAACTGCTGATGGAGGGTGCACCCACCCTCAGGACCTCCGTCTTGTCCGGGTTCAGCCTCAGCCCATTTTCCTGCATCCATTGCAGCACAGACTCCAAACAGGGCTGAAGGGACAGAACAGCATCCTGTGGTTGAAAAAAAAGGAGATGTAGAGCTGAGTGTCATCAGCATACTGATGGCACGATGCTCCACACCCCCTGATGACCTCTCCCAGTGGCCTCATGTAGATATTAAACAGCATTGGGGAGAGGGTCGAGCCCTGCGGAACTCCACAATTGAGGCTCCATGGGGCTGAGTCCCCCTCCCCAAGCTGAACTCTCTGAGAATGGTCCTCCAAGAAAGAGCGGAGCCAGGCAAATGCCAGGCCAGCAACTCCCAACTCGGAGAGCCTCCTCAGGAGGATACTGTGGTCGACGGTATCAAAGGCAGCTGAGATATCGAGGAGGACCAGCAGAGGCATTTTTCCTCTGTCGGCCTCCCTCAATAGGTCATCTAACAGGGCGACCAGTGCCGTTTCTGTACCATGGCGCGACCTGGAGCCCGACTGGAATGGATCCAGGGCGTTTGTTTCATCCAAATGCGCCTGAAGCTGATCGGCCACCACCCTCTAGACTACTTTACTAATGAAAGAAATGTTGGTGATGGGTCTAAACGTTGAATTTCAGGTGAACTTGGACGCTGCCGGAGCCTTGGGTTTCGGCATATATTTCCGAGGTAGGTGGTGTTTGGGTTCATGGTCGAAAGCATGGTATAGGGAAAGGCATCATAAGGGACCTTACCTTTGGAATTTGTTCCTATAGTGGGCGCTTTTTAGCTTTGGGCGGAGCAATGGTTTACTTCGGTAGTCTGTTTCTGGTGCGACAATTAAGCGGTCGTTTGTATCATAAACAACCTTAGGTCGCAATCAGAAAAGGTCATGGCCTTAGTCAGGGTCTTTACATGGAGGGCGTTGCAGTATAACATATTAGTACACGCCCACCATATTCCGGGCATAGACAACAGGATAGCTTACGCTCTATCACACCAACAGATGGAGCGGTTCAGGGAGCTAGCACCCAAAGCCGGGAGCTGCCAGAAGTTCTTCCTCCGGAGGTCTGTCAGATTGGCGTGAGGATGCGTCCAGAACTATAGGTTTAGTAGAACTGTTCATTAGACGATTCAAGGCCGACCAAATGGGCAAAGGGAAGCACTTAATTATGGGGCAATGCAAAATAGAGTATATATGCCCAGTTAGAGCTACGAAGGTATACGTGGGTAGTCGAGGGCAAGAATCTGGATATTTTTTCCAACTTGCTGATAGGTCACCTCTGACTACATATCAGTTTGGAAGTTAATGGATTTAGCCCTATGCTAGGTAGGGGTCACGGGCATATGGCTTGGCACTCACTTGTTCAGGATTGGAGTGGCATCCACTGCAGCAGCCCTGGGTTACAGCCCAGAGGCAATGACCTGCCTAGATTGTCGGGTAAGGCGTTGATCCTGGACTTTCTGCATGACCTGAGATGGTTGAATGCCAGGCATCCTGCAATGCGGATCTCATGGTCCACAATTATTCCTCGGTTAGCCTGGCGAGGCTCTGGGAGGATTGCTGAAGTTAACAAGGCCCGGGTGGGCATTAACAGAAAGTAAGTAGAGGTGTCTGCTGCAGTGGCCTCAGATCCGTGTGGTCCACAATTATTCCTCGGTTAGCCTGGCGAGGCTCTGGGAGGAACTGTGCTCTTAATAAGGCCCAGCGGGGCATGACCAGAGAAATGTGCAGAGGCATCTGCAGTGGCCTTGAATCGGTGATTAGTCACCACAGGATCCAAGTGGAGAAGCCTGAATTATTCAGGAGTGATGGAATCCATCTCTCAGATGCAGGTTTGGAAATGTTTTGAGGACATCAAAGGGGGCCTGCTTGTCGAGCTCGTGGGGCTCTGTGGCGGGCATGGGACATAGCATGGCTAGTCCCTATGCTGTGGCAGGTAGTGCGGAAATAACAGGTATTTTCGGTGTGTCCCAATTGTAATCTCAGGTAAGCCAACAGCGCATCTGACCTCCCGGCACTGCAGATCGTGCGATTATAGTGCGTGTGGGGGTTAAGATGTGCTGGGCCACTTCCGGACCAACAGTCATCAAGTAAAAATGGCTTGAGGTCTGGGGGTGTTTATTAGCGGCTGGCCAGGTTCCTGCTGTCTGGTGACCGCTGGAACTTGGGGCTGGGGACTCGCCCATTTCTTGATCAAGGGGTATTTGGATACCCCTGCCTTTCACCTGTTTCCGCACTACAGCAGGCCCCCTCTTTTGCCAAAGGATGGCAAATTTCATATTTGAATGTTATCAATAAAGTGTGGCCCATATTTAACCCATATTACTGTCTCGTGTCTTTATTCCGGGGTTGGGACAGCAATGCTGAGCTCGCTGCTAAGTCCCCTGGACTTTGAGCAGCGTGAGCGCTCTTTGCCGGCCAGCCCGGAGAGACCGAGACTACTGAAGTCTTGCGAGACTCGCGTGGTGGGGGTGGAGAGCCCAGGTTGTTTAATGGGCTTTCCACCCCCACACACTCCTCTTCTTTTCGGGCACCCACCCACCCTCCCTATTTCTAGTGTGAGTTTTTTCTGGTCGCCTTTAAGGGGCCTGATAGGAATTTTTGACCTTCATCCTGATTGGCCTTGGATGGGGGGATTTTTTTGCCTATCCCACACTGGAAGAGGGTTGTTGGCATTTTGGTGGGAAGAATTTTTGGTCACACAGGCGGGTAGTGCGGAAATAACAGGTATTTTCGGTGTGTCCTAATTGAAATCTCAGGTAAGCCAACAGCGCATTCGACCTCCCGGCACTGCGGATCGTACGATTACAGTGCCTGTGGGGGGAAGATGCGCTGGGCCACTTCTGGACCAACAGTCATCGAGTAAAGATGGCTTGAGGTCTGGGGGTGTTTATTAGCGGCTGGCCGGGTTCCTGCTGTCTGGTGACCGCTGGAACTTGGGGCTGGAGACTTGCCCATTTCTTGATCAAGGGGTATTTGGATACCCCTGCCTTTCACCTGTTTCCCCACTACAGCAGGCCCCCTCTTTTGCCAAAGGATGGCAAATTTCGTATTTGAATGTTATCAAAGTGTGGCCCATATTTAACCCATATTACTGTCTCGTGTCTTTATTCCGGGGTTGGGACGGCAATCAATGAGTATGGTGATGGTGGCGATGATGATGGTGATGGGGTGAACCCTCTTCCCTGTAAACTCATGTCAGGTTTTTTTCCCCTGGTTATTCCTGTTCATAGTAACTCCTTCCCTCTTTCCTACTATTGTACTGGGTATTTTTCTTCCCTCTCTCATTTACTATCAAAAAGATGTTGCAGCCCAGTGACAGAACACATGCTTTGAGAGCGGAAGATCCATGTTCTGCCTTCATCACCACTGAGGGCAATGATAGAATCCTGACTGAAATCCTGGAGAGCTAGTTAGAGATGTGTAGGCAGAAAACTTAGTATTTCTTTTGTTTCAGGGTATTTTGGGGATTTCTCTTTTAGACTGGGGTTCTTTTGCATACATGCCCTTTTGGTAAACCTGAACCTTTTGGATTCTTCCATTTTGGATTTTCCATTCTAGTTTCTGGTGCTAGACCCAATTACGTCCTACAGAATCCTCAAAACTAGTCCAAAAAAGCAGAAACAGGAAAACAGACAATTATCCACATCCACTTCAAAAGTGGACAACAACTACACTATAAGAGGGGGGGAAATCATCCACAGACCTATACAGGCACCAGCAGTACTTTAAAGTTCACATCTAATATCACATTTATCAACCTGATCAATTCATTAACTGGAAATAATACAGATGAGAAATCATCATCACGATCATACTGAAAATAAAACACACACATCCTCACTAAGGGCAATGTTATCAAACCCTCACAACCCAAAAACACAAAATATGGGGAATTGGGGAGACAGGTCTCCCTTCTATCACATTGATAGTTTCAGTCCAGAAGCACAGGCTGTAGTGAAGGACAGGCACCTAAGCACTCCGGGCAACAATGAAGAAAATGGGAGGAAATCCCTCCAAACATTAATAAAATAAAATAATTAGTCATTAATAAAATAAAAGGCAAAAAATCAGGATAATCTGAATTATAAAAGAAATCCATAATTCTTATTAACCTCTCTTTCAGAATCCCAGATATTTTGTATTTCAGAGGCTGTCTATCATAAAGCCACAGAAGACTCCAAAAATCAAAGAAAGGGTCTTTTTCATGTTTCTCCCCCATTCGGGTTAACTTAAAAGTCTTGTCCCTAGATGACTGCGCTTTGATGATGGACCATCAATCCAACATGAGTATACAGTGGTTTCCTGTGCTCTGTTGCTCCTTTCTTTGTAATACCAGCTGGTTATAGGGAAATGATAATATGGTGTTACATTGCTATATAATAACTCAGATTTGATTACATACTAACATTACAATAGGTAAAGGAAGCCAATTGTGAATTAAGGCAAAGTTTATTAAAAAATTGTGTTGGTAATTTGAGTCAGTGAGGGATCACCAACAATGTGCTTGCAAGCATAAAATATCGTCATCACCACCTCCATGGGCACAGGCCTTGTTGAGGCGGAAGGACTTGTGGGCTTCAGTGAGGTTGAGAGCTATGCTGAAGGGTCTCTCAAGCCAGACAGGTCTCAGCTGAGAAGCCAGACCAACTGTGTCCACTAACAACTAATTAGTAGGCATCCTTCAGTCTCTCGAAACTATGGTAACGTGCTCTGTATGGAGGTCTTGGAACAGCATCTAGTGTGGCTGAGAAGGCCAATTCGAGAGTGACAATCCATTCCACACTGAAGACAAATACAATCTGTCCCCTGTCCAGCTCCCTGATTTTGCTGGTTTCGGGACTGCCTCTTTGCCTCAGCCTGCTGAACAAGTGTCTCTTCAAATTGGGAGAGGCCATGATGCACTGCCTGCCTCCAGGCTGAACGCTCAGATGTCAAGGTTTCCCATCTGTTGAGTCCATTCCTAAGGCCTTCAGATCCCACTTGCAGATATCCTTGTATCGCAGCTGTGGTCTCCCTCTGAGGTGATTTCGCTGCACTAATTCTCCATACAGGAGATCTTTTGGAATCCGACCATCAGCCATTCTCACAACATGCCCGAGCCAACGTAGATGTCACTGTTTCAGTAATGTATACATGCTAAAAATTCCAGCTCGTTCTAGGACTACTCTATTTGGAACTTTGTCCTGCCAGGTGATACCAAGAATGCATCGGAGAGAACGCATATGGAACGTGTTCAGCTTCCTCTCCTGCCGTCCACAAAGAGTCCAGGACTCACTGCAGTACAGGAGTGTGCTCAGGACACAGGCTCTATAGACCTGGATCTTGGTGTATGCCGTCAGCTTCTTATTAAGCCATACTCTCTTTGTGAGTCTAGAGAACATGGTAGCTGCTTTGCCAATGTGTTTATCCACCTCGACATCTAGGGAGAGAATGTCAGAGATTGTTGAGCCAAGGTACACAAAGTCATGAACAACCTCCAATTCTTGCGTGGAGATGGTAATAGAGGGAGGTGAGTCCATGCCCTGGCCCATGACTTGTGTTTTCTTCAGGCTGATTGTTAGTCCAAAGTCTTGGCAGGCCTTGCTAAAACGATTCATGTGTTGTTGGAGGTCTTCAGCAGAGTGGGCAACAATGGCTGCATCACTGGCGAAGAGGAAGTCCCGCATGCATTTCAGCTGGACTTTGGTCTTCACTCTCAATCTAGAGAGATTAACGAGCTTTCCATCTGATCTAGTCTGGAGATAGACACCTTCTGTTGCAGTTCCAAAGGCGTGCTTCAGCATGACAGCAAAAAAGATCCCAAACAGGGTCGGCGTGAGGACACAGCCTCATTTCACTCCACTTCCTGATGTCAAAGGGATCTGATGTTGAGCCATCAAAAACTACAGTGCCCTTCATTTCCTCATGAAAGGACCTGATGATGTTAAGGAGTCGAGGTGGACATCCAATCTTGGGAAGTATTTTAAAAAGGCCATCCCTGCTAACCAAATCAAAGGCCTTTGTGAGATCTATGAAGCCCACAAAGAGTGGCTGTTGTTGTTCCCTACATTTCTCCTGCAACTGTCTGAGGGAAAATACCATGTTGGTGGTGGATCTATTAGCTCGAAATCCACACTGTGATTCTGGATAGATTCTGTCTGCAAGCACCTGGAGTCTCTTCAGCACAACACGGGCCAATTATGATGACAAGAAACAAACAGAAATCCATATTGGATCGGTCTTCACCAGGGTCAACAAGAACCACATCAGATGCTATATCCCCTGGACATCTGGTGACAAATGGGCTACAGGGATCAGCAGACCCTGTTGAGGAAAGGACAGGCTGCTGCAAAACCACTGGAACAACATAAACACAAAACTCAGACTCCTGCCAGAAATTGAGAAATTATGAAATGTTATTACAAGGCAAACCCAACAGACCATGGTTTTCAAAAAAGAATGATGGAAATTTGAAAAGGAAACACCCAAATAGTGACAAAAGTAAACAATGATTAATTGGCCATACAAGGCTCATTATCCGGAGTAAAGTGTTTTCAGAACTGGAATTGCAAGAACTAGAAAAGCTGGCAAAAGAAAAATCAACACAGAACAAAGACCATAGTATGGAAGAAAAATGGAGGGTAGAGGTATACACAGTACTGGAAGAAAACATATTAATAGATGAACAACTTATGGAACAACCCAGAAATTAAGAGTTGACAGAGTGGCAGACATCACTGAGGGGAAAAATAGTAACTCATATCAGCCAGAACACAGAAAGACAAAGGCTCCCCATTTTGCATCAATTACAAAGTAAACCAGTAAAAAATCTACTGAATGATGCAAATGTAGCCATCAGAACAATCCCAACCAACATGCTAAAGGAAACAAACCAGCTCATGTATAGCACAGTTGCCATAACATGGAACTTGGTTACAAGCTGCAAAAAACCAAGAAAACTCCTGGCACTCCAAAATGGAAAATCTGGCTGGAAAGAAAAATAAGCAAATTACATGCAGACATTAAGAACTTAAAACACTTGAAAGATTCAAAATTTAAAAAGTAAAAGCCAGACTATGCAAAAATATGACCTAGAAAGGAAAACAATTGTTGAAACTATGGAAGAATTAAAACAGTGTGTAAAAGCTACAGCAAAGAAAATTGAAAGTTATGATGCACGCTTGAAACAATATAGAGAAAACATGCAACTTTGAAATAACCAACTATTGTTCTATACAACACTAGAAGAAAATGCAGAGCAAAAGAAATTATCCCCATGTAAAGATGATGCTCTAAAATTTTGGAAGGAACTGTGGGAAAGCCTAACCGGACATAACAAAGGCACCTCATGGATTAAAGACACTTGTAAAGAAACTCAAGGAAAACAAATGCATGATATTGTAACAACAACTGACATGATTAAGAGGCAAGTAAAGGCTACGAGAAATTGGAGTCCACCTGGTCCAGATGAGCTCCATGGATTTTGGTTAAAGCCTTTAACAAGTCTCCATCAACGTACAGCACTGCAATTTAATCACTTCAAAATTCTACAACTGAAGATTGGATAACAAGAGACCGCACATTTCTGATAATAAAGGATTATCAAAAGGGCAATGAACCCAGTAATTATCGACCAATTACATGCCTTCCAACAATGTTCAAGCTCCTCACAGGAGTACTGGCAAGATCAATATATAATTACTTAACTGAAAACTCCCTATACCCAACTGAACAGAAAGGGAACTTTAAAAAGTCAAGAGACATGAAAGGTCAGCTGCTGATTGATAAAATGATACTGAAGAATGCAAAAAGATGAAAAACAAATCTTTACATGGCCTGGATAGACTATAAAAAGGGATTTGACTCATTGCCACACAGCGGGATTAACACTTGCCTAAAAAAATTTGTTACCCACATGATTAATGTTCTTTATATCCTGGGGAGAGGGACCAGGAGAGGAGAGAGACCCTGACCAGACTACTAACAAGAAGAGCATAAACCAAATTTTTAGGTTAAAGACTATTAATGTAACATTTATTGCTTTCACTCATTTAAAACTGAAGACAAACGTATCAAGAGGCCTCTTCCACACCTCACATGCACACATACTCACACAAACAGAACTCTTCCCTGATGGTTGATCAGTCCCTCAGTAAGAGCGATGGAAGGAACATTACAGCACTGTTCAAAGCCCACCGTCTCTTCCTGGGTAATCCTTCCTTCTTATAGGCATCTTCCTCGTGGGCTGTGCCTATGGGCTGAACCTGGGTGGGAATAGGCAAGCAGGGGGCAGACCTTGATTTCCTGGGCAGGTACAGTCTGTGGTTGCCATGCAGGAATGCTTCTTGCACATGTACAGTTTGCTCCCTTTACCACAGTCCTGGCTCCAGCCAGCCTGCTTCCCCTTTCTTGTCTGGACAACTGGGTCCAGCCAGCCTTCTTCCCTTTTCCTATCTTAGCAAACAAGTCAACAAGTCCACATTTAGAACTTCCTCCCACGTCTGCGGTTTCTTGCTGACATAGAAACTTTTTTCTTGCAACTCTTTGCAGATTTGTATCAGGCTCACCATCCCATCTTCCCTTGCAAGTCTCCATCTTCTTTTCAGGCCTGGGGTGCTGGTCTTTCTGGAACCCACACACACTCTGTCACTCATAACATTTTTGGGATTAGTAAAAACATTCAGAAGTTCCTCAAGAAAAACATGGAAAAATGGAAAACTGTCTTAATGGCCCATGGTGAAGAAACTGGGGAAGTTAGCATCAAAAGAGGAATATTTCAAGGGGATTCATTGTCACCACTGATGTTTAACATTTCACTAATTCCCATGTCAATAATATTAAATAACACTGGACTGGGCTACCATATTTCAGAACAAGCAGGAAAAAACAACAGTCTCTTATACATGGATGACCAAAAACTATATGCAAAAAGTTCCACAGAGATAAAATCACTGCTAAACACAATGCAAATATTCAGTGAATATATCCAAATGAAGTTTGGAATAGACAGATGTGCAGCTATGTCTATACACTGTGGCAATATCCAAAAACTAGATGGAATAGCGTTTAAAAATGGCAATATTTTAAAATCATTATCAAGTGATGAAAATTATAAATACCTTGGAATATTAGAAGCAGATAACATAGTGCACACAAAAGTTAAAGAACTGACAGAAAAGGAATATATCAAAAGACTGCGGAAAATCTTAAAATCCAAATTAAATGGGGGAAATACAATCAAAGCCATAAACACATGGCCAGTTCCAGTAAATAGATACCCAGCTGGAATAATAGATTGGACTCAAAACGAATTTAAATAATTGGATTGACAAACACGGAAACTAATAAACATGCATCACACACTACATCCAATGCTGGAGTCGCTGCCAAGCCGAGGCTTTGGGCAGCGCGACTCTCTCTTTGCCCCCCCATGGATGGTGTGGGACCCTACCAGTTTCACGAGAGTTGTTTCAAGATCAGAAGATACGAGTGGCTATATAAGGGGCGTTCCCCTTCTAACCGTCCTCTTCTTTTTTCTGGCATTGCAAGAGAAAGGAGGACTTCACCTGTTCGGCTCGCTGTACTGTGTCATAAAAAGGATCAGTGTCCCTGAAGGATGGGAGGGCAGCATCAGTTCCCTCCCACAGTTGAGTTCACGTTATTTTAATTGCTGGGGGATGGTTTCTTTTATTGTATTAATTTACAGTAAATACAGGGTTCTAAGGGGAAGCGGGCTGCAGTACGCTTTGGCGCGAGCGGTTCAAGTTGGTTAAAAATAAATAAATAAATAAATAAATAGTAGTACGATTATTAAAGGTTTTTAAAAGGGGCATCCGAAAGAATAAGGACATCGGGGCAAAAGGGCAGGTTCGTATTGTTGCCGTTGGGTTTATTCGGTATTTTAAGGTTTAGCACAGTTCGCCACACACACACCCTGTTTGTGTTCCGGCTTGGGGTTTTTTTGCACGAGTTAGCCAGGCGCAACACAAGGCCCCTGTTAATATTCGAAGCCGCACAACCCCCCCTTTTTTTCTTTATTGGGTCACCCCTCCCGCTGATAGTTATCTATACAGTACAAGGTGAGTTTGTGGGGATTGGGACATTGGCTCATTGCTTTAATTAAGTTTGGAATAAAAGAATTTTTTAAAAAATAAAATAAAATAAAATTATTATTAATTAGATCAAGTAAGATAAATAAACAGAATAAATTTATAAAGACATTAAATAAAATTGATAGTTAAATAACATGTGTAAATAAATAAATTATAATATTTAGGTACTTAGCTGATAGATTTTAATATTCAAGCCATTAGTATTTAATCATTGAATAAATTGGTATTTCTATTTTAGAAGAGTTGATTAGATAAGCAAATTGATTGCTAGCTGTGAGTCATAGTGAGATTGATTAATTGATTAGCAGGTAGTAAATTAATTGGAGTGATTCATAATTAATTAATAATTAAAAGTCACAGTGTATAAATAAGATAAAGTAATCAATTGCAATAATAGTGGAAGATAATTAAAAAGGGGGGAAGACTCTTAAGGTAAACCCCTCCCTTACAATTATCAGTGTGTAATTCCTTCTAGGCACTAGGGGGAGCTAAAGCACAATTTAGGTGCATTTCTGCAAGTGGGCTGGCAATTGCATTTGCTTGTCTAGCAATTATTAAGCGATAAGGAAACTTCATACAGGATGACATCGAGGAAGGGCCAAGGTAACAAGGGGAAACAGCTGGCCAAGAAGAGGCCTGCACCACAGGTGTCCCCTCCTCAGTCGTCCTCAGATGAGGAATCCTGGCCCGTATGGCAGGAGCTCCAAGATAAGATTTCGGCCCTAGAGGCTGAAAGGCTGGTGAGGCAAGCTCTGCAGCCAGCCGAGGTTCAACCTCGCAGATCGTCTAGGGACGCTAAGAGCCACCGCAGAGCCACGCAAAGCTCTAGCGCATGATTTAATGAATCGATTTGCTGTTCTCAAGGCGGAGCAGCTACCAGATGCGACCAGCAGAAGCGAGGCCGAGGGTGCTGCGGCAACACCTAAGCCATGGCGTTCTGAGAGGGGCGTTAGGTCCTCAACACCAGCAATGACTGTGTCGGCAACCGAATGCCAGGAGGTCCAAGAAGATGTGATTGAAGTCTGCCCCGACAGCCAACATACCGGGGAAGGTCCAAGCATGGCTTCAATGTCTTCAGGTGAGTGGACCGCTGCACCGGGCACATGTGCACCAACCCCTGCTTGGCCTTGGGCTGGCGGCGGCCAGTTCAATTACACACAATTCACACCTTGCAACGCTCAAAATACAGGGCTTCCCAACACGGCATGGCCATATGCAGGGGCGTGGCCTTATCCTTCAGTATCCAACACTGGGTAGAACACAGTCCCAATGTGCGCTATGCCATATGGGGATTATTCCATGTCCCTAGGTGATCATATCACCCTGGCCACTAATGAAAAGATATGGCAGGGTAAATAAGTTGACTTATTTGAACTACTTAACAGAGACATGAAGAAAAAAGATTTTGATAAGGAAGACGAGAAAGAAAAAGAAAGGCATAGGAAAAGGAAACCTGAGAGGACATGGGCAAATTGGCTCCCTGGATTTTAAATCTATGCAGGCATCATTGTTAGACACAGCCATGGTGCGCCCAATCTTTATTCCAGTACCTAGATATTATATACAGGGCGTACGTTGATTTCGCGGGGTTGGCGTGGCTCCATTACGACAAATCCTTCAGAATGTGTAGCACTATTCACCCCAATATGTGCTGGGACGAGCCCAAGCCTGGATTATGGCTGCAGCATATGACACCCTCTAGACCAAACATAGGGGATAGATTTGACAGCGGACATTTTAACAGGAAGGTCGCCCCCGGTCAGAGTCCCCACCTAGGAGCTGGGCAGGCGATTCAACCCCGCATGTATTTTTGGGAGTATAACTCCCGGGGCTCTTGTACCATGCTATTTCAGACATGAGTGCAGCACATGTGGGGGTAGGCACCCCAACTCAAAATGTTTTAGAGCCGGCCCTCAGAAACAGAATAAGGGCTCAGGAGGTGGGAAGAAACCCAGTAATGGCAGGGGTGCACCTGGAAAAGGGGCCCAGCCCAATCAGAGTTGAAGTCTTAGAAGAATGGTTAGAACATTACCCCAATAGGGAGGATGCTAATTATCTCCTAGAAGGTTTTAAATTTGGCTTCCGAATCCTGGCCCTGGGGGAGTGTAGTGCGTATATTTCACAGAAACTCCAATCAGTGTGCGGAATGGAAGATGTAGTGCAGAGCAAGATAGATAAGGAGGTTAAGGAAGGAAGGGTTCTTGGCCCCTTCCCAAACTTGCTCATGGAGAATCTGAGGGTCTCCCCATTAGGGATTGTGCCTAAAAAGGCCCAAGGTGAGTTTAGGCTGATTCATCACCTGTCCTTTCCAGAGGGAGCGTCAGTTAATGACGCTATCCCTCCAGAGCTGTGTACCGTGAGGTACACTTCTTTTGATGAGGCGGTGCACATGATTAGGAAATGCGGAGTTGGGGCGGAACTGGCAAAATGCGACATCAAATCAGCATTCCCGATTTTGCCAGTGCACCCCAACAACTTCAACCTGTTAGGTTTCCAATTCAAAGAATCCTTTTACATCGATAGGGCCTTGCTGATGGGTTGTTCAGTATCATGCGCTGCATTTGATAAATTCAGCACATTTATTGAATGGAAACTGAGGTGCACGGTGGGCTGTAATTCTACGGCCCATTACCTTGATGACTACCTTTTCTGTGGCAATAAGAACTCAGGAAAGTGTAGATTCATACTAAATAGGTTTCAGGCATTAGCCAAACAGCTGGGACTACCATTAGCTGAGGAAAAACTGAGGGGCTAGCCACATCCCTCACCTTCCTGGGTATTGAATTAGACACAATACAGCAGGCATCTCGACTGCCCAATGATAAGTTAAAGGACCTTAGGACCAGAATAGCGACACTATTAAAGAATAACAAGGTGTCACTGAGGGAGCGTCAACAAATAGTAGGGCACTTGAATTTTGCCTGCAGAGTAGTGGCGCCGGGAAGACCATTCATTAGGCAATTGTGCATGGCTATGCAGGGTCTTCATTGACCATGGCATAGAACTAGAGTTACACGGGGGATGAAAGAAGATCTTTTAGTTTGGAGTCAGTTTTTGGCAGAATTTAATGGAATCTCCTTCTGGAGAGGTGAGATTGGCTTAAAGGCCGATTTCCAAGTACATACTGACGCGGCGGGATCATTAGGATTCGGTATCTACTTCAAAGGAAGGTGGTGCATGGGCACGTGGCCCAAAGAGTGGCACCTGAAGGGTATCACTAGAGATTTGACGTTTTTAGAATTTTTCCTGATAGCTTTGGCTGTGGGCCGAAGAGTGGTCAAATTCCGTGGTCCGGTTCTGGTGCGACAATCAAGTGGTGGTTTACATAATAAACAACCTTATGTCGCAATCAGAACAGGTCATGACATTGGTCTGGGCATTTACGTTGCGGGCATTGCAGTTTAATGTTTTGGTGCATGCCCGGCACGTGCCAGGTCTGGAAAATAGGATAGCTGATGCATTATCGCACCAACAGATGGACCTGTTCAGTGAGCTAGACCCTGGAGCCAAGGAGTTTCCTGAAGTGCTGCCCCTGGAGGTCTGGCAGATTGGCATGAGGATGCATCAAGAGTGATAAGTTTGGCTCTGGCACCGAGGACAAGGAAGGGTTATTCGGCCGTGAGTATAGAGTTTCAGGAATTCAGGAAAATGTTCAACCTTGAGCCGAAATGGCCGGCTTCGGTGGAACATTTACAGCAATTTATGGTGCACTTAAATAGAAAGGGACTGGCCCCAGGTACCATTCAGGGCAGGCTATCCGCTCTGGCCTATCATGCAAAAATCAATGGTTTTAAGATTATTCAGGGGATTATCACATAAGAAAAATGATAGAAGGGTGGTCTAAGGAGAGAGGTAGGATTCAGGATACGAGGGTCCCTATTTCACCGCTCCTATTAGAGCGTATCTGTGCACAGTGGGTGCTCTTATGTAGGGATGACTATGAGAAAGCCCTTTTTGAAGCAGCATCTCTAATGATGTTTTTTGGGGCCTTTAGAATCAGTGAAGTGGTAGCAGCAGGAAAACAGGATAAGTCCAGGTTAGCCCTTCAGTGGCAAGATGTTAAGGTGGAAGAAGGAAGGGTACAAATCCTCATTCCACGATCCAAGGCCGATCAATTGGGCAAGGGTACGCAGATTACTTTAGGTCAGTGTAGTATAAGCAGCATCTGCCCTGTTAGAGCTACACAGGTATATTTGAAGGTCAGAGGGCAACACCCTGGTTACTCCAGCACACTGATGGGTTGCCTTTGACAAAATATCAGTTCTGGAAACTAACCGATTTAGCGTTAGATAGAGTGGGTGTACATGGCATGAAATTTGGCACTCACTCTTTTAGAATAGGTGCAGCCTCTACTGTGGCTGCTATGGGTTATAACTCAGAGGAGATCAAGAGGCTAGGCCGGTGGTCGTCTGGCAACTACCGCAGATACGTAAGAACATTACCTAATGTATAGGCAGGGGCCTGGTCTGGTTATGTCTCCACAGGTCCTTTAAGGTCGGTGAGACGAAGACACATTGCAATAATCAGCCACGGTTATATACACTGGGCTGGGCTTTATGTTGCTGCATACCCATGGGGGAGCAACCTGGGCCTAGGGACCACAGCACAAGTTAAGTGGAAAGGACTACGAGGCATGCAATGGATCCAGCTGTGCAGGTTGGCGGCCTTTGGCCAGTCTCCACCTGATATTTTGGTCATGCACCTTGGTGGTAATGATTTAGCCAGGCATCCCGGTAAGGCTTTGATTTTGGACATTATTCGGGACCTGAAGTGGTTGAAGACCAGGTACCCTGTTATGTGGATCATGTGGTCCACGATTGTGCCGCGATTGGCATGGAGAGATGCCCAGTTTTTCCTCAATGTTAACATGGCTTGCAGAGGTGTTAACCGTGAGGTCTGCAAAGCAATCTGCAGTGGCCTTGAATCGGTGTTCGGTCACCAAAGGATCTGGATGGATAGGCCTGAGTTTTTTTTGGAACGATAGAGTCCATCTGTCCGATTTGGGTTTGGATGTCTTCCTGGAAGACATCAGGGGGGGGGGGCCCTGCTTGTTGAGCTCGAGCGGCTCAATGGCGGGCATGGGACATAGTGAGGCTAGTCCCAATGCCGTGGCAGGTAGTGTGAAAATAACAGGTATGTTCCGGTGAGTCCCACTGTAAGATCAGGTAAGCTAACAGCGCATCGGACCCCCCAGGGCTGCGGATCGTGCGATTACAGCACCTGGGGGAGAAACATGCGCTGGGCCACTTCTGGACCAACAGTCATCAAGTAAAGATGGCTCGAGGTCTGGGGGTGTTTATCTAGTGGCCAGCCGGGTTCCTGCGGTCTTAAGACCATGAGAACAGGGGGCCGGGGACTCGCCCATATGTGTATGGATTTACCTGTTCCCGCACTACCACAGGCCCCTCTTTGCCAAATGATTGGCAAATGTTGAATTACAATTAATAAAGTGTGGCCCGTGTTTTAACCCATACTACTTGTCTCGCGTCTTTATTCCGGGGTCGGGGGGCAAAAAGTGATGTGGACAGATTATATTTACCATAAACAATTGGAGGCCGTGGATACAGCAAATACAGCAGGTATGTTGGTATGGCTTCTGTCAAATAGGGCTTGATGTACTTGAGGATTGTAAGGGGAAAAGGAGAAGGGGACCGATGGGGGAAGTTGAAAGAGGAAGTTAGAGGCTATCCGAGAGGTAGAGGGGACAAGTATAATAGTAGTACACTCCTCCAATGTCCTCCAGGAATGGCTGACAGGAAGCATAAAAAACCTCATCAGCCAAATATTCTTCACATGATCTTGGCTGGTCCCTTTCCCAGAAAGCACAGTGGAGATTCAAACTCTCAACCTCTGACACTCCAAGCCACTGAGTTATAGAAATTCACTTAGATCAGTAGTTTCCAACCTTGGGTAACTCAGGTGTTCTTGGACTGCAACTCCCAGAAGCCTTCACCACTAAGTGTGCTGGCCAGGGTTTCTGGGAATTGCAGTCCAAGAACACCTGGGTTGCCACCTGGGTTGCCCAAGGATGGAAACTACTGGCCTAGATGATCACTTAAGAGTCATATATACAGTGTTATAATATCTTCTGACAATTGTGAGACAGCAGCAAGATTAGCATGTAAGAAGAGCATCAATATCTCTAACCAATGGCTCTGGGAAGTATTACCTTACACAGCACATAGTTAAACTATGGAATTTATTGGTAAAATATGTAGTGATGGATTTAAAAGGGATTAGCTAAATTCATGGAGGTTAGGGCCATTAACAGCTCCTAGTTAGTATGACTGTATATCACTTCCAGCATCAGATACCCTTCTGTATCAGTTGTGGGAGACAGAGTATGCACTTATGTCCCAATCCCATGGTCAACTGGATGGCCACTGTGTGGGCAAAATGGAGGTTGAGATAGGCCTTTGCTGTGATCCAGCTTGGCTCTTCCTGAGTTCTCTCAACATTGACCACAAGCAGCCCATCATGCAATGGTTATTACTTGCTCTAAATAAAAGATGAATGAAATACCTTTAATTTAAGGCAGGAGTGGGCTTTGTGAGATTTACAAACTATAATGCCCATTATATGTAACAATTGGCTGATTAGGCTGGGAGTGCTCGGAATGCATTCAACAGCTACTGTTTTTGCAGTCTTAATTTAAGGAATTCTCATATATGAATGCATGATAGTAAAATTATCATAATATAATTAAGTCATTTTGATCTGATTATTCATCTGCCTTTTTTTACATATTGAAAGCCCTCAATAAAAGTGCCTTTATGACATGTTCAAGAACTGTAGATGGAGCTTGTAGGCATGGTTAAGGAAAAGCTCATTTATTTATATCAGTTACTCCTTCACTACAAACAGAGTTTAAGTGCCTGCAAAGAACTGCAGATGTAAAGCTGTCCTTTAATGAATATGGCAGCCCTCAAAGGTGTGGAAACTGTATGGAAAGATGGAGTTTTTTCTCACAAGGAATTTCAGTACCAGTGTGAGTCCCTTATTGTTCTTTATGTATCCTAATACTTATTACAGTTTCCAGATATTGTTTTAACATCCAATACCTTCTCATATATTTTTTGTGCATGCCAATTATTTTCTGACCTGTGGTTATGCCTGACTCTCCTGTAGTGTAAAACTTTGCAAATGAAGAACAAGGTCAATAAAATCAATGGGGTACCAACTTCAGTGATACCAAGAACTGGGCCCATATTTTTCTAACTATATATTCATTTTGTGGCTGTCATTTAAAAACAGCAGCAAAAAGCTGCAGTATATTCTTGGCTTTCACATTTTAATTTTACTTAATACACAAAATTCAAAGTTCAAGAGGCATTATTAGTCTTCTAATTCCTATGGAAGAAAACAGGTTCAAATGTTATTTTGCTAATTAATAGTACAAGAATGGAAGTGAGTACTTAAGAAGCCTAGGGTAATTTCCAAACCTGTGCACACATACATGGATATAAGCCCTGTTCACCGCAGTGGGATTCACTTCTAGAAAAGTATTCACTAGCTTGGACAGAGTATAGTGTTAAATTAACATTGTAAGCACTGTCTTAATAATCAGTATAACTCTCCTGTGTAACTATGCCTATAATTAGGTATAAAACAGAGTTATTATGCCTAATTATATTTACATTTCCATCTTGTATATGATGCTGGGAGAATATACTTTTGTCTCAGATCTTGTAGTATGTTGTATCTATTTCCACAAGTCCTTAAGTATTCTGTTATGCCAGGGATAAGGTATCTGTGGCTCTCCAGATGCTGCTGGACTGCAATTATAATCAATCTTAGCATCATAGTAGGGATACAAATCCTCACATTGTCTTGTTGTTACTTATGGGAAGGAACCACAGTTTTTTCCTCAACCGTAAGGATATTTTCTGTTGGTATCTCCTCTGGTTTTTGTTGCAGAGTTTTGAATTTTTGGTTAAATTCCTTTAGCTGTGTAGCAGAAGTGTAGGGATTCCCAGAGCAGAATAACTTCAGGTTCCCCAGATTATTCCACCACATTTTTCTTGTCAATTGGCACTTATTGACTCAATAGCTTACTCTGGTGCATTAGTAGGAGAAAGAATAAAAGGTTTCATTACTTACAGTGAACAAATCAAAATGCAACCTGGTAAACATGACTGCTTGAAGCAACAGACCTCAACAGACTCAAAGAAAAGGAAAGAGGCACTTAGCAGAGGCAGAGCTCTCCCCAAACTCTGAGGCAAGAAGGAATGATTGGTTGGTGCTGGATAGACAGTCATCCCAGCCCAGAAAGGTCCATCCCAGCCACACCCACTAGGAGGCTGCATGTCAGGTTGCAAAAACTCCAACAGGTTTCTGCCACCTGCCCCTCTGGGCTCCCTTGTTCATTCTGATCTTAACTGTAATCCTCACAGTAGCTGGAAGAGTAACAGATTTTCCCAGGAATAGTACATTGTTGCAAGCTGTTCCTGTTATAGTGGAAAATATTTAAGGTGATTTGCTCTTGAATACATTTAGAGCTATTAACTTTACAAAAGATTGTTTCCTCAATTGTTGATACACACTGATCACGCTGCTGTGCTGTGGGGTGGGTGGCTACTGTCGCAATGAGCAGCTACACTTGCAAATCTACCAGTACTCTACTGCTTAGGGAACAAGGCTTTAGTTCTCCCTCAGAAAGAAGCTCTCTGGCCAAGTTATAAAATATCTGGTTTGCTAAAACTTAAGCAGTCACTGCAAGTGTCATCCCTTGTTGAAATGGGTGAAGGGGGTGGCTACCATACTCAATTCTGTGCTGAATTCAGTGAGTGCTCAAAAATGGCTTCTCTAATTCCAAAAACTTTGTAATACCACATCATGTTACCACTTTGCCTGCTAGAAATTGTAGCATGACAGTTACTACTAATTTAAAATTGTCAAGGCAAAATTCATTTCATTGTTTAATTGGTTGAGATAGCTCTTGTAAAAATTTAAAATTTGTAATGTTGGGCAAGTGTGTAGGTGCATGAGTTTTTGGAATGATGAGTTCTTCAACAAAAGTCATAGTTAGCTTTAAATGCTATCTGTAATCAAATGTTTGGGGCACCATTTTTGCTCAACACTTATTGCAATATACATAATTTTATTTAAGATTCTGAGCTGGAGAAGAGATTCTGTGGGAAATGACTCTTGATTTGTTCATTTGTTCAATTTATGAATGTGTGATATTGTGCTCCTGTACTCATGATTCAAAATTCCAGGAAATGGTCTGATATTGCTGCACAATGTCCACATTGCCAGCTGATAGTGAATGGTAGTGGGCACACTAACTACTGGCACAAGAGGGGAGCCTGTTGAAATTGACTATTGAAATTAAAAAAAAATTCAGAGAAATTAAATATATTAGAAAAGAGATTTTGTTTTAGTTTAGAAATAAAAATTCAAAAACGTTGGCTAGAGCCATTCAACCCCAAAAAGCTAAGAGTTTGATTGGAATAATTAAGGATGAGATGGGGGGGGTGTAATTTGATGAAGGCAAAATTGGAAGTCTTTTGGAATTATTTTCAAAAATTACATACTGAGAGAAAACTCTCTTTAGAAAATATTAGGGAATATACTGAGAAAAATTTGGGGGCTAAATTTCAAGAGATGGATAGAGATTTAATAGAACACTCAATTAGAGAAAATAGGGAAAATTCCTGGAATTAGTAGGTTAGGACTGGAGTTTTAAGAAGATGTTGATACCTAAACTAAAGTATATTTTTAATAAAATAATGGAAGGAGAAGAAATTTAATTATCTTGGAAACATTCATTGATTATACTAATTCCAAAAGCAAATAAAGACTCGGTTGATCCTGGAGCTTACAGACCTATTTCTTTAGTAAATCAAGATGCTAAGATATTTACAGTAATATTGGCAAAAAGAAAGAATAACTTTATTACTAAATATATTAAAGTAGATCAAAGTGGTTTTATGATATGGAGGCAAATGGGAGATTTGACTAGCATATTTTTAAATGTAATAAATGTTATAAAGAAAGGATGAAAACTGAAATAATTTAATTAGATATTTTTAAGGCTTTTGATTGTTGGAATGACCAGCATTCAAAATGATAATACAGACATTAGATTTGGGGAAGAGATTCAAAGGTAAAATAAATCAATTACATTCAGAGAATATTGCAACAGTGTTAGTCAATGATGGAGTAACAGAGTAGATATCTTTAAGCTGTGGTTCTAAACAAGGATGTCTACTTTCCCTGGTTTTGTTTCCTTTCGTCATTTGTGAATATTATTATAAAAAAGAAATTAATTTGTGGTATAGGTTATAAAGATAGAGTAAAAATTAACTTATTTGCTGATGATACTTAATTAACAATAGAACATACATGAATGGTTATGAATTGGGTAAAATTATATTTGAAAGATTTTGGAGAGACAATGGGTTTACAGATAGACTGGAGTACATTAGAGATTATGCTGTTTAACTATGATAAAGAGGAGTAAGAGTTGATCTGGAGAAATGCTGATGTTAATATTTTAAAAGTTGTTAAACACTTAGGTATCAGTATTCCAAAGAGTTGAGAGCATTTGAAATAAGAAAATTTAAACAAGTTGAAGCAATAAATTAAAAATAAATTAGACAATCTTAGGGAGATTGGATTCTCATGGTTTGGCAGAATAGCAGTATGTAAAATGAAGATTTTACCTAAGGTTATTTTTTTAAAAATTCAGGATGTTACAGATAAAGATAACTAAGAAGAGTTGAAAGACCAGCAAAATATGATTAATACATTTTGTAATGGTGAAAAAAAGAGGAAGGATAAATAAGAAGAGATAGTATGTATCTCAAAATATGAGAGGGTGAGATCTTCCTAATTTAAAACTTTATTGTATATCTAATCAAACGAGACATACAGTTGATATGATATCCCAGTTTAATAATTTATTATGGTTAAATATGGAATTACAGGAAGTTGGTGGCCACCCTAAGAATATCTTATTTAGAGAACATGATAAGGGTATGTTGATAAAATAGACAATATCTTTTAAAAAATATTCTTCTAATTTGGAACAAGTATAGGAACAAATATATTCCATCAACTTCTCCATTACACACAGTGGTAGGATTGCAAGAATTCTAAGAAAACGTTAAGCAGAATTTAGAGGAAGTATAATAATAATAATTTATTGTCATTGAACGTATATACACCGTATACACATACAACGAAATTCACAAAGAACACTCAGAGACCAGACCAAAACACACACACCCTCAAAACAATCCTAAAACCCAGAACCCCACCTAAGAGCACACAGCATCCACACAACATACAACATTACAGACCAAGTAATAGTAATATTGAGGACAAAACAAGTTATTACCAAAAGAAAACAAAAATAATTGTTAAAAATATGAGAGATCAAGAATGACAGAAATTAATAGAAAGGACTAACTTTCAAGAAGAGAAGAGAGTCAGATACTTAGGAATCAAATCACAAAGAAAAGAAGTACACTATTCAAAGTCAATTATATGAAGTTAATTAAAGAGATACAGAATAGCTTGGAGAGATGGGATAAATTACAGCTATTGTTGATGGGAAGAATAGCAACCATTAAAATGAATATTTTACCTAAAATTTTATTTTTATTTCAGACAATCCCTGTAATATTAAAACAGTCATTTCCCCAAGAACTTAATAAGATAATCATGAGATTTGTTTGGCAAGGTAAAAAACCAAGAATTAAAATCAAAGCAATGCAAGATGCCAAACAAAGAGCAGGTTTTGGTCTCCCAGATTGGGTATTGTATTATAGAGCCTGTGTATTAGTCTGGATAAAGGAATTGATAACTTTAGATAATGATAAGACTACTCAAGTTGGAAGGACATGATCTACAGTTAGGCTGCATGCTTTTTTATGGTATAAAAAAGATAAAGAGCAGAAAAGTTTCAACTCACACATGATAAGAAGAGCCTTACTAGGGACTTGGAAAAAGATTATACAGCAAATTTATCAAAAAAACACCAGGCTGGGTATCACCTATAGAGGCCTTTACACAACCTAACCTCATGACAGAAGCAAAACTTTTAAGATATCAAGATTTATTTAAAAAGGATTGTGATTTAAGGTCCAAAGAAGAGTTAGAAACACAAAACATATATCTAGACTGGTGGTCTAGAGTGCAAATGGAATCTAGGTACACAAAAGACAAAATAGAGGGCTTCTACATAGAACAAAAGGTATTTGATAAACTTTTGTTGGGTTCAAATGACAAAGCAATTAAGAAAATGTATGATTATCTGCTTGAAACTAAATTGCAAGATGAGAAGGTAAAATAATGTATGATTAGCTGGGCACAAAATATAGGACATAATATTGATATTGATCAATGGTTGCAAATATGGAAAAATAACATAAAGCTCACAAAATTGGTAAATTTTAAGGAGAACATATATAAGATGTTTTAGAGCTGGTATATGACTCTGAAAAAACTGTCAAAGATTTATGCAGAAGTGTCAAATGTGTGTTGGAAGTGTAAAGCACAAGAGGGAAGCTTTTATCATATGTGGTGGACTTGTAGAGAACCAAAACAGTACTGGATAGCAGTACATACTTTGTTACAAAAAGAATTGCTTTGTAATGTTCCACTAGCCCCAGAATTGTTTTTACTGAATATTATACCAGATAATGTAGATAAGACAAAGAGTTATTTAGTTATATATATAGTCACTGCAGCCAGAATTCTATATGCTAAGAACTGGAAGAAATCAGAGATACCGAAGCAAGAGGAGCTCCTGGAGAAGATTTGGGAAGCAGCAGAAATGGATATACTATTGGAAGTGTTGAAAGACTGTCCAATATAAAGGGCAACTGAATGATGGGATTTATTATATAAATGGCTTGAGCCAGTAGATAGAGCTTGATTAACATAGAATTAAACTAAGATGTAACTGCAAGTAGGAATCTGGAAGGGCAATCAAACTGTAGAAAGGCGAAAAGTGGACTTGATATTGTAACGTGAACAATTAGGATTTGATGACAGTATATTTTATGTTATCCTTCCCCCCCTTCCCCCCCCCCACATTCCCCTTACCTTCTGTACTCCTTAGCCAATCCCCAGCTTAAAAAAATAAAAGGAAAGGAAAAAAAGAGAGGATGAAACAAGTTATTAGGATGAAAGATTGGTTGCAAGAAGATTGGTACTTATTTTCATATATGGTGGGAATGCAATAATGTATCAAAATTCTGGCAGTTAGTTTTCAAGGCAATAAATGGAATAATTAAGTTAAACATAGAGCCATGACTTAAAATAGAAATGTTATCAATATTAGATAAGGAACAATGGAAATGGACTACAAAAGAATTATTATCAAATTTATTAACAGCAGCCAGATTAATAATAGTGTCACAATCACCTCTCCCTAAAGAGATAATGATCTTGGTCAGGGAGTCACGGTGGGTGCAAAACTACCACCTTTATTGCCTGAGGTAGGTCCTTTGGGCCTCAGAAGTGTGCAGTACATGCCCCATGGACAAGCCCGACCTAAAAGAAAACACTTGCCTGTTTACAAGGCAGTAAACAGGCAAGTTACTTACAAGGCAGTAAACAGGCAAGACTATGTGTTTCCTTTGATAGCACAACAGCCTGGTCAGGTAGGACCTCTCAATTTACATTAGCAACTATTAACCTTCTCAAATCCTCACTGGATTTAGGTGTAAGTCCTGCTGTTCAAGAGACCAGTCCTCATCTTTGTAATTACATCTAAGTAATCATCTTTGCTCTCTCTACATGTTAGCATCTAGAAGCTGGGCTATTTCACCCCCCTCCTTCACAAGACAAACCTCTCACATTCCACGACATTCACCAACCAACGAACATCAATCACATACATGAACAACCATTTTCTACATGTCTCCAGACCTCCCTCTTTCTTACACCATCCAGTTATTAACCAATCAGGTTTATGAGGGCGTAACACAGTTCACCGCCCATATTTCACATGGGACCTGCAGGTGGCTTACCTCTTCCCAATTAAGCGGTATGCTGTTTCGTCTTTTCTGGGCCTCTTCGGCCTTGCTTCCTTATCTTCGTGCCTGGCAGCACAATTCTAACAACAATCTCATGAGAATATTTCAGTGCTTTCAAATCCATCTAACACAGAACATAACAGACTCCATCTTTGTATGACTACAAGTCCCAGTTTCCTCCTCTCTCCTCACAAATAGCAAGGGATTGGAAAGTAAAATATGAGTTCCAATTAAATAAATTGTATAAAGAAATTTAGAATTAGCATTAGAAATTTGGCATTAATGACAAACTGATGTGTAATCTTAAAGTTAAGAAAGGTTTAATTAAATAAAAATATTTTTAAAGATATCTGGGTTTTTTCCCCACTCTGTATTAATAAAGGGGAAAGGTTGTGCACCTTCACAAGAATCAGAGTAGTTCTGAAGGGGATAGTGGACTGTGTGGGGAAGAAAATTGATTATATCTCCAAAGATCCCTGGGGGAGCACATTCTGTTTACTGTTTTGTCTAAATGCATTTATGTTGTTAATTGGTTAACTATGTGATTTCTGATTTTATATTCTTATATGCATTGTTTGTGACTGTAATTTTTCATTTTTAATTAAAAACAGAAAAATAAAGGAGGGCTGGGAGTTAGCAAAGATTGCCACTGGAAACCAACCACTGAAATCCATAAGTTAAAGGAATATATGTAGCAAAAAAGACAGGGGAAAAAAAATCAATTCATTTGAAAAGTGCCATTGCACAGACAATCAGAAAGGCAGAAAAGTGGGTGCTCAATCAAGTCAAGCCTGAACTCTCAGTAGAGCTAAAATGAGTAAACTGGGTCTACCCTACAATGCACATATAATGAAAATACAGAACTGATCACAGAAGACAATATTGCTGGGGAAAGTGACAGATTGTCTTAATAAAGGAAGCCACAGCTGTTAGTTTGGAAGACCTGAGCATAACTTACAGGAAAAGATAATATTGCTAGGAAGGCAGGAAGGCAGTAGGAAGACAAAACAGCCTAATATGAAATGCTATTGGTTTGAAAGATCTGAGCAGAGCTATTAATGATAGGACATTTGGGAGGTCATTAACTCACATAGTCACCACACATCAGAAATGTCTTGATACACATAACACATAACATTTTTGGAGGGTTTTTTTTAATTTACCAGACAATTGTATAGTGACAACACAGATGGAATGCTTGAAACTATGACAGGATATAGGTATCAGAGCTCTGCTAACATTGAGTAAGACCATCCCTGGTCACAAAGCAATAACCAGTAATTTCACAGCTTAGAACAAGTGAGCTTATAAAGATTTGTTCTCTATTCTTTTAAAAATATTTGTTTAGATATTTTTTACAACCAAGCACAGAATCCTTTCCCCAGAATCAATGCCTGTTTGGCCAGGAAGAAGTTAAAAAGTCCTTCTCTTGAGACTCAGTTAATTGCATCCTGACTAGACATGGGGACGAATAAAAAAATGAATTGCAATATTTGTCAGAAATCGCTGATTTGTGTAATATCACAAATCAAGGCAGGTCAGGGTAAGGAGGCAAAGGGGGGCAATGGGAAGGGGATGGGGCAGGGGGGTCTTTTTTTTTTAAGACAGCCACAGACTGTCTAAAAAAACCCTGACAAACCAATTTGTGGTTTGTTGGAAATCCCTGGGGAAATTCATGGGGCGTGGGTCATCCGTCTTGGCAACCCACGAACCACAACCAACTGCCATTTTGGCAGTTTGTCCCCATCTACATTGGAGAAGGGGACGACAGAGGATGAGATGGTTGGACAGTGTCATCAAAGCAACCAACATGAATTTGACCCAACTTCGGGAGGCAGTGGAAGACAGGAGGGCCTGGCGTGCTCTGGTCCATGGGGTCACGAAGAGTTGGACATGACTAAACGACTAAACAACAACAACCCCATCTATATTCCTGACTGGCAGGATCAAGGCAGGATCAAAAGTTCAGATTGCACTTGGAGATGATTTCCTCTTGAAGAAGGAGCCTGGTCTCAGAAATCCTGAGATAATGTTTACTGAAGCACTCCGGGCTGGAACAAACACAACTGCTCTATACTTTTTCATTGAAGAAAAACTTTGAATATGCCTTCAATATTGCAAAAAAATTCCCTGGAAATACATGGCAAAAAGTTCCCTTTTTGGAGCACTGTCACTCTATTACTTTCTTGAAAACAAGCCTGTTTTTTTGGCTTTTCAAAGAAAACTTGTCTTGTATTGTAGCCCATGTTGGGTACAGATGGGTGCTGCCAAACACCTGCACCAGCTGCTGTGTTAGATGGACCTGCTGTGGGAGGAGCCGCATATGGCGTGCCCCATCCATTAAATTGTGTATTGGCATGCGGCCAAGTCAAGTTGGGCAACCCCATGGGCAGTACATTGTAGGGTGTGGATGTAGCACAAGAATAAGGAGATCCGCCGGCCCATGGACAAGCAGATGAAGGTGTCTGGGTGTCGAGTGCAGTGGATGACTCACCGGATGATGCAGCAGCTGTACTAGGGTCTTCCACAAAGTGTGGTGTGCTACAACTAGCTTCCTCTGACCTGTCACGCCCCACCTGTGAAGCGGCTGTTGCTTCGTACATCCCCGTGGTGGCAGACCTTCCCCATCTTGGCACGCTCCGCACTGGTGGAGTAGCTGAAGCTCCATCAGTGTCCGTCTGATCCTCAACCTCATGGACCTGAGTGGACTCTAAGGCAACAAACTGATCCATAAGGTCTTGAGCCATTGCTTTCAAGTTTGCCCTCCGGCGGCTTTTAGTATCCCTAGGTGATCTGCGAGGAGAGACCTCCCGCTGCTGAAGTGTTTGTTTTGATGGCCTCTGAGCCTCAAGGGCCGAGATTTTTTCCTGCAGGTCCCTCCATATCTGCCAAGACTCCTCATCAGAAGATGATTGCTGAGGTGATACCTGTGGGGCCTGCCTTTTCTTAGCAGGATTTTTCCCCTTGCTGGTACCCAGCCCCTTCCTTGAAGTCATTCTGACCCAATTAAACCGCAGTTAACCAGAAAATGATCACCTTGCTCGCAAGTAGATGGTAACCCTCATACAGAGCACTATGAAGCCCTTTCAAACCTTACACCACTCCAAGCTGCACAGCCAAAACACCTAAGCCAGTGAACCGGCCAATAGGTGGCTCCCCTTCAAGCTTGCCACCTAACTCCAAGTATAATGACCATATAATAATTAATAATTATTACAATTCACTAGCAATTAAAAACCTAAGAATTCTATCCAATTGACTGTATCAAATGTATTAAACAGGCTAATCAATCCACCAATGAATTCTACTCCTCAGTTAAAACTGCTTTACCCTTAAAACTCTAATCAGACAATTTACTCTATCAGATAATTATTTATTCAAATTATTCTATTCTATTTCAATTAATTATAATATATTCTGATTTCTACTATAATCAAATTATTTATTTAAATACAATTAAATGTTCTTAATATTAAACTATAATTAATTCTATCCTATAATAATTGCCAATTAATATAAATGTTAATATATTCCAAATTGCTTACTGCCCCCAATGGCCTTGGCCGCAGCCGGCCATTACTCAAAATGGCGGGGAGGGGGGGAAGAAAAAAAGAGTGCGAAAATCACTTTACAAAATGGCGTCTGCTCATCGTTATAAGACCTTAGCCCCAAAATTTAAAATAACCAACTCAAGAGATAGATGCAAAATCGCCAACACAACTGTTATAATACAAAATATATCTAAAAGACACTCTCCCCTGCTCCAATGTAGTGCGCTGTAATCTAATTAAAGTGGAGCCCCGCGCCACAGCGCGGTGGGCGTGAAAACGCACCGCCGCTTTTCCCTTCTCCCGCAATCAGACCAGTAATTAAATAAAGAAATTAATTTAAATAATGAAATAATGGTGTGATTAAAATACAACCCGGGGAGGGAGCGGAAGCTGCCCTCCCTTCCACAAGCATGCCCGCTGCTGGCGCCGCAACAACGCCCACTGTCGCACTCGCTCTGAAACTAACACTCCTTCCTTTCGGTGCCTGAAAATGGAAAGAGGGCGAAGCAAGGAGGAGCGCTCCTTTAAATACTCACGCTCCCCACTCAATCACCAGTCACATGACACAGGACAGTCTCGCCTCATCTGGGATGGTGGGCAAACGCCAGCCACGCTGTTCAAGGTCAGTAGACCATCCAGCGGCTGCGATCTTCTGCTTCTTTATTAAAACCCTGTGTGCCTCCTGGAAATGAGAATGAATGTTTCTGTTGTAAGATTAAATATTTTCTGCGATTACTGCTGCTGTGAGTTGACATTTCAACTTTATCTTACTATGAAAGGGCTTTGATTGCAATGGAAGGATTGCTTGGGGGCAAGGGGAACCTGAGTGCTAAATGGTACTTCCTGGCTAATTTGGAATGGGGTGGAAGCTTGCACCTCCAGTGGTCAATGGTGGAAGAATAGCAGTGGCCTGATTGTGTCAGATGTCTCAGGTGTGTGGCCTGCTGGATATGAACAGAGAAGAAAATCTCTAGTCAAACAGCAAATTGCCTGCTCCTCGGATTCTGACCTCTTATTGCAATATCTTTTCCTTCCTATGGGCACCACTGAAACATGGCAGGGACTCCATATTATGTACAAGACATTTAGGGGACAATTACATGCCAGTAAGCCTCACTGAAGTAAAAGGTATTTATTTCGTAGGAGGCATGCACACAATTACAAAGTTGATATGAATTACTGCTGTACAAAACTGCCGACAAAATCATAAATACAAAATCATGTAATGAACACTCCCAATGTATACATTGTTTGTAAGCTCTGATTCTGCAAAGGGAATTGTAAACTACTTTATAGCTAGAAAAACCCTAGAAAAAGTCATCATAAGTTGGAGCCCACTTGACAGCACACAAGTATAATCTTCATCCTTACGTGACATGGTTTTCATTTCTAGACAGTAACAGCAACATGTGAATAAATGAATGAACGAGTGAATATCAACTTCTGAGTTGTTAGCAGCCCAACATTTCTTTGTCTGCCAAACCATGAGGTAAAAGCAACACTAATAATCCAGGACAGCAAGTATAACATAATTAATCATGTTCAATGTTCTTTATCATGAGAAAGAAAAGGGCAAACAAAGAAGCTTACTGAGGTCATGACTACTGATCTCAAGCAGGATCATATAAAAAAATATTCCTGTTAGCCAAAGAGAATGCTGCAGCCGCTGACGAGCCATGGCTTCGGGCAGTGCGGCTGGCTCTTTGCCTTCCACACTCGGATAACGCGAGACTAGAAAGTCTCTCAAGAGCTCTAAAGGGTGATGGGGGAACGCTATGTTATTTAAGGGGCGTTCCGCCTCGAGCTGCCCTCTTCTTTTTCTGGCATTGAGAAAGAAAGAGCTCCGCTCCTGGATGCAATTGCAACCTGCGTCATCGCCAAGACTCAATTGTTCCCGAAGGAAGGGAGGGTAGCATCGGCTCCCTCCCAGGGTTCTGTTATTGAATTTCTCTTTATTATAAGGGTTGCAAGAATTTTGTTGTTAAAGTAAAAAGGATTGTGAATTGACCGGGAAGCACGAATGGGGCGGCAGCGGTGGCGTGGCTTGCACCAGCCGCGCTCAGGCACAGAAGCGGGGAATAAAACACACACACATATATATTAAAGAACAAATTTAAGTTATACTACTTACAATCAAGCCGGACTATAGGGTGGTAGGCCCGGGGTCCCGGTATTAGGTAGTTTGGGCGGCTGATATTTAGTACATCCTCAGAGTACGTTTAGGCAGGAACAGGGGGTGCAATTCCCCAGCCTTGACGGTTGCTATTCAAACACCTGCCCCCCCTGCTTCTCTTTGTTCATAGTGGCTTGGAATTAGACCCACGGACCGAAGGGACGACTAGGCCCATATTGCATAAGGCCTGGTTTAAAAAAAGAAAAAGAAAAAGATAAATCAAATAAATTTAAAGAAATAATAAATTTGAATTAAAGTAATTAATAAATTAGATACAAAAAAGAGAGGGGAAGAGGAGAATTAATAAATTGATAGTATATTAAATAAGTAAATTATTACTAATTTTTAACCATCATTAGGAAATGAATTTATTATTAATAGCAATTAATTGATAATCAGCGAGCATTGTCATTTAAACTAATTAATCTATTTAAGAAACTACAGATAAAAGCGGTTGATCAATTTAAATTAATAGTTAATTTTAATAAGGACAGCAAGTCGTAAGGATAATCAAGCACCAGACAACAGATTAATTAGAACTTAAACATTTAGGGTCTCATAATTGGAGAATAGACAGGACCCTCCCTATTTTGGTACAAGTGGTTTGTCATGTAGTCTGTAGGTCACTAAGTAAAGAACCCAGATCATAGTGAGTGAGCATAATTAAGAAACAATGACAGTTACGTTCTTAGGAAGCACTAGAATTGGAACCCAGGTTCTTAACGAGTACTGAGAAGAATTCTCAACTGTATTGGCAACTGTATTGCTGGGGCAATCGTGGACACTTAGCTAACAGGAAGCCTCAGTTCATAGTGGCATTGAAGAAAGGTCAGGGCAACAGGAACGGGAAATGGCCAGCCAAGAAAAGGCCAGTCCCTCAGGTGTCGCCTTCCCCAATCCTCTTCTGATGAGGAATCTTGGCCAGTATGGCAGGAACTGTAAGAAAGATCTCTGTATTAGAGGCCGAGCGGCTGGCGAGACAAGCCCCACAGCCATGCGAGATTCAGCCTCGCAGATCAGCCAGGAATGCCAATAGCCAACGCAGCGCTAAGCTCAAGATATAGCGCATGATCTAATGGCCAGATTTGCTTTTCTCAAGGCAGAGCAGCTACTGGAAGCGACCTACAGATGTGACGCAGATGGGGCTTCCTCGACACCACGGTCACGGCATACGGAGAAGGGGAGAAGGTCATAAACTCCTGTGATGACCGAAACAGTGACCGTGAGCCAAGAGCGCAAGTAGAAACATGTGAAGTCGGCCCTGGCAGTCTATACGCTGGGGATGAATCAAGTATGGCAATGACCTCATCAGGTAAGTCAGCCGCTGCACCGAGCACGTAAACACCGATCCCCGCATGGCCTTGGGCCGGTGGTAGTCATTTCATCACACCTTACACACAATACAATTCACAGAGTGGGAGATTTCCCAACACTGCACAGCCAGGCTCCAGTCCACAATTCAGTGGCTGGGGCACAGGGGTTTGGCCTTACCCGGTTGTCCCTGACATGGGCTGTAATACCGTGCCGTTGCATGTGTTGCCGTGTGGTGACTACTTGATGCCTTTGGGTGATCATCTCAACCTGGGAACACATGAAAAAATATGGTAAGGATATTATGTGGATGTTTTTGAGTTATTGAATAGAGAGGTAATGAGGAAGGATCTCGACAAGGAAGACGAAAAAGAAAAGGAAAGACGTAGGGGGGAGAAATCTGACAGGACATGGTCAAATTGGCTGCCTGGGTTTTGATTTACACGGCGGCGATACTCAGGGCTCAGCCGTGGGGGGGGCTGATCCCTCTTTCAGTACATAGATTTAATTTATAGGGCCTATGTTGAATTCACGGGGCAGGTGTGGCAAAATTATGACAAATTGTTCCGTATGCAGAACGTGATTCACCCGAATCTTTGTTAGGACCAGCCCCTACCGGGCCTATAGCTGCAGCGCATGACCCCACTAGGCCAAATTTTGGCAACAAGTGTGACAGCGGACAGTTTAATAGGAAAGTCGCTCTTGGGATGAACCCCCACCCTGGAGAGGGGCAGGCAAGTCACCCCACCTACTCTGTTGGGAATATAACTCCAAGATCACTTGCAAAGAGACCATGCCGCTTCAGGCATGAGTATTCCACGGGATAAGGTCAACACCCAAATACATCATGTTTTAGGGCCGGCGCTCCACATCAGAACAAGGGCACGGGAGGTGACAAAAATCCAACAGTGGCGGGGGTGCTCCTGGAAAAGGGACCCAGCCCAATTAAGGTGGGGCTTTGAACTATGGGCTGCTCATCGACATGTGCCGCATGCGAATGGTTCAGCTCAATTATTGAATGGAAGCCCAGGTGTTGGGCGGGCTGCAAGTCTACAGCTCATTTTCTTGATAACTACCTTTTCTGTAGGAACAGGAACTCAAGAAAACGTAGATTCAGCCTAAACAGCATTCAGGCATCGTCAGAGGAGCTGGGACTACCCCTGGCCGAAAGAAAAAACTGAGGGCCCAGCCACATCCATGACTTTCCTGGGAGAGAGCTGGACCTGATGCAACAGACATCGCGGTTGCCTGACATTAAATTAGAGGACCTTAGGATCAGGATAGCGACACTATTACAGGTGAAAGGTGTCTCTAGCAAGCTCCAGGAGATTGTTGGTCACCCAAACTTCGCTGGTAGAGTGGTAGCACCTGGGCGCACATTTTGCAACAATTGTGCAATGCCATGAAGGGTCGGCATCGACCATGGCATAGGACCAGGGTCACTTGGAAGGAAAAAAGATCTATTAATATGGAGTTTATTTTTGGCAAAATTTAATGGGATGGCCTTTTGGAGAGGCAAAATCGGGCTGAAAGCAGACTTGCAGCTTCATTTGAATGCAGCAGGTTTGTTAGGGTTCAGGATTTATTTGAGGGGAAGGTGGTGTGCTGGCACGTGGCCCGATGAGTGGCATCAGAACGGCACTACCCGGGATTTGAAGTTCCTGGAATTCTTCCCAATAGTGGGAGCACTTTGGCTATGGATCGAAAAGTGGCCAAATTCAGTAGTGCGATTTTGGTATTACAATCAGGTGGTTGCTTACATTAGAAACAACCTTAAGTCACATCCAGAGCGGGTAATGACATGGGTCAGGGCATTTACACTACGGGCACAGCAGTTTAACATACTAGTAGCCGCCCCGAGTAGACATTGTCTAGGGGGGCGGGGTAGAAATCTAATAATAAATAAATAAATAAATAAATAAATAAATAAATAAATAAATAAATAAATAAATAAATAAATAAATAAATAAATAAATAAATAAATAAATAAATAAATAAATAAATGTATCGGGTTTAGAGAATAGATTAGCTGAGGCATTGTCGCACCAACAGATCGAGCTCTGCAGGGAGCTAGACCCCGGAGCCACGGAGTTTCTGGAAGTTCTGCCCCGGAGGTTTGTCTAATTGGTGCGAAAATGTAGCACGAGTGATGGTCAACCCAGAGCCAACGTGGCCGGCACTGGTCGAGCATTTACAACAATTTATTGTGCATTTAAATAAAAAGGGATTGGCACCTGGAACTATACAGGGTAGGTTGTCAGCATTAGCCTTTTACGAGAGGTTAATGACTATAGGGATTACTCAGGGGAGTACCGTATAAGAAAGATGATCGATGGATGGTCCAAAGGGAGGGGTAGTGTCCAAGATAACAGGGCCTCCATATCGCCTCTGTTGGTAGAGCGCATTTGTAGGCAGTGGGGAACTCTTGTATAGGGACGAATATGAAAGGGTCCAGTTTAAAGCGGTGTCACTAATGATGTTCTTTGGGGATCATAGAATTTGAGAGGTAGTTACATCTGGAAAGAACGACAAGCCTGTGCTAGCCCTGCAATGTAAGATGTTAGGGTTGAAGAGGGGAAGGTACAAATTCTTATTCAGCAATCCAAGGCCGATCATCTAGGCAAGGGTACCCAAATTACCCTAGGGCAGTGCTGCATGAATATCATCTGTCCTGGGAAAGCCTCGCAGGCATGTTGGAAGGTTAGGGGAGAGGACCCTGGCTATTGCTTTCAGTGTAATGATAATTCACTTTTGACGATGTATCAGTATGGAAATTGACGGATTTAGCATTAGGTAGGGTAGGTGTCCAAGGTATTAGGTTTGGCACACACGCCTTCAGAATTGGTGCAGCCTCCACTGTGGCTGCCTTGGGTCATAGCTCGTAGGAAATTAAACGTTTGGGTCAGTGGTCTTCATCCAGTTACTGCAGATGTATAAAAACACTCCCTGCCATCTGGGCAGGAGCCTGGTCTTGTTATATCTTTGCAGGTCCCTTAGGGTCGGTAAGACAGAGGCACATTGTGACTGTCAACCACAGCTATGTATGCTGGGCAGAGCGTTATGTGGCTGCATTCCCATGGGGAGTGACAGGGGTCTTGGAGCCAGAGCACATCGCATGGAAAGGGCTGTGCGGCATGCTGTGGACCCAGCTTCGCAGGGTGGCGGCTTTAGGCCAGTCTCCACCAGTTGAGTTGATGGTACACCTTGGCGGTAATAATTGGCCTGGCATCCTGCAAAGGCATTGATCCTGGACGTTATACGCAACTTGAAATGGTTGAAGGCCAAGCACTTGGCCATGCGTATCGTGCGGTCCACGATCATACCTCGATTGGCATGGAAAGATGCCAAGTTTTTCCCTCAACGTTAACACGGCACACAGGGGTGTTGACCGTGAGGGCTGCAGTGCGGTCTGCAGTGGCCTTGGCTCGGTGATTGTCACCAGAGGATCCGATCGGATAGGCCTGAGTTTTTTCCTCAACGTTAACACGGCACACAGGGGTGTTAACCGTGACAGCTGCAGAGCGGTCTGCAGAGGCCTTGGATCGGTGATTGGTCACCAAAAGATCTGATTGGATAGGCCTGAAATTTTCCCTCAACGTTAACACTGCACACAGGGGTGTTAACCATGAGGGCTGCAGTGCGGTCTGCAGTGGCCTTGGATCGGTGATTGGTCACCAGAAGATCCAATTGGATAGGCCTGAGCTTTTTCCTCAACATTAACACGGCATACAGGGGGTTGACTGTGAGGGCTGCAGTGCGGTCTGCAGCGGCCTTCGATCGGTGACTGGTCACCAGAGGATCCAATGGGATAGGCCTGAGCTATTCCTCAACGTTAACACGGCACACAGGGGTGTTAACTGTGAGGGCTGCAGTGCGGTCTGCAGCAGCCTTGGATCGGTGTTTGGTCACCAGAGGATCCAATTGGATAGGCCTGAGCTTTTCCTCAACCTTAACACGGCACACAGGGGTGTTAACCACGAGGGCTGCAGTGCGGTCTGCAGCGGCCTTCAATCGGTGACTGGTCACCAGAGGATCCAATTGGATAGGCCAGAATTTTTTCGGAAAGATGTACTCCATCTTTTCGATTTGGGTTTGGATGTCTTCCTGGAAGACATCAAGGGGGGCCTGCTTGTTGAGCTCGAGCGACTCGATGGCGGGCATGGGACTTAGCTATGCTAGTCCCTATGCTGTGGCGGGTAGTGCGGAAAAAACAGGTATTTTCCGGTGAGTCCCACTGTAAGATCAGGTAAGCTAACAGCGCATCGGACCTCCTAGCACTGCAGTTCGTGCGATTACAGTGATTGGGGGGAAAGATGCGCTGGGCCACTTCCGGACCAACAGTCATCAACTAAAGATGGCTTGAGGTCTGGGGGTGTTTATTTGAATTTTCAATCAATAAAGTGTGGTCCTTGTTTTAACCCATATTATTTGTCTCGCGTCTTTATTCCGGGGTCGGGAGGGCAAAGAAACCTGGTGGCCAAACCTGTATTTGCATTCAGCTGTTTAGAAGATTTGTGTAATAAGATGCTCTGAATATTTAGTTAAAGAAGGGAAATGAGATAAATTTACTGATAAATTAAAAATAACATATACTGTCAGATAAAATAAGCAAAATATATTGTATTTGATATTTTATGAAAAATTGCCATAGGAAAGGTTGATGCAGTAACTGTTGTAACAGAGCAGCAATACATGTTCAGAGTCATCTAAATTTGCAACCGGATGAGAGAATGAGCAGATAGCTAGACAAATGAGCCTGAGTGTGTTTTTCCCACTTGTCATTTCTAGATCTACAAGCAGATTAGAACACTTGAAAATTCTTATTTCTCCTTCTTCCCCTGAAGGCAATTTCTCTCTCTTCTTCTACTGACTAAAAAAAGCAGCAGGCACAGGGTTTCATAACTGCTTTTGAGGTGGTCTGTATATGTGGAAGCCAACTCTAGAAGTGTCTGTAAATAAGTTTATTTAGAGAATAAACTTATTTTATTCTGTAAATAAATATACTATCCCTAAATTGTTTTCCTGAGATAATACATCCTGCCCCACCCTTGCTTAGCTAACTGTCTCAGAGTAGCTACTTCCCATTCCATTCCATACACACACAGTTCAATGCTGGCTGTATTCTGACATTATAATAAATGAAATAATCCTAACACTTATATAAGTCTTCAGCCCATTCTTTGGTTAGTTATTCAAATTAGTAGGTGAACTTGATTTTAGCTTCAGGGCATGTTTGCCTATCTCAGGTGCAGAGAAATTGCAGCCCACTGAACAGAGATAAGAGACTTCCCTTCCTACCTCACCTCCTATACTAAAGCACTAAAGCTTTAAAAGCTGCCACCGATGTCAATGGAGGTTTTTAAAAGCCTACTTTTGCAAGGGGGGGTGTTCAGGGAGGTTGCTGCTTAGGAGAAATTTATTTTTATTTATTTATTTATTTTATTAGATTTATACCCCGCCCATCTAGACAAAAAGTCTACTCTGGGCGGTTAAAAGGTTAACCCTCCCTTTTCCAAATTCATTATCCTCCATCAAGTAATATTCCTCCTCACTGCAATGAGATGCTTTACAAACTTCTGTGGATGTCATAAATAATCTTTTAAAAGTATGACTCCTTTGGGAGCAAACTGATGTGTGCTGGAGTGTGCACCTTAGGGACTATGGCAGGTTGCAGCAACAAAAAGTTAGAATGAGTAGTAGTACATTTTTCTGCCTTCCCACTCAAAAATAGATTCAAATAGACATCTCTCCATTTAGATATTGCTTCAGTGCCAGGCAAAATAATTGAAATAACTTCATTCTACTAAGTTTCCATATTTGAGTAGCCGTGTTTTTCATGAGTTTGACAGAAGCAGCAGTAGCAGTCTACTTTTGTGTATCTTTGGGTCTTTCTCCTGTCCACTGTTCCAAATGAAAAGATTAGAATTAGCCTCTCAAAATAACAACAATAATAACAGCACTAATGAGGGAAATCTCTCAAAGATCGATCTAAAGAAATTTCCCCAATAAAGGAAAGGACACTGCCCTGAATCTTTCCTGATTTCATTTGAGAGGGCATGCTGGGACTTTAATGTTAAGGATGATGAAAGGATGAAGGTTTTGAGATCCCAAATAAGTGGAGATTTAGCTGAGTTGTATTCTCAGATGCCCCTAGTGTTGCCATCCTTCTGCTGTCAGAATTTACAAAGGGGGGAGTGTTGCCAGGACGTTCTAATACTAAGTTTTAACATAGCTTGAATGTAAAATGATTATAAAATGATTATGCCTTATGTAGCCGCCATGGCAAGTATTACTGTGAAATTGTTTGCATTCTCTGTATGCTGTCTGTATACATTATGGATTTTATATTGCATTTCAGTTTAGCAAGCCTTTGTCCTGTATAACTTTCTCTGTATGAAGAACACCAGGCGCTCACAGGGTTAAACTGACACAGCTTTGTGAGAATCCCTATTCAGGGCCAGCTTAGCATAACAATGTATCATTCATTCAGGAATTCACAGCGCATTCAGGAATCAGTTGCTAGCCTGTAACTTTCAACTACATACACTAACCTAGATGGCTCATCTCGGAGGACAATCCGTCATTAACCAATTTAGAGATAAGCAGATGCTACACCAAATACACAAACTTGGCAGACTTATTGACTCCACAAACCCACAGGTCCAAGAGGAGGGGTTTGGGATACAATTTGGATATTTTCTTACATCTATCAGGGCAAATAGAATGGCCCAATGGGCACCCAGTAAGATTTTAGATTAGGATTTAGGAGACCAATAGGGGATGCTGTGCTTTATTGTCCTTTGTGAAAAAAACTTATAAAATGCTTTACCAATAGTTGATGAGGGCCCCCGGTCCGCTTTTTAGGAACGGAGCCCAGCTATATGCTCAATAAATTGGCTTACATATAGACTGATCGATGCACCGTCTTGTCTGTTATCCCCGCCGGAGAATCGGGACCGAAATTGGGTGGTAACATCTGGTGCCGTGACTCGGATTCCTCCGGTGACCTAGCGTCCACAACGGGGGAAACAGGTTATTGATCACCCAGGTCTCTGTTGAGGGGCCCGCCAGCCGTTTTCCCCGGTGAGTGCCCGAAGGGCGATTTCTGGGTGCTCCTCGTTAACATCCGGAAGCTCCATTGAAGTTCTCCGAAGAGGAGCCTGCGGACTCCTAGGGAGTTCCATGGAATACGTTTCATGGAACTCCTGGGGACCCGGGAAAGCGTGATTGTGACAGCTACCCTCCTCCGTGAAGACGCCCCACCCCTGAACTAAGGCTCCGGCCGCCGACGTTCATGGGGTGATAGCCAGTGCACGAAGGACGGAGCTTGAGTGGATGCGCGCAAATGAGCGGAGTGTTTGAAAAAGGGGAGTGAAAGAAGGGAAGTGAGACTGCTCCCGGGTTCTCAGGAAAGGGATAAACATAGGCTTGGCCAAGCAAAGGGTTAAAACCTACTGAGCCGCCGCCGGGATGGGCGGCGCCTGCAGTGGGGCACGACGAGACTGCGGGACGCCGCTGAGTTGTGTGAACGATAATTGGAAAAGCCTGGTGGGCAGGAGATCTGGGCTCAAAAAGAGGTGCATCATTAAATTATGCACGGAAGTATGGCCCTTAGCCATTCCTGCATGGCCGAAAGAAGGAAGTTTTTCCAAACCTGCGCTCAGAGACCTGGCAAGGTGGGCGGAGGAGGAGGCAAGGAAAGGAGAGGAAGACAATATCAGATATGCCACCTGTTTTTTGACTGTGGCAACAGAACCCTGGCGCTTTAAGGGAGCCTCCGAGATAATCATGCGAGAGGCCCGCCAGGATCCGCTTAACTTGAAAACTTGGCCCCCTCCTTCGCCAGAGTTCCCGCCTCCTCCGCCGCCAGAGTATCAAGAGCATCGTGAGTGCCCGCTTCCACCGCCACCCCCCCCCCACCGGAGACGGAAGATTCCTATAAGATATTGGTCGCAGCGATACGTGACTTAACGAATTCCAACCTAGCAACCAACAAGCGGAAAATTTTAGAAGACTTCGGTGGTGAGTATATTCCCCCTCCTGTCATAACCCCTACGGCCCCGCCCCTTCCATATGGAGTTCAGGATCCCCATATGCTGGATGAAGGGAACCCGATTCCGCAGCCACAGGTGCAGGCACCGCAGGTGGGGCTTCCTGTCCCGGCAATACAGGTACATGAAGTAGGGGGATCGGGAGGTGATAATCACGAGGTGATAATTGGTAGAAATTGCCTTCAAGGTCTATAACAACAGACCGCTAGAAAGAGAAAAGAATATACAGAAAGTGATGTATGCTGGCACACAGGGAGATTATTACAGGGGAGGTGGCCCCCGCACTCCTGGATACCCCCGAGGGCCCCGGGGGAGAGGGAGAGGGGGCAGAGGTTTTGGCCAACCGGGAGACAGAGGGACTGGACAGTACCCAAATGCTCCCGGTTCCGAGTGCAGAATCTGTGGGGAATTTGGCCACTGGGCACGGACTTGTGCACGGAATTCTAATTTTCCTTGCAACATCTGTCAAGAATTTGGACATTGATCCGATTCATGTCCCCAGCGACAGCCTTCTGTAGGTCGTGGACAGCAACACACGCAAGTCCTCCGCCAAACCAGTCACCCTGGTCCCGCGCCAGTATATGCACTGGGAACTGACGCAGAGGAGCAGGATTGATGGGATCCAGGGGTTTTTCATCTTCCGCCCGAGCACCCCATACTGGATTTAAGGGTGGGTGATCAAAATGTATCCTTTTTAGTAGATACTGGAGCTACACATTTGGTCCTTAAGACCAAGCCAAATGGAATGGCCCTCCGCCCAAATTGTCCCTCCCGAAATGTAATCGATGCATCTGGAGGGGTAACTACAGTTCCCTTCCTACCCCCTGTCCGTGTGGGGCTCAAAGGTTCTACATTGGACCACGAGTTTCTCTATATTGAACATTGCCCAGCTAGCCTATTGGGCAGAGACCTGTTGATGAAATTGGGAGCGAAGTTAGAATTTTTCCCAGAGGGATGCCGCATTACCTTTGCGAGCCCCGCAGCTACCGCCTTTTTGCTCACCTTAAAAAGTCCCCGGCTTTCGCCGGCTGCACTGGACCCTCTTCTGGCTCAAGTAATTCAGCAAGTAGTCCCATGGGTTTGGGCAGACGGTACCCCTGGCCGCGCTAAACGGGCAGAGCCAGTACATGTGCAATTGAAACCCGGTAGAGGTCCGGTCCGTATTAAGCAATATCCCTTGAAAACAGAAACCAAATTGGGACTACAAAAGGTTTTGATCCCTCTGCTAGAAGCTGGTGTCATTGTACCCTGCCGCTCTGATTTTAACACTCCCATCATGGGAGTTCCGAAAAAGGAAGGAAAATACCGGTTGGTTCAAGACTTGAGGGCGGTAAATGAGGCAACCCGAGATATTACCCCAGTGGTACCAAATCCATACACCCTAGTCACATTGATTCCTGGCTCACATGCTTATTTTACCTGCCTAGACCTGAAGGATGCTTTCTTCACGGTCCCATTAGCCCCAGACTCATACCACATCTTTGCCTTCACATGGGAGGACCCCCCAGAGACCCCGGGAATACCCTCGGGCCAGTATGCATGGGGGTATCTCCCGCAGGGCTGGCGAAACTCACCACCGATATTTGGGGAGACATTAAGCAAAATTTTACGTCTATGGGTTCCCAAGGTGCAAACTCGAGTCATTCAATATGTGGATGACCTCTTAGTGTCCACGGTAGACCGGGAGAGTTGCCTGGAAGCCACAGTTGACCTCCTAAACTTTTTGGGGTACGAAGGGTTCAAGGTATCTAAGGACAAAGCTCAGATTGCGAGGGAAGAAGTAAGTTATTTGGGGTTCTTGATCTCCAAGGGACAGAGAAGGTTGATGGGAGATAGAGTCAGTGTAATCTGTGCAGTTCCACTCCCAGACACCAAACGAGGCTGGCGCACTTTCATTGGCATGGCGGGGTTTTGTAAAATTTGGATCCCAAACTTTTCAGTTTTGGCAAGACCCCTACATGAGGCCCTGAAGGGACCGGGAGAGAGGGTAGAGAATACGCCTGGCATGAGGAAGGCTTTCGAGGCCATCAAGCAGAGACTCCTCTCCGCACCGGCATTGGGACTACCCGATCCAGAGAAACCGTTTGAACTGTTTGTGCATGAGAGGACCGGCTTGGCACTCGGAGTCCTGACGCAGCAGGTTGGCAATTCGCGGAGGCCAGTTGCCTACCTCTCAAAGTTACTGGACAACGTGACGAAGGGTTGGCCCTCATGCTTGAGAGCAGTCGCTGCGACCGTCCTCCTGGTGAAGGAGGCGCAAAAATTCTCGTTGGGAGCTCATATTGCCGTACATGTACCACACGCAGTGGCAACTGTGCTGGAGCAAAAGGGAGGTCTCTGGCTGTCGAACGCGCACCTTACCAAATATCAGGCACAGCTCCTAGACTGCCCAGAACTCCGGCTGGTCACGAGTACTTGCCTTAACCCTGCCACTCTTCTCCCGACCCCGCAGGCTGAAGGGGAGCCCATCTTGCATGATTGCATTCAAACAATTGACACTGAGTATTCCAGCAGGAAGGATCTCAAAGATTCTCCCTTGCCATATCCAGATTTGGAATTTTTCGTTGACGGTAGCAGCATAGTGCGAGATGGCATACGGAAATCAGCATACGCAGTGGTCACAAACTCTGCCGTTGTTGACACCCGTTCCCTGCCACCGAGCACTTCGGCTCAGAAAGCTGAATTGATAGCTCTAACACGAGCTTTACAATTGGCACAAGGGCTAAAAGTAAACATCTACACTGATTCTCGCTATGCCTTTGGCGTGCTCCATGCCTTCGGTGGTCTTTGGAGGAATCGTGGGTTCAAGACAGCTGAAGGGGAGAACATTAAACACCTCCATGAGGTCCAGGACCTCTTAGGGGCTGTACAGCTACCATACAAAGTAGCCATCATGCATGTAAAGGGACATGGTAAGGAGGCAGACGCAAGGGTGAGGGACGGAAATAGACTAGCAGATGAAACGGCTCGAAGGACTGCCGAGACTTCCCTCCTCACAGCAACAGTTGCCCCAGTACTACCAGCCCCTGTTGTTCCCTTGCCGCAACCCCCACAATATTCTAAGAGGGAGAGGAGAGATGTGGTCGAGAAAGGGGGGAAGGTTGGTGAGAATGGGTGGCTCTATACGGGAGATGGGAAAATTGTTTTGCCTCGAGCCCTGACAAGACACTTACTTTGGGAACTCCATAGACGTACACACGCAAGCCCACAAGTTATGGTTGACAGCATTAAATCATGGGCATATGGGCACGGACTCCTGTCCACCGCTCAAGACATTGCAGCCGCCTGTGAAACTTGCTGCAAGAACAACCCCCATACTGGAATTCGCAAAGGTCCCATGGGGACACTGCCGAAAGGACTCTGGCCAGGAGCAAAATGGCAAGTTGACTTCACTGAACTCAAGCCCCATAAGGGCTACAAATATTGCTTAGTTTTTGTTGACACACTCACAGGCTGGCCAGAAGCTTTCCCCACCCGTACTGAACAAGCCAAAGAAGTCGTCCGCTGCCTTTTGCATGACATAATCCCTCGCCATGGTATCCCATGGGAGGGGATTTCCTCAGACAATGGCCCCCACTTTGTGGCTGACGTTGTCAAACAAGTAGCTGCCTACTTAGACATCGATTGGAAGCTACACTCCTGTTACCGCCCTCAGGCATCCGGGCAGGTGGAGAGACTTAATCAAACTTTAAAGTCCCACCTCCGCAAGATGTCCCAAGAAACAAATTTAGGCTGGGTTGATCTTTTGCCTCAAGCCCTCCTTCGGGTCCGTATTCTTCCAAGAGGGAGATTGGCTATTAGCCCCTTTGAAGCCATGTACGGGCGCCCCTTTGTTGTTACTAACTTTCGCTCTGGGAACTCCTCCCTGCCTAAGAAAGGGGGGGGGGATTTGCGTAACTATCTCTTGGGCATCTCCCGCCTTTTGCAGGACTCTCACAGCCAGCTCCTCGAGAAGACCGCTGCAGCTGTTGAGACGCCTCTCCATTCCTATTCTCCTGGCGATTGGGTCTACACTAAGGCGCTGTCGGACTCCCCGTTCGCGGAGAAGTGGAAAGGACCTCTTCAAGTGCTGCTGACGACACTGTCCTGTGTTAAAGTTGAGGGTCACGCTGCCTGGCTCCATTACACGCGGGTCAAACCAGCTTCACCCCCGCAGGACTACATTCCGCGTCCTCCTTCTACTCCCCGGAAGCAGTGGACTGTACAAGGACTCGATGGTCTGCGTTTTCTCTTTAAGAAGCATCCTCAGCGACCCGACCAAGATGATTCCTAAATGTTGTGTTATTTTCTCTCTTTACCTTTCTCTGTATTGCCGGACGGGGGATTTCCTTAAGGACAATACCATGGTACGTTTGCATCAACAAGTTGTACAACACTCTTCCTTGCCTTCCTGTTGGATTTGTTCCTTTTTCCCTTTCCACGCCCAGCTTGGTCTTCCCTCCTGGCTGGTCCCTCTCACGCTGGATGACTGGTACAACAAGTCAATTCAGACTATTGGGGTAGGCGGATCTTCTATCTCCCCTTTTAAACTAAAGGGACCCCAACAACCGGCATCAATTTGCTTCAATAGAACTGTGGGTAAATCTCCCTCCCTAGGGGAATGGGGAAATTGTACTTTAACGTTCCTTTGGGATGGGGTCTCATGGAAAATTGACCAGGACAAGGCTCCGTTTCTTTCCCATGATCGCAACAGAACTCCTTATGTCCTGTACGCTTTATTCATTCGATATGCACTGGGTAGCCCTGAACCAAAACCCCTCATTGTCACTGCTTTACATGTCCTGCAAACCGGTCATCCCCTTAAATTAGAATCTGGGTTCTGGTGGCTTTGCGGGTTCACAGCCCTTAAGGTTTTGCCTGCAGGATGGGAGGGTATTTCCACTGTCGGATGGTTATGGCCTGGCGGCATGCACCCTCAGCCTGTGTCTGCCATTCAATTTTCTAGCCGTTCCATGCACCGTGTTGTCAGAGCTTTATCCCGTCCCTGGCAATGGTCTGTGGGTACCCTTATCTCCCGCACCCTGTTGCCATCACTTGGCGTTGCGCAAAACTATAAAGACCTTTACAGGTTAGCTGATTTTGTTTATAATACGTCCATGGCATTAGAAGCACTGGAGAATGTCACTAGTGACATCCAGTCTCGCTTGCAGTCAGAACTCATTTCTATTAAGAACATGGTCCTGCAACATCGTTTGGCTCTAGACATGATGCTTCTCCAACAAGGTGGCTTATGTGCTTATATTAACGAGACCTGTTGTATGTATCACGATGAGGAAACAGGTCTCATTCTGGACCATGATATGTTAGCTTCCATGGTTCAGAAACACCGATCCGATCGCACCCGTACTTATAATGCTTTCAATGCCGAGAACTGGGAGAATTGGGACTGGTCCAAATTGACTTCTTGGCTCCCTGACTTCTCCACCGCTAAAAATGTTGTTATTGGTATTATTCTACTTATTACGGCCACTCTTCTAATCGGACTCCTTGCAAAACTTTTGCCTGTTGCCTCCGGCTTATGCCCCACTTGCCCCCGCCGCCGGACGGTGCCCCCCTTCTGTTAAAATGGATGTAAATTCCGCCATCCTTCTGCTGTCAGAATTTACAAAGGGGGGAGTGTTGCCAGGACGTTCTAATACTAAGTTTTAACATAGCTTGAATGTAAAATGATTATAAAATGATTATGCCTTATGTAGCCGCCATGGCAAGTATTACTGTGAAATTGTTTGCATTCTCTGTATGCTGTCTGTATACATTATGGATTTTATATTGCATTTCAGTTTAGCAAGCCTTTGTCCTGTATAACTTTCTCTGTATGAAGAACACCAGGCGCTCACAGGGTTAAACTGACACAGCTTTGTGAGAATCCCTATTCAGGGCCAGCTTAGCATAACAATGTATCATTCATTCAGGAATTCACAGCGCATTCAGGAATCAGTTGCTAGCCTGTAACTTTCAACTACATACACTAACCTAGATGGCTCATCTCGGAGGACAATCCGTCATTAACCAATTTAGAGATAAGCAGATGCTACACCAAATACACAAACTTGGCAGACTTATTGACTCCACAAACCCACAGGTCCAAGAGGAGGGGTTTGGGATACAATTTGGATATTTTCTTACATCTATCAGGGCAAATAGAATGGCCCAATGGGCACCCAGTAAGATTTTAGATTAGGATTTAGGAGACCAATAGGGGATGCTGTGCTTTATTGTCCTTTGTGAAAAAAACTTATAAAATGCTTTACCAATAGTTGATGAGGGCCCCCGGTCCGCTTTTTAGGAACGGAGCCCAGCTATATGCTCAATAAATTGGCTTACATATAGACTGATCGATGCACCGTCTTGTCTGTTATCCCCGCTGGAGAATCGGGACCGAAATTGGGTGGTAACACTAGAACAGGCTAGAGATTTTGAAGCCTATAGAAAAATGGTGTATTCTAGATTTGGGATAAATGCAGAACACCTTACACGAAAATTTCATTCCCTGACCAAAAAGCCTGAGGTATCATTCCCAGATAGGGGCTAAAGTTCTTCAATGTTTGGACAAATGGATGGAATGTGAGAATGTCACTTCTCTTGAGCAGATGAAAAATGTGATTGGATTGGAACAATTTTATTCTATTTTGCCTGGGGAATTGCGTTATTTAGTTAAGGACAAAAATCCTAAAAATCTACTAGAAGCAGGTGAAACAGCAGATTACATTGGGGAGATTCGAGACTACAAGTTCTCTGAGTAAATTTTAACAGGCAGAACTGGGACAACCATAAGAAACCCTTTAATAAAAATTACCTCAGCAAAACAACAGGAAAAGAAGGCCAGGGTAGTACTTCACCTAAATTAGCACAGCCTAGTTCTCAGACCCAAATGAACCCTGAGGAAAAGTTAAAGCTGAACAGATCTCCTCAGAGTGAGCGAAGAAGACAGTGCTATAACTGCGGGGTGTTCAGGCAGTTACAATTCAATTGTATGAAGAACAAAAATAAGAGTAAAAATGAGAAGGATGATAATCAGCCCAAGAAGGTTTACTGTTTAAAACCAGCTGAAGCCACTGAGAGAAGCAGTGACCAAGGTTCTGTCTCCATGGCAACTGGCATGACAGAAAATTCTGATCTGCCACTAGCCCAGGTCGTTCATTGTTTTCTAGTAAAGGCAGAAGATATTTTAATACATAACCCTGGTGAGAGGATTCTTATTAATGAAAAGTCTTATGTTGGAGTGGTTGATACTTGTTCTAACATAACCCTGTGTCATCCTGAGGTGATTCCTAAAGAACAAATTCTCCCAAACCAGACTGTTACCATCAAGGGAATAAGTTCTACTCCAGTAATTTTACCCATGGCTAAAGTGAAAATAAACTATAGAGATTGGATCAGAAATTGGGAAGTGGCAATCTCTGATCAAATTCCTGCACCTTGTTTAATCGGGCTAGATCTCACTAAGCATGTGCAGAGTGCTTTTGAAGTAACAGGTTCTCTGAGGGAGCAGTTAACAATCCCTGAAGGAAATATGGATTCCCTAACCTCTGAATCTATCCAGGGATGCCCCAAGTTAGAAAAGAACCATGAAGTAAACAAAATGGCTGATGAGGTTATTTTGAAAACCCCTAATGATCCTTCCTGTATTGAGGAACAGATGGAAGATAGTACTTTGAATGATTGTACTACAAAAGTTAGAGAGAATCCCATTCCACTGACCCCTGAACACCCAGAGAGGTCTATGACTGATAAAGACCTGACATATAGAGAGGGCTTACATTTGATAGAGCATGTTAAGAGTGCTTTTGTATTTACACGCTCACAAGGGGGCCAGGAATCACCCACTGCAGCAAAATTGGATACAGTAGCAGAGGGAAGCCTGGAGGGAAAAAGTATCTTTGGAAGTCAGCCTAATTATCATCCAGAAGCTGATCTTATGCTTCTAAAGAATCCAAATAAAAATAGTTTGGCTCAGGAGCAGAAGGAGGAAATTAGTTTGGTAGGTTGCTTTGAAACAGGCACCAGTACACCCACTTTATTATCTCCTGAATGCCCTGAAAGGTCTTGCCTGGATAAGGAGCTTTTATATAGAAAAAAGTCCTTAGAAGTGGCAGAGCCAAGCTTGGGAAGTACTCCTGAAAAAGAGAAAGGCTTGTATGAGGCCCAGGAAAGAGTATTCTGTCCTGAGGATCCAGTAGTAGAACTGAGAACTATAGATGGGAAAAAATTGCTTTTGGCAGGGGCGGAACAAGTAGTCCTTAAATCCTTGCAAGGCAACCCCCTATCTAGCGTATCACTGAATGAAGAAATAGAATCAGCTAACATACTCAGTGCATCTAAAACAAACCAATCATTGATTGCACTTCAGAGAAACTTGCATGAGAATATTAAAGTGACCCATGATAGTGGTCCCCCACATAGGGAAAACCTTGTAATGAAAGTACCTGTGGGTGAATGTGCGAGTGAGGAGGAAGGCGTAAGCCCTGATGTCTTAAAGAGGGACGTATCCAGAGATGTTTGTGAGGAGGAGAGGGAACTGCCTACCCTTTCCCCAGCTGAGAAAGTGAAGCCCCGAGCCAGACTTAAAGCAGACGTCACTAACAAACGACCAGCAGAGGACATCCAGTGGACAACCGAGTGGCTGATGACCTCCAGTCGATGGAAGAGAACGCGGAAGTGTTCATCAGAGGGACCCCTGAGTGCCAGCAGTCGTGTGACCAGCTGAAGGAGGTGATAACAACTGGACCAGTCCATGGCGCACCTTACTACAACAGGAAGGTGAAAGACTTGGACTTTGCAAACCACGGAGTAAAAGAGACTCAGATCGTGCCTCGAAAGCCAAATGACTGAGGGGGGGGGGGAATAAACCAAGCTGATAATGTTATAAGAAATGTTCTGTTTGTGTATAGTGTGGAAAAACTGAATATTGATGAACTGAAACGTGGAGAATGATTCAAGGACTTCTAAAACGAACTGGAATGGACTATTGATTTACAGGTTAATTATCTATGTAAAAGTTTCCTGATTGTGGTATATTTCTCTAAGGTTGAAAATGTTAAATGTAGTAAGTATAACTGATAAGGTAAAGTATATTATTGAATTGTTTTGGAATGTTTAGACTAAAAGAGATTGTGATAGTTATAATAAATATTGTTATTTGTCAACGCGTGTAATCTCCTGGACGCGCTGATAATTAGCAGAGTTCTTCCTGCAAGCACTTGATGAAGGAAACACGCACACACGCTCTTCTTCACAACAAGACACGTGTATTTACAATATATACAAATATACAGAGCAGCAGTCCTTCGGCATAGCAACAACACAAGTAGAGGCAGGAGGCAAAGAAATGGAGTGTAAAGAGAAAGAGGTAAAAAACATTTTGTATACATAGTCCAGTTATATACATGCAGGCAGCTGCCTTTGCCCAATCAGGACAGGTGTTGCATCATCTTTAGTCACACCTCTTCTAAGTCACTGTGACTCAGCACTTCTGAGTCTGCACAGGTGAACATTATGGCAGCTCATAAACTTCTACTGTCTTGACCTGTTCAGGCCTGTAAATTCTCAATGTTCTGACACCCCTCCTAATTTACGCCTGAACAAACCATAATCCCATCTCTTTAATTATTTCATTATGCTTCTGAGCATTTAAAGGTTTTGTTAATATGTCTGCTACATTTTCTTCTGTTTTGCAATAATGTAACTCAATTAGTTTCTCCTTTATGGCTTCCCTCACATTGTGATATTTAATATCCACATGTTTGCTCCTATTCCTCATTTTTTCAGTTTCAGCCATTTGTATACATGTAGTGTTATCCTCTAACACTTTTATTGCACCCTGTGTTTCAACTTTCAAATCTTTTACCATTTGTTTGTACCATATCACTTCAGAACACAACTCTGATAAAGCAGCAAATTCTGCTTCTGCAGTTGAAGTGGCCACTGAACTCTGTTTTCTAGATTTCCACCCAACTAAAGCATTTCCAAACATTATTACAAATCCAGACATTGATTTTCTGTCACTCTCATCATTGGCCCAATCACTGTCAACATAGGCTGTTAATCTCAATTCCTTTGAAGGTTTTATCATCAAATAATGGTCACAAGTTCCTTTCAAATATCTAAAAATTCTTTTCACACCTTGCCAATGTTTTATACTGGGTTTTGACACATGCCTGCTCAAAATATTTACTGCTGCTGCTATATCTGGTCTTGTCCAATTTGCCAGATACATTAAACTTCCAATTGCGGATTGATATAGTTCTTGATTTTCAAATTCTTTACTGTTCTCATCACACTTTTGAAAATCCACAACCATAGGGGTGTTTATACTTTTGCACTCTTGCATACAGTATCTCTCTAACATTTGTTTAATTTTTAAACTTTGACTTAATACAAAACCTTGATTTTGTTTCTGTATTTGTACTCCTAAATAATTTTGTATTGGTCCTAAATTTTTCAATTTGAATTCTTTCTTTAACTGTCTTTCAAATAATTCCATCTGTTTCTGATTCTTTGACATAAAGCAGATATCATCAACATACGCTAATAACACATTTAATTCACTTCCATTTTCTTTTGTGTAAAGACAAGGATCTGCTAGACTGTTTTTATATCCCATTTTTACCAACACTGCATGTAAACACTGGTTCCAGTTTCGGGCTGATTGTCGCAGCCCGTAAATAGCCTTGTTTAATTTATAGACCAATCCTGGTTTTGAACCTTCAAAACCTGGTGCTTTGGCCATGTATAGCTCCTCTTTCAAATCGGCATTTAAATAAGCAGTGGTAATGTCATAGTGATGAATTAAATAATCTCTTGAAGCTGCAAGAGCTAATGCCACTCTCATTGTCTCAGCCTTTACAGTAGGAGAAAATACCTCATCATAATGAACATTTTTCTTTTGTGTGAAACCTTGGGCCACAAGTCTTGCCTTATATCTAAATTCCCCATTGTTTTGTAATTTTCTTTTGAAGACCCACTTGCTGCCAATTACTTTATGTTCTGTGGGCAACTTGGTCTCTGTAAATACCTTATGTTCCTCCATGGATTTCATTTCTTCTTTCATGGCATCCTGCCATTTTCTTTTTTCTACATCAGGAAGTGTCATTACTTCCTCATAATTCCTTGGTTCCTGATATACATGGCAAACTCTAATTTCTCCTACCCCAAACCTTTTGGGTGGAATCCCCTTGTTTGCTCTCTCTGATCTCCTGGGGATTTGTGGCTCTGGTTCAATTTGTGTTTCACTTATTAACTCACTACATAGCCCATTGCGTTCTTCTTCTTCTTCTTCTTCTTCTTCTTCTTCAGTTGTAGACTGGCTCATGCTTCTTTCAGCCTCCTCTTCCTCTGGTTCTGTCTGTCTATACTCATTTCTTTTTGTGTCTGAGATTGGGATGAACACTTGGGAATTCGCATGAATTCTATCCCAATTTTCATGTTCACTAAAATTTGCTGACCTAGATATAACTATATTTTTGTTTCCATCTAGAAACCTGTATGCTTTTGAACCTGGTTCATAGCCAAGAAATTTCATTTTCTTTGCCTTGGCTTTTCCCTTCCTTCTTATTTCTTTTGGGATGTGCACCCATGCACTACACCCAAAAATTCTCATGTGCTTAAGAGATGGCTCCTTGCCATATAGCATGAAGTAGGGCGTTTGGTCTATAGCTGATGACCAAAGCCTGTTTATAATGTAGTCAGATGTCAACAAAGATTCTCCCCAATAACCATGGCTCATGTTAGCATCTGCTAACAAAGCATCCTTCATGGTCTGGAGTACACCATTTCTTCTCTCAGCCACACCATTCTGAAAAGGTGAATAGGGGCTAGTTTTTCTGTGTCTTATCCCAATCTGCTGTAACCAATTCTGAAATTTATTGCACAAAAATTCAGAACCTCTATCTGTTTGCAATTGTGCCACCTTGTGGTCAAAACGTCTCTCAATAAATTTCACCCAGCTCTTAAAATTATTAAACACTTCTGTTTTAGATTTTAACAAATAACAGAAAGAATATCTGGAATAATCATCAACAAGCACCAGCACATATTTTGCTCCACCCAAAGATGGGGCAAATGGTCCTATCAAGTCTGCGTGGACCAATTCAAAAGGCCTGTTAGTTTGTCTGGTGCTTATTTTACTTTTAGATGCCACCTTTGATTTTGCCAGTTTGCATACGTTACAGTCTAGATAATTCTGACACTCCTTTAATTGAACACCATTTGCTATGGTTTCCATCTTTTGGAGTGTTCTAAAATTTACATGCCCAAGCCTTCTGTGTAGCAAATCCGCACATTGATCATGCTGTGGCGTGTTTCTTCCAACAATGTGTGTATCTCTTTGTGTTTTGTTTCTCAATATGTATAAATTGTTCTCTTGTTTTGCTTTTGCAACAACACAGTTCCCTTTCTTAATTTTACATTCACCCTTATCAAATATGACTGTAAAACCTTGCTTATCTAAAGCAGATACACTTAAAATATTACAATCAAGCTGGGGAACAAGTAGCACATTTTCAAGTTCTTTGTCCAAACCTGGCACAAAAACTTTTCCTTCACCAGAAACTTCTGTTCTCTGTCCATTTGCCAGGCTGACGCAGTTCTGCTCCGAGGTACCTAAATAAGAAAACAAATTCTTTTCATTAGTCAAGTGAGCTACGGCTCCGCTATCAATAATCCAGCAAGCTTGCTGGACGACCTTGGAAGCTTTATCTCTTGTTGACTTCACAAGAGAAATCCTCCCTTTTCTCCCTTCATCGGTGCCTCGGTAAACTGTTTCTCTTCTGTCTCTGCTCCTGGTTTGTTGGCAATCTTTTAGCAAATGTTGTTGAGAACCACAATTGAAGCAGCGCTTCACAGCCATCGCACGCCCACTCTGCTCTCTCTCTCTTGGAGCCGGCTCTCTGTGCTTTCTGCTGTCATCTGTTTTTCGTCTCCAGCCTTCCCGGTTACTTCTCGGGCTGTCATATTTCACTTCCCTGTCAGATCTCTCATTCTGACGTTGCTCCTCTTGCAGCAAACGACCCGTCAAATACTCCAAGGTCAAGTCAGCGTCCGTCATCAACTCTAGGCTTGTTACCAGCATGTCATAATTACTAGACAAGCTGCTCAATATTACGTAGACTTTATGTTGCTCTGTAAATAATACATTCCTTTGCTGTAACTCACTGAAAAGTCCATTCATTGTTTGCAAATGTTTAGACACGCTCTCACCAGGCAGTAATCTACATCTGTAGAGCCTTCTTGTTGAGGACACCTTCATCCCTGCTGTATTTCTGACGTAAATATTTTTAAGACGATCCCAAACGTCCTTCGCTGTAGCCAAGCCACGGACATGGATCAGTTGGCTATCTTCTAAACAAAGTACCAACGTACTTAAAGCTTTTTCATTTTCACGTTCCTGGTCTTCATCAAACTGTGCTGGAGGGTCAGTTACAATCTGCCATAGATTTTCCCTCCTTAACAGCATCTCGGCTTTGACAGACCACGTCTGGTAATTACTGTCATTCAGCCTTGTTAACGGAAAGCCTCCCAAGCCTGCTGCCCCAAATGCCATTCTGTCTGCTCTGCTTTCAGTTCTCTGTTTTCTCTCCCCTCCTGGGCTCACAACAGCTGAACTGCTTTCTTCAAAAACTTCACTCTCTTCCTTCATCTGTTATTGTAGCACCCACGGGTACTCACCAACCGTTCTTCACTTCGGACGGCTTGCGCAGTGGAACCGTGCTGGGCCCATAACCTCTGTCAACGCGTGTAATCTCCTGGACGCGCTGATAATTAGCAGAGTTCTTCCTGCAAGCACTTGATGAAGGAAACACGCACACACGCTCTTCTTCACAACAAGACACGTGTATTTACAATATATACAAATATACAGAGCAGCAGTCCTTCGGCATAGCAACAACACAAGTAGAGGCAGGAGGCAAAGAAATGGAGTGTAAAGAGAAAGAGGTAAAAAACATTTTGTATACATAGTCCAGTTATATACATGCAGGCAGCTGCCTTTGCCCAATCAGGACAGGTGTTGCATCATCTTTAGTCACACCTCTTCTAAGTCACTGTGACTCAGCACTTCTGAGTCTGCACAGGTGAACATTATGGCAGCTCATAAACTTCTACTGTCTTGACCTGTTCAGGCCTGTAAATTCTCAATGTTCTGACATTATTGCTTGCAAAATGATGCCAGAGGGTAAGTAAAGTTTCATGCAATGATGCATGTTTGTTTGGGATGGAAAACGTGTTTCCCCTCCCAAACAAACATATTTAAGGGGGGAGGTATGTAGTTCACCCCTTGTTATGCAAAATAAGTCATGTATTATTCATGTACTAGGCAAATGTGGTGGAGAGGTGGAGCCGAGAGAGAGGTTAAAAGGCAGAGCCTGAGAGGAGGAGTTAGTCAGAAGAGTCAGTCAAGAGTCAGGAGTGAGTCAGTGAGAGTGAGTTAGTCAGAGGCAGAGGCAGAAGAAATAGAGATTGAGTTAGAGACTGGTTAAGATAAATAAATAGAGAAGGTAATTAATTATATGGCAAGAAGAAAGTATGTATAGAGAGACCTGTGAATGATTTGCTTGTGTACAATGAACAACTGAAGAACATCTGTGATTATTAATAACTTTGCTACACTTCAATAAATAAGTTCTGTTTGCATTTACCAGACAAGTGTTTTGACAAATGTCTTTTATATTGTGGATAGAGGTAATCCACTGGTGGCAGTGAGGGAAACAAAGACTGGGACCTTTGTGAGGGCACAAAACATAGGTGCTTTATAGAGGTGATCGTCACACACCCCAACAAGCAGTATTTTGCATACATTTCTAGGGATAATTTTAAAAATGTGCAGAAGGAAAACAATAATGGGAGGAATTCTAATGTAGAATTAAATGAAAACATTGGAAAAATCAAAAAGAATACACCAAAAAACTCATTAGCAAATAAAGCTAATGGTTGCATAAAGAACAATGGGTAGATGCTTTGAGACATGCAGATCCTTCTGAGAGGGAATATGCCTTTTACTCTCATAGATGCAAAGAGAATTGATCATTTTGTCATATACTAATCATTAACCCACATGATAAACAGGGTAAAGATTCATGCTATACAGAAGCCTGATCATTCCCCACTTGAACTATGCTGGGTAAACTAGACAAAAAGAGAGGGGGAAAAACATTCTGGAGACTTAATCTGGTGTTATTGAGAAAACATAAGATAAAAGAATCAAAAGAATAGCTTCATAAAGAAGCTCCCAGACCAGACACTTCAGGATTGATCCCTTGGGACACTCTGAAAGCTGTTGTAACAGAAAATTTGCTACAGGTGGGATCACAAGAAGAGCAAAGCAGGGACAAGGATAGAATAGATATACAAAAATAAAATACAGATTCTAGACCACGAACACAAATAAATGGGATCAAAGAAAATGTTGAGGGCTCTAATATAGCAAAAAGTGGCATTATTGTCACTTTTTAGACATGGCTAAAACACACATGGCTAAAACACAATACTTTGGCCATCTCATGAGAAGAGAAGACTCCCTGGAAAAGACCCTGATGTTGGGAAAGTGTGAGGGCAAGAGGAGAAGGGGACGACAGAGGACGAGATGGTTGGACAGTGTCATCGAAGCTACCAACATGAATTTGACCCAACTCCGGGAGGCAGTGGAAGACAGGAGGGCCTGGCATGCTCTGGTCCATGGGGTCACGAAGAGTCGGACACGACTTAACGACTAAACAACAACAAAAAAACACACTCATATATTTTAAGAGGAAGGTCTGTGAGAATGATATTAAGAACTTGTATCTCCTGTCCACTGCCTTAAAGGAAAAACAAAAAACCATATAGCTCCAATTTAAGATTATGCAGGATGTTTAATAACATACTGTTTAGAAATAAATCAAATATTTGAAAATTTAAATAAAAAGCTATACACTCTAGAAAGGGAACAGATGGAGGATCTGGAAGAATTTATAACACATCTGCATCTTAATCAAGTAAGTGAAGAACATAGACTTCTGTTAAATAAATCAATAACATGAAATTAACACAAATTTAAGGCAGTGATTCCAAGACTAAAACTAGGCAAGTCCCCTGGATTAGATGGATTTGTAGTGGAATTTTATAAACACTTTGTAGATATTCTAATCCTACACTTATTGCAACTGTACAATGATATATTAGAGGGAGGTTCAAAAGCAGAACTGCTCAACCTAGATCTTGAAAGATGATATTAACCAACAGAATAAACTCATTTGAGGGAATTTTATGAATCATAACCAAACTGAATTTATATTGCGAAGGAATTTCACAGAGAGACAATGCCCCATTTTGTTTGTGATTGCAAGGGAGCCCCTAGCAATCTCAAGAATAAGAAAAGACAGTGAAATCAAAGGGGTAAAAATTAAGGGGAAACTCACCAAATCAACCTATAGGCCAATGATATTCTGTTGTTCATAATGCAACCAGAGAAAGTTGAATTAAAAAGTTACAAACACACTTAGCTGATTTAAAAAAAAATTCACAGAATTCCAAATAAACCTTAATAAGCCTAGCCTAACCTCTAGGGTCTTAATGGAAGGCTAACAGAGCAAAAAAGATTCAAAAGAGCACTTTCTCAGCTGTCTCTCTCAGGCTACATTTCCCAACATATCAGTGGTACAATGAGGCCACAGCTTGTAGTATCAAAGCTCCAGGACTTCCTGAGTTAGCAGGGCATATGAGATCATCTAATATCCCCTTTAGTCTTTCTTGTTTCCTCTTAGCTGTGCTATAGTTCTCAGAAACAATATATTGTTAAAAGTCATGCCTATTGTAATGCAAAATATTGAGGGTGGTTTGGACTTGAATGGGTAATCAGAGCTAATAATTGTACAAAAGACCTGCTCCTCATTTTTTAATGTGAACCAATCCAGCAATCAGGCTTTTTGGACTCTCCTGGATGTGAGGGCTGGCTAGGAACACTGTCATGGTAGACACCTACACTTCCACCTTTAACAGTACACTTTGTATAGTGCTCCCATACATCTCAATTACAGGTCACACTCTTTCCAAGGTCCTTATAACAGACAGCTCTAGCGTCCGCCCTCTTTGTGGCTTTTTGGCTCAACCAATCACAGCCTTCAGAATGTTAGGAAGGTGGGATTTGAAGTGGGAGAAGGACACTTTTCATCTGAGTCAAAGAAGGGTATTCTGAGAGAGTGCAAATATGGTTTGGGGCAGAAAAGAATACTTGAGAAAGGGTTTTTTTTCCAACAAGTTTTTATTAATTTCCCATAGGAATAGGGGTTGAGGTACAGATAGGGGAGTGGGGTAACAAGGGGGGGAAGGGGGGAAGGGGGGAAGGGTAAAATGCCAGAGAGTGAAAGAGTATTCTTAGATCCACTTATACAGTTACGTTAAAAAGGGAAATCATACTAAGAGAAAACAATATAGCAATTTTCCAGAATATCTATAGTTACTAATCTTCAATTTCCTTGGACTTTCTTTTTTTGGTTTATATAACTAACTAACCTGTTCTTCAACGATATCCCCCCTTTTAATTGTCCATAATTGGTCCCAATTATTTTTATCTTAACATAGTGATTTGCATTTTCTACTAGTTTCCCATGTACTGTGTTTTTTATAATAGAGTTGTCTGTGACTGATATTTGAAAAACCAGTAAACAACAATGTTATAAACATGCAAGCCAACATGAAAAATATCCAGGCTCCTAAATGCCGGGAGAACAAGCAGGAGCCTGTTTGCCCAGGATGGTAAAGGAATGGTAAAGGAATCTCCCTGTGGCCAGGGTCATGGTCTAACCTAGCTTGGGGGGTGGGCAGGCCTGGCCTTGCCCTCAGGTGACTGAGAGTCATGGAATGTTGTCCACCCGTGAGGCCTGTGGAAGATGGCCACTCCTGGTGGAACCTTCAGCGGCTGCAGAAATGGACAGTGGTAAGCATGGGGCAGGGAGGCAGTCAGGCCTCTTGATGCACTGGATCCAATTCTCCAATGCTGGCCATGGACTACTACTTTAACTAATAAAGGTTACTGGCCAGAAATTCTGGAGGCATTCAAGAGAAATTTAAACAACCACCTGGCAGATATTCTTTCACTTGTATTCCTGCATTGAGCAGATGGTTGAACTCCATGGCCTTATAGGCCCCATCCAACTGCATTATTCCATGATTCTATGTCAACTGTAAAAAAACAACAACAAACAAACACCCAACAGTCTGAGCACCCATAATGTCCTACAGTAATCCATACTACTCCTAAAGCAAACCTTAATTAGTATATTGTCTCACCACCATAATAGAGGGAGGGGAAATGGAAAAAAAGAACTGGCAAGTGATAGGAACGGTCCTTCATCTTTTATATATATATATATACTGGACTGGAGAACTGGAAACTCCTGTTTTTTGGTCCACCTCCCTGCAGTCTTAAATTTTAAATTTCCCTGCTGGCTAATGGAAAGCCAGCAGGGGCATTCCCCATTCTGCTTGCAGATGAGAAGCTAGCAGGAACGGGGGTTCCCCCCACAGCTGTCTGCCTCAAACTCTTCTCTCTGCGAGCACCACAAGAGCACTTTGCAGCTCACCATCAGACTGAGATCTGCTGGTCAAACAAAAACTGGGGATGTCCATGTTAGTATTTTGGTGCAATGCTAATTTCTAGGGCTGATAAGTTTGTTTGTTTGTTTCATGCTAGCAAGCCTCTCTGTTAGCATTGTTAGCTTGTTATTTATTTCAGCCAGATCATTTTGGAGCCCCTCTCTTAAATTTTTGTAATGCCTCTTCTATGCTTATATCAACCCTAGCCTCCTCTTTACTCTTATCTCCTTTAAAGTTGAAATTTGTGAGAGGAGCCACTTTGCCTGTCTCTTCACAGAGTAGGCCACTGCTTAAGCAATAATGGTGATTTCACTTTTTAAAATGCAGCAAATCCCATATTGACCATTCTGTCTGTTGCCCTTTACATTTCTGTTTTTAGAGCTAGTGGGGGGGGGGGGGCCGCTATGCTGATTTTTAGTGGTCTCATATGTTCATTTTAGTAGGTAATCAGCAGAGCTCTCTAGTTATACTGTCATCTTAAATAGCTGCAAGTCACACCCCTGACTTTCCCCAACATTGTTGTTTTCTGATGGACTTCATTTAAGCCTGATCAGCTGTGCATCGATTAACTCACCCAAATTGGAAGAAAGCCTAGACTAGGCTTCTCCACCCGCACAGGTGGAGATAACAAAGGGTCCACTCACCCTTCCGCTGCTGCTGCGGGCTCTGAGCTCCCTTCCAATCACTCCAGAGCATCTGGTCTGTGAGCCACTCTTCGACCTGGCAGGGAGGCTCATCATCCCGCCTCCTGCCAGGAGTGGCTAGCCGACCAGGAGCTCTGGAGTGATAGGAAGGGAGTGTGGAGCCCGTGGCAGCAGCGGAAGGATGAGTGGACAGTCCAGCCCCAGGGGGACAGACCCTCATTATATCCACCTTTGCAAGGGTATTCATATTTGTATACGAATACAAATACCCCCATGTCTATCCTAGACTAAGTGTTGAGAAAACTGTGATCAGAATTATTGCTGTCTCAGCAGCTTCCAATGCCCCTAGATTCACAGTGTCTTAGGGAATTGCTATGCTTCTCTGTATCTCCAGGTAGTGAGATAAATATCAGGGCAAGCAATATTGAAGGAGGAGAAAAATGAAAAGGAAGACTTTTTTTTAAGGTGGCTTTAAGATCTGGCCATCAATCTCTTCTCATTCTCAGCTGGCACCAATGCTAAGCGAGAAGGTGTTTGGAACATAAAAAAGTCAGGAACAAGGAAATGGGACCGGGGAGATGACATGTGTCATGCACACTACAGGAAACATGCACAGAATATGAGCCCTAGAGATTGATTTTCCTGGTGTTTCTAAAAACGGGTTGGTATCTCCCGGAGGATGTTGCCTTTACATGTTTGTAAAGCAGGTGCAAATGATGACCAAAAATTCTTTCTTTAATTTCTTTCTTTCAACCTTATTTAATTACTCTTGAACTACAGAGAGTAAAACACTGATCTCTCCCACTCTGTTAATTTTCATTAAATATGGCAGGTCACTTTCTGAAGGGAAAGACCTCATTTATGCATGGAAGCTCTCCTCTTATTTGGAAGCCAGGAAAATAGTAATTAGAGATTGGGTTGAACCACCAAAATGGCAATTTGTCAAGATTCGACCCATGAATTTCCCCAGTGATTTCCGACAAACCATGAAATGGTTTGTTTGTTTTTTTAAAGTTGAGCCCCTCCGCCCCCACCCTGCACCCCCTTCCCACTGCCCCCTTTGCCTCCTTACATTGGCCTGTAGGTGGTGATAGTGGTGGTGGTGGTGCCAGAATGGAAGTTATACTGCTAGAATGGAAAGCAAGGTTCCAGCCGCAGTCAGGGGCAGGCAGTGGGTCATCGTAGTGCCAAACACGGCAGACAGGCCCTGTGGGATCATTTCACGTTGGTCAATGATGACCCGTGGTGGTCCAGAGGGGGTCAGACCACAGGCATCTGTCCTCCACTGCCCTCCACCAACATCTGGAGAGGCACCATCTGAGCTCCTTTCTGGGGAAGGCTGTTACCATTTGCGGGGAGGAAGAGAACAGCCCCGGGGGAGAAAGCGGGAGACATAAGGAGACATCTCCTTCCAAAAGGGCAGCCACGAGGGTTGTTGAGGCTGGGAGCATGAGGCAGGCCACACACCACTATGTTAAACCCATTGGGTCTGCAATGACCCTCAGCCGGCGGTCAAAGGGCAAGGCACAGGAGGCAGCCACTTGTCTTGTTGTCGAGACAATTGCGCTGCTCGGACTTCTACTGCCTACTGTGGAAGCCCCAGCCTTCCGCCAGTTGCTGCATTTTTTTGCCCCCTGCTACAATCCCCACCACCACAGAGAACCCTCAGTTCTAGAATGCTGCCCTTCCTCTATGACTCTGTGAGGCAGGTGGTCTGTGACCAGCTTTCATGGGCACAGGGGTAGAAGGTGCACTTCACAGTGTACCTGTAGAGTGGAGGCCACCATGGCTACCTCTTGCTCATGGTACACTGCTGGCAGCCAGAGGATCTGAGGAGTGGCAGGGCATCAGTGACAGGGTTGCAGGAAGAGGCCCTTGTCCTGCCACCAGGCTCCAAGTCCATTCTGCTGCACGCATGGCACATGGAGACTCAAATGATGAGGAAGAACATCGCCAATGAGTTCCTGTCTGTGCTGCAGCAGTGGGTATGGGAAAGGGAGGTCATCCATGGCCACATGGTCAGATGTGGGGTGCAACATGTTGGTGACCTTGAATGTGGTGGGCTTCGAGGGCATCATGTGCATGGCGCACAAATTACACCTTGGGCAGCCACATCAAGCCTGAATGAGACAAAGGCACCCGGGAGATGCGGGCACTCCTTGAGCAGTGCTGTGAACTGGTGGACCACTTCTTATGCAGCCTGAAAGCTGCCCGCCAGCTGCATGAGAGGCAGGAGGAGTTGGGGCAGGAGACACACATTCTCCTTATAGACCTGCCAACCAGATGGAACTGCACCTACAGTATGGTGTCCTGCCTAGTGGAGCAGAAGGCCATTTTGGAGATCTTGGCAGCCACTCAAACACTGCCAAGGCCACATCTTTTCCCAACGCATTAATGCCCTGGAGGTGTACCCTATCTGGAAGTCCAACACCTTTGTTCCTGGGGGTGTATCCTACCTGGAAGCCCAATGCCTTAGTGCCTGGGGGTATACCTTACCTGAAAACCCAACACCTTAGTGCCTGACTTCCCCAATGTCCCTCCCTGAGTCCCCACCATCTATGCTGCTATTGCAGAGAAATCACACTGGTATTTTGAGTGTCTGAATCTCAGGCCTACCCTGCCTAAATGCCCAATGCCTCAGTGCCTGCTGGGTGCAAACCCTACCTCAATGCCTAACACCTCCATGCCTGGAAGCAAACCCAACTATCTCAATGCCCAAAGTCTCAGTTCCTGCTGGGGGCTATCCCTACCTCAATGCAAAATGTCTCAGTGCCTGGAGACAAACCCTACCTCAATGCCATCCACCTCAGTGCCTGGTAGCAAACTAAAGTACATCTATCCAAACACCTCCATGCCTTGTCTTGTTCGAAACCTTTATTGGCATATGAACGGACAACAGCAAAACATGGATACAAGCCAAGCGATAATCAGAATAAACATAAATTAGGAAATACACTCAACAAGTAGTATCATAGGTAATGGGTTAAATTGGAAATTTCCAGAAGATATCTTGCAACGGCAGATGTAATCCGCGGGCAAGAATCGTTCAGGAAAAAGGATAGGGAATTGGGCAAGAGAGAAAGCCACGGTTCGAGAAACAGCTTTCTCAGAGATGAATGCGCCGGGCAATGAAATAAAATATGGTCCAGGGAATCTGGGAGGGTATGACAGAAAAAAAAAGCAGAGCCTATTTGCACGGGGGATCTTAGCGAATCGGCCTGCATGAACCGCCGAAGGGAAGATATTAAGGCGGGCTAACATAAATGCTCTTCTCTGACCAGGGTTGGACAGTGAAGAGAAATAGTTTAAGGGACGTCCTAGAGAAGGAGGAAGACTGAAAAAAAGGGGAGAGCAAGTGGGGTTTAAGTCAGCTGAGAGTGACTCAAACTCAAACTGCCAAAGTTTGTGTTTGATCAAGGAATGGGCCTGTTGTAATCCCAGGTCGAAAAGGGATTCTAATTCTAGTCCTAGGGAGAGAAGTTTGGAGTCAATCAGTTTAAACCAGTTCGAGGTGTAAGAGTCACTAAGAAGGTCAAAGAGGAGAGAATTGGAATTAGAGTGGAGATGGATGCGGAGCCAGTATTTAAAAGTGGAGACCCAGGCAAGAGTAGAAGGGAGGTGGGTTCCCAATTCAAGTACCATGGTGGAGAGGCGAATCATATTGGGCACACCTAAAATCTTTCTAAAGAAGACAGCGGCAATGGAGTCAATGTCGTGGTTTACAGCCTCTATCCAGATGGGGACCCCATAAAAGAGGTGGGATAGGAGTTTGCATTGGAAAATATGCAAAGCTGCTGGGACAAATTGGTTGCCCGAGAAGTAATGGAATTTTGAGATTGCATTGAGTTGGGATGTTGATGTGGAAATGACCAATTTTTTGTGTGGAGCCCAGTTTAGTTTGAAGTGGAAAGTGAGCCCAAGGTATTTGAAAGTTGGCACTTGTTGGTAGGATTGTGTACCAACTGTCCAAGTGGATAGAGGGCTAGATTTAGAAAAAACAACTATTTTAGTTTTGGAAGAATTTATGCTAAGATCGTTGATGGAGCAGTAGTCTTGGAATTTGGCTAGAAGTAGACGCAGCCCGGCTTTGGAGAGGGAGAGCAGGACTGCATCGTCAGCATAGAGGAGAACTGAGAGAGGGGCACCGTTAAGAGAGGGGGAAGAGTTAGTAGCTTTACGTAGGAAAGGAGGGAGATCTGCAAGGAATAAGTTGAACAGTAAGGGGGCTAATATACACCCTTGACGGACACCTCTGTTAACTTGAAATCTATCAGTTAGTGTATTGGAGTTTGGGAGGCGAATCTGACATGTGTTTGAAGAGTGGAGACGCCTAAGCAGAAAGAGTAGTCGAGGATCAATGCCCCATTGAGATAGTTTGTCCCATAAGAGAGATCTGTTAACAGAGTCGAAGGCGCCTTGAAGGTCAACAAAAGCAGCGAACAAACTGGATTTGTGGTGAATGGAATATTTTTCAACTAGGTGGGATAAAAGTAAAGCGTGATCAAGAGTAGAGGCTCCAGAGCAAACCCTACCTCAATGCCTAACACCTCCATGCCTGGAAGCAAACCCAACTATCTCAATGCCCAAAGTCTCAGTTCCTGCTGGGGGCTATCCCTACCTCAATGCAAAATGTCTCAGTGCCTGGAGACAAACCCTACCTCAATGCCATCCACCTCAGTGCCTGGTAGCAAACTAAAGTACATCTATCCAAACACCTCCATGCCTGGTGGCAAACTAAAGTGCATCTAACGCCGCCATGCCTGGAGGCAAACCAAACTACGTCAATGCCAGCTGCCTCTGTGCCTGGTGGCAAACTATGCCAGCTGCCTCTGTCACTTTCCTGGAGAGATGCAATTTATGTGTGTATACTTCAGATTATCTGAAACCCAGTCTTCACCAAACCTGGAGGGATTGTAGAGGAGAGTCAGCTTCTGGGGCTGGATTACAAAAGACATTAGACCATAAATACAAACATCGAGGGAACTTTTTGATGAGCAAGTGTCCTTCAGCCTCCAAGCGGTGGTAACCCTACATGTCTGAGACTGGATTCAAGTTTAAAGATGACCAAACTAATAAAATGGACCTATGGATCAAGTATTGATGGAATTGGACTGATTACTACTAAGCAACTGGACAAACTTCACTTGGAATACAATCATTTGATATTTGGGACAAGAAAATTTTTGGGATGAAACAAAATCTACCCTTCAAGCAATTTTAGAAATAGTGAGATCCCACAATGAAGAGGCGAAATTATTCAATGAGCACTTAAAAAGGACTATAGTCAACAGGAGACAGGGAATAATGAACAAGGAAATGAGAGGGTGGTGGATGATGTATGCCAATCAAAGGAGGGGCTGGAGGGAATCAGAGGAGAAAATTTAGGAGATATAATTCTAACCCTGGAGCCAAGGAGAATCTTAGGTGTGCTAAGGGAAGATAAGGGGAGAGAATCAGCAGATTTAATTAAAAATAGCCTGGAAGATCTATTGGAGATAGATCAAGTGCAAAAAATGATCACAGATGCTACAAGGGATGGCAGAATTTTTAGAGAGATAGGAATAAGAATTGGGAAAAGACAAATAAGAGAAGGAGTTACTTAGAAAGATGCAAAGGTAAAAAAACATTAAGGTGCCCTTCAACGTAGAAACAGGTATACACCTAACTTCTGGAAGGGGACATATCTTATATATTAGAAAAGGGAATCAAACTGAAATAAGTGATCATTAATCAGGGTTAAGGCATAACAAGGTGGTTCTTAAGATAAATTGAAGCTAGACATAAGAAAGAGGTAAAACAAATAGTACTTAATTAACATATATTAGATATGATTGATATAGATATGACAGAAAATGTGGAGATAGAAATGGCTAAACAATTATATAAAGAAAATCTATATAAAATGCTTTAGATAACATTTATTATGTGTTAGAAACCTATTTAGTTATTATTGTTATAAAATACAAAGTTGGTTGGTTAAATTGCCTCAAAATTATATAGATTTGAAACTAGAATTGCTTGTATTAGGTACTTTATTAGAGGATTTTGAGGACATTGTATACTATGAGAGCAATATTATGATAGTAGCCAATATTGTACACTAAAATACTTACATGAGTGGTTCAATCTTTAAAAAATGTAAAGATTTTGAAGGGACAACTAAGAAGACACCAAGATGCAAAACCAAATAATTATAAGCAACCCATGTAACACGATGTTTAACAAGCACGAACTGAATGTAGATAGATTGAAAAACTAGCAAAATGTTAATAATAATAATAATAATAATTTAAAAAGCATGGACTGTTTATGGCTTTAATGTTTAAATGAGCTGTGTGCATCTGAAATTTTATTCCATGTAAATTAGCTATTGTTCTAATAAGGTCAGAATCTTGCTACCAAATAAGGCAATCCAGAAAACAGCAGAACCTTGCTTGTGCCACATAGACTGGCATTTATGTGGTAGGTTTTCTGTCTCCCTGTTATATCACATGTTGGAACCATCATTGTGTAATGTTTTCCCTATGCCCAGTCAACTTCAGTGGTGGATAACAGGCCATACCTGAAGCAGATTATGATTACTGTCCAGATACAGCAGAATTTTTCCACAGCAGAGGACAGAAAAAGCCAATTATCAAGTCAATCTATTTTTGCTTTTGCACCCAAGTGTGGTGATGTACATTTGGACGAGTATCCACTTGAAAGTGATGCAAAACAATGTAGATAAATGGCACATACATTCAGAACTACATCTGAATAATCCTGATGAAGCAAATGACTGCACATGCAAAAATTCTATTTCTTGTTTAAATTCTGAGTTGCCTTCAAAAAAAGCAAAAAATTTGTGTCACTGCTACTGCCAATAATGAGGCCTGTCATGCACACGGTCCCCTAAAGCAGTGGTCCCCAACCTTGGACCTCCAGATGTTCTTGGACTACAACTCCCCAAAGCCTTCACCACCACCTCTGCTGGCCAGTATTTCTGGGAGTTGAAGTCCAAGAACATCTGGAGGCCCAAGGTTGGGGACCACTGCCCTAAAGAATCAGTGGGCAAGGCGGTCAGAGAGTCTCCAGGCCTTTATCTTCTGTGCTGGGCTGAGTCCTTCAAGTGCCAGCAGAGCGTAGCATAAACCCCTTTGAACAAGTCTGACCTAAAAAAAACAACACTTTTGCACTTGTTACTTAGCAAGTACAGACACCTGGGCTTTGTGATTCCTTAGAACTCACAACAGCTCAGTGAGGTAGGACTCTGTATAGTAGCAATCTTGTGGCCTTTCCACCTCCTGGTTTAGGCTTACCATTTGCTGTTCAAGAGACCAGTCCTCAACAAGTTTAAGATTAATTTTTTTATTAGAAAAATAAAGTTTCATAGAAATTCAGTTTGTTGCTTAAGCATAGCATTCTAGTACATATTCAAAGATTATTGCAGTTAAATAAAATAACTATTTCCCAGTTAAAATAAAAACATCTAAAAGCCTGGGTGGCTTTAGGGTAGGCTATAGAGGGTAAGCCCCCCTTTTCCTTTCTCTTGTCAGTTACATGCTAGCCGTCATCTAAACAAAGTCCATCATCAGTCTTAATCCCTCATCTTCATAAAAGAAAAGGTAAAAAGAGCTATTTCACATTACACATTCTCCATTTTCTACTTTCCTAAACTCCTCCCTTCTTCATGGTCCACCTAGATGTCAACCAATTAGATTTTAGGGGCTGTAACACCTTTGTCCACCCCATTTTCCCATGAGATAGTCCAGGTGTTGTTTTCTTCTCCAATTAGCCCGGAATGTTGAGTCTTCCATGGCCGACTCCTTATCTCGTCCCAGTCTGTAACTCAGTGCAGGAAAACATTCTCCCCACAATCTCTGCCTGCAAATAGCATATGAGAGTGTCACAATGCCATTTGTGCACTGCTTCAGTATGAAACAAATGAAATTTAAAAAAATCTAGGAACTGGAGATGCTCAGCACATGTGTGGCTACAGCCTGCATGGCATATCAAAGGTCACTGTTTGGAAGCTTTTATCCCGTCTTCTTTGAGCTTGGAAGTAACTATTGTAAATAATAAGTTACTTAGAATTAGATCCTGTTTTTTTCTTTCTTTGATTTATATATATCCCTCATGTCTCTTTGAAAAGGGACTCAAGGCAGTTTACAGCAAGATCAAAAACAAGTACAGATCAAAACCAGTACAGATAAAGGCAGAAATGTTATACTTTTGAGGCATTATTAAGTAAATGGCATTAAAACACTTCAGTTAAAAGATATTTTTAAAACATGCAATGAATATGAAGCAGAGCACCAACCTGTTGAAAAGCTCCTTTCTCAGCAGCTAATTGGTTAATCAGTTTTCAAAAGCCTGCCTAAATAAAAAAGGTATTTACTTATTGGTGAAAGAACAATGGAAAGGGGTTTAGCCTAGTCACTTTTGATAGGGGACTCCATAGGCTGTGTGGTAGTTTATCTCATGTACCCAACCATTGCTATAGAGAGGGTGGGACCAAGAGGCCCCAGGAATTGCAGGACCAAGAACGGGGCTCTTCTGCAGATCTCAGAGCTGGGCAGATTTGTAGAGGATAATATGGACCTGAAAGTAAGCCATTAAGACTGTAGCACAGCAGGGATAGAATCTGTTGTTTTGTGCTGTCAATTTGGCACCAATTTATAGCAACCCTAATAAGGCTTTCAAGGTAAGTGAGATGTTTAAGGGGTGTTTTTTCCAGTTCCACACCCTCAATGAGTTTCCATGGCTGAGTGGGGATTCAAACCCAGCCCTCCTAAAACCAAGTCCAACAATCTATCCTCTACACCAGAGGTCCCCAACCCCCGGTCCGTGACCCGGCAGCAGTCCACGGCCTATCCAGGACCGGGCCGCAGACACAGGTCTCCTCCCCCCCCTGCGAGTGCCCCCTGTGAGCGCCATTGCGTGCATGCGTGCGAGCGCTGTTGCATTCATGCGCAAGTGCATTCCGCCCCCTGCGCTCGTGCTGTGCGCATGTGCGCACAGCTGGGGACCCTGCAAGCGCCGTCGCACGCATGCACACGAGTGCGTTCCGACCCTGTGAGTGCGCTTGTGTGCATGCGTGAGAGAGAGCTCCACCCCCCTGTGGGCGCGCCACACACCCCCAACCAGTCTGTGGTTGGGAAAAGATTGGGGACCACTGCTCTACACCACACTGGATATCAAAAATCCAAAGTAGTGAGTTCAAATTGAAGGAGAGAAGACTAACTATTGATAATAATTTCCCATCAGTACAGAGTGTCTGATAATGGAACTGGGTAACTCAGAAGATAATGGACTCTTTGTTATTGGATTTTTAAAAATGAGGGTGGATGGCCATCTGTCAGATATTTAGCTGTTAATTTCCTGCTTTGGCTTCCTTTTGGGTCTATAGTTCTGGAATTTTGTGAGGGATGACTTCACTCTTTTTGTGATACAAATATAAGTGCTTTAGTTGCATTATAGTTGCAGAGTATGTGTAGTCTCATTATTTATATTTTGTGCCACAGGGTAGCACCTTTATTTATTTATTTATTATTCACTTTTTATTTCACTTTTCTCTTCTTGTGGGGTCCTTATGCCATTGTGATGGCTTTTAAAAAGTGATTAAAACTGTCACTTATTTTTGAATGTCAAAAACAAGTTATTTTAAAACAATTTAAATTTTTAAAAATAATGGCAACTCATTATATTTTGGTCCTTAAAATGGAGCAACAGAACAGAAACTGCTGAGAAAAAACCCGGTCTCCTCAAAAGCTGCTCCTGTCTACACCCGACCACTTTTCTATACGTAATTGAATGCAGTTTGTAGATCAATTATCTCCCCTTGTATCCACAGGCAACCCTGCTGAAAATTAGGGCTGTACTATTCGTTTGTTGCTGTTCTTGTCCTTGTTTTACTTAAAAATTCTCAAAGAATTCCCTTTGCAGGATACTGGGAGTTCCAGTCCACCAACAAACTCTGATAGACACCTGTATTTCACTCAGTTGCACAAGGCTAAGGCTTCCAAGGCTCTATAGCATTTCCTGCTGCAAGAAAGTTGCCACAATGCTTCCTGGGATGTTAGTCTTGCTATCCTTTCGGCTGTATAGAAAATCACTCCCCAAGAACTACCATACCCAGGAAGCATGGGCTGGAATTCCCAGAATTCTGCATGGAAAATTATTTGAGAATTCTAGTAGTTAAAGTCAGATATTCAAAGAGTCACAGAATAATTGAGTTGGAAGGGTCCTATAAGGTCACTGAGTCCAAACCGCTGCTCAATGCAGGAATACAGATCAAAGCAGGTCTGACAGATGGTTGTCTAATTTTCTCTTGAATGCCTCCAGTGTTGGAGCACTCACCCCTTCCCAGGGTAATTGGCTCTATTGTCATACTGCTCTAACAGGTATGAAATTTTTCCCCTGATATTCAGCCAACATCTGGCTTGAACCCATTGTTGTGTGTCCTGCACTCTGGGATGATCGAGAACAGATCTTGCCGCTCTGTATGATTACCTTTCAAGTATTTGAAAAGTGCTATCATATCAACCCTCAGTCTTCTTTTCTCAAGGCTAAACATGCCCAATTCTTTCAGCCTTTCCTCATAAGGCTTGGTTTCCAGCCCCCGATCAACCTTGTCGCCCTCCTCTGAACTTGTTCCAATTTGTTAGCATCCTTCTTGGTGTCCAGAACTGGACACAATACTCAAGGTGAGGCCTAACCAGCACTGAATAGAGGGGGACTAGCACCTTGCGGGATTTGGAAACTATACTTCTATTAATGCAGCCTGTCATGTTCCCGCCTGTCCCTTGGTTGTTTCACCAAGCATAGGCACAAGCTGCCACCAGTTGATTACATCAACTTTATTTATTATTAATAACAGAGGTCCAGACAACGTATCATTTAAGAACCAAGTAGAAATTGTTTATTGTTACAGTTGATAACAGTCCAGTCAATATCATTAACTTTCAACTAAACAACCTTCTCTCTTCACTCTCAACCACCTACTCTCCTCTCTTTCTCCCTCCTTTTCTTCACCCCCACTTAACTCTGCCCCTCAGTCTTAATTTCTCAAGGCTAAACATGCTGAGTTCTTTCAGTCTTTCCTCACAGGGCTTGGTTTACAGTCCCCTGATCATCCTTGTTGCCCTCATCTGAACTTGCTCCAGTTTGTTGGCATCTTTCTTAGAGTATGGTGTCCAGAACTGGACAAAATACCATTGGGATAAGTACCATTGAGATTTGGAGACTATACTTCTGCTAATGCAGCCTAAAATTGCATTTGCCTTTTTTGTAGCCACATCACACTGACCAGTCTGTAGTTCCCTGGTTACTTCGCATTTCTCTCTGTTAAATTTCGTGTTGTTTTCAGCCCAGTTCTCAAGCTTTGTCTTCCAGGGTATTAGCTAGTCCACCTAATTCATCTGCAAATTTGATTAGCATTCTCTATATTCCCTGATCCAGGTTATTAATAAAAATGTTGAAGAGCACAGGGCCCAGGACTGAGCGCTGGGGTACTCCACTTGTGACCTCCTCCCAGTTGGAGAAGGAACCATTAATCATCACCCTCTGAGTACGATTCTGTAGTCAACTGTGTATCCACCTGACAGTTGTTCTATCCGGCCCAGACCTAGTTAGCTTACTAATCAGAATATCATGGGCACCATGTACCAAGGAGGTTACCCAATCAAAAAAATGAGATGAGATTAGTCTGACAGGATTTGTTCTTGACAAATTCATGTTGGCTTTTAATTTACTGCATTGTTTTCAAGGTGCTTGCAGAGTGGCTACTTTATAATCTGCTGCAGAATTTTCCCAGGGATTGATGTCACGCTGACCAGTCTGTAGTTCCCTGGTTCCTCCTTTTTGCCCCTTTTGAAGAGTGGGACAAAAAGCTCCCTTCCAGTCATCTGGTAATTTGCCCGTCCTCCATGATTTCAAGAAAATAATAGACCAGAAAGTTTAAAATAATAATAATAATAATAATAATAATAATAATAATAATAATAATAATAATAATAATAATAATAATAATAATAATAATTATTATTATTATTATTATTATTATTATTATTATTATTATTATTATTATTAAATGGCACTCCTCTACTGAAAATGCCCCAGGCATCTAAACCTATAATTTGGCTCCTTGTTACAGCCAATGCTATTCTCCAAGCTTCAGGCATCTCCTGGCACCGTTACAACTAATATGTATGAATAAAGTTACTTTCAAAATTTCAGTGGTTGGATTTCCTTATTTTCCTTTTGCTGAAAGTTTTTGTGTTTTAATAACAATGTGAACATTGGGATTTCTTTACTCTTTGCTATAAAACCATTCTAGCCCAAGGCATCATACTATATAAATAAAAGAAAGACCACAGGAAGGAAAGAATGGGACACTTCTAATTTGTATGTCAGAGATTCTTTCCCTGTGTGGTCTGATAGGAAGAAAATCAATTGCTTTCTTTAAGAGGAGAATCTTTGAAGAACAGTGTCTGAAAAGCTCAGCAGTTCATAAGTCTATCTAGCTGACAGCAAACACACTGAAAAGAACACAGCTACTGATTTGAATTGCTGAGTGCTCTGTGTTTCATGCACTTTGAGCATTTCCTTGGAGGGAACAGTAAAATAAATCTGTCTTTGCTTTTTGCTTCCTTAGACAGTGGGTGCCTCAGGACAAATGTTTAAACTGTGAATAAAAGATCCTATGCATATGTATTTGAATTTGAAATGGTATTTAATAGCATGTTTCCCTGGAATACAGTAATACACGGCCTTGGTGAAAAAACTACAGCTAGGATTCAGTTCGGCAGGAATGTTTTTTTGCCAAAGCTTTCCCAAGCACTGCCCCTTTATAAGGGTCTCAGTAGAAGTGGGGCAAAATGGTGTCTGTTGTGCAGAGGTGGACTTCATGTGGAAATGGGGATGCATCCCCTTTTTGGGGGCCACAAGACAGATGGTCCGATTACCCTATGCTAGTAAAATAAGCATAGTACAGTGAAGTAAAGCAGAGAGTATGCAGTCAGTTATCTTAGAAATGATGACACAGTTTACCCTTAAGTCCATTCTGAGTGAAGGTAGAACAATTGCCTTTATCTTTAGGATAGGGATAGGCAGATGTCTCCACCCACACAAATAGTTTGAACCTTTCTTAGCAAAAATGCAAAGAAAATTTCAGAGAAATTCATACGTAGGAGGCTGAACTTGTTTGAGTTTTGAGTGAGTGATATAATTAGCCCATCTATTTCCCTCCTCCCAAGTTTTATTATTGGCGCCTGGCAGGGCACCAATATATTGCGCATCAGCAGTATTCAACATTCAGTAAGGCAAATAAAAAAATAGGAGTGCCCCAAACAAAACAAAAAATGTAACTATGAAACTGGACCTCCAATAAACACCAAATTTGGCATGGATGTAGTAAAAAGCCTGCTCTTGCTCTGTGCTAAATTTAGGGACATTTGGGCAAATGGTTTTTGAGTTGTGAGTTTTTTTAAAAAATAACAGTTTTCCCTCCTGCAGAAACATAACTTCTGAGAATTCCCAAGGAGCTATTTGTATAGCATAGCATTCTGGCCAATCAGAATGTGTCTCTAGTCAGCCCACAAAGCAGGTGTCCTTCACTTTTAACCCTGCCATGGCCTTCAATGTGAAAGAAAAATGTGGTGTGGTGAAGGAGAGTCTCCAATTATGGGGTGTTATGGGCAGAGCTTGGGGAAAATTGATTCTTTGACCCAAAACTCCAAATTCCCCCTCCACCATAGCTAACCTTAGGCTTTTACTCAGAAATATGTTCTCTTTGGATACTCAGTGTGGTGTAGTGCGCAGAATAGACACAGGAGGTCTGGATTTGAATCCCACTCAGCCATGGAAACTCACAGGGGGCGTGGAACTGGTAAAACCACTTCTTAAATATTTCCCTTACCTTGAAAGCCTTATTAGGGTCATTTTAAGTTGATTTCAACTTAGGATTTTTATAAGGTTTGGCTGATTCATTCAAAAAGTGATTTAGTGGATCTACTATAGTAGGGGTAGCTGTTGAATATAGAAACGTGTTCCCAGATTTGCTACCCTAGAGCGCAAAAAATGGTCTGAAGCGCAACATCAAAAAAACTAAGATCATGTCCACTTGTCCCATCACCTCCTGGCAAATAGAAGGGGAAGATATGGAGGCAGTGACAGATTTTACTTTCTTGGGCTCCATGATCACTGCAGATGGGGACAGTAGCCACGAAATTAAAAGACACCTGCTTCTTGGGAGGAAAGCGATGAGAAACCTAGACAGCATCTTAAAAAGCAGAGACATCGCCTTGCCGACAAAGGTCCGCATAGTCAAAGCTATGGTTTTTCCAGTAGCGATGTATGGAAGTGAGAGCTGGACCATAAAGAAGGCTGACCGCCGAAGAATTGATGCTTTTGAATTGTGGTGCTGGAGGAGACTCTTGAGAGTCCCCTGGACTGCAAAGAGATCAAACCTATCCGTTCTGAAGGAAATCAACCCTGAGTGCTCACTGGAAGGACAGATCCTGAAGCTGAGGCTCCAATGTTTTGGCCATCTCATGAGAAGAGAAGACTCCCTGGAAAAGACCCTGATGTTGGGAAAGTGTGAAGGCAAGAGGAGAAGGGGACGACAGAGGACGAGATGGTTGGACAGTGTCATCGAAGCTACCAACATAAATTTGACCCAACTCCGAGAGGCAGTGGAAGACAGGAGGGCCTGGCGTGTTCTTGTCCATGGGGTCACGAAGAGTCGGACATGACTTAACGACTAAACAACAACAACAACATATTCCACGAGTAGCTTTTAGGTCTTTTGGCAAATGCCATGATTTTAGTTTTCTGATAATTAAGTTGTAGTTGTTCCTCCTTGCAATATTGCGTTAACGCCTTCAATGCTCTTTTAAGGCCAATAGGAGTTCTTCAGAGTAATGCTGCATCGTCTGCATAAAGTAAAATAGAGATGTGCCTTCCAGTCAATTTTGGAGGTTGAAAATTCATTGTGAAGGAAGACCACCATGGAGTTAATATAGAAATTGAATAAAAGTGGGGCCAGAACACAACCCTGTTTCACACTTTTCTCTGTACCAACTGAATCGGTGAGGTGGCCCTGGGGGCTACATCTTATTTTGAGTGAGGTTCCTTCATGAAGCATGTGTATTAAATAAAGTAATCGTCGGTCTATTGAGGATGCCTCGAATTTCTCCCACAGCTTGATTCGAGATATGGAATCAAAGGCTGCTTTGAAATCTATGAAAGCAGCATAAAGGGAGGAGATGTTATAAGAAGAATATTTTTCAGTAAGATGCTGAAGAACTAGGCATTGATCTATAGTAGATCTGCCTTCCCTAAAGCCGGCTTGCTCCTCCACAAGTATGTTTTCTTGTTCCAGCCAATCCTGCAATTTCCATTGTAAATGTCTTGCATAAAGTTTGCTAATTGTATTAAGGAGACTAATTGGTCTGTAATTTGTGGGATCATCCTTTTTGCCTTTTTTATATATCGGTATAATAATTGCCAGAAAGAAAGAAAAGAAAGGAAATAATTAAATAAATGAGTGACTTTTTTCTCTCCTTGTGACTGGTGATGATCTCAAAGCAAATTTTACCTAGTTTGCTTGCAAGTAAGGAGACAGCAGCAACAGCAGCCAAGGACAGTCACTGTCTGTCACCAAGATAGCTGCAGCATGAGGGGAGAACATTGAAGTGAAGGTTAGGGAGAAAGAAGGGAGGTAAACCCACCTTTCTCACTCTGTAGGAGTTACTGGCTTCCAAAATGTCCAGTCATTAGGAGCTCTGGTCAGATCTTGCAAACAAACAGCATCTCATGTTAGGTTCTCCTCTCCTGCTGCTGCTGCTACCTAGCAGTCTTGGCTTTTCCATTAATTTCTGCTCAGATCATGGAAACTAACACACATGGCTTCCTTTACTGAGTCAACCCATCTCATGTTAGATCGTCCTCTTTTCCTATTGCTCCACCGCACTTTTACAACCAATACAGTCTATTCTGGTCACTTCAATATTTCCATTATATGTGCATGGTAGGATAGGCTCAGTTAACTCATTTTTGCTTGAGTGAGAGTTCAGACTTGATTTGATTGAGCACCCACTTTCCTGCTTTTCTGGCTGTCTTTAGTATCTCTACCAACACCACATTTCAAATGACTTGAGTTTTGACCCTATCTTTCTTCACTATCTTCCTTTCACACAGTATGGATGATTTTGACCTTGGTTTCCAGTGACATTCTTTGATAACTCCAATCTCTTCCTTTTATTTCAAAAAGCAAAAGGACATATTTTGGAAAACATGTACACAACATATCCATAGAGGTTTTGGTCCAATGCAGCTTTACTTCCTCAGTTTGCCTAAGTCAAAGAAAGTGATATGAAATTAGAACATAGCTTTCCAGTCTGCATTTGATGGAGCGGGTGTGGCAATAGTAATTTAAACAAGAGGTTAAAGCATGCATATGTTTCTCCACTGTATGTGTTGTACCTAATCACATCTTTGCTTCACCTTTTCATTAGGTCCAAAACAGCCCTTCAAAATATTTTGGCACACAGGGACTATGGGCACATCCAAGCAGTTCTCACTTCTGACTTCTCCAAGAATCATAGTACAGATCATATGTTCATGCTCTGGAATCCTTTACCACTTGGTAATTCCATAGGAGAGAAATTTCTGATTGAATCTGTGGGTAGTATATGTATATTTAAACTCCCGTTTAGAGACTGCAATATTCAGCCATTTCCTGGCTTTTTGAATTGTGGGTACAGAAGCACAATATCCCACATTCATAAACTGGATGGTTGTTGTTGTTGTTGTTGTTGTTGTTTTGGGGGGAAGAATTGAATATCAATATATTCTAGCCACCAGCATTGGCCATGCAATTAAGGACTTCATAAAAATGCCTAAAGATGATCTTGTCAGCTGTGAAATTAAGAACCAGTGCCCTCTAAAAGGGAGAATACATTTTCCATGGACCTGAACCAGTGCAAAAGGAGAAAAATATCATTTGCCAAATCAAGATCCATTCAGAATTTCTTGCTAAATGAAGCTACTGCTGTGGATCAAGCAGGGACACATTGTCCAAACTTTTGGGATGTGATATCCCCTCCTCTGCACTTGATTAATGTGTCAGTGCTGGATGTAACGATCCTGTCTTCCTAAAGAGACAATGATTGCGGTATAGTTGATTTAAGGCAATGTCAGTGTATTCGAAGAAAGCTTGCTCACCTGAGAAAACCAGTGGTCTTGCATGGCTTTCAGTAGGTAATTCTGTAGTTAGGACAATTTGTTGAAATCCATCTGTGATATAACTATATTCCCCCTCCCTCCACCTTGCATGCCATGATAAATACATATATTTTATTTCAAGACTGGAAGGGGGGAAGAAATATAGAACATTTGCATATAACAGTGGGAAATCGAACTCACAGATTCTGGCTCTGCAGCCAGATATCTAAACCACTGAGCTATCCAGCAGCTTTCATGCTAGGCCAATTGGTCTAAAAGACAGTGGGAGATGAGGGAACTCATGAAAAAGCACCATGGTCAAAAAACCCAGTTCCCTATTTGTTGTTCCTGGCATTGCCTTGTTCAGCAGTGAAGTCTGAAGGAGGTAGCTGCGTACACTTGAACACAGGTACCACTGTCTGTGCTATCAGAAACCTTACTTTGCTGGGCTTCCTGCTTAGCCACAGCCAGTGCCATCCCAATTTTGATCTCTGTGGGGTGATGGCCAGCGGGATCTGAAGGCCTTAGGAATGAACCTCAACAGATGGGAAACCTTGACATCTGAGTGTTAAGCCTGGAGGCAGGCGGTGCATCACGGCCTCTCCCAATTTGAAGAGACACTTGTCCAGCAGACCGAGGCAAAGAGGCAGTCCTGAAACCAGCAAAATCAGGGAGCTGGACAGGGGACAGATTGTATTTGTCTTCAGTGTGGAAGGGATTGTCACTCTCGAATTGGCCTTCTCAGCCACACTAGATGCTGTTCCAAGTCCTCCATACAGAGCACGTTACCATAGTCTCTCGAGACTGAAGGATGCCTAATCTAAGATGGCCAGAGCATGAAGAGATGTTGGGGAAAGGACATGGATTCACACTCTTCTCCTTACCACTTTTGTAACCCTCACATGTGTAGTCTGAATGATTGCATAGGGCTAGACTGTATGTCATGTACAACAACATTTGTTTGCACTTACACTGTGATATATTGTATTTCTAAATCAAACCAAGGTTTTTGAAAGCTATTTGATACATGAGCACTTAAATAAATGAATGAATATGATCCAATTCTTACAATAATTTCCTTCATAGCTATGAATGAGAATTTTGTTTGTTTTTCATGAGGATTTATCAACATCTTTTATAATGGATAGAAAGAACTTGAAATGTCATCAAATTAAATGTGGAAGAAACCAAAATTTCTTGTTTCATCCATTTAGGTTAGGGATTTGAGTGCTCAATTCTTAAAAGCTGAACTTTGAATTCTTGTGTGGGATGTGCAGAAAATTTCCCAGTGTCTTATTTATGTTCAGGACAAGCTGTCTTAAGAAAATGAAAATCAATGAACCTCAAGCCCCCCCAAAACAGCTTAGCTTCAGCATGAGATGAGTAGCTATTTTGTCTGCCAGACTAATCTTATCACAGTTTTTGATCAGGTAACCTCTGTTGTAGACAGTGGGTATGCTGTAGACATAATACATCTTGATTTCAGCAAAGCTGTTGATAAAGTGCCACATGATATCCTGATTTTCAAGCTAGCTGGGTGTGGGCTGGATAGAAAAAATAGCAGGTGGTTACAGAATTGTTTGCCCCCCAACTCCGGAATAAAGACGCGAGACAAGTGATACGGATTAAAACATGAGCCACACTTTATTGATTGTAATTCAGAAAATTTTGCCAATCATTTGGCAAAGGGGGGCTTGCTGTAGTGCAGAAACAGGTAAATCAATCATATGGGCGAGTCCCCGGCCCCAGGTTCTCGCGGTCTTAAGGACAGCAGGAACCCAGCTGGCCGCTAATAAACACCCCCAGACCTCGAGCCATCTTTACTTGATGACTGTTGGTCCGGTGGTGGCCCAGCGCATCTTTCCCGCCCAGGTGCTGTAATCGCACGATCCGCAGCCCTGGGAGGTCCAATGCGCTGTTAGCTTACCTGATCTTACAGTGGGACTCACCGAGAAATACCCGTTTTTTCTGCACTACCCGCCACAGCATAGGGACTAGCCATGCTATGTCCCATGCCCGCCATCGAGCCGCTCGAGCAGATTGCTCTGCAGACCTCACGGTTAACACTCCTGCGAGCTGTGTTAATGTTCAGGAAAAACCTGCCGTCTCTCCACACCAACTGCGGAACGATCGTGGACCACACGATCCGCATAGCAGGGTACCTGGCCTTCAACCATCTCAGGTCCCGAATAATGTCCAGAATCAAAGCCTTACCGGGATACCTGGCTAAATCATTACCACCCAGGTGAACGACCAATATATCTGGTGGAGACTGACCAAAGGCCGCCAACCTGCACAGTTGGATCCATTGCATGCCTCGCAGTCCTTTCCATGTAACTTGTGCGCTGGCCCTGTGGCCCAGGTTGCTCCCCCATGTGGATGCAGCAGCATAAAGCCCTGCCCAGTGTATATAACTGTGGCCAATTATTGCAATGTGTCATCCTCTCACCAACCTTAGGGGACCTGTGGAGACATAATCAGACCAGGCCCCTGCCTATACGTTAGGTAATGTCCTTACGTATCTGCGGTAGGTGGAAGATGACCACCGGCCTAGCCTCTTGATCTCCTCTGAGCTATAACCCACCGCAGCCGCAGTAGAAGCTGCGTCTATTCTGAAAGAGTGAGTACCAAATTTCATACCTTGTACGCCTACTCTGTCCAATGCTAAGTCGGTTAATTTCCAGAACTGATATTTCGTCAGAGGCGATCTATCAGTATGCTGGAAAAAATAACCGGGGTACTGCCCTCTGACCTTCAAATATACCTGTGTGGCTCTAACGGGGCAGATGCTGTTTATGCTACACCGCCCTAAGGTAATTTGTGTACCCTTGCCTTGTTGATCGGCCTTGGATCGCAGAATGAGGATTTATATCTTTCCTTCTTCCACCTTAACATCCTGCCATTGAAGGGCTAGCCTGGACTTATCCTCCTTTCCTGATGCAACCACCTCACTAATCCTAAGGGCCCCAAAGAACGTCATCAGAGATGCTGCTTCAAAAAGGGCCTTCTCATAGTCATCCTTACATAAGAGCACCCACTGCTCGCAAATGCGCTCTAATTGCTGCGGTGAAATAGGGACCCTCGTATCCTGAATCCTACCTTTCTCCTTAGACCACCCTTCTATCATTTTTCTAATGCGATAATCCCCTGAATAATCCCTAAAACCATTGATTTTTGCGTAATAGGCCAGAGCAGATAGCCTGCCCTGTATAGTTGCTGGAGCCAGTCCCTTTCTATTTAAATGCACCATAAATTGTTGCAAATGTTCAACCGGAGCCAGCCATTCCGGCTCGAGGTTGAACATTTTCCTAAATTCCTGAAACTCTATACTCATGGCCGCATAACCCTTCCTTGTCCTCGGTGCCAGAGCCAAACCTATCGCTCTTGATGCATCCTCACGCCAATTTGCCAGACCTCCAGGGGCAGCACTTTGGGAAACTCCTTGGCTCCGGGGTCTAGCTCCCTGAACATGTCGATCTGTTGGCGTGACAATGCATCAGCTATCCTATTTTCCAGACCTGGCACGTGCCAGGCATGCACCAACACATTAAACTGCAATGCCCGTAATGTGAATGCCCTGACCAATGTCATGACCTGTTCTGAATGCAACGTGAGGTTGTTTATTATGTAAACAACCGCTTGATTGTCGCACCAGAACCGGACAACAGAATTTGACCATTCTTCGGCCCATAGCCAAAGCGTGCCCACTATCGGGAAGAATTCTAAAAATGTCAAATCTCTTTGTTGATGCTCCCTGAGTGACACCTTGTGATTCTTTAAGAGTGTCGCTATTCTGGCCCTAAGGTCCTTTAACTTATTATCGGGCAAGCGTGATGTCTGCTGTATTGTGTCTAATTCAATCCCCAGGAAGGTGAGGGACATGGATGGCCCTTCAGTTTTCTCCTCAGCTAAAGGTAATCCCAACTGTTTAGCTAATGTCTGGAACCTGTTTAGTATGAATCTACACTTTCCTGAGTTCTTTTTGCCACATAAAAGGTAGTCATCAAGGTAATGGGCCGTAGAATTACAGCCAACCGTACACCTAAGCTTCCATGCAATAAATGTGCTGAATTTTTTGAATGCAGCATATGATATTGAACAACCCATCGGTAGGGCCTTGTCGATGTAAAAAGATCCCTTAAAATGGAAACCTAACAGGTTAAAGTCACTGGGGTGCACAGGCAAAATTCGAAATGCTGATTTTATATCACATTTCACCATTTCAGCCCCAACTCCGCATTTCCTAACCATGCGCACCGCCTCATCAAGAGAAGTGTATCTTACAGTGCACAATTCCAGAGGGATCGCGTCATTAACTGATGCTCCCTCTGGAAAAGACAGGTGATGAATAAACCTAAATTCACCTTGTGCCTTTTTGGGTACAATACCCAAAGGGGAAACCCTGAGGCTCTCCATAGGTAACGTTGGGAAGGGGCCAAGAACCTTTCCCTCAGTCACTGCTTTGTCTATCTTACTCTGTACTACTTTTTCCATTCCCCGCACTGGTCGGAGGTTCTGCGCAATGTATGCACTGCGCTCCCCCAAGGCCGGGATTCAGAAGCCATATTTAAAACCTTCTAATAGATATTTAGCATCCTCTCTGTTTGGGTAGTGTTCTAACTGGGCTTCTAATACCTCGACCTTAATTGGGCTGGGCCCCTTTTCCAGGTGCGCCCCTGCCATTGTTGGGTTTTTCCCACCTCCGGGGCCTTTGTTTTGTCTCTGAGCGCCTGTTCTAAAGCATGTGGAGTTGGGGTGCCGACCTCCACATGTGCTGCATTCGTGTTTAAAGTAGCATGGTCTCTTGGTGCAGAAGCCCTTGGAATTAAATTCCCAACAAAACATGCGAGGTTGAACCACCTGCCCCGCTCCCAGGTGGGGATTTTGACCAAGGGTAGACTTCCTATTCAAATGTCCACTGTTGAACCTATCCCCCATGTTTTGCCTAGCAGGCGTCATGTGCTACAGCCATAACCCAGGCTGGGGCTCATCCCAGCGCATGTTGGGGTGAATTGCGCTGCACATCCTGAACGATTCATCATAATGAAGCCACGGCATTCCCGCAAAATCAACATATGTCCTGTAGATTGTATCTAAATATTGAAATAGAGATTGGGCCTTCCATGGTTGGGCTTTGACTATCACGCCTGCATAGATTAAAAATCCTGGAAGCAATTAGCCCAAGTTCTTTCAGGTTTCTTTCGCCTCCGCCTCTCTTTCTCCTTCTCATCTTCTTTGTCTAAATCCTTCTTTTCTACGTTGCGGTTTACTAATTCAAATAAATCGACGTATTCACCCCTTTATATCTTCTCTTTAGTTGCCAGGGTGAGATGATCACCCAGAGGCATGGAATAATCTCCATAGGGCAAAGCACTAAAAGGGACCGTATTATAGCCCGTATTAGCTACAGAAGGGTAAGGCCACACCCCTACGCTAGCCATGGTGTTGTTCTGAGCTGTTAAGGCTAAAGTGGGGTATGGCATGCCCCATCCACTGAGCTGTGGAATGGCGCATGGCCAAGTCATGTTGGGAAGCCCAACATTTTGTGTATTGTAAGGTGTAAATGGAGTGTTGTATTGACCACCGTCGGCCCAAGGCCAGGCGGGGGTCGGTGCATAAGTGCCCGGTGTAACGGTCCACTCACCTGATGACATTGAGGCCATGCTTGGACCCTCCCCGGTATATTGACTGTCAGGGCAGACTTCAATGACTTCTTCTTGAACCTCTAGGCACTCGGTCGTTGTCACAGGCAGTGCTGGAGTTGAAGACCTTATGCCCCTCTCGGAACGCTGTTGTTTTAGGTGTTGACAAAGTGCCTTCAGCCTCGCTCCTGGTGGTTCCTTCTGTTGTCTGCTCTGCCTCGAGAACGGCAAACCGATTCATTAAATCGTGAGCTAGAGCCTTAAGTTTTGCCTTATGGTGGCTCTTAGCCCCCCTATTCGATCTACGAGGTTGAACCTCAGCTGGCCGCAGCGTTTGTCTCGCCATTCTCTCGGCCTCTGAGGAAGACTGTGGAGGGGAGACCTGTGGAGCCGGCCTATTCTTGGCTGGCTGCTTCCCCTTCCTGTTACCCATGCCTTTCCTCGATGCCATTATATATAAACTCTCCTTATACTTAATCACTTACCACACTTGGAAATACAGTTGTCCACACAATTAAAACAATTGCACATATATAGGTTTAGCACCCCCTGGTGAGCAAAATAGCTGCAACCAAATGTTGGGGGGGGTAGCCATCCATGGGGGGGGCGCAAAGAGTGAGTCGCGCTGCCCGAAGCCTCGGCTTGGCAGCAACTCCGGCAATTCAGAGAGTTCTTATCAATGGCTCCTACTCAAATGGGGAAAAAGTAACAAGTGGAGTACTACAAGGCTCAGATCTGGGTCCAATGCTCTTTGACATTTTTACTAATGCCTGGGATGAAGGGGTGCAGGGAATGCTTATCAGATTTGAGGATGACACAAAATTGGGTAGGATTGTTGAGGTTTTATGAGCCTGCACATGTCAGGTTAATCATGAATTTTTAAAAAACACACAGATTATGAGTAATATTCTCCTTTTAAAATATCTTGAAGAATAGGCTAACAATAATTGAATATTTGACATGGTTTAGATGTATTTTATGCTTGACAAACTTCCCATAACAGTTTCATAACAGACACTTAGTTTCCTAATATCTTCTTTACAAACTGTTACACACTAATAAGAATCATACTAGCAGCAGGCAAGCTACCAGCAGTCTTAACTGAATAACTAACTTACCAACAGATAAGCCTCATAATGACACTTTTTCTTATATCTTACAGTTATCCCTCTAAGCACCTATTGGTTGACACTAGACACAATCTGATTGGTCACACATTTTTAATGCAAATAATACAGCTTATTTATTCTTATATACACAAATACTAGTAAGCACATTTAACAATTCTATACACACACATACACACACACATGCTGGGTTGCATAATATTATATGCATTAACAGGAATAACTAATACCTCGGAAGACAGAAACAAAATTTAAAAAGATCTTGATAGGCTTGAGAACTGGGCATAAACAACAGAATTAAATTTGAGAGGGATAAGTGCAAAGTTCTACACCTAGGGAAGAAAACAAATCACCTGTACAGAATGGGGGATACTTGGCTCAGTTATACTATGAGTGAGAAGGATCTTGGAATTGTTGTAGATCACAAGCTGAATGTGAGCCAACAATGTGATGTGGCTGAAAAAGAAGAAGCAGCAAATGCTAATTTATGCTGCATTAACAGAAGTAGTCTCCAAATCTCACAAGGTACTAGTCTGCCTCTGTTTGGAACTGGTTAAGCCTCATCTACAGTACTCTGTCCACTTCTGGACACTGCACTTTATGAGGAAGTGGACAAACTAGTTCAGAAGAAGGGAACTTCTGAACTGTTGGAGCAGTAAGACAACGGGACAAATTAATTCACGAAGTGGTGAGTGCTCCAACAGTGAAGGCATTCAAGAGAAAATTAGACAACCATCTGTCAGGTATACTTTAATTTGGATTCCTGCATTGAACACAGGTTGGAATCTATGGCCTTATAGGCTTCTTCCAACTCCATTATTCTATGATTCTATGATATATTTTGGTTTGGTTTCCTGCATTGATCAGGGTTGGATTTGATGGGTTTATAGGCCCTTTCCAATGCCGAGATAGCTGGCTGGCTGGATAGTCAAGGTTGGGCCTAACGTATTTTGGGCCTAATTTATTTTGCTCTGTGTTTTCTCCTACTGATTTATATAATAAACATTGGTTATTTCAAAATTGCATTTTTTTCTCAATATTGTTTGAAGCGTCCATCATTTATTATTTATTTATTTTTGCTTTAGCTGTTACACATTTTAATTCTTCCATACTTTCAACAACTGTTTTCCTTTCAAGAGCATATATTTTGCATAGTCTGGCTTTTACTTTTTCATTTTTAAGTTTTAAATCTTTCAAGTGTTTTGAGTTCTAATGTCTATATGTAATTTGTTTTTTGTTTTTCCCCCAGCCAAATTTTCCATTTTGGAGTGCCAGGGGTTTTCTGTGCTTTTTCCCAGCTTGTAACCAAGTTCCATGGTTATTATGGTAGCTGTGCTATTCATGAGCTGATTTATTTCCTTTAGCGTACTGGTTGGGATTATTTTGATGATTGCATTTGCATCTGTCAGTAGGTCTTTTACTGCTTTACTTTGCAATTGGTGCAAAGTGGGGAGCCCTTGTTTTTCTGTATTCTGGCTAATATGGGTTACTATTTTTCCCCTCAGTGATTTCTGCCATTCTGTCAACTCATAATTTCTGGGTTGTTCCATAAATTGTTGATTTTTCTTTTGCCAGCTTTCCTAGTTCTTGCAATTCTAATTTTGAAAACACTTTATTCTGGATGATAAATTATCTCTGGTCCATTAATCATTTTTCAGTTATGTCACTATTTGGGTGTTTTCTTTTCCAATTTCTATCATTCTTTTTTGAAAACCACTGGCTGTTGGTTTGCCTCATAATAGTGTTTTATAATTTCTCAGTTTTCAGTGGAGTCCAAGTTTTGCATTTACATTGTTCCAGTAGCTTTGCAGCAGCCTGTCCTGGTCCCTCAACAGGGTCTGCTGAGCCTTATAACCCATTTGTCACCACATGTCCAGGGCCTATAACATCTGATGCAGGCGATGACCAATCTGGTATGGATTTCTGTTTATTCCTTCTCATTATAACTGGTGGTTGGTGACACAGTTGGTTTTGCTTCTTAGCTGAGACCTGTCTGGCTTGGGAGGCCCTTCAGGTAGCAACACTACTGCCAGCACAGCTCTCAACCTCACTGAAGCACACAAGCCCCTCCACCTCTAGAAGGCCTGTGTCCATGGAGGGGATGGATGATGATGATTCCCACTGCATTACTCTATGATTTATTGTCACTTTGCTTTCTCACAAAACCATAAACAGCCCATCATGTGCTCCTTCTTTTAATAGGCCATGCAACAAGATGACAGTTATTATGCTGTTTAACATCTACATTAAGCTGTTGGGGGAAGTCATCAGGAGATTTTGGGTAAGGTGTCATCAGTATGCTGATGACACACAACTCTATCTCTCTTTTACCAGCTCTGCGGTGGATCCCATACAGACACTTGAGCGTTGCCTGATTGCAGTACTGGAATGGACCACGACTAAGAGGCTCAAACTGAACCTGGACAAAACAGAGATTTTGCTCTTGAGGGGGACGTCTGATAGGTTAGGGGGATGGTCCACAGACAAGATGGTATTATCCTCCAGATTAGGGACCAAGTGCATAATTTGGGCATTCTTCTGGACCTGGCTCTTCCTTGGGAGTCAGCCATGTCCAGATCTGCCTTTAACCAGCTCAGGCTAATTGCCCAACTTCATCCCTACTTAGACAAGGACTCCCTCAAGACTTTGGTGCAGGCCATGGTCATCTCCCAGATCGACTACTGCAATGCTCTCTAAATGGGGCTCCCCCTTGAACCAAATGTAAATTTGACCACATCACTCCAGTTCTGACCCGCCTCCACTGGTTGCCCATGGCATCCACGATCAGATTCAAGGTTCTGACACTCACATAGAAAGCCCTCCATGGTTTGGGTCCATGTTACTTGTTGGAGGATCTTTCCTTAATCTCATCTGCCCAACCCACAAGATCATCCTAGTCGAGGCTGCGCCAGGAGGCCACCCCGAGGAAGGCCCATAAATCTTCTACAAGAGGTAGGACCTTCTTCACAGTGGCTCCAACTTTATGGAACCAGATTCTGGAGGAGCTCTGCCTAGACCCCTCCCTGTTGACATTAGGAAGCAATTAAAGACATTGCTTTTTAGGGAGGCTTTCCATACCAACTCAAGCTGACCACCTCCCTCCACATTTTTCTTCCCCCCCCCCTCTTCTTCCCTCCACTCTTTTCCTCCATCTGCTCTGGGTTTACATTATTAGTCAGTGCCATCTGGTTTTTTTTTAGGTTTATTGTTGCTGTTTTTAAGCTTTTATTTTTATTTTATTTATTGTTATTTTATTTATTTTATTAGATTTATACCCCACCCATCTAGACCAGTGGTCTACTCTGGGCGGCATTACAAAATTTAAAAACAATAGAACCAATAAACATGCAAAAATCCAAGATGTTAAAATGTAAATATTAAGATACAGCAGGAGGGAAAGCCTGCCTAAATAGCCATGTCTTAAGTTTACTTCTAAAGACACCCAGAGAGGGAGCCAGGCGGATCTCTACGGGCAAGTTGTTCCAGAGGCCAGGGGCCACTGCCGAGAAGGCCCGGTTCCTCATTCTTTCCTTCCAGGCCTCCCTCGGCATTAGGCCCCTCAGTCGCCCGGCCTGGCTAGAACGAGTGTCTCTGGCAGAACTGGGTGGGAGAAAGCGCTCTGCCAGATATCGAGGTCCTAAACCGTTTAGGGCTTTATAAGTAATCGTAAGAACTTTGAAATCAACGTGGAAACGAATGGGCAACCAATGCAAGGCGGCCAACGTGGGGAAAATATGTTGGTGCCTCTTCACCCCAGTTAAAAGTCTGGCCGCGGCATTTTGTACCATCTGACGTTTCCGCGTCAATCTCAAGGTCAGCCCCAAGTAGAGCGCATTACAGTAGTCTAATCTTGAGACTATGAGCGAATGGACAAAAGTGGTGAGCGCCCCCACATCAAGATAGGGACGCAGCTCTGCAATCCGCCAAAGGTGGAAATGTGCGGAACGGACCACTGACGACACCTGGGTCTCCATCGTGAGCACAGGGTCCAGATGTACACCCAAGCTGTGAACCTCACTCTTGGTGGTAAGAGTCACACACCCCCAAAAGAGAGGGAGTTTCCCAGACCACTGATGTCTGGGGCACCCACCCGAAGGACCTCCGTCTTGCCCGGATTCAGCCTCAGTCCGTTCTCCTGCATCCATTGCTGAACAGTCCCCAGGCAGTGCTCAAGGGACGAGACAGCATCCACTGTTGTTGGAAAAAAGGAGATGTAGAGCTGAGTATCATCAGCGTACTGATGACACGAAGCCCCACATCCCCTGATGACCCCTCCCAGCGGCCTCATATAGATGTTAAATAGCATTGGAGAGATAATCGAGCCCTGCGGGACCCCACAATTGAGGCTCCATGGGGCCAAGAAACTCTCTCCAATCTGCACTCTCTGGGGACGGTCCTCCAAGAAGGAATGGAGCCAGGCCAAAGCCAGGCCACCGATTCCCAACTCAGAGAGCCTCCCCAGGAGGATACCGTGGTCGGCGGTATCAAAGGCGGCTGAGATATCGAGAAGGACCAGCAGAGACATTTTGCCCCTGTCGGCCTCCCTCAGCAGGTCATCAAACAGGGCGACCAATGCTGTTTCCGTGCCATGGCGCGGCCTGAAGCCCGACTAGAATGGATCCAGGGCATTGGTTTCATCCAGAAGAGCCTGTAGCTGATCGGCCACCACCCTCTCAACTACCTTGCAAAGAAAAGAAACATTGGCGACGGGCCTATAATTACCAATATCGTCCGCCGCCAAGCTCGGTTTCTTCCTAATGGGCCTAATGAGTGTCTCCTTGAGGGCAAGGGGAACCTTGTCCTCCTGGAGAGACCCATTAATTATTGCTGTAGCCCATTCAGATTATAGGTCTGGCTGCTTTGATTAGCCAGGCCGGGCAAGGGTCAAGGGAGGTGGTGGCGGCACGACAGCGGTCAAGCACTCTGTCCACCATGTCTGACATCACAGGCTGAAAGTGGTTAAGTCTCATTGGGCAAGACGGAGCGCTGGACATCTCGGCTCGATCTACTGTTTCCAAATAGGAGGTAAGATCCCGGCGGATGGCCTCCACTTTTGATTTTAAAAAGGCTGCAAATTGGTCAGGTGAGATGCTAGAGGGAGGCCAATCACCATGACCAGTTCCGGAAAGATCGCGAACTATACGGAAAAGTTCCACCTGCTGATTGGAAGCTTCGCTTATCTGGACAGCGAAGTAAGATCGACTAGCAGCCTTCACCTTAGATTGATAAAGGTTAGTCGCGATCCTGACAGCTATTTGATTATTTTCCATTGGGTTCAGCCTCCATATGCACTCTAGCCTTCTCCTATTTCGCTTCATTAATCGCAGCTCTGGATTAAACCAGGGCGAAGGGCGATCTCTACGCCGGAGAGGGCGTTTAGTTGCGATCGTGTCAACAGCCCTGGTGGTGGCAGCCAGCCAGCTATCCACCACAGCCTCGACAGGAGCACCAGTCAGATCAGCCGGAATCCCTCTCATGGTATCCTGAAATCCTATAGGATCCAGTAACCTTCGAGGGTGGACCATAACAACAGGTCCTTGCTCCCCGCAGGGGGGGGAGAGCCACTGCGAGGTTGAATTTGATTAGGCAGTGATCCGTCCATGACAAGGGGACAGACGCAAGGTCAGTCACCATCGGAGCACACTCACTCTGCTCAGTGGAGAACACCAGGTCCAGTGTGTGGCCACCCACATGGGTGGGGCCGTTGACATGTTGGGACATGTCCAAGGAGGCTATGGTATCGAAGAACTCAAGAGCTGGACCAGAAACCTCCGCCTCCGCATGCACGATGACATCACCCAAGACCAAAAGCCTTGGGGACACCAACAGTGCCGCGGAGACGAAGTCCGCCAGCTCCGGTAAGGAAATGGCTGGGTCGCGGGGAGCGCGGTAACCCAGCAAGATCCCAATACCATCCCTGGCCCCAACTGACATGTGGAGGGCCTCTAGACCCGGAGTCGCCAGAGCAGAGCACCTAACAACCCGAAGGGTGTTTTTATAAACAATGGCTACTCCCCCACCCCGCCCCGCCAGTCTACCCTGGTGTTGGACTGCATAACCGGGAGGGCAGGCAAGAGTCAGGGGAACACCCCCATCCCTGCCCATCCATGTTTCGGTTATGCATGCCAGATCTGCATCTTCCTCCAGAATCAGATCTTGTATGATCTGGGACTTATTTGATACAGATCTGGCATTCAACAACACCAGGTTTAGAGTGGAGGGCCGGCTGAGTTGACTACCTCGAGTCTGGCAGGAGGTCACAGTGCCAGAACAGTGAACAGATTTCAAGCATCAGTTCACCGTTCTTCTGTAATGCATGGCAACAGCACCTACACCGTATCTCCCTCTACCAGAGATCACTCTGATGTTACAAAGTCCCCCTCTGGGGGGGGGGGGGCGGCAGGCCTTCCACTCCATGCCAACCAAGGAAAAATAGAAAAGCAAAAGAGTTAACGACTAAAGAATAACAGATAATTAGTAACAAAGTTAACAATCAAATCGAAAATTAATCAAACAAAATAAAATAACCAAACAGACCGTAACATAATAATCTCAAAAGATCAAAACTAATCAAACTTCAAAACAGTATACATAATCAAATTAGCAATTAACACTATTTAATTATATAGAATTATGCAAAAAACAGATTAAGGGAACAAATTAAGAAAAAGCAGATTAAGGAAAACTAATCAAAGTAAAACTAAAATAAAAAATAAAATAAAATGTTTTCTATTGTATGTGTTGTAACCTGCCCAAAGCAGTCCCATGACACTAATGGGAGAGGGATACAAAGTGAATGAATGAATGAATGAATGAATGAATGAATGAATAAATAAATAAATAAATAAATAAATAAATAAATAAATAAATAAATAAATGTCTTCACAGCCACATAAATGTAAAAAAAAAGCAGTCTCATAAAAGTGTAGATTCTGCCTGAGATTGATTCCCACACCCAAATCTGACTCTCATAGCCATGGTGAAAATGTTTGTGTGTTCACATCTAGAATGAACAAGGTCATGGTTTGCATACCCTGTATTCAACCCTGTTAGTGCAGAAATAGAGTTGCCATCTCTCTCTCTCTCTCTTAAGCGAAAGAAGATCCTCATTTTAATACCTGCATGGCAGGCTCCAACACCATAGCTCTCTTTATTCTGGGAACAGCTGAACCTATTTGAATTTTGCTAATGCAACTTGGAGAAAATTCTGTTTCAATTTTGTTTTTGTTTCTTAAACAAAGCATGCAGATTTTCCATGTTTGTAACATAAAGAACTTGAGGGTTTTTAATTTTTTAAATCCAGATGTGGAAGTAACAAATTCCCCATTTTGAGAACATATATAGTTCTCAGGCTAAGTTGAGCAAGATTGAAATGCTTAATGTGCTTGGGGGATAGAAAAACAAACTCGTTGCTTTAAGCTTCCCTTTCAGCAACTGTGCTGCAGGCAGGGGTGACAAGATGAGCCTTTTCTACTTCACCCTTAATATTATTATCACAGAAGAAAATCCCTTGTCCCCTGCCTACATACAGCTAGAATAGAGAGATAAAAAGATATATAAAAGTGATTTTAAAAACTTCAGTTAACCATATCAAAGATATAGATATCATAAAGCAATTAAAGGATATTGTGGGAAGACAGCATGGCTGTGAGAGGCTATCCAGTATTTACTATGAAATTTCACTGCTCCCCTGTTGTGCAGAGTAATTTGTGTACTGCATAATTCCCTTCTGGAGAACGGTTCCTCTCCCACCACCAAAACCACATGAAAATGGACGGAACAGAGAAGATGAGACAGATAGAGAGCTTCATAGTGACATTCACTGATAATAAATTTCCCAAGCTCTGCCTTATTATTCAGAAAGTAGTATTTTCATGTTATATTCCTCAAATTGTTGCAGAGCTAGAAGGTGGTGTTTTTTTTGGTGTTTTTTTTTTTGCAAAAACATATTTAGGGGATGTTAGAAACACAGCCTTAGAAGGAGCTGTACTCTCAAGAGAAGCAGCCATAGAGTGGCAGGCCAAGGTACGAATAGGGCTAAACAAATAATGTAGGAAAGGTAAGCTATTGGTTACTAAATATGTTTAGGGCACCATATGTGTGAATACCAATTGCTTAAGGGAAAGAAGGGAATGGTTACTGCACACACACACACACACACACACACACACACACACGAAAGGAATATAGTTTTGCCTCTGGCAGCTCTAGTTTCCAATTATAGTCAATTATTTCATCAGGGCTCTCCAGTCCCAGTGTTGTGGTGATGGCATGCAAAACTCTCAATAAAAATGACAGATTCAACATTCAGTGTCTTTTCCTTGTTCCTTGCCTAATAACATAACTGTAAAAAATATTGGTGTACTCTGGACCTGGAGAAGGTGCTGCATTGTAGCCTTGCTTGAAAAAAGCCTTCTTGAAGTCCTTTACATGTCCTTCCTCCTCTGCCACTGTATGCACCACGTCGATCATCCACCCCTGTCTTATTGTACTTTCAATGATATTGGTGGCAACTGAGCAGAGGAAAAAAAAAGACTTTTTAAAAGAGTCTCTGTCTCCTGTCTCTTCCTAGCTGTTGTATATCCTTCTAAAATGTTTCAGGTTTCTTGTTTATGTATGACATTTGCTGTTGTCATGTGAATTGCCCCCCCAAATCCATTGTGGAGGGATGAAGGGAAACAATTCACTCCCTTCAATGTGGATGCTTTCTTTTCACCCAAATTGTGTACTACACCTCAAATTCTGCACATTATTTTTTAACTAAAGCCACCTCCATTCTGTATGCTAATTTCAAAACAGGTGCCCATAAAAACCTGCTGGGGCAAGGTGAACTCAAGTTAAAGTTTTATGGACAAAACGCTTTATAGCTATTTATCTGACACTTGACATGCTTAATCATGTTAAAAGGCGCAACTATTTCTGCAGATTTCATCCAGTTCCGCCAAGAAATTGAGAAGATGAGATGGACTGAGGTATGTTAGCATTACTGACAGTTCAATTCAGAAGCAAAACAAAATATAAACAACATTCCAAGGAGTGTAGCAAAAAAAAAAAAAAAAAAAAAGGAAGAAGAAGTCAACACCTTGTCAGACATTGAACAGGCTTACTCGTGGCTAGCTAGAACCACTTTAGCAGGTAAGGATGAACTACAATTCCCACTTCATATCTTTAACTCTAGCATATGTACATACTGGGCAGCCTTTAGAAATTTATTGTAATTATATTACCACTACGATTATTTGAAGGACAGAAGAAGAAAGAATATCCAGGTACAGGTTGGGTGTGTTTGTGTGCCATTACACATTGCAACGTTTTACTAATTATTTCAACACACTTTCAATTCTCTCCTTTGTTTACAGTTATCATTTGTAAGCATGTTCAACGGTCAGGAATGTTATTGTATAGTGACCTTGCTTCCAGACTCAGCTGGAAAGGTACTGCTATTTCGCAGTAAGCTTTCGTAAACTGCTGCTCAACCCTCATTTTTAAAATACAGTGTATGTTTTCAGGGCTGCTTTTTCTACACCCTCCTAATTATTTTAACACGAAGTTTCACATCTTGACATGCCAGTCGTGTTTGTTGCTCAGCAATGAGGGATACAAGCAGCAATTTGTTCACTAGCCACAGTTCACCATTACCTTTCACCCCCTTGTACCTACTCTGGTGTAACTAAGTAATAGGATTGTGGCCGAGGAGTGGATTTTCTCCATTGCAGTCACTGCTCTGAGGCTGGCGCAGTAGGAGCATGGGCAATCTTCATAAACTGGGTAGCATGTTGTTGACACGCATACCTGAAAGTAAAATGGCTACAACAAATAAAAAGGAATACAGTCCACCAATTATAAAAATTCAGGCCATACCTGACAAAATGTATTTGTACCGGTTCAATCTTTTGTGGCAGAAAATGTCAAGCCAATAAGTAAAAGCTGGATGACCTAATTCTTGCTTTTCCAGACTGCACGCTTTGTACTGTTTCTATCACTATCTTCATGTCTGAATGAAAGGAAAGACAGGATTGTATCCAGAAAACTGACAATTGAACTGAGGTATCTCTGTCTTTAGAAAATGGCTATATGATTAATCACTTGTATTCTTCTGGGTGGAGTTTGCATTTTACCACTTGAGGGCATCCTATCTTTATATTCTGTGACACAGCTATACTTCTTCATTTTCTTTCTTTCTATTTTTAATTGGCCTCTGATGAAAAGATGTAGAGGGCCAAAATTGCAGATGCAGCTCAGGAAATGATAAAATGCCATGACAAATGGGCATTTCCCAAGAAAAAAAATCTCAGAAAACTGGACTGCAAGAAATGATAAATCAGCAGCCAAAATGGAACAACAGATACAGAAGAAGATGGGAACATATGTCAAAAGAGAACAGTTTTGGAGCTTGGCTGTGCATAATTGCAAAGAGGAAATTGTGTTTGGTCTGTATGACTGATGTTACGTTAAATGTTTGTGTGCTTTTGTATATTAAATATACAGAACTGTTTTTTATTAATTGTTCCAAAGATCAACTGTAGGAGGGAACACAGACAGTTGGGAAAATGTTGATAGTATCAAAACTCTCTGGCTTCATTTAAATCTCCAAAATGCTTGGCTTGGTGTTTCAAATTTTGTTTTAGGCATTATTTCAGTGATAAACTTCTAGATAAAATGTGATTGTTATTCTCAAACATAGTTTTCACAGGATTATATGTCCCAGGACAGCTCATGAAATCAATGTTTTTTCCTAAAAGCTTGCTTCTCATGAATTGCCAAGTCACTCTAGAGTTCTGAAATTCTAAATGAGATATTCTCTTAAGTTTTCTATGTTTCCCTGGCCAGGCTGATTTGAGGTTCTGGTGGGCCCTGGTAAAATATATATATATATAATGGGGGGGCTTCTTCCTCCCTCCCTCTCCCTTACCTCCCACCTAAATAGGTCACACAACATGAAAAACGTAATATAAATAAGACTGACTTGTTAAGGTAATCTTGGTAGCAGTAAATAAGTGAACAATGCTCAGGTAAACAAACAAACAATATTGCTATGAAAAGAAAGTCTAGCTTATGAGGGAGGGGCGAGGCAAGGGAAGCCTAAAGCTGAGCTTTGAGGCACTCTGCACATGTCCAGAGAAGAGGTAAAGTTGTTCACATAATGTGCAGAACACACTGAGGCTGCAATTCAAAGCAGGCCCCATGTGGAAGGAAGGGAGGGAGGCTGCCTGTTGTGTGGGGTTGCAGGATGGCAGGCTCAGGTGCAGGAGGAGGCAGAGGGCCATGTTGAAGGAACAGCCACTGCCACCCAACTGAGGGCGCTGGCAGGAAGAGTGCCCCTGAGCCTAAGCAGAGTGCCCTGCACGTCCCAGCTGGCCTGACCCCCCCTTCCTCACCTAACCTCTGTCAGGAGAGGTGGGTCTTGCTGAGGCACTCCAGGATGCCATTGGAGTGGCTGGGGGTGAAGATGGCCATGTGCACCTCCAGGGGCGTGGTGCCCTTGGGGCCCCAGAAGACATCCTGGAGCAGGTCCTTGAGCTACAGGAGGGCGCCCTTCTCCTCATCAGGCAATGGTGCCCAGCAGCACCTCCTGGAGGCACACCTCCTGCTTGCACAGTGCCACCGCCTGGGACAGGAAGAAGATCAGCTGCCCGGATAGGACCCACAACATCTGCAGCCCAGCCGGAGGGTCCCGTGGCTCTTCCTCGGGTGTGGCAGTGGCGGTGCCGTGGTGGGCCATCGGGGGAAGGACATGCTGTGCAAAGGAGCTGAGCACTGCCTGCCTGCCATCCAGCCCCCATGGCTCACCAGCCAGGAGCACCACCTGCGTGCAGTGCACCACCACCATGGGCCGGCCTCGCCCTTGCAGCCCTGATGGCTCCCAGCTGGCTGCTGCTGCTGCTCTGGCCACTTCATCCCTCTCTTCATGTGGGCTCCTACAGACAATAGGTCCATGGCAAATGCCCACTTTGCCCTCTGAATAAAGTGGCCCTGTCCCTGGCATTCCAGTTCTTAACAAATTGGCTACAGGCCAGCACAAAGTGATGACCAACGAGTGATCTAAGTAAGCATATTGTGCTGTGTTAGAGCATGTCAGGAGTATATGTTTGTATTGAGGGGTGGGACACGCCTGGTCCTCCAGTTTTTGGACTGTAGCTCTCATCACCCCTTACCATTGGCTGTGTTGGCTAGGGGAGAAATCCAACAGCTTCTGGAAGGCCATTGTTCCCCACTTCTGTTCTAATTAGTGCAATTATTTTCCAGCTAAGGTACATAGGACAGTTTTATTGACATAACAAGAATTCTGTCTGGTTTTAGGAGTGCTCCTTGCCATACTTTCTTTACTCTCATACAAGCATTTGATTACAACATCCATGTACCTTCTGTCAGTTGTGAGTGATATATACATGCTCATTTCACTGGAAAGTAGAACCTCCTTCCAATAAACAGCAGTGATGGGTGGCACATTGTCAAGGATAATTTCCACACTGAGGCAAAACAAGGCCTATAATAATCAGCAGCCATATTTGACAGGTGTGCAAAATGCTGAATCATGTAGAATGTGTATTAAATGAAGTAGTGTCTGGGGTGATGCAATGTCCTTACTGATTGGCTATATGTAAATGTGTGTGTATATAACTGTGTGGACATGTGGAGAAGATGTAGGATCTCTTCTGATGAATGTCATGCTGTCATGCTGCCGGTTTGTACTGCTAAAACTTCTGTATATATTGTAAATATACTTGGTGTTGGAAGAAGCTGTCTTTGTCTGTGTGATTCAACTGGACTGCCTGGACTGGGACAAAACTCTGCTAATTTACACCAACACACATTCCAGTCTCCATCAATTTCACATGTTCATTCATAAATCCCTTCAGTCCCATTTCTATATCGATGTGTGAATTAATATTTTTAAACTGTGCCAAAATGTGCATAATTTTAGCTGAATTTTCAAAATACATCCTGCATCTGTCGAAATAGGACACTGACAATGAAAGCATATGCCAAATAAAATGTTTTAAAACTGCTACTTTGTTTTTTAAAATGTATGCATTCTGTATACATTTTTGTGTGTACCTATCCTAAAATCCATTTTTCTAGTGCATTGTGATATATATATTTTTGAGCCAAAATCTGTATTGTGGAGAGGTATGAAAAACAGCACACTTTACCAAATGTATGAATGTTGAAGAGTGTCTCCCACCAGGAAAAGATTCTGGGTGGATCATCTGGAAGTCACTTAATAGACTTCAAAGTGAAGTAGGTTGATCAAAGAATAATCAAGTAAAATGGAAGTACTTGGATAGAGGACAAATTTTCTATGAAAGAAGATCTAGGAAATAGCTGAGATAATACTATTGAACTAGCCCAGTTCTGGTCAAAAATATTCTTATTATCTCAAGCTTTTAATTTGTTTTTAATTTTACTTATATTTCACATACCTCTATAATTGTAAGTAATGTAACTGTGATGGAACCCTCATCCATTTTACCCAGAAGCAACAGAAATAAGGAGATTGACTGGAAGAAGGAAGGAGGAGAACTGATCCAGAAGAGCCAGGTATAAAAAGAAGGACTGAAGAGAACTGAGAAGGAGAGAGTTATTTTGTTTCCCAAGGAGGGAGGTTGGTTTTTTTTAGAGTGGGTGGTAAAAGAGAAATACTTTGTATCTGTGAGGCAAGATCTGGTGTGGGAATGTATTATTAATGGAACATCAAGCTTATGTCTGTGCAGTTCAAATCATGATTATTTTTCAATAAACATTTTAAGAGCCTCGTGGCGCAGTGGTTAAACTGCTGCACTGCAGCCAAAACTGTGCTCATGACCTGGGGTTCAATCCCAGGTAGCCGGCTCAAGGTTGACTCAGCCTTCTATCCTTCCGAGGTCAGTAAAATGAGTGCCCAGCTCGCTGGGGGGGCAATGTGTAGCCTGCATAATTAACTTGTAAACCGCCCAGAGAGTGCTTGAAGCACTATGGGGCGGTATATAAGCAGCACACTTTGCTTTTTTTTTTTTTAATGCTTCAACTTTAAAAACTGCTTGGGCTCTTATGATTTGGGCTTAAGGCAAACCTCAGAAAAGGAAAGGGCAGTTTAAAAGTGATTAGCTAGGCTGGTCTGGTCACAGTAACATTCTGATATGAAGAAGGAAGGAAGGAAGGAAGGAAGGAAGGAAGGAAGGAAGGAAGGAAGGAAGGAAGGAAGGAAGGAAGGAAGGAAGGAAGGAAGGAAGGAAGGAAGGAAGGAAGGAACCAACCACCACCCCGCCGCCTGCCCATCTGCCCAGGAAGTGCAAATCCTGATCAGTTTTCTATAAAATGTATACCAAAGGAGAGTGTGAGCTTTCTCAAGAAACAGAAACACTTGGAGCATTTGTGAGAAAATAACAGCTAGTGAATTCCTGACAGAGATGAGGACTGAAACCAGAACCTTACTGGTCATTGTTCACAGTATCAGATACTATATGGAATTAAGCTTTGCATGCCATTTTCATTTCTCATAGAAAACCTTGATGCATTTCTCATAGAAAACCTCATAAAAAACCTTGATGACCCATGCAAGATTATGGCATGTGATCTAGCACATAATAATACACAAGCAAACATTATTTCTCTAATTAAGTCACACTGTGATGTTTGAGCAGTGTCTTTGCATTCTTCTTTAAAATTCCCCCATGAGTAGATCACAAACCACATGCCATGTGTTTATTGACCCTCATATGAACAGACCTTTTCTAAAAGACTGTACAAAGACCTTGCCAACACTTCATTATGTGAAAGCATAGATGTGAGGAATCTGCTAGTTTGATGTGTCAGATTAACATTTCATTCCTAAACGTTTATTCTTCTTTTTCTTACTGTTCCCACAAATTTACTTTATAGTGATGCAATGTAAAGTATATGTATGTGCACCTTTTACAACACTGGACTAACCACTAGGCTGAGTGAGGCAAGTATTTTTCCTGAAGCCCACCCACCGAAATAGTCCTTTCTGTTTGCAGGACAGAGCAGTATGTGTCACATGGTCTGTTGTGTGCACTATAAGCTAATCTGCCGCCTTTCGGTGTGGTGGAATTTACTGTTCCATAAAAAGAGTATTGAAGTAAGATTCATTGACCAACCTGTTCAGTTTCTGTGCATAGAATAGGAGCAGCTCTATCTTTCACTTTGCCTGAACAGTAGAAGCTGGCCTATTAGACTACCCCCATCAATCACACTCCTGTGTGCCTGTATATCAGACCTGGAAGGTTAGAACCCTGTCTGTGATCCACTCCTTCTGAATTCCAAAACCTTTCTCTATATGTATGTGTGCTGGGAGGAGAAGGAAGTGGGGAGGGGAAGTGAAATAAGAAAGTGAATGTGAGTGGAAAAACTGTCTTCATTCATGGTCTAATGTGTGAAGCACATAGACATTGAAGGGAGTGTCTTAGCCTGGCTCACATGGAGATGCTACCTGAGTAAAGCAGCCTTCTCTGCTTCAGACTGTTGCTTCCATATGTTGAAATTAATTACAGAGGAGTCAGGACTAGCATGCTCCCTTGAATTTATATTGGCTCCACAAGCTTAGATAGTGAGTGAATTGGGCTTGTGTGAATTATCCAGCTTTGAAAACAGTCACAGAAAGGAGAAAATGTTGGAGACATACATGATTTACGGACATGAATAGAGGTGAGGAAGTGTTTTGAGTGAATGTCTGACTGCTTGCCTTTGTGTGTGGAGGTGTAGATAGGTGTGAGTGTGTGTATATGTATGTGTGAGAGAAAATGCTTGTCTGCCTGTTTGTTATATCCAAATGTATATGAATTCCCACTGTTGCCCTGGCTCCACTCATTGTTGGCTGCAGTGCCTTCTGACCCACCAACCACAAAGGGTAACACCTGTCCCTAGCTTTAGGCACAAAATGTCTTGGGCTGGCCTTGAGTCTTCACAGCAGGTGGGTTGCCCAGGCCTTTTGCTGTTACATATTCATTTAATTCAGAGGGCCAAACCTGACTGAAACTGTCTGATAAGATGAGATACGAATTTGGTATTGGTGGCTGATGACTGAATTTAAAATATTATTTTTAAAATTATTAATTGATATAAAAATCATGTCTGAAGTTTGAGATATTAGAATTTACTGTTTTAGAACACACTGCAAATGCACTTAGATATTAATTTTCATTCATTTGCTGAAAAAGAACATCAATAACAATCCTGAGAATGTATGCCATGCAAGGGATTAGTCTTGCTGTACAACACTTGCAATTTTGGATCAGTCTAAGTCATTATATGTGTTGCTTTCCCCACAACTTAACTGGTTTGCCTGTTTTACAGCATATTATACAACCCTTCAGTGAAAAACATATCTCTGTCTGGAAGTGTATAAAATGCTTTTGAAATTCCTTTTCACAGCAGTTCTGCCACTGAGAGCAATGCTTATGAAAGTTACTATGCTTGTATCTCATCCCTCAACCCTAGTGCTCCTGTAGTTCAAAGAAAATAAAGAGGAAAAACATGACACATGAAGTTGGTACACAAAATGAGTGTGTTTTCTTTGGCTTTTTCTCATTATATGTCACAGGGAAAACTGGTGTCATTTGTATCAAGCCACTAATGGAATGGCCCCTGTTCAGTTTTCTTTCTGGGAAAGTGAGTTCCACAATCAGAAACACACTGCAGTGTATGAGGATGTGTGTAATGGTGGGAGTTGGCAGCTGCTTATAAATAGGAGGAGGGGTCTATGTGGTTTTGCTCATACTATTCATTTTTTGCTTTGGTTTCACACAGCACTGGCATTTGTCCTCCCAAAGGTTACCCACAAGGAATGTGGTTGGACCTCCTCCAGTCTCAATCAGGGTGCTGAGCTTGTGACCCTGATACCATATTTGCCCTGAGCCACTTCCTGTACCTCTCCTTAAGCCAGTGGAATCATACCACAGCATTGGTTATATTGGAAAGAGCTGATAGGAGCTGCATTGCAATAGTAACTGCAAGGCCATGAGTTGCCCATCCAGAGAGAGCAAACTCATTTCCCTTCTCTTTTGAATGGTTTTACCATACAAGTCAACAATATGCAGTCAGGGCAGTTCAGCAAATCCCAGCTGTTCCAGACACTGCTGCTCTTTATGGTGACCCAGATCTGCTACCTGTGGCCTTTATTTTGCTGTAGGACTGCTGCATATTTCCAGGGCTTTAAAAGATTTGCAGAGAGATAAGGTTTTATTCTCAGCACTTGTGTTTTGCAAGCAGCATCGGCCATAACACCAGACAACTGCTAGAGGAGTATATTTTGTCGAGAAACAAAGAAAGAAAAAAGAAAGAATTATCATGACTTCTTTAATCTGTCATGACTGCAACTTCTTTCTGAGATCTGAAAGCAGGTCTCTCTGGCATGAAATGTCTAGGATCAGTTCCCTTTGCGGTGTAGGCATTTGGCTCCTTACTTTCATTTGTTAGTGTCAAACAAGGAAATGCCTGTCACGTTCTTGCTCAAAACAGGGATAAACATGCAAGTTATTGAGAGTTTATATATACATAGAATTGCACAAATACATGAAACTGTAGGAGACTGTATTATTTCTTCATTGTGTATACAGAATAGCTTGTGTTGAAGCTTATGTGGAATTAGTTTTTTGAGAAGGATATACATATTGGCTGTTTTAAATCTGAGTATGAAAAATCATTTGTGACACATTGAACTTCTGAAGTAAAACATAGGGTTAAGTGCTTTGATAAAATCCCATTTTTGGCCTATGGACATGATTCTCAATTATACAGTTATACAGTTATTTCTCATTCTCATACAGTTATTCGTATGTTATTCCTTATACTGTCATTTGCCATTTGTATGTTAGAAAAATGCTATTAACCAAGAAGAAAATTGAGTAATAATTTCAAATGATTTCAAATAGAGAGATTTACTTCACAAAGCCCTGAAATGGAGACACTATGGCAGTACAACATTTCTTGTCCAAGGACTACTCTATTGACATACAAGGTAAGGAAGGGTATAGAGCTTGGAATGTTGCTTTTTAAAAAGAAACTTGTATCATACATTAATTATGGGCGACCAGATTGTCCTTGCTCCTCAAACTCATCAGTTCTTTGATTACACAAGTAATTTGTTGCATTCTACATTGTTAATATAATACAAAGTGAGTGCACACCAACAGCCAGCAGTATTAGGAAATGAGTGTAATGGGCATACTGATTGAACCCTGAACAGTGGGATTGCCAGCAGGAAATGCCAGCAGCCAGAGATGTTGGTAAGTCTTTGGACCAGAGTCCCAAGTCTGAGCCCAAGTCTTTGGTACCAAGTCCCAAGTCCCAGGCCTCAACTCCAAGTCCCATGTCTCAGGTGAAGGCTGGGAGAGGACATGTCCTTTGAACAGATATGGCAAAGATACATTTCTCAAAGTGTATTGGTATAGTGTTAGATTTAAATGTGCCTGGATAGGCTCTTTACTGGGATAGGGATGAAAACATCTGTCAGATTTTGCTTTTATTCTGAATTCAGATTTTTAAAATCTCAGATCTTTCCATCCGAATAGGCACAGCTATTGCTAGCAGGGAAATCACCCTATGTTATCCACCAGCCAAATAAATGTTAAACATGAGAAACTTTACACATACACACAAAGAAAGAAAGAGAGAGAGAGGTTCTGACTTTTCATTGCACCAATATACTAAAATCCATAGGAATTTAAATCCTGGTTTTTAAGCACTCAGACAGCTCAGAAATTGTATGGATGAGTTTGATGGTTTCAGTTACTCCTACACTAAATTTTTGAAGTCCTGCCCCATCTAGAACTTTACTGCAAGGAACAGTGATGTAAGGGGGGCTGCTGATGGGGCAGGATGAACCCTGGCATAGTTTATTCCCAAGGATGCCACTCCTGCTTATAAAAGCTGACCCCACCTCCCGGCTTACAAGAGTTGAGAAGCAAGTGTTCACCTATATTGCTGCAGTAATATGCCAGAAAAATGTGTTTGGAGAGTAGAAACAGGTGGGGAGTGTTGTAGACACTATTCAAGTAATTACCAGTGAGTGAGGTATAGTGGGAGAATTAAGTGTGGCCATTCCTGAACCTCTTTCAGCAGGAGGCAGTTCAGTCTTGTGGAAAAATGGGGAGATATCCAAATGATACCTTGATACAATTTTGATTTCTTGTATAAATGATGTTTCTTAGTTAGCTTTTGTTCCAAAGGGAAAACACCAGATCAGAAAAAGTCAGAAGAACAGAGATCAGAAGGAACCTACATGTCAAAGGGAATCTAAGCAGGCTGCCCAGAAAGTAAAACTTCTGTGATACGGTAACTGGGCAGGCCAAATGGCCAAGCAAACAATTGACACCCATATTATGACATTTGTCTTTTTAAAGCTGTATTAAAAGTTCCGCCATTTTCCTGTTTGGTCTGAAAGAGAAATAATGAATAGCATTGGCAATTACCTTAGCTGACAAAGCTGCAGCTTCTAAGTGATATGACCAGGTTCCTGAATTTTTTAATGTCACACGTTGGTGTGGAAGGTTGGTTTAATGTGACATGTGTATATGCATGGATCTGTTTGAGCAGCTGACTGTTCAGCTGCCATCTGTATTCCTTCCTTCTTTTTTCAAAAAGAAATACTTTGGTTTTGGTGCCCTTAACATGGAAGTGTTCTCCATGATGCACACCTAAGGTACTTAATAGTCTTTGCATCCCCACCTGAGTATATGATAGTAAAACAGCACTATTTGCATACAGAACCACCAAAATACTCCTGTTCCTTAGATGTATGTGTGTGGGGGGGGGGGTTCAAAACTTGATAAAGAGGAAAATGCATTTAAATATAAATTAAATAAAATAGAAGCACTTACTTCAAAGTGCTGTAATAACTAGAAGCCAACATGGATTTGTCAAGAACAAATCCTGCCAAACTAATTTGATCTCATTTTTTGATCAGGTCACCTCCCTGATAAACAGAGGGAATGTTGTAGATGTAGTATATCTTGACTTCAGCAAAGCTTTTGACAAAGTGCCCCATAATCTCCTGATTAGCAAGCTAACTAGGTGTGGGCTAGATAGATCAAGTGTCAGGTGGATATACAATTGGCTACAGAATTGTACTCAGAGGGTGATGATTAATAGGTCCTTCTCTTACTGGGAGGAGGTCACAAATGGGATAACCCAAGGCTCAGTCCTGGGCCCGGTGCTCTTCAATATTTTTATTAATGACTTGGATGAGGGAGTGCAGGGAATTCTTGTCAAATCTGCAGATGATACCAAATTGTGTGGAATAGCTAATACCCTAGAAGAAAAGAAACAAAATTGAAAATGACCTTGATAGGATGGAGGACTAGGCCAAAAGCAACAGAATGAAATTAAACAGATATAAATGCAAAGTCCTGCACCTTGGAAAAAGAAACCAATTACACAGTTACAAGATGGGGGATACCTGGCTCAGCAAAACAATGAGGGAGAAGGATCTTGGAATTGTCATAGATCACAAGCTAAATATGAGCGAACAGTGTGATGTGGCTACAAAAAAGGCTAATGCTATTTTACCCCTTCACGGATTGCTGCCTTGTTGTGGCGAAGGGGCTTGAGTAATTCAGAGAAGCTATGGGCTATGCCGTACAGGGACACCCAAGATGGACAGGTTATAGTGGAGAGTTCTGACTAAACGCGATCCACCTGGAGCAGGAACTGGCAAGCCACTCCAGTATCTTTGCCAAGAAAACCCCATGAACAGAAACAAAAGGCTAAAAGATATGACACTGGAAGATGAGCCCCTCAGGTCGGAAGGCGTCCAACATGCTACTGAGGAAGAGTAGAGGACAAGTACAAGTAGCTCCAGAGCTAATGAAGTGGTTGGGCCAAAGCCGAAAGGACTCTTAGCTGCGGATGTGCGTGGAAGTGAAAGGAAATTCCGATGCTGCAAAGAAAAATACTGCATAGGAACCTGGAATGGAAGATCTATGAATCTTGGTAAGCTGGATGTGGTCAAACAGGAGATGGTAAGAATCAACATTGACATCCTGGGCATCAGTGAACTAAAATGGACGGGAATGGGCGAATTCAATTCAGACAATTATCATATCTACTATTGTGAGCAAGAATCCCGTAGAAGAAAGGGAGTAGCCCTCATAGTCAACAAAAGAGTGGCTGTCCAACGAGGCCTTACAAATAGCAGAGAAGAGAAGGGAAACAAAATGCAAGGGAGATAGGGAAAGTAACAGAAAATGGAATGCAGACTTCCAAAGAATAGCAAGGAGAGACAAGAGGGCCTTCTTAAATGAACAGTGCAAAGATATAGAGGAAAAGAATAGAAAGGGAAAAACCAGAGATCTGTTCAAGAAAATTGGAGACATTAAAGGAACATTTTGTGCAAGGACGGACATGATAAAGGACAAAAATGGTAGGGACCTCACAGAAGCAGAAGACATCAAGAAGAGGTGGCAAGAATACACAGAGGAATTATACCAGAAAGATCTGGATGTCCCGGACAACCCAGAGAGTGTGGTTGCTGACCTTGAGCCAGACATCCTGGAGAGCGAAGTCAAGTGGGCCTTAGAAAGCATGGCTAACAACAAGACCAGTGGAGGGGATGGCATTCCAGTGGAACTATTTAAAATCTTAAAAGATGCTGCTGCTAAGGTGCTACACTCAATATGCCAGCAAGTTTGGAAAACTCAGCAGTGGCCAGAGGATTGGAAAAGATCAGTCTACATCCCAATCCCAAAGAAGGGCAGTGCCAAAGAATGCTCCAACTACCGTACAATGTCACTCATTTCACACGCTAGCAAGGTTATGCTCAAAATCCTCCAAGGTAGGCTTCAGCAGTATGTGGATCGAGAGCTCCCAGAAGTACAAGCTGGATTTCGAAGTGGCAGAGGAACTAGAGACCAAATTGCTAACATGCACTGGATTATGGAGAAAGCCAGAGAGTTCCAGAAAAACATCTACTTCTGCTTCATTGACTACGCAAAAGCCTTTGACTGTTTGGACCACAACAAACTATGGCAAGTTCTTAAAGAAATGGGAGTGCCTGACCACCTTATCTATCTCCTGAGAAATCTATATGTGGCACAGGAAGCAACAGTTAGAACTGGATATGGAACAACTGATTGGTTCAAAATTGGGAAAGGAGTACGACAAGGCTGTATACTGTCTCCTTGCTTATTTAACTTATATGCAGAATACCTCATGGAAAAGGCTGGACTGGATGAATCCCAAACCGGAATTAAGATTGCCGGAAGAAATATCGACAACCTCAGATATGCAGATAATACCACTCTGATGGCAGAAAGTGAGGAGGAATTAAAGAACCTCTTAATGAGGGTGAAAGTGGAGAGCACCAAAAATGGTCTGAAGCTCAACATCAAAAAAGCTAAGATCATGGCCACTGGTCCCATCACCTGGCAAATAGAAGGGGAAAATATGGAGGCAGTGACAGGTTCTACTTTCTTGGGCTCCATGATCACTGCAGATGGTGACAGGAGCCACGAAATTAAAAGACTCCTGCTTCTTGGGAGGAAAGCGATGACAAACGTAGACAGCATCTTTGAAAGCAGAGACATCACCTGGCCGACAAAGGTCCGCATAGTCAAAGCTATGGTTTTTCCAGTAGCGATGTATGGAAGTGAGAGCTGGACCATAAAGAAGGCTGACCACCGAAGAATTGATGCTTTTGAATTCTGGTGCTGGAGGAGACTCTTGAGAGTCCCCTGGACTGCAAAGAGAACAAACCTATCCATTTTGAAGGAAATCAACCCTGAGTGCTCACTGGAAGGACAGATCCTGAAGCTGAGGCTCCAATACTTTGGCCATCTCATGAGAAGAGAAGACTCCCTGGAAAAGACCCTGATGTTGGGAAAGTGTGAAGGCAAGAGGAGAAGGGGACGTCAGAGGATGAGATGGTTGGACAGTGTCATCAAAGCTACCAACATGAATTTGACCCAACTCCGGGAGGCAGTGGAAGACAGGAGGGCCTGGCGTGCTCTGGTCCATGGGGTCACGAAGAGTCGGACACGACTTAACGACTAAACAACAACAACAACATTTTAGGCTGTGTAGCGTTCACCCTGCTCATTAATATTTATGTGAAGATTTGCATGTACCAATAGGAGTTGGTGAGGGGCAGAGTTAAGTGGGGTGAAGAAAAGGAGGGAGAGAGAGAGGAGAGTAGGTGGTTGAGAGTGAAGAGGGAAGGTTGTTTAGTTGACAGTTAATGATATTGACTGGAGTGTTATCACCTGTAACAATAAACAATTTCTACTTGGTTCTTAAATGATATGTTGCCTGGACCTCTATTATTAAAAGTGAATAAAGTTGATATAATCAACTGGTGGCAGCTGAACAACACGTAGCTTGTGCCTTTGCTTGGTGAAACAACCACGGGACAGGCAGCAACGTGACAAATTGGTGGCATAGCGGTCGGATCCGAAACAACCAGTCCAATTTAATAAGAAACTATATTGTTTATGCCGCCCAAACAAAGTAAAACATTGGTTATGGAGGCACAGGTTGAACTCCAAAGTGTTGAGGGAAATGGGAACCCTCAAATTCAAAGTGAAGAAACTGAGGGAACAGTAATAATTGCCTCAGAAGGAGAAAATATCCAAAGCTTCCAAGATTTGGAAAAATGGAAGCTAGGACAGGAATTCAAATTGAAGGAGTTAGCTATGAAAAACCAATTCGAATAGGAAAAATAAAAAAACCAATTAGAATTGGAAAAAGAAAAAAACCAGAGAACTTGAAAGGAAAAGGGAATTTGAGCAAGAAACCAGGCAAAGAGAAATGCAGTTCCAAATTTAGATGAAGAAATTGGAATTTTGAATAACCCTGAGGGAAAAGCTGATAAATCCCTTTACTCTGAACATAATAATAATGATGATGATAATAATTCCAGTGTGGGAAATCTCTCAAATATTGATCTAAAGAAATTCCCCCAATATCGGAAAGGAGATTGTCCTGAATCTTTCCTGAATTCCTTTGAGAGAGCTTGTTGGGACTTTGAGGTTAAAGATGATGAGAGGCTGATAATTTTAAGGTCACAGATAGGGGGAGTTTTATCTGAGATCTATTCACAGATGCCTCTTGAACAAACTAGAGATTTTGAGGCTTACCGAAAGATGGTGTATTCCCATTTTGGGATTAATTCAGAGCATCTCAGGAGAAAATTTCGATCAATTTCAAAGAAACCTGAGGAGACTTTTTGCTCAACTTGGGGGATGTTTAACTCAGTATCTTAATAAGTGGCTAGAACAGGAATGGGTCACCTCCTTAGACCAAATTAAAAATGTGTTTGGGTTAGAACAATTTTATTCAATTTTACCAGGGGAGTTACGTTATCTTGTCAAGGACAAGGATCCTAAAAATGTGCAACAGGCATCTGAATATGCTGATTTTATTAGTGGGATCAAAGATCCTTGATTCTCTGAGGTAAAAATTGACAGAAAAGTTTAGGACGTCAGTAAGAGGACATCCTCATCCAGTAAGAATTACCTCAGTCGTGCTCAAGCTGGGGAAAGCCATTTTAAAGCAAGACCTTCATTCTCAGAGCCAAGTTTGCTGAGATCGAATAACCCTGAGGGAAAAGCTGATAAATCCCTTTACTCTGAACATAGGGCAAATAAGCAATGTTATGCTTGTGGTAAAGGACATTTTTGGTTCCAATGTGAAACTCATAAAAATAAAAATTTCTGTCAGCCTAAAAAAGTATTGTGCCTTCAGTAAAAGAAAATAATCTTATACTTAACACCAAAAAAACTAAAGAACTTATAATTGACTTTAGGTGGAGGAGAGATGTATATTTACCACTGTACATAAATGGTGAAGAGGTGGAGAGGGTTCGTAGTTTTAAATTTTTGGGTATCTATATTTCAGAGGACCTCTCATGGTCTATAAATGCTAAGATGCTGGTGAAGAAGGCACAGAAGAGGCTGTACTTCCTGAGAGTGCTCAGGAAGATAAATCTATCTCAGCATTTACTTCTGTCCTACTATCATAGTACCAGAGAGTGTCCTAACATATGGCGTTCTCTCATGGTATGGGAGTTGCTCTGAAATGGACAAAAAGGTTTTACAGAGAATGACTAAAATTGCCCAAAATATTATTGGACTTCAGCTTCCAACCTTGGACAACATCTTTGCATCTCACTGCTTGAGGAAGTCATTAAATATTATCAGAGACTCTTCCCACCCTGCTTATAACTTCTTTGAACTGTTGCCTTCCGGCAGAAGATACAGAGCAATTAAAACTCGGATGACACATTTTTTGAACAGTTTTTATCCTAGAGCTATAATTGCACTTAACAAGGAACTTAAGAATTACCAGCAGTGAGTTGTTGGACTGTATTACTATTACTTGGTCTGTTGTGTTGTATGTTCTGTGGATACTGTGTTGTGTGGATACTATGAGTTTTAGGCCGGGTTTTGGGATTTAAGGATTATTATGAGGGGGTGTGTGTGTGTTTGGTCTGGTCTCTGAATGTTCTTTGTGAATTTCGTTGTATGTGTATACAGTGTGTATACGTTCAATGACAATAAATTGTATGGTATGATATGGTATGGTATGGTATGGTATGGTATGGTATGGTATGGTATTGTCATCGGCAGGTGAAGCCTCTAATGGCTGCACTGTTGCTAAGGGAATGGACTTGGCACAGAGCCCAGAGCTTCCTGAAGGCAGAGTGATACAGTGTTTTATCCAGTGTGACCAAGAATTACTGGAAAGCTCTGGATAAATAATTTTTATCAATAGTAAAAAGTATCTAGGAATTAGAGACTCATGTTCTCAAGTAACTATCTGTCACCCAGAGATAATTCCTAGAGAAAATATAATGTAACAGGAGATAATTACTCTTAAAGGCATCAGTTCTGATTCTGTAATATTGCCAATGGCTAGAGTAGCATTGAATTTTCATGGGTGGCCTGGTATATGGAAAGTAGCTGTGTCAGATCAAATCCCAGATCCTTGTCTGATTGGTTTGGATCTCTCAAAGCATGTGCAGAGTGTTTGCATGGTAACCCGCTCTCAGGAGAGGCAGATTGTAGCCACTGAAGAAAGCATGGGAATCCCAACCACTGAAACGCTCATTGAAAGACCCAGCTTAGGGGAACATCCTGAAATAAGGGACAATGCTGATTTGGTGCTGATGAAAAATCCTAATAATTCCTCCTTTATTAAGGAACAAAAGGATGATAGCACCTTAAATAGTTGCTTTGAAAAAGTTAAAGAAAATCCCATTCCACTGTCCTCTGAACATCCAGTGAGGTATTGTGTGGACCAAGGCCTATTGTATAGGGAGGTTTTAATGGCACCTTGTAGGGGTGGAGAAGGGCCCCACAAACAGCTAATTGCCCCTGTTAAATACCAAGAAAAGATTCTGGAAAAAGCACACAAAGATGTATTTGGAGCACACATGGGCATCTCTCGCACTAAGCAAAGGGTCACACAGAATTTTTATTGGCCAGGGATGAGGCAGCAAATTAAGCAATATTGTCAAACCTGTGATACTTGCCAGAAGCGAAGTACTGGAAATGACAAAACTAGAGCTAAACTATGCCCATTGCCTGTTATCTCAACTCCTTTCCAACATTTAGATCTGGACCTGGTAGGACCCCTACCCAGGGTGACTAGATGAGGAAATAAGTATATTTTATCCATTATTCATTTTGCCACCAGATACTCAGAAGTGGTCCCCCTAAGAAAAATAGAGACGGAAACCGTGGCAGATGTGTTAATTAGTTATATGTGCCAAATGGGTTTTGTGTCAGAAATAATAACAGATTTTGGAACTTCCTTTACTTCCAAACTAATGAAGAGACTATGGCAGGTCTGTGGAATTTCCCATGTGAGGTCGTCTCCTTACCACCCCGAAACAAATGGGTTGGTGGAAAAATTTAACAGAACTTTAATGAGGATGATACATGCGTATGTGGCAGACAACCTAAATGACTGGGATAATAAATTACAACTACTGCTATATGCTTATCAAGATATTCCCCAAGAAAGCACAGGTTTTAGTCCTTTTAGAAGTGGGAAGATTATAAAGAAAGGGACCCTGAGTCGATTGTAGAATACATGGATAATTTAATGAACACCTTACAAAGATCCCTAGAGATAGCTGGGGAAAACATAAAGGGGGCCCAAGGTAGACAGAAAAGTTGGTACGACAAAAAAGCCTGAGAAATAACATTCAGTCCTGGAGAAGAAGTATTATTGTTGAGACCCATAAAAGGAAATAAGTTGCAGTTAGCGTGGATTGGACTGTACACAGTGGTCTCCAAAATGAATGATGTCAATTATATTCTCCAAAGGAAGATGAAGGCCGTAAAGTAGTCCATGTCAACATGTTAAAACCCTATTATAGGAAAGAAAACTGGGTTCTATATATTATCAAGGAAGAACCAGAAGAGAAGCAAAAATTGCTATGCTGGGAAGGCAGGCGGCAACTTAAAAATAACCCTGAAGATGTGGTCCTTAGCCCAGCTCTGTCATCAAGACAGAAAGAAGAGGTGTGTACTCTCCTGCAGAAATATGGGTCAGTGTTTTCGCACAAACCTGGAATTGCAAAAGGGGTGGTGCATAAAATAGACACTGGAGATGCCCAACCCATAGCTGTCACTCCTTTCAGTGTAACAGGTCCCCATATAGAAAAGATTCACACAGAGCTGTGTGAGATGCTAAAAGCTAATATTATTATACCATCCATGAGTCCATGAGCTGCTCCTATAGTCTTAGTGGATAAACCAGATGGGAACATCAGGTTCTGTGTGGACTATCGAAAACTAAATCATATTACCAAGGCAGATGCCTACTCTATGCCTCGCCTGGATGACCTTATTGAAACAATAGGGAAATGTCCATATATTTTCAGTTTGGATTTGACTAAAGGGTTTTGGCAAGTGCCCATGGATTCTAAGGACCAAGAGAAAACAGCTTTTTGCAGTCCTTCAGGATTATACAAATTTTGAGTTATGAGTTTTGGCTTAAAAAATGCACCAGCCATGTTTCAAAGGCTGGTGGACAAAACCCTGTATGGCCTGAGACAGTTCACTATGGCCTACATGGATGACATCTGTATTTTTAGCCAGACCTGGGAGGAGCATAAATCCCACCTAGAGATCATGCTGCATGATCTGTGTGCCAGTTCGACTATAAAAGCAGCTAAATGTCAAATTTGTAACTCTGAAATAAAGTACCTAGGACATATAGTGGGAGGAGGGACAATCAAGCCCCTAGATGGAAAGATAGAGGCTATTGATACGTGGCCCATCCCAAATTCCAAAAAGAAAATCCAAGTGTTCCTTGGGTTAGCCGGATAGTATAGATGCTTTGTCCTGAAGTTTAGTGAGAAAGCTGCTCCGTTAACAAACTTAACCCAAAAGAAGCAAGGTGAAAATATCCAGTGGATGTCAGAATGCCAGGTGGCCTTCAATCATCTGAAGAGGGCGCTGACTTCAAAACCTGTCCTTATTGCACCAGACTTCGACCGTGAGTTTATCATTTACATGGATGCATCAAACGTGGGACTGGGAGCCGTGCTGTGCCAAACAGACAACAACGGGAATCTACATCCAGTGACTTACATCAGCAAGAAACTCCAGCCTGATGAGAGACATTTATCCACCATCAAAAAAGAGTGTCTAGCTATTGTATGGACGCTGCAGAAGCTGAAGCCCTACATTTGGGGAAGGAAATTCGTCCTCTGCACCGACCATTCCTCTTTGGTGCAGCTATGAACTATGAAATCTAATAGCAGCAAGCTTATGAGATGGGCGCTGATTTTGCAAGACTTTGATTTTGAAATCTGCAGTGTAAAAGTGTAAAAGGATCTCAGAATGTGGTCGCGGATGCTTTGTCTAGAAGGCCAGATGACTAGAGAAAATTCTTTTTTTTTCTGAGTTCAATATTAGCTGTTCTGTTTGCGTAATAGTTATGTGATATGCTTAAAGTGCAAAATTTGCTTGGATGTTAATAAACTAAGATACAGTGATAGTACAAATAATAGTAAGTATCCTTAGTAATGTAAGAAGTTAATATTTGCATTCTTCCATGAACCTCCTAAAACAAAATTATTAAGGGAGGAGTGATGTAGCGTTCACCCTGCTCATTAATATTTATGTGGAGATTTGCATGCACCAATAGGAGTTGGTGAGGGGCGGAGTTAAGTGTGGGTGAAGAAAAGGAGGGAGAGAGAGGAGAGTAGGCAGTTGAAAGTGAAGAGAGAAGGTTGTTTAGTTGAGAGTTAATGATATTGACTGGACTGTTATCACCTGTAACAATAAAGAATTTCTACTTGGTTCTTAAATGATACGTTGTCTGGACCTCTGTTATTAATAGTGAATAAAGTTGATATAATCAACTGGTGGCAGCTGAATGACACGTAGCTTGTGCCTTTGCTTGGTGAAACAACCAAGGGACAGGCGGGAACATGACAGGCTGCATTAATAGAAGTATAGTTTCCAAATCCTTCAAGGTGCTAGTCCCCCTCTATTCAGTGCTGGTTAGGCCTCACTTTGAGTATTGTGTTCAGTTCTGGACACCACACTTCAAGAAGGATGCTAACAAATTGGAACAAGTTCAGAGGAGGGAGACAAGGATGATCAGGGGACTGGAAACCAAGCCTTATGAGGAAAAGCTGAAAGAATTGGGCATGTTTAGCCTTGAGAAAAGAAGACTGAGGGGTGATATGATAAAAATTTTCAAATATTTGAAAGGCTGTCATACAGAGGAGGGGCAAGATCTGTTCTCGATCATTCCGAAGTGCAGGACACATAACAATGGGCTCAAGTTAAAGGACGCCAGATTTCGGTTGAATATCAGGAAAAACTTCCTAACTGTTAGAGCAGTACAACAGTGGAACCAGTTACCTCGGGAGTTGGTGATTGCTCCAACACTGGAGGCATTGACGAAAAACTTAATCACCTGGCAAATATTCATTGATTGTATTCCTGCATTGAGCAGGGTGTTGGACTTGATGGCCTTGTAGGCCCCTTCCAAATTCACTTTTCTATGATTCTATGATTCTATGATTCAAAGGTTGCTTTAAAGTCTGCAAAAAATGAATGGCGAGAGAGTAATGTATATGTCTCTGCTAGTTGTTGCAATAAAAATCAAGGGTAAATTGTAGACCTACCACAACAAAGTTCTGTATATTGAACCTCCTGGCACAGTGGTCAAACTGCAATACTACAGTCAAGACCTGTGTGTTGCTCTATGTCTGAAGCCTCTACCTCACAGTTCGATCCCAATGGACTCAGGTAGCTGGTTCAAGGTTAACTCAGCCTTCCATCCTTATGAGGTGTCACCAATGTATCCAGGTTTGAAAAACAGCACTGCAATGTGCACTCATAGACTGTTTTTAACTTGCAAACTTGTCAAGGATGAGTATAGGTTAAAACAATGGCAGACAAAGAGAGGCCTCAAAGGTTTAAAAGTGAGCCATGCCCCCCAAGAAGAAATACTGCAATATAGCTTGAAATGACCCCCATCAAAAGTACAAAAGCCAAAGAGTCATCTCAAATGTAATCACCTTCTTTTGTTTGTATGCTTAAAGGATTGTCTGGAGGTCTGGGAAAGCAAATATCCTACATGGTATGGCTATCTACACCTTCCTGTTTAGTAAATGGTCCATTCTAGGTTCATTGTCTTTGGGATTGGCGCTGCGGGTGGCGCTGTGGATTAAACCGCTGAAGCCTCTGTGCTGCAAGGTGAGAAGACCTGCAGTCGTAAGATCGAATCCACGCGATGGAGTGAGCCCCCGTCGCTTGTCCCAGCTCCCGCCAACCTAGCGGTTCGAAAACATGCAAAATGCAAAAATGCGAATAGATAAATAGGTACCACCTCGGTGGGAAGGTAAACGGCGTTCCGTGTCTAGTCACGCTGGCCACGTGACCACGGAGGATTGTCTGCGGACAAACGCTAGCTTTATGGGTTGGAAACGGAGATGAGCACCGCCACCTAGAGTCGGACATGACTGGACAAAAAATTGTCAAGGGGAACCTTTACCTTTTACCTTTAGGTGAGAAAATTGAGATCAGGGCAGAACAAGACACATGACACCAAGGAGCCAGATCAGTATTCAGCCTGGGTAAGAAAACACTATAAAATTACATACAGCAGCCACATTAGCTGTTCAGCTTCAGGTGGAAGTTTCTGTATCAATCCCTGCCTGAATCCTCCAGCTACTCCTGCCAGGTGGAGTTCCAACACTCCATAACTCCAAGACAGTCAAAGGAAAGGTAATCTTTGTCAATTATTTATCTTCTCCCCCCCTTTATTTTAACTATAACATAAACATAAACATAAAATACATAAACCAAAATACAAATTAACTGTGTTCCCCACCACCACAAATGGGACCTCTTGCAATAATCTTCTTCTTCATCCATCTATATTCTTCTTCTTCTTTTATTGTCCTCTTCTCCTGCATTGATTATTGATTTGGAGCTTTCCCTTTTCCTCTTGTTAACACATATTCCAAAAATCTGCCCCATATATCATAAAAATTATTCTTTTTCATCTCTCCTTTCTTTATATATTAGGCATCCTTCAGTCTCGAAAGACTATGGTAACGTGCTCTGTATGGAGGACTTGGAACAGCGTCTAGTGTGGCTGAGAAGGCCAATTCGAGAGTGACAATCCCTTCCACACTGAAGACAAATACAATCTGTCCCCTGTCCAGCTCCCTGATTTTGCTGCTTCCGTGACTGCCTCTTTGCCTTGGCCTGCTGGACAAGGGTCTCTTCAAAATGGGAGAGGCCATGATGCAACGCCTGCCTCCAGGCTGAACGCTCAGATGTCAGGGTTTCCCATCTGTTGAGGTCCATTCCTAAGGCCTTCAGATCCCGCCTGCAGATGTCCTTGTATCGCAGCTGTGGTCTCCCTCTGGGGCGATTTCCCTCCACTAATTCTCCATACAGGAGATCTTTTGGAATCCGACCATCAGCCATTCTCACGACATGCCCAAGCCAACGTAGACGTCGCTGTTTCAGTAATGTATACATGCTAAAGATTCCAGCTCGTTCTAGGACTACTCTATTTGGAACTTTGTCCTGCCAGGTGATACCAAAAATGCGTCGGAGGCAACGCATATGGAAGGTGTTCAGCTTCCTCTCCTGCCGTGCACAAAGGGTCCAGGACTCACTGCAGTACAGGAGTGTGCTCAGGACGCAGGCTCTATATACCTGGATCTTGGTATATGTTGTCAGCTTCTTATTGAGCCATACTCTCTTCGTGAGTCTAGAGAACATGGTAGCTGCTTTGCCAATGCGTTTATCCAGCTCGACATCTAGAGAGAGAGTGTCAGAGATCGTTGAGCCAAGGTACACAAAGTCATGAACAACCTCCAATTCTTGTGTGGAGATGGTAATAGAGGGAGGTGAGTCCACGCCCTGGCCCATGACTTGTGTTTTCTTCAGGCTGATTGTTAGTCCAAAGTCTTGGCAGGCCTTGCTAAAACAATTCATGAGTTGTTGGAGGTCTTGAGCAGAGTGGGCAACAATGGCTGCATCATCGGCGAAGAGGAAATCCCGCATGCATTTCAGCTGGACTTTGGTCTTCGCTCTCAATCTAGAGAGATTAAAGAGCTTTCCGTCTGATCTAGTCCGGAGATAGACACCTTCTGTTGCAGTTCCAAAGGCGTGCTTCAGCATGACAGCAAAAAAGATCCCAAAAAGGGTTGGTGCGAGGACACAGCCCTGTTTCACTCCACTTCGGATGTCAAAGGGATCTGATGTTGAACCATCAAAAACTACAGTGCCTTTCATTCCCTCATGGAAGGACCTGATGATTTTAAGGAGTCGAGGTGGACATCCAATCTTGGGAAGGATTTTAAAAAGGCCATCCCTGCTAACCAAATCAAAGGCCTTTGTGAGATCTATGAAGGCGACAAAGAGTGGCTGTTGTTGTTCCCTGCATTTCTCCTGCAACTGTCTGAGGGAGAATACCATGTCAGTGGTGGATCTATTAGCTCGAAATCCACACTGTGATTCTGGATAGACTCTGTCTGCGAGCACCTGGAGCCTCTTCAGCACAACACGGGCAAGCAGCTTCCCTACAACGCTGAGAAGAGAGATGCCACGGTAGTTATTGCAGTCGCCCCTGTCTCCTTTGTTCTTGTACAATGTGACGATGTTTGCATCCTTCATGTCCTGTGGTACTCCACCTTCCCTCCAGCAAAGACAAAAGATTTCATACAGCTCGGTAGTGATGGTCTCTTTACAGCACTTCAGCACTTCAACAGGGATGTTATCCTTTCCAGGTGCCTTGCCAGAGGCGAGGGAATCCAAGGCCGCTTTTATTTCTGCTAAGGTTGGTTCGCTGTCCAACTCTTCCAAGACAGGCAGGCACTCAATGTTATTTAATGCTTCTTCGGTTACTACATTCTCTCTGGAATACAACTCAGAGTAGTGTTGCACCCAGCGGTCCATCTGCTGTGCTCGGTCCTGGATGATCACGCCTGTAGCAGACTTCAAGGGAGCAGAGTTACAAGTTAGCTTATCATTTATAGCTATATTCCATATTTCATTATACCATTCATGCATTCGAAATTCAGCTTTTGATTTCCATTGCCTAGCTATTATTAGTCTAGCTGCTGTTAATAAATTGGTGATCAATTCTTTAGTCATCTTATCATATTCCACATTCTCAAATATTGATAACAAAGCAATCTCAGGATTAAATTCTATATCTTTTTCACATATGTCATTTAGTTCTTTAAAGATTAGTTTCCAAAATCTTTGTACTTTTTCACATTCCCACCACATATGAAAGTATATACCAATTTCCTTCTCACATTTCCAACAGACATTCAGATATCTAATCATAAAATACCTGCCTTTGATTTATCTTTTTCTATATTATATATAATATTCAAAACCCTCCTAGTTAAATTTTCCATTTGTCTTCCCTTTAAAAACCCATTCTGATCCTCTTTAATATATTTTGTAATAAACTTGTTCATTCTATTTGCCAATATTGCAGTAAATATCTTTGCATTCTGGTTTAATAATGAAATAGGTCTATACGAACTTGGGTCTGTTAAATCTTTATTGGGTTTTGGGATAAGAGTTACTAATGAATGTTTCCAAGAGTCTTGTATTTTCTCTCCTTCCAATATCCCATTATAAACTGCTTTCATAGCGTCCCATAACACTCCTGTTTTATTCCCACCTGCTTCATTAATTGACCATATTTCCATCCATTCTTTCTTAACTATGTCTGTATGCTGAAAAATATTGGAATCTATTCTCCATCTTCTAGCTTCTCTATAGTCCTTCCTAACTTTCATCTCCATCACCATCAACGCATGATCCGTTATTTTTATTACATTAATATTTGTATCTACTACTTTTGAAATTAAATTTTGCGATATAAACATAAAGTCTATTCTTGAATAACTATTATGTACAGAAGAATAATACGTAAACCTTCTTTCATCCCCCTTCAGTTCTCTCCATATATCTTTTAAGTCCGTAGTTTTCAACATCTTGCTCAAGAGGGTACTTCTTTTGTTCAACTCATCTTTTTTACATACAGATTTATCCTTTATCTTATCCAAAACCATGTTAAAATCTCCTGCCATGATCACATATCCCTTTCTAACCTTCTCCATCTCTTTAATCACAGTTTTATAAAATTCTCCTTGATTCATATTCGGTGCATAGACATTTACTAATGTATAATCTTTTTCCCCATTTGACCCTGTATTATCAAATATCTACTATTACTATCTTTTACTACTTCTTTTACCACAAATTCACAATGTTTAGATATCAATATCGCTACGCCTTTGGATTTGGAAGTCCCAAATCCTTTTTCATAAATGTGTATATTTTGTAATTTCAGTTCATTAACTCCATCCTTTGATTGATGAGTCTCTTGTAGATAAATAATGTCAACCTTGTTTTTCTTCAGTAATGATTCTATTCTCTTTCTCTTTGTTACAGACCCTAGGCCTTTCACATTTAAAGTAGCTACCCTTACGTTTTTCCCCATATCCGTTCTATATTCTGTCTTTTATTCGGTCCCATTGTGCATCCCACAAAACAAAAACACCCAAAAAAACACAAATTCACCTACATCTCTATCTAATGTCCTATTCCTAACTTCCCTCTCTACACATAATCTCTTTTCCTCCCTCCCATTTCCCCGTGCCTCACTAAGGTTTGACGGGAGCTCTGGGAGGGAGGGAGATGCCACCCACACCAGTTTGGGCCCCAGCCAAATCTTCATTCCTGTTTCACCCTACCCTATATATTTTTTCTTTTAATACCTTCCCTTCTTTCATTTAACATGTTTGTTTCTATTGATGTCCTTATCCCTTAACTTTTCCTCTCACTTCTCCAACCCCAAAACAAACAAACAGAAGAGAAAAAAAATAAAAAAATAAAAAAACCACAGAAAAAAAAGGATTGTGTTAAAAAAAAGGAAAGGGGAAGAAAAAACAGGGGGGGGAAGGGACAATATTTAATAAAAAATAAATATAATTTAAAAAAAATAAAAAAGGGGGGAGGGGGGAGCCTTCAAACATCCGATAACATCCGGTAATTTTTCCCAGTCAAGGTATCTTCTCTTTCAAATTTCCACTCTTTGCAGGCCTACTTGCTTGCACCTTGGTCGCCTTCATCTTCTTGCCAAAGCCCCCACACAATCAACACATCCTTGCCTTCTTCGAAAGAGTAGATTTTGAAAAAGACTCCATCCTTCCATATTTTTAAAAAGACAGAATGAGCCCAGTTGTATCTCTGACCATTCTTGATTAAAATTGATGTAATGGGTTTCATCGTTTTCTTCCACTGTATAGATTCATTGCTTAAATCCTGATAGATCTGAACTGGGTTTAACCTATAAACTAACAGTTCTGTTTTTTCATTGATGACCTTGAGAATTGCTCTTTTTTGACATCGTTGAAAAATTTCAATATTATAGGTCTTGATCTCTTACTTCTGGGATCCCCAACAAAATGTATTCTCTATCTTCTTCAACCAGATGTTGGGAGTTCGTAATAGAATTAATCCAGGCCACCACTTCCTGCTTAAGATCAGTTCCTTTTTGATGTTCAAAATTCATTATTTTGATGTTGTTACGTCTTGCGCTATCTTCCAAAAAAGTTATAAATAACTTTCTTTTGCAAATCGTCTATCTTCTGTTGTTGTAACTTTGTTTTCCCTTGGAAGTCTTCTAATTGTTGTACTCTGCCCTCAGTTTTCTCTATGCTTGCCTTCATCGTCTGCATTTGACCCTGGACTTCTTTCAAGTCCTTTCCCATCTGTTGACTTTCTTTTATTAAAGAGTCTATTTTGGAGAGAACCTGTTCCAGTTTTTTATCAATCTGGCATGGTATATCTTTGACCAGATCTTTTACACAGACGATTAATTCAGAATTTTTTTTTCCATGCTGGTTTCAGTAAGACTGCTCAGAGAGGTAGCCCCTCCCTCCTCCTGTCCAACAGCTTCTGGAGTCTCTCCAGAAGCTTCTTTAGGAACTGGGGGCTCTTCCTCCACTCGTCTTAAACGTTCAAGACTACGATCTGATGGTTTTTTCTCTGACAGTTCTCATGTCCAACTTTTAGATCTCTTATCTCTATTTTTCCTCATAAGCAGAGCAAAGATTTATAGCACAGGAAGACAAGCAGTCTTTAACAGTTAATTAGCTGTTTAACTTTTCACTGCCGTTCTTTCCAAGCGAAAATGAAAGTACATTCTCCAGATAAGCAGCCAGACTTTTACAGTTTAAAAAGTACTTCTATCTCTGCTTGAAGTTTTCACAAAGAATTTAAGCAAGTTTACTCACATTTCCAGAAGGGAAAAAGGCATTTATCACCCTATTTACATTCCGCAGGGTGAGGAGACGAAGATTCAGCTGCGCATCCCATCCTGGTGGAAGTGACATCTCAATTATTTATTTTCTAGGAGTATTTTGCCCACACACTGGTGTCTCCTCAAACTACCCCCACTTTCCTGTGTGTGTACACATGTGTGTGTGTGTTTTATGAGAAGGGACATCCTTTGATGTCACATATCTCTTCACCAGCATTCCGAACCCCCAATGCCCTAACAACTGTACAAAGGAGACTGGAAGAAGACAACACCCTCTCCACCAGAAGCAGCCTCAACCCAGACCAGATATGCCTGCTCCTGGACCTGTGTCTGAACACCACTTACTTCACCTACAGAGGGGACTTTTACAAACAGAAACATGGCTGTGCCATGGGTTCCCCGGTGTTGCCCATTGTTGCCAACTTATACATGGAAGAAGTGGAAAAGAAGGCACTAAACACATTCCAGGGGACAACTCCAATCCATTGGTTCATGAATGTTGACAATACCTGGGTGAAGATCAAGACTCAGGAAGTACAGGTCTTCACAGACCACATAAATGCAGTGGACCCAAATATCAAGTTCATCAGGGAAGACACCAAAGACAACCGCTGGGTTTCCTGAACTGTGCAGTCATCATAGGATCCAATGGCAGCTTAGGAAAAGAAAACCTACACACACTGATCAATACCTGCAGTTTGACTCTCATCACCCATTGCAACACAAACTAGGGGTCATCAGGACATTAAACTACAGAGCAAGAAACATCCCCACCTCCACAGAAGCCAAGATGAAGGAAGACAGCCCTTAAGGCCTATGGATATCTAAAATGGGCCTTTAACAAGACAATGTCCTGACCCAGCAGGACAATGGAACAGTCTGAGACCCAGAGCTGATGAAAGAACCTGATAATTCCTTCCATGGCAGGTGTGTCTGAAAAGCTCAAAAGGATTTTTGTTAAACATCACATACCCGTGCACTTCAAACCCACACACACACTAAGGCAGAGACTCGTCCACCCAAAAGACCAGACACCAAAACACAACAGGAGCAATATAGTATATGTGGTCCAATGCAAAGGAGAGTGTTCAGAGCTCCACATTGGATAAAACAAACAGCCACTAACTGGAGAATGTCCTAGCACAGGATGGGCAATGGCTCAGGATCACAATCAGCAGTGTTCCTTCATTTGAAGGACAAAGGACACTCATTTGATGTACTCATTTTGGATGAAGAAGATAGGTGGTTTGAGAGAGGGGTCAGAGAGGCCATACATGTGCATATAGAAAATTCCTCACTCAGCAGGGGTGGAGGCCTTATTTATCATGCTGCTGTTTCATCTGTCCCCAGAAAGATTAGGACCACACACACCAGAAAGACCAGTTAACTACTGTTAATGACCCATGACAATGGGTGGAGAAGGACTGCAGAAGTGGGATTTTCACTCACCCCTTCCCCCCATCCTTTGTCCATCTAACGACTGTATTCAGACCAGGGGGAAGTGAAACCAAAGTGGAGGATATACCAGGGGTCTCCTACTAACTCTCCTCAGACTGAAGAAGCTACTCGGATGAGTAGTGAAATATTTCAACTTAATAAGAAAAAAATCCAGCTGCCATGACTCAACTTCCAGACATTTTAGGGAAAGGTCTTTCCTTTACGCCCTCTCAGCCATTGGAGTTTGCTTATTTCGAGCCTGTAGTTCCTCGTATTAGTTATACTTAATTATGCTATATGTTAATTCTTTTGTGTTTAATAAAGTCCCCCTAATGCATAGCTCTGTATGAGTGTGATATACTCAGCCCAATCTATGTCAAGACACACTATTGACAAAGTTCAAAGATCCCTTATGGGTATGTCTCTGAGCATGTGTGAGTGCACACATGGGCTCTGAAGAGCATACCTGGTAACAGTGGTTGGTAAATTGAGTACCCAGTTCTTGGGGCAATGTGTAGCCTGCATAATTAAATTGTAAACCACCCAGAGAGTGCTTTAAGTGCTATGGAGTGGTATATAAGTAGCATACTTTGCTTTTGTTTTTTCCTCTGCCAAGAGATTCTCTGAAGATACACAGTTTTCTAACTTGTCCAAAAGATGCCTTGCATACAATTTGCCAACATGTAAAAACTTACAAGATTTCTAGAATCTGATTGTGCACCTTTCTTATAAATATGACTACAATGTGTTGTAAATGGGTTTTTCTGTAAGAAATGGTTGTGCCTCAGCATTTGATTGTCCTTAAGTGTAACTTGTATTGTGGACAAGAAGTTACTGGCATGACAGAATATGGAGTGTCAGCATTGTTTTCTATGGGCAAAGTTATCTGTTCAGTCTGTACACAGAATGTATCATACAAAAAGACAGACTATATTCAAATGAAGGAAGAATGAAAATTGGTGAGAAAAAATAATGATTTAAGATATGCACATGATACCATCTTACTGGCAGAAAGCAGCAATGACTTGAAATGACTTTTAGTGAAAGTGAAAGAAGAAAGTTCCAAAGCAGGACTGCAGTTGAACACTAAAAAGACCAAAATCATGACTACAGAGGAACTACGCAACTTTAGTTATCCGCTAATGGGTTCTGAGCTGTCCGTGTCAGATCAGGAAAGAGATCTTGGTGTGCTGGTGGGCAGCTCGATGAAAGTGTCAACCCAGTGTGCGGTGGCAGTGAAGAAGGCCAAATCCATGCTAGGTATCATTAAAACAAGGGATTGATAATAAAACAGCCAAGATGATAATGCCATTGTACAAAATGCTGGTAAGGCTGCACCTGGAGTTAGCTGTAGGCATCCTTCAGTCTCGAGAGACTATGGTAACGTGCTCTGAATAGAGGTCTTGGAACAGCGTCTAGTGTGGCTGAGAAGGCCAATTTGAGAGTGACAATCCCTTCCACACTGAAGACAAATACAATCTGTCCCCTGTCCAGCTCCCTGATTTTGATGGGTTCGGGACTGCCTCTTTGCCTTGGCCTGCTGAACAAGTGTCTCTTCAAATTGGGAGAGGTCATGCTGCACCACCTGCTTCCAGGCTGAACACTCAGATGTCAAGGTTTCCCATCTGTTGAGGTCCATTCCTAAAATGGTAATAGAGGGAGGTGAGTCCACGCCCTGGCCCATGACTTGTGTTTTCTTCAGGCTGATGGTTAATCCAAAGTCTTGGCAGGCCTTACTAAAACGATTCATAAGTTGTTGGAGCTCTTCAGCAGAATGGGCAACAACAGCTGCATCATTGGCGAAGAGGAAGTCCCGCATGCATTTCAGTTGGACTTTGGTCTTCACTCTCAATCTAGAGAGATTAAAGAGCTTTCCATCTGATCTAGTCCGGAGATAGACACCTTCTGTTGCAGTTCCAAAGGCGTGCTTCAGCATGACAGTAAAAAAGATCCTAAACAGGGTCGGCACGAGGACACAGCCCTGTTTCACTCTGCTTCGGATGTCAAAGGGATCTGATGTTGAGCCATCAAAAACTACAGTGCCCTTCATTTCCTCATGAAAGGACCTGATGATGTTAAGGAGTTGAGGTGGACATCCAATCTTGGGAAGTATTTTAAAAAGGCCATCCCTGCTAACAAAGTCAAAGGCATTTGTAAGATATATGAGGGCCAGAAAGAGTGGCTGTCGTTGTTCCCTACATTTCTCCTGCAACTGTCTGAGGGAAAATACTATGTCAGTGGTGGATCTATTAGCTTGAAATCCACACTGTGATTCTGGATAGACTCTGTCTGCAAGCACCTGGAGCCTCTTCAACACAACACGGGCAAGCAGCTTCCCTACAACGCTGAGAAGAGAGATGCCACGGTAGTTATTGCAGTTGCCCCTGTCTCCTTTGTTCTTATACAATGTGACAATGTTTGCATCCTTCATGTCCTGTAGTACTCCACCTTCCCTCCAGCAAAGACAAAAGTTTTCATACAGCTCAGTGGTGATGATCTCTTTTCAGCACTTCAGCACTTCAACAGGGATGTTATCTTTCCCAGGTGCCTTGTTGGAGGCGAGGGAATACAAGGCCGCTTTTATTTCTGCTAAACTTGGTTCGCTGTCCAACTCTTCCAAGACAGGCAGGCACTCGATGTTATTTAATGCTTCTTTGGTTACTGCATTCTCTCTGGAATATAGCTCAGAGTAGTGCTGCACCCAGCATTCCATCTGCTGTGCTCAGGTCCTGGATGATCACGCCGGTAGCAGTCTTCAAAGGAGCAGATTTCGTCTGTATTGGACCTAAAGCCTGCTTGATACCATCATACATACCCTTGATCTTACCGATGTCTGCTGCTATCTGTATCTGAGAGCAGGGCTGAAGCCAATAATTGTTAGAACATCTCCTGGCAGCCTGTTGAACTTTGCTATGAGCAACTCGAAGAGCCTGCAAGTTGTACTCACTAGGACAGAATTTGCATGCTGCTAGAGCTCTCCTCTTTTCCTTAATGGCTGGCATCAGCTCCTCCGAATGGGCTTTGAACCAGTCTCGCATCTTTTTGGTCTTCTTGCCAAATGTGGACAAGGCGGTGTTATAAACAGCATTCTTGAAATGTCCCTATCATTCAGGTACATTTGCATCAGCCGGGCCTGGAAGGGTTTCCTCAAGTTTTTGCGCAAATTCCTCCACTTTTCTTTGCTCGTGAGTCTTGCTGATGTCAATACATGGTCTTCCTTCCTTTTTTGTGTGACACAATCTCTTTGTTCGCAGTTTTTCTCTACTACACACCAGGGAGTGATCAGTGTCACAATCAGCACCCTGATAACTGTGTGTGATCATAATACTGGGAAGGCTAGAGCATCTAGTGAGGATCAAATTGAGCTGATGCCAATGCTTCGATCTTGGATGTCTCAAGGAAAGTCTGTGTTGACACTTCGTATTAAAGAATGTGTTGCTGACACAAAGACCATAATAACAGCAAAACTCCAGCAAGCATTGGCCATTTTCGTTCATCTTTCCAATGCCAAAACGGCCTAGTCAAGTGGGCCAAGAATTGTGATCAGCACCAACTCTAGCATTAAAGTCTCCGAGAATAAAAAGCAGCTCTCTCTCAGGGATTTTTTTGATAGCAGCTGCCAGACCATCATAGAATTTGTCTTTGACTTCTGTTGTGGATGACAGTGTTGGTGCATATGCACTAATGAGGGTGACCGGTCCTGCTGATGAGTGGAGCTGCAGACACAGGATTCTTTCACTCCCTGCAGTAGGTGAAACAATGGATCTCAGCAGAGTATTTCTAACTGCAAAGCCAACGCCATATTCCCTGGTCCCATTCAATGGTTTTCCCTGCCAGAAGAATGAGAATTTTTTTTCTTTGACAGATCCCATGTCTGGCAATCTCATCTCTTGCAGGGCAAGAATGTCCATCTGCAGCCTGTCGATGACAGCTGTCTTGCGCACATCGTCTATTTCCTTCAGGTCATCAGAAAAGCCAGGGGTCATTGTCCGAACATTCCAGGTGCCCAACTTTAGGGCAGAAGTTTTCTTATGATTGTTGCATGGTGCAGGGTTATTGATCTGCTTGTTGCCTTTCACTCTAAACCCCACGCACCCTGTGGGGTTAACAGACCATGGCGAGGCAGCACTTTACTGGCTGCGGGCTGCCCAGCTTAAGACGGGCGGTAGCTACCTAGTGAGGTACAGTGACCTCTCCCACCATCAGACGTAGCCCCTGGCATCACGCTCTATGCCAATTGAGCAAAGACTTATAACTGGTAACTGCTACTTCCCGTGTTATTTTGATGCTGTATGCGAAGCTGGAGTGTTCTCTCCAGAGCATGAAGCCTGGGTAAAATAATTTGGAGGATATACTGTTACCCAAGCAGCAAATCCCCCCTCTCCACGTCACTGAAATACTCCAATGGAAAAGAAAGAGCCAATACAACTGGTTCCAGCGACATCACAGGAGTTGCCAGAAAGACACGAACTGCCTCCGGGATTCCGGCTCCAGATTTTGCCTCGAGGTTTACTCCTGAAGCTTTTTCCATCGATGGATATAGCCACAAGGCAGTGGAGGTTTGAAATCAGAGTTTTCCTTCTCCTAGATGGGCTGCCTTCTAAGACTAACAATCCCCACCTACCCGGGTGCATAGATTAAAGTGCTTTTTGGGGCACGAAAAGGAGTTTAGAAGGGGTGTAATAGGAAGGGGTGTAGAGGAGTTTAGATGAAGTGGAAGAGGAAACAGGAAGGAAGAGAGTTTAGAACGGGTGGAAAGGAAATGTGGTGGAGAGGACCCCGGAAGGGGTGGAAGGGAAAAGGTGTGGGGAGGACCCTGGAAGGGGTGGAAAGGAAATGGGGTGGAGAGGACCCTGGAAGGGGTGGAAAGGAAATGGGGTGGAGAAGACCCCGGAAGGGGTGGAAAGGAAATGGGGTGGAGAGGACTTTGGAAGGAGTGGAAAATAAAGGGAGTGGAGAGGACCCTGGATTGGGGGGAAGGAAAGTGGGTGGAGAGGACTTTGGAAGGGGTGGAAAGTAAAGGAGGTGGAGAGGACCCTGGAAGGGGCGGAAAGGAAAGGGGGTGGAGAGGACCCTGGAAGGGTTGGAAAGGAAATGTGGTGGAGAGGACCCTGGAAGGAGCAGAAAGGAAATGTGGTGGAGAGGACCCCGGAAGGGGTGGAAGGGAAAAGGCGTGGGGAGGACCCTGGAAAGGGTGGAAAGGAAATGGAGTGGAGAGGACCCTGGAAGGGGTGGAAAGGAAAGGGGGTGGAGAAGACCCTGGAAGGGGTGGAAAGGGAAAGGGGTGGAGAGGACCCTGGAAGGGGTGGGAAGGAAAGGGGTGGAGAAGGCCCTGGAAGGGGTGGAAAGGGAAAGGGGTGAAGAGGATCCTGGAAGGGGTGGAAAGGAAAGGGGGTGGAGAAGACCCTGGAAGGGGTGGAAAGGAAATGGGGTGGAGAGGACCCTGGGAGGGGTTGAAGGGAAATGGGGTGGAGAGGACCCTGGAAGGGGTAGGAAGGAAATGGGGTGGAGAGGACCCTGGAAGGGGTAGGAAGGAAATGGGGTGGAGAGGACCCTGGAAGGGGTGGAAAGGAAAGGGGGTGGAGAGGACTTTGGAAGGAGTGGAAAATAAAGGGGGTGGAGAGGACCCTGGATTGGAGGGGGAAGGAAATGGGGTGGAGAGGACTTTGGAAGGGGCAGAAAGGAAATGTGGTGGAGAGGACCCTGGAAGGGGTGGAAGGGAAAAGGTGTGGGTAGGACCCTGGAAGGGGTGGAAAGGAAATGGGGTGGAAAGGACCCTGGAAGGGGTGGAAAGGAAAGGGGGTGGAGAAGACCCCAGAAGGGGTGGAAAGGAAATGGCATGGAGAGGACCCTGGAAGGGGTGGAAGGGAAAAGGTGTGGGTAGGACCCTGGAAGGGGTGGAAAGGAAATGTGGTGGAAAGGACCCTGGAAGGGGTGGAAAGGAAAGGGGGTGGAGAAGACCCCAGAAGGGGTGGAAAGGAAATGGCATGGAGAGGACCCTGGAAGGGGTAGGAAGGAAATGGGGTGGAGAGGACCCTGGAAGGGGTAGGAAGGAAATGGAGTGGAGAGGACCCTGGAAGGGGTGGAAAGGAAAGGGGGTGGAGAGGACTTTGGAAGGAGTGGAAAATAAAGGGGGTGGAGAGGACCCTGGATTGGGGGGGAAGGAAATGGGGTGGAGAGGACTTTGGAAGGGGCAAAAAGGAAATGGGGTGGAGAGGACCCTGGAAGGGGTGGAAAGGAAAGGGGGTGGAAAGGACACTGGAAGGGACAGAAAGGAAATGGGGTGGAGAGGACTTTGGAAGGGGTGGAAAGTAAAGGAGGTGGAGAGGACCCTGGAAGAGGCGGAAAGGAAATGTGGTGGTGAGGACCCTGGAAGAGGTGGAAAGGAAATTTGGTGGAGAGGACCCTGGAAGGGGTGGAAATGAAAGGGGGTGGAGAGGACTTTGGAAGGGGCGGAAAGTAAAGGGGGTGGAGAGGACCCTGGAAGGGGCGGAAAGTAAAGGGGGTGGAGAGGACCCTGGAAGGGGCGGAAAGTAAAGGGGGTGGAGAGGACCTGGAAGGGGCAGAAAGTAAAGGGGGTGGAGAGGACCTGGAGTATTGCGTAGAGTTCTCGTTGGGAAGCTCTTTTCCCTCTCACGCAATACCAGAATCAGGTGATATCCACTCCATTTGAGTGTTGGGAGAGTGAGAACAGACAAAAGAAAAATTTTCTTTACCCAGCGTGTTGTTAGTCTGTGGAACCCCTTGTCACTAGAGATGGAGGACATAATGAGGGTCCAGCCTCCTGGGGTCCAGCATCACCTTCAGCTGTTGCTGCAAGCTCTGCGCTCCCTTCCTATCACTCTGGAGCTTGCGGTCTGCGAGCCACTCTTCGACCTTGCAGCGAGGCTCGTCGTCCCGCCTCCTGCCAGGAGTGGCTTGCAGACTGTGAGCTCCGGAGCAATAGGAAGGGAATGTGGAGCTTGCAGCAACAGCGGAAGGTGAGTGGACTGTCCGGCCCTAGGGGGCTGGGCCCTCTTTATGTCCACCTGTGTGGGTGTATTCGTATCCGTATATGAATACCCCCATCTCTACTTGCCATGGGATGTGGTGATGGCATCTGACCTTGATGCCTTTAAAAGGGGATTGGACAGAGTTCTGGAGGAAAATGCCATTGCAGGTTACACGCCATGATGGGGATGTATAATCTCCAGGCTTAAAAGGAAGGAATCTCAAAATGCCAGATGCAGGGGAGTGGTATCAGGAGACAGGTATCTAGTTGTCTCGTGTGCTCCCAGAGGCATCTGGTGGGGCCACTGCGAGATACAGGAAGCTGGACTAGATGGGCCCTTGACCTGATCTCCAGGATAGGTCATTTCTCTAAACTCTGCCCACATCATACCTCTCCATCCTTTCCATTCAAGCCAGGTGGAGTCTCCCAAGCTGTTCGGTTAAGATCTTCAGGTGAAGTGCTCTTAGGAATATTAACAGTTACACACAGGGATGTTGGCAAATCTTTGGGTCCAAGTCTAAGTTCGAGTCTTTGGTACCAAGGCTCGCATTCCAAGCCCCAATTCCAAGTCCCTATAAAAGCAACAAGTTTTTCCCCAGAAAAAAGGGAGGTGTGGGTGGTTTCCGAGTCACGAGTCGAGTTCAAGTCATTTGGAAAAAAAAAAAAACCTGAGTCAAGTCTGAGTCGAGTCACCAGTGCAACTTAAATCCGAGTCCCCATCTCTGGTTGCACAGACAAATGGGAGAGAGCTTTCTTCTGTATGGCTTTCAGATTGTGAAATGCATTCCCTTCCAAGTTGGAATTTGTTTTTGCTCTGACTGATTTTAAGAAGGGGGCAAAAAGTCATCTACTTAGACTGTTCGGTCCGCTGGCGAGATTTCTTCGCCAGCACGGGCCACCATTATCTCCCTCCTCGGATAGCGCGCGACACAGTGATCTCGCTTGAGCAATCTTGGAGGGGAGGGGGAAGGAGCAGATGATATCTTCTGGGTTCCCGCCTCCTTTCAGCCTCTTCGTCACTCACTGCCCACCCGCCCGCCCTATGTACTAGTGTGAGTTTCACTGGTTGCCTTTTGGGGGCCGGATAGGAATTTTTGACCCGCTTCCCGATTGGCCTTTGGAGGAGGGGATTTTTTGCCTATCCCACACTGGTTGAGGAGCGCTGGCATATGGATAGGTGGTTAATTTGGTCACACAGCCGGGTAGTGCGGATAGAACAGGTTTTGGTTAGTCCCCTCAGAAACACAGGTAAAGTATAGCTCATCTGATCTCCCAGCGCTGCAGATAGTGCAATTACAGTGCTTGAGGGGGGGGAGATCCACTGGGGCTGCTCCCAGACCAACAGCCAACAATGAGGAGGGGGGCGGAGGTCCAGGGGTGGTCAAATTGGGGTCGGCCAGGTTCTCGCTGTCTTCGGGACCATGGGTACTTGGGGCTCGGGACTCACCCATAATTTGGTAGGGGTCCTTTGAGACCCCTCTGCAGAACCTGATTCTGCACTATGGCAGGACCCTCCAATTTATTGAGGGCATTAATGAATAATTAATAAAGTGTGGCCCATGTTTATTCCATAATAATTGTCTCATGTTTTTATTCCAGGGTAGGGGGGGGTAATGGCATATGAAGTTTAATCTGCCCTGCAGAGTAGTTTTTTTAACTGTACATTTAGTTGAATTTAGTGGTTTTAATCCATTTAGCTGATTTTAATATTTTTTGCAGTGGGATTGGTTTTATTTGATTTTATATATACATTTGGCTTTACTTGTTTTAATCTTTTATGAAGACTGTAAGCTGCTTTGAGCACTACTTTTAGTGGAAAGGAAAGGCGTAAATGCAAGAAATAAATAAGGAGTTTGTGAATTTCTGTAAATTCTTAGGAAAAAATGAACTGAAGTACTCACTCATCTCTACACAAGAAGGCTGCATGGGAAAAGTGGAGCTAAATCTACAGACAAGCTTCCCCTTTTGTTAGAGGTTTGAGTGCAGCTTCCATTCTTTCTACTGCCTTAGCATTGGTGAACTCTTCTACAAATGGATATTTGCAGAATGTTCCTTCTGTTCATGGCTCTTTAAGTCCAACACACTGATTTTTCTTTCTCTTTTCTTTGTCCTCCTTCTTCTTGTCTGTGTTTATTTTTAAAGTACCCTCATAGGACAGAGCACTCTATGGTTTTAAAAAATGCAGAGAAGTCCTGATCTAGCTTGTGATGTATTTAATTGCACAACAGGTTCCAATAAAATTTCCTGACATTGCTGTTGAGAATTTTGCTGCAGTTCTGTAACATAATGATTTTCACAGCAGCACATGCAGACAGTTCATGAGGCTCTGGTGAAAGGAATTCATATCAGATGGGTCTAAAGAATAAAAGGATCAATCAGCATTTTAAGATAAGCTCCATGTGAAATGACCTTTAAAACATAATACAAGACTATATTCCCCATGCAGCATTTGGGGAGAGGATTCAAACATTGACAAAGACTTCACCTTGAGACAGACATTTGGGAGACAGTAGAAACAGTGGTATCCAAACTGATGTTGTGGCCCCGACAAAATGGTTTAATAAAAGCCTGATAGAGCAAGAGAAATCTAATTCCCTTGGGTGCTGGGAGCATGACAATAGTCTCTGGATGTACAATGAAGTACAATATTACGTGCATTATAAATAATAATATGAATGAGTGTCCAATCATGGCCAAGAAGGCAACCCAAGTGGTTTTCCTCCCATTTCAAATTTTACCTCAACTCCAAACTGACCTATGCGGACAGTCAAGCCAATAATCACTAGGTCAACTTGAGGCCAACATATGCATAATGCTGGGAGAAACATAGTTATACTAACCTACTTTTCAAGGTTATGGTCAGACTCATTAATATGAAGCTTTCTGAAAAGGCAAGAATTGCTATAAACTCATCTGCCAGTTGCACTTTCTCCCATATTTATATTTTTTAAACAATCTGAAGTTCTTCCTTATGAATCTATTTAAAAAATATGAATTTTGGAGAAAATGAATGCAACAAACATCTCAGCTATCAGTACCAACCAAACTCAATATAGATGAATTCCTGGTATGGACAGGATCATATTGTACCTTCTTGGTGTTAAAGATAGGGATCCAGCCAGAAACAGAGGTGGAAATACTAATTTGGCACCACAAACATGGGATTTTTATTTTTAAAAAAGATTTATACACTACATGCCATGATTGTAGTCTGAGCCTTTTGCGTATTGCACTGTTCTATTTTAGAGGTATCTGGGACCTTTTTAAAACAAGCATAGGTTGGCTACTTTTAACAGGGATCTCTGCTTATGTACAGATAATGCTTATGGTAGTAAGACATACCATATCAATGAGCCAGACATCCAACAGGGTCTTGGCCAGGGCTGCTATACACTAAATGCGCTTTAGCAGGATTGTCATTTACTTGCTCCCACATTCATTTTAAAAACAAACAAATATTTCTGTCAAACTGATTATGAAAATTGAAATGTTCACCTCTCCATAGTGGGTGAATGTAAAGGATAGTCAGAAACTACCTTCCATGAATGAACATTAATAATAATAATAATAATAATAATAATAATAATAATAATAATAATAATAATAATAATAATAATAATAATTTCCTCCTCCCCCCAAGGTATTTAGCAACATAGTGTTACAACATCTTCATGACTGCAATCACCCTGGTATAGATCTGGATGAACACCCCCACCCTAGTTTGAGTTGGCATTAGGCTGGACAACTATGTTATAGCACTGGAGTGGGAGGCTGCAGGGGGACCAAGGGTTTTTTAAAAAAAGATTTGCCCAAGGCATGGGTATTAATGGGCATGGCCAAGTAGAACTAACTTACATATTTATTTTGCTCACTGCTGTTGCCTACCTATGTTACAGTATGATGGAATTTTCGTGTATTAGAATTAAAGTGTCCATGAATTTTTAAATAGGAAAAAAGTCCCTAGTTGCACAAATATCTGTGTCAAAACAGGAAGACTTGGGGAAGATTGGTTGTGGGGGGAAGCATAAAACTCCCTAGAAACAGGCAAAGCCACCCATATGGATTCCCAATCAAAATTAGTGCAGGATCCACACCCAGATTCAGACCACAATTCAGATTGGGGGGGAGAGAGAAACAAAAATAAAAGCATGTATGTTAAACACTCATTTCACATGCTAGCAAGGTTATGCTCAAAATCCTCCAAGGTAGGCTTCAGCAGTACGTGGACCGAGAACTCCCAGAAGAACAAGCTGGATTTCAAAAGGGCAGAGGAACTAGAGACCAAATTGCTAACATGTGCTGGATCATGGAGAAAGCCAGAGAGTTCCAGAAAAACATCTACTTCTGCTTCATTGACTACACAAAAGCCTTTGACTGTGTGGACCACAACAAACTATGGCAAGTTCTTAAAGAAATGGGAGTGCCTGACCACCTTATCTACCTCCTGAGAAATCTATATGTGGGACAGGAAGCAACAGTTAGAACTGGATATAGAACAACTGATTGGTTCAAAATTGGCAAAGGAGTATGACAAGGTTGTATATTGTCTCCCTGCTTATTTAACTTATATGCAGAATTTATCATGCAAAAGTTTGGAATGGATGAATCCCAAACCGGAATTAAGATTGCCAGAAGAAATATCAACAACCTCAGATATGCAGATGATATGACTCTGATGGCAGAAAGTGAGGAGGAATTAAAGAACCTCTTAATGAGGGTGAAAGAGGAGAGCGCAAAAAACGGTCTGAAGCTCAACATCAAAAAAACTAAGATCATGGCCACTGGTCCCATCACCTCCTGGCAAATAGAAGGGGAAGATATGGAGGCAGTGACAGATTTTATTTTCTTGGGCTCCATGATCACTACAGATGGTGACAGGAGCCACAAAATTAAAAGACGCCTGCTTCTTGGGAGGAAAGCGATGACAAACCTTGACAGCATCTTAAAAAGCAGAGACATCACCTGGCCGACAAAGGTCCGCATAGTCAAAGCTATGGTTTTTCCAGTAGCGATGTATGGAAGTGAGAGCTGGACCATAAAGAAGGCTGACCGCCGAAGAATGGATGCTTTTGAATTGTGGTGCTGGAGGAGACTCTTGAGAGTCCCCTGGACTGCAAAGAGAACAAACCTATCCATTCTGAAGGAAATCAACCCTGAGTGCTCACTGGAAGGACAGATCCTGAAGCTGAGGCTCCAATGTTTTGGCCATCTCATGAGAAGAGAAGACTCCTTGGAAAAGACTTTGATGTTGGGAAAGTGTGAAGGCAAGAGGAGAAGGGGACGACAGAGGATTAGATGGTTGTACTGTGTCATCGAAGCTACCAACATGAATTTGACCCAACTCTGGGAGGCAGTGGAAGACAGGAGGGCCTGGCGTGCTCTGGTCCATGGGGTCACAAAGAGTTGAACACGACTTAACAACTAAACAACAACAACAACATGTTAAACATGCCTGTTTAGACAGATATTTAATGTGAAAAATAGGTGTTACTTTGATGTGTGGTTGTTTTATTCCATATTCCATATACTAATGTACTTTTTCGAAAGCTACTATACCTTGGTTGCATTACATATTTATCAAGGCTGTAGCTGGAGAGGAAAGGACATAATTTTCCATTACTATATAGTGTGATCGAAACAAAAATCAAAAGGAGTTCACACTTACATTTTTAATGTGGCTGATAACTGCATTTTCACCAATCATTTAGTTAAAGTAATATTTAATTTGACTAAATATAATGCTTTAAACAATAACATGAACAAAAGAAAATTCATGTCTGAAGGCGCTTACAGTCAATATTTGAAAAATACGATCCCTTTCTTTGTAAAATAAATTTTCCTTACAACTTTCCCTTTATAATGCCAGAAATATGAAACCTCCTTAGTTCAGAATGATTTTCTACATGTAATACAAGGAACATGGCCAGTGTAAAATGGTTTAACATAATGCTCAATATATATTTCAATTCAGCTCAAACTGTACTTATGTACATAAACAGAGATTATTCTGATAAGAAGTCTCTCCATGAACAATCACAGAACCACTATGAAGGTCACAATCTTTACATAGGGATATCTATAGGTAATGAGAGTCAACTGAACTTATTGTTGCTATTGTCAGACTTTCAAAAAAGACAAGAAAGCACAGCTGTGTTTAGGCAAGCAGGCCTCTCTGAGAAAAGCAATTCTGTTAGGTAAACTTCACACTGCCATCCAGTTTATTCTAAGTTCCCTTTGTTGTAAAAGCTTGAGGAATGAATGTTGTATCCAAGAAAATCAGAGTTGGAAATCTTGTAGATTTATTGAATGGAAACTGTCTGATCAAAATGAAGGTTCAAACAATAGATCAGAGAACTGAGTTATGGAACAGGTCCAACATCTTCATATTTTCTCCAGATCTGTGCAAAAATTATATATATATAATCCAGATGTACTTCTAAAACAACAGAAAGATACAAAATACAAAACCAGGAATCCCATAAATCACAGAGAGTATCTTGCTTATTTCTCTCAGGATGTTACAGATACCAAAGAGAGGTCATAAAGAGCACCAGGAGAAGTAACATGACCAGGCACTAAAAGCAACAGAAGGCAGCGAAAGAGAAAATGTCATGTCTGATCACAATCATATACATATCATAGTCTAATGACATAAAATCAAATATCAAGGGGCTTTCAGAAAACAGCTACTCATGCAGTCTCAGATGCAAAATCCATTAGCTGTGCCTGTGAATGTAATAAGAAGGCTGTGTTCATTACATTACTTAAATCTATGCACAATTACACTTTTTTTACCCAATACAATTCTTCAAATAACCTCCAGTTTATGAATAAGGGATACTGTGCTTCTTTATTCATGATTGAAAATGCCAGGAAATGGCTAGATATTGTTGTGCAATATTGTGCCTGCATTGCTCACAAGAAAAAGGATGCCAAGCTTTGCCTAACAAAGGGCATCCTGAATGTTGATGACACCAATGTCAGCAGTCAAGATGATCTACAGGATACCCTCTTCTGCTCACCACCATTCACAAAGAGACACCAAGCAAGGGAAAATCCCAGAAGCTGACTCCTTTTTTCATAAGTCTCACTCAAACACAAAGCAGTTGTCAGGGCTGTTTTTTTAACAAATGTGAATTGTAGTGAGCACAAGAGGGTATCCTATAAACCATTGTGACTGTTGCCATTGGTGCTATAAGCATTCTGGCTGCCCTTTGCTCTGTAAAGCTTTGGTATCATTTTTCCTGCTGGCAATATGGGTCTTCAGGATACCCTTTTGTGCTCACTAAGATTCACATTTTCCAAAATGAGATCACATTCATGAACTGGAAATTTTTTTGGAGAACTGAGTAAAATTCTGGCTTCATGATATGTGTGATTCATTGCATGCCTTCCATGATATTATGATGATAGAACAACATGATGGAGAGGGGAAATCATACAGCCAGTGTCAGCATAAAGAATGGGTGTATCATGTATCATGGGACGTCTTTGGCAACCAGGAGCAAGGATTCACCTGCTGAGAACTTTAGCATATCTGCATGAGAGTAGCAGACATTGCAATAACATGGAGCAAGTGATAAGACCAACAAAGGAGCTATGGGAAGAATAAGGATAGCACGGAAGGATAAGAATTAAGATACTATACTATAAAATACTTAATTGTTTCTGACCAAAGGCCTTTACAATATACAATACAAAAAAGGGTATAATATTTTTTCCAGTTTAAAACAGGTAATTATGATAGCGCATTAGGACGCTTGTCATCCAACTGAACATCGCATCCTTCAAAACCATCAAACCTGCTGCACATGTTTGTGGTAGCTATACAGCATTAAGATCCTTGAGAAAACAAAAACACAGCTTCTTGGCTACCAGTGCAAATCGGGCTACGGAGTAAGTATAAATAACTGATTTTCAGAGAGCAGACGTAATATTGCTTACTCAGAGGTGTAGCTGGCAAATGACTGGATGATAGGTGACAGAAATCTTTTTCTAGGATCCATATAAAAGGAAAAGAACAATAAATAGTGAATTATATCTTCAAACTGATTACAGCCATAGACAAATATTTGTTCTGAAACTGGGGTCCCATGATATTGCCCTTTAAGATATGCAGAGGGCATCTGTTGGAATCTGAGTTCCGTAAAAGCTCTACGGAGCTGTGGGAAGGATAGTGTCTCAATGTAGTATGGTTTTGCATGATTAACTTGAAGTTGAGGATACCCAATAGAGACTTGTGACCCGATAATGGCAGCCCTATCTTGACTGGCATCAGTGTCAAAAATCCAACTCCTAAGAGCTTGAGAACTAAAACAAAGAAACCTTTCCATGGAAAGACTGTAAACCTTTAATTGACACCACTGTGCCCATCCTCCCATCCACAATTGCTCTAACCAGCAGCATTTGGTCAGGGAGTGGTCCTCCATGCTATTTAGCCTACACCAGTATCTAAAATAGGCCAAATCAATTCTGACCATAATTGAAGGGAGACCCAGCTCAGCCCTAATATGAGCTGAAGGAGTCCCAGGAGGAAGCCCCAGTATCTGCCTCATGAATTTATTCTGCACAACCTCCAGATTAAGATACGGTGGGAAGTCACATGATTGCAACCAGTTTGTTTTCCCTCTCTATTTCCATTTCATAAACACAGGTCAGGGATGGGGAAATCTTTCACTGTCTTCCACATTTTGATTGATGTGGCCAATTTTTATCAAAATGACTGCAATGAAATTTTCATCTGGCCCCAACGAAGACAAGCTTCATATATGTGAATAATTCATGTGTGAAGCATCTTTCAACTTATTTCTGCTCAGGTTCTTTCCTTTACCTGTAAGAATTGTTAAAATCAGATGTGAAGCATCTGTATTTGTAATACAAAAATGTGATCTGGATAGCACATTAAAAGGGATCTGAATGGGGAACCCTTTCTATGGTTCTACTGAACAGTAAGGCAAACTCATTTCAATGCGGTTTACTTCAAGGTAAGTGGATACAGGTTTTGAAACTACCACTGGTTAGATTGCATCTATTATGATATAAAAGAAATAGTCAAAACTGGTCTATAATTTCCATTCTCTAGAAATGGAGGTTGTCAAATTATACCTTTTTCATGATCTTTCCTCATGAAATAGGGATTTTGTACTTTTTCTCAGGTATTGGCTGCATCACTGAATAATCCATATATTACAGGTATCATGAAGCAGGTACATCTTCTAGGTTGACCTGCTTTACGGATTAAAGGTTAAAGTAAAAAAAAATTCTGTGATAGTCTGTTCACTAATCAGGAAACTCCTGTCTATCTATAATAAATTCACTTTTTAATTCAATGTACAGTGGTGCCTCGACTTACGACCATAATCCATTCAAGAAGATGGACGTAACTTGAAATGGTCGTAAGTCGAAGCACCATTTCCCATAGGAATGCATTGAAATGCAATTAATCCGTTCTGGCCAAAGGAAAAAAATCGCACACAAAAAAAAATCACTGCAAGACTCATTGGAAACGCGATTAATCCCTTCCGGCCGAAGGGGGGGGGGGGGAAAGAAAAGCAATCAAGCGTGCAAGACCCATTGGAAATGCACAGAAAACAAATGGAGCAGATCGGAAATGCACAGAGAACAAAGGGGGCAGGTCGGAAATGCAAAGAAAACAAAGGAAAAAGCAAGGGAAGCATACAGGATCCATCGGAAATGGGAAAAAAAACCCAAAAAAACAAACAACCCCCCAAGAACTATCAGAAATGGGGGGGGAAGCCAAAAAACAAACGCCCCAAGACCCATCGGAAATGGGAAAAAAAACCAAAAAAGCAACCAACCCCCCCCAAGACCCATCGGAAATGGGGGGCCCAAGACCCATCGGAAATGGGGGGAAAAGAACAAAAAACAAACTCCCCAAGACCCATCACAGCACAGAAACATAACCCCCCCAGCTCAAAACCACACTGCAAAAACACCCAGAACAGTTTTTAAAAAGCAGAAAACAGCACCTTACCTTACAAGGCAGCCCGAAGCCTCCCTGCAAACACACACACACGCTCACTCAGAAGCAGAAGGTGGCAGTCCCAAGCCTCCTCCGACGCACACTCTCTAACTGCTGGGGCGAAAGAGCTACAAAGAAGCAGCCTCGTCGCCACCTACAGTTAGAAATTTGAATTTCCCGCCTTTTTTCCCTGCCTTTTTCAGTTCGTAAGTGGAAGCTCCGGTCACAAGTAGAAGCAAAATTTTGCGGCCGGAGCTGGTTGTAACTCGAAATGGTCATAAGTAGGGACGTTCGTAAGTCGAGGCACCACTTGTATTCATTTGAGATGCATGCTATTCTCATAAACCTTGTGATCCTTTTTTATCTTTCCTTTCTAATGTCATGATTCTTTTTATAATAATAAATGTCATCTTAGTGAGACTGTGAATATAGTGATCACACACATAACCTCATGGGAACTTCCATAATAATAACATGGAGACTTCTCACTAATAGAGAATGAATAGAAGCAAAACTTCTTGAAGTTTTTCATGACTCATCTTTTTTAAAAAGTCAATCAATCTATTATATGTATAACAATATATTCCATATTTAGTGTTTTTTTTAAATATGCCATTTGTTTCTCCATATCCTTAGTCTGTACCACATCCACACTAAAAGAAATCATGAAGGATATAAATTGCACTTACATTCAAAATTTCTGTTGTTGTTTTTAACTAAAAGGATATAGCTAAGAACATTTTGATTCACATAATGTTTTCTTGCTTCTGCTTGAAGTGCAAACCTACTGATCACTCTTGGTCATTCTGGGCATCTTTTAGTAAAATTGGGTTAACAAACCAGTAGGGTTGTATGATAACAACTGAAATTCCTTGAGCAATTTTCTGTCCAAAATCATTTCTGGACAAGTCCACTTTGAAGCTCACATGAAATTATAATAGTTAGTCTTTAAGGTGCCACATGTTTTTCTCATTTGGTTTGGTTTCTTTGGATTTTGCCTTTAAAAAAAAGTAACACTCAAACCTTATGAGGTTGCACTGCTGTGCATATTTACCTGAAACTAAGTCCCACTGAATCCAGTAGGAGTTATGTCTGAGTAAACATTGAGTTAGGCATCTGGCAGCAGAGCCAGTGGTTGGGAGTTCAATTCCCCAGTGTGCCTCCTGTGAGTAGAGCCACTCTGTGTGGCCTTGGGCAAGCTGCACAGTCCTGCAACACCATGGGAAAAAGGGAATGGTAAACCACTTCTCAGTACTTTCTATCTACGTAGAAAACCCTGGAAAGGGTGGCCATAAGTGAGAATTGACTTGACGGCACACGATCCTGCAGCACTTTGAGCTGCAGCTGTGGGATTGCTTAGATCACTTTTCCCCTCCTCTTGCTAAGCCCTGTGGGGCTTAGCAAGAAGGGGGAAAGCAGGGATCAAAGTGATCCTGCAGCAGCTGGGGGATACCTTTGGACCCTTCCCTCCTCTTTTTATGCCACACAGACATAGGAAGAGGAGGAAAGGGGAACCAAGCCATCCCCCCAGCCCCGGGGGTGGGATTCCCTTCAGGCAGGGTTTAGCAAGCCACTCAAAGGGAAAACCCTTCTCTGCTTATGCCCCCAAGGAACAGATGATTCGTGGGGGCATAAGCAGATAGGGAACGGACCCCAAGAATACGAAGCAATGAATATCTGATGAATCAGGGATATTTAACAGATATCCTTATTTGTTTTTATATTCATCCCCATGTATAGTTATTAACCTTGCCACGGTTACCATTATAGTGATTAACTCCTTTTCTTCCCTCTTTACTTTTTTTTCATTAACAATGTTAAATAAGGCAATCATAGGAGACAGTTGTATATCAATTCCTATTATATCCCCTATTTCATTGAAAACCATAATGCATTCTTTCCTTTTTATTTTGCAAGACCACCACATAATACATGTACATCCCTTTCTCTTTCTTACACCTCCAGCACAGAGATGATAAGTTTTTGTTTATTATGTTAAACTTAACCAGTGTTAAATACCATTTCCATACTACGTTATAACAATTTTCTTTAATTCTTACTGATATTTTTCATTATTCTTTTATTCCACATCTTGCTTCATTCTTCCCCTTTGATCTCTTTACCCAAATCCTCCTGACATGTCTTTTATCATAGATGTTTCATACTCTGCCTGTAGCAATAGTTTATATGTTTCGTTTACAATATGTTTTCAGATTTTTCTTTTTCCCCCTTTCTGATCTGGAAGTTGAGTCATGGCAATCGGACTTCTTCCTTATTAGGTTGAAACATTTCACTACTCATCCAAGTAGCTTCTTCAGTCTGAGGAGAGTTGGTAGGAGACCACTGATATATCCTCCACGTTGGTTTCACTTCCCCCTGGTCTGAATAATCTCATTAGAAGGATAAAGGACTTGGAACGAGGGATAATCCCACTTCTACAGTCCTTCTCTACCCATTGTCATGGGTCGTTAACAGTAGTTAACAGTGGTCTTTCTGGTGTGTGTGGGATTACTAATCTTTCTGGGGATGGATGAAAAGGCAGCATGATAAATAGGAAGCAGATTGAATCTAAGGCCTCCGCCCCTGTTGAGTGAGGAATTTTCTATATGCACATGATGGCCTCCCTGACTCCTCTCTCAAACCACCTATCTTCTTGGTCCAAAACATCTTGGTCATCAAATGAGTGTGCTTTGTCCTTCAAATGAACAAACACTGCTGATTGTAGTCCTGAGCTAGGCCATTCTCCAGTTAGTGGCTGTTTGTTTTCTCCAATGTAGAGCTTCGAACACTCCTCTTTGTATTGGACCGCATATATACTATATTGCTCCTATTATGTATTGGTGTCCGATTTTTTTTGGGGGGTGGACAAGTCTCTGCCTTAGTGTGTTTGTGGGTTTGAAGTGCACAGGCATGTGGTGTTTAACAAAAAATCTTTTGAGCTTTTCCAACACACAGGCCATGAATGGAATGACCAGGTTCTTTCAGCCTCTCTGATTACATGTGCTAACATTTCTATTATCAATGTAAAAAAAAAAAACCAAGCTGGAGATAATCTGTTAGATAGGATCCCTACTTTAGCTTGTATTCATTTTGCTCAGTGCATTAGGTTAAGTACTCTTCTCATTGAATCAACCACCTGTGTCCCTTGCAAGAAACCATTCTGATCTTTCTCTATATAAATTCATTTAATCTGTTTGCCAGGATCACAGCAAAAATCTTTACATCTTGATTTAAAGATGAATTTGGTTTGTATGCTTCAGTATCCAAAGGATTTTCACCAGGCTTGAATATTAATACTATAGTTGACTCTCTCCAAGACTAGGGAATTTCTTCCCCTCTTAAGATGTTCTTAAATAATACTTTTAATTTGGGTATAAGGGTCTTTTTAAATATTTTATCATATTCTGGGCCTAATCCATCTGTTCCAGGGGTTTTCCCTACTTTCAGTTTATTTATAACCCTCTCTATTTCCTCTTCAGTAATTGGTTGTTCCATTCTAACTCTATCCTCTTCTGTTTTTTAAAAAAAATTAAAATTAAACTCTAAGTAATTTGTAATTTTTCTAGAGGAGGATTTCTACTAATGTATAATTTTTTATAAAAGTTCTAGAATGCCTCAAACTTATCTTTCATTTTATTGCACCTCTTCCCTTATAATCTTGTATTATTGCCCCTATACTTCCCATGTTCTTTTTCAGTTGGGTAGCCCTTGCAAGTAATTTAGAACTTTTATTGCTAAATTCAACATTTTCTCTATTTAAATAAATTAAGTTCCTTTGCACCCTCCAGTACTTCCCTTTTTGCTTGTAACACTAACACACTCTTCTTATCCCTAGTTCTTAAAATATTTCCTTCCAAATCCTTTATAGTTTTTTTTCTAGATCCTGTATTCTTTTCTTTTGTTTTTTTAAGCTTACTTGCCTTTAATTGCATATCCACTGGCCAGAGACTTCATAGTATCCCATATTATTTTGTCTTCCCCACCCTCCCAACTCATTTATTTTCCACATCTCCTCCAAATTCCATTGGAACTCCTCAATTATATCCCTATGTCGATAGATATTAGAATCTATTTTCTTCTTAAAGTTTCTTTATAATCACATTTTACCAAGTTCTATACTCACTCTAGTATGATCCAATATTTATATAACATTGATCATTGTGTTGTTTCTCCTTGACAATAACTCTTTGGATACAAAAATATAGTCTATTCTCGAGAATGATTTATGCATTGGTGAGTAGGAGGAGGACCCCTCATCACCCCTTAATTCTCTCCACACATCCTTAATGTCTGTTTTATTGATTAATATATTCAGTATTGTGAAAGTTCCCCTCCTTGATTCCTAATCTACTTTTAACCTGTCTTTATTTATATCCATAGTAATATTAAAGTCCCATGCCACTATGACATAGTTTTTCAAAATCTTATAAAATCTACCCAGTACATTGATCAAAAACTCCTCCTGCTTCTTATTTGGTGTATATACATTTAATAATGTACATTCTTCTCTTAATTTACCTTGTATTACCAAAACCTGCATTGTTTATGCTTTTCCAAATTTGCAATTTTAAATTAATACCTTTTAGATATTCATAGAATCATAGAAAAGTTAAGATGGAAGGGGCCTATAAGGCCATCAAGTCCAACCCCCTGCTCAATGCAGGAATACAATCAAAGCATATCTGCCAGGTGATTATCCAAGTTTATCTTGAATGCCTCCAGTGTTGGAACACTCACCAGCTCCTGATATAACTGGTTCCACTGTCGTACTGTTCTAACAGTTAGGAAGTTCTTCCTGATATTCAACCAAAATCTGGTGTCCTTTAACTTGAGCCCATTGTTGCATGTCCTGCACTCTGGGATGATCGAAAACAGATCTTGCCCCTCCTCTGTATGACAGCCTTTCAAATATTTGAAAAGTGCTATCATATCACCCCTCAGTCTTCTTTTCTCAAAGGCTAAACATGCCCAATTCTTTCAGCCTTTCTTCATAGGGCTTGGTTTCCAGCCCCCTGATCATCCTTGTTGCCCTCCTCTGAACTTGTTCCAATTTGTCAGCATCCTTCTTGAAGTGTGGTGTCCAGAACTGGACACAATCCTCAAGGTGAGGCCTAACCAGTGCTGAATAGAGGGGGACTAGCACCTCACGGGATTAGGAAACTATCCTCCTATTAATGCAGCCTAAAATAGCATTGGCCTTTTTTGTAGCCACATCACACTGTTGACTCATATTTAGCTTGTGATCTACAACAATTCCAAGTTCTCCCTCGTTGTTTTGCTGAGCCAGGTATCCCCCATCTTGTAACTGTGCAATTGGTTTCTTTTTCCGAGGTACAGTACTTTGCACTTATCCCTGTTGAATTTCATTCTGTTGCTTTTGGCCCAGTGCTCCATCTTATCAAGGTCATTTTGAATTTTGTTTCTGTCTTCTAGGGTATTAGCTGTATTCTGCAAAATTTGGTATCATCTGCAAATTTGACAAGCATTCCCTGCACTCCCTCATCAAAGTCATTAATAAAAATATTGAAGAGCACCGGGCCCAGGACTGAGCCTTGGGGTAACCCACTTGTGACCTCCTCCCAGTTAGAGAAGGACCCATTAATCATCACCCTCTGAGTACGATTTTGTAGCCAATTGTGTCTCCACCTGACACTTGATCTATCCAGCCCACACCTAGTTATTTTATTTTAGCCCACTCCAACTAATCTGCCGCTGCATTTAGAAGTGGAGGATGCTAAAGCCCGTACTATTTCATCCTTTATAGGACAAATATCTCTTAAAGGCATCACCCATGCATTAAATAGAGACACCATGGGAAATGATTGGTTGGAGGAGGAGATAGAAACTAGGCTGTTATCCTCTTTTCACTCCCTACCAAGAAATGTTCAAGATTTGGTGATTAATCACCTGGAACATTTGACATCAGCTCTGAAAGATTTAAAATGGCTGGATCTAGATAAACACCAGAGGGAGCTACAGGTGAACTAACTGGACACTACTACTAACTTTCAAGAAACCTAAATAACAATCTGCCATCTTCTCACCATCTACTTCTGCTTCATTGACTATGCAAAAGCCATTGACTGTGTGGACCACAGCAAACTATGGCAAGTTCTTAAAGAAATGGGAGTGCCTGACCACCTTATTTATCTCCTGAGAAATCTATATGTGGGACAGGAAGCAACAGTTAGAACTGGATATGGAACAACTGATTGGTTCAAAATTGGAAAAGGCGTATGACAAGGCTGTATATTGTCCACCTGCTTATTTAACTTATATGCAGAATACATCATGCGAAAGGCAGGACTGGAGGAATCCCAAGACGGAATTAAGATTGCCGGAAGAAATATCAACAACCTCAGATATGCAGATGATATGACTCTGATGGCACAAAGTGAGGAGGAATTAAAGAACCTCTTAATGAGGGTGAAAGAGGAGAGCGCAAAAAATGGTCTGAAGCTGAACATCAAAAAAACTAAGATCATGGCCACTGGTCCCATCACCTCCTGGCAAATAGAAGGGGAAGATATGGAGGCAGTGATAGATTTTACTTTCTTGGGCTCCATGATCACTGCAGATGGTGACAGCAGCCACGAAATTAAAAGACGCCTGCTTCTTGGGAGGAAAGCGATGACAAACGTAGACAGCATCTTTGAAAGCAGAGACATCACCTGGCCGACAAAGGTCTGCATAGTCAAAGCTATGGTTTTTCCAGTAGCGATGTATGGAAGTGAGAGCTGGACCATAAAGAAGGCTGACCGCCAAAGAATTGATGCTTTTGAATTGTGGTGCTAGAGGAGACTCTTGAGAGTCCCCTGGACTGCAAAGAGAACAAACCTATCCATTTTGAAGGAAATCAACCCTGAGTGCTCACTGGAAGGACAGATCCTGAAGCTGAGGCTCCAATACTTTGGCCATCTCATGAGAAGATAAGACTCAATGGAAAAGACCCTGATGTTGGGAAAGTGTGAAGGCAAGAGGAGAAGGGGACGACAGAGGACGAGATGGCTGGACAGTGTCACCGAAGCTACCAACATGAATTTGACCCAACTCTGAGAGGCAGTGGAAGACAGGAGGGTCTGGCGTGCTCTGGTCCATGGGGTCACGAAGAGTCAGACACAACTTAACGACTAAACAACAACAATCTTCTCACCCTTGGTGATTGACAGAGGGAGACATCAGGCCTTGACAGCTGTCCTGCAGTCAGTGGGCAGGGAGCAGGGAGCTACTAGAGATGAAGGAATGGATGGCTCTGCTGCCTTGGAATCTGATGAACGGCTTTGCCCACATTTGGGATTGCTACGAATGGTGCTGGTGGTGTCTGGTAGGCTTGTCAGGGGAGAAGGTTCTTGGGTGGAGAAGAGGGGCACTTGTCAAGGGGTGGCAGTAATTTTGGGAGTGGTTATGCCAAGGGAAGCAGTTGTATGTGTGTAAATCTGGAGAGTTTGAATATGGTGGATTTGGGGTGATTGCCAGCGACAGCCTTGGAGAACCATGAACTTAAACCACAAACACTCTCATTATTATCATGGAATGTTATGGGATGGGCAGGTAGAACAAATTATGATAGTGCACATGAGTATTTAAATAAACATGACATTATATTGCTACAAGAGTCCTGGTTTACAGAAACTCTTACACTAGATGGATACAAAGCCTTTGATTTAACAGCAGAACCCTCTAAACACGGAAAGGCCGGGGGGGGGGTATATATTCTAAATGTTAAAATAGATGAGTTACCCAATGTGACGATCACCCACGTCATTCATGCCATTCATATTCATGAGCTGATTTGCATGATCCTATGAGAGGACTGGAGAGGCGGAGTCAGCAGCTACATGAGGCTTGGTGAGAGAAGGAGGAGTCAGATAGGGCTGGTTAGTCAGAGAGAGAGGGAACAGATACTGAGAGAAATAGAGCTGGTTAGGAAAATAGGTAGAGAAGGTGGTAATGATATAGCAAGAGAAAAGTAGTATGTACTGAGAGAACTGTTGATGAATTGCTTATATATAACGTGTATCTGAAGAACTTCTGTTATTATTCAATCTGCTTCACTCCAATAAATAAGTTCTGTTTCTGTTCACAAGACAAGTGTTCTGACAAACGTCATTTATATTGTGGATTGAGGTAATCCACTGGTGTCAGGGAGAAGAAAATGCGATGTGAGCCTTTGTGAGGGAAAGACAAGCAGGGGGCACAAGGGCAAATGCCACAATTGGTGTCCAGCGGCGGGATAGAAAATAATCCAGTAAAGCCAAATTTTAAGGGTGAATTTTCTGGAGTCGTGGGTACCTTTTAGTCAGAGGTTTGTGGTGAAGAAGTAGGTGACCTGCTAGAACTTTTGTGGAAAAGCTTAGTGGCGGGGCTTCTGAACCCAGATCTGGGGGAACTAAAGATAGGGAACCGACTCTAAAGGAAAAATTCTTTTGTGTTTACCTCAGGATTTGAAAGACCCAGTGGGCTAGCTTGAAATCCAAGGCTCTGAGAGATAAGGGAGCACTGGTGGATAAAAAGTGGAAGCCAGGGTCAGAGTGGATCTGAGGTGATAGGAAAATAAAAAGTAGAGGCTTGAAAATAGAATTTGTTTTGTGTCTGGAGGCAAGAAGGTTGTCTCAGACCAGGAAACATAGTGGCCTGTGTGATGCCAGAGAAAGTGTAGCCCTCATTAGCTGTCAAGCGAGAACTACATAGTACCCCAGAAAAATACTGGGAAAAGAAAACAGCAGTAAAAGTGTTTTAAAAAGAGGCCTGACTAACTCAGCAATAGAAATCAGTCCCTCTTATCAAGGAAGTACATACTTATGCCACCCAAAAGAACTAAAAATCCATTAATGGAGGAAATTGATCCTCAAGAGGTTGAGGGGAATGGGAATGGAAATGGAGACCCTGAAATACCTGAGGAACCTGAGGAACCCTCAAGGGAAATTATTCAAAGCTCCCTAGATCTGGAGAAATGGAAACTAGAAAAGGAGTATAGACTCAGAGAAAAAGCCATGGAATTAGAAATTAGAGAAGAAGCCAGAGCAGAAGAGAAAGCTAAGGAGCTAGAGCTCAAGCAAATGGAATTAAGACAAAGAGAAATGGCATTTGAGCAAGAAAATAGACAAAGGGAAATGGGATTTCAAATACAGATGAAAAAATTAGAATTAGCTTCTCAAAATAACAATAATAATAACTCTAGTGAGGGAAATCTCTCAAAAATCAACCTAAAGAAATTTCCCCAATATAGGAAAGGAGATTGCCCTGAATCTTTCCTGATTTCATTTGAGAGAGCATGCTGGGACTTTGAGATTAAGGATGATGAAAGGATGAGAGTTTTGAGATCACAAATAAGTGGAGATTTAGCTGAGCTTTATTCTCAGATGCCTCTGGAGCAAGCTAGAGATTTTGAGGCATATAGAAAGATGGTATATTCTAGATTTGGCATAAATGCAGAACACCTTAGAAGAAAATTTCGTTCCCTTACCAAAAAGCCTGAAGAATCTTATGCCCAAGTGGGGGCTAAATTGATTCAATGTTTGGACAAATGGATGGAACGTGAAAATGTCACTTCTCTAGTCCAAATGAAAAATGTAGTTGGTTTAGAACAATTTTATTCAGTGTTGCCAGGGGAATTGCATTATTTGGTCAAGGACAAAAATCCTAAAAATGTATTACAGGAATCTGAATATGCTGATTCCATCAGTGAGATTAGAGATCCTCGATTTTCTGAGGTAAAAATTGGTAGAAAAGTGTGGGACGACAGGAGGAGAGGGGCCCCACCCAGTAGAGATTACCTCAGAAGTATCCAAGCTACTGGAAGCAATTTTGGAGACAGAACCTCATCTCCAGAGCACAGTCATCTGAAACCTAATAGTCCTGAGGGAAAAGTTAATAAGGCCCTTTGTTTTGAACACAAGGCCAGTAAACGGTGTTATACGTGTGGAGAGAAAGGTCATTTTTGGGCTCAGTGTGAGACTCAAAAAACTAGGGATTGTAATCAGCATAAAGGTGGAGATTCCAGTCCCCCTAAGAAGGTGTTTTGTGTACAGCATAATGGAACAGCTAATACTGCAGTTGAAACCAGCCATGGAGCTGTTGCCATAGCAACACAAGTAACAGAAGGGTCAGAGAGCCAAGATCCCCCTGTGACCAGGGTTGTTCAGTGCTTTCTGATAGAATGTAATCAGAATCTTCTACATAGCTCAGGAGATGTTATCTATGTTAATAATAATAAGTATCTAGCACTCAAAGATTCTTGTTCACAAGTTACAGTATGTCACCCTGATATAGTCCCTAAGGAAAATATGTTAGACCATGAAAAAATTTTTATTAAAGGGATTGGTTCTGAAGTAGTGGTGCTGCCCATGGCAAAAATACCAATGAGATATAAGGGATGGTCAGGAGTTTGGAAGGTGGCCATATTTGATCAAATTCCTGCCCCGTGTTTAATAGGTCTGGATTTAGCTGAGCATGTGCAGAGTGTTTTTGGGACAACTCACTCTCAGGGAAGGCAGATTGAAGCCACTGAGGGAAATGATGGAAATCTTCCTGAAATAAGAGAAGTAAGAGAGACAGCTGATCTGGTTATTCTGAGAAACCCTAAGAATCCATCTTTCATCAAAGAACAAAAGGAAGACCCTACCTTAAATGAATGCTTTGCACGAGTTAAGGAAATAACACTGACCCCTGAAAATCCTGAACAATGCCCCAGTTTAGAGGAAAACCCTCAGATAGTAGAAATGGCTGAGGTGGTCATATTGAAAAATTCTAATAATACTTCCTTTATTTTAGAACCGAAGGAAGATACCACCCTGATTCCGTGTTTAGAGAAAGCCAAAGAATCTCCCTTCCCATTATCTCCTGAACACCCAGAGAGGTTCATAGTTGATAAACACCTGTTATATAGGTAAGTTTTATTAACACCTCATAGGAGTGCAGATGGATATCTCAAACAGCTAATTGTCCCTGTAAAATATAGGGAAAAGTCCTTAGAAGTAACAGAGCCAAGCTTGGGGGGTACTCATGGAAATGAGAAAGGCTTGTATGAGGCCCAGGAAAGAGCATTCTGTCCTGAGGACAAAGTGGTGAGGCTGAGACCCATAGAGGGGAGTGAATTGCAGTTAGCAGGGTCAGAACCTGTGGATCTGTTGCAGCAGAACTGGAGGGCTGAGGAGTCTAGTCGCTCTGCAGCTGCAAAAGCCCTTACAACCTTGCAATGCAAACCCCTACCTAAGAAACCAAATATTAAAGATATAGAACCGGATGATGAAAATCTCAATGCATCTAAAATAAACCAGGTGTTTGAGATTACACTTAAAAGAAACATGCCTGTGAATTTGGAGGTGACCCATGATAGTGGTCCCCCACATATGGAGAACTTCACAACAAATGTACCTGTGGGTGAATTTGTTGGTGAGGAGGAAGGCATAAGCAATAAGATCTCAAGGAAGAACGCAGTCATAGCTGTGCTGGAGAAGTGGAAGAAACCGCCTAACCTTCCCACAGCTGAGAAAATTAAGCCACTATCCAGTAAGAGAGCAGGCTTAACCCAGAAGAGGCGAGCCGAGGACGTCCAGTGGATGTCAGAGTGCCCGATGACTGTCAATCATCAAAAGAGAGCGCGTACTTCAAGATCTGGCATTGTTGCACCAGACTTAGACCAGGAGTTCATCATGTACACCGATCTGTCAAGTGTGGGTCTGGGAGCCATGCTGTGCCAAGCAGATGACAGCGGGAATCTACACCCAGTGACTCTGATCAGCAGGAGATTCCGACCTGGTGAGAGACATTTGTCTGCCATCGAGAGGGCATGCCTATTGATTGTTTGGACGCTGCAAAGACTGAAGCCCTACATTTGGGGAAGGAAGTTCGTCCTTTGCATCAAACATTTACCTTTGTTGTGGCTACAGACTATGAATTCCAATGACAATAAGCTTGCAAGATGGACGCTAAACCTACAGGACTTTGACTTTGAGATCCGCAGCATAAGAAGGACTCAGAATATGGTTGCTGATGCGTTGTCTTGAAGGCCAAATGACTAATGGGTGGATAAAAGAGTGTAATGTTGTATTAAATGTTCTGTTTGTGCCCTAGTTATGAAATGCAATTAAAATGCAATGTCTTGTTGAATGCTGATGAACTAAGAGGTGTATAGAGATGGGAAATAATAATGGTGAGTAGCGTTATTAATGTAGAGGTAATGTAATTTGTATTAATGTGAGTAGTGCAAATGTTTATAATTGCATTGATTGTTTTAAACGTTTAAAGTAATACGTTTGGTCTAATAAACATAGTAAGAGAGAAAAAACTAGTATAAGGTATGTATACGTATATGGTAAATATAAGGTGTTATATGTTGAAATATGGTATATGATTTAGGACATAACTGGTAAGCATATTATTATGATGCTGTTTTGTATGTAATGTTCCCTGTATGTTCCATTGTTCATAAGGGTAAACTGAAAGGTTTTCCCTCATGAAACAAACTTTTTCTTAGGGGGGAGGAATGTGACGATCGCCCACGTCACTCATGCCATTCATATTTATGAGCTGATTTGCATGATCCTATGAGAGGACTGGAGAGGCGGAGTCAGCAGCTACATGAGGCTTGGCGGGAGAAGGAGGAGTCAGATAGGGCTGGTTAGTCAGAGAGAGAGGGAACAGATACTGAGAGAGATAGGGTTAGTTAGTCAGAGAGAGAGGGAACAGATACTGAGAGAAATAGAGCTGGTTAGGGAAATAGGTAGAGAAGGTGGTAATGATATAGCAAGAGAAAAGTAGTATGTACTGAGAGAACTGTTGATGAATTGCTTATGTATAACGTGTATCTGAAGAACTTCTGTTATTATTCAATCTGCTTCACTCCAATAAATAAGTTCTGTTTCTGTTCACAAGACAAGTGTTCTGACAAATGTCATTGATATTGTGGATTGAGGTAATCCACTGGTGTCAGGGAGAAGAAAATGCGATGTGAGCCTTTGTGAGGGAAAGACAAGCAGGGGCCACAAGGGCAATGCCACACCCTCTTATTCTCAAAAAGCAATGGCGATAGTATTATGCTATCATCGAGCCACCTGTGTCATAATAAATGTGTATTTCACTCCAGCAAAAACTAAAACTCAAATAGAGACTGAGTGGCGAAATCTGGAAAACCCCAAATACAGATATTATTGTAGGAGGAGACTTTAATGCAAGAATAGGGTAGAATAATGACAGCCTGTATAATAGTATTAACATATGTCCTCTCAAATCAGGGAAATATCTCTTGCCTCTCCATAGGACTTCCAAAGATCATAAAGTGAATTATGTTGGTCATAACGCAGACAACCAGCAAATTGAACCTTTGTATACTAAATGGGTCCTATACAAATGATCATCCTGCTGAATTTACATACTGGTCTGGCAAGAGGATGAGTATTCTAGATTATATTATAGTCTCTGAGAATATGATACAATATATTGAGTTTTTTGAGGCTGGTGATTATCAAGGCAGTGATCACCTACCTATTAACATGTCATTTGACTTACCATGTTTTAATCCATGCATAGAAGATGAATATAAAGAGGTGATTGTTGGGGGAAAAGTTGTGAGAGTGACTAAACGGAATGACAGGATAGAAAACAGGATAACTGAACTACTTGGCTCTGATCAACTGAATAGGATTTTACAAAAATACTCAGATATTGAGAATCTGGATGAATGTTTTGAGGGCTATGTGCAGTTAACTCAAGAAAGTTATACAGCCATAAATGAAGTAAATAACTACCAAAATAGAAGAAATAAACAATACTCTGCACCTTGGTATGATAGGAAGTGTAGAGAAGCCAAAAGAGAGCCAGGAATCAGCTATATTAGATATAGAAATAGCTCAGAAGAGATTCCACTCCTGGCTTTAAAACAACAAAAAGCACAATATAAAGCCCTTCTCTGACACAAGAAAATAGAAACAACGGGAAGGACATGGAGTCAGAGAAGCCTCCCTTGGCATCTTGTGACCAACTATCCAAATAGCTCTCCCCCAGCACTGAATAATTATATACTACCACAAGTCTGGGAACAACATTTTCATGAAATGTACAGTAGTTCCAACAGTGAAGAAGTAGAAACTGATGATGCAGGAAATTTGCCACAATGGCCACCTATAAACCCTACAGAAGTGAAGAACCTTATACAAACCCTGAAATTGGGCAAAGCACCGGGTATTGATTTAATTACCTCTGAATTAATAAAGAAAAACTCAGATTGGTGAGTACCGATAATGACATCCCTATTTACAGCAATTGATAAAACCGGGAGAATTCCTAGGGATTGGGGGGTTGCGATCATTGTCCCTTTATATAAGAAAGACAATAAAGAGCTACCATCAAACTATAGACCTATTAGTTTACTTAATACATTACGTAATTTATATGCAAGACATCTGCAGTGGAAATTAAGAGACTGGCTTGAACAAGAGAGTTGCCTGGCAGAGGAACAGGCTGGTTTTAGAGAGGGATATTCAACTTTGGACCAATGTATGATATTGGAATATTTAATAACAAAATACTCTTCTAAGACCACCGTGTCCCCATATGCAACATTTATTGATTTTAGAGCTGCCTTTGATGCAGTATCTAGAAATATCCTTTGGGCTAAACTAAGGGACTTGACTATTGATAAACACCTTTTATTTCTGATTCTAGCTTTATATAAAAACACAACAATACGAATCAGAACTAACCCACAAGGCCATCTTACAGATCCTATATGAACAGAGAAAGGGGTAAAACAGGGATGCATATTGGCTTCTCTGTTATTTAACTTTTATATAAATGATATGATAGCACAGTTAAACAATGTGGCTTATCACCCTCCAAAATTGGCAACTAAGCATACTTCTATACTATTATATGTGGATGATGTCGTACTCCTCTCTAGGACACCAATTGGTTTAAAAAGAATTATGATGGCCATTACTAAATATTGCCAACAAAACCAATTGAAGATAAATTATGAGAAAACAAGGATTGTATCTTTTGCAGAAAGACCAAGGAGGCAGATTTGGTGCCTGAACGAGGTCCGCATTGAACACGTACAAGAATATAAATACTTAGGAATGATAATCCAGGCAAATGGAAAGAGAAACTTCCATATAAAGTAAGCTGTATCAAATGCACAAAGGAGTGCTGGAGCCATACAATTTTTTTTTAATTAAAGGAGGGCAAAATGTGGCAGCGGCTATTAAATTGTACATGATGAAATCACTAGCACAACTGACTTATGGAACCCCTTTCAGCATTGTAGCAAATAAGTCCCCGATGGAGACTGCAATCCAGATTTGAAGAGCCATATTACAGCTACCAACAAATGCACCAAACACAATTGTGCGCTTGGAAACTGGCTTAGTAACCATTGAGGCTAGACTATGGATTGCAGCCATGATCTCCTGGCTAAAACTGAACTCTATGACTAACGGACCTGCCCATCTGATATTAAAAGATAATTTTGCCCCCACCCCACCCCTGGCTGAGATTGTTGAAGAACAAATTAGGGCATTATGGTCTCTCACAACAACTCTTAATGTCTATGAATAGAGACCAGGCCAAGAGTCTGGTTAAACAAAGAATTTTAGATGTAGAAAGGCAGCATGACCTGAACAGAGTTAACAGTCATATAAGAGAAATAAGCCCTATGAATAGAATTATACTAATGTACTACATAAATGAATTAGAGAACCCTGATTGCAGAAGGGCATTTACGTTAATGCACTTGGATATTTTACCCTCTGTTGTACTGGAAGGCAGATATAAGAAAATTCTCTGTTTGAAGTGACTGTGTGTGTGTGCCAAGGGGAAGACTGAGATGTTAGAGCATGTTCTCTTTGAGTGCAAAATATAGGAAAAAGATCCAGGAATTGTATATTAATCCTATAATATCAGATATGGAGGGGAGAGAAAGGAAGGGTTATCTCCAGGTGTTGCTAGTGGATAGAAACAATGAAATAACCTGTAAATATGCTAAGCATGGTCATTTAGCCATTAAAATGAGGGAAAATTGGATACCCCAATCTATTGAAGATGAATAGTAAATAAAACCAAAGCTTTGTGGAGGTTGGTAGCTCTGTAAATAAGAAGCCTAATTTTAAATGTAAAATTTATTAAATAAAATGCTAGTGTAGGGTATTTTTAAAATAATTTTAAATACTTTTAATCTCAAATGTTGGAAGTTATTGTTCTGTAATCTTGTTGCTGATTTGTTATTATTGAGTATTTTGAGGCTGCTGTCCATTGGTTAATGAACTTAACTTATGTATAGGTAAGAGGTTTATTTGAAAAAGGAAGAGAGAGAGAAAGAGATCGGTCTTGCAAGACAGAGCTCAAGTGATCTATTGACCAAAACAAGCAGCTCAAAGGTTACAGAAATTCATACATACTTTATAGAGCTCTTTATCAAAACAATGGAATAAGTGATGCTGTCACCCCCAGAATGACATGTTCTGGGTCTTTTGTAAGCATCCTTGCATAAAGTTACATATACCCTTTGAAGTAGTTAGTGTTGCCTCAAAAAGGCATCAGAAGATATCCTTGGTTCTGCCCTGATCGTGTTGGGACAATTGTAACCCTTTTGAGAATACAAAGGCATACTGTAAATACAGTCACATATCATTTACATGTTATTACTGATGTAATGTGAATAGTATGCTGTCTTAGCCCTTATGTGATTGTGCTACTTCCCTTGTTAGCTTCTCGATTCTGGTCCTTCAGCACGGTTATGCATGTTTTTAGACCTTGTGTCTTATCTTTCTGGCTAGTCAGCAGAGAATGGTTCCAAAGCACATATTTCCTTATTGTTTCTGAGAGATCTTTTGTGGGTAAGCTGATTCTAAGCTTCTAAAGTTAGGCTAAATAGACCATTGCATTATTGGAAATAAATGGTTGCTAGAAAGAAGAAAAAGGGAGCAATATAATATGTTTAACAAGGGAGCTCTTTAGCTAGCAGCAGCCTGTCATTTTGCTGACATCATTTCCACTGCACAAGCATTGCTCCTCAAGAGAATACTGGCCAGAGAAAATGTACCTTGATTTCCCCCCACCCCGCCCATGTCAACTGTAGCCAATGTTTGTATTGATGCTTATTTATTAAATTAAATTTAAATATGCCAGAATACTTACTTGTTAGTATTGCCAGTAAGAGCTAGAAAGATTTCAAATTTCTCAAGTTACTGTTTCCTAGGAATCAAATTGTAAAATGTTACTGTAATTTATCAAGATTTCCATGGAACAGACATGCATTACCAAATGAGTATATGGTGACAATGCTAGCTTCTGCAAGCCATTCTTCTGCATGGAACATTTAACCAAGTTAAGCAGTTTTACAGGATTATTAAACTCCCATAAATTGAACTGCTAAAACATAATTTCATTTAAATAGTTTATATTTATTCTAATAACAGTCTTGGGATATTCCTAAAGCAAAGAGATATCATAATTAGTTTGGAGATTTACAACTTATGTAATAATTAATCAATTAATCTTTTTAGTAATGTGTTGATGAAATAATTCATGAGGGATAACAAAAGCTCATGTGTTTGGCTGAATTAGTTTTAAGGATTTATGCAATAAGCAAGATGAAAATGTCTTCTGTGTGTCAGGTCTTAGAAATACCTATAAGAATTGTTAATCAAGTTTGTAAGAAAAGAGTTGTAAAGCACTGCAGCTGTGCTAGGTACAAGCTGACAGATCAACTTGATTTAGCTGTGGAAACAAGATGCATGAGGAGAATGCTACAGGAGATGATATCCAATTGGCCACAAGGGGCAATAAAGCCGACAGCTTCAACACACTTAGTTTGTGGGTCGAATGGAGAGAGAAGGAGAAACTCTGCTGGATTGATTTATAAGCAGGAAATACCAAGGACTCTGATTTATGGAATGGTAAATGGACTATTATGTGTATGACTAAGGACTGAAAGAAGGACTATGCTGTGTATGTATATACTACTACAATATTGATGCAATACAATCATTTTTTGTTACTACTACCAATACTGTCTGGCTGTTTACTGAACGGGATTAAGTCTTGCTGAAGTGCCCATTATCTTCTGCATAATTCGCACCTGTCACTCTGTATGTCTCTATGTTGAATAGTTATATAGCTCAAAATGTGTACATCTTTATATGGAAGTCATTCAAAAATTGGAATTAATTACTTTTCAGCTAAATACTAATAATTCACATTGAATTAATACACTTATCTCTTTTGACTATTGAAACTGATACACAAGAGAGAGACACACACCCCTCCATCTCTCTCCCTCTCTTTCATATATATCACTATTCTTTAAGGCTGTAGCTGGAGTTTGTTCAATGCAATTGCCAAATACAGAATATGGGAGGGGAAACTTGGGCAGATTAAATAGATATCACCTGTCAATTTCTTCAATTTTACACCTGAGCAATGTACACCTGTTTGTGTATTCTGGATTATCATGCTGACTGAGAGCTCCCAAAATTTGTAGTTTAACAAAAGTAACTTTTCCAAGCTCTGCACCTGGCCAACATTGCCAATTCTGTCATCACATATTGTTTATGCTCCTGCTATCTCTATGGAGAGGGAAAGGAAGTTAAAGCACACCAGGTTGAAGTAGAGGAGTCAATGTAAAACATTAACCATACTAGTTAAAATCTGTCCGCAGCTATGCTTGTACTAATGTGAGATTTTGTTTATTTCTTTGTTTCACTGGGGGAACAAAAGCTCATATTTTGGAGTTACAATTACCTTTGGCATTTTAACAGAAGTATAGCCTTCAAATCACATGAAGTATCTATTTGACACTGGTTAGGCCTCATCTTAAGTATTGTGTCCAGTTCTGGACACCATATTTTAAGAAGGATGAAGACATACTGGAACAGGTTCAGAGGAAGGCAATAAGGATGATCAGGAAAAATCAGGATAATCAGAATGATCAGGCAGCTGGAAACCAAGACCTATGAGGAAAAACTGAAAGAACTGGGTATGTTTAGCCTTGAGAAAAGAAGACTGAGGGGAGATATGATAGTACTTTTCAAATACTTCAAAGGGGCAGGATCCTCATACAGAGGAGGGGCAGGATCTGTTTGTGATCATTCCAGAGTACTGGACACATAATAACGGGCTCAAGCTACAGGAATTCAGATTTCATCTGAATTATCAGGGAAAAAAACCCAACCTTCCTAACTGTTACAGCAACATGGCAATGGAACCAATTACTTTGGGAGATGGTGACCATTCAACAGAAAATTGGACAACCATCTGTCAGATATACTTTGATTTAAATTCCTGCATTGAACAGGGGGTTCAACTCGATGGCCTTTTAAGCCCTCTTCCAAATTCATTATTTTATTATTCTAGGAATTTAACTCCAGCTACCTTTGTTTTAGAGTAAGAATACAGTTCAAGGTAGGAAGTACAGATGTAATAAATACTCACCAAATGCTTCATTCTTAATAATTTTATGAGTCTTACATGCAGTCACATCCTACCCTGTCTGTCCCAACACCACTGAGATGTCTTAACTTCCTGAGATTGGACTTCAATTGGCTTCTACCTGGTGAGGAAACCAAAATTTATCACAGTGCTCTGATGAAGATTTCTGTGTCTATGTATGGTCTCCCCCACCCAAGCCATAAAGAAACCTTGTTTTCCAAAGCAGCCTATGTTGAGGAAGGGGAGGCTTAAGCAGAGTGATGGACTGCCTCTGTCTGAATACTGTTGAAATTTCCAACCACATCATGTGGGATGAAGCATTAAACCACACCCCCACAGCCTGCCTGTTACTAGCTTTAAATACAGCTGAAGAAGATTGTGCCTGGCAAACTTTGCCATGTATTTTTGGGACATTCATTTATAATTTTTCTGCACTAATCACAATTCACTGGTATGTGCCTGAATAATAAGATGTTTATTCCATGAAAGCTTACATTAATTGTTTGATTTTTAGTGGTCTAATAAAGGTGTCACATTCTTCTATATTTGTATTATGTAATGATCACATGGCTTCATTTGGATTTTTTTGGGAAATCTCAGATCCCAGGAAAAAAATGGAGATCTCAGTATCAATTTTCATCTAGGGAAGACTTTGAAACCGCTGAGAAATCCTGTAAAATTTACTACATGATCTCTGTAGAAGTGGGGAATCACACAGAAAAATCTTGCTGTGAAGAGAAAATCATTTTTTTTCTTTGTCTTCTTTCTAAGAGTGGGAGGCAGTATATTACTATATATATTAGTAATATATATAATTAATATAATATATTAATAGTCCTTTCCCACAATGAGTTTCCATAGCTGAGTGGGGATTTGAATGCAGGTCTCAGAAGTCCTGGATACAATCAATATAGATCAGTCCAAACTATGTATGTTTGAACAGTACTCTACTTAGAGAAGTCTTATGCAAGCATAGTAAAAGGGGCAACCTAAAAACATGAACAAAACATGGGACCTCACCAAATAGTCTTCTAGCCAATGTGCCATATCAAATAGATCCACCCCTAGCATCTGCATGAAAGCCAGAAGGCATAGCATTCTGACTTGCATGGATGCCTTTGTATGTGACGCTGTGCATGTGAAAAGCAGAGCCCTCATGCAGATATTAATGCTACATAGGCAGATGGTCTAAGGTGGGACTAAATGACATGCATCAGACCGGTCAATAAGACCATGTTCCCTGCTTGCTCACAGGTTTTCCAGTTTGAAAATCACATATGTAACAGGAACTAATTTTGATAGCTGGACTCCTAATTTTATGTTTTCCTTACACAAAACACATCCTCTTCCTACATTACATGCTGTTTTTATGCCATGCTACTAACTCTGGCTACTAGCCAGAAATTTCATATAATCATGTCTGAACCATGCAGTTGAATGGTCATATGCAGAAAACCTTAGTGAAGTCCACAAAGAGGCTTTGGGCACGTCCTGTTGAAACAATTAGTAGCTGCATGAGACTGAGGCATATAATGTGCAGGACCAAGGTGAGTAGAGATGTAAGTAGTCACACAGACATTTATTTTGATGAGTGAATTCAACATATAAAAACAAGATTCATAACCAACATTTGAGACTATAAATCTGCCTTTTCAACAGTGTATTGCATTTCCGTGCATGTGTCTTCACATACTGATAGCTGTTAAAGAGTTAATAAAATCCTGAAAGAAAGAGGTCCTATATGGACTTACTTTTAGTCATCAATCATGAATGTTTTGTCTTGGAAGTTAGCCCAGCTCCAGCTGTTTCTTGCTTCCTTGTCTCCCTCCCTCCTTGCCTCCCCCTATGGTTTTGCCAGCTTCAACTCAGCTATTGAAATCAGCTTCCCAGAGTTAGGCCATTTCCCAATGCAAAGTGGATGTCTGAGGTTTATTCCGTACATACATCACCAGGTGTCTGTCAGAAATGTGCAAATATCTTAAAGCTGTAAAATATAATTTCTTTTTCTTCTCTCACATATTCCATAAGGGCTGTCCTATGGATGTCATCCTGCTGGACATACAATCTCTCTGATAGTTTCTTTATCTATATATTTATATTACTAATTACAGAACTGTGAAATGTTTGTTGGGACGTGGTGAGAGGAATAAAAAGATTACAGGCAAAGGAGAATCGCAATACACGCCTTGAAACAGGGTCTCTAGCTGGTTTGGCCCTACCATTAGGCAAGATGGGGCAATCACCTCAGGCAGCAGACAATAGGAGTCAAGAGAAGGCAGCATATTGCTCGTTATTTAATTCATTTTATTTTCTGGGGTTTCCTGCCCCTTGTTCCAAAATACCTTGGTTGTTTTGGCATTTATGCACTTGAAATGAGGAGGGTGCTTTTTGTTGCTACATCTTAGAGAAAAATCAGATGTTAAAGATTGCCCATGTTCAGAAAGGAAAAATCCTTAACTATTGAAAATGTCTAGATGTCAGATTTTCTTTCAGTAGGATCTTGTCCCATTTTCTGGAAATATGCAATTAGCTTGCTTTTTTCGGTTATTGTTCTTCACAACTTCTATACAAGATTCCTTTGAAGTCTGGTTTCACAAACCTGGAAGACAGCTGCAATTCACTTCTCTCCAACAGTAGGGTACTGTGACTACAGGCAATTCATAATGTCAATTTCTGGACTCAGATAACATAGTGTCTTGTGCCAGCCCTGGACTCTGGCAACACAGATTCATTAGTCTCTCTAGCACTGTGAATTTGCTAAAAGAAGGTGATGCTGGCATGTTTTCTGCCACACACTGGTACCATCACCTGATTTCTTACAGCAGTAGCAGTAAAAAAAAAGAAATCAATACAAAAAGTAAATTTGCTGCACTCCATACCTCAAGCATCACTGATAGCTTCACCTGCTTCTTTTCCAATGCCCCTTATAACAGTCATCCCACTATTGCCCATTTCCCATCTCCCTTCACTCTATCCCCCCATTTGTCATACTTCATTAGTTTGAAATAGAGGACTCCCCAATGTATATTGCTGATGAGAGAACTCCAATCTCAATCACTACTATGGTGGGGGGGAAAACAAAGGGTCAAAATTCCTACACTCATTCTACCCAATAGAATTCCTATTGGGATACAGATTTCTGCTAATATTTCTGAGCAGGAAAAAATAAATTATGTAGCTGAAAGCTGTTTGCTAGCTTGTCCCAAATTCAAGATTGTACAGCACATGGGCCCACATCCCTGTACCCATGTTGCTGAACTTGAAAGCACATAGGTGTCTTTAAGGACAGCTATTCTAGCTGCACCACTCTGGCGAAAATATATATGATTATAAATATGTTTCCATGGAGGCATAGTACTATGAAATACTGTCCTTTGTTGACAGTCTAAACTCTAAGTAGTGATATTCTGTATTGCTTTGGTGAAATCTGCTCATTTATTTATTTTCAGACATGAGATGACTCCCACGACTGCCATGCAAATATCTTGCTTGAATGAATAATATGCACAGCTGCCAACTTGACAGATTCACAAACTGCAATAAATCCAGCTTATGATCACCTGTCTACCAGGGAATCAGTTTTCAATAGACACGTGTGAATGAATATAGGCTTGACAGTAATTTGTGGGAGTCATTTGCCTGTCTGCCTGGGCAGAAAATGCAGTTCTCCCTGCCTGGGTTCCCAGTAAAATATATGTCACTAGCAAAATGTCCATCATTATCATGGTTTAGGTCAAGGGGTGCTGTGTGTGTAGAGAAATGTGTTTAGCACATATATTAAAGTCTGTGTCTGTGATCACTGCAATTACTTTTCTTTGCATGTTTGAGTAACAGATGCCTCTTTCCACTCAAAAAAGGTAACTCCTGGAATAAAAATATGTTGTATTAGCATATTAGGTGAGGGCTTCAACTTGTTTCTGGCCCCCAAGACCTAATCCTGGGAATGAGAGTCAAGATTTCCCCACTGCATGTCAAACTGTATCTCATTTAGTTCATACCATGGAACATGATGGGAGGCACTCAGAAGATATCCTGCAGCTATCAACTCAGCTATCAAACTCCATCTAGAATTTTACATGAATGCCACTATCAAAGGATAGCACAGTAGGTGCCAACTTTTGTTCATGTAAAGGATAAAACTGGGACTAGTAAAAAGGACTGTGTTACCCTGGTAAAAAATGAGGATAGCAAGACCTTGCTGCAAGGCACCATCTATTGGTGCAGATGTGTTTTGTAAAGAAAGAAATGAAGAGTGACAGCAATCACATTTCTACGTCCATGCAAAATTCTTTTGTCTCTGGACACAGTTTCCTGGGAGATCCCTCCTTAGCATACTACGCTGAATTTAAAGATAGCTGTGGACGATTATGAATTGAATGCTGGAAGGCATCTCCTATGCCTAGCTAGTTTTCTCTCTCATTGTCCTTGAGAAAGATCAATGATGTCAAATACATACCTTCAGTTTTAGGCAGTTAACTTCTTCTTTAGCCTTTTTAACTGAAGGGGAACTTTGCTGCAGTCTTTAGTAGTTCTGTTCACAATGAAGGAACACTTTGGACATGTTTTTTTTTTCAGTGTGGTGCAAATTCTTAAAGTAATTTGAACTAATAGTTTTAAGAACAATTGAAAATTAAGTTCGAATTTTCAGAACCAACACTTGAACATGTTTCAGTTCAGAAGGTCAAATCTAAGTATAAACAAACTTTCCAGTGTCAAGTAACAATTCCAATTCTTCACCTTACTTACTTATCCCTCTTCTTTCAAGATACAGAGACCTGGGGTAGCACTCTGTTCTTGCTTGTGGACAGTTATTTTCAAAGTCATAACAAGTTGCAAAGGAGTTTAAGAGGTGAGAAAGTTAAAACAGACTGAAGGAAAGGGGCTAATCAGGGATGGGAAAAGAGGGCAAGAAAAACACATTCTAGCTGATGTGGTAGAGTTAAAGAAGTTGGTGATTGTCACATTCCTGCCTGTCCCTTGATTGTTTCATCAAACACAAGGCACAAGCTACATGTCTTTCAGCTGCCACCAGTTGATTACATCAACATTATGTATTATTAATAATAGAGGTCCAGGCCATGTGTCATTTTAAATGGAACCAAATAGAAGTTGTTTATTAATACAGGTGATGAAGGTACAATCAATGTCTTTAAATCTTAACCAAACATCTCACTTCATCCACTCTCAACTGCCAACCCTCTCCAATTCCAAAACCTCCCTTCTTAACTCTTCTCAAACTCCAATCTCCTCTCCCCCTCCTCCTGCAGAGAATCTTCTATCTCATGACTCCGCCTCTCCAGCACTCTCATTGGTCCATGCAGATAGCATATGAATATTCATGACCTGGGCGGACGCCACAGTGATTATCATGAAATTGTGCTATATATAAAAATTAAATGGGTTCAATAGGCAGAAAAATTTAATTTCAGGTCTATTATTTTGATACAAGTTAGGAAGGAAGGAAGGAAGGAAGGAAGGAAGGAAGATTGTAACTTTTCAGTGTAAAGATATTAAAGGGGAAACTCAATTGCTTGTTCCCAACATTACAAAATAAGAACAGAACTTTCATCTTTAGGGGTTTTGCCAGGGTGATCTAAGAATAATTCTATTATATTAAGTTAAATCCCCAAGAGAGATAACTTGCACCATCCAAAAGCCTATTATTTGCTGTTGACTATTTACTAGCTATTTTGTATTGGGCTAGAAATCTCTCAAGACAGACAGACTTCTGCAATGTACATCCAAGGAACTGAATTAAGCATTGGGTGGGGGCCAAAGTTTGAAGGAAGTCTTGGCTCTGTCCCACTCTTTTGACCAAAACAGCTTGCACTACTAACAGCTCTCTGTTCTCCACTACAATCAGCATGTTGTCTAAACAGACTATTATTTTGAGCTGTAGTTCACAGAAGGCTGGTACCATGGAGCAGACAAGAAGCCAAATGGTAGTCTGGAGTCCTGCCAAATCATTGCCTTCCCAGCAAGGCTCAGAGGAACCTTTGACATTCTTTCACTTGCAGGACAGAGAGACATCATCCAGTCTAATCTCACCAACCAATCATCTTGCTCTAAGATGTCTAGTAGGAGTTGGAGACTGTCAATTTATAATGTCTGTTATTGGTATAGGGCTCAAGCATTCACATCTCACTGATTTATTCTCTGGTTATTTTGAACATTGCTTACAATTCTTTTTTCTTCAGATTTTTATCATTGCTTCTATTCTCTTAAAGGTTTGCGACTTCTGTTGATCTGGAGTTTTAATAGTGCCCAATGATTGGTTACACATGCAAGTGTATTTCTTAAAACTTGTATCACATGGATTTGGGGCTGGTTCTTCACACACACGTTTATTATTTGATTTTTGCAATAAGTAATGATTTAAATGTGTGAATTGTTCAGCCCATATCAGTTGTCACAAATGTCCAGAACAAACACTGCAATCATCATTAGGATGCTACCAGGAACATATTTTCAAGATTCAGTTTGCTGTTAGTCATCAAGGGCACAATGAGGAAAACATACACTACTGCTGTGTCAAAAATATTCTCCATATTTTAACCAATTCTTGTTTAATAACACTTGTAAATAAAATACTTTCAAAATTGTTTGAAACTGAAGAAAAATTTGTTGAAATTCTTGTGGTTGAGGCACATTATTTGAGTGTGTTTACAAATTGAGTAGTGTGTGTGTGTCTGATAATTTAATCATGCTGTCCGTTCAATGATGTGACACCCAGGGACATTTCCTGCAGTGCTTGAAGACTATATCTTGTATCACTTTATAGACCAGAGTGATACCATGGTGCAGCCATTGTGCAAAGTATGGCTGCCAGTACTACTGCTGGCTGCCAGCACTGGTTTTCTTGCTGATGATTCAAGTGGATCATCTGATGTACCAGCTGATCCTTATTACAAATTCTGTGAGGTCCTTTACAGCTGATTATGGGATGGTACATCAGACAGAGTGCAACAGAGACCTATTGGATTTTAATGTTATTTAGTTTAATTTGAAATACTGAGTAAATAACAACAATATATCCTTTGATGCACATACACATACACATGCATGCATGAAAAAACAAACATACACACACTTACATCCTTCCATCTATTCATATATACATATAACCATACTTACATCCCCTACTTCTACCTCCACTTCATGGATCACTGCCTTGTCGTGGTGAAGGGGCTCGAGTAACTCAGAGAAGCTATGGGCTATGCCATGCAGGGACACCCAAGATGGACAGGTTATAGTGGAGAGTTCTGACTAAACACGATCCACCTGGAGCAGGAACTGGCAAGCCACTCCAGTATCTTTGCCAAGAAAATGCCATGGACAAGAACAAAAGGCTAAAAGATATGACGCTGGAAGATGAGCCCCTCAGGTCGGAAGGTGTCCAACATGCTACTGAGGAAGAGCAGAGGACAAGTACAAGTAGCTCCAGCGCTAATAAAGCGGATGGGCCAAAGCTGAAAGGATGCTCAGCTGCAATCACGCCTAGAAGTGAAAGGAAAGTCTGATGCTGCAAAGAGGAATACTGCATAGGAACCTGGAATGTAAGATCTATGAACCTTGGTAAGCTGGATGTGGTCAAACAGGAGATGGCAAGAATAAACATTGACATCCTGGGTGTCAATGAACTAAAATGGACGGGAATGGGGGAATTCAATTCAGATGATTATCATATCTACTATTGTGGGCAAGAATCCCGTAGAAAAAATGGAGTAGCCCTCATAGTCAACAAAAGAGTGGGAAAAGCTGTACTGGGATACAATCTCAAAAATGATAGAATGATGTCAATACGAATCCAAGGCAGACTTTTCAACAACACAGTAATCCAAGTTTATGCACCAACAACCAATGCTGAAGAGGCTGAAATTGACAAATTCTACGAAGACTTACAACACCTTCTAGAACTGACACCAAAGAAAGATGTTCTTGTTATTATAGGGGACTGGAATGCTAAAGTAGGGAGCCAAGAGATAAAAGGAACAACAGGCAAGTTTGGCCTTGGAGTTCTAAATGAAGCAGGGCAAAGGCTAATAGAGTATTGTCAAAAGAACAAGCTGATCATCACAAACGCTCTTTTCCAACAACACAAGAGGAGACTCTACACATGGACATCACCAGATGGGCAATACCGAAATCAGATTGATTATATTCTCTGCAGTCAAAGATGGAGAAGCTCTATACAGTCAGCAAAAACAAGACCTGGAGCTGATTGTGGCTCTGATCATCAGCTTCTTATAGCAAAACTCAAGCTTAAACTGAAGAAAGTAGGAAAAACCACAGGGCTAGTCAGGTATAATCTAAACCAAATCCCTTATGAATACACAGTGGAAGTGAAGAACAGATTTAAGGAACTCGATTTGGTGGCCAGAGTGCCTGAAGAACTATGGATGGAGGCTCGTAACATTGTACAGGAGGCAGCAACAAAAACCATCCCAAAGAAAAGGAAATGCAAGAAAGCAAAGTGGCTGTCCAACGAGGCCTTACAAATAGCAGAGAAGAGAAGGGAAACAAAATGCAAGGGAGATAGGGAAAGTTACAGAAAATGGAATGCAGACTTCCAAAGAATAGCAAAGAGAGACAAGAGGGCCTTCTTAAATGAACAGTGCAAAGAAATAGAGGAAAAGAATAGAAAGGGAAAAACCAGAGATCTGTTCAAGAAAATTGGAGCTATTAAAGGAACATTTTGTGCAAAGATGGACATGGTAAGGGACAAAAATGGTAGGGACCTCACAGAAGCAGAAAACATCAAGAAGAGGTGGCAAGAATACACAGAGGAATTATACCAGAAAGATCTGGATGTCCCAGACAACCCAGATAGTGTGGTTGGTGACCTTGAGCCAGACATCCTGGAGAGTGAAGTCAAGTGGGCCGTAGAAAGCATGGCTAACAACAAGGCCAGTGGAGGTGATGGCATTCCAGTGGAACTATTTAAAATCTTAAAAGATGACGCTGTTAAGGTACTACACCCAATATGCCAGCAAGTTTGGAAAACTCAGCAGTGGCCAGAGGATTGGAAAAGATCAGTCTACATCCCAATCCCAAAGAAGGGCAGTGCCAAAGAATGCTCCAACTACCGTACAATTGCACTCATTTCACACGCTAGCAAGGTTATGCTCAAAATCCTTCAAGGCTGGCTTCAACAGTATGTGGACTGAGAACTCCCAGAAATAAAAGCTGGATTTCGAAGGGGCAGAGGAACTAGAGTCCAAATTGCTAACATTTGCTGGATTATAGAGAAAGCCAGAGAGTTCCAGAAAAACATCTACTTCTGCTTCATTGACTACGCAAAAGCCTTTGACTGTGTGGACCACAGCAAATTATGGCAAGTCACTAAAGAAACTGGCCCCATCACCTCCTGGCAAATAGAAGGGGAAGATATGGAGGCAGTGACAGATTTTACTTTCTTGGGCTCCATGATCACTGCAGATGGTGACAGCAGCCACAAGATTAAAAGACGCCTGCTTCTTGGGAGGAAAGCAATGACAAACCTCGACAGCATCTTAAAAAGCAGAGACATCACCTTGCCGACAAAGGTCCGCATACTCAAAGCTATGGTTTTTCCCTCGTGTCTTCCACTGCCTCCCGGAGTTGGGTCAAATTCATGTTGGTAGCTTTGATGACACTGTCCAACCATCTCGTCCTCTGTCGTCCCCTTCTTTTCTTGTCTTTACTCTTTCCCAACATCAGGGTCTTTTCCAGGGAGATTTCTCTTCTCATGAGATGGCCAAAGTATTGAAGCCTCAGCTTCAGGATCTGTCCTTCCAGTGAGCACTCCGGGTTGATTTCCTTGAGAATGGATAGGTTTGATCTCCTTGCAGTCCAGAGGACTCTCAAGAGTCGCCTCCAGCACCACAATTCAAAAGCATCAATTCTTCGGGGGGTCAGCCTTCTTTATCGTCCAGCTCTCACTTCCATACATCACTACTGGAAAAACCATAGCTTTGACTAATTGACTGTAAACCAGAACTCTGGAGTGAAACCAGAGATATCATCAGGGAAGAAATCAAAATTACAATACCTATAGGAGAAAGAAAAGAAACCCCAAAATAGATGACAGAAGAAACACTTAAAATTATTAAGGACAGATGAAAAGCAAATGTTGAATGACCAATGCGGAAACACACTATCTGACCAAGAGAAAACCAGGAGAAGGTGGAAACAGTATACAGAAGACCTGTACAGAAGGTAAAAAAGGATGACAGACTCCTTTGTAGAGGAATCCTAGGATGAAAAACTTGTAGTTCTAGAAAGTAAAGTGAAAGCTGCTCTGAATGCACTAAGTAGAAATAAATCACCAGGGATAGATGGAATACCAATAAAGTTACTTCAGGCCACAGAGACTGAATCTGTCAACATCCTAACAAGAACATGCCAACAAATATAGAAAACAAAACAATGGTATATAGACTGGAAATATTCAACATACATTGCAATCAGCAAGAAAGAAGCTGCCAAGGAGTGCAGTAACTATAGGACCATTGCTTTAATTCCCCATGCAAAGTGATGTTCAAGATATTGCAACAAAAGTTTTTACCTTATATGGTGTGAGAAATGCCTGATGTTCAAGCTGGATTTTGAAAAGGAAGAGACACTTGAGATCCTATTGCAAATATCTGCTGGTTACTGTAGTGTACCAAAGAATTTTGGAAGAAGGTCACTCTATGCTTTATAGACTACAGCAAAATCTTTGTGTGGATTATGAGAAACTATGGGTTGTTTTAAAAGAAATGGGTGTGCCTCAGTACTTGATTGTCCTGATTTGTAACCTGTATTGTGGGCAAGAATGGTTTCCAGAAAGGTAGAGGTGTCAGACAAGGTTGCATTTTATCCCCTTTTCTGTTCAATCTGTACCCATCACATATAACATGGAAATCATAAGAAGTGAAAATTGGTGGAAAAAACATCAATAATATAAGATATGCAGACGACACTATTTTACTAGAAGAAAGCAACAATGACTTGAAACAACTGTTAGCGAAAATGAAAGAAGAAAGTGCCAAAGCAGGACTGCAGTTGAATGTTAGGACAAAAATCATGACTACAGTGGTGCCTCGACTTACAAACGTCCCTACTTACGACTATTTCGAGTTACAACCAGCTCCGGCCGCAAAATTTTGCTTCTACTTGCGACCGGAGCTTCCACTTATGAACTGAAAAAGGCAGGGGGAAAAGGCGGGAAATTCAAATTTCTAACTGTAGGTGGCGACGAGGCTGCTTCTTTGTAGCTCTTTCGCCCCAGCAGTTAGAGAGTGTGCGGCGGCGGCGGCGGCTTGGGACTGCCTCCTTCTGCTTCTGAGAGCATGTGTGTGTGTTTGCAGGGAGGCTTTGGGCTGCCTGGTAAGGTAAGGTGCTGTTTTCTGCTTTTTAAAAACTGTTCTGGGTGTTTTTGCAGCATGGTTTTGAGCTGGGGGGTTTATGTTTCTGTACTGTGATGGGTCTTGGGGGGTTTGTTTGTTTGTTGGGTTTTTCCCCCCATTTCCGATGGGTCTTGGGTTTTTTGTTGCTTTTTGGAGTGTTTTTTCCCATTTCCGATGGGTCTTGGGGGGTTTGTTTGTTTTTTGGGGTTTTTTCCCCATTTCCAATGGGTCTTGGGGGGTTTGTTTGTTTTTTGGGTTTTTCCCCCCATTTCCGATTGGTCTTGGGGGGTGTAGCAGCCCTCCAGCTCCTCTGTTTGTTTTCCTTAACTCCCAGATTAGCCTTTGGGTGCTACTTCCAATTTTCACCTTTTATACGCTGCCACCAGAGGATTTTCCTCAAAATACCAAATTTTAATAATGAGTCACAGCTGTCAACATTAACAACGTTTATTTATAGGATAACAGTTCAATCATACATGGAAATCAAAGCTGGTCTTATTTTATTCATTTAATATATGTTCTTTTGATTTGAGATATGCTTGCGTAGTTAGATTTTCTTTAATCATGATGTTACTATATTCAACCAGTTTCTTTTATTATTATCACTTTTAATTCATTCAATTATTAACCACCCAAACTTTCCAAGACTTGTCCTATTCCTATCTCTTTCAATCTCTCCCTCTATCTCTCTATTTTTCTTCTCTCTAACACAACCACGGCCCTAACTGCCTTAAACTGTCATTAACTGTCTTTTAGTCTCCTTTTATTTTCCATGTTCCGCCCCTCCTGTCATGTCATAGGCTCCCACACCAGAGCTCCGACTTGACTGACAGGAGTGATCTGAGAGCTGTCCGTCACAGGGGGTTTGGTTGCTTTTTGGTGGAGGGTTTCCCCATTTCCGATGGGTCTTGGGGGTTTGTTTGTTTTTTTGGCTTCCCCCCCATTTCCGATGGGTCTTGGGGGGTTGGTTGCTTTTTGGGCGGGTTTCCCCATTTCTGATGGGTCTTGGGGGGTTTGTTTGTTTTTTGGCTTTCCCCCCCATTTCCAATGGGTCTTGGGGGGGTTGGTTGCTTTTTTGGGGGGGTTTCCCCATTTCTGATGGGTCTTGCATGCTTCCCTTGCTTTTTCTTTTGTTTTCTTTGCATTTCCGACCTGCCCCCTTTGTTCTCTGTGCATTTCTGATCTGCTCCGTTTGTTTTCTGTGCATTCCCAATGGGTCTTGCACGCTTGATTGCCTTTCTTTTTTTTCCCCCCTTTGGCCGGAAGGGATTAATCGCGTTTCAATGAGTCTTGCAGTGATTTTTTTTTTTTTTTTGGTGATTTTTTTCTTTGGCCGGAACAGATTAATTGCATTTCAATGCATTCCTATGGGAAATGGTGCTTCGATTTACGACCATTTCGAGTTACGTCCATCTTCTGGAACGGATTATGGTCGTAAATCGAGGCACCACTGTACAGGGGAATTATATAACTGTAACATTAACAATAAAGAAATTGATATAGTTAGAGATTTTGTGTACCTTGGTTGAGTCATCAGTCCAAATCAAGACTGCAGCCAAGAAATCAGAAGAAGACTGAGAGCAGGAAGGGTAGCAATGAAGGAATTAGAAAAGATCATCATGTGTATGGAGGTGTCACTGGAGACCAAGACCATTCATACTGTTTTATGTCTGATCACCATGTATTGTTGTGAAAGTTGGAGAGTTAAGAAAGCTAAAAGGAAAAAAAAAGATTGGTGTGAAATGTAGTGCTGGAGGAGAGCTTTGTGGTTACCCTGGACTGACAGAAAGACAAACAAGTGGGTCCTAGATCAAATCAAGCCTAAACAATCTCTGGAGGCAAAAAATGTTGAAACTGAGGCTTTCCTACTTTGGGCACATCATAAGAAGGCAGGATTCTCCAGAAAATACAATACTGCCAGGAAATGTTGAAGGCAGCAAGAAAAGAGGAAGACCCAATATGAGATGGACTGACTTCTTAAAGGAAGCCACACACTTGAGTTTATAAGAGCTGAGCAGGGCAGTTGAGGACAGGACATTTTAGAGATCACTTATTCATAGTGTTGCCATGAGTCAGAGGTAATTTGACAGTACATAACCACAACAACAATTTCCCAAACACTGGTGATAATCAATATTGATGTAAACCCAAATTCATTTACTAGTCATGTCTAACTGTGTATTTGTTTATTAGGATATAACTAACAAACAGCAGATGTAGTCAGTCAGTCAGTCAGTTTATTGTTAAGGTCCAAACACCTTTCCAAATTTCCAAAATTCCAGATACTTCATAAAAACATTTGGCATTAAAAGACAATTTAAAATCTAGTATCTTGTTACCATAGAATTTCCAAGACCTGAGTATCGCCATACAAAAACTGGCTACTTGGAAAGTGATCTTGGGGTCTATATCAGAAAGAAGAAACTCAAGTCTTTTTTTTCTCAACACCAGGGATTTTTTTAAATCAGTGGAGTGATGCTCTCCTAACATGCTACATCATAATGCAGCAAGTGAAGAACATGTGTTCTATAGTCTAGGCCTCCCTTAAGGATTCCAAAGGATTCCTTTTATGATGGCTAATATGTGAACAATTGAAAATGAGGATAAATTTTATCTGTGGGAAAAATCAAAAACAAAAATTGAGTTAAAATGTCTTGGGGGGGGGATGCTCCTTTTTTTCTGCACAAATGGAAGCCCAAAAGCAGAACTAATGTAAGGCCATGTATATGCAACATATACCTGACATTGAGTACAGACCACATACCTTACCATACGTGAAACATAAAATACAGACAGCTGTTTTGTCTAATTGATCATGACTTGCTTCTATGTTCCATTATCCTGTGAAACAAGGGAAAGCAAGCCCATCTGCTTTGTGGTAGAGCTGGTGTTAGCAAAATAAATGTGATATTATATAAACTGATGAAAAACTTAAGAAGGTTCAATGTATAGTTTCCCCTTAGAAAAGGAAAAAGGATCGACACAGCTGACTTTTACAGAATGAGCTTTCTTCAGCAAATGACTATTGCCTCTTAAAAGTGAAAAATATTACCACCTCCTTTTCTGAGCTGAAAGCAACCCCAATTTTATTTAGACAACAGAATGAAATTTCACAGGGATAAGTGCAAAGTTCTACACCTAGAGAAATAAAACCAAATGCACAGTTACAAGATAGGGGATCCTTGGCTTAGTAATACTGAGTGAGAAGGATCTTGGAATCATTGTAGATCACAAACTGAATATGAGCCAACAGTGTGATGTGGCTGCAAAAAAGGCCAATGCTATTTTAGGATGCATTAACAGAAGTATAGTCTATAAATCCTGTGATGTACTAGTTCTCCTCTATCCAGCACTGATTAGGCCCCATCTAGGGTACTGTGTCCAGTTTTGGACGTGTCACCACCGGCGTGAATGCTCCATATATGGAGGGTATCATGTTAGTGCGAGATGTTTTATGGAATGACCACAAAAAGGGGACAGCAAGGAGGCAGGCGGTGATAGGAAGCCAGATGGCCCCTCTGCTACTGCTAAAGGGACCCAGCCCCATTAAAGTTAGGGTGCTAGTGCAATGGTCAGCGAGATATCCAAGAAAGGAAGACACTGCCTATTTGTTTGATGGGTTTCAGTTTGGCTTCCAGATCCCAGTGACAGGAGAGAGGAAGGCTGCATTTGCGAACAATTTGAAGTCAGTCATAGGGATGGAGGATATGGTTAGGGCCGAACTAGGTAAGGAAGTGTGTGAAGGCAGAGTTCTTGGCCCCTTTCATCACCTGCCAGTGCCCAACCTCAGGGTGTCCCCTCTTGGACTAGATCCCAAAAAAGCTCCAGTAGAGTTTAGACTCATCACCTGGCTTATCCAGATGGTGAATCACCAAACAATGGCATTCCACAGGAGCTCTGCACAGTGCAGTATACCACTTTTGATACTGCCATGCGCATGGTGCAGTCCTGCGGGGTGGGAGCTGAATTGGCAAAGTGTGATGTTAAATCTGCTTCCTCCCAATTCATCCCAATGATTTTGAGTTGTTAGGCTTTGCTTTCGAAGACACATTCTTTATGGATAGGGCCCTACCAATGGGCTGTTCAGTTTCCTGCGCAGCTTTTGAGCGTTTCAGCTCCTTTTTGGAATGGGAGCTGTGACGTAGGATGGGATTACATAGCTCCACCCTTATTTAGATGACTTTCTTTTTTGTGGGGAAAAGGATTCAGTCCGCTGCAAGTTTTTGCTAGAGGCCTTTCAGTTGATTGCCCATGAGCTAGGTCTTCCATTGACCGATGAGAAGGATCTGCCACAGTTTTAACCTTTTTAGGTATAGAATTAGACACCTGGCAACAGGCCTGTAGGCTGTCGGCAGTGAAAATCACTGAGCTTTAGGGTGAGACTGAATCATTTAATCAGCCAAAGAAAAGTTACCCTCAAAGATCTTCAGGAAGTAGTAGGGCACCTTAATTTTGCCTGCAGATTAGTAGCTCCTGGTAGGGTGTTCATTAGGAGGTTATGCGAGGCTATGAGCGGCCTACACAAACCTTAACATAAAACAAGGATGACTTGGGGAATGAGGCAGGATCTGGAGGTATGGCTTCAATTTTTGAAAGGTTTTATCATTTTTTGAGAATTGAAATTAGTTTGGGGGCAGAGTTACAGGTGCAGACCAATGCAGTGGGCTCTCTGGGGTTTGGCATTTATTCCAATGGGTGCTGGTGCGCAGAAGTTTGGCCTGATGAGTGGCATGCAGCAGGGTTGATGACAGACATGACATTTTTTGAGTTCTTCCCCATAATGGATGCCCTTTTTTAAATGGGACTGGGAATGGGCGAAGTCTGTGGTACAATTTTGGTGTGACAACTTGGCAGTTGTGCACATCATTAAGAACTTAACATCCACATCCGAGCAGGTTATGAAGCTAGTTAGGATGTTTGTGTTGCACACCTTAAAATGTAACATCGTTGTACATGCACGGCATATTCCCGGTCTGGATAAGAGCATTGCTGATGCCCTGTCCTGACAAGAAAACAAGCGGTTCAGGGTGCTGGCTCCAGGAGGTTGCCTGAGGTTCTTCCAGTAGAGGTATGGCAGATTGGAGAAGGGAAGCTGCAAGAGCAATAGGATTGGCACTTGCCCCAAGTATCTGCTGCGGGTACACAGCAGTGAATGAGGAGTTTAGGCTATTTCAGGTTGTAGAGGGATTGGAACCATTATGGCCGGTGCCAGTGGAGCACCTACAGCAATTTGCAGTTTAACTGCATAGGAAGGGTTTAGCCCCCAATTTGATTCAGGGCAAAATGTCCTCATTGGCGTTTCAAGAAACTAGGGGTTCAAGATTCCACAGTTGATTTTAGGGTCAGGAAGATGATTGAGGAGTGGAACAAGGAACGGGTGAGAGCAACCGATAGCAGGTCTCCTATGACTCCAGACATACTGGTTAGATTTAGCAGATTGTGGGGCACCTTCTGTTGGGAAACCAATGAGGCTGCACTTTTTCAAGCAGCCATGCTAATTGCATTTTTTTTGGGAACCTTGAGGGTTAGCGAAGTAGTGGCAGCTGCTAAAAATGACATCTCACGTACGGCCTTACAGTTGGAGGATGCGGCTATTTTAAATGGAGGAATTCAGCTATGCATCCGTCGGTCCAAGTCGGACCAGGTCGGTAGGGGGACTTATGTTACTTTGGGTCCCTGTTCCATTACAGAAATTTGCCCAGTACAGGTGTTGGAGACATTCTTGTGGTGTAGGGGGTAATATCAGGGATACTTGTTTTGCCACAGTGATGGTTCCCCATTAACCAGATACAGTGGTGCCTTGACATACGAACTTAATCCATTCCGGAAGATGGTCGTAACTCGAAATGGTCGTAAGTCAAAGCACCATTTCCCATAGGAATGCATTGAAATGCAATTAATCTGTTCTGGCTGAAGAAAAAAATCACACACACACCCAAAAAAAAAAACACTGCAAGACCCATCGGAAACGAGATTAATCCCTTCTGGCCGAAGGGGGGGGGGGGGGGAAGCAAGCAAAGCGTGCAATACCCTTCGGAAATGCAAAAAAAGCAAAGCAGAAAGCAAGCAAAGCATGCAAGACCCATCGGAAATGCAAAAAAAGCAAAGCAAAAAGCAAGCAAAGCGTGCAAGACTCATCGGAAATGCAAAAAAAAAGCAAAGCAAAAAGCAAACAAACCCCCCAAGACCCATCGGAAATGGGGAAAAAACCCAAAAAACAAACAAACCCCCCAAGACCCATCGGAAATGGGGGAAAAAACCCAAAAAACAAACAAACCCCACAAGACCCATCACAGCACAGAAACATAATCACCCCCAGCCCAAAACCACGCTGCAAAACCCACCCAGAACAGTTTTTTAAAAGCAGAAAGCAGCACCTTACCTTACCAGGCAGTCCGAAGCCTCCTCCGATCGAACTCACTCTAACCGTTGGGGCGAAAGAGCTACAAAGAAGCAGCCTTTTCGGCTACCAACGGTTAGCAATTTGAATTCCCCGCCTTTTTTTCCCTGCCTTTTTTTTGTTGTAACTCGAAGCTCCGGCCACAAGTCGAAGCAAAATTTTGTGGCCAGAGCTGGTCGTAACTCGAAATGGTTGTAAGTCAGGACGTTCATAAGTCGAGGTACAACTGTATCAGTTTTGGAAGCTTACCAACCTTGCATTATGGTAGGTCAGCTTGCAGGACTGGCATTTTGGAACCCATTCATTTCACATTGGGGAAGCTTCAATGGCAGCCACATTGGGATATAGCCCGGAGGCCATCAAGAAATTGGGGAGGTGGTCATCAAAGTAGGACAGTCTTTATGTTCACGACATGCCACAGCTTTAGGCCTGAGCTTGGCTCTTGGTTATTTTGTTTTCAGGTATTGGCATGCCCATGCGGCGTTGGAGGATCCAGCTGGTGGGCCACAGTTTTATCTTTTGGGCAGCTAAGTACACTGCCAGGACATCATGGGGCCGAGATTTAGGCCTGGGAGACTCCACCTGGCTGGAATGGAAAGAACGGAGAGGTATGATGTGGGCAGAGTTTCGAGAAACGGCCTATCCTGGAGTATCAAGTTTGCTCCCAAATGTTTTGTTGGTATATTTGGGAGGTAATGATTTGGCCAAGTGTTGTGGCAAAGCTGTTATCTTGGATGTGATAAGGGACTTGCAAGATTGGAAGTACAGGTTTCTTGTAACTAGGATTTTTTGATCTACTATTATTCTAGATTACATTTGAAGTGCAGAATGTAACTTGCAATGCTTAAACCGTGCTAAGAGGAACATTAATAAGGAGTTTGTAGGGCAATGAGCCAGGGCCTGGTTTCAGTTGTAGGCCATACAGACATCTGTTTGGATAGGCCGGAGTTGTATAGAGGTGATGGTGTTCATTTCTCAGAACAGGGTATCGAGACATTTTTGAGTGATTTACAGAGGGGCCTGTGGGCTGAGATTCTCATTTTGGTGGGGGAAATGGAGCATAGCTGAGCTAGCACCATTTCTGTGGCATGTAATGTGGAAAGAACAATGATCAGTGAGTGCCCAGGGAGTGCAAGGGAGGTGATAGCCTGTCTGACCTCATGGTGCTGCAGATCATGAGGTTACAGTGCCGGGGGGGAGGACATGCTGGGGCCTTCCCCAGGCCGAGGTTGTCAATGAGAGGGGGCTTACAGGCCCGGGGGTGGTCACATCAGATGCTGGCCAGCATCACACTGTCCAAGGGACTGCATGACAACAGGGTGTGAGACTCGCCTGAATGTGGTTGGGGAGGGGGTCCAGTGAGACCTTCGGCCTCAAACCCGATTCCACACTATCGCAGGCCCTCCTGTTGGAGAACAGCAAGAGTTAACATTACCTGTTCAATAAAGTGTGGCCCTAATTAATTCCAGCACCTGTGTCTTGCCTCTTTATTCTGGGGGGGGGGGCAATGTCCAGTGTGTTATGTCAAGATGTCTATCAGTTTGGATCTGGAAATCCCACAAAATCTTGACTTCGTCATTTTCAGACATCTTCTCTACCTGATGTTCCAATGGGTTTTTGGAGGCTGGCGAGTTACATTTTTTGCGTAATTTTTTGCGTAACTGGTCTAACTTTGTAATCTGTTTGTGCAGTATTTGGATATTCACAGATGAGGTGTGACACAGTTTCATCTTTTTCTTGGCAGAGTCGACATTTGCTATTAGCACTAATTTCTTGAATCTTAGCTTTCATCACATTGGTTTGGAGTTTCTTTCTTAATGGTCCCCAGTTTTAGCCATGCCCGTATTGAATTATTATCATGCTTTCCATCAATATTTCCTCAGATGTTGTCTGTGTAGTGGCTTGTTTTTCCAACTGTTTAATTTATTTTCAAATGGTTGTTTCTTATATTGAGCCTTTGTTTATGTTGTTTTCAACTATTCTTCATTTTTACCACCTTTAGTAATTTTTCTCTATTTGTACTTATATAATCATTTAGGCTTCTTTTTCCTTCCTCTGCTACCTGCTGTATTTGCAGTAATCCAAAGCCTCCAATTTTTTGTGATAAATATAATCTGTCTACATCACTTTTTGGATGGAGTATGTGATGCATGTTCATTAGATTCCATGTTTTTCAATCCAATTATTCTAATTAATTTTGGGTCCAATTTATTATTCCAGCTGGGTATCTAATTACTGGAACTGCCCATCAGTTTATGGCTTAGGTTGTTTTAAATCTGAGGACATTTAAGGTCACTTGTTTCTGCACCAGGGGTGGGTGAGTAAAGCAATTTTACTTAAAAAAAATCATTACTCAAAAACCCTTTGCCCAAGTTTTGGCACAGACTGTCTGCAACACCTGTGCCAAATTTGGTACTGATCCAAATTCATTTTGAAAATTATATATTTTTTTGTTTGGGCTGTCCCTCATTTTTAGAATTGCCTTGTACAATGTTGTTTTGTTCTGCTACAATAACATCACTGCACTCTCCTGCAGTGATAATGATAGCTTTCATGGCCTTGAATCATGTGCTTCATATCACTTGTGGGTTTCATGCCATTTTAGCTGTAGTGTGAAAGCTCTGATAATGGAGTTGTGCAAATGCTGCCCAGACCTGGTTCAGGTAAGGACCTGGTTGTGAAAAATGTGTGTCCTTAAATGGTGACACCAGCTAAGCACATCATCACAGACCAAAATGAAGCATGACCCAAGAAATACTCAGACACATCACAATGAGAAACCAAACATGCCCCTAAATGCGCAAAGTAATTGATAACGGACTTCTTGTAAGTTAAAAAATGGCATGAAAAACCTGCAGTTCATATAACGTGTTTTCCAAAGGCAGCAAGGGGAGACACCACTCTGAAACACTTTGCAATACTGAAGTGTAATAACCCTTATCTGTCTTCCCCATGTGATACTTGTAAAGTGTGGCAAGTGTTTCCAAGGACTAGAAAAATAGTAAAATTTATCTGCCTGTGAAATATAGTCTATTAAATGCCTTGTCTTAAAACAAAGCTAAAGTCTTTCCAGAGTTAAGGATTAGCCATGCATTATGCCATTATGACACTCATCCAATGGTAAATTTGAATTCTTTCAAAATTATTGCAACATTTCCTCTTTTTTAGAGATGTGTTATCATTGTTACCTGATGATGAATAGTTGCTGTTCTTCACTGAACTAGATGTAGTCTCACAGCCAATTATTTAAAACTGAAATCATATAGATGGTGGGGGTGTTTTGAGAGCTTAACCAGAACCCCAGCAGCTGAATGCCAATTTATCAGCTTGAAATATGAAGCTAATATGAAAGAGAGTAAACTGAGCCAGGAAAAACAATTGGTCAATGGAGTGTTGTGGTCAAGAGGGTGTTCTGAGCAAAGTATAAAGGAATTTCTTCTTGAGGCACTCACATAGTGGGAAGATGGTTTGGAAACAATTAGACATGGCATGTTGCACTATATGGAATATGATCCATTTGTTTTATTTGGTGCACAGCCTACAGTTTGACCATTCAGTTCACATGATGTACTACTACTTCCCCACATCATTTGGTCACATCGTATGTGTCAGCAGAAAGAAAGGGCTGGCATGAATAAGAAATAGCAGTATTCTGCACCTAGAAAGGCACTGTTTCCTTGGATACCAGTCAAGAGTGATACTTCTGTCACCAAAGAACAAAAAGGAAATTGGGCCCCTTTCTTTTCCCTATAATGTCCAAATAAGTAGCAGTGACTTGCCAAAAGTGCTACACAGCTGAGAGAGGATTCAGTGTCAAGCTTCCTAAAACCAATATCCCATTGCTGTGTGTGTGTGTGTTTTGCTGCTCAAAGGGAAATAATGTGAGCTTTGCACAAAGACAGTTTGCACAAATTGCGGATACCTTGATGAGAAAAACCAGCGCTCCTTGTCTTACTCTTAACCTGGAGGTGAGAGCCACAATAAATCACATGGGAAATGAAAAATTCCTTACAGAAGCCCTCTTGTTGATTTGAGACCAAATAGGTGACAATGAAGAATTTGACAAGCTTTCTTTGCATTCCTAAATGGAGAGTCTATATAATATGGGAGAAGCCTAAACAAAGCAGCTGGTAGTAGCACACTGTTTGTTTGTTTGTTTGTTCGTTCGTCCGTCCGTCCGTCCGTTCATCCGTCCGTCCGTCCATTCGTTCGTTTAAATAAACTGCTCTAGCTGGAATGCTGTAGGAACGTAAAGACAGCCAGTACTATCCCAAGTATATTCATCTACTCACATGCAGGGCATGATGTCGACACCTGAGCTGTTTAAGTGAAGCTACGAAGAACTGAATAGGTTTGTAATTGATATGATGCTTGAATGGCTTCAGGTTTCAACTCCCATCTTCTCCAAATGGACAGTGACTGCATGTGCTTAGTCAAGCTTTTTTTAAATGGGCAGCTAGAGCTCTCGGATACCCTATTTCCTGATCTGAGTAGCCCAAATTTCATTGCATTGTTTTTCAATAAGTTTCAGCCTTGATATCATTTATATAGTAGCCACTGGTCTGAGAGAGCCAACATAGTGTAATGGTCAGGAATGTTGGACTTGGAACAGGAAAATGCAAGTTCAGGTCCCAACAGTGACACAGGATTTGTCTCCTTTGGCTAGTCAGCACCTGTCAGGCCAACCCATCTTACAAGATTATTTTCTGGATAAAGTATCAAGAAGGAAAGCATGTAAAGCAGCCATGTACATTACTGGTGCATATTTGTTAATTATTTCTTCAAGCAATCAATATCTACAGAACTTTACAAAGAAATAGCATGATTTTGTGTTTGGGTGAGAAAGGGTTAATATGATGAAAAAAGGACTCAGATTCTGGGTTGTTCCCTTGTTTGGTGTCTGTTTTTTAAACAGTGGTGAGAACAAGGGTGGAGTCTGTAGATTATATTGACTACTGTCATTGTTATAGTCAGGCTTTGCTATGTAATGTTTAGCATCCTTTTCCTTGCAGGCACAATGTCAATCCACATCTCGGCCTTTGGAGTCATGAATTCACTGCACATGAGTAATATCCACATTTTGACAAAAAAGAGAGGATTTTTGAAGAACTGGATTTTTTCTGGCTTTTTAAAATGGAAGTTTTCAATTAAAGCTTAAAGTTCATGTTGGATCCGGAGGTGTTAATACTAAAATTCAGTTTAAGTCCTACATACGGGGAGGGGAGGAGCCAACGACAGCGAATCAGGAGAGATTGGTGGTCCTAAACAGAGAGAGATCCTGAGCTGATAAAGGAGGTGTCTGAGGGCGACCTCCAAAGCTCAGGGAAAATCTCCCTTTGTGGCAGAGTCACTGGAAGGGGCCGAAAAATATGGTGCTGAGTCATGATTGCTCCATGCAAACAGCAGAAGATGAACTTATTTGGAACAAGATAAACCGGTGGACAATTGAGGTAACTGAACTTTATATACCTATATTAAGGGCACTTCTCATTTACTTGAACTACTTGGCGAAAATCTGCTCAGGAGAGGGGGTGAGGGGGAGCTGAAGCTGAACATCGAAAGCAAGAGACTGAGTTTACTTTGGAAGTGGTTTCATTTTGTTGTTAAGCAATGAAATTCTCCCAAGATTCCCCCCCCCCCCCGGCTGCTGAAGACTTGCTCAGTATTTTTGTGACTATGGACTGTTCTGAGAGAGGGCAATAGAGAAACTTTGGTACACAGCTACTGTGTTTCTCTCAATACTTGTGGATTATGGTGGAACTGACCTTTGCAACAGAGATTGAATGGTGGATTTACCCAATTTTGAGTGCTAAGGATTAATAAATAGAAAGGAATCCCTACCTATCAAATCAAATCAAAAACCTTTATTGGCATATACAAAACACCTAGTCAAAAACTACATTCAGTAAAACTTGTTTGCAACTTTCTGGAACAATATCAAAGTTTGTTCCGATTCAATGTAGTTTACTATTTATGCTGCAAGACTCACTCTCCACCCTATCCTATGTACCTTATAATAATAATAATTAAAATTTTTATTGTCGTAATTAGCCCAGTGATTACATCAGAAGATCCTTAAACCTGGCTCAAGGAGGGAGTGCTGGTTCAAATTGTCCCTACCTATCTTTGTTTTGGATGCTCAGTCCTCTTTTTCTTTCTTTCTTTCTTTTTCCTTCCTGCTTTTAAAAGTCCTAGAGTCCGGACGGGTCTCCCCCCCCCCCCTTTGCTCTCTTTGTCTCTCCTCCTTTCTGTTTCTTTGCAGTTTGGCTCTGGAGGAGAAAGAATTCAGAGAAAGTCGCTCCTGTTGTTTTGTCTGCTGTTCTGGGTGTATTGAATGACCCTGAAAATAACTCTTTGGTAATTTGATATCTGACAAGACCTGCCTGGTAAGAAAACTAAAACTATGATGCCACCTTTGGTTGAACTGTGATCAAGTGGAAAGCTGTTCTGCTGCTGACGAGAGAGGGACTAGAACAAACTGACAGAGCTGTTTGGATTACAAATTTTACTGGATTATAAATAACATTGAACGGACTCTGAAGAAGCTACAAACAAGTGGACCTTATATCAAAGGGAGACTCTACAAGACAGAATTTGCTTCAATGATGAACTATGACCTGAATGTTGCTTAGGCATTGGATGGTTTGTGTGTATATGTATATGTATTTTCGCTATGTCTATCATATATGCATTTGAGTTAAATTGTTTGATGGGATATTAGTCACACCCAGCTAGGTTAGAAAAATATTATTTGTTACACTTTAATCTTACTAGCTCCCTTAAGATGACTTCTAAGGGCAGAGGAGGAAGTAGATGCTCATCCCCTGCCCCAGATTCCAATTTGGCAAAATTGACATCACAAGAGTCTCAAAATTGGCAAATTACAATGCAAAACACCATGCAGGATATGCTTGAAAAAATGATGACCCAGCAGAACACTTTCTTTCAGCAGCAGAATATTCAGACACAGGAAATGAAAACAAGCATTGAGGCACTGACGCAACAAACAAAAGAGATTTCTATGCAGCTAGCCCAGATGAAAAGAGAGGTGGACGATAAAAAAAAAAAAAGCGATACACAAGGCAACCAAAACATCTCAACGAGCAGAGCAAAAAGTAGATGAAGTCAAGAAGACCCTAGAAGAAAGCAAAAGATGCAGACAACAAGATGAGGCAGACTTGATACATATACAAATGCAACAAGCTAACCATATTTTAAGACTTCACAGTGTCCCTGAGAAACAATCTGAGGATTTACTGGAAGTCACCAGCGAACTCCTGTCAACATGGTCTGGAATTTGAAGAGAAGAGATATTACAGAATATTGATTTTGTGAAAAGGACGTCTTCAGCATATATCAGAAAGAACCATTTACCCAAAGAACTTCATATTTGTTTCATCAAAATGACTTTTAGAGACAGAATCCTGAGAGCAATACAAGATAAACAGTTAGTGCAAGATGGTAGGAATGTTAAAGCTCTGAAACATATTCCATGGAAAGTTAGAGTTAAAAGGAAAGAATATGGAAAACTGATGGTCTTCCTCAGAACAAATTCAATTCCTTATAGGTGGATCACACCAGAGGGACTTATATTTGAATATCAGTCTCAGAGATACTTCATCACCTCTACTATGAAAGTGGATCACTTCTTAAGAAAAATTAAGAACAAAACCAAGGAGGACAAAGAGAAGGATAACCATATGGATAAATTTGATCATTCAGATAAATCAGAAATAGGGTCAGAACTAGAAGAAAACCTGGTAGACTTACAAGATCAAGAATGCCAACCAGAGGAGGATCTGATGGGAGCGGCAGCACCACCACTGACCAGGAGGGCAGCAAGAGATAAAACCAAGGACCAGAAAGATGATAAAATTAATAAAAAAAAACAAAAAATGTCTAAGGGAAAATGGAAGATCTGTTCTTTGAATATCAATGGTCTGAATTTGCCTCAAAAGCATGCCAAAGCATTTCAATATTTGAGAAATTTGAATATGGATATAATCTGTCTCCAAGAAACCCATATAAAAAGACAGACTCCAAACTGATTGAAAACAAAGGTCTGGGAAAGCTATTCTTATCTTCTGACACAGAGAAGAAAAAGAAGGGAGTGGCGATGTTTGTTAAAGAAAAATTGCAACCTAAATTAATCCATGCATCTCAAATAGACATCAATCAGAATTGATGCTTTATGGATTCCAAAAACATGGATAAAGAATTTAGTGGGGACAGAAATAATTCCTAGGACAATATCAGACCATTGCATAGGTTCCAGCCGCTGGACGGTCAAACGACCTGGAACAGCGTAGCTGGTTTTTGCCCATCGTCCCAGAGGACGTGAGACTAGCCTGGGTCACGTGATTGGTGTTGGTAAGGGGAGCGCGATTATTTAAAGGAGCGCTCCCCCTTGTTTTGCCCTCTTTCCATTTCGGGCACCGAGGAGGAAGGAGTCACAGAGGCTTGGTTAGCTGGTAGTGTCATCGGCGTTTGGCTGTTCAGTGTCAGGTTGGAGGGCAGTTTCTGCTCCCTCTTCTGTTTATATTTTCCATATATTTTGTTTCGGGGTTTTAGCCTATTCATCTTGAACTTGCTTTCTTTTAACTGCTGGTTATAGTGCAGGGGGAAAAGCAGCGGCGCGGTTCCGCGCCCGCTGCGCTTCGGCGCGTCGGGTCTATAGAACGGTTGGGGGTGGTTTGAGGACCCAGCCATTGTATTACTATTATTTTGGCTTACTTACTTTAGTTCAGCCTGTTGACTTGTTTTTAGCCTTCATTTCGCTTGCATTAATTTCGGGTCCTGCTTTAATTTAAGGGTTGTTTTCGCGCTCTTTTCCCGCCCGCCATTTTGTTTTCTTAACGGCGGCCATTTTGTTACCTCACAGTTCCTTAAAAAAAAAAGAGAGAGAGAGAGAGAGAGAGAGAGAGAGAGAGAGAGAGAGAGAGAGAGTCAATAGGGAGAAGAAGAAAAGTGAATCAAGCCAGCTATTTGAAGTTTTGAATTAAGAAGTGGATAGAGCCAAAGTAGATTGTTCTAGTTTAAAAAAAAAAAAGGGAAAAGTATATAAAATCAATAAAGATAAATAAATATACAGATGAAATATAAGAAAATAATAATAACCTAATGCCTAGTAGTCTATCCATTTAGAGGGGCAAGGTATAAACCTAAGGAGTATATAAATAATTAGTATTAGTAAAATTGTATATGTGTGTGTGTGTGTGTGTGTGTGTGTGTGTATGTGTGTATGCATGTGTGTGTATGTATATATATATATGTATGTATGTATGCATGTGTATGTATATGTATATATATTAATAATAAAAGATAATAATAATAATAATAATAAATTCTAGGTTACAGGTTTTAGGAGCGCAGGGTAGGCTAATTGGTGTCCTCACTTGCAGGGTGCCGCCTACTGGGCTACTCAGTGGTTTAGGTATCTGGCTGTGCAGCCTGCGGTTTTTATTGGCTAGTGGAGTTGAATTAACAGAGCGATAGCCATGGTTTGGTATTACGTCTAAATTGATATTTAGTCCTGTTAACTGTTGCAGGACTCCAGGGTACAATGACACCCATGAAGGGGTGTGGCCCCAGCAACGGCAAGCAGCCTGATAAACGGGAGCAGGCTCCCCAGGTATCTCCCCCACACTTGTCTTCAGATGAGGAATCTTGGCCAGTGTGGAGGGAGCCTAAAAAAATAAAAATAAAATAAATAAATAAATTCTCAGCTCTAGAGGCTCGGAGTCTTACGAAGCAGGGACCTAGGCGGGCAGAGGTTTCGCCCCGTAGATCGGCTAGAGAGAACAAAGAGCCGCAGGAGGGCAAGTTTAAAGTCATTAGCTCAGGATTTAATGGACAGGTTTGCTGACATTGAGTCCTCACAGGTTTCTGAAGGAGAAGCAGGGACGACAGAGGCTTTGAGTACAACAATGATGAGGGACGTAGGGAAGCGCAGACGTACTTCTATGCCAGGGACATCTGATGTGCCTACGGCTTATCCAATGACGCACGATGAAGCGGAGGAGGTTGTCTATGATGCACCACAACCAGAGGAGGGACCCAGCAGGGCTTCAACGTCCCTTGAGTCTACGCAGGTTCCTGTAGTGGACGATCAGACGGAGGCGGAAGGAACTTCAGATGGTGGATACCTATGGTGCCGGGTATACGAAATCGCGGGCGGTCAGCCAACAGGGAGTCAGTTGAAATGGCTACTGCTTCACAGGATGGGCAGGACGCAACAGATGGGGCTAGTAGTAGCACATCGCAAGGGTGGATGACCCCAGTATAGCTGCTCCATCATCTGAGTCCATGCAGGTCCAGGAGGTTGAGAATCAGACGGAAGTGGACGGAACCTCTGGTACTTCAAAGGTGCAGAGTGTAAAGAAACGCGGACGGTCGGCTACCATAGGGAGGTATGAAGCGACAGCTACTTCTCAGGCTGAGCACAACGTGTCAGAGGAGGCTGATAGTTGTTCAACACACTTCGTGGTGGACCATAGTACAGCAGCTGCGTCATCTGGTGAGTCATCTTCTATACATGACACCCAGACACCTTCTCCCGCTTGGTCTTGGACTAGTGGTGCTCCTTATTCTTATGCTACATCCACATCCTACAACGTATTGCCCATGGGGTCACGCTACTTAGCTTGGCCTCGTTGCAGGGCAAGCATGGCTACAGTATGTCCAAGCGTTCCGAATGAGGGACGCTATTCAGCCCAACATGCGTTGGGACGAGCCACAGCCGGGTCTGTGGCTACAGCACATGTTCTGGCAAGACCAAACACGGGGACAGTTTTGATAGTAGACTGTTAAACAATGATTTTACCACGCAACCCCCCCCCCCGGAGCGGGACAGACGGTTCAGCCCTTTTTGCCCTGTTTTGAATACAATTCCAGTGGTTTCTGTTCAAGAAGGCCATGCAGGTTTAGATATGAGTGTATCACTTAAGGTGGGCAGCACTCAAGTTCTTTCTTTTAAAGCAGGCCCACAGCGTCAGAACAAGGGACCAAAGGGCAGTGAAAAGCCTAGCGGAGGCGTGGGTACCCCTGGTAAAGGGACCCAGCCCAATTGAAAATTAGAATACTGGAAGCTTGGTTATGGCCATACCCCACAGGGATGACCCGTTGTAATTACTCCAGGGTTTTGATACGGGTTTTTTAACCCCTGTAAGATGTACCTTAAAGCCTTGTGACTAAGAAACTCCAATCAATAGCGGGATTGGAGGCTATAGTTCAGAGTGAAAATGGATAAAGAGGTGAAGAAAGGTAGGGTCCCAGGTCCTTTTCTGAGCCACCCATGGCAAACTTGAAAGTTTCCCCTTTGGGAATACGTACCCGAAGGCCCAGGCAATTTTTGTTTAAATACATCATCTGTCCTACCCATAGGGAGCGTCAGTTCATGACGCCATTCCCCCAGAACTGTGCACTATTAGATACAACTCTTGATTGAGCTCGACACGAGGCAGCAAAATTCAAAGCTGTTTCATGATAATGTGGTTGATCTTAGAGTTAACGTTAGTGATTTATTAAATACGAAAAGTGTTTTTAAGGGGTTAAAAAAAAACAGGAGATAAGGGGACATTTAAGATTTGCGAGTAGAGTGGTAGCGCCGGGCCGTGCATTCTTGTGGCGTCTATGCGATGCTGTGAGGGGCCTTAAGCGGCCAATGCAGAGGAACTGAGTAACAAAAGGTATGAAGGAAGATTTCCTCATCGCAAAATAATTCCTTGAGAATTGTATCGGGGTTTTCCTTTTGGAGCTAAAATTAGCATGAGAGCGAATTTCCAGGTGAACTCAGATGGGCCTCGTGGCTCTGGGCGGAAGAATGGTTAAATTCAAAGGTCCGTCTGTGGTTTGACAACCAAGCGGTGGTCTACATCATATACAACATCTTGTCATTTGTGAGGGTCAGGGGATTTAGTGAGAGCCTTTAATTATGGGCATTGTGATTTAATATAATGATGCATGCCCGGCAGGTCCCCGGTTGATATAGTGGGATAGCTGATTCTCTCTCACGCCAACAGATTGAGTGGTTCAGGGAGTTAGCCCCAGATGTTAGGGAGCTGCCAGCTTTTCTTCCTTTGGGGGGTCTGGCAGGTTGGTGTGAAGAGGAGGACAGAGCATTAGGTTGCTGGAACTGGAGCAGGTTTGGCCTGCTCTAGTGGAACACTTGCAGCAATTCATAATATTCATGCATAAGAAAGGGTTAGCGCCACACTATTAAGGGTAGGCTGTCGGCGCTGGCTTTTCACGCTAAGATAAATGGATAGGGAATTTTTCATGGGATTGTAGGATAAGGGAATAGTTAAGGGGGTGGCCTAAGGAGAGGTGGAGGGTGTTTCATACCAGAGCTCCTATTTTTCCCATCTCTCTGGGCGCGCACATGTGAGTGATATGCTAGTTTTTTAGAGATCATTATTAGATGGCATCGTTTAAGGCAGCTGCTTTAATAGCATTTTTCGGTGCCCTCAGGACCAGTGAGTTATGGGTAGGAGGGAAGGCAGACACCTCTGGATTGGCCTTACAGCAACAGGACGTCAGAGTACAGGTTGGTTGTTAGAAATCTCTATTAGACGATCCGAGGCGGATCGAATAGACTAAGGGAAGCAATTGATCTTGAGGCCATGCGGTATCGAGTGCAAATGCCTCGTTGAGGTCATGTAAGCAATTTTGACCTTAGGGGCCAATAATTAGCGTAATTTTTCCAACACGCTGGCAAGTCACCTCTGACTAAACATCAGTTTTGGAAATTTACAGAGCTAGCGTTGGATAGGGTAGGTGTAAAGGGCATGAGATTTAGGATCCATTTTTTAGGAACGGAGAGGCATCGGCAGCAGCAGCCCTGGGTTCATAGCACGGACTAAATCAAACAGCTAGATCAGGTGGTCCTCTTTTAGTTAATGGAGGTACCTCAGAACCCTACCTAATGTATAGGCAGGGGCCATTTATGTCGTTGCAGGTTCTTAGGGTATGAAGATCATGAGCACATAATGACCGTCAGATATAGTCTTGTTTAATGGGCAGAGCATTATGCTGCCTTATCCCCATGTGTGAGGATCTAGGGCTTAGAGCTCAGGCAAGCATTCCCTCAACGGGGCTGCGCGGCGCACAATAGATCTCACCTGGCAGGATGACGGCATTCGACCTGTTCCCACCAGATGTGCTGGTAATTCACCTTGGAGACAATGGTCTGTCTGTATCATCAGGTAAGGTATTGATCCTGGACATTCAGCACGGCCTTAAGTGGTTGCATGCCACGTATCCTGCGATGCAGATCGTGTGGTCCACGATCATTCCGTGGTCAGCCAGGCGCCCCGCCCAGAATATTGGTGATGTTAACAAGGCCCGTGGGTCGTTAACAGTTGGTGATAGAGGTGTCTGCAGCAGCGGCCTCGATATCCTGCGATGCGGATCGTGTGATCCACGATCGATCCGTGGTTAGCCTGACGAGGCGCCCGGAATATTGGCGATGTTAACAAGGCCCGTGGGGCGTTAACAGATGGTGATAGAGGTGTCTGCAGCGGCGGCCTCGATATCCTGCGATGCGGATCGTGGGTCCACGATCGTTCCGTGGTTAGCCTGACGAGGCACCGGAATTTTTGCAATGTTATCAAGGCCCGGCGGGGCGTCAACAGAGTTTACAGAGGTGTCTGCAGCGGCGGCCTCGAATCGGTGATTAGTCACCATAGGATACAATTGAACAAATCAGAATTTTTTCATAGTGACAGTGTCCACTTTATAAACAAAGGTTTGGATGTCCTTTTTGAGGACATTAAAGGGGGCCTGCTTGTCGAGCTCGAGCTGCTCTGTGGTGGGCATGGGACATAGCTTGGCTAGTCCCTATGCTGTGGCGGGTAGTGCGGAAAAACAGGTATTTTCGGTGTGTCCCAATTGTAATCTCAGGTAAGCCAACAGCGCATCTGACCTCCCGGCTCTGCGGATCGTGCGATTACAGGGCCGGTGCGGGGAAGATGCGCTGGGCCACTTCCGGACCAACAGTCATCAAATAAAGATGTCTTGAGGTCTGGGGGTGTTTATTAGCGGCCAGCCGGGTTCCTGCTGTCTTTCAGATCGCTGGAACCTGGGGCCAGGGACTCGCCCATTTACTGATCAAGGGGTATTTGGATACCCCTACCTTTCACCTGTTTCGCACTACAGCAGGCCCCCTCCTTTGTCAGGGTTGGCAAATACAAGTTGATGTTGATTTAATAAAGTGTGGCCCGCATTTAATCCATATCACTGTCTCGCGTCTTTATTCCGGGGCTGGGTGGGCAAGGTTCCAGCCGCTGGACGGTCAAACGACCTGGAACAGCGTAGCTGGTTTTTGCCCATCGTCCCGGAGGACGTGAGACTAGCCTGGGTCACGTGATTGGTGTTGGTAAGGGGAGCGCGATTATTTAAAGGAGCGCTCCCCCTTGTTTTGCCCTCTTTCCATTTCGGGCACCCACCCGCCCTCCCTATTTCTAGTGTGATTTTTTATGGTCGCCTTTTAGGGGCCGGATAGGAATTTTTGACCTTCATCCTGATTGGCCTCTGGATGGGGGGATTTTTCGCCTATCCCACACTGGATAAGGGTTGTGGCATTTTGGTGGTAATTTTGGTCACACTGGCGGGTAGTGCGGAAAAACAGGTATTTTCGGTGTGTCCCAATTGTAATCTCAGGTAAGCCAACAGCGCATCTGACCTCCCGGCTCTGCGGATCGTGCGATTACAGGGCCGGTGCGGGGAAGATGCGCTGGGCCACTTCCGGACCAACAGTCATCAAATAAAGATGTCTTGAGGTCTGGGGGTGTTTATTAGCGGCCAGCTGGGTTCCTGCTGTCTTTCAGATCGCTGGAACCTGGGGCCAGGGACTCGCCCATTTACTGATCAAGGGGTATTTGGATACCCCTACCTTTCACCTGTTTCGCACTACAGCAGGCCCCCTCCTTTGTCAGGGTTGGCAAATACAAGTTGATGTTGATTTAATAAAGTGTGGCCCGCATTTAATCCATATCACTGTCTCGCGTCTTTATTCCGGGGCTGGGTGGGCAAATAACATTAGAGCTGGAAACATCTAAATGACCAATACTGTGCAGACTGAATACAAACTTACTTAGAGATGAAGAAATTTCCAAGACAGTAAAGGAAGAAATGAAGGACTATTTTCAGAGGAACTTCACCAAAGGAATGCCCATGCAGACGGTATGGGAAGCTGGTAAGATGGTCCTTAGAGGCATTTTGATAAGACTTGGAGCAAAAAGAAGGAAGTCAAAAGAGTCAAGATATAAGAATTTGGAGAAAGAATTGGCAAATTTAGAAAAACAAATGAAAAAATCCATCAGCAGCGTGAATAAAACAGAAAATTCAAATAACACAACATAAACTAAATACTCTTTTGACAGAAGATACTGCAACCAAACTGAAATTTGTTAAACAAAATTATTTTGAGAATGCCAATAAAACAGAAAGTTGGCTTGCATACAAACTAAAGAGAGAAAGATCCAAAAACTACATTCAAAGTTTTAAGAATAAAGCAGGTGAGAACTTTACAAACTTTAAAGATTTTTTAAAAATAGTGGAACAATTCTATACAACACTCTACACGGAGAAGGGACTTGCATCCCAAGATCAAAAAAATTAAAAAAAAATTAACAGGAAAAATACAATTTGAAATTATCCAAACAACAGGAAATTTTAAATCAACCATACTTGATGAATGAAATTTCAACTGCTTTTTCTAAACAAAAACTTATGAAATCTACAGGAAGCGATGAGATTAGTGCAGAGTGTTATAGAAAGTTTGAGGAAATATTGATTTTACCTTTTAAGAAACTACTCGATGAAATTCAACAGGAGAAAATGATACTGAATACATGGAAAGAAGCTATAATCACAATAATTCACAAAGAAGACACTGATACTGAAGAGATTCAAAATTACAGACCAATATCTCTTCTTAACGTTGACTATAAAATATATACAACTATTCTAGCTACAAGATTGAAGAAGGTATTGATCAATGTAATTCATGAAGATCAAGCAGGATTTCTGCCAAAAAGATATTTAAGACATAATGTGAGGAATCTCATAAACTTCCTGGAATACTATGAGGAACATCCAGAAAAATCAACAGCATTGTTCTTTATCAATGCAGAGAAAGCCTTTGATAACATAAACTGGAACTTTATGATATTTCAATTAGAAGAAACGGAGGCGGGTCAATCCTTTATCAACAATATAAAAGCGATTGTCACGTTCCCGCCTGTCCCTTGGTTGTTTCACCAATCAAAGGGCACAAGCTATGTGTTGTGTCGCTGCCACCAGTTGATTACATCAACATTATGTATTATTAATAATAGAGGTCCAGGCAATGTGTCATTTTAAATAGAACCGAATAGAAGTTGTTTATTATTACAGGTGATGAAGGTACAATGTCTTTAACTCTTAACTAAACATCCTACTTCATCCACCCTCAACCACCAACCCTCTCTCTCTTCACCCCAAACTCCAAAACCACCAATCCTCAAATCTAAAACTTCCAATCTAACTCTCTCCTCCTCCTGCAGAGACTCTTATATCTTGTGACTCTGCCTCTCCAGCACTCTCATTGGTCCATGCAGATAGCACATTAATATTCATGACCTGGGCGGATGCCACACTGATCTATTCCCATCAAAAAGCAAAAATAAGAATTAATGGAGAACTAGCAGAAGAAACTGAAATACAAAAAGCCACGAGACAAGGTTGCCCATGAGCACCATTGCTGTTTTTGATAGTAATCGAAATTTTAAGGCATCAAATAATAATTTCTGATAAAATCAAAGGGCTCAAAATTAGAGGCCAGTTGTTTAAAGTACAGGCCTTCGTAGATGACTTACTTGTAGTGGTGGAAAATCCACAAGAATCAACTAAAGCACTTATGAAAGAATTAAAAGAGTTTGGAGAAATGGTGGGCCTGAAAATAAACCATAGAAAGACAGAAATTCTATCCAAAAACATGCAACGTAAAGAAATAGATGACCTCTTGAATCTTACAAATTTCCAGGAGGGAAAGAAAGTAAAATATCTTGGAATAAATTTTACCAAAAAAAGAGAGTACCTTAATGAAAGATAATTACCTGAAATTGATGGAAGAAAAGACTTGACTAGTTGGGGAAATCTACAATTAACAATGATGGGCAAGATTGCAACAGTTAAAATGAATATCCTACCAAAAAATATCCTTTTTATTTCAAAACTTTCCGGTGATTTTGAAACAATCAATATTTAAAGAACTTGACCAGCTTATTTCTAAATTTTTTTGGCAAGGGCAGAAACCAAGGATAAAATTAAAGGCACTTCAGGATATGAAACAGAGAGGAGGAATGGGTCTCCCAACTGGCTGCTATATTACAGGGCAGCCTCATTAACGTGGATCAAAGAGTGGATTCTATTGGAAAATCAAAGAATGTTAAAATTGGAATGTCATGATTTGAAATGGGGGTAGCATGCCTTTCTTTGGTACAGCAGAGTGAATGATTTTAAACAATGTAATAATCATATCTTGAGAAAATCTTTACTATGGTCTGGGACTAAAATTCAAAGACAGATGTATGTCAAAATACCATGTTGGGTAACACCAGTGGAGGCATTTTCTCTTCTGAACTTGAGAGAAAACAAGAAAATCTTAAGATATAGAGAAGTACTAAAACCAGATGGGACATTGAAAATCAAAGATGAATTAGTAGCGCAGGGATTTGATATGGATTGGTGGTCACATTCTTAATTAATTTCAAGATATGGTAAAGATAAGCAGCAAGGTTATGGACAATACTCCCTTTGACAGAATCCTCCTGGATACCAAAGACAAGCATATTAAAGCCCTATATAATTTTTGTATTAGATTTTGATACCCAGGAGGAGGTGGTTAAGGAATGTATGATGTGGGCACAGCATATTGGGCACAACATAAGTTTGGATCAGTGGGAACATATATGAAAAAACAACTTACTAAGTCAGTAGCATTTGAAGAAAATATATATAAAATGTTTTACAGATGGTATATAACTCCCACAAAACTAGCCAAAATGGATGCAAAATTTTCAAACCTCTGTTGGAGATGTAAACAAAAAGGTTCTTTTTACCATATGTGGTGGTCATGCGGGAAAGCCCAAAAATATTGGGAAAGAGTTGAAATGCTTTTGCAAGGGGTTCTAGAGATTCCAATAACTGTAACCCCTGAATTCTTCTAAACATAATTCTGGAATCAATAGAACCAATGAAAACATATTTAGCCATCCATATCTTGATAGCTGCAAGAATTCTCTTTGCAAAACATTGGAAAGACCCAGAGAATACATCACAAGATGAGTTAACAACAAAAATTCTGGATTTCTGGCAGAAATGGATAAATGATCAGAATGGCTAGATTTGACACGAAAGACAAACCATGAGGATTGTTGACATAAATTTTATGACTAGCTCAGAAAAAGAATGCAAATGATGCTCTAGCAGTAACTATTCCCTGAACTAAGTTAGGACAGAGGCTGAAGACATGGTTAGTTGTAGAGAAAGGCCAGAGGTTAAAACAAGTAAGCCCATAGTTTACCCGGTTAATGGTTTAAAAACCAAAATGTTAAAACAATCACAATGTATAAAAATCAACATTATTTTTAAAAAGCATATTAATTATTAAAAGACAGAAGATGAAAATCTGTTGAAACCAGTTAAAATTATACATCCCTTCTTAGCAGCAGTTTCAAATCTTTACATATTAAAAACCTGCATGAAATTGAAGGTTTTTGACAGCAGGCAGAAAGACAGAAGGGAGAGTGCCAGGCTGGTGTCTCATGGAATTGAGTTCTATAATGTGAGACCAGTCACTAAAAAGCCTTCTCCCCCCCCCCCCCATGTCTAGGCTAGGCATTTAGAGCCAGTGCACCAACCTTGTCAGGTAACTGCCACCACTCTCACACAAACACTGAAACATCCCAGTACTGGTTGAAGCAGGACTAGTTTTAGTACTATAACCCTCTCAACCAAAAATACAGACAGTTGCTTGAAAGGACCCTGCAGAGATATATAGACCTCCCAGGTAAAGAACAGAAGCTTATGATTCATCATAGCTGACATTATCCCAATAAAGGATTAATCCCAGAATGAAACCAGACATTCAGTGACAAGCAATTTTAAACTCATCTTGAGTATCTCATTCCAAGTGTTTTCATTCCAGGCAATGCCACAACTTGTTCATTTTCTACAAGTTTTATTTCTACATATACTAGGTTCCCTATGAAAAACATAGAATCCAAAAGTATTAAAAAATATGTGACTTCTAAGACGTCACAGGCATGTCACTTTATCTTGCAAATATCCTTACAGCTATGTAGATACAAATGTTTAAAAATACAAAAAGTGAACTTAAGATGTATTTGAATTTAAAACATAGTATTGAAATACCCTAAATACAGTAAAAAATATAGGAGCATAAGTACAATAAAACATAAAAAGAATATTTTAAGTTACATTCAGAAATACAGGAGCATTTCTATCATGAATACAGCCTCTTCCAAGAGTGAAAATGAAGAATAAGGACTTAATAACCAAACAAGGCAGAGAATACATCTCTAGAATATATCAAAGTTCGTTCTTAAGAAGAAAATTGTAAAAAATCAGAAGAATCATTCAGCCTGTTAGAATCTCTATACACACACAGCCTTATTTCTAAAAAGATAACGGCTCACCCAGCCTTATAAAAGAATAAGGAGGAAATTTATCCATGGTGATTGCTGTTATCTTTTCAACTGCTCTAAGGATGTTCACCTGGCATCAGTTCCATTTTCTGTCACATGCTCTGACATCTTTCCCCATAAAACAGACTATAAACTTCCAAACAAATTGGAAGTGCAAGTGGGGGGGGGGGGCGAACAGGATTGCAGCTGGATATAGATAAACAAATAGTCAAGGAATGCCTTACCACCTTGAACGAGTTCAAATCTCCAGGGCCAGATGAACTGCATCCGAGAGTACTGAAGGAACAGGCTGAAGAACTCTCAGAACCGCTATCCATTATTTTCTTGAAATCAGGGGAAATGGGTGAGATGCCAGAGGATTGGAGGAGGGCCAATGTTGTCCCTATCTTCAAAAAGGGCAAAAAAGATGAACCTGGGAACTACAGGCCAGTTAGCCTGACATCAATCCCAGGCAAAATTCTGGAACAGATTGTAAAGCGGTCATTGTGCAAGCACCTAGAAAACAAGGCAGTAATAACTAGAAGCCAACATGGATTTGTCAAAAACAAATACTGCCAAACTAATTTGATCTCGTTTTTTGATCACACCTCCCTGATAGACAGAGGGAATGCTGTAGACGTAGTATATCTTGACTTCAGCAAAGCTTTTGACAAAGTGCCCCATGATATCCTGATTGGCAAGCTAAAACTAGGTGTGGGCTGGATAGATCAAGTGTCAGGTGGAGACACAATTGGCCACAGAATCATACTCAGAGGGTAATGATTAATGGGTCCTTCTCTAACTGGGAGGAGGTCACAAGTGGGTTACCCCAAGGCTCAGTCCTGGGCCTGGTGCTCTTCAACATTTTTATTAATGACTTGGATGAGGGAGTGCAGAGAATGCTTGTCAAATTTGCAGATGATACCAAATTGTGCAGAATAGCTAATACCCTAGAAGACAAAAACAAAATTCAAAATGACGATGATAGGATGGAGCACTGGGCCGAAAGCAACAGAATGAAATTCAACAGGGATAAGTGCAAAGTACTGCACCTCAGAAAAAGAAACCAATTGCACAGTTGCAAGATGGGGGATACCTGACTCAGCAAAACTATGAGTGAGAAGGATCTTGGAATTGTCGTAGATCACAAGCTAAATATGAGCCAACAGTGTGATGTGGCTACAAAAAAGGCAAATGCTATTTTAGGCTGCATTAATAGAAGTATAGTTTCCAGATCCCGAGAGGTGCTAGTCCCCCTCTATTCAGCACTGGTTAGGCCTCACCTTGAGGATTGTGTCCAGTTCTGGACACCACACTTCTGGACACCACACTAACAAATTGGAACAAGTTCAGAGGAGGGCAACAAGGATGATCAGGGGGCTGGAAACCAAGCCTTATGAGGAAAGAATTGGGCATGTTTAGCCTTGAGAAAAGAAAACTGAGGGGTGATATGATAGCACTTTTCAAATATTTGAAAGGCTGTCATACAGAGAAGGGGCAAGATCTGTTCTTGATCATCCCAGAGTGCAGGACACACAACAATGGGCTCAAGTTAAAGGAAGCCAGATTTCGATTGAATATCAGGAAAAACTTCTAACTGTTAGAGCAGTACAACAGTGGACCCAGTTACCTCGGGAGTTGTTGAGTGCTCCAACACTGGAGGCATTCAAGAAAAACTTAGATAATCACCTGGCAGATATGCTTTGATTGTATTCCTGCATTGAGCAGGGTGTTGGACTTGATGGCCTTGTAGGCCCCTTCCAACTTCACTTTTCTATGATTCTATAATTCTATGATAGCTTCAGATTAGATATGTGTCCATTCAATAACAGTGTGTGTCTTCTATTGTGTCTTATTCAATAATGTTCTATGAGATTTCATCTTGTATTTATAGTTTAACCAAGCCAAAATAATCTGTCTTATTGCAAGACTGATGTCGCTAGTATAGGACATTGCTATGGAAATGACCAGGTAGCATAGCTTATCACTGCGGGAGCATTCAAGCAGGATAGCTTATTAGTAACCTTCCCAAGTCCTTGTGCGGTTGCTTTGATGTGCCCTCTGATAAAATAAATATCTGTGTCTGCTTCTATCTCAGCCCTTTCTTTGAAGTGTTCAATAACAGGAGGTAAGTTGAAAGTATGGATTGTCTTTTTACATGCTGAACTTCTCTGTTAGGTCAGTTCCTAGGCACTTATAGAAGCATCAAAGTGTCAAACAACTACATTTCATATTTCATATTCCTAAATTCTCAGTTTCTCCATAAGATGTAACTAAGGCATGTGTCACTGTGTCCAAGGTTCACATTTTAAAGACAGTGGTAATTTTCTGTACACTTACATACGGATAAAAAATATTCACCTCTTTATAGATTTCCTCAATTTGTAAAACAACTGCTGGCAAGGAAGGTATGAAGACTTTTCTTAGAAAGCTGCCAGGAGGCGTACTAAGAAGCGAGGTATCAGAAAAGCATTTATTAATGCTAACAGGGAAAATCAATACATAAACACTCTAAAGTGTCAGTATAGAAGTCCAAAGTTCCAGAATGCATAGGGTAGCTTTAATAGATGGTTATACAAAGCACTATAAATAAGTAATTTATTTATAGTAATCTTCTCTGATCCAGAATCTAGGGCAAAGCGAGCTCTGACCACCTCGGAGAAACAGACAACTCCCTGCTTCTCTTTAACAAGGTCATCTCAACTTGGCGAGCAGCCAGAACACAACACCACCAAGAATCCTCCTTCCAGAGCTTATCAGCAAAAGATTAAACAGAGCCAGACAGCTGTGGACAACAGGTCTGATACTCTGAAAAAATTTGAGGAACTGACAAACTGCCTTGGAGAATTGCTTTTAAAATTTGAGGCTATCCCTGTGCCACTAAGCTCATCAGTAAAGCCTATGGAATCTGGCAACCTTGAGCCTCAATTTATTTATTTATTTATTTATTTATTTATTTCATTTATACCCCACCTATCTGGTCAATTGTGACCACTCTAGGCGGCTTACAACACATACTATAAACAATTAAACAAATAACACACTCAACACACCCTCCCAATACAAAATCTATTGGAATTATCCTCCGCATCACCTGGAAATGATGCCCTGATGGAGATCACTTCGGGACAACCTACTTTAGGCAGTGTGGATGCCCCATCACATGATCTACTCCTGCCTGGGCACTCGGATAAGAGCCAACAGAGAGCACATCCCTCCTTAAAAACCCCAAGACTGAGTGATCCCATAGATTCGACTGTATGGGAAATCTCCTTACAACTGGATCTTGACAACGAGGCTTTGTCCCAGGAGGATCTTAAAGCGGTCAGAGAGCTCTCCAAAGAGAAACAGAGACTGCTACTTAAGAGGTTGGAGACACTTAAACAGGAATTAATTGCAATAGCTATGACACCGGGTAGGTGGGGCTCGTCAGCCCTGGAAGGCAGCCCATCTAGGAGAAGGAAAACTCTGATCTCAAACCTCCACTGCCTTGTGGCTATATCCACTGATGGAAAAGGCTTCAGGAGTTAACCTCGAGGCAAAACCCGGAGCCGGAGTCCCGGAGGCAGTTCGTGTCGTTCTGGCAACTCCTGCGACGTCGCTGGAACCAGTTGTATTGGCTCTTGCCTTTCCACTGGACTATCTCAGTGACGTGGAGAGGGGGGATTTGCTGCTTGGGTAACAGCCTATCCTCCATATTATTTTACCCAGGCTTCGTGCTCTGGAGAGGACACTCCAGCTTCGCATACAGCGTCGAAACAACACGGGAAGTAGCAGTTACCGGTTATAAGTCTTTGCTCAATTGGCGTAGAGCATGACGCCAGGGGCTACTTCTGACGGTGGGAGAGGTCATTGCACCTCACTAGGTAGATACCGCCCGCCTTAAGCTGGGCAGCCCCCAGCCAGTAAGGTGCTACCTCGCCACGGTCTGTTAACCTCACGGGGTGCGTGGGGTTTAGGGTAAAAGCCGACAAGCAGATCGATAACCCTGCACCATGCAACAATCAAAAGAAAACTTCTGCCCTAAAGCTGGGCACCTGGAATGTACGGACAATGACCCCTGGCTTTTCTGACCACGGCTTTTCTGACGACCTGCAGGAAATAGACGATGTGCGCAAGACAGCTGTCATCGACATGGAACTGAGTAGACTGCAGATGGACATTGTTGCCCTGCAAGAGACGAGATTGCCAGACTCGGGATCTGTCAAAGAAAAAAACTTCTCATTCTTCTGGCAGGGAAAACCATTGAATGAGACCAGGGAATATGGTGTTGGCTTTGCAGTCAGAAATACTCTGCTGAGATCCATTGTTCCACCTACTGTGGGGAGTGAAAGAATCCTGTCTCTGCAGCTCCACTCATCAGCGGGACCGGTCACCCTCATTAGTGCATATGCACCAACACTGTCATCCACTACAGAAGTGAAAGATAAATTCTACGACGATCTGGCAGCTACTATCAAAAAAGTCCCTGAAAGAGAGGCACTGTTCATTCTTGGAGACTTTAACGCTAGAGTTGGTGCTGATCACAATTCTTGGCCCACTTGTCTAGGCCGTTTTGGCATTGGAAAGATGAACGAAAATGGTCAACGCTTGCTGGAGTTTTGCTGTTATTATGGTCTTTGCGTCAGCAACACATTCTTTAATACGAAGCCTCAACACAGAGTTTCCTGGAGACATCCAAGATCCAAGCATTGGCATCAGCTCGATTTGATCCTCACTAGACGTTCTAGCCTTCCTAGTATTACAATCACACGCAGCTACCAGAGTGCTGATTGCGATACTGATCACTCCCTGGTGTGTAGTAGAGTAAAACTGCGAACAAAGAGATTATATCACACGAAAAAGGAAGGAAGACCACGTATTGACATCAGGAAGACTTGCGATCAAAGAAAAGTGGAGGAATTTGCCCAAGCGCTTGAGGAAACCCTTCCAGGCCCGGCTGATGCAAATGCACCTGAACGATGGGAACATTTCAAGAACGCTGTGTATAACACCGCCTTGTCCACATTTGGCAAGAAGACCAAAAAGACGGCCGACTGGTTCGAAGCCCATTCGGAGGAGTTGATGCCAGCCATCGAGGATAAGAGGAGAGCTCTAGCAGCATACAAAGCCTGTCCTAGCGAGTACAACTTGCAAGCTCTTCGAGCTGCTCGTAGCCAAGTCCAACAGGCTGCCAGGAGATGTTCCAACGATTATTGGCTTCAGCTCTGCTCTCAGATACAGATAGCAGCGGACACAGGTAACATCAAAGGAATGTATGACGGTATCAGGCAGGCTTTAGGTCCAATACAGAAGAAATCTGCTCCCTTGAAGTCTGCTACAGGCGTGATCATCCAGGACCGAGCACAGCAGATGGAATGCTGGGTGCAACACTACTCTGAGCTGTATTCCAGAGAGAATGTAGTAACCGAAGAAGCATTAAATAACATAGAGTGCCTGCCTGTCTTGGAAGAGTTGGACAGCGAACCAACCTTAGCAGAAATAAAAGCGGCCTTGTATTCCCTCGCCTCTGGCAAGGCACCTGGAAAGGATAACATCCCTGTTGAAGTGCTGAAGTGCTGTAAAGAGACCATCACTACCGAGCTGTATGAAATCTTTTGTCTTTGCTGGAGGGAAGGTGGAGTACCACAGGACATGAAGGATGCAAACATCGTCACATTGTACAAGAACAAAGGAGACAGGGGCAACTGCAATAACTACCGTGGCATCTCCCTTCTCAGCGTTGTAGGGAAGCTGCTTGCCCGTGTTGTGCTGAAGAGGCTCCAGGTGCTCGCAGACAGAGTCTATCCAGAATCACAGTGTGGATTTCGAGCTAATAGATCCACCACTGACATGGTATTCTCCCTCAGACAGTTGCAGGAGAAATGCAGGGAACAACAACAGCCACTCTTTGTCGCCTTCATAGATCTCACAAAGGCCTTTGATTTGGTTAGCAGGGATGGCCTTTTTAAAATCCTTCCCAAGATTGGATGTCCACCTCGACTCCTTAAAATCATCAGGTCCTTCCATGAGGGAATGAAAGGCACTGTAGTTTTTGATGGTTCAACATCAGATCCCTTTGACATCCGAAGCGGAGTGAAACAGGGCTGTGTCCTCGCACCAACCCTTTTTGGGATCTTTTTTGCTGTCATGCTGAAGCACGCCTTTGGAACTGCAACAGAAGGTGTCTATCTCCGGACTAGATCAGACGGAAAGCTCTTTAATCTCTCTAGATTGAGAGCGAAGACCAAAGTCCAGCTGAAATGCATGCGGGATTTCCTCTTCGCCGATGATGCAGCCATTGTTGCCCACTCTGCTCAAGACCTCCAACAACTCATGAATTGTTTTAGCAAGGCCTGCCAAGACTTTGGACTAACAATCAGCCTGAAGAAAACACAAGTCATGGGCCAGGGCGTGGACTCACCTCCCTCTATTACCATCTCCACACAAGAATTGGAGGTTGTTCATGACTTTGTGTACCTTGGCTCAACGATCTCTGACACTCTCTCGCTAGATGTCGAGCTGGATAAATGCATTGGCAAAGCAGCTACCATGTTCTCTAGACTCACGAAGAGAGTATGGCTCAATAAGAAGCTGACGACATATACCAAGATCCAGGTATATAGAGCCTGCGTCCTGAGCACACTCCTGTACTGCAGTGAGTCCTGGACCCTTTGTGCACGGCAGGAGAGGAAGCTGAACACCTTCCATATGCGTTGCCTCCGACGCATTTTTGATATCACCTGGCAGGACAAAGTTCCAAATAGAGTAGTCCTAGAACGAGCTGGAATCTTTAGGATGTATACATTACTGAAACAGCGACGTCTACGTTGGCTTGGGCATGTCGTGAGAATGGCTGATGGTCGGATTCCAAAAGATCTCCTGTATGGAGAATTAGTGGAGGGAAATTGCCCCAGAGGGAGACCACAGCTGCGATACAAGGACATCTGCAAGCGGGATCTGAAGGCCTTAGGAATGGACCTCAACAGATGGGAAACCCTGACATCGGAACGTTCAGCCTGGAGGCAGACGTTGCATCATGGCCTCTCCCATTTTGAAGAGACCCTTGTCCAGCAGACCGAGGCAAAGAGGCAGTCACGGAAGCAGCAAAATCAGGGAGCTGGACAGGGGACAGATTGTATTTGTCTTCAGTGTGGAAGGGATTGTCACTCTCGAATTGGCCTTCTCAGCCACACTAGACGCTGTTCCAAGTCCTCCATACAGAGCACGTTACCATAGTCTTTCGAGACTGAAGGATGCCTAATACTATGACACCTCAACCTAAGCACACACTGGAAGATGTAACTCTTCTACAGGAATGAAACATTTTCAAGATCTTAAACCCTAGTGCAAAAAATAACCTGAATGACAAAAACCAGCAAATGATGCAGGCTGTTCAGGCTGAGGTTCACATGGAGCTGCCTACTGTTCCTGCTCCACCATTGTCTCTTGCTCCTCACATAGACAATTGGCCAATGACAAGTAAATCGTGGTCCAACTGTACTCATAAGACCTGAGTGCCTGGTGATTTTACCATCTCAAAATCCTTTTCCGGCAACTGAACCCTCCATAAAGATTGTAATCCCTCCTGAGATTCAACTCAATGCACCATCAGATTTGGCAAAGTTGACCTTCTCTAATTTTGAAAAAAATATTATTCAGCTTCCTGAGCCTTCCAACGGTACGCTCAACAGTCCTAACCTTAATGATGTCCTTCTATTAACTGATACTGGCAAACAATTTAACCTTCCTTTGGATTTTGAGCCTACTAACTCAAAGGCAAAGGGAAAAAAACTGAAACCAGCTGCTCTGACGAGGGCTACAATGTCCAACCTCCCAACATACTGATGCCTACTCCATCAACACTCAAAGTTCTTGCAAAGTCGTTGACCCCACTACTATCAAAACCTCCTCCTAACTGTTCCACTTGCATGGAGCCACTGTTTGATTCCATTGTGATTCTGATGATTGACTATCCCCCACCCCACAAAGACTCTCTTCCCCTCTCTTTCCTTGTAAACTTATCTCTTGGAACATTGCTGGTTAGTGGAGGAAATAACGTGAATTAGATTTTGTTAACTATCTAAAAACCTTTGATATAATATTTCTCCAAGAGACCTGGACAACTAAAGAAATTGTTCTTTCAGGCTTTAATTCTTACACCTTACCTGCCTTCAGAACTAATAAAAAAGGCCGGTTTAAGGCGGGCTTATGTTGTCTGGTTAAGCCTGCACTTAGTGTCACATTTCTGCAGCTTCAGGCCAAGCCGCCACTAGCTCAGGCCTTTATGGCTAAGTGACCTAAGGGACAATTTATCTTGGTTAATCTCTATATCCCTCCCGCCCTAACCGGTTCTTCATTATCCACCACATGGTCAGACCTGAAGAATTACATTGACTCTCTAATCGCTGATCACCCATCCTCCTCACTTGTTTTAGCAGGTGATTTTAATGCCAGATTGGGCTCCAGCAATGATGCTCTATCTGCTCATATGATGTGGGGCTCTGATGCTTTAATACCACCTCCCTTTTTGGATTCTAGGACATCTAAAGACCCAACAATCAATCAGGTGGTGCATCATATGGTCAACCTCTGTTGTAGTTAAAATTTGAGAATTCTCAACGGATCTAGAATTAGCACTTATTCCGGTGAACCAACCTTTCTATCATCCAGGGGTATGAACGTGGTAGATTACATTTTAATCTCCCCTGACTTGCTTCCCAAATTTGTGAACTTTACGATTGGCTCTCGTTCTGAAAGTGACCATCAACCTGTTCTTCTATCCTTATTGTGGTGGCTTCCCTTCTTAACTAATACTATTACTCCCCCTGCCTTATATCATCATAAAATAGTCTGGTCAAATAAAACTAGGGATCTATATGACCAATGGACCAACTCTGCTGAAGTCAGGTGTCTCTTACTGGCAATCTCTCAAACTAGTTCTCCATTTGTTGCTATCCAGTCATATCAAGCAATGATAAAGTCCTTGAGCAGTCTTCAAACCCCTAAGTGTTTAGTAGATAACCACAATACTTTCTATAATTGGTTTGACAAAGAATGCTGGACTGCCAAAAAGAAATCTTAGTCTAATGTTCCGCTGCTTACGTGGTCAGGGCTCCTCTGATCTAGCTGCACTGTATTTTGAGGCAAAAAAAGAACTGCCAATCTCTCCTGAATGGGAAAAGACACACTTGTTCCCTAAGATAATGGGCCAGATTGATTCATGGTTCCCGTACCAGGAATACAAAGGAATTCTGGACATTGATATCTTTTACAACCCCTTCCTCAACCAATGCCGTAGAATTGGCCCCCAGTTTCTGAACAGGAGATCTTAGAACTTATTGCCTCCCTAAAATCAGGGAAGGCTCCGGGACCAGATGGGATCCTGGCTGATTTAATTAAAAACAATCCGCACTGGTGGGCGAAACCTCTGGCCCATCTTTTCACTCTAATTGACCATTTTGGTATTTTTCCTGATTCCTGGTTAACATCTATCATTATTCCAGTGTTTAAAAAGGGCAATCCAAGTATACCAGCTAATTACTAAATTATTAAATTTTGGCTTCAGTTACACTTTCAGAAATCTTCCCAATCCCTTTTGACTGATTATTAAGTGATCCCTTTATCTCCACATGGTACTCTTTTATTAATTCTAAAATCACTTCCTTGGGTATTAACCTGAACTCCCTGACAAATTGTGGAGAAACTCAACTTTACCATATTATCCACCAAAAAATTCGGGACATTGAACTTCAGACTCTGGCATCTGATTTGAATTTAATTTGCTCTCCTCATTTTTATGGTTTGCCCCATTTGTCTGAAACTGGTGCCAATTATTTCACCAATCTCATTAACCCACTGTGGTGCCAGGCATTTATGCTGGCCAGATTTAATATATTTCCCTCAGCTGTTCTTTCCGGGAGATATCGTAACATCCCCTTTAAGAACCGCTGATGTAAGCACTGCTTAGCGGAACTGGACTCAATTTTACATATTCTTCTTCACTGCCCTAAATTTAGCGAGCTCCATCAATTACTTAGCTCTGTTATTTCTGTCATGATCATGAATATGTGGTTTAAAACATGTAATGTGGATGGTTTATGTAGTCATGAGAAAATGTAAAATGGATTCAAAATGGTTCTGTGTGAAGTTGATTTTGAATGGTGGGAAGATTTTCTGAAGAGACGGTGAGAAAGTTTCTTCTGCCCAGCACGGCAAGGACAAGATAAGGAGTGAAGTCAAAACATTCCGTCATAATTGGGACCAAGATTAGAGGAGAAAACAGCACCTGGATTCTCTTGGGAACAGGAGGGTGGAACGAGATCAGACAGCCCTAAATCACGATTGGTTGACACCTCAAAAGATGAAGAAGAAGGGTGTGACTTAGTAGAAAAATGGAGATTTTGCCATGTGGAATGTAACTTAGTCCTTAGAGAGGCTTGGGATCCTTTTTTGCCTTTTCTCTTATCTTGGAGTAAGAGCTTAGGTATGTAGGGAATGAGAGAGAGAAAGAGGGGGGGCTTTATGCCTTTTGCCTGCCCTAAGAAAAAGCCTTGTTTTTAGAAGTCAGTTATTTTGACTTAGCTGAAACTTTTTATTCATTTAACTGCAATATTCTTTGGAAATGTAATCCATGCTTTGCTTATGCAACAAACTGAATATCTATAAAGACTTTATTTTTCAACAAAAAATTATTCTTAAAAATCCTTAAGAATGGTCTTTTGAACAGCAAGTCTGCTGAGCCTGCTTCCAGGGGGATTGGACGGTCACAAGATTGCTAGTATCAGAGTCCTATCTTTCTGAGCTTTAGTGAGCATTCAGGGACTACAAAGCCCAGATGCCTGTGCTTGTTAAGTGTAACTAAGTGCAGGAGTGAATCTTTCAGGCTAGACTCGTGGGAAAGGGTCTGTGATACGCCCTAGCTGAGGTGAATAGGACTCAACCCAGGTGAAAAGGGGTACTAAGACGCCTGGATGCTCCCTGGCCAATGAACAGTGCTCCCTAGAGGGAGGCTGGTTCGCGACAATTTCAAATTTCTCTGGCTCCCCTGAGAGCTTAATCCGAATGATGTTAGCAGATAAACAACCTGATTTGACTGAGCGTGTAGCTGAATATCTTGCTATTGTAATAAACTAGGCTGATTGTTTCAAGGAGCCATGACGTAACTTGACTATATTTATACTATTGCAGTGGAAAGGATAATCTTGATTGTACGGTTACTGGTTTTATTGCCAAAAAAGGTTTTTTGATTGATTTGATTGAATTGAAATAAGTAATTAAAAGTGGTATTCCTTCAAGTTTATTTCTTTGGAGTAACTTTTTTCCTTCAGGATGTTTCTCAAATTGTAACCATTTCCTTCTGCATCTGACGTGCCCAAAACAAAAATGATGGATAGGATTTATCTGTGTCCTTAACCTGTTTTATTCAGAGGATAGTATACCTGTGCTATTCTTTGTTCCTATGTGTCTTCATGCTTTGTATGTTTCCCATAATACATTTAGCAACATATACATATAGATACCCCCTTCATGGATTGCTGCCTTGTCGTGGAGAAGGGGCTTGGGTAATTCAGAGAAGCTATGGGCTATGCCGTGCAGGGACACCCAAGACGGACAGGTCATAGTGGAGAGCTCTGACTAAACGTGATCCACCTGGAGCAGGAACTGGCAAGACACTCCAGTATCTCTGTCAAGAAAACCCCATGAACAGAAACAAAAGGCTAAAAGATATGACGCTGGAAGATGAGCCCCTCAGGTCGGAAGGCATCCAACATGCTACTGAGGAAGTGCGGAGGACAAGTACAAGTAGCTCCAGAGCTAATGAAGTGGTTGGGCCAAAGCTGAAAGGACGCTCAGCTGCGGTCATGCCTGGAAGTGAAAGGAAAGTCCGATGCTGCAAAGAGGAATACTGCATAGGAACCTGGAATGTAAGATCTATGAACCTTGGTAAGCTGGATGTGGTCAAACAGGAGATGGCAAGAATAAACATTGACATCCTGGGCGTCAGTGAACTAAAATGGACGGGAATAGGGGAATTCAATTCAGACGATTATGATATCTACTATTGTGGGCAAGAATCCCATAGAAGAAATGGAGTAGCCCTCATAGTCAACAAAAGAGTGGGAAAAGCTGTACTGGGATACAATCTCAAAAATGATAGAATGATTTCAATACGAATCCAAGGCAGACCTTTCAACATCACAGTAATCCAAGTTTATGCACCAACCACCAATGCTGAAGAGGCCGAGATTGACCAATTCTATGAAGACTTACAACACCTTCTAGAACTGACACCAAAGAAAGATGTTCTTCTCATTATAGGGGACTGGAATGCTAAAGTAGGGAGTCAAGAGATAAAAGGAACAACAGGTAAGTTTGGCCTTGGAGTTCAAAACGAAGCAGGGCAAAGGCTAATAGATTTTTGTGAAGAGAACAAGCTGGTCATCACAAACACTCTTTTCCAACAACACAAGAGGCGACTCTACACATGGACATCACCAGATGGGCAATACCGAAATCAGATTGATTATATTCTCTGCAGCCAAAGATGGAGAAGCTCTATACAGTCAGGAAAAACAAGACCTGGAGCTGATTGTGGCTCTGATCATCAGCTTCTTATAGCAAAACTCAAGCTTAAACTGAAGAAAGTAGGAAAAACCACTGGGCTAGTCAGGTAGAATCTAAACCAAATCCCTTATGAATACACAGTGGAAGTGAAGAACAGATTTAAGGAATTCGATTTGGTGGCCAGAGTGCCTGAAGAACTATGGATGGAGGCTGGTAACATTGTACAGGAGGCAGCAACAAAAACCATCCCAAAGAAAAGGAAATGCAAGAAAGCAAAGTGGCTGTCCAACGAGGCCTTACAAATAGCAGAGAAGAGAAGGGAAACAAAATGCAAGGGAGATAGGGAAAGTTACAGAAAATGGAATGCAGACTTCCAAAGAATAGCAAGGAGAGACAAGAGGGCCTTCTTAAATGAACAGTGCAAAGAAATAGAGGAAAATAATAGAAAGGGAAAAACCAGAGATCTGTTCAAGAAAATTGGAGCTATTAAAGGAACATTTTGTGCAAAGATGGACATGATAAAGGACAAAAATGGTAGGGACCTCACAGAAGTAGAAGACACCAAGAAGAGGTGGCAAGAATACACAGAGGAATTATACCAGAAAGATCTGGATGTCCCGGACAACCCAGAGAGTGTGGTTGCTGACCTTGAGCCAGACATCCTGGAGAGTGAAGTCAAGTGGGCCGTAGAAAGCATGGCTAACAACAAGGCCAGTGGAGGTGATGGCATTCCAGTGGAACTATTTAAAATCTTAAAAGATGACACTGTTAAGGTGCTACACTCAATATGCCAGCAAGTTTGGAAAACTCAGCAGTGGCCAGAGGATTGGAAAAGATCAGTCTACATCCCAATCCCAAAGAAGGGCAGTGCCAAAGAATGCTCCAACTACCGTACAATTGCACTCATTTCACACGCTAGCAAGGTTATGCTCAAAATCCTACAAGGTAGGCTTCAGCAGTATGTAGACCGAGAACTCCCAGAAGTACAAGCTGGATTTCGAAGGGGCAGAGGAACTAGAGTCCAAATTGCTAACATTTGCTGGATTATAGAGAAAGTCAGAGAGTTCCAGAAAAACATCTACTTCTGCTTCATTGACTACGCAAAAGCCTTTGACTGTGTGGACCACAGCAAATTATGGCAAGTCACTAAAGAAACTGGCCCCATCACCTCCTGGCAAATAGAAGGGGAAGATATGGAGGCAGTGACAGATTTTACTTTCTTGGGCTCCGTGATCACTGCAGATGGTGACAGCAGCCACAAGATTAAAAGACGCCTGCTTCTTGGGAGGAAAGCAATGACAAACCTCGACAGCATCTTAAAAAGCAGAGACATCACCTTGCCGACAAAGGTCCACATACTCAAAGCTATGGTTTTTCCCTCGTGTCTTCCACTGCCTCCCGGAGTTGGGTCAAATTCATGTTGGTAGCTTTGATGACACTGTCCAACCATCTCGTCCTCTGTCGTCCCCTTCTTTTCTTGTCTTTACTCTTTCCCAACATCAGGGTCTTTTCCAGGGAGATTTCTCTTCTCATGAGATGGCCAAAGTATTGAAGCCTCAGCTTCAGGATCTGTCCTTCCAGTGAGCACTCCGGGTTGATTTCCTTGAGAATGGATAGGTTTGATCTCCTTGCAGTCCAGAGGACTCTCAAGAGTCGCCTCCAGCACCACAATTCAAAAGCATCAATTCTTCGGGGGGTCAGCCTTCTTTATCGTCCAGCTCTCACTTCCATACATCACTACTGGAAAAACCATAGCTTTGACTAATTGACTGTAAACCAGAACTCTGGAGTGAAACCAGAGATATCATCAGGGAAGAAATCAAAATTACAATACCTATAGGAGAAAGAAAAGAAACCCCAAAATAGATGACAGAAGAAACACTTAAAATTATTAAGGACAGATGAAAAGCAAATGTTGAATGACCAATGCGGAAACACACTATCTGACCAAGAGAAAACCAGGAGAAGGTGGAAACAGTATACAGAAGACCTGTACAGAAGGTAAAAAAGGATGACAGACTCCTTTGTAGAGGAATCCTAGGATGAAAAACCTGTAGTTCTAGAAAGTAAAGTGAAAGCTGCTCTGAATGCACTAAGTAGAAATAAGCCAGAGAGTTCCAGAAAAACATCTACTTCTGCTTCATTGACTACGCAAAAGCCTTTGACTGTGTGGACCACAACAAACTATGGCAAGTTCTTAAAGAAATGGGAGTGCCTGACCACCTTCTCTATCTCCTGAGAAATCTATATGTGGGACAGGAAGCAACAGTTAGAACTGGATATGGAACAACTGATTGGTTCAAAATTGGGAAAGGAGTACGACAAGGCTGTATATTATCTCCCTGCTTATTTAACTTATATGCAGAATACATCTTGCGAAAGGCAGGACTGGAGGAATCCCAAGCCAGAACTAAGATTGTCGGAAGAAATATCAACAATCTCAGATATGCAGATGATACCACTCTGATGGCAGAAAGTGAGGAGGAATTAAAGAACCTCTTAATGAGGGTGAAAGAGGAGAGCGCCAAAAATGGTCTGAAGCTCAACATCAAAAAAACTAAGATCATGGCCACTGGTCCCATCACCTCCTGGCAAATAGAAGGGGAAGATATGGAGGCAGTGACAGAGTTTACCTTCCTGGGCTCCACGATCACTGCAGATGGTGACAGCAGCCACGAAATTCAAAGACTCCTGCTTCTTGGGAGGAAAGCAATGACAAACCTAGACAGCATCTTAAAAAGCAGAGACATCACCTGGCTGACAAAGGTCCGCATAGTCAAAGCTATGTTTTTTCCAGTAGCGATGTATGGAAGTGAGGGCTGGACCATAAAGAAGGCTGACCGCCGAAGAATTGATGCTTTTGAATTGTGGTGCTGGAGGAGACTCTTGAGAGTCCCCTGGACTGCAAAGAGAACAAACCTATCCATTTTGAAGGAAATCAACCTTGAGTGCTCACTGGAAGGACAGATCCTGAAGCTGAGGCTCCAATACTTTGGCCATCTCATGAGAAGAGAAGACTCCCTGGAAAAGATCCTGATGTTGGGAAAGTGTGACGGCAAGAGGAGAAGGGGACGACAGAGGACAAGATGGTTGGACAGTGTCACCGAAGCTACCAAGATGAATTTGACCCACCTCTGGGAGGCAGTGGAAGACAGGAGGGCCTGGCGTGCTCTGGTCCATGGGGTCATGAAGAGTCGGACACGACTTAACGACTAAACAACAACAACAACAACATATAGGTACATTGTTTTTAATACATTTATATAATTACTAAATTCTAACACATATGGCTACATTTCGAAGTTACAGTGAGGAAGAATGTCTTCAAAGGTAGGGCAATTGTTGCAGAAGTGTGTTCTGAGCATGCCAGGAGTATAAAAATTAGCCTTTTCTCCATTTAAAAATGACATCATTCAAGTATTTTGAATTGAAAACCACTGAGTAGATATTCTCCAAATATAAAAAGGACATAAAGGAATTAATTTTCTTTTCATTAAGCAAAGGTAGATGTTCTAAAAATAAATACAATTTTGGCCCTTTTCTGGGGGGGGGGGGAAGGATTGCCAACATGTTCATGGGGGATTTGTTTGTTTTAAAATTTTACAAGTACTTGGCCAAACTACCTCACATTTGGCATGCAGAAAACCCACATTGTCTAATAATAGTCTGCCAAATTTGGTCCCAATCCTCAAAACTTACTAGAGAGTTTGTATCTAATGCCCCCCTTCAATAATGACTGTTAGAACTCTGTTTAAACTTTGCTGCATGACAAGAATAAAAAAATGAAACGTTGTCATGCACATGGGTTTCTGGTGTTATTCTTGTCAGATGACTATTATTGTTTGCTATCATTTTTATAGATATAACATTTACCGATGAATTGTGAGAAGATGAGCCTATTTATACATTGTAGGTGGATTCACTGACTAACTAATCACAATAAGAGGCTTATTTCTTGCAGAACAATTGGTCAAAGTAGTGACTGTATGTTTTGTCTACTATCTCTAATTCTGTACGAGTCAAAGATTTAGTTTTTTAAAGAAATGAAATCCTGCAGTTTGGACCAGCTCATGGTCTAATGCAGAGGTCGTCAACCTTTTTCCTACAGCAGACCGGCTGAGCCTCTGAGAGAGGCAGGGCGCCCCCTCACGCTCGTGCTCTCGGATGCATGCGCGAAGCTTTGGGGGAACGCGTGCATCAGAGGCATGAGCGCGCTCCCCCACCGCTTCACGCATGCGCAGGAGACAACATGGAAACATCGCCGGAGTGCTAACCGCCGTCATGCCGAGTTCAACCGACAGCCCCGAAGGCACCTTTCACTTCCCTACAGAAACAAGCAAGAGAGAGAAAAGGAGAAGGGCGACCTCCGCTGATGATGGGTCACAAAAGCAAAGGCCAAGAAAAGCCACCTTCTCGGTTCTCTTTCTCCACTTTCCCGTAAACAACCCACCCAGCAACGCGGGGCGAAGCCGTTCCTGTTCCACTCGGGAGCTTCCCTCAACTGACGGGATCCCAACATGGCCACGAATTCACCAGGGATCGAGGGAAAGTTTCCCTCGCACCGCCTCCGCCGACCCTCAGGCCGGCTTCCCCGCCAGGCTTGCTCAGCCTCCCAGTTTGGGCTTACTTACCCGTTGCGCCCCGAGCCCTTCCACTCCTCAGCCCGAGCGCTCTGCTTGGTCACAAGCCGAAGCGTGCCGTCCAGCTCCCTTTGAATTTCCCACGGAGGGTGGCGAGGAGCACCCCGGGCATGCTCAGCCTCCCAGCTCTGGGCCACCTCCGGCGCCTGCGCCATCGGCGCCGCCGGACCACGAAGACAGACCTCTCCCCCCCGCATGCACTCCCCTCCCCACAACTGCTTTGCGTGCGCAGGAGCATGTGAGAAGGGGTGAGGGAGCACTCACACCGGTGCTGGCATGCGTGTGTGTGCGCAAAGCAGCTGTGGGGAGGGGAGTGCGTGCGGGGGGGGAGAGGTCTGTCTTCACGGCCCGGTCGGGCTGAAGCCACGGACCGGCAATGGGCCGCGGACTGGGGGTTGACGACCTCTGGTCTAATGCACACTGAGTGGCATATCTAGATTTCAGGTTAAACCCAGACAACCACATAATATGTCATTTGCAACCCTAAGTGCAGCAAAAGAGATGGTGAAGTCCAGAAGTAGTATACACACTCTGTATTGGTTTGGATTGTAGATTTTAAAATGTCCTTCTACATAGAAAAGGATTATATCAGAAGAAAAACTAGTACAGCAATGAGAATACTTCTTGTTTAGTTTTCTCTCTCTTCTCCTGACTCTAAATCTAGTTTTTTACCTACCAAAAGTAGGCCTGTTGAATCAATGGGATATATGCAAGATTTCATTCTAAATCAGCAATAAATTCAGTGCCTCTAGAATGTTCTGCTTTCAAAGATCCCCCCTCCCCCAAACTATGGCATCATTCAAAATGTTACCACTGAAATCCTGTTTCTGGTCTCTATGATGCACCAGAGAATTCTTTGAATTTTCTCAGTATATTTGTTGCAATTTGACCTAGTTACTGCCACCTAACTTGAAAATACGTTGCCACAATTTTAGGAGTCAGTGTTTGTTAACTCACCCAGCTTCCACTTTGACAGAGATGTAGAACATTCCCAATTAGAATTTAGATGAATTTGGGGAGAGGATGTAATGCCCCCTTTAGAGATAATCCTTATTTGTCATTATTATCAGAGAGGTGACAAAGAATTTCTGTCCTTCTGAAATTAGGAATTACTTTGCATGTAATACTGCTTAGTAGAGATGGGGACAAATATAAAAATGGATTGGTTTTTTCAAAGAATATAGCTGATTCGTCATATATTCGTTGATCCATATTCATCAAATTTTAAGTCCCGACGAATACGGCTTGACAAATATTTCCCCGGTTTTATTTGTCGATCTGTCTATTCATCTATATTCGTTACCCTTTTGGGGGCCTCTCTATGCCATCTCTGAGCTTGCTGGATGGTGCCAATCAGAAGCTCTGGCCGATCAGGAGATCCTAGATTGGCATGTCATGGCTGCTGAAAGGGCTGTGGGGTGTAACTTTTACAGAGGCTTTATAAGCTTTTCCCCTGCATCCATTTCCCACTTCTGTTCTGATTTTCTCCAAAGTGAGAACAGTTGCTGTTGGCGTGTATGCTATATTGCTCTAGCTGTGGCTGTGGTTTCACTTCTGTGGCAGCAAAGCAAACACTTCTTTTTCTTTTTCTTTTCTTTTATTAGTACAACTTTACTGGGAATTTGGGGAGGGATTTCTAGCATTTCAGTTAGCTTAGGCTACTTATTTTTTGGAGTCTTGTGTTCACAGTGAGTGGGTGGGGGAATTTGCTGTGTGACTGTGTGGAATCCCTTCCCCCAAAATTTATTTCCTTCCTATTCTGAGTGTGTGTGTCTCTTATGAGACTTAGTTGGCAGGGCTTTAAGTTTAAAAGTTTTATTTTTGGAGGCTTGTGGTTGTGTCTTCTTCAGGCACAGTGAGGGGGGATCCCTTTCCCCAACAAGATTTAATTCCTGGTTGTGTGTGTGTCTCTGAGATTTTAAGTTAACTTAACACTTACTAATTTTTGGAGGCTTGTGTTCAGCCACAGTGGATGGGGGGTAATTTGGTGTATGACTGTGTGCCTTTCCCCAACAACATTTAATTCCCTGAGTGGTTGTGTAGTGTTGTGTGTGTGTCTCTCAGAGACTTGGCAGGGCTTTGCTTTAAGTTTAAAAACTTAGTTATTTTGGGAGGCTTGTGTTCAAAATTCATTCTTATTTCATTACACTGGAGGGGCTTTGTTTAGGCAGGTCACATTTTAGTTAAACAAACAATTAGTCCACCACTCCCCAGTCCCCACCATCATTTAAAAAATAAAATTTACACTCTCTCTAACCCTCTCTATTAGTTTCCTTCCCCATCGCTTTATTATTTGTTTAGTTGGTTTGGCAGGCAGGTATAAAGGCAGTAGAAAATGAAGGGAAGTCTCCACCACGGGGAATCGAAGGGGAAGAAGCCTGTGAAGCTACATAGGCTAGGCAGTGGCACCGCCACCACCATTCCTTCTCCGGTGGCCTTGCAAGCAGGCATGGAAGAAAAGCTTCCAGAGGTGCCCAAAGAACTGCCGCTCCTCTTCCTAGAGGAATCTGAGGAGTTACTGATTTCCAAAGATCCCCAGTCTGAGTCAGAACCAGTAACGGCAGGGCAGGCTTCACAAACCCCCCACCCCTGTCCCCAGAGTCATTTCTTCCCTCCTCACAGACCAGCAGCACCACTGGGACACAGAGTTCTTCCCAAGCCAGCAGCAGTCAGGGGCAGGCAGTGGGTCGTCGTTTTGGCAAACATGATGGAGGGGCCATGTGGGATCATTTCACAGTGAAGGCATCTGTTCTCCACCGCCCTCCGCCAACATCAGGAGAGGCACCACCCAAGGCTCCTGTCTGCGGAAGGCACTTTGTCACCGCCGTCTGGGGGAGGGAGGAGAGCAGCTCCAGGGGGAGATTTGGGGAGGCAGAAGGAGGCGCCTCCTTCCAAAAGGACAGCCACAGGGGTTTCTGGGGCCAGGAGCATGAGGCAGGCCATGCTCCGTGAAGTGGCATCCGTTGGATCTGCAATGATCCTCAGCCGGCAGTTGAAGGGCAAGGCCCAGGAGGCAGCCACTCATCGCTGAGATGATTGCCCTGCTCGGACTTCCACTGTTCACCGTGGAAGCCCCAGCCTTCCACCGGTTGCTGCATTTTTTTGCCCCCTGGTACGACCTCCCCTCACAGAGAACCCTCAGTTCTAGAGTACTGCCCTCGCTCTATGGCTCTGTGAGGGAGGTGGTCTGTGACCATCTTTCATGGGTACAGGAGCATAAGGTGCACTTCACGGCGGACCTGTGGAGTGGAGGTCAGCATAGCTAACCTCTCGCTCAGAGCCCACTGGTGGCAGCCAGAGGACCTGAGGAGTGGCAGGGCATTTGTGACAGGGCCACAGGGGGAGGCCCTTGTCCTGCCCCCAGGCTACAGGTCCGTTCTGCTGCAGGCACGGCACATGGAAGCTCAGGTGACGGGGAGGAACATCGCTGATGAATTCCTGTCCACGCTGCAGGAGTGGGCAGTGGAGGGGGAGATCATCCGTGGCCACATGGTCATGGACGCTAGGCGGAACATGTTGGCGGCATTGAACGCAGTGGGCTTTGAGGGTATTGTATGCATGGCGCACAAATTACACCTTGTGGTGTGCGATGCCCTTGGCCTGGGCAGCCACATCAAGCCCGAGTGGGACACAGGCACCTGGGAGACGCGGGCACTCTTGGAGAAATGCCACCAACGGGTGGGCCACTTCTCCTGCAGCCTGAAAGCTGCCCGCTTGCTGCGTGAGAGGCAGGAGGAGTTGGGTCAGGAGACCCACGTTCTCCTGACAGACCTGCCCACCAGGTGGAACTCCACCCACACCATGGTGTCCCGCCTGGTGGAGCAGAAGGCCGTTTTGGAGGACACCATGTCCTCCATGCCCATTCTGCCCGGGGGGGAGAGAGGTGGGCATCAGTGCCACGGATTGGCTGGCTCTCTCCCAGATGGTGGAGGTGCTCAAGCCTTTCCAGGAAACCACTGACTTCTTGTGTGGCTATACGGTGAGCCTGGGGCAGGTCATCCCCCTGATTCATGCCCTTGATCGATCCCTGGAGGCTGCTGCGGCACCAGGATCCTCCCTCTTTCCATGGACCAGGGCTTTGGTGAAGAGGTTGCAGGCAGGCGTGCAGAAGTGACTCCATCCTGTCTACAGGGACAGAGCTTACCACATGGCCTGCCTTTGTGATCCTCGAATCAAGGGGGGCTTGGCAGCACGCACCTCAGACCTCAAGGAGTGGAGAATGGAGCTCTCCACTGAGGTCCACAGGGCATTGGGGGCACGACGCTTGCATGGGGAGAGGGGAACGTCAGGCCACGAGTCAGAGAAGGGGCAGGGTGGTTTGCCGGAGCCACAGGGAAGGACTTCAGCTGGTGAAGGCCCCAGTCACCATTACTGGAGCTCTGTGGTGACCTGGGCAATTGCTGCAGAAGAAAGACAGGCAGCTGAGGAGGATTTGGCAGAGATGATGGTGCAGGAATATCTGGCTGAGCCCCCCCCCCCAGCCGCCTCAGTCAGATCCCCTCTATTTCTTGGCTAGGAAAGTGGTCATATGGCCAGAGTTGTCCAATGTGGCCATGGACCTCCTTTCCATCCCCCCCATCAGCATCCAGAGTGAGCGCGTGTTTTCTCATCTCAGAGACATACTCCAACCACGCCACTCACGTTTGGATTCCGTTACGGTGGAGAGACTGTCGTTCATCAAGGTGAACCTTCCCTTGTTGCGGTTCCCCTCAAGGAACCCAAAGAGGTAAGGTTCCAATGACAGTCTCTCCCTTACCACACCACCTTCCTGCCTGCGCTTGCTTCTCTGCCCACCCGCCTGCCCACCTGTCCACCAGCCAGACCTCCTGGAAAAAAAAAGACCTGCCTACTTGCCTGCCAGCCTGTAAACCTTCCCCTCAGCCAGAAGTCCAGCTGCCAATTCCAGTCACCTCATCGGGCCAAGTTCTTAAAAAGTCCTGCCTGCTGTTGAACCAGTCACCTCCTCGGGTCAAGTCCTGCCTGCTGAATCCAGTTGTCCCATCGGCCCAAGTTCTGAAGAAGTCCTGCCTGCTTTTGATTCCTGTTGCCTTCTTGGGCCAAGTCCTGCCTGCTGAGTCCAGTTGGCTTTGGGCCAAGTTCTGACCAAGTCCTGCCTGCTGAGTCCAGTTGCCTCATCAGGCCAAGTCTTGCCTGCTGAGTCCAGTCGACTCATCGGGCCAGGTTCTGTAGAAGCCCTGCCTGCTGAGTCCAGTCACCTCATCGGGCCAAGTTCTGACCAAGTCCTGCCTGCTGCCAAGGAGGTCCATGGCCACATTGGACAACTCTGGCCATATGACCACTTTCCTAGTCCAGCAGCCCCTTCCAGCCTCCTCGGGCTATATTTCAAAGTCCTGCCTGCTGAGTCCAGTCATCTCATCACGCCAAGTTCTGACAAAGTCCTGCCCACCTGACGTGCTGAGTCCAGTTGGCTCATTGGGTCAAGTTCTTTCCAAGTCCTGCCTGCCTGCCTGCTGAGTCCAGTCGCCTCATTGGGCCAAGTTCTTTCCAAGTCCTGCCTGCTGAGTCCAGTTGGTCCCGATGGGGCCAAAAAGCCTGCTTTGCTGCCAACTACCTCAGTCCCCAAAATTTAATTCCTCAGTGGTTGTGTGTGTGTCTCTACTGCCTCAGTAGTTTGGCAGAAGCTGGGACAAGCAACGGGACGTAGCTCACCCCGTTGTACGGATTTGAACTGCTGACCTTCCGATCGACAAGCCCAGCGGCTCAGCAGTTTAACCCGCAGCGCCATGGTCTACTTTGCTGCCAACTACCTCAGTGCCCAATGGGGCCAAAAAGCCTGCTTTGCTGCCATGTCTGTGCCTCAGTGCCCGATGGGGCAACAGTCTACTTTGCTGCCATGTCTGTGCCTCAGTGCCCGATGGGACCAAAAAGCCTGCTTTGCTGCCATGTCTGTGCCTCAGTGCCCGATGGGGCAACAGTCTACTTTGCTGCCATGTGCCTCAGTGCCCGATGGGGCCAAAAAGCATACACAGACAGCAATCTTACAGTGTGCTCCCTCCTTACATGTGCTGTGTGTGACATGTCCCTCCCTATCTGCAGGATCAGTATCCGGTGATTCATTTATTCTGCTCTCCTGCATGAGAAAAAAAATGAAACATCCAACAAATACGTATTTATATGTATTTCCAGAGTGTATTTTCCAGAACTGATGTGGCAGGGGCACCCCGACCCCAAGTCCTGCTCCTGTTGATTCCAGTCACCTCCTCGGGCCATGTTCTCAAGTCCGGCAGCCCATTCCAGCTTCCTCAGGCTAATTCTCAAATGCTGCTTGCTGATTCTGGCACAGCGACCCGATGCCAACATGGCTGGGGTATACTCTAAGGGCTACATTAAGTCCTGCCTGGTGAGTCCAGTCGCCTCATCAGGCCAAGTTCTTTCCAAGGCCTGGTCTAGGTTCAAAGCTGCCGGCTGATTCCAGCGCAGCGACCCAACCCGACCTGGGCTCCCCCGATGCCAACATGGCCGGGTCGTACTCTAAGGGCTACATCAAGGCCTGCCTGGTGAGTCCAGTCACCTCATCAGGCCAAATTCTTTCCAAGGCCTGGTCTGGGTTCAAAGCTGCCAGCTGATTCCGGCGCTGATTCCAACCCAACCTGGGTGCCCCCGATGCCAACATGGCAGGGGCATAGTCCTGCCTGATGATTCCAGCCTCCTACCCTTTCGGGTGCCCCAATGGCAACATAGCTGGGGCAGCCCCACCGAAACCTGTCCGGGCGCCCCGATGCCAATATGGCCGGGGCGACCCCACCCAAACCTGTCCGGGCATCCCCATGCCAACATGACTGGGGTGATCCAAGCCCTTCCTGGCAGCCAAAAATAGCATATTTTAATAACATAAATAATTAGTTCTTTTTGGAGGCTTGTGTTTCAAATGCCACCTTGATGGCAAATGCCACCCTCTTGCTCATCAATGTTGAAGGTTTCTGCCAGTACACACCCAATGGGCAAAGCCTACTTTGCTGCCAATTGCCTCAGTGCCCGATGCCTATTAAGACATGCTTTCTTGCCTACTTTGCTGCCATGTGCCTCAGTGCCTGATGGGGCCAAAAAGCCTGCTTTGCTGCCATGTGCCTCAGTGCCTGATGGGGCCAAAAAGCCTACTTTGCTGCCAACTGCCTCAGTGCCCGGTGGGGCCATGGTCTACTTTGCTGCCAAGTGCCTCAGTGCCCAATGAGGCCAAAAAGCCTACTTTGCTGCCAAGCTGGGGGCAAACTCTACTTCACTAGCAAATGTGATGTTGCTGAAGACAAACTCAATGCATCATGCCTCTGTGTGCCTGCCAGAGACAATCCAAGCTACCTCAGTGCCAAAGATCTCTCATTCTGCTGCGGCCAAATATAACTCCCTCAGTGCCATGGGCTTCTGTGCCGCACGGTAAACTATCCTAGGGGGACCCAATTTGTGGGTGAATAACTCTGATGTCTGATATCTAATCTTCACCAAACTTGGCAGGCATGTTGGGGAAAGACATAGGAATCTTCGGTGTGATTCTGGATTCTCTAAGTACCTAGGGGGAGCTTTCCTGGGGGTGTCCTCCTTGTGACTATATAACTCAGGGGTCCATTACCCAATGTTCACCAAACTTTTTTAACTTGTAGGAAACCGTCTGAGGAAGCTTCCTTGCAAATGTGGTGTCTCTAGGTACTTTGGGGGCAGTTTTATATCCTTTTAAAGCAAAGGTGAATTGACAAATTGATTCATCAATTTGTCGATGATTATTCATAAATTTGTATTCATTGAACCGTTAACCTTGATTAATCATGAATCAAAATGAATCACCATTTTTTTTATTCATCCCCATCTCTACTGCTTAGCAAGCCAGAATAGCAACAGCATGCACTCTTGAGCTCCCTGCAATGGTAAATTGTACAAAAATATAAAGAGGAACACGGAAAACCATTCCTGTATCTGCTTCTTTTTGGAATGATATCCAGCAGCTGACTTGAACAAATGCGGAGGTCACAATTTTTATCTGACATCGCTCTCAACCATTATCTTTTCTCCAACCACAATTTTCAGCAACCATTAGTTAAGCATATGCTCTTTCATACTTATTCCATTGGGCTATTAGGTATACTAGCATGAACCTCCCCATGATAACACAGACAATATGTTGGAGAAGTAAGTCATGAACTTATATATCCTTTGCACAGAAGCCAAACATATGGCAACCACCTGCAAAGACTGGGACTCAACAGAGAGAAATATGTTCAGCTACTGCAACAAGATATTTTAAAAAATATTACAGTTACCTTCTGGCTTATAAAAGTATTCAATGTAATGTCCTACATAATATAGTTTGTCCATTTCCCATGAATTTGTTGTAACTTTCTTAAGACATCAAAGGAACTGTTTGCTGTAGTTTGTGTTGTTTCTTCTGTGCTATGTTACCAATACAACTAAAGAGGATATTAATATTGCCTTTCGTGGTAAATTCTGAAAAGCAAGGAAAATGCTGCTTCTTTTCTCAAACCCACTGTTCATTCATTCATTTTCTATAAACTCTGACTTTCTGCTAGTAAAGAGACCCAAAGCAGATTGCAAAATATTTAAAAGACAAATGTTAAATAAGAAATGACAATATGAAAAAGACAATTATGCATATTACATTTTAAAACTATGTAACAAAAACAGCTTAAAATCATTTACAGGTACATAAAAAATGTAAAAGATGCAACATCTCCCTTTAAAAACCAGTATCTTGAGAAGCAGTTATTTATTAAAAGGGGAGTGGAGTGGAGTTCCACAGCCTGGCAGCAGCCACTGAAAAAGCCCTCCTTTGTGTCTTCTCCAGGTCATATATAAGGGTGGCAGGACCAAGAGAAATGCCTCCTTTTAAGATCTTAAAATTTTGAGAAACTCATGCGAAACTCATGCAGTCTTTGCCCCCCCCCCAATCCTGGAATAATGAGGCAAGATGCAAGTGATGGGTTAAACTAGGGCCACACTTTATTAATATTAACCAAATTATTAACTTCAGAGTACAACCAAAAGAGGGGCCTGCCGTAGTTCGGATTCAGTTTTGTAGCAGAGGTCTCACCGGACTCCTTCTTTCTGAAGGGTGAGTCCCATGCCCCGAGGTCAAGCAGTCCTAAAGACAGTGCGGCCCCAGCCAGCCCTAATCTGACCACCCCTCGGCCTTAAGCCCCCTGTCTCTTGGCGGCTGTTGGCCTGCAGGTGGCTCCAGCCCATTCTCCCTCCCACACTGTAATTGCACGATCCACAGTGCTGGGAGTTTGGATGGGCTATAATGTCCTCTGTGCTCCAAGGGGAACTCACTGATCCATCTGCATTCCACACGACCTGCCATGGCAATAGGACTAGCCTAGCTATGCCTGTCACCAATCCACCAATCTCCTCACACAGGCCCTTCTGCCCATCTTTCAATTAGCTCCATATCTAAATCAGACAAATGTACCCCATCTACCCTAAAATACACCAACCTGCCCAAATGGATATCCTGGTGCCAATTACTGATCCCAAGTCCTTCAAACAACCCTACACACCTCTACGCTTCCTCTCTGCTGTGCTCCATTAATACCCTATAAGGGGCACTTCCACAACTGCCAGGTATTCTTGTTGTCCACACAACTCTCGCTGATGGATGCTCACTCTTCCTACCCATTTGTCATGCAGACAATCAAGTATTACAACTTGCCGCATGGTTTGGCCAAGTCACAACTGCCCAGTTGTACCACAGATATATTGGGGGATCAACACGAAGTACCATGGGACACAGTTCCAATGAACTCATCCCATAGCATACCTCTCCGTCCCCTCCACTCCGGCAGGCTGATGCCTCAGATCAAATTAGGTCCACAGGCCATTCTGGCCACACAACCGGATGCCACATAGATGAAGCTCTGTCCAATCTGCAGGATCCACAGCCGCCTCCTGACAATCCGTGTACTTGTAAACCAAAACAAACCAAGCCAGCAAGCGGCCTAGAATGCAGGCGCACATGGACATGCCAGCAGTAGTTACTTGAGAGCCAATGGCCTGTCCTCTTAGTGAGTAGAACCATAACCCAGGGCTGGAGCAGTCATGGCTGCACCTATTTGGAAGGATTGTGTTGAAAGGGACAACCCTGAATTCTCACTTCTTGAAGTGCTGAGTCTGTCGGTTTCCTAAATTGATATTTGGTCAATGGAAGGCTATCCTCGAGGCAAAAGAAATATCCGTGGTATTCACCCCATGATGCGAGGTAGCCCTTCACTGCCTGAATGGAAGATATCTCTTCTATGGACCAGGGACCCACAGAAGTACTGGCTCCTTCCCTGTGCTGATTTGACTTGAATTCCCAGGTGTGTAGGTCGACTATATTGCCAAGCAGCAATATACCTTCCTCTGCAGCGCTGTCTGTAGATTATCTCCCCTGCCCGTAGCTACAGTTTAGCTGAACATAGGAGCTCCCAATTGTGGGCGGTATAATGCCACTTCAACTGTCCCTGCAGATGCTTTCCCACTGTTGATTAAACTTTGCTAAAATTAAGGCCATGGTAGGCACTTGGCTATCGGTCCCTCGCCCTCTCTCAACATTTTGTTATGCGAAAATAAGACATCAAGTCAGAATAACCCTGGTGAATTTTTTCTTTTCTTTTCTTTTTCTTTTTCTTTTTGAATGTACCATGTAAGTGCCCCTTCCTATAGTAAACTGCCAATTCCTGTAAGTGTCACAGAGGAGCTGTCCAAGTCTGCTCCAGACCCTCTGTAATTCGAAATTCCTAGAAATCTGTACTCACGACCAAATATACGTTGTGAATTCTCAGGGCCATTGCCAGCCTTATCACGCAGTTGGCCTCATTCCACCAATTGCCAAACCTCAGGAGACAGAGTCTCAGGGCTCACACTGGCTCCTGGAGCAAGAACCCTGAACCATCCTATCTATTGATGGGACAGGACATCAGCGATGCTGTCCTTCTGCTCCCAGATACGCTGCACCTGCATAACATTGTTAAATTGCAGGGCTTGCAAAGTGAACGCCCACACTAGCCACATCACCCGTTCTGATTGCAAAGTGGGTTGTCAGTGCATGGAAAACGACAAGGTTGTCACAGAAGTAGTGCACAACTGAATTGACCCCATCCTGTGCTTGCAGTCAGAGTGTTCCTAAAGGTGTGTGTGGGAGAACCCTCCAAGAATGTCAGGTCTCGAGTGAAACCCATCCTATGTCTAGCCCCAAGCCACACACCTGCACACCACCATCCTTAAAATAAATTCTGTAGCTCGATGAATCTGCTGAATCAATTTGCACCAGGGGATCTGCCCTGCAAAAAGAAAACCATTGGAACTACCCAGGAGTGAATCCAAGCCTGCTAGTCCTGGCACTTGCCTACCTTACCCTTATCCTATGAAACGGTCTTTGTAGACCACACATGGCCTCACTCAGCTTCTAAAGGAAAGCTTTGTCTGGCGCCACAACCTGCCACACAAAATTGAGGTGCCTGACTATTTCCTGCAATTCCATGAGCGTTGCTTTCTTCCTACCTATGAGGATACCCACTCACTCCCTGAAACCCTACCAGTTTTTTGGCTGGTAGCCCACATGCCAGGAACTGTGTGCTCAATATATTCATGAGAAAAGTCAAAAGGAAATGGGACCCTCAATGTTTTCCTCTGCCAGTGGGAGCCCCTGCTGCTGGGCCATTGATTGGAAAATTTCTGAGAGCAGCTGGCACTGTAACAGCCCCTTTCATCACAGAAAAGGACATCATCAAAAAGATCAGCAGTGATCTTGACCCTGCCCTTTGAGGTGCCACTCCAACTGAACTGAACAGTCGAACGTAAAAGAGGATACGGGGCAACCCATAGGAAGAGCCCCGTTGATGTAAATGCCCTAAGAAGAGAAACCTAGGAAGTCAAAATCCTTTAAAGGACTGGTAGAAGGCAAATGCTGACTTCATGTCCCACTTCTCCAATTCTGCTCTGAAACTTTTTTGTTTAACATAATTAATTATTATGTCTTCCATGCCCTGCACGGAGTGAAAATAGTCTGCCTGTGGCCTTATATACTACCATTCCCATGATTTTAAATCCAAACTGAAAACCTTGCAATATGCATATTGCTCCTCCTTTTAGGGTAGTGGGGAGGGGCTGCCATTGGATTCATTGCTCCAACTGGGCACTTTACTTCTAAATAGGTCTAAACCCTAAATAGTTGGGCTGGCTTGTTGTCCCCACAGACAGTGCACTCTTGCTTGTGTCGACCACATGTCTTCAAGAATGGACTCCCCACAGAGCAGTCCAGAATGAACCACCTGCCCTGTCATTACACCAGGAGTATAAGCTTGCCCATCTCTCAAATCAGTGCTGCTATTAAATCCATCCCCCCACATGGGGTATGCTTGTGCCATATACTGAAGCAAAGGCTGGACTGCAGTGCATCCCAGTGCCAATTTGAGTGGCAGACACCCTTGACAAAAGGCTTCCTCAAACAAAAGCCATGCATGGCTAGGATAGTCCATGTTCCCTGGAAATTAAATTTTACTATTTTACTAACCACTCACCCTCCAAAGAAGGAAACCAGGTAGCCAGTTGCCCCAAGAGCATTCCAGGTAATGCCTTCTGTGTCTCACCCTATCTTATTCATCCTCCTTTTCTAGGTCCTTGTTATTGACTTCCCTATTCAGTAATTTGAACATCTATGTAATCCCCTTTTCAGATCCGCTCTTGGTTGGCGGCATCACCTGAATCCCTATTGGCAAGACATAGTCCCAACAAGACCGGACCTTCATTGGAACTGGGTTGCTTCCCACATCAGGAACAGAAGGATGCAGCCATATACCAAGTCCAGATGTATTTTCTGCTTCTGCAAGAAGGTACCTGTGGGTAACGTGTGGTTGAACCCCCGTTGTCAACCCACAGACAATTATCTGATCTGAAGGCACCCCTAGGCCACAATACCAAGATGTAATGTTGAAATGGGGTATAGCTGTATCTGTTAAGAGTTGCACAGCAAATGTTGTTATGTTGTTTGAGATTTTCTTCAGTAATCTCCAAAAAGAGAGCAAAAACAAAGACTCTGGACACAGGAGACGTTCCCTTCACCAAGAGTGTATTTACAAATATACATATGTCGCACCTCAGAACTGGCAAATTCACGGTTCCTTCCAACAAAGTGACTAGCTGCTCCTCCATACATATGCTTAGTCAGCACCTTGCTTATATATTATAGTCTGATGCAATAGTGACACAGCATATTGAACTCTGCACATGTGCAGCAGTGTCACATGACTTTCACTCTGGCTAACTGCCAACCTGAGTGACTCAGCTTTTTCTGGTTTCCCACAAACCACCAAGGCAATTCCATATTGTATTTTATACAAGATACTGACAGTATCACATCACAATACTGCCAGTCCTGCCACACCTGGAACCCGCTGGTCCAAACCAACCAGCTGGGTTCTGGCCATCATTTGTCCTGGTGTCCTCAGAGAATTATGCTGTCTAACCTCTAACAGCATAAAACAAGACATACTCTCATTATCCAGAGCCAACAGATTTGCTCACTTATGACCTTTAAAACAATAACCCTAAAACTGCGGAGCTGATCTACCCATCAGCTCAGATTCCTAGCCTGAGCCTCACACTTTGCTCCCATTCAGTAATTAGAATCCAATACTAGCCAACTCTTCTTGTCAGAGGATAATCAAGGTGGCGGGGTTGCAGGTCCCACTTGGTGGGCTTCTTTCATGTACTGTTACCTTGCCCCATTTTGGGACCGTTAGTTACTAGTCACGAGGAGCAATAGCCAACCTCTCCTCACTGTTCCCTGGGCACTGAGGTCCATTACCCCACTTGGATGTCTTCTGCATGCTTAAAAGTCAGTGAATGCAGCCAGCTGCCTTCTCTGAGACTTGAACTCAGGACCTTCAGATTATGAGACTGATGCACTGTCAACTGTGCTAAGGAGGCTGCGCTGCTTACACTGGGTTCTCTATGTATTTATGTTTTTACTTGCTTGCTTGTTGGTTGCTTGGTTGCTTTCTTGGTTGCTTACTTACTATATCCTGTTTCACATTCCCCTTTTATCTTTGAGTAAGGGCTCCCAGCACTTCCTGGTGCTCCTGATACCTAGGAAAGCTGAAACTATATTTTAAGATTGATTAATGAATTAGTAACTGACAGTACATTCAGAGGAAAACCAGGCCTCGGGAGAATTCGACCCTGAAACATTCACAGATAACCCTTAGCAGAGAAGAACACAGGCCTCAGATAAACTAGGCCCAGACAACACATAGACATACCGAAAGATAAGAGGAATTGATACTCTTTTCCCCAGACATTTAGGCACTTCCTGAGCATAAGCAAAAGTCACATGAGCACACGATCTGCATATCTATAGGGAACCAATAGATCTGCGTAATTGACATCACTACCCAATGAGGAACTGGATCCAAAGTTGGGATACAAATGACCAATAGAATTGTAGTACTTTAATGACTCTTTGTTTGTATCATATAAAACATCTGTACACTGTATTCTGGGGGTCTTTCTCTGCTTTTAAGAGAAGTCCCAGCTGACCTTTTCTTTGCTGCTATTCAAATAAAATTGGGCCTTTGGTTCAGCTGTTGCGTCTATGCCTGATTCCTTGCCAGAGAATCTTAGAACCCAAAGTTGACCGGTAACACTCCCTCTAAATTGTTTGTCTGTTTGTTTGCCTTCAATTGTCCCCTGCTCTGAGTGGGGGGGGGCAGCTCGTGGAAGCTACTATAACCCCCTCCCCATTAGCAATGCTATAAATTAATCAAAATTTTATATATATACACAAATACACACATACACATATATACAAATACACATGTAACCCTTATGTGTGTGTGTGCATGTACACACACACACACAGAGAGAGAGAGCAGACATAAACACACACAAACACCTTGTTCCTTTCTTTTTCTTTCTTTCTTTCTTTCTTTCTTTCTTTCTTTCTCCATCCCTCCCTCCTTCCCCCTCTCTCTCTTTTTAAAATCTGATTCATATTGAGACTAAAGGGGCTAAGGTAGAAGTCACCCACCACCTGCAGAGGCATTCCCTCCTGTTCTCCCTAAAGCCAAGGGGGAGTGCCCTCTGCTACGAGGTAGGTGCCACCGTTGCCCAGGCAATTGCGCACACTCGCACTCTAGCCCACTTCTGTTTTCTTTCTTCCTGTCTTTCTTTCTATTCCTTCCTTCTATTTTTTTTAAACAAGTAAAATAAACCTTAAAGTTAAGCAACTCCTCCAGTAATCTGAAAATTAAAGTACTGCATGAGACGGGCAGAAAACGAGCCCATCTCTTGCACTAGCAAACCTCGAAAGAGGCTGATGTAGGGGAGAAGCAGCTGTAAATAACTTGCTCCTTCCCCCTCCCCATGTAGCGCTTACAGAACAAAACCAGCACATTCAATTGTACCTGAAAACTGAACAGTAAAGCTGTTGGAACAAGGAATTTTGGTTCTTCCTATTCCCAGCCACATTAGTCAACAGTCTAGCTGCAGCATCTTGAACCTATTGAAATTTCCAGACACTTTCCAAAAGCAGCCCCATGTAGGGTACATTACAAGAATCTAAAAGGGATGTAACTGAGGCATGTGTTACCATGGCTAGACTGGATATCTCAGGAACCAGATGTAGCTAGTACACTACTCTCCATCATGCAAATGTATTCTGGATATCTCCAAAACCTAGACATTCAGGTTCAGGGATGAATCCAGGAATACGCCCAAGCTACAAACTTGCATTTTCATTGGGAGTGTAACCCCATCCAACATGGGCTGAGTGCCTGTTTCCTTATCTTCCATTGTACTGACCAGGATCACTCCTATCTGTATGCACTAAGCTTCAGTTTATTTACTTTCATCTTGTCTGTTACTAAAACAAGACACTGGTTTAGAACCAAAACCGTCTCCTTTGATTTGGCAGGGAAGGAGATATATAATTTGGTATAATTCATACTAAACCATGAACTCTGGATAATCTGTCCCAACAGTTTTACGTATATGTTAGATAGCATGTGGGATAGACCTTTTATTTATTTATTTATATCAGAAACACCACAGTATAATTAATAAATTTATCAGATAATTTACACTAATAGTTAGCAATATCAAGAGCATTTGAGACAGCTAACATAATGACCTCTCCGCTATTATGCTGAGTCATAATGGCAGGGAGGCTTTGCCCTCCCGCCCAGAAAGGCAGTGTCATGGTTGAACGATGCCACTTCCGAGGGGAGGAGGGTCGGAGGCTTGATAAGCCTCCATCATCCTAGCTCTGCCTCTTTGCTGTTTTTCTCGGCAAAGAGGCGAGCTGTGAAGCCGAGCGAGGAAAAGCTTTTGATTTCCCCGCCTCAGCTTATCTCCATGTTGGGTAGCCCTTTAGCGCTACCCAGCTGTTCCTATTTCTTTAATTTTGTTAAAATTAGAATTTATTTCATTATTTTTGAAGACTTCTGGTCAATTCTGGATTCTCCAGCGTTGGATTGGGGTCGCTCATCGGCGCGACCCGGCCGGTTTCCTCTTTTAATTATCTAATTGGTTGTTTCCTTTTTATTTTTATTTATTTATATTTTTTAATAATTTTTTATTATTTTTATAACACATACAAACATACAAAACAGACAAAAACATATAGAACAAACAAAAATATATAAGCGGGGAGGCATTTTCCATACAATCTTATCCATTAAATGATTCTGACTGCATCAACCTTATTGCCCTACTAATATATTTAAACCATACTATATTTACCATTTCATATCCATATGTGTCTATGCCTACATATATTTCATGTCAGTGTTTCAAATATCTAGTTCAATATATAGCATCCTGAATTTATAGTAATTAATTTCTATAGATTCTTTCTCTTGCATTCTTATCTATCCAATTATATATCAGGGTATCAATGCTTTACAATCATCAAAAATCAACATTTCAAAAAACAAAAAGATGTATCTATCTAGCCTTAACTGCATAATCATGTTGTAGTTCTTATATGCTTAATATGCTTCCTTTTTAGATTAGCATTGTTTTATATCTGTTAAAACTGGTTGGGGGGTCATTGGGCAGGGGACCTTTGCTTTATGACTCCCCCTCTTTCCCCCCTCCCCCTCCAGATTGTTGCTTTGCTTGTGATTTTGGGTTAATTGGTGAGGGGTTTTGAATTATAATTAAGGTTAGTTTTTTGTAATTTTAATTTTTGTTATTTCCTTCTCTCTTTCTGTTTCTGTTACTAATTAGTTCCTGGTTTAATTTTAGCATAGTAGTAGTAATAAATAATTTTAATAATTTATATATATACATTTAATTATTTGGAGTGTTTGTGGGGATATTAGTTTTAAATACACCTAGGTTGGGTGGTTGCAATTGATGCGCTGGGATGTGCAACATCCTGGTCTCTGGTTGCAATTGATGACCCCAGCGTGCCGTATTTTGGGTGACCATTTTGATAGTGGTCATTTAATGATGAAATCCAATATCAGCAATGCTCCCCACACGTTGGCGGGACAGGGGGTTCAACCTCACCTGTTTTGCTGGGAATTCAACACAAAGGGTTTTTGCAACAGGAAGCCTTGCAGGTTTAAACATCAATGCTCCATATGCGGGGGATCGCATGGTTCAACTTTAAAGGATGCCCTGGTGCCAGGGGAAATAAGGATTGCAGTGGACCCGGGAAGCCTGCATCAGGATCTGGGACTGCTGCAAAAGGGCCCCAGCACAATTAAGTTGGCTGTACTAACAGAATGGCTGCATCATTACCCAGATAGGGAAGCAGCCCGTTATTTGTTAGAAGGGCTCAGATTTGGTTTTACAATTCCCGTGCAGGGCACTAGGCAGGCTGCTTTGGCTAGCAACCTCATGTCTGTTACGGGCATGGAAGATGTGGTGAGGCTGAAAACCGAGAAAGCAGTGGCAGAGGGCAGAGTAGTTTGACCTTTCTGTGAACCCCCCGTGCCAAATTTGCAGGTTTCTCCCCTTCGAGTGGTCCCTAAGAAGACCCCAGGGGAGTACCGCCTTATACATCATCTCTCATACCCTGATGGAGATTCTGTAAATGATAGAATCCCATCGGAGCTCTGCACAGTCCATTATACATCTTTTGATGTGGCCATACGGATGGTCAGGTCCTGGGGACATGGAACGGAAATGGGAAAAGCGGATATAAAATCTGCTTTCCGTCTGCTTCCGGTTCATCTGGAAGATTTTGAGTTGTTGGGTTTTCAATTTGAGGGTTTATTTTATATGGATAGGGCACTGCCAATGGGCTGCTCAATTTCTTCTGCAGCCTTCAAACATTTTAGCTCATTTTTTGAATGGGTTTTTAAGCGTAGGGTGGGGCATTCCCATGCTATCCATTATTTGGATGATTTTTTGTTTTGTGGGAAACCAGGATCTGGCCAGTGTGCATCCTTCATGAACACTTTTCAAGTCATGGCTGGTGAGCTTGGTGTACCCTTGGCAGACGAAAAAACAGAGGGCCCAGCTACTGTGATCACATTTTTGTGGATTGAGCTAGATACTGTCCAGCAATCAGTCAGAGAATAAATTGATCGATCTAAGGATTCAAATTAAGAACTTGCTGCAGTGCAAAAAAGTTGCATTGAAGGATCTCCAGGAGGTGGTGGGCCACTTAAACTTCACTTGTAAGGTCATTGCCCCTGGCAGGGCCTTTTTGAGATGGCTTTGTGAAGCTATGAGAGGCTTAACGAAACCACATCATAGGAGGAGAATTTAAGCAGGCATGAGGGATGACCTGCGCATCTGGTTACATTTCCTTGACCATTTCAATGGGATCTCCTTCTGGAGAGATGAGCTGCGCTTAGGCGCTGAATTTCAGGTTCATTCTGATGCTGCTGGATCATCAGGCTATGGGCTTTATTTTAGATGCCGATGGTGTGCCTGTGGCCTGAGGAATGGAGTGACTCAAAAGTCACCCGTGACCTCATGTTTTTGGAATTCTTCCTGATCCTTGGAGCCCTATGGCTTTGGGTGGATTGTTGGGCCAATTCAGCAGTCACCTTTTAGTGTGACAATTTGGAAGTGGTTCACGTAGTGATACACTTACATCTATTCTCCAAGGGTTATGCTATTAGTAAGAGCATTCACACTACGGTGTTTGGAATTTAACATGTTGTTCCAGGCCAGACACGTGCCTGGTGTTAAGAATGAGCTGGCTGATGCCCTGTCCCGTCAACAGATCAGGGCGTTGGCCCCAGAAGTTAAAGCTCATCCTGAGACATTACCTCTGGAGGTCTGGAGCATTGGAAGATTGAGGCCAACAGGGCAATAAGTTTAGTGATCACCCCCAGTACCAGGTACAGCTACACAGCTCCATGTGAGGAATTTTTTGCTTTTTGCAGTGGGGTAGGCTTGGGATGACCATGGCCTATGACTGTCGATCACTTACAACAATACGGGGTTTATCTTCATCAGAAAGGTTTGGCTCCTCATACTATACAGGGAAAGATGTCTGCCCTTGAGTTTTATGCTAAAGCGCACGGTTGCCCTGATCCAACCAGCAATTTTAGGATCCAAAAAATGATCGAAGGGTGGAGCAAAGAGAGGGGTAGGCAAGACGATAAGCGCACACCAATGTCACCCAAAATCCCTTTTCAACTTAATAGGGTCTGGGACACAGTGTGCACAGATTTGTTTGAAGTCAAATTATTTAGGGGGGTCCACTCTGACTGCATTCTTTGGGGCCTTCAGGGTTAGTGAATTCGTCAGGGCATCTAAGGATGACAACTCTAGGATGGCATTGCAGATTTATGACCTATTGGTCTCTGAAGACAAGGTCTTGTTACATCTCTGCCGATCCAAAACTGACCAGTACAGAAAGGGCCAGATTATAACTTTGGGAGTTTGTTATGTTAAGGACCTTTGCCCAGTCAAGGCTATTTTGGACTATATGCAAATAAGGGGTGATTCAGAGGGTGATCTTTTTCGCCATAAAGATGATTCACCCCTTACTAGATATCAATTTTGGGCAGTTACGTCCAGAGGTCTTCAGGAGGCAGGCATCATGGGTTGGAAATTTGGAACCCATTCCTTTAGAATAGGCACAGCGTCCACTGCAGCAGCTTTGGGATACAGTGAAGAGCAGATAAAGAGGGTGGGTAGGTGGTTGTCACACAGATTCAAGTCTTATATTCATTCTCTCCCACATTAGCTGTGAATTTGTTTTTCTTTTTCAGGTGACAAGGCAGCTTCCTATCATATCCGGGTAGTTATATTTGGTCACAGTTATGTTCATTGGGCAGCCAACCATGCCTTGTGGACCAGTTGGGGTCACAATTTAGGTCTCGGGGCCAGAGCTTTGTTAGACTGGAAAGGTCGAAGGGATATGTTATGGCCTCAGCTATTAAAGTACATTCTTGGGTGCATTACCAGCAAGCCCCTGGATATAATTGTGATTCACTTCAGAGGAAACGACTTGACTGTGAGAACGGGCAAGTCATTGATATTGCAGGTTATTCAGGACCTGCAGACATTAAGGGATAAGTTTCCTACAATGAGAATTCTATGGTCCAATATTATTCCACGTTGGGTGTGGAGAGCTGATTGTGACCCTAGATGTATTGACCGTGCAAGGTGTGGTGTGAATTGCAAGGTTGGTTGAGCCATGAGGACTGGTCTGGAAGCTGTGATTTGGCATCTGGACACAGGAGTGGCATGCTTTGTACAGAGAAGATGGTGTTCATTTATCAGAATTGGGTATGGGCCTTTTTCTCAGGGACCTGCAGGGGAACCTTCGTGCCAAAAAATTTTGCTCTGGTGGTGGGCCTGGGGCATATAAATAGCCCCTGGCTGTGGTGGGTAGTGCGAAGACAGAAAGGGGGTGAGTTCATGGTTAGCGCGTGATGAGACTATTAGGCCATCTCTCGGTCAGATACAGCCAATCTGGCATCTGAGGAGAGGTGGTTCCATATAGGGGGACCTCCCGAACAGCAGCCCACTTAGGGTCACGAGACTTGGTGGGCTGAGAAGGTGGATTACCCTTAGCACTGAGCACCTGAAGAACAGCACAATTCAGAAATAGGAGCTCGCCCTGCTCTATTGAATTGTCTGGAGGTGTAGGTTACTCTGGCCTCTAATAGGACTTTGCACTACTGTCAGGCCCCCTTGTAGTTGGGGAAGTAGTTAAACAGTTAATAAAGCTGTGGCCCAAGTTTAACCCAAACAACCTGTGTGTCACCTCTTTATTTCTGGGCTGGGTGGGCAAAGTCTTCCATAGTATATGCTAAGGTGTATAGATTACACTGACATATCTGTGAAGTTGCCTGTTCTTTTCTGAAACCACAAAGGACTGTCAGTGCACAAACTCATTCGTTATATGTGCACTTTGTTTCTGCCAACTCCAGCCTGTAGCCTGTACAGAATGGTACTGTTAATGGTCAGACCACTGCCATGATTTGTCATATTATGGGTTGGTGTCACACAGCCAGAATTGGAGTACAAACTGACTTACATACTGTTGGAGTTCAGGCTCACAAGCAAATATCAAGTTTGGGTTGCCATAGTCCACTATTGAAAAATAGCAGAAGTTTGCTATCAATAGGATTGCAGCCCGAGCTGGATGGGGTTACACTCCCTCTGAAAACACAGGAGGAGATGCTCCTGGATTAATCTCTGAACCTGGATGCCCAGGTTTTGGCAGTGGCTAGGAGTTCCTTTTCACAGTTAAAACTAGTGTGCCAGCAGCACCTTTTTCTTGAGTGGTTTGATATGGCCATGGTTACACATGCCCTAGTTGGATTACTGCAACACACTCTACATGGGGCTACCTTTGGAAAGTGTTCGAAAACTTCTTCAGGTCCAAAATGCCACAGCCAGATTGCTAATTGGAACTGGTTACAGGAAACATTTAACTCCCCTGTTACAACAGCTCCATTGGCTGATGATCTATTTCTGGGCACAATTCAAAGTGCTGGTTTTAACCTATAAAACCCTGAATGGTTTGCAATCTAAAAGACTACATCTCCCTCTATGAGCCTGTCTGGGAATTAAGGAAGTCAGGTGAGGCCTTTCTCTCGGTCCCATCACTGTTACAGGTGCACTTGGTGGGGACATGGGAGAGGGCCTTCTCTGTTGATGCTCCCAGACTTTGGAGCTCCCTCCCACAAGAAGTTAGGCTGGTCCCATCTTTGGTAGAAGAATGAGTAAAAGTACTTTTGATATTGTGTGTGACACTGTTAGGTCCAGTAATTCTGTTGCCAGAGTAAATGTGGAGGAAGAGCTGGCATCTAGGTTTATAGCAGGGTTTGGTCCCCATCTTTGTGTTGTATATTCTGTTGTGTGCCAACAATTGCCGTGATGGGGGAGGAGGTTGTCTGTCAGCAAGTATAAGCCTGCCACCAAAGGCTTAAGAGAGTGAAGTATTCTAGTCAAGGATGAGTTGGAGATCATTTATGATGTATGTGAGTGGTCTCAGTTAGGGGCTTAAAGTGACAACTAGTGGTGTTCAGCCATTTTCTCTTCTGGGTCTGTCTTGCAGTAGGTTGCTTCTGGGTTGCTTCTGTCTTGCCTGCTTGATTCGTTCCTTAACCATGTTAGATGGATATTGTAGTCTGAGAAATGCTTTTCATAAATCCTTGAGTTTAGATTATCTATCTCATGTCTGGTCTGCTGCTGAGTTCTTTGGCAGCATGGAGTCGCCATTGTCCTATGCCCGGGATAATGCGAGACAAGGTAAGTGAGAAAAGGAAAGGATGGGAGGGGGAGAGTATTTAAGAAGAGGCTCCTCCTTCCTTAAGCCTCTTCCTTTCTGGCAACAGGAGAAGGAGGTCGGAGGACGGACCACTGCGAGGATTGGGACTGCATCAATTGGATGCCATTTTGGATGGGGGGTTGCATCGGGCCCCCCCACGATTTGCTGTTCAGGCCGCGGCTCAAGCTTGAGGGGTTATAGCTCGAAGTGTTAAAAAAAGAATAAGAATAAAGTATAAAGAATAAAGAGCTGTTCATTTATTCGTTGATCAAAGGGAATTGAGGCAAAAAAGTGGTCGTTTGGGGCGCGTTTTGAATCCCCCCCGCCCGCTCCCTTTTTTCTAAGTTTAATATACTGGGTTACTTCTATGTAAGATTGGTTTTAAAGTTACAATAGTGTATTAGTGTTTTGAGGCTGTTTGATATTTGGAGGAAGGCTTTTAGGCTTTTCATTAATTAGATTACACATAAGTTGGCTGGGTCCATGGTTAAAGGCTCCATGAGGCACAGCAACTGGGGTTTATTAGCAGGACTCCACCTGCTCTATAGCTCTATAGTTTAGGTCTCTGGCTGTGCACCCAGAGGTTGGGAGCGCAATCTCCCTTGGTGCCTTTATAAAAAAACAAACAAATTTTTTTTGTTAGAGTGTGTGATACCATAAGTGGAGTTGATTGTGTGACTAATATTGGGTATAGATAAGTCAACGTAGGTTAGGTTCATTTGCATAATTAATATTCATAAGAATAACAGTTATTGTATTGATAGTCTAATATAGCTGTTCTTTGGTTTAGATTGGTTAACTGCTACTGTATTGGCTTAGCTGGTTTAGGTATTTTAAATTGATTGGTTCCCACCAAGCACCTGCTACACTCAGTTTCTGCCACTAGGTGGGGGTGCAGTGCACAGTTTGTCATTGCTGCCTGGCAAGTGCAGTGCCTGCACTACGATCTTTAAGCATAGACATAGGGAATAGTATAATTAATAGCAGTTAACATAATTCATATACGGTAAGCAATTTTAAGAGCTCATTGGGCAAGAGAGGATATAGAATTTTAGTGTCCTAAGTTAATAGGTCTTGTATCCAAGAGCTGTGATTTCTTCGAAGAAGGGACAAGGGGGAAGAAGGGTAAGCAACCTGCCAAAAAGAGGGTTGCCCCCCAAGTTTCCCCACCTCAATCATCTTTGGATGAAGAGGCATGGCCAATATGGCAACAGCTGCAAGACAAGATTGCAGCATTAGAAGCCAAACGAACAACTCGACAGGCTTCGCCACCTAGCGTGACTCAACCTCGCCGTTCTGCTAGGGATGCTAGGAGCCATAGGAAGGTTAAACTCAAGGATCTGGCGGAAAACTTATTATCACATTTTTCTGCCCTAGAGGAGGATCGCACAATGGTCCAACCGACAGGGAAAGGGACTGCCGTTTCAACGTTTACACCACAGGGCGGTCATGAAGGCAAGGAGCAGGGCACGGTATCATCTGAACCTGGAAGGCCGGCAACTGCAAGACGTGGAAGGTGTGATGAAGGACAAGAAGCTATCTGGGTAGAGGACAGTGAACAATCAACGTCAGACATCACGTGTGAGTTAGAGGCTGCACAACACATGGTGACACCAATGCCGGTTTGGCCTTGGCAGTTTAGTGGCCAGTTTAGTACACCATCACACATACCACATGACATGCAGGGTATGGGTGTTTGGGATTCCCATTGGCCTAGTTCTAGCACACTGATAGCTTCCTGGGCTTCCCCTTACTCGCAGGCTTGTTGCCCCGCTTTCTTTGACCCAACGCTGGGAGTAGGTGTATGGCTGTATCCATCGGTGCTGGATACGGGCTATAACACAGTGTCCTTAAATGCTTTACCTTTCGGAGATCGCGCCATGCCTTTAGGTGACCACCTTGCACCGGTGACTAAAGAAATTTTTTGAAAAGGAAAGTATGTCGACTTACTCGAACTCCTCAATAGAGAAGTAGAAAAGAAGGATGTCGATAAGGAGGATGATAGGGAGAAAGAAAGGCGTAAGCTGGACAGGACCTGGGCCAATTGGTTACCAGGATTTATCATTTATGTAGGGGTGATTGTGAGAGTGCAGCCTTGGAGGGCACTGGCTCTCTTCCAGCACTTAGATTTAATCTATCACACATATGTAGACTTCATGGGACAGGCCTGGCTCACATATGATGAATCATTCCATATGCGCAGTGCGATTCATCCAAATTTGCGCTGGGACGAGCCATTGCCAGGCCTATGGCTGCAGGTTATGACCCCAGCTAGACCTAACCCCGGAGAACGGTTTGACAGCGGTCACCTGATCAGTAAGCAGGGTGTGAATATGGGTTCCCGTGCCGGCATGGGGCAAGCGGTTCAACCCCACTTTCTTTGTTGGGACTATAACGCCAAGGGAACCTGCTCATGCAAGGGATGTAGATTCCAGCATGAATGCTCAGTGTGCAGGGGTCAGCACCCTAGCACATCCTGCTTTAGAGCCAGAGCACAGAGGCATGCAAATAAGGCCGCTGGAGGTAATAGGAAGGCGCCCGGGAGAGGGGGTCCCCCTTGAAAAGGGCCCCAGTCTGATTAAGCTAGAGGTACTGGGTGACTGGTTGGCAGATTACCCATGACCAGCAGACGCCCAATATATATTGGAGGGTTTCACGTTTGGTTTTAGAATTCCAGCTGAGGGAGAACGTAAGGCGTTCTTTGCAAAGAACTTGAAGTCCGTAAAGGGCATGGAGAGTATTGTACATGACAAAATTAGGAAAGAAGTATCAGAAGGTAGGGTCCGAGGTCCTTACCAGCATCCCCCATTAAGGAATCTTAGGGTATCACCCTTGGGCGTTGTACCCAAGAAGAATCAGGGGGAGTTCAGGCTCATTCACCATCTGTCTGACCCAGAAGGGGAGTCAGTGAATGATGCTATACCACAGGAGCTCTGCACTGTGCGATATATCTCTTTTGACGAGGCAGTGCGCATGGTGCGTAGGTGTGGACAGGGAGCAGAGCTAGCAAAATGCGACATTAAGTCAGCGTTTCATATTCTTCCGGTCCATCCGCTGGATTTTGACCTCTTAGGTTTTTATTTTCAAGGTTTTTACTATATAGATAGGGCCCTGCCAATGGGATGTTCAGTGTCTTGCGCTGCGTTTGAGCGTTTCAGTTCCTTTTTAGAATGGAAGCTCAGACGGGTTGCAGAAGTACCGCCCATTATTTAGATGATTATCTTTTTTGTGGAGCAGCCCGCACTGGACAGTGCGCATTTATCCTAGAGATGTTTCAATCATTGGCAAGAGAACTAGGGGTGCCTTTGGCTGAAGAAAAGACTGAAGGGCCTGCGACTTTGCTTACTTTTTTAGGGATTGAACTTGACACTAGGCAGCAAGCCTCTAGGCTACCAGAGGACAAGCTAGCTTCCCTCAACGACAGAATTCAGCTTCTGTTGAAAAGTAAGAAGGTGTCCCTGAAGGAACTACAGGAGTTAGTGGGTCATCTAAACTTCGCCTGCAGGGTAATTACCCCTGGCCGTGCGTTCATATGTGGTTTTTGCGTGGCCCTGAAGGGACTACGTCGCCCTTTTCATAGGACTAGGGTAACCAGGGGTATGAAACAGGACCTCCAAGTTTGGAGTCAGTTTTTAGAATAATTTAATGGGGTGTCATTCTGGAGGTCGGAGTGGCAATTCCAGTTGGAATTCCAGGTGCAGACTGATGTGGCGGGATCTTTAGGCTTTGGAATTTATTGAATGGCACCGGCAAGGTATCACTAGGGACCTCATATTTTTGGATTTTTTTCCGATAGTAGGGGCCTTATGGCTGTGGGTGCAGGAATGGACTAATATGTCGGTATGCTTCTGGTGTGACAATCAAGCGGTGGTTCATATCATGAACAACCTTACATCACGTTCAGAACGCGTTATGGCACTCGTGCGTGCATTTACGTTGCGCGCATTGAGGTTCAATGTTTTGATCCACGCAAAGCACATTCTGGGTCTGGATAACAGTCTGGCCAATGCCCTATCACACCAACAGATCACTCGGTTCAGAGAGTTAGATCCAGAAGCCAATGAAGTTCTGGATACGCTTCCAGCAGAGGTCTGGCAAATTGGCGAGTTGACGCGGAGCGAGCAATAGGCTTGTCCTTGGCTCCGAGGACTCAGAAAGTCTATCGGGCAGTGAGTATAGAATTCCAGGAGTTTAGAAAGACTGTAGAGCTGGAACTGAGTTGGCCTGCCCCTGTTGAGCACCTTCAGCAGTTTTTAGTCTTTCTCCATAGGAAAGGTTTAGCCCCAGGTTCCATCCAGGATAAGTTATCTGCTTTAGCTTTTCACGCTAGGATACATGGGTATCAGGACTACACCATTGGCCTTCGTATCAGAAAAATGATCGAAGGTTGGAGTAAGGAAAGAGGTCGAGTTAGGGATGATAGGATACCAATATCCCCAGCACTGTTAGAGAAGATATGCCAAACATGGCCTCTTCTCTGCAGGGATGCATATGAGACTGCGCTGTTCCAAGCAGCCTCATTGCTGACATTTTTCGGTGCACTGAGGATTAGCGAGGTAGTAGCATCAGGAAAAGGGGACGTATTAAAGATGGCTTTACAGATGCATGATGTGGCAATAGTAGAAAATTCTGTACGGGTACATATTCGCAGATCTAAGGCAGATCAGCGAGGCAGAGGAGTGGACCTGACCCTGGGTCCTTGTTCAGTAGTAAGTCTTTGCCCGGTAAAAGCGACAAGTGCGTATATGTTAGCTAGAGGACAGGGTCAAGGAAATTTTTTCATACATGAGGATGGAACCCCTTTGACAAAATATCAGTTCTGGAAATTGACTGATTTGGCTTTAAACAGAGTAGGGGTTTCAGGTATGAAGTTTGGAACTCACTCATTTAGAATAGGAGCAGCCTCGATGGCAGCCGCATTAACGCTATCCTCCTGAGGACATCAAATGGTTAGGGCATTGGGCATCTACCACTTATCGTAGATATATAAGAACACTCCCTCATGTCTAGGTAGGTGCGTATTTTGTCTTACAGGTCTGATATTACAGGAGAGTTGGCGACAGGTAATGATAGTTGGCCACAGCTTCGTTTTTTGGGCTGCGAGATATGCTGCTCAATCGGAGTGGGGCAGCAATCTGGGTCTCGCCGATAGAGCCCATATTGTTTGGAGAGGGATTTGTGGACTGTTATGGAGCCAGCTATGCATGGTGGCTGCTTTTGGCACGCAACCCCCAGATGTCCTGATTGTGCATCTGGGAGGTAATGATCTGGCAAAGCAAGGTGGCAAGGCTTTGGTTTTGGACATTCTTCAGGACCTCAGATGGCTGAGGGTGAAGTATCCCATGATGAGTATTTTACGGTCCACGATCATCCCTCGGCTTAGTTGGTGCGAGGCACGCCAGGTTCAGCGTGTTAACACCGCAAAGCGGCGGGTTAACAGAGAAGTATGCAGAGCTGTATGTGATGGCCTTGGATCGGTGATAGGTCACCAGGAGATCCGTGCAGACAGGCCTGAGCTCTTTCGTCAGGATGGAGTACCCGTCTCCAATAGAGGTTTGGAATTGTTTTTGGCCGACATCGGGGGGGCTGCTTTTGGAGCTCGAGAGGCTCGATGGGGGGGCATGGGCCTTAAGCGTAGCTTGCCCCTTGCCATGGTGGGTAGTGCAGCTATAATAGGTTTCGGTGAGTCCCCTCACAAACACAGGTAAGGTATAGCTCATCTGATCTCCCAGCACTGCGGATCGTGCGATTACAGTGCTTGGGGGAGAAGATCCGCTGGGGCTGCACCCAGACCAACAGTCAACAAGAAGAAGGGGACTTGAGGTCCGGGGGTGGTCAAATTTGGGCTGGCCAGGTTCTTGCTGTCTTCACGACTGTGAGATCCTGGGGCCCGGGACTCGCCCATAGTTTGGTAGGGGTCCGTTGAGACCCCTCTGCAGAACCTGATGCCGCACTACAGCAGGTACCCCAGTTTTTTCAGAAAAGATAAATTTGAATAATCAATAAAGTGTGGCCCGTGTTTATTCCATAATTGTTGTCTCATGTCTTATTCCGGGGTAAGGGGACAATGTCCAGTCTGCTGCTGAGTTCTTTGGCAGCGTGGAGCCACCATTGTCCTATGCCCGGGATAACGCGAGACAAGGTAAGTGAGAAGAGGAAAGGATGGGAGGGGGAGAGTATTTAAGAAGAGGCTCCTCCTTCCTTCAGCCTCTTCCTTTCTGGCAGCCCACCCGCCCGCCCTGAATACTAGTGTGAGTTTTACTGGTCGCCTGTTTTGGGGCTGGATAGGAATGTTTGACCCGCATCCTGATTGGCCTTTGGAAGCGGGGATTTTTCGCCTATCCCACACTGGTCATGGTGCATTGGCATAACAAGTGGGTCAAATTGGTCACACACATGGGTAGTGCGGCTATAACAGGTTTCGGTGAGTCCCCTCACAAACACAGGTAAAGTATAGCTCATCTGATCTCCCAGCACTGCGGATCGTGCGATTACAGTGCTTGGGGAAGAAGATCCACTGGGGCTGCACCCAGACCAACAGTCAACAAGAAGAAGGGGACTTGAGGTCCGGGGGTGGTCAAATTTGGGCTGGCCGGGTTCTCGCTGTCTTCATGACTGCGAGATCTTGGGGCCCAGGACTCGCACATAGTTTGGTAGGGGTCCGTTGAGACCTCTCTGCAGAACCTGATGCCGCACTACAGCAGGTACCCCCCCCCCCCGTTTTTTCAGAAAAGATAAATTTGAATAATCAATAAAGTGTGGCCCATGTTTATTCCATAATTGTTGTCTCGTGTCTTATTCCGGGGTAAGGGGACAATGAGTCTAAGCAGATGCAATTGTACCTGAGGGCTTGACTGTAAATGATAGATTTTGTGGTGTGTTCAGGATGGAAGCTGGAGGCATGCAAGTAGGTATATCAATCAGCAGGCTTTTGATACAGTGTGGTGCTAAGATGTCTGTGTTGTAGCTTCACAGTGGTGTCTAGAAAATGCACCTGTTGTGTGGATTGGTGGAGACTGACGTTGATCGTGGAATTTCTCTAAGGCTTCCTTTCTGTGGGTCCAGTCAGTCTCACTCATATGTCTGAGGAAGTGGACTTGATGCACAAAAGCTCAAATTAAAATATAGCAGTTAGTCTTCAAGGTGCCACAACAGTTTTGTATTCTTTATTGTTTTGTTTTTGTTTTTGCTTTTGTTTTGTTTCTTGTCTGATATCCTTGCACACACTAACACAGCTACCACTTCCAAAACTACTCTTCATGTATTTCTCATTACAGATCATAGGATTAGAGTACATAAGATGTGCCACAGAGATATTTTTTTGTTTGATGCCCCAAATTCAAGCCTGACCAGAAGAAGAAAATCTGTAAATTAGAACACAGGATCCTGCCATATAAGTAAATACAGTCTATGTTGACTAGCAACAGCTCTTCAGGAAATCAGAACCTTTCCCATTCTTGTCTTCAGATGCCAAGGACTGAATCAGAATCTTTTTAAATGTACCGTTTGTGGCATACTGTTTAGCTATATCCATCCCCTCTTTTCAGCACAAGTCAGTCATATGACTCTTTATAATGCTAAAGACTATGACTAAGGGCATCCACAGCTATTTTACCTGAGGTGTAGGGAAAACTGCATAGTGTTATATAAACACAATTTGTACACATTGTAATACCACACTACACATACACAAACATGGTTTGATCCATTTGGCAATATTTAGAGGTCTACGAAAAGAAAAGGAAAAACTGCTGAAGTTGACATTTGACAGCACTGAAACAGAATGCAAGAGGTTTCAGGAACTCCGGCATAGTTTATGTGGAGTAAGGGACACTACAAAATAAATAAATAAGTAAAAGAGCTTAAGAAAAGAAAGAAGTGGAAAACATCAGATGCATAAACACAGGGCTTATGGAGGTACTGGTATTTTCTGGCATTTCTGGCCTTTTCATAACATTGACAGCTTCACACATCTTGTCAGGAGGGAAGTTCCTGTGGTTTAGAATTATTTCTTTCATTTTGGAAACGCCTTCTTGGAAACATTGGTGAACATTCTGTAGAGAATGTTGCAATCGCTGCCAAGGCATCGCCTTTGGGCAGCGCGAGCGCTCTTTGCTATCCACCCGGGATAGAGCGAGGCTGTGGTCAAGTCTCATGAGAATTGTGCTAGGGGCGGGAAAGCACAGAGTACTTAAAGGGCTTTCCCCCTCGCACCGCCCTCTTCTTTTTCGGGCTACCGAGAGGAGGAGATCGTGCGATTTGGCTGGCTATAACGGCGTAACCTACGACTTGGAAGGGAGGGAAGCATCGGCTCCCTCCCCGGGTTTGGATCTACATTTATTCATCAATTACATCCGTTTAATTGTTGTTTATTTTTTAGATTTATTAGGTTTGATTGGTGTTAACTTCCTTTTGGTTGCAGACAGGTATTGAGAGCTAGGATCACCTTTGTTTTAGGAGCAGCGGCGGCGCGTTTGCGCGCCGCCGTGCTGTGGCGCGAAAGGCAATTTTTCCTTTTAAAGCAAATCAAAGAGTTTAATACAAGTGGGGGAGGTGAAGAGGTTTTTTATGCTATACATTGATTGAAGACCAAGTTAGCACAATGACAATAGCAAAATATACGAGGCGAAGGGGGGACTAGAAGTAGAGGTTCAAGGGGCCGTTCGGGTGTCATTTAACCCACCTCCATTCGTTGGGATGTCTTAGTTGTTTGGGGTAGTTGTGTTCTTTATTTGCTCCCCTACACCCCCTCCGCCATTTTACTTGCGTTGGCCTTCAGGCTCAGAGGACCCCTCCGGTAGTTTTTGCCTTTCTGCGTCATTTTGTTTTTGCGCCATTTTAGGTTTGAATGTTAACGGCTGTGAGTTTCAGGCACTGGTAGGCCCGGTCAGCCTACTGATTAAAGTGCTGCCTATATATTTTAAAAAGAGAGAGAGAGAGAGGTAGAAAAATAAGGAGAAGGGTAGGAAGCTATAATAAGAAAAAACCAAATAATTTAATTAAATTTGAAATATTAATATTAATAATAATAATAATAATAATAATAAATAAATAAAATACTAAAATAAATATATTTATTATTAATAATAATATATAATTGAATATAAATAATAAAAGAAATAGAATAGAATAAGAAAACTACATTAGACACACATGAGTTAGTGGCAGCCTTATCTAGGCTGCTAATAGATTAATTGGAATTGACAACTAAGGGGGCATTAGTGGAGAAGGATTTACTGCATAATTGAAATTAAGCAGAATAAAATTATTTAATTACTTAAGTGCCCAAATTCCATTACATTAATTTAATATTTACATGGTAAAGGTTCCCCTTGACATTTAGTCCAGTCGTGTCCGACTCTAGAGCGCGGTGCTCATCGCCATTTCCAAGCCGTAGAGCCAGCGTTTGTCCATAGACAGTTTCCATGGTCACATGGCCAGCATGACTAGACACGGAACACCGTTACTTTCCCACCATGGTGGTACCTATTTATCTACTTGCATTTGCATGCTTTCGAACTGCTAGGTTGGCATTATTATTTATTAATAAACCTATTAATTAACTGTGAATTAATTAATAGTTGACATTACAATTGTTAACTAGTGATACAGTTAGATAGTTAATTAATTTAAATTTCATTTTTTTAGATGACCTATCACAGTTTATTCTTTATAGCTTTAATTACACAAGAGTTTAACTACAGCTGTGAATTAATAATATATATTTACCACCATCAGCAACTAATCAGGGTACATTACTGTACCCTGATTAGTTGTTTAGCTGTTTGAGTGGCAGCAACTGGTAGGTACAGATTTGCACACCTTAATTTAGGCTGCCTGCTGGATAGCTTAGTGGTTTAGGTCCTTGGCCTTCACACCCAGAGGTTGAGAGTTTGATCTCCCATTTGGGGCCTTCTCGCAGTTAACATCCCTGGCTTGGCGACCCAGATAAGTGAGCGGGGTTTTTGTGGTGACATCTATTGCTTAATTGCTGGTTGCCGTGGGAGATATGGCATCGAAGAAGGGGCGGGGAAATCAAAAAGGGAAACAACCTGCCAGGAAAAGACAGGTACCCCAGGTGTCGCCTCCTCAATCCTCCTTGGATGAGGAAACTTGGCCTATATGGCAGGAGCTGCAACAAAAAAATTCGGCCTTGGAGGCACAAAAGCTTGCTAAGCAATCGCCCCAGCTTAGCGAGTCCCTGCCACGTAGATTGGCCAGGGAGTTGAAGAGCCACAAGAAGGCTAAACTGAGATCCATGGCAACAGAATTAATGGATAGGTTTATTGCCCTCGAGGCTGCCGAGGTTTCTGAAACTACGGCCACGCGGGATGTGGATGGGGCATCAGGGACTCCAAGGGCATGCAGCGTTGAGAAGTGCCGTTCGTCTATGCCTGTTGCATCGGAACCTTCATTCAATTACCCAGAAGGGTATGAGGATGTTGAAGAAGTCGGCTTCAGCACCCCTCAGCATGGTGAGGACCCTTGCACGGCCACGACATCTTCGGGTGAGTCTGCCTTTACACCGGGCACACAGTCACCGTTAACTGCATGGCCTTGGGCCAGCAGCATCCCGTTAGGTTACAACACAAACACATCCCACACATCCACGAACATGGGGTTACCTAACGTGGCTTGGCCCTACGCCAGCCCACAATTCAGTGCCTGGGGCATACCTTATTTTGCCACCTCTCCACAGGTGCAAGCAGAGAACCCGTCTAGTGCAGGGTTGTGGCCTTACCCAGCTGTTCCTAACACTGGATATAATACAATACCTTTTGGGTCATTGCCATATGGAGATTACTCCATGCCCTTTGGAGATCATTTAACCCGGCCACAAAGGAAAAGATCTGAAGGGCGAATATGTCGATGTATTCGACCTGCTGAATAGAGAGGTGGATAAGAAAGAACTGGATAAGGAGGATGAGAGGGAGAAAGAGAAACGCTGGAGGAAGAAGCCAGATAGGACTTGGGCCAACTGGCTTCTGGGGTTCCTCATATATGCGGGTGTAGTCGTTAAGGCCTAACCATGGAGGGCTCAAGCCCTCTTTCAGTACCTAGATATTGTTTATAGGGCATACACAGATTTTGCCAGCCAGGCTTGGTTGTTGTACGATCAGGCGTTCCGCATGAGGAGCGCCATTCAGCCGAATCTATGCTGGGATGAGCTGCAGCCAGGTCTGTGGCTCCAACACATGACCCCTGCTAGGCCAAACATGGGGGAAAGGTTCGATAGTGGGCACCTAAATAGGAAGATGGCCACTACTCAAGTTCCCCGCCCCGGTGCGAGGCAGGCGGTTCAACCCCGCCTGTTCTGCTTTCAATATAACACTAAGGGATTCTGCACAAAAAAGCCATGCAGGTTTAGGCATGAGTGCCTTACCTGCGGGGGCAGCACCCAAATTTACACTGCTTTAAGTCCGGTGCCCAACACCAAGACAAAAATAGTGGGGGTTCCAAGAAACCTAACAGTGGCGGGGGTAACCCTGGAAAAGGGACCCACCCCAATTAAAATTTGGGTATTGGAGGATTGGTTGAGATCTCACCCTCGTAGGGATGATGCCACTTATCTACTGAAGGGCTTCAAGTATGGATTTAGGATTCCAGCCATGGGTGAACGTAAGGCGTTCATCGCGCGTAACCTCAAGTCAATAGTGGGTATGGAATCCATAGTGCAAAGGAAAATTGATAAGGAAGTAAAGGAAGGTCGGGTCCTCGGACCTTTCTCAACACCACCCATAGAGAACCTACAAGTTTCTCCGTTGGGCATAGTCCCTAAAAAGGCTCAGGGTGAGTTCCTTTTGATTCATCATCTGTCCTTTCTGGAGGGGACGTCTGTTAATGATGCCATTCCTGTGGAATTGTGCACTGTTAGATACACATCATTTGATGAGGCTGTGAGTATGGTGAGGAAGTGTGGTGTGGGGGCTGAACTGGCAAAATGTGACATTAAATCAGCGTTCAGGATTTTGCCAGTCCATCCCCTTGACCTCAACTTATTAGGCTTCCAGTTTGGAGGCTCATTTTATATAGATAGGGCTCTACCCATGGGCTGCTCAGTGTCCTGCGCCACCTTTGAGAAATTTAGTACTTTTATTGAATAGAAGATTAGACAAAGGGTGCGTATTACTCCACGGCCCATTACCTTGATGATTTCCTTTTCTGTTGGAAAAGGAACTCAGGTAACTGTAGTTTTATATTGAATACATTCCAAATGCTGGCAATTGAGCAGGGGCTGCCCCTAGCCGAAGAAAAACCGGAGGGGCCAACCACATATCTGACCTTTCTGGGTGTAGAACTCGACACGGTCCAGCAAACATCAAGGTTACCACAGAATAAATTGGTTGACCTTAGATCCAGGATAGACACTCTGATGCATAAAAGAAAAGCATCACTTAAGGACCTACAGGAGATAGTTGGGCATTTAAACTTTGCCTGTAGAGTAGTGGCATCTGGACGAGCGTTTCTGAGACGGCTATGCTCTGCCATGAAGGGTCTTAACCGACCTGCACATAGGACTAGGGTAACTCGAGGCATGAGGGAAGATCTCATGGTTTGGAGGGCAATTCCTCAATAACTTTAATGTGATCTCCTTTTGGAGAGTAGACAGGTGGCTGCAAGCAGATTTTCAGGTGAATTCTGACGTGGCCGGATCTTTAGGATTCGGCATTTATTTTAGAGGTAGGTGGTGTGCGGGCTCCTAGCCTGATGCTTGGCATTGGGACGGCACCATGAGGGACCTGACCTTTTTGGAATTTTTTCCAGTTGTCAGTGCCTTCTGGCTTTGGGCTGAGGATTGGTCAAACTCAGTGGTCCATTTCTGGTGCAACAACCAAGCGGTTGTTTATATTATAAACAATCTTACGTCGCAGTCAGAATGGGTGATGACATTGGTCAGGGCCTTTACGTTGCGGGCATTGCAATTTAATATAATGGTGTATGCCCACCACGTTCCGGGAATAGACAATAGAATCGCTGATGCCCTATCATGCCAACAGATGGAGCAGTTTAGGGAGCTAGCACCAGAAACCAGGGAGCTGCCAGAAGTTCTTCCTCTGGAGGTCTGGCAGATTGGCATGAGGACGTGTCCAGAGTGATAGGTTTGGCCCTGGCACCCAGGACAAGGAAGGGTTACCTGGCCGTAAGTATAGAGTTTCAGGATTTTAGGAACACAATGGTGCTGGAGCTGGTTTGGCCAGCTCCAGTTGAGCATCTACAACAATTTATGGTGTACCTTCATAAGAAAGGGCTGGCTCCGGGTACCATTCAAGGTAGGCTATCGGCTCTGGCCTTCTATGCTAAAATAAATGGTCATAAGGACTTTTCAGGGGATTTTAGAATTAGGAAAATGTTGGAGGGATGGTCTAAAGAGAGGGGCAGAGTGAGGGACTCCAGAGTCCCCATCTCTCCTTCTCTTTTAGAATGCATATGTGAGCAATGGGTGCTCCTGTGCAGGGATGATTACGAAAAGGTTTTGTTTAATGCAGCTTCCCTAATAGCCTTTTTCGGTGCCCTTAGGATTAGCGAATTGGTAGCTGGGGGTAAGGCTGATGAATCTAAGTTAGCTTTACAATGGCAGGACATTAGAGTCATGGAGGAGAGAGTAGAGATTTCAATTAGACGATCCAAGGCCAATCAAATGGGCAAAGGGAGGCAGTTAGTTCTTGGGCAATGCAGCATCGCGAGCATTTGCCCAGTTCGCACCGTGAAAGCATACGTTGCAAAGCGAGGGCAAGAAGTAGGATATTTCTTCCAATACTCTGATCAGTCACCTTTGACAAAATATCAGTTTTGGAAGCTGACTGACTTAGCTTTAACTAGGGTCGGAGTCACAGGCTTAAAGTTTGGTACTCATTTGTTCAGGATAGGAGCGGCATCCACTGCAGCAGCCCTGGGTTAAAGCCCAGAGGAAATTAAACAGTTAGGCCAGTGGTCATCTGTCAGTAATAAAAGATACATCAGGACTCTACCTAACGTGTAGGTAGGGGCATTGCATATGTCATTGCAGGTCCATTCGGGTCTGGAAGGCGGTGGCAGATAGTGATCGTCGGCCATAGTTATGTCCACTGGGCAGAGCGCTATGCTGCTGCATCCTCGTGGGGGAGTGATTTGGGGCTCAGAGCCCAGGTGCACATTACCTGGAAAGGGCTGAGAGGTATGCAGTGGATCCAGCTCTTCAGGATGACGGCATTCGGTCTGTCCCCACCAGATGTGATGGTTGTTCACCTCGGAGGCAATGATTTGCCTAGGTTTTCGGATAAGGCTTTGATCCTGGACATTCTGTGTGACCTTAAGTGGTTGAATGCCAGGTATCCTATGATGCGGATCTTATGGTCCAATATTATCCCTTGGTTAGCCTGGCGAGGCTCTGTGAGGACTGTCACTGTTAACAAGGCTCGGCGGAGTGTTAACAGAGAAGCTTGTAGAGGTGTCTGCAGCTGCGGCCTCGGATTGGTAGTAGGCCACCCCAGGATCCAATTGGATAAACCTGAGCTGTTCAGGAGTGATGGGGTCCACCTGTTGGATGCAGACTTGGATATATTTTTAGAAGACATCAAAGGGGGCCTGCTTGTCGAGCTCGAGCGGCTCTGTGGTGGGCATGGGACATAGCACGGCTAGTCCCTATGCTGTGGTGGGTAGTGCGGAAATAACAGGTATTTTCGGTGTGTCCCAATTGTAATTTCAGGTAAGCCAACAGCGCATCCGACCTCCCGGCACTGCGGATCGTGCGATTACAGTGCCTGTGGGGGAAGATGCGCTCTGCCACATCCGGACCAACAGTCATCAGCGAAAGATGGCTTGAGGTCTGGGGGTGTTTATTAGCGGCTGGCCGGGTTCCTGCTTTCTGGAGACCGCTGGAACTTGGGGCCGGGGACTCGCCCATTTATTGATCAAGGGGTATCGGCATACCCCTGCCTTTCACCTGTTTCCGCACTACTGCAGGCCCCCTCTTTTTGGCAAAGAATGGCAATTTCAGTAATTGATGTTATCAATAAAGTGTGGCCCATATTTAATCCATATCTTTGTCTTGCGTCTTTATTCCGGGGTTGGGATAGCAATAGCAGTGGGATCTGCAGGAAGTAGGGAGAGGAAGAGCTGTGAGTGGATCTGCTTTTCTTCTAGAAAGGCCAAACTGATTATTTTACTTTTTCACACTATAATCAGCCAATTTTTACATCAGCTATTGTAAAAGAACTTCTGCATTACTTGAAATTTTAATGATACAAATTTTTTTTGAAAGTGAACATTTTATGACATTCCTTCAAATTTATATTATCATTGTATTTCTAGAGTCTTCACATCTGCTTCACTTTGGCAGAAGCAGCATCATTAGATCAGAACAAGCAGCATTCACCCAAGGTGCCTCCTATCCAGGAAGGCTCATCTCCAGAACAGTGCAGACAGCCCAGGACAGGCAGTCATACTCTCAACAGTAGCTATACCCTCAGTTGCCAGAGGTAATGTCCATGGAAGTACATTAAAGTAAATAAATAAATACAGAGTTTCAGGTGTATGACTGTACCCATTCACCACAGACCCAAATTAATTAATACAGAATGACACTCTCCACTTTGCTATGTATTCATGGGTACAGATAAAATCAGATTCATCATTATATATACATACTTTAATTGAACAAAGATAGTTATTGTTGTTTTTAAAGTGGATTGGCTGAAATTCTGTTGGCATACCTGTGCCTGTGGAATGATGATGTTGTCACCAGTAGGGGTGATTCTCAGTAATTAAAAACTTCCTATTTCTGTCTCTCAGCTTTTCTGAGTCCTGTGCATCTTTTTTCCATCATGTGGAAGCTATGGAAGCCTGAGGAAGGAAGAAGAAAGTCTTTAAATACTGAAAACCACCACTACTGAGTGATGTAGTTAGTCCTGACATGTATGGAACATATTTTCTGGCTTACATCAAGTAGTACTGTTGTCTTAAAACTATTCTCCTTACCAAAAGGCAGAGAGAGAGAGAGAGAGCAAATTGGCTTTCTAGTATTTTCCTCCATCCCCTTCCTGAGTATACCAAGCTTAACTGATATGGCAGTGAAGCCTGGGGACAAACATTTCTGGTTACATAACTGAATATAAGGACCAGGTTTGTCTGTTCTCTGGAATGAACGCATGGTGTCTATGCTTCTGAAACTAATGTTTCATATTGCAGTTTGCAACTAATACAATTCATGATGAATGATACAATTGGGTGGTCATATTAACTGTGGTGAGGACAAAGATACTACTTTTTAATTCTGATGAGCTAATTTTCTAGAAGTCCTGTCCTGAATTCCAACTATTGTAGTCCAGTCATTGGTTTAGCATTTTGATTATTTTCTGTTAATATGCATATTCATGATTATCTTCCTGTTAAAATAAATCATTAGAAGTAACGTACCATGGTCTGGGTAATTAAACTTGCTCGATGTTGCTTCATTTTTCAGTCAACGGTAAGCACATAGCAAGTGGCTGAAATGATGGCTAGTGACTAGAGAGTGACTAAAAGTGACTACAAAACAATCAGAGAATTGGGGCAGACACCTTACCCTTTTCAAAATTCTTGAGGTTTCTGCCTCAGTATTCATACCTCCTATCTAAAGTGCTTCATCTCTCTCATTGCCCCTTCACTGACACCCCCCCCCAAACATGTTCATCATGGGACAAGGTGGTTGATGCAGCAGAAGCATTTTCTAAACATACCAGTCCTCTTTTCCTACCCTGACTGAACAGGAAAGCTCATGCCCCGTGATCCCTCCCTCTCTCACACACTGAAGGGATTCTGGAAATGTGTTATACAGCAACATCCCAAATATTGGGCATATAGGTGGCATACACATATTAGACACATATAGTTTACATAGTACATATCAGTGACCTATCAAGTGACTCAGATGTTCTATTGCAATGAAGTGTGATTGCAGTATAGAGATGGATAACAAGGCACTTGTGAACACTTGACAACTCCAATGAAACTCAAAACAAGAACCCAGGATTATCTGTAGCCTGAGATTCTGGAGAGCCACTGCTAGTTAGAGTAGACTATGCTTGGCCAGAGCACAGATGGCCTGGTTAAGGCAGCTTCAAGGATAACATATTTTAGTATATCCCAGTATTGCTTGCTGTGTTTGTGTTTGTGGGAGGGGCTGAGGGATTACCCAAAGCCTTCATTAGATGTGAATTTGTGGCAGAACTGGAAATGGAACCTGTGAGTGCACAATTTTACCCACCTTGCGATACCAGCTCAGTGAAATCATCTGACAAACTTCTATGTGAACATACTTTATACTGGCCTTGAAGAGCAGTGCAATCATTTTCACTTATTACATTCAACCCAAAAAGCCCAAGTTAGAAATAAATACCTGGCTGAGTAAATTGCACAAGGGAATAAAGCTCAGTAGTAAATCAAACACATAAGACATTATAAAGTGTTCTCCATTACAAAGTCTTTCAAGTGTAATTTGCTTCATAAGGTAAGTCTGCATTATCAGTACTTCATGTGCTGTAACTTAGCAATTTCAGATTGTTTTATCTGGGTCATTTTCACACATATGGCAGTGATACATGTTTGAGAAAGAGCAGAACAGAGCAATAGGATCTCATTAATCATGCAATTTTGACGATGTCACCTACACTTTGTTCAGTCATCTGTTTCCTCAATACAACAAACCTTTAAGTAGCTTCAAAGACCTGCCACTTTTTTTCCTTTTTATTTCCTTTTCCCCCTCTAAATTTTCATTTTTGCTTTCACTAACACACCCCTCCATGTGCTAGATAATTAATCCAAAGGTGAAATATGGTTTTTTTTTTTCATCCTATACCTTTATTGGAACAGGCTTCAAGCTACCTGTCCCAATAAAGGAGTGACTACCCTGTAGAGGGGGAAATGATGCAGCAGTGTATCTCTGCTTTCTTAGATTGTGTTTTCCCCATGGCAAAGCAAAGTTTAGAATCCATTGTTCAGGAAATTACTGTATATTCCTTTTGTGATTGCAATCTGAATTAAAACTAAAGCAGTCTTTTTTGTTAAACCTACAACCTACTCATTCATTCATTCTTCTCATTCTTCTCCTACTGGAGGTTGGATATCATCATGATTATTCTGACTTTGGATGCAGCAATGTTATCTGGGATCCAAACTAGTCACAAAGGGTTTTCATCAAGACTATCTGTGCCTTCTTTGCCCATTTACTTTACCTGGAAGAGTCAGATGTAACAAGCTGTATCTATTTGACTCGTGTTATCTACCTTTCTGCATTTTATGTGTTTCATGATGCTTTGATATTTATTCCTTCTTCTTAGCACTTCTTCACTGGTCCATTATAATCAAAGAATTCTTACTGATGGTAGTGATACTGCATAAAGTTATCATTGCCAGGCCCCTATTATTGTAAGGACCCCCAGGATGCCAAGTCAAACAAAGTAAAACTAGGGGGAAAATAAAAATTAAAAATGGTACAAATATAAGGAAATATGTAACAGTTTGGGAAGTCCTGGATGTGGGGTCTCCACCTATACCCTTTACAATTATTCCTATGCCAACAGGTTTTTTTTTAAAGTAGAACAAGTGGGGGAAGTTTGGAACAGGAAAAAAAGAAAAGATGGAGGAAAAAATGGTGTGGGAAGAGGGCTCCTCTTTTTTCATGAACACTGTTCATAATTGTTCCCATGGCCCAGGCATTCAGTTTTTTGAAAGCACAACAAAAAGTTGTCTTTTTTAAAAAAAAATAACATGAGGTTTCCACTTCTCCTATTAAAATATGCAATGCAACACTTGTTAAATGAGATACCTTCTTTTTCTTCTGTGCAGGCCTTTCTCCCTCCTGATTTGAGTTGCACAGCAAAGAAGGGATGGAGGCAAAACTCCAAAAAGAAAGGGTAACACTGATTTTGCAAATGCAGTTCTATTTCCATGGAATTCCCCCCCCCCAATCCACCTAGACTGCCCTTTCATTCTGCCCTCCATTATGCCAACCAACCTGTGGAACATTGAGATCACCTGACTAAGGATGGCTGTATCCCTACTAAGGATCTAAAATATGTTGCGCCCTCAAAGCTTCAAAGGACATAGATCACCTGGCCCATCAGATCACACTCTTCTTCCAGAGCAGCCACCACACCAATAGAAGTCTCCAGTAACAAATCATGGAGTGCTCTTTGCTGTTCTAGCATTCTTTCAAGCTGGTAAATTGTGTTCCATTAAATTGCTACATCTGGGATTAGGGGATTCTGTAGCAATCCCATTTTTTCTTGCCTCTGCTGCAACAGTTCACTGCCTCAGTCACTGAAGATGTCCTGCCACCTTTTTTGCCCACTCAGTTATATTAGCTATGCATGTGGCTCCCATACCACGCAAAGCACCCTGATCTATTAGATTGAGAGTGTGAGCCATTTGCTTTACACCTCCAAGCTCTCCAAGATCTTCCAGAGTACTTTGGAACTTATTCTTGAGATGTGGATCTGGCATTTGCTGCCTCCCACCTCTTATTATTAGCCCATTTCCCTCTCTGCTTCTTTGGGCTATTGGCTCAACCTCTGCCCTCTGATGAGTCTTACCCTTATACTTAAATTTAATAAGGACAGCTTGGTGGTCTTTGCATGAAGATTGTGATCATCCTGTACTCTACAAGAGACCATGAAACACCACATAAGAGTCTCCTCACCTGTACTAGGAAACTGATTTTCATTCCTGGAGATCATTGGTGTGATCTCTTTGGGAATCAATATTTTAAAAACAGAGATGGTAAGTAAGATTAAAAGAGAAAGGAGGAAGGGAAAGCAAACGAAGGATTTTTGTGGGCTTGGTGAAAAAAATGGGTCTTTCAAAAATTCATGTTGCTGTCTCTTTCTTTCCAAAGACTAGAACAGGGATGTGGCAAAAGTAAAACAATGTATGGGCTTTTTCTACTTTTTTCTGTAAAGCTTTATTGCAGTCACCATAGGGCAACTTAGTATTAACTTAATTGTTTTTAAAAAAATGCCCCTCCAATTTAATTGAATTAAAGTTTTGGGATCACCAGCAACGAACTTTCTACCTTTCACAATTCTGCTCCATGATATCTCAGACCCATCCCTTGATCTCAGGTTTTTGCCCTATTATCTCTGAGAATGAAACATTCCTGAACAGATAATAAGTAACTTTATTGTCACTGGGGGAGACAGGGGTACATGGATTCTGACAAGTTGGTTAGTATCGGCCACCTGTTTGAACCAGTGAGTCCTTGAGTCTGTCCAGACATTAGCACTGAGCTACTTCTGTTCTGCATGCAAATAGTCTGCATGCAGGGAGATGGAATGGGAAGATACTTATTCCCAGGACTGGATTACATAATCAGTCACAACCATATTGGAGGAAACAGATAGATGGATAGAGCCACACACACAAATGGGAAGTTAGGGTAAAATTTAGTTTACACAGTAGGTAAGCCAATTGCAGTCAAATTAAAAGTGCCATGTGGTGGTTGGAGGAATATATTTCCTTCCGTTTGTAGTCCTGATTAGGCAATGTTAAATGCCATTGGTTGGCTCTGATTTTTGGACCTTTTGTGTTTCTTCTGTGTAACTCCCAGCTCTGTGGTACCAGGTGTGATATAGAACCATGCAAGGTCAGATGCTAGTTTATGTCTGTACTTTTAAAGGGTGCAATAATGTCATCCACCCTTGCTTTCAGACTGTGTACAAGGACCACATGCTGTGTGTGGTTTTGTTTGTTTTTGCTGAAGTATGAAAGATCCTCCTGTTTCTCATTTGTCTTTTTTTTTTTTTTTGGCTGCATTGCTGTCATAATTCAGTACCTTGAATTCACTTTGTTTGCATGCACATGTGTGCATGCACACACAGAGAGATTCAGATTGATACACAGAGATACACAGAGATACACAGAGAGAAACACAACTGGTTGAAACAAGAAGTCATTTCAAACTTTTGTCACACTTACAAAGAACACATGTGGGGGAAGGCCATAGTGACCCTGCTCTGCTGTGGCCTTGAAGTAAATCAGTTTATTGTAAGATTGAAAAGGGCTTCCACATGAACAACAACATTTGGAGGACTTTGTGCATTCAGGAACTCTGAAAAAGCAGGGTTACGGATTCTTCTCCCACCCACCTTGTCCATTCATCTAAAGTATCTGAAAGGGGCATATTCTTCTATAAATAACCAGAGGTACTAACAAACATAACCAACTAATATGTAAAATCTGAGTAAAGGAAAGGGAGAGAAAATGCAGTGCTCTGGGATGTTCCATCTAGCCTTTGAAGTCATCTGAATGTGTATTACTTTTAGATAATAATTGTCAGAGAAGTATCCTTGTTATAGAATGCTTTGATCATTATCATCAAGGACTGTATCAGCAAGAACAGCATTCCTATTACAAATGAAACTAACCCAGAAATGAGATGCGATGGAAATGGATCCCAGTCACAGTTCCCATAATTATTTTAATATGTCTTGTTTCATGTTCACATTTTTGAAATATTTTTAATGAAAAAGAACTGGGGGAGGGGAAGGGTTGAATGAATGAAAGAATAATATGAATAGCACACACAAGCTTAATTCCACATTGAAGTTTCTTGAAACGTATGGTGCACAAGGGTTTCTTTTTGTGTTTCAGTTAGAAATCTGGATAGAATAAAACACAAACTACTGCACAGGGCATTTGCAATCTCTGAGTATTATGTAAGATGACATTCTGTTTACATATGTTCATTGATCCCATTATAATAAACTTAATACTTGGTTATGGTTATTTAGGCCTCAATAAAAGAATCATTGATGGAAGTGAGACCTTAGGTTTGGTGAAGGCTAGTAGTATGGGGGAAATGAAGGCTTGAGGAAGAGATATATAAGGAGATGAAGAATGGGAAGGAGCAATCACACAGGTTATGTAAGGAATTAAATGGATGACACATTTCTAATGGATAGCAACACAGAAAGCCAATGCAGGAGTTAAAGGAAGAAAAGTTTCCACACATTTAGGCAATCTGGTCTAAATCCCAACATTGACAAAAGGATCTTAGTCATCAAGCAGAGGAGTATTTGCCAATCTTTTACCAGTAGGACTCCTCTATAACCAAGGTTCCTGCAGTTTCTTATAGCTCTCACATAGCCTACCCATTAGGTCCATGAGCTCTGCTTCTAGTTAAGTATAGGGTTCCAGCCTTCATGCTCTTTCATTAGCATATTTCCTCAATATACAGGTTAAATATTAGTTCATTCACATTTTTTATTTTAACTGATTGGGGTTATTTTTATTGGAATGTTCATGATTATTTATTTAATAATGCATTTATAAGAACAGCAAAGACTTTCTCAGCATTATGGTGTGAAAACAATGAACAAGTGTTTGGATGGTGGAAACTGTGTAGAAATGCCCACTGAATGAACTGGGGCTTAAGTACATGCATGCACTTAAGCCCCCACACTTATTATCCCCATTCTTATTATCAGAGCCCAACATAAAACACAACAGATTTACTAAAACATGGATAAGTATGGTCAGGCTATCTATGCCCAGTAGAAGCCACATTTACAGACTTTACTCCAATTTCCTGTGAGAAAACTGGAACCACAGAATAAGAACTTTGTATTTTAGGTGAGTACAACTGTGATACAGAACAGTTGGAATGCCATCTGTCTGAATAGACAAACCACCTACCCAGAGAGGCACTTTTTTGCTGTTGCTGTTGGTTGAGTTTCAGATGATCAGCTTACAAAGGATTCTAGGGAGTTCATCAGTTCATCTGATGAAGAAGAGAGACAGAGCTGGGTATTACCAGCATGCTACTAGTTCCTCATTGCAAATACTTGGCTGAATTCTCTAATCTACTGCGTGTACATGTTAAAATAATAGGGGACAGGATACAGTCCTTCAAGGCCTTACATTTGTAATTTGCTATTAAGTTGAATATGATCTAGAAATTTGAAAGCAACAGGAAAAGAGGAAGACCAACAATGAGATGGACTGACTCAATAAATAAGTGTAAGGATGTGTCACTGGAAACAAAGGCCAAGATAATCCACACAATTGTATTCTCAATTACTATATACATCAAAAAGCCATTCATGACCTCCCAGATCCAGCCAGTGTAAGTCTGCCTAGTGAATACACTTTGGCAGTGAGTGACTTGGTTGAAAAACCTTGATTTGGATACAGCAACGCAGCATCATTGTTTAGAGCAACCACATCCAGTGTCAGAATGGCCATGAAGGTGGTCAGCATCCTGTGGGAAAGGAATGAGAAGTGAGATAATTAGGCTGAAATCCTATATCCATGACCATGAGGAGGATCACACTGAACTCAGTGGGACTTTACTTCTGCATAGACATGCACAAAATTCTTATTTGTCCAGTATTTGTCAGGCATTATAGTTTCTAGATTTACTCCTTCCTAGCCAGGAACTGCAGCTAGGAATATTTTTCATGAGAAAAATATTTGTACTTATTGCAGAATGCATCTAGGAACTGAATTCTAGTTGCTAAACTGAAGCTGTTTTCATTACATTATTTTTACATGCCTCTGAGTTTCTGCACTGCAACAAAGAATTTCTAGGGCTTTTTCAGTCCTTGAATTTGTCTGTTATAGTTTGCTGGTGGGCTCAGACTTCCATTGCAAAGTTACTTGTAAGGGGCACTTCAATGGACAGAATACCAAGTTTTATTGCTTATAGTCATGTAGGCTGGCTTTTTAATAGAATGATAGCCCTGTTTGTATTAGATCAGAGCTAGAGATAGGCACAGACCACCAGTTCAGCAGTTTGTGCTGGTTTGTCCTTTGGACAAACAGATGTTCAATGCTCCCCAGCCCCACCTCCTGCATTGGGTGTCCACTCAGAGGCAGTGCTCAGAGGAGGGAGGACAGGGAAGCCATGGCACTGTCTCTGAGTGGGCACCCACTGGAGGAGGCAGGGCTGGGAAGTACCAAATACCTGCTCATCTGAAGGATGAACTGACATGAACAGCCAAACTAGCAGTTCATGCCTGTCTCTAATCAGAGCACACAATAGGTGCGCAAAATACAGCTCTGGGATGCCAATGACAAAACAGATGGGTTGACAAGGATTTCATTTTAATTGGCATAATACACAGTGATAACGTGGGCAGCAGTGGAATATGTTGCAAGGTCTAACAGCTTTGTATGAGCTGAGGAACTACAATAACAATTAGGAAATGTCAGAAGTTTGCTACAGGAAGAGAAAAGTTAATTAATACTGTGTTAAAGATATATAAAATAATATCTCAAAATGAAAGTTCACTTTGAAGGAGAATTTGGGATTCACCACAATTATATCCACACATACACACACATTCAAACCTTCAATTTAACCCTGTCCCTCTAACAGAAAAAATGGGACTTCCTTATATTTTTTCCAGCCAGGTGAAAATACTATAATTTACTGTATTCTGGTGTCTTGAAGAAATCACCACTAGATGTACTCCAGGCATATTCTGCTGCCGCAGTAGCTTTTGTAGCTGGATCTATATGCTCAAAAAACAACACTATAATATAATTAGCAATAATTATACTATATAATGAGAGCAATGATAGAATTAAAGAATGTGTCTCCAGAAAAGTTTTCCCCTAAGAAAGAAATTGGCTTTTGTTGTGGCTTTCATTTTTTTAAAAATGGACATGTGGACCAATTATCTCTAAACATGTGCAGAACATTCTTGGTTAGATTTTTGAAATAATTAGCCTTTGACATAAAATTACTTCCTTTAAAAAACAACAACAACAGGACTGCTGTACAAAGGATGTTGCCTCAGTTTTATTAAATCTGGAGGAGAAATTCGATTTGGACAAAGTTCACTTTATGTTATCAGTGGAGGTGGTCAATATCATGGAAAGAGTTGCAGAATTTTTTTGGATCAGTTGTTAGGAGGCGATGTTCTGCTCCTTATTGAATGCTTTCTGCTTTTTTGTTTTTTGGATTGTGTAAATGGGTTCTTAACAAAGTAGTCTGATTATGTCTTACTGCTTTCTATGCCAATAAAGATGGTGGTGGTGGTGGTTATTCAGAAACAGCAGGCACAGTCAACATTATAAAAACATTGATCGTATTATATAACAGATACAAGTTTTAACCAAAAACCTAAGTATCTGTTAAGTATCGGCGCAGTATGTATTCTGTTCCTAATATTGCCGGGTTTTTTTGTTGCTCTGATGGTGTTATTTCTGAGATCTGCAACTGCTTATAGTACTGGGTGAAGTTTCTTGATATTGTTCCCAAAGCCCCAATGACTACGGGGACCACTGAAGTGTGTTTCTTCCAGAGGCAAGATTTTTCGATTGCCAGATCTCTGTATTTTGTTAATTTTTCAAATTCTTTATTTTCAACTCTGGCATCCCCTGGAATTGTAATGTCAATGATCCAGACATTTCTTCATTCTATTACTACTATGTCTGGGGTGTTATGTTCAAGGTGTCTATTAGTTTGGATCCGGATATCCCACAAGATATTTTCTGATACCTTCTCTACCTGATGTTCCCATGGGTTTTTGGAGGCTGGCAAGTTATATTTTTTGCATAATGACCAGTGCACTAATTTTGCCACTCTATCATGTTTAACTTTGTAATCTGTTGTTGTTGTTGTTCAAAAACACCATGCACAGTCAATCAAAACTATAAAAACATTGACTGGTATTATGTAACAGATATAAGTTTTAACCAAAAACCTAAGTACCCGTTAAATATTGGCGCTCTATGTATGCTCTTCCTAATATTGTCATTTTTTGTAGCTCTGATGGTGTTTTTTCTGAGATCTGCAACTGCTTATAGTACTGTGTGAATTATTATTATTATTATTATTATTATTATTATTATTATTATTATTATTATTATTATTATTATTATTATTATTATTATTATTATTATTATTATTATTTTAAAAACAACAAAATCATGTACATGTCACCTAAAAATAAAAAAGTAAACAATATACTGTAGAATTCAATGGGGCTTACTCCTTGATGGGATATAGGATAAATCATAGCCTGGAAGTCACTTCAAAGGAGACCTGTATCCCCGATTTCCCCTACATCCTGCTCCCAATATCTATTTAACCCATTCATCTTCCCTTCTAATGATTTGTGCAGTTAAAATATATATATATATATATATATATATATAAAACACAAACCTGTCATTCTACTATGGAAAAGAAGATAAGTAGAAGAAAAGCAGGGTTAAAATAATTTTAAAAATAAAATAAATAATATCAGCTGAAGGAACTATCATGCTACGGACTGAAAGACTGAGAGAAGGGCCTCCTGGAAGATCTTAAAAAGCAAGGGGAGTTGGGTGTCATCAGCACCCTGATGGTACCAGACCACAAAATTCTGGACAGTCTCTTTCAGGTTTTTCATGTAGATGTGGAATAGTATAGGGAATCATGGAACCCTGAAACAGTCCACAGGTCAAGGTGTTGAACAGGAATCCCCCAGCACCACTACCATTCACAAAGTGATACCACGCAAGGGAAAATTTCAGAAGCTGATTCCTTTTTTCATCAGTTCATCACATCTCACCCAAACACACAGCAATTGTCAGGGCTGTTTTTCAATAAGTGTGAATGATAGTGAGGAGAAGAGGGTGTCCTGTAGACCATCTTGACTGCTGCCATTGGTGTTGTCACCATTCAGGTTGCCCTTCACTATGTAAAGCTTGGCATCCTTTTTCCTGCTGACAATGCAGGCATGATATTTTGCGGCAATATTGGGCCATTTCCTGGCTTTTTGAATCATGGGTACAGAAGCACAGTATCCCACATTCATAAACTGGAGGTTTTTTTAAGAATTGAATCTCTACCAGGCCCTCTAGCTGTTGCTGTGTTACTGCCGTTTGTTGTCATGTTGTGCTTCTATTCTATTCCTCAAACCTATCCTTTCTTACCACTGGGGTTCACTGGCACTGTACTGGCAGGAAACAAGCTCTGATTGCCAATTGCTACCATTCTGCAACCAACATCAGTTGATATAGTCACTCCTGCTCAGGTAGCATTGTGTTAGGTGTTGCTCATAAACCTTACCCAAGAAGGTACTGGTGTGCTCATCAAAGCTTTTTTTCTTCTATTACAGAAAACATATTATGCGATCAAACATGTTCTACCAAAAGCTAGAAAAATACAATTGTCACTTTACCTGTCATTTTGAGAAGCTAGGTGATCCAGGGAAGATAGTAAATTGTTTTGGGCCAGCCCCCATTACAGTCAGCATATTTTTAGATTTTAGATTTCACAGAGTGACATGGTGATTAGACAGGTAGTGGGTTTTAGGGTTTTAGTTCTTACACTAAATATAACTTTGCCATGTCCTTAATGGTGCATTTTGATGCATATCCATCAGTTTGCAAACCTAAGCATTATGGGAAAAACAAATTCATAATTAAATAATAGATGTGCTTAATAATTAATAAGAGAGGAAAGGCAAGAGCAAAGCAAACAAATCAAAATACAATTATGTGTCTTAAATTAGAAACTCAGGATTTTTCTGGGCAGAGTTGTGCTTGATTCTGAGAATTTGAATCAGAATGTTTTAGCTTTACATCTATCTTACCTCCGCCAGTATACATAGGTATGTAGTAAAAACAGTATAGCTTTAGTAGAAGCTGGTAAGGAAAGTGAGTACACATTTCCTTGCTGGGAATTTCTGTCATGTCATTCTTTAATATATAATCAAGACAGCTCAAGAAATGTACATGCACACCATTCTGTCTACACAGTCATGCATCAAGTGAAGCTGAGCTGAAGAAATACTGAAGATGCATAGATACAAATACACAATTAGTGTAGATGTTATGACTAATATTTATTGTAGACATACTGTACAGTGATATGCAAGAAATTAATTTCAGTTCATCATATTTGTAAAGAATTTGGATTTTTCACAATTCACATGTGGTGGAAAAAAGATCCTGACACATTCAATCATCCAGCTCCAGGGTTTTGAGTGTTTAATTCCTAGATATCTGAGTGTGAATCTCTATATATCCAGCTATTTTTATGATGCTGATTTGGGCTTGTCATTTCTTTTTTCTGTGAAACTTTTAAATACCTAGATGGCAGGCAGGTACAGCATAGTTGTCTGTGTGCAAGACATAATTGTGCCTATTAAATCTGTGTTGCCCCAATGGGGGAGTTTATTTTAATTTGTTTTAGAAGAGTTTATAAAAACCTACACATGTCCTCAAATGGCAGGTGGAAAGAACTTGAACTTTAAAACAAATGAAGGCAGATGAAACCACAATGGACAGATATATATTTCCAACTTTAATTATGAATGCTTAACTCCATACAAGGGCAATTTAGTGTGAATTATTGTTTCACCACCACCAAATCAAAGTGCTTATTCTCGGCAATGCCATACATGGTTTCCTTAGCAGGGATGTAAATCTTTGCTTATTTTGGTTTCAAAGGTAAGAATGAAAACTTTTGAATGTTTTCTCCTAGCAAAGGTTTTGTGCAATTTTTTTTGCATTTCATGACATTTCTTTTTAAAAATGAGGAGTTTTGCACTAAAAATGTGCAAAAATTATTTTACACAAGAATAATTCTACTTTGCACAAAATACAAGATTTTTAATCTTGGCTCTTAAACAAAGGTTCTTACACAATGGCTTTTGGCACAAAACACAATGTTTCTGTGCAAAACAGAATTTTTTTGCTAATGCTGTTGCTATTGTTTACAAAAGGCTCTTTTTTCCACTTTCATGGAAGAGCAAAACATTTCATAGCAACTGACAATTTCTTCAGCAGTGTGCATCAAGCCCTTTTTTTATTATTGAGGATGAGAAAAGGTATGACTATGTTAGATCTTTATTGATTAAGACCAAAGACCTGAGAATGCAATGTGTGCATTTCCTTCTTCCCAGCACCATGGAGACTGCAGGGCATATCGCTGTTCATTCCCACACAATGACCAGTGTATTATATATTATATTCTGATGCTGGTACGAACTAATTAAGAGATGTGTTGAAAATGCAATGTGTAAATTGAATTAATCAGGGCTCAGATTAATATTTCTCTGATGGACAAAGCTTAAGAAATAGCATTCACACGTTTTTTTCTTCAAAAGGTAAATGGGGGAAAAATCACTTTAGGCTTCCAAATGACTGCATGAAATTTTCCTGCAGGGAAAACAGCTGCATTTGTTTGCCCCCTGCACAGCTAAACGCCATATACATGTCTAAAAACAGGTGAAGCATTATTAGTCAAGTGCATAAGGGTGGTCTTCTAAATTTTCTGACATACCAAAAGAAACTCAACACCATTACACAAATGACTATATCAACACATGGCCCTGTGGTTATTTATTGATCTCCTGATAAATCTATACTCTCCGTGTTGTGTAGTGGATAGAGTGATGGACTAGGAGTGAGAAGACCTGGGGTTGAATCCCTAGTCAGCCATGTAAGTCCACAGGGTTTATCTTAACAAGCCCAAATTAGCATCACTTATCTTAAAAACCCTATTAGGATCACTGTAAGTTGAATGTCACTTGGTGGCATGTAACATACGCATCTTCCACTTACTGTCATTCAGTATGCCTTGGCTGAGCCCATTCTAAATAAGTGGAAAGTCGAGTGAGACTTTTCTTTTATCCTTGCTGAGTGAATCTGGAATGATGATACAGGAACCTTGAAAACAGTTGCATAATGCCTTGATGATATTTGTAGAAGTTGCCACTCAGATCATCTTCACAGGCTATAATTACTCCTTCAAACAGTATCAACCCAAATTTTAAGGAGAGGGAAGCAACTGAACCAAGCAATGCTAATAGGTGTCATTTGGCTGCCCCTTGGCTGATCTCTTGGAGTCCTGTGACCATTCTCCTCTCCTGGGGGACGAAGATATACTCCCTGTACGGCTTACAGTTCAGGTGAAGGAGCTTACCCCATTTCTAATATTGAAATAAGGTTCAACTCTCACCTTGTGTGCATTGAATGGGGAAGGAGAAGGAATCATTATGTCCTTTCCTTTAGGCACCTAAAGGTTTTGGGTGAGCCCTGCCAAACAGGACTCAGAAGTATCCTTTATGGTTCCCATCTGAGCTTTCAGTACCCCTCTGGATAAAATCCCAATGCACATATCCTGATGTCATTGTTGCACTAGATAGACAGGTAAGGTAAAGGTAAAGGTTCCCCTTGACAATTTGTCCAGTCATGTCCGACTCTAGGGGGCGGTGCTCATCCCCGTTTCCAACCCATAGAGCTAGCGTTTGTCCGAAGACAATCTTCCGTGGTCACGTGGCCAGCGCGACTAGACACGGAACGCCGTTACCTTCCCACCGTGGTGGTACCTATTTATCTACTCGCATTTTTTTTTGCATTTTGCATGCTTTCGAACCGCTAGGTTGGTGGGAGCTGGGACAAGCGACAGGGGCTCACTCCATCTCGTGGATTCGATCTTACGACTGCAGGTCTTCTGACCTTACAGCACAGAGGCTTCTGTGGTTTAACCCGCAGCGCCACCACGTCCCCAGATAGACAGACTCTAGCTTAATTTTCATTTTTAAAAATTGGGTTTCTGTGGAGCCAGGGCTGCAGAACTTGATTTGTAGCATAGCAGGAGACAATCCTCAATTTCATTTCCTAAACCATGTGGAAGTGCAAATCATATCTGAAAGTTTACCACCGAACTAAAAAGAAATGCAATTTACATAATTCTAAACATTTTTTTGCTCTTTTTCATTATCATTTTAGCTTTAACTTGTATCCTAAAATAAAGAAATAACTTTCAAGATGCCTTCTCCTTTGTACGTAATCTCTTTTTCCTGCCACCATATATTGATTTCCCATTCCAGAGTGCAATCTGTGATTGCACTTTGCAAGAGGTTCTCTCACACATTTCTATTAAGTGAGGCAATGTGGTTTTGTTTTCCATCCACACCTGAAAAAAGAACTAACATGACTGAAAAAATCATTATTTACGTCTGCAAATGGAATAAGGGAGATGAAGTGGCAAAGAAAATTTCAATAGGGCAAGTATTATAATTCACATGTCATCTTTTATTACATACTCTGCTTGCATTATGGTATGAGTTACCAAAAGAGACATAGTCATACCCACAGGTAAAATATAGTGACTATATAGTGAAACACCCATATGTCTGATGATCATCTCTCTCTCTCTCTCTCTCTCTCTCTCTCTCTCTCTCTCACACACACACACACACACACACACACACACACACACACACACACCAGGTAAGAGAGCTTGATGCTTGAACAGTTCCCCAGTAGATTTATAAAACTCTAGAGAATAATCAGAAGGCTGTGTTCCTTGTAACTGGCATTTATCTCATTTAGGGTTAGTTCCAAAATGAAACCAGACAATCATTCCACTCATATAAAAATGCATGTGGGTATCAAGATATAAGGCTTTTCATTGTTGCAATAATTCCAGGGTAACATCAGCTTGACTAATTCTACAAGCTTTTTTCATCTGCATTGATTCTATGTTCCATATGCACAAAATTACTTCAAAGCTATTGAAAAACATCCAAAATCAGACATCACTGCAGCTTTTCTTGCTTGAAGGACTTGTGTCACTCAGTGCAGTCTCGTTATTCTGCATTGATCTGCAAAGATCTGGATCTGTCGCTTGTCACTCTAATCTGAAAAAGAACAGAGACAAAAAAAACTGCTACTTTTTATCTGTAGACAAGAGGGAAATGTGTGTCATGCTTTGGTTATTCAAAAAACCCTTTGTTGTTGTTGTTTTTGCTGGCATTTTACTGGCATGTTATTGGTATGGGTGTGAGCTGCCCCCGATCCCCCTCCATGATGACATTGTTAGTTGCTGCAGAAACAGAATGCTTGATTTAAACAAAGAACATAAGTAAAAGGGCCAACAGGTCCAACATAGCAAAAAGTGCTCATTCCCAGCCCTTTCACTCCCAGTCCAAGCGTCAGAGTTTTAAGGGGTAGAATGGAGCCCCCTTTCCTCCACCAATTCAAGGACATGATGGAGGGTGGCTGCTGGCTCTCTCTTCTTCCTTCAATGGTGAGGTATATACAACCAGACACAAAAGGGGACCCCTGAATTAACTACTATAAATTAAGAGATCTTCAGCATCTCTGAGTTTCCATTGTAGAGCCTTCCTTATTTGTTCTACTAGTACTGTTCTTCTGTACTACTGTACTCCTTATGCTTTAACTGCTGTGTTTAAAAATAGGATTTCTATATGATCCTGCATTCAAGAAATAAATCTCTGTATTTTTCACATTAGCATTGAATGTCCTTACTCTGGGCTACGTTTGTTACTTAATCTGCCTAAAGTCAGGAGGAAGCATAGACCTATACAGCAATGTGGTGAGGAACAGAGGCTCCTAATGGAGTTATAAATTGAGAGTAATTGGTTTATGTGATTGTTATTAAATCCTATTTCAGCTGGTTAATGGAATTTTGTTTGGCAAGGGAGCAGAGCCGATGTTATCAGATAATTTTCTTTTGAAATGGGCTTAAATTTTAGTCTTTTGGATACTGAGATTTTAAATAAGTGTGAAGTGGTTGCTGCTCAAACACTGAAGTGAAAAGGAAGCCATCAGCAGTGGAAAATTGCAGGACTGACTGTGAAGTAGCTTACATTCTTTAAAAAATACAGTTTCTATACTCTTTCATCACATGTAAAGAAGATGCAAAAGAGGGCTAGTCGGGGCTGTCCAACTAGACAAACACTGTACTGGAGATACAACTTCCTATCCCCAACAATTGTTCAAACGGTTTCAAATATCAGATAATGGACAGATAAATTAGCTTTCATAGAAACCAAATTTGGCAGAAATGGAAAAGTGTCTAGATGAAAAAGCAAACAGGGACATTGTGGTGCTTCTGCTTAATTTGTTGCTTTTCCAGCTGTAATTGTTCTTCTAGAAAGATGGTGAAGCTGAAACTTTAATTCAGTATTAAAATGCATAAATTCTTTGAGGTTTTACTGGTTGTTGACAAACTTCTTTTTTTCCTCTTCATTTTATTCAATTATTGATCAATTCAGGCAGCTAAAAATACCTTGTCTCCAAGCTCTGTATTCTGTATATAATTTATAGTATTTTGTACAGTATTTGGTATAGCTAATCAAACAATGCTTCACTGCGCATCTTGCCCCCAAACTGAGGACTAGTTCACACTCCATCCATTGGGATTGCAACATCAATCACTGGCAGGTGTGAATGGGCCATCCCGTATAAATAGCAAAAGCAGGACTTTAATGTATCACCCCAAGTCACTTTTCAACAGAGTGAACTCACATATTTCAGACACCAGCCATTCAGCTTAAGTCATTCAGGAACATCTGCACATAAAAACTGCCACCCTCACCTCCTGAAAATCCTGGAAGTCAAAGTTTTCTAAGATGAGACTTTCTTTGCAAAGATTTTCACACCCCTCTAGTGAACGAGTTACAATTCTCAGAATTTCCTGTGAAAGAATTATATTGATCCAGTTAATAATGAGTTGCAGCTAACATCCAATGCCATGCTTGCGCAAGGCCACTCAGACCAAGGGAACTTCTATTCCTTTCTCCACTGTAGTCTTATTTGCCCCCATTGAGTCTCTCCAGTGCTTCCTTCAGCCCTCACCCAAGCTGCTGAATCAGACATGATGGCTGGAAACAGGAAGCAACAGGCACTCACATTTCCCCTCTCAGAATATCAGGAAAACATTGTGAATGGGATATAGGCAAGTCTGAGCATGTAGGCATTCCCCTGCCACTCCCCTTCAGTTACCTCCAAACACATGAGAATATCTTAATTTTCTGCATTTGACATGGGACAATTAGGAGAAATCATATGCAGGCAGTAATTATAACAAATCTTTTAATTAGACTTTAACGTTCATTGTCTTTTCATTTGTTGGGAGTCACTATTGGTAAAGGCTGACTCTCATAATTCATATTTTAATTAGATCAGATTATTGAATTTCTCAGTCCTACTGCGCTAGCATGTTCTTAATAATTAATAGACAATTACAACGTGGTTTTAATAAGAACAACACAATATTTAGAATGGGAATGTTAAAAATAATGTTGGTCCTTTATGACTATTGTTGTGTACAAAATTAAAAATGTTACTTCCGTACGTTGATAATTTGTTATTCAACTATAGTCAGGAGACACAAAGAATTAAAGCTGTATATGACAAACCCCTAAATTGTGATGAGTTTTTTGGATTTCTTAAACTTTATTTTTTGTTGGGGAAAAAACCCTCTGACTATCATGGTCTTTAAAAAAAGGATGTCAATTAGTTAACTAATGCAGAGTTTGAAAGGCAGTCATTTTAATAGGCATGTTATACAGTAATAAATTGAGCAGCAGTGGAATATACTGCAAGGTTTATATGTGATGAGGAGCTAGAATAACAATTTGGAATTATCACAAGTTTTCTACAGGGAGACAGAAGAGGGCAATTAATATTGTATTAAAGGTATATAAAATATAGTTCAATGTGAAAGTTCACTCTGAAGATGAATGGATTTTTTTCTGAATGGCTAACAATCTTATCTGTTGCTACTCAGGAAAGATAATGCTGGATTAGATGCAACAATGGTCTGAATTAGTATAAGATACCTCATTTTTTCACAACAGGAACTACTACAATAGTTCAGGGTTGTGTTTACCCTAAACTTTAACAAACTTCATGACTCTGCAGTAATCCTATCTGTATAACTCATTCAAAGAAAGCAAATTTGACAAACACAAAAAGAGACAAATGTGCAAAAATCTATATGCATCAATAATATATTGAGTGAATATTGGTGATTTTTTCCCCTAAGGAGTACTGTCACATTGTGATATTTTGAATACTTAGAGTGTTAAAATAATTGGGGGGAGGTGTAGAAAAAGCAGCCCTGAAAACATACATTGTGTTTTAAAAATAAGGTTTGAACAGTAATTTATTAAAAGTCACTGCAAAACAATCAGCCAGCTCCAGCCAAGTTTGGAAGCAAAGTCATTATAGAATAACATTGTTGTACAATAAAATCTCTTTCATGCCTGGCAGTTGAACATCTTTACAATTAGATTTTAAAAAATGAGTCTTACAAGTAAACAAAGGAGAGAATTGAAAGTGCAATAATTGGTTTGTAACATGTAAAATGTTAACATAACCAGCAAGTGGCATTTGCAGATCCAGTAATTTGCTCTACCTTTTTTTACTAGATTCAGTGAATTACATGGCCTGTAATTTACGCCCAGTGTAACTCATAAAATACTAATGCTTATTACCTTGATGGCATCTTGCCAGATGCTGATTTACTGGAATTTATATTATAAAATTTTCAATTGTACATTAAGATCCTGTAACTTACTGGTCCAGCAAATGGTAGCTCTGTGGGTGAGTTCACTTCACCAAGCAGAGCCTGTTTGCCCTCCCTCCTGAGATCAATCGCGAATTAATCACGTTTCTGCAATCTGGAAGGGGAGGGGGAAGGAGCAGCTTATTTATAGCTGCTGCTTCTCCCCTACACCAGCCTCTTTTGAGGCTTGCAAGTGCCAGAGACAGGCTCGTTTTCTGCCTGTCTCATGGAGCACTTTCATTTTCAGATTACTGGGGGGGGGGGGGTGGATCTGCACTTCTCCCACAGTTTGCTTTGCTTTGATGGTTCTTTTACTTGTTAAAAAAAGATAGAAGGAAAGAACAGAAAGAGAGAAAGAAAGACAGGAAGAAAGAAAACAGAAGCAGGCACGAGTGCACGCGGGCACGATGGCCTGGGTGGCGGCACCTACCCTGAAGCAGGGGGCACTCCTCCTTGGTTTCAGGGAGAGCGAGAGAGAAGGCCTCTACAGATGATGGGTGACTCCTCCCCCTTTCCCCCTCATCCCCATCCTTTTTGTCTCAATATGAATTGGATTTTAAGGGGGGGAGGGAGAAAGAGAGAAGAAAGAAAGAAAGAAAAAGAAAGAAGAAAGGTGTGTGTGTTTGTGTATGCATACTGTGTGTGTGTTTGTACGTGCACACACACACACACACATATTAGTGTATGTGTATGGATGGATGGATGTATATATGTATATATGAGTGTATTTGTATATATAATTTTGATTAATTTAGAGCATTGCTAATGGGGAGAGGGTTATAGTAGCTTCCAGGAGCTGCCCCCCCCCTCAGAGCAGGGGACAATTGAAGGCAAACGAACAGACAAATAATTTAGAGGGAGAACCACAAAGTACTGGGAGCCTTTACCCAAAGATAAAAGGAGATAGGATATACAGTCATGGCCAAAAATATTGGCACCCTTGCAATTCTGTCAGAAAATGCAACCCTTCTCTCAGAAAATTGTTGCAGTTGCAAATGTTTTGGTACTCACATGTTCATTTCTTTGGTTTGCATTGGAACAACACACACACACACACACACACACACACACAAAAACAGAAAAGAAAAGCCAAATCTGATACAATCCCACACAGAAACCCAAAAATGCACTGGTCAAAATTATTGGCACCCTGTCTAAATTGTAAGAAATAATTACTTTTCAAGCATGTGAGGCTCCTTTAATTTCTATTTAGACACACCTGTCACAAGTAAGAGGTGTGGACAATATAGTAATCACACTTGCAACCAGTTAAGATGGAGAAACGTTGACTCAACCTTTGTGTTGTGTGTGACACTGAATATGGAGAAAAGAATGAAATGTAAAGAGTTGTCTGTGGATTTGAGAGAAAAAATTGTGGAAAAACATTGACAATCTCAAGGCTACAAATCCATCTCCAGAGATCTTAATGTTCCTGTGTCCACTGTGCGCAATATCATCAAGAGGTTTACAGCCCATGGCACTGTAGCTAACCTCCCTGGACGTGGATGGAAGAGCAAAATTCCTGGAAAATTACAACGAAGCTTTGTTCGAATGGTGGATACAGAACCCAGATTAATTTCCCAACAAATTCAAGCTGATCTGCAGACACAGGGTACAACAGTGTCAGCTTGCACTATCCATCGCTATCTGAATGAATGAAAAGGGACGCTATGGTAGGAGACCCAGGAGGACACCACTGCTGACACAGTGGCATAAAAAGCAAGACTGGTGTATGCCAAAACTTCTGTGACAAAACCACAATCCTTCTGGGAGAACGTACTGTGGACAGATGAGACAAAAGTAGAGCTTTTGGTAAAGGACATCATGGCACTGTTGACAGAAAAAGAAATGAGGCATTCAAAGAAAAGAACACAAACCCTACAGTCAAACATGGTGGAGGTTCAAATATGTTTTGGGGTTGCTTTGCTGCTTCTGGCACTGGATGCCTTGACTGTGTGAACGGGTGCAATGTAGCGGCCAGTGTCAGAAAGCTGCGTCTCCACCAGAGGAAGACATTGTACTGTCTTCCAGCAGTACAATGACCCGAAACACACTTCAAAAAGCTGCCTCTCTAATAGGAATTCAGGTGACGCCACCAAACAAGAGTGGATCTGAAAAGGGAATTGCGTAGATATTTGATTTACTGAATAGAGAAGTCGATAACAAGGACTTAGAGAAGGAGGATGGGTAAGATAGGGTGTGACGCAGAAGGTGTTACCTGGAATGCTCTTGAGGCAACTGGCTACCTGGTTTCCTTCTTTGGAGGGTGAGTGGTTAGTACAATAGTTTAATTTAATTTCCAGGGAGCAAGGAACTACCCTGGCTGTGCATTGGCTTCTGTTTGAGGAAGTCTTTTGTCAAGGGTGGCTGCCACTCAAATTGGCACTGGGATGAACTGCAGCCCAGCCTTTGATTCAGTATATGGCATCAGCACATCCCATGTGGGGAGACAGATTTGATAGAGGTCACTGATTTGAGAGCTGGACAAGCTTACACTCCTGGTGTAATGACAGGGCAGGTGGTTCATTCCTGATTGCTCTGTGGGGCATCAATTCTTGAAGATGTGTGCATGTAAGTGGTCGGTACAGATAAGAGTGCACTGTCTGTGGGGACAACATGCCAGCCCAACTATTTAGTGGGGAGGTAAAGAGCCCAGTTGGAGCAGTGAAACCAATGGCAACCCTTCCCCACTACCCTTAAGGGAGGAGTAATTTGCCTGTTACAAGGTTTTTAATTTGGATTTAGAATCCTGGGAATGGCGTATGTAAGGTCACAAGCAGACTATTTTCACTCCATGCAGGGCATGGAAGACATAATAATTCATTACATAAAAAGAAAAAAGTTTCAGAGTAGAAATGGAGAAGTGGGACATCAAGTTGGTATTTGCCTTCTACCAGTCCTCTGTGGTATTTACATAGTACATTAAAAAGAAAAAGAAAAAAGTCAGCAGGATTATTCTGACTCGATGTCGGATTTTCACTTAACAAAATGTTGAGAGAGGGCAAGGGACCGATAGCCAAGTGCCTATCATGGCCTTAATTTTAGCAAAGTTTAATCAACAGTGGGAGAGCATCTGCAGAGACAGTTGGAGTGGCATTATACCACCCACAATTGGGAGCCCCTATGTTCAGCTCAACTGTAGCTATGGGCAGGGGAGATAATCTACAGACAGCACTGTAGAGGAAGGTATATTGCTGCTTGGCAATATAGTCAACCTACACACCTGGGAATTCCAATCAGGGAAGGACCCAGTATTTCTGTGGGTCCCTGGTCCATAGAAGAGATCTCTTCCATTCAGGCAGTGAAGGGCTACCTCGCATCATGGGGTGAAAGCCACGGATATTTCTTTTGCCTCGAGGATAGCCTTCCATTGACCAAATATCAATTTAGGAAACCGACAAACTTAGCACTTCAAGAAGTGGGAATTCATATTTGTCCCTTTCAACACAATCCTTCTGAATAGGTGCAGCCGCGACTGCTCCAGCCCTGGGTTATGGTTCTACTCACTAAGAGGACAGGCCATTGGCTCTCAAGTAACTACCGCTGGCATGTCCATGTGCTCCCACATTCTAGGCCGCTTGATGGCTTGGTTTGTTTTGGTTTACAGGTACATGGAATGTCAGGAAGCGGCTGTGGATCCTGCAGATTGGGCACAGCTTCATCTATGTGGCAGCTGGTTGTGTGGCCAGAATGGCCTGTGGACCTAATTTGATCTGAGGCATCAGCCTGCTGGAGTGGAGAGGGAAGAGAGGTATGCTATGGGACGAGTTCATTGGAATGGCATCCTGTGGTACTCCGTGTTGGCCCCTGCTGGTACAACTGGGCAGTAATGACTTGGCCAAGCCATGTGGCAAGTTGTAATACTTGATAGACTGCATGACAAATGGGTTAGAAGAGTGAGCATCCATCAGCAAGAGTTGTGTGGTCAACAAGAATACCTGGCAGTTGTGGAGAAGGAAGTGCCCCCTGTAGGGTATAAATTGAGCACAGCAGAGAGGAAGTGAAGAGGTCTGTAGGGATGTTTGTGAGGACTTGGGATCAGTGATTGGCACCAGCATATCCATTTGGACAGGCTAGCGCCTTTTAGGGGTGATGGGGTACATTTGTCTGATTCAGATATGGAGTTAATTGAAAGATGGGCAAAGGGGCCTGTGTGAGGAAGTTGCTGGATTGGTGGTGGGCATGGGGCATAGCTAGACTAGTCCTATTGCAGTTGCGGGTAGTGCATAATGTGGATGGATCAGTAAGTTCCCCTTGGAGCACAGGGGAGGTTATAGTCCATCCAAACTCCCAGCACTGTGGATCATGAAATTACAGTGTGAGGGGGGAGGATGGGCTGGGGCCACCCACGGGGCCGACAGCCACCAAGAGACAGGGGGCTCTAGGCCCGGGGGTGATCAGATCAGGGCTGGATGGGGCCATGCTGTGTTCAGGACCGCTCGACCTCGGGGCATGGGACTCGCCCTTCAGAAAGGAGAAGTCCGGTGAGACCTCTGCTACAAATCTGATTCCGCAGTATGGCAGGCCCCTCTTTTGGTTGGACTCTGAAGTTAATAATATGGTTAATATGAATATAGTGTGGTCCTAGGTATTCCCATCACCTGCGTCTCGCCTCATTATTCCAGGATGTGGGGGGGGAGTCAGTTGTTTAGCGTTGAAAGGGCAATGTAAACATCTGAGAGAAATATAAATATAGGGTAGCAAGTTAATGCAACTCAGCACACAATCTGTCTCTCACACACCTAATACCAACAGCAGCAGCAGCAGATGAGGACAACATGGATTTTCTACCATAGATTCAAACTAAAATGCTCTGAAGTACTTTAGTGCATATGGAACATAGAAGCCTTGTAGATTAGTAAAGCTTGTAGAAATAGACAAGTTGATGCTGTCTGGAATCGCTGCAACAATGAAAAACCTATACTTTCATACCCAGATGAATTTTGATATGATTTGAAATGATTGTCTGATTTTATTCTGGAATTATCCCTAAATGGAATAAATGCAGCTGTGATGAACAAAAGCTTCTGATTTTTTCCCTGGAGGTCTATAAAGTTCTATAGATCAGACATTACACTCTCCAACCTAACAATTCTGCTACTTCTTGTGAGGCTCCCTTTGTAAAGCCTGTAAATATTCTTCTGAAAATGAGTTGCCACCACCATGTCTGGATATGTTTAAAGGCTATAAATAGGGTAAGTCTGAAAAAAATGGTATGTAAGAGTCAGGAAGTGCAATAAACCACACAGAAGATTAAAATAAGTGCCCACATAGTTCCTCGTGTTTAAATGACGCTATTTTCAAGTACTGAATCATTCTTACTTTGGGACCTATAAAGCTGTAAAGCAGTTTGTACAACCAAATATTAAATTAAATAAACTGCTATTTGCATGAGAACAAAATGGCCTGCATTTTTCCCAAGTTTCAGTCATAGAGTCTCTTGGCCCTTGTTGGTAAATATGGAGACTTTCCATCCACTGCAACCAACCTCCAAGATGCCCCATGGTAGTACTGCTGAAATTTTTTGGGAAGCCAAAGTTACAAAATATAATGTTCTATATCAATAGATATGAGGGTAGGGTAGAGTCAGTGAAGCAGTGTAGAACCATTTAAAACTGTCCACACTCTATCAGACTTTCAAAAACTTGTTTAGCCAAGGTGCCTAGGCCTTAAAGGCTTTGAGAAAGAAGATCATGTTCTAGCTTAGTGCCAAAATGAGGTCAATGACAGGCATCCAGGAAGAAGCAATTCACAACCACAGTACCATAGCAGAGAAGGCCCTCGCCAGTATCTTCAAATAATGCATTGCTTCCACGTTGTCTTCATACAGATGAGTGCTTCTTCAGTAAATCTCAATGCTCAGATAAACAAATATATGGAGTGGTGCTTCCCTAGGTATTGAGACTCCAGGATGTTATAGGGCTTTAAATGTTATCTCCAGCACCTTGAACTCAGATTGGAGATACATTGGCAGAAAGGAAACAGTGTAATATGGTTTCTATACGGCACTCTTGCCACATATTGTGTTAGCTGCAGCCTCAGTGTCATATTTATTTATTTAGCTTATACAGTAGACCACCTCACTTAATGAGAACACTGCTTGGGGTAGTTTACATAATAAGACAAAACATACAACAACAAAGCAGCAGGCTTTGCTTTAAAATAATGAAAAGTCGAGAGGCATGAGACCACAGATTAAAACAGAAAAGGTGACCTAAGACTGATACCTGATAACGTAAATCAAACCAAGTCACATAAATGATAGCATAAACAAAATATACAGAAGTATAATAAAAAATAATCAATAGCACAGGGTCTCAGAAATTATCCTAGGATGTTGTCAAAATTCTCTTAAACACTTTTGTCTTTACTAATCTTCTAAAGTTCTGTAGAGGGGGAGCCTGTCTAATTTCTAGTGAAAGTTTATTCCACAGTGAGGATGCCACTGCTGAAAAAGTCCTAGTATTATTTTTATTTGCCTCAGGTTCGGCACCTTCAATAATGTGTCCTGAGAAGCACACTGGACAGGGAGATCAAAAGGTAATGAGGTCCCAAACCATTTAGGGCTTTATAAATCATAACTTAACACCTTAAATCTGACATGGCAGTCAACAGGCAGCCTGTGCAGATCAGCCAGAATCGGAGAAACATCTTGAAGGGCATCCCACAGTGGGCACATTGCAGTAGTCTAGATGGGAAATTACCAGTGCATGATCTGCTGTAGCCAAGTTATCTCTACCCAGAAAAAGTAACAAAAAATAGCCTACTTCATGTGGTGCCAAGAATGCTGAGTTACAGAGTCTACCTGTGCTTCCAATGACAGAGATGGATCTAGGAGCAATCCCATGCTTTGTACTTGCTTCTTCACAGAGAATGCAAGTCATCCAAGACCAATTTTCAGACCTAGGAACAACCAATCCATATGCAATCAGCATTCCTCTTCAGCTTACCTGATTATATTTACTCGATTATAGCAACATCCATGCACTGGTCCAGTGAGTGCATAGCCTCATCTGACTCAGATGACACTGGGAAAGACAGCTTAGTGTTGCCAGCATGTTGATGACTGCTAACTTCAGAATTCTTTATATGATACAATACGATAAACCTTTATTAGCATTAGGCAGTAACTCAGGGGAAATAGACAAAATCAACATTAATGAGGAAGTACAAAATCATGAGAAATAATACATATTATCCGGAGAATGGGGTAAGGAGAATTCAACATTATAAGGCAACAGTAAGTCTCAAAATTTCAGTTAAGTAGTTTGCCACCACCTCAGTGAGGGGAGCACAGCGATCACTCAAGAAGATAGGGAGAAGATCAGGGAAGTGATCCGAAAAGGGAATCAGCCAGTGATCTAAAAAGAGTTTGCGATGGGAGTGGTGTGCTGGGCATCTAAATAGAATATGGTCTAAGGTGTCGGGCAGCAAATGACAGAAAAGGCAAAGTATTTTGTCTTTAGGGATTTTGGAAAAGTGGCCAAAATGCATGGCCGACGGGAAGATGTTAAACCGAGCTAGCATGAAAGTTCTCCGCCATGTAGGATTAGTCAATAGATTGAAATAATTTAAAGGATATTCTAAAACAAGGGATAAGCCAGAAAAAATTGGAGAACATGTGGGATTAAGGAGGTCACTTGGATGTTCAAACTCCCACTGATATAACTTGGCTTTGATATGAGAGTGAGCGAGAGATAAATCCAAATCAAAGAGTGATTCTAGTGGGATATCAATGGATGACAGTTTAGAATGGATAAGTTGTATCCATTTGGGGGAGTAAGAATCTCTTAACAGAGCATAAAGTAACGAATCCGGGGGCCTGGTTAAAAACAAACGAAGCCAATATTTAAAGGTGAGAGACCAAGCCATTGTTGGGTGGAGATGGGTCCCTAATTCAAGTAGGATGGAGGCAAGTCGAATGGAATTTGGAAGGCCAAGGATCTTCCTAAAAAAAGAAGTCGCTAAGCAGTCAAGGTCAGAGTGGGCCGATGCAATCCAAACAGGAACTCCATATAATAATTGTGAGATAATTTTGGTTTGGAATATATGGAGGGCAGCTGGGACGAATTGATTACCTGTGGAGAAGTGAAACTTGGCAATTGCCTTTAGATTCTGAGATGTGGATGAAATGGCAGCTTTTTTGTGAGGGGACCAATTTAGTTTGTAATGTAAGAGGATCCCTAAGTACTTAAAGGTTTGTACTTGATGATAAGAGTGGGGACCTATTGACCAGAGGGAAGGGGACCAGCGTTTAGAGAAAACCATAATTTTTGTCTTGTCTGAATTGATGGTAAGATAATTTAATGAGCAGTATTGTTGAAAATGGGTAAGAGAAGAACATAAACCAGATTTAGTGAGAGAAAGTAGGACCATATCGTCAGCATAGAGGAGGACAGGAAGAGGAGTCCCACTAAGGGCTGGAGGGGAATTATCAAAGTCTAAAAGAAAAGAAGGGAAATCAGCTAGAAAAAGATTAAAAAGCAGGGGGGCAAGGATACATCCTTGGCGTACACCATTAAGAACAGGGATCCTATCAGTTAGGACATGTGAGTTGGGGAGATGGACTTGGGTGAAGTTAAGAGTATGAAGACGGCGAAGCAAAAACAAAAGGCGAGGGTTGATTCCCCACTTGGATAGCTTTTCCCATAGTAGACTTCTGTTAATGGAATCAAAGGCGCCCTTAAGGTCGACAAAGGCAACATAGAGATTAGTTTGGTGATAAATGGAATATTTTTCAGCTAGAAAGGATAATAGGAAAACATGATCGGTAGTGGACGCACCAGCACGAAAGCCAATTTGTTCCATTCCAGGGAGATTTTAAGATTGCACCCAAGATAGGAGTTTGGTGAGAAGAAATTTGGAATAGAGTTTACCAATATTGGCAAGAAGACTTATCGGCCTATAATTACTGGGTTGGGAGGCGTCACCTTTTTTATAAATGGGAATTATAACAGAAGATAACCAAGTTTCAGGAAATTTGCCGGTATTATTTACTAGCGTGAACAATTTAGCAAGGAGCTCGGCCCACCAATGAGGGTTAGAGGTCAAGATCTCAGAAAGAAAGTTATCTGGGCCCGGGGCCTTATCAGATTTTAGAGTATTGATGAGATCTAAAACTTGGTCAGTGGTGACAGGGGGCCAATCAGGGAGATTAAGAGGATTCGGTGGCAAAGAAGTAAGGGGGAGGTAGCTTGTAAATAGCCCCGTGAAATAATCAATCCAGAATTCTTTATGACTTCATCCAACAGCTTCACATAGATATTGAACATTGTGGCTGAGAGAACAGAACTCTGCCACACTCCACAGCCTTATAGTCATGAAGCTGAACAGGTTTCATGCCTGTCTCTTGAGCCAGTCCTGCAGGTAACAGTGAAACTACTATAACTGAGCCTCCATCTCTTTAAGGTGTTTTTAATAATATATAATGGTCATTGGTACCAAAAGCCATGGAAAACTCCAAGAAATCAATGAGGCATCACTCATTTCTTCAGAGTAGATCATTAGTCAAGGTAACTGTGGCGTCCGCCCAGGGCATGAATATTAATATGTTATCTGCATGGACCAATGAAAGAGCTGGAGAGGCGGAGTCACGAGATATAAGAGTCTTTGCAGAAGGAAGAGGAGTTTAGATTGGAGTTTAGAGGGAGATTGGAGAGTTTGAGTTTGGGAGTTTGGAGCTGAGAGAGTTTGGGAAGGCAGTAAAGAATAGAAAGGAAGGTTGTTTTAGTTGAGAGCTAACAATACTGACTGAACTTTTATTCCTTGTAATAATAAACAATTTCTACTTGGTTTTTAAAAGGACACATTGCCTGGACCTCTATTATTAATAATACATAAGGTTGATGTAATCAACTGGTGGCAGCTGAACGACACGTAGCTTGTGCCCTCTGCTTGGTGAAACAACCAAGGGACAGGCGGGGACATGACAGTAACCAAGATTGTTTTGTTACTGAACCTCAACCTGAAATCAGGGTGAAGGAGGTCCTGATAATTTTTCATCCATAAATATCTGAAACTGCCTATCCATAACATGTTTCAGTGTCTTAGCCTAAAGGACGATATTTGTGATGGGATGACAGTTACCATATTTCTGTGTTCAGAGATGCCCTTCTACAGAGAGGGTACACAGTTGCCTCTTTTAAAGTGATAGGCACTACCATTTTACATAACATGGCTTACAGCCCTTTGGACATGACCTGTCAATCCACTTCTGCTAAATTTGACCTGTGTAGACAACATGGGTTTGTGCTAACTATCTACCAAAGCCTACACATTTTTATAGGGATGAAACATACTCAGAAATATCTGAAGTTGAATGAATATTCCACGTTAGTCATGAAACATGACAAACATGTATTTTAAAACTTCAAAAATGATTTCTTATTTCAAATTTAGTATTTTAAATGAACATTTGAATAGTTTATTGAATATCTTGATGCACTTCCAAGATAAAATATCATAAGCTTTTATTGCTGTTTAGTGGTTAAGTTGTGTCCGACTCTTTGTGACCCCATGGACCAGAGCACGCCAGGCCCTCCTGTCTTCCACTGCCTCCCGGAGTTGGGTCAAATTCATGTTGGTAGCTTCGGTCATCTCATCCTCTGTCGTCCCCTTCTCCTCTTGCCTTCACACTTTCCCAACATCAGGGTCTTTTCCAGGGAGTCTTCTCTTCTCATGAGATGGCCAAAGTATTGGAGCCTCAGCTTCAGGATCTGTCCTTCCAATGAGCACTCAGGGTTGATTTCCTTAAGAATGGATAGGTTTGTTCTCTTTGCAGTCCAGGGGACTCTCAAGAGTCTCCTCCAGCACCACAATTCAAAAGCACCAATTCTTCGGTGGTCAGCCTTCTTTATGGTCCAGCTCTCACTTCCATACATCGCTACTGGAAAAACCATAGCTTTGACTATGCGGACCTTTGTCGGCAAGGTGATGTCTCTGCTTTTTAAGATGCTGTCGAGGTTTGTCATCGCTTTCCTCCCAAGAAGCAGGCGTCTTTTAATTTCGTGGTTGCTGTCACCATCTGCAGTGATCATGGAGCCCAAGAAAGTGAAATCTGTCACTGCCTCCATATCTTCCCCTTCTATTTGCCAGGAAGTGACGGGACCAGTGGCCATGATCTTAGGTTTTTTGATGTTGAGCTTCAGACCATTTTTGGCACTCTCCTCTTTCACCCTCATTAAGATATTCTTTAATTCCTCCTCACTTTCTGCCATCAGAGTGGTATCATCTGCATATCTGAGGTTGTTGATATTTCTTCCGGCAATCTTAATTCCGGCTTGGGATTCATCCAGTCCTGCCTTTCGCATGATGTATTCTGCATATAAGTTAAATAAGCAGGGAGACAATATACAGCCTTGTCGTACTCCTTTCCCAATTTTGAACCAATCAGTTGTTCCATATCCAATTCTAACTGTTGCTTCCTGTCCTACATATAGATTTCTCAGGAGACAGATAAGGTGGTCAGGCACTCCCATTTCTTTAAGAACTTTCCATAGTTTGTTGTGGTCCACACAGTCAAAGGCTTTTGCGTAGTCAATGAAGCAGAAGTAGATGTTTTTCTGGAACTCTCTGACTTTCTCCATAATCCAGCGCATGTTAGCAATTTGGTCTCTAGTTCCTCTGCCCCTTTGAAATCCAGCTTGTACTTCTGGGAGTTCTCGGTCCACATACTGCTTTTATTAGCTTATGATATTTTAGCACAATTTTGCTAATTACTGCAGTATCTTATCTGGCTATCAAATTAGATAAATACTGTACAACATGTCATTAGAAACTGATGGCAATTGTATCTGGGCAATCAGACTTGCAAATGAAGCCTGTGTTTATCTCTTAAGAACCAATCAGAAAACAAAAAAATATAATATGCAAGATACAGGAGGTGGGAAAGGTCTTACTGTGACAATCATACAATTTTAAGCACTTCAAAAATTCCTGCTTCTAATTTTGTCCCTAAATGTAAAGTACATTGTAACCTACCTCTCAAATGGTATGAGATAAATATACAATTGCATGCCAATTGTCAAACCTCAAGAAATAATAAATACTGTAACATGCATCTGATACTATCAGTTTTGATTTTTCAGTGGTTCCCAAACTCTCTTCCAGAGAAAGATTTTTAAAAATAAGATCATCAATAAAACAATCATTAAAGGAAGAGAAGAGCATTAATGAAAGTTAAACTTCACCAAAAAGACAGCCTTCTCCACCTTGTTGCTTCTTATCTGCAAACTGCCCAGACAGAAATGTTTGCTGTATGTTCACAAAGGACAATGACAAGGCTAAACAGCTCTATGGCCTTAGTATGCAAGTAGGACAGGAACCAAAGAGCAAGTTCATGTGAAAGCATTGCCTTGAAGTAGGAAGTATGAAAACCATATCACATATACCATTTTATTTCAGCCATCAGTGCTGTCAGATATACTTACTCTGCAGATATTCATGAACGCAATGAATACATGGAAAAAATTCAATGTCGACTCCTAACAGCAGATTTCGTAACATGTGATTCAGTTTAATTTTAATATCAGCACAGTGGAGACAGGATGCCTAAAAGTAGAAGCCTGGATTAGCATCCTCTCTATATACACATGATTAAAAACCTACCTTATCCCACAAGGGCTGCTTCCCCTGATACCTATTGATAACATCCAATCGAACTGGGACATATCTGTTCAGAGCTATATGATGAAAATTGGTGTCCAGCCTCATGCCCTTTTATTATATGGATTAGACCAGGCCCCCCAAAAAAAAAAAAAAAGTTAAGCTTTTTTTGTCAATTGAGGATATTGAGCACCAGTCTGATCTTTCCAGCCTACAAAACACTATGGCAAGGGCCTATATTAAAAATGTTATAGAACCAGCTAATTATCTAGCATATCCAGAAGCAAAAGGGTTTAGGAGAGCTTTTACTCTGGCAAGGTGTGCTGCCCTCCCCTCTGCTATGGTTGAAGGGAAGTACAAGAATGTCCCACTTGCTGAAAGGCTGTGTTCCTGCTCCCTTGGTGAGGTCACATCCATGGAGCACATGCTTTTCCGCTACCCACATTATGCAGTAGCACGAAATCAGATTATTACCCCATTGATTGAAAACATCCCTGGCCGACCAGAGAAAACTAGACTTGAGTATCTCCTCTCGGACAGGGATAGTAAGATATCATACAAGGTAGCTGGGTTCTGTCTGGCGATTCTCAAGTTTCAGAAATTTCCCCATACTTGACTCTGGTATTGGTATGGAGGGTTTTGAACCACTTGTATACCTGTTTGTTTTATACTTGTTGTATACTTGTTTGTTTGTTTTATGTCTATGTTTGATGTTTTTACATGTTGCAGAGACTGTGTGGATCTGGGTTGTCCACTTCTCTGTATGATAGGTCTAAAGACTGCAAATAAAGTTCAATCAATCAATATCAGCACAAGAACTTAACTGCCTTGCACTATGCATTGCCCTCCTACCCCGGAATAATGACACGAGATAAGTATCTTGGGATAAACATGGGCCACACTTTATTGAATAATCATTATTGCCCACCATAAAAAGAGGGGTCCTGCCATAGTGTGGAATCAGGTTCTGCACAGGGGTTTCAACGGACCCCTTACCAAACAAATGGGCGAGTCCCTAGCCCCAAGTTCTCGTGGTCGTGAAGACAGTGAGAACCCGGCCGGCCAACATTTGACCACCCCCGGACCTGAAGCCACCTTCTCCTTGTTGACTGTTGGTCTGGGTGTGGCCCCAGCGCATCTTCCCCCCCAAGCACTGTAATCGCACGATCCTGTAATTACACGCACTGTAATCAGCGCTGGGAGGTCAGAGGACCTATATATTACCTGTGATTGCGATGGGACTCACTGAAACCTGTTCTATCCGCACTACCCACCTGTGTGACCGAATATTTTTCACTTCTCAAAATGCCATCACACCTTGACCAGTGTGGGACAGGGAAAAAATCCCCGCATCCAAAGGCCAATCAGGATGCAGGTCAAAAATTCCTATCTGGCCCCGAAAGGTGACCAGATAAACTCACACTAGTATATAGGGCGGGCGGGTGGGTTGCCAGCAAGGAAGAGGCAGAAGAGAGGGGGGAATGCCTTTTAAGAAGCTCACTCCTTCCCCCCTCCCCTCCCGGGTCACTCTCACGAGACTTCCAGAGTCTCGCAATATCCGGGGAGGAGGCAAAGACGCTCCGCGCTGCCGAAGGAAGCTCATCAGCGGAGTGAACATTTGAATTCCTGTTCTTGTTTGTAGCTAGAATTGAGAATTTAGATCTAAGTTGTAAAGTCACAAAATTATTAAATATTTGATCGCCACTTAAAAAAAACTGTGCTGTTTCTTCAGATCCAGAGAGTATACAGACACACACACAAACTTGGTGTATAGCCTAAGGAAGATGGATTAAAGTTGAAAGCTAGCAGATTGTTCAATTTTTTTGTGATCTAATAAAGGTATCACCTTGCATTGGTGTCATGTAAGGACCACGTGGCTCTTCTCCAACCATTTTTCCAAACAAATAGTCAAGGAGCATCTTACTACTTTAAATGAATTCAGATCCTCGGGGCTGGATGAACAGCATCCAAGGATATTGAAGGAACTGGCTGAAGAGATCACAGATCCACTTGTCTATTATTTTCTTGAAATCATGGAAGATGGGTGAAGTACCACATTGTAGGAGAGCTAACATTGTACCAATCTTCTGAAAAGGCAGAAAGAAGGAACGAGGGAACTACAGACTGGTCAGCCGGACACCAATCCCAGGGAAAATTCTGGAGCAGATTTTAAAGCAGTCACTCTGCAAGCACTTTGAAAACAATGCAGTAATAACTAGAAGCCAGCATTGATTTATCAAGAACAAATCCTGCCAGACAAATCTGATCTTATTTTTTTGATCAAGTAACCTCCCTAAAAGTCAGTGGGGGATACTTGGCTCAGTAATACTACAAGTGAGAAAGATCTTCAAATTGTTGTAGATCTGAATATGAGCCAACAGTGCGATGTGGCTGCAAAAAAGGTAAATTCTATTTTAGGGTGCATTAACAGAAGTATAGACTATCTTCACCCCTTCCAAACTACTTTCCTCTCCCTTTCTTTCTCCACCCCTTCCAAACTACTTTCCTCTCCCTTTCTTTCTCCACCCCTTCCAAACTCCATTCCTCTCCCTTTCTTTCTCCACCCCTTCCAAACTCCTTTCCTCCACCATTCTTTCTCCACCCCTTCCAAACTCCTTTCCTCTGCCTCTCTTTCTCCACCACTTCCAAAATCCTTTCCTCTCCCTTTCCTTTTCCACTGCTTTCCGTGTCTGAAAAGCATGGTAATCTATGCACCCGGGTAGGTGGGGCTCATCAGCCTTGGAAGGCAGACCATCTAGGAGAAGGAAAAATCTGATTTCAAACTTCCACTGCCTTGTGGCTATATCCACCGATGGAAAAGGCTTCAGGAGTCAACCACGAGGCAAACACCTGCAACGTCGCTGCAACCAATTGTATTGGCTCTTGCCTTTCCATTGCATTATTTCAGTGATGTGGAGAGGGGGGATTTGCTGCTTGGGTAACAGCCTATCCTCCATATTATTTTACCCAGGCTTTGTGCTCTGGAGAGGACACTCCAGCTTTGCATACAGCGTCGAAATAACACAGGAAGTAGCAGTTACCGGTTATAAGTCTTTGCTTGACTGGCATAGAGCATGATGCCAGAGGCTACTTCTGACAGTGGGAGAGGTCATTGCACCTCACTACGTAGCTACTGCCCACCTTAACCTGGGCAGCCCCCAGCCAGTAAGGTGCTACCTCATCACAGTCTGTTAACCTCATGGGGTGCGTGGGGTTTAGGATGAAAGCCGACAAGCAGATCGATAACCCTGCACCATGCAATAATCATAAGAAAACTTCTGCCCTAAAGTTAGGCACCTGGAATGTTCGGACAATGACCCCTGGCTTTTCTGACAACCTGCAGGAAATATGTGACTCACGCAAGACAGCTGTCATCGACATGCAACTGAGTAGGCTGCAGATGGACATTGTTGCCCTGCAAGAGACGAGATTGCCAGACTCGGGCTCTGTCAAAGCAAAATGTACCTGAATGATGGGAACATTTCAAGAATGCTGTTTATAACAGCGTCTTGTCCACATTTGGCAAGAAGACCAAAAAGATGGCAGACTGGTTTGAAGCCCATTCGGAGGAGTTGATGCCAGCCATCGAGGAAAAGAGGAGAGCTCTAGCAGCATAAAAAGCCTGTCCTAGTGAGTACAACTTGCAGGTTCTTTGAGTTGCTCGTAGCAAAGTCGAACAGACTGCCAGGAGATGTTTTAACAATTATTGGCTTCAGCTCTGCTCTCAGATACAGATAGCAGCAGACACAGGTAAGATCAAGGGAATGTATGATGGTATCAAGCAGGCTTTAGGTCCAATACAGAAGAAATCTGCACATTTGAAGTCTGCTACAGGCGTGATCATCCATGACCGAGCACAGCAAATGGAACGCTGGGTGCAGCACTACTCTGAGCTATATTTTAGAGAGAATGTAGTAACCGAAGCAGCATTAAATAACATTGAGCACCTGCCTGTCTTGGAAGAGTTGGACATCGAACCAACATTAGCAGAAATAAAAGCGGCCTTGGATTCCCTCGCCTCCGACAAGGCACCTGGGAAGGATAACATCCCTGTTGAAGTGCTGAAGTGCTGTAAAGAGATCATCACCACTGAGCTGTAAGAAATCTTCTGTCTTTGCGGGAGGGAAGGTGGAATACCACAGGACATGAAGGATGCAAACATCGTCACATTGTACAAGAACAAAGGCGACAGGGGCAACTGCAATAACTACCGTGGCATCTCTCTTCTCAGCATTGTAGGGAACCTGCTTGCCCGTGTTGTGCTGATGAGGCTCCAGGTGCTTGCAGAGTTTATCCAGAATTACAGTGTGGATTTCGAGCTCACAGATCCACCACTGAAATGGTATTTTCCCTCAGACAGTTGCAGGAGAAATGTAGGGAACAACGAGGAAATGAAGGGCACTGTAGTGTTTGATGGCTCAGCATCAGATCCCTTTGACATCCGAAGTGGAGTGAAACAGGGCTGTGTCCTCACAACGACCCTGTTTGGGATCTTTTTTGCTGTCATGCTGAAGCACGCTTTTGGAACCACAACAGAAGGCATCTATCTCCGGACTAGATCAGATGGAAAGCTCTTTAATCTCTCTAGATTGAGAGCGAAGACTAAAGTCCAGCTGAAATGCATGCGGGACTTCCTCTTCGCCGATGATGCAGCTGTTGTTGCCCATCCTGCCAAAGACCTCCAACAACTTATGAATCGTTTTAGTGAGGCCTGCCAAGACTTTAGATTAACAATCAGCCTGAAGAAAACACAAGTCATGGGCCAGGGTGTGGACTCAACTCCCTCTATTACCATCTCCACACAAGAATTGGAGGTTGTTCATGACTTTGTGTACTTTGGCTCAACGATCTCTGACACTCTCTCCCTAGATGTCAAGCTGGATAAACGCATTGGCAAAGCAGCTACCATGTTCTCTAGACTCACAAAGAGAGTATGGCTTAATAAGAAGCTGACACCATATGCCAAGGTCCAGGTCTATAGAGCCTGTGTCCTGAGTACACTCCTGTACTGCAGTGAGTCCTGGACCCTTTGTGCATGCCAGGAGAGGAAGTTGAACATGTTCCATAGGCGTTATCTCCGATGCCTTTTTGGTATCACCTGACAGGAGAAAGTTCCAAATAGAGAAGTCCTAGAATGACCTGAAATTTTTAGCATGTATACATTACTGAAACAGTGGAGTCTACGTTGGCTTGGGCATGTCGTGAGAATGGCGGCTTTGCCGGCGAGGTCCCCTTCACCGCTCGGAGCTCTTTGCTGCACCCTCCGGAGTAGCGCGAGACAGATGGCTCGCGTGAGCGCTCTGGGAAGGCATGGGCGGGGCGGGAGCGAGTTGCCTTAAAAGAAAGCCCCACCCCTGATTCTGCCTCTTTCGAGGCTCTGATCGTGCGAAGAAGCCCTTCGCGGCTGGGAGCAGATTGTGACGCACTTTCAGTGCCTGCGTGGACGTCGGATTTGGGGTTGCGGCAGCACCCCCTTTGGTTTGATTGACTGTCCTCAGCACAGTCGATAGTGTTGATCTGCTCTTGCCTTGCTTTCCTCAGGGGCTTTCGATGGGGCTTCCCCCCCAGCGGCTTTTGCCACGCCTCAGCTAGCAACCTCAGCAAGCCAACGGCTGTTGGACTTGCTTTAAGGCTGGATTGCTGAGGCTTCGTCTTTCATTCAGGGCAGCCGTTGCCGCATTCCTACAGCCTTAACAAGCCACTGGCTGATAGTTCAAATTAAGTGAAGACCCAACCAGGCTTAATTAATTCTAGTCCTTTTGTTTATAGGGCTGGCAGTGCCCTTTATACAGGTGGTGTGTAAGCAGTTACCTGGGGAGAATTTAGTTGATCCCCCCCCCCCCGTGACTCATTCAAATTTCAGTTCCTCTTTGTGGGTCTTTTACTTAAATTAGCGATTGATAAAATTAATAATATTTACAGTACTAAATGGGTTGAAATATTGGGGTCCAATCTTTTGCTCAAGATAATAAAGTGTGGTTAATAAAGTGCATAGTGCCTAAATAAATAAATAAATTAGCTGCTAAATAATTAAAACTACTGCAAGTGCGCAGGGTTAAATTAGCTATTGGTCACTGGGGGGCTGCAGTTACTAAAGCTGGCAGCCTGCTTAATTGATCCAGTGGTATTTGGGTCCCCTAGGGTTAAACTCAATAACTCCAACATTAATATTAAATAATTACAGCTTATAATAACAACAAGAATTCATTGGATAAATAAATACAGGTACAGGTGGTGAGTTTGGGTAAACTATTAATAAGCCTGCACCTGTGGAACCATGGGTCCGAAGAAGGGGCTGGGAAAATCCAAGGGAAAACAGCCAGCCAAAAGACGCTCTCCCCCGCAGGTTTCCCCTGTAAAGTCATCCTTGGATGAGGAATCTTGGCCCATTTGGCAGGAGCTGCAGAATAAAATTTCTGCACTGAAAGCTGAGCATTCTGCCCAGTCAGGACCGGTTGCAGAAGGATCCCAGCCTTGCAGGTCTTCCAGGGAGTCCGAAGGTCACAGAAGGGCCAAACTGAAGGCTTTGGCTGATAACCTCTTGTCTCGCCTTAATACGTTAGATGCCAAATGATCAGCAGTTCAGAGACCATCCACTGGTGCCGAGGCGCCACAAAGTGTACAACAGCGTGCGCAGTCCGAAGCTACAGGTGGTAGTCGTGACCCAGAGTTAGCCATAGCAGCTGCACATGAGCCAGCAACCTCTGGAATTCCAGGTGAGTTAACACCAGCACCAGACACCTTTAGGGATGCGGTAACCTGGCCTTGGCCGGGTGCAGGACAGATGGGCATGCCACCATTCACTTCACACCAATTCGCACACGGCATTGGAATGCAGGCTCCTCAGGCACCACCAGGTCCCCCAATTGGATGGATCCTGCCTTATCCACAGGTGTCACATCCTGCGCCTTTAGGGGTTACACCAGGGGTTGGAGTATGGCCATACCCCTCCGTCCCAGATACAGGCTACAATTCTGTGCTCCTCAAGGCTTTACCCTTTGGCGATTATTCCATGCCATTAGGGGATCACCTGAACCCAGCATCTAAAGAAAAAATTTAGAGAGGCGACTACATTGATGTTTTCGAGCTTTTAAACAGAAAAGTGCACAATAAGGAATTGGAAAAAGAGGATGAAAAAGAAAAAGAAAGATGCCAGAGGTGCAAACCTGAGCGCAATCAACCACTCCTACATAAGACTTTTCATTAATAAGAATCCTCTCACCAGGGTTATGAACTAAAATATCTTCTGCCTTTACTAGAAAACAATGAACGACCTGGGCTAGTGGCAGATCAGAATTTTCTGTCGTGCCAGTTGCCATGGAGACAGAACTACCATTGCTTTTCTCAGTGGCTTCAGCTGGTTTTAAACAGTAAACCTTTTTGGTCTGATTATCATCCTTCTCATTCCTAAGTTTAGTTTTCATACAATTAAATTGTAAATGACCGAACTCCCCGCAGTCATAACACTGTCTTCTTCGCTCACTCTGAGGAGATCTGTTCAACTTTAACTTTTCCTCAGGGTTCATTTGGGTCTGAGAACTAGGCCGTGCTAATTTAGGTGAAGCACTACCCTGGCCTTCTTTTCCTGTTGTTTTGCTGAGGTAATTTTTATTAAAGGGTTTCTTATTGTTGTCCCAGTTCTGCTTGTTAAAATTTACCTCAGAGAACCTGTGGTTTCGAATCTCCCCAAGGTAATCCGCTGTCTCACCTGCTTCTAGTAGATTTTTGGGATTTTTGTCCTTGACTAAATAACGCAATTCCCCAGGCAAAATAGAATAAAATTGTTCCAACCCAATCACATTTTTCATCTGCTCAAGAGAAGTGACATTTTCACATTCCATCCACTTCTCCAAACACTGAACCAACTTAGCCCCCAGTTGAGCATAAGATTCTTCAGGCCTTTTTGTAAGGGCACGAAATTTCCTCCTCAGGTGTTCTGCATTTATCCCAAATCTAGAATACGCCAATTTTCTATAGGCTTCAAAATCTCTAGCCTGATTTAGGGGAATTTGAGAATAAATATCAAGCAAATCTCCACTTATTTGTGATCTCAGCACTATCATTCTTTCATCACCCCTGATATTAAAGTCCCAGCAAGCACGTTCAAAGGAAATGAGGACAGATTCTGGGCGGTCACCTTTTCTATATTGGGGAAATTTCTTTAGATCGATCTTTGAGAGATTTCCCTCATTAGTGCTATTATTGTTGTTATTTTGAGAAGCTATCTCTAATCTTTTCATTTCCATTTGAAATTCCATTTGTTTTAACTCCATTAGTCTGTTTTCTTGCTCAGCTTTTTCTCTCATCTCTAGTTGTCTTTTTTCCTGCTCAAATGCCATTTCTCTCTCTCTTAATTCTATTTGTCTAGCCTCAGCTCTTTCCTTTTCCCTGGCTCTTTCTTTCTCCATTTCTAATTGATTTCTCATAGCTAGCTCCTCAGCTCTGGCTTTTAATTCCTTTTCTCTAAACCGAAATTCCTGTAATAATTTCCATTTTTCGAACTCTTGGGAGCTTAATTCCTTTTGTCCCTCTGAGGCATCCTCCTCAGTCTCCAACTGTTCCCTTGGAGTTAAAGGGTCTCCATTTCCCTCCATTTCTTGAGGTAATAAACTTTGTGCCTCTTGAGAATCAGATTCCTCCATTACTGGCTTTTTAGTTCTTTTGGGTGGCATTTTTATCTGAGTTCCTTAGTCTTGAGTAATTTTATACTGATTTTAAAAAGGACCTGTCTTTCTTCTAATTCCAGTCACTGAAATAATTTTTATTTCAAGCCTCTGCTTTTTCTTCTATTCCCTCAGATCTGTTCTGACCCCTGGCTTCTGCTTTTATCCGCCAGCGCTCCCTTCTCTCAGAGCCTTGGATCTCAAGCTAGCCACTAGGTCTCTCAAATCCTGAGGTAAAAACAGGGGAAAAAATTTCAGAGTCATTCCCTATCTTAGTCCCCCAGATCTGGGTTCATAAGCCCTGCCACTAAGCTTTTCCCAAAAGCTCTAGCAGGCAACCTACTTCTTCACCACAGACCTCTGTCTAAAAGGTACCCTTGACTCAAAAAAAATTCACTTTAAACTCAGGCTTTACTGGATTGCTTCGTATCCCACCGCTGGACACCAATTGTGACGTTTGCCCCTTCGTGGCCCCTGTTTCTCTTCGAAACGCAGAGCATACGAAGGCAAACCAAACACTTTTTCACATGCTGCCACCAGTTGATCACTAAATCAACATACTTTACTTAGGAAAGATGAAGGTCCATTCAGTTTTCACTTTTTCTTAAAACAGGTTTATTAATTACAGATGCTTCTTTAATCATTCATAAGTATTTACTTCAGGTTCATCAAGCATCAATCTTCTATTTAAATCTCTCAGGTTACTATTCACTCCACAGACTACTCACACCTCAGATCTCCCAACTATCTCTCTCTCTCTCTCACTCTGACTGAACTCTACTCTCCTCCTTCTCCTCTCAGGCTCCACCTTTTTAACCTCTCTGGTGGCCCCACCTCTCAACCACATCAGCATAGAACATGAATAATGCATAACCTATTTAGCATAATAAGGGTGAACGCCACAGGGCCCAGTTCTGGAGGGCTTCATCTCTGGTTCAATATTTGGACCTAATATATAGGGCGAACGTCGATTACCCGGGTCACGTGTGGTTGCTCTACGATGATTCATTTCATATGAGAGCTGCGATACACCCCAATTTGCGCTGGGATGAGCCCCACTCAGGTCTCTGGCTTCAATATATGACACCTGCACATCCTAACGTGGGCGACAGGTTTAACAGCGGCCATTTAATCTGCAGAGAAGGCCCTAATCCCACCTCTAGGACCCCCTCCACTCAAATTACTCAACTACGTTGGATTTGCTGGGAATTTAACTCCCGCGGAGCGTGTGCTAAGAAAGCTTGTAAATTCAGACATGAATGTTCATTGTGCGGTGCGCAGCACGCTAGCATTAATTGTTTTCGTGCCCACACACAGAAAGGGGCAAGGGATGCAGGAGCGAATAGAAAGCAGGACGGTGGCGCAGGGGGCACTGCTAAAGGGTCCCAGCCCAATTAAAGTTAATGTACTGGATAGATGGTTGTCAGCTTACCCCTGTAGCGTTCTCCTTTAAATGTGGTCATGGCTCAGGTTTGCTTAGAGTGAGTCATGCATATTTATGTTGCTGAGAGGCGGAGCCAAGAGGCAGAGTATAAGAGGCAGAGCCTGAGGGGGGAGGAGATCAGATCAGAGTTTTGGAAGGAGTTTGATTAGAGAGTTCAGAGATTTATGTGATTGTGATTAGACTGATGAAAATAGTAGGAGATCTGAGAAGTGATTGACCAGTGACTGGAAGGGAGAAGGAATAGAACTGAATATTATAATACTGAAACAAATAAGCAAATAAACTAAAGATCTTTCTATTTCATTAAAGAGTGGACCTGATTCTTTCTAAAGGAGTTATGGGGATCTAGGGATCTCCTGGTGGCAGCAGTGGAAGAAAGGAAAGAGATCAGTTTTGCCCTGGTGTGCTCTGAGGTCTGAGTCTAGGTGGACAGACCAAGGCACGAGTGGGTCCAACGCCACATAGGTTCCAGAGGTGTGGGATCCAAAAAGGGTCAAATCGCGACAACCCCAAGGTGGAGGATGCTGAATACTTGTCGAATGGGTTTAGACTTGGTTTTAGGATTCCTGTTGTAGGTGAGAGGAAAGGTAGTTTTGCACAAAACTTGAAATCAATACAAGGTATGGAGGACATAGTTAGGGAGAAGATAGGTAAGGAAGTCAAAGAAGGTCGAGTCCTTGGCCCCTTTCAGCCCCCCATTACCACATTTGCGGGTCTCCCCCCTAGGGGTTGTCCCTAAGAAAGCCAAGGGTGAATATAGACTTATTCACCATTTGTCATACCCAGAGGGCGACTCAGTTAATGATGTCATTCTGCAGGAGTTCTGCTCAGTACGATATACTTCGTTTGACACTGCGGTACGCATGGTCAGGTCTTGTGGTTTTGGGGCAGAGATGGACTCGCCCATATTGGCAAAGGGTCCCGGGAGACCCAGTTATTCCTTTCCGCACTACAACAGCCCCCTCTTCTTTGTTGTGGTTTAATAAAGCGTGGCCCTGGTTTAACCCAACTACCTTGTCTCGTGTCATTATTCCGGATGGGGTGGCAATGGCTGATAGTCAGATTCCAAAAGATCTCCTGTATGGAGAATTAGTGCAGGGAAATCACCCCAGAGGGAGTCCACAGCTGCGATACAAGGATATCTGCAAGTGGGATCTGAAGGCCTTAGGAATGGACCTCAACAGATGGGAAACCTTGACATCTGAGCGTTCAGCTTAGAGGCAGGCAATACAGCATGGCCTCTCCCAATTTGAAGAGATGCTTGTTCAGCAGGCTGAGGCAAAGAGGCAGTCACGAAAGCAGCAAAATCAGGGAGCTGGGCAGGGGACAGATTGTATTTGTCTTCAGTGTGGAAGGGATTGTCACTCTCAAATTGGTCTTCTCAGCCACACTAGATGCTGTTCCAAGACCTCTATTCAGAGCACGTTACCATAGTCTCTCAAGACTGAAGGATGCCTACACAAGTTTCCAAATCCTATGAAGTGCTAGTTCCCCTCTATTCAGCACTGGTTAGGCCTCATCTTGAGTACTGTGTCCAGTTCTGGATGCCACACATTAAGAAGGATGCCAGCAAACTGGAGCAAATTCATAGGAGGGCAACAAGGATGATCAGGGGGCTGGAAACCAAGCTCTATGAGGAAACAGTGAAAGAACTGGGTAAGTTTAGCCTTGAGAATACTTGAAAGACTGCCATACAGAGGAAGGGCAGGTTCAGTTCTCAATCATCCCAGAGTGCAGGACACATTATAATGGACTCAAGCTAGAGGAAGTCAGATTTAGGCTGAATATAAGGAAAGATTTCCTAACTGTTACAGCAGCACAACAATGGAACCAATTACCTCAGGAGGTGGTTAGCACTCCAACGTTGGAGACATACAAGAGAAAATTGGACAACCATCTATCAGATCTGCTTTGATTTGAATTCCTGTACTGGGCAGGGGGATGATCTCAGTGGCCTTATAGGCCCCTTCCAACTCAATTATTCTATGATTCGATGATTTTCTGTCTCCTAATCTTATTGATCAGTGCTCTCTAGGAATCAGAGAATCACCATTTTCTGGTGCTGCTTTTCAAAAAATGTGTTTTTTAATTCACATTTAAGATTTATGTTATGGTGGGCATATAATTTTTTGATAACCCATAGTACAGTTATTTCTTTCCTAAACAAACAAATACATACATAAGTACATAAAAGAGTAAATATGTTAATTAACCCCATGGCCGTGTCGCCTGTCTCTCAGGAATTTAGCCCACAGGCTTCTGTCTAATCTGAAAAGTGGTCCTCGATTCCCCTAGGCTCGCTCACGCTGTGCTGAGGTAATGTGGAATCTTGGAATATTATCTACTCCTCCCAGTTTGGTGACATCTCTACATTTCTATCCCTTCATCCAAGCCATTTATAAAATTAAATAGCCAGATAGTTGTATGTGAAGGCATGGCTGACTGTGGGTTGGATTGCTTGCATGACCGGATGAACCAGCTTCAACATATGAATTTATTTCCCGGTAAAAACGAGGAACATTCCCCCTCCCAAAAAAGAAATTGAAATGTTAATAATGTAACAAATAAAATAATGGGTAAAATGTTATTCTAATTTTTTGTTGATGTTAATATTTTACTTTGGATGGTCTTTATGACCATTTACTTATAGTCATGGCCAAAAATATTGGCACCCTTGCAATTCTGTCAGAAAATGCAACCCTTCTCTCAGAAAATTGTTGCAGTTGCAAATGTTTTGGTACTCACATGTTCATTTCTTTGGTTTGTGTTGGAACAACACACACACAAAAAAAAACAGAGAAGAAAAGCCAAATCTGATACAATCCCACACAAAAACCCAAAAATGCACTGGCCAAAATTATTGGCACCCCTAACTTAATATTTGGCCGCGCCCCCTTTGGAAAAAATAACTGAAATCAGTCGCTTCCTGTAACCATGAATGAGTTTCTTACACCTCTCTACTGGAATTTTGGACCACTCTTCTTTTGCAAACTGCTCCAGGGCCTTCAGATTTGAAGGATGCCTTCTCCCAACTGCTGTTTTGAGATCTCTCCACAGGTGTTCTATGGGATTCAGATCTGGACTCATTGCTGGCCATTTCAGAACTCTCCAGAGCTTTGTTTGTAACCATTTCTGAGTTCTTTTTGAAGTGTGTTTCGGGTCACTGTCCTGCTGGAAGACCAATGACCTCTGGTGGAGATGCAGCTTTCTGACACTGGCCGCTACGTTGCGCCCCAAAATTCTTTGGTAATCATCAGATTTCATGATACCGTTCACACAGTCAAGGCATCCAGTGCCAGAAGCAGCAAAGCAACCCCAAAACATATTTGAACCTCCACCATGTTTGACTGTAGGGTCTGTGTTCTTTTCTTTGAATGCCTCATTTCTTTTTCTGTCAACAGTGCCATGATGTCCTTTACCAAAAGCTCTACTTTTGTCTCATCTGTCCACAGTACATTCTCCCAGGATTGTGGTTTTGTCACAGAAGTTTTGGCATACACCAGTCTTGCTTTTTATGCCACTGTGTCAGCAGTGGTGTCCTCCTGGGTCTCCTACCATAGCGTCCCTTTTCATTCATTCAGATAGCGATGGATAGTGCAAGCTGACACTGTTGTACCCTGTGTCTGCAGATCAGCTTGAATTTGTTGGGAAGTTAATCTGGGTTCTGTATCCACCATTCGAACAAAGCTTCGTTGTAATTTTCCAGGAATTTTGCTCTTCCATCCATGTCCAGGGAGGTTAGCTACAGTGCCATGGGCTGTAAACCTCTTGATGATATTGCGCACAGTGGACACAGGAACATTAAGATCTCTGGAGATGGATTTGTAGCCTTGAGATTGTCAATGTTTTACCACAATTTTTTCTCTCAAATCCACAGACAACTCTTTACACTTCATTCTTTTCTCCGTGTTCAGTGTCGTACACAACACAAAGGTTGAGTCAACGTTTCTCCATCTTAACTGGTTGCAAGTGTGATTACTATATTGCCCACACCTCTTACTTGCGACAGGTGTGTCTAAATACAAATTAAAGGAGCATCACATGCTTGAAAAGTAATTATTTCTTACAATTTAGACAGGGTGCCAATAATTTTGGCCAGTGCATTTTTTTGGTTTCTGTGTGGGATTGTATCAGATTTGACTTTTCTTCTCTGTTTTTTTGTGTTGTTCTAATGCAAACCAAAGAAATGAACATGTGAGTACCAAAACATTTGCAACTGCAACAATTTTCTGAGAGAAGGGTTGCATTTTCTGACAGAATTGCAAGGGTGCCAATATTTTTGGCCATGACTGTAACTTAAAAATAAAAATAAAGCTCTGTGCCATGTTTAAAATATGATGAATGAATAATCTGAGACTAAGTCCAGTGGTGACATGTCTACTTCCCTGTTTTCCTGCTGTCATGATTCTATATGTTATTCTGTGGCAGCCATGCAAATCAATTACGACTGGAAATAACAACATTCCCAGCCAAGCATGTCACTATGGTTTAAAGAGGCAAGCGTCATTCTTAGAATTTTGCATCTCTGTGGTCACCTTTGGGTTGAGAAGAAGAATATCTCAGTCCATTGAAGCATCAGTGTGGCACTAAAGAACAAGAATGAAGGGTTAAAAGTCCTACACATATTGTCTCCATCATTTCCACATTCTCCTTGTATTCTGTTTTGTAAACGTTTAGTAAAGAATAGAGATATCCTTGCTGATTTGCTACAAGTGGTAGTACCATTCAGGGGAGCTGTGAATAGATAGAATTCACAGATTTGAGGAAAGCAACACACTGGACTTTGCATTCTTCAGTTTTTCCACCACATATTTAGAAAACATGAGTACTTCAGGGCTGAAATACGTTGATTTGGTGGGGGGGGGCTTTGAGTCAATTGCACAACCAGTGTCATGATGTGTTTAACTTCTGTGTTTCTTGAAGTAAGAGTCCCAACCTTGCCATAATATCCCTTTTTCAAACCACCCCGCCCCAAAAAACCCAAGAATTTTTAATGTAGCTTTAGGTTTGGCATGAAAATATCATCATTCTTGCCTCCTGGAGGAGAGTCCCTTAACATCTGCTGACCCCAGAGAGTACTGTGTGAGAAACAGTGACTGCTCACTTCTGGCTGCTGCATGCTTTCCCTGTGGGACTCTGGTCTGTAGACTTCCTCTGGACTTCTACCATTTTGAAGGTCTGGAGCTTTGCTGTAGTTCACTGCCTCCACCTTCCCCTCTCATTGACTCCTGCCACCCGTCTATGGGGGAAGAAGAAGCCTTTATAAGCAGAACCTCTGTGGGAGTGGAACCACCACCAGTGGGAGCAACATCAAAGGGGAGGTGTCGGTCCTTTTAGGGAGCCACTTCAAGGGAGATACAAAGGCAAGGACCAGACTTTTAGTACAAAGGGATTCATTTTAAATCTGCCTGCCTCCTGTTTTTTGTATGATTTGTGTTGTGTATACTTTTTATATTGATAAGGGTCACTATCTGTTGTGGGAGGGATGTGTTCTTCAAATAAGGAGGGTGCCGAGGGAGAGCGGAGAGCTTCCTTTGGAACAGTACTAGGTAGGAGGAGATATAGAGAGGGGAGACAATTGTATTATCATAAGAGTGGGGGAAGGAATAGGATCCTACTTACCCCCAAATTGTCTCCAATTCAGACAGCCTAGATAGCCTTGGCAGTAGTCACTCTGGGTTAAAAGTGCTGCTGCTGAATGCCAGGCAGTGAAAAACAAAATTTCAGCCATCCAAGACTTGATCCTGGAGGAACATGCTGACCCTGGCCTGTATTACAAAAACTTGGTTGAAAGAAGTTGGGGGAGTTAGTCTTTCTCAACTCTGCCCATCTGGATTCTCTGTGCAGCAGTAAGCTAGACCTGAGGAACAGGGAGGTGGAGTTACTGTAGTCTATCATGATTCTATCCCCCTTACCAGGTGCCCTGTCCCGCAGTTCATTGGCTTCAAGTGTGTATACCTGAAAGTGGGAGCCCAGGACAGAATAGGGATTCTATTGGTGTACCACCCACTCTGCTGCTCAACAGGCTCCCTTCCCAAGCTGGCAGAGTTGATATCAGATGCTAGAGTCTAGGTTTGTAGCACCAGGGAACTTCAATGTCCATGCCGAGATCAAGTTATCAGGAGCAGCTCAGGACTTCATATCTTCCATGATGACCATGGGTCTGTCCCAAGTAGTATTTCATAGAAGCATAGAAGCATAGAATCATGAAGTTGGAAGGGGCCTATAAGGCCATCGAGTCCAACCTCCTGCTCAATGCAGGAATACAAATTAAAAGATATCTGCCAGGTGGTTGTCTAAATTTCTCCTGAACGCCTCCAGTATTGGAGCACCCGCCACCTCTTGAGGTAAGTTACATTGCCATTCCACTCTAACAGTTAGAAGTTTTTCCTGACATTCAGTTGAAATCTGGCTTCCTGTAACTTGTGCCCATTGTTTCGTGTCTTTGCCTATAAGAAGTTACGTTTTCATATATTTTAAGTATATATGCCTATAGTTTTCTTCATAGCTGTAAAACTGTTTTCAATACATTTTGACTTGCTACTTTTTGGAATAATTTTGTACATATTGAACATAGAAGCAATGTAGATAAATAAAGCTTGTAAAAACTGATGTTTCCTGGAATTACTACAATAGTGAAAAGACTTGTATTTTGATACTTAGATGAATATTAATATGATTATCTGAGATTGTTTGGTTTCATTCTGGAAAATTGGGATAAATGCCAGCTGTGACAAACACCAGCTTCTATTTTTTCCCCTGGAGGTCTATTGAATTTCTATAGGACTCTTGGGGAGAGTCAAACACCTCATATCTACATCTGATATGGAGGGGTGCAGTTGTGCAAAGTCCAGATCTCAGAAGATGATGATTTGACCATGTCAAGGCTCAAGACTAGAGATGAGGACAAATATAAAAACAGATCGATTTTGTCAATGAAAATAGCCAATTCGTTAAATATTCGTTGATCCATATTCGTCAAATTTTAAGTCCCAATGAGTACGGCTTGATGAATATTACCCCATTTTATTTGTCCTTCGTAATTAAAAAAAAACCATTCTGCCTACCAGCTGCCGATCAACTGATCAGCGGGCCGATAGACAGCCACCCACCCCCACAGCCACCCACCCCTACAGCCTACCTCCACCCCTTCCTCTCCCTACCTTAGACCCACCCACCCCTGCCGACACCTCCTTACCGTAATTGTCACAGCCGCTGCCGAGGTCTCCATCAGGCCTCCGTAGCCACAGCGTGTAAAAAGGGAAATTGGCTGCCCTTTGCAAAGATGGCAGCTGCGGCTTCCCTACCCTAAATGAAGCCACAGCCACCATCTTTGCAAAGGGCAGCCAGTTTCCCTTTTTTAAAAAAAAAATATTTTATTGTGTTTTTTTCCCTACTTCTCTATGTGTTGTTGCAATCAGAGGTTTATTACAGTATATACAATTCGTTTCATCTCATCCTATTCTAACTAACATAATACTGATCTAATCTATTCTACTTAAGTCGATGTGGATTCAATCCAGGTGTTAATCAGTTCCCATTTGTTTTTCTCCAGTCCTGTTATTCTGTCATTTAGTGTGTCTGTCAAGATGTCCATTTCTGCCAGTTCTAGAATCTTCTCAAGAAATTTCTCCTTTGTCAGTAACTTTGTGGTCTTCCAATTGCTAGCGTACAAAATTCTTGCTGCAGTTATCAGATGTAAAATCAAATAAACCTTGTTTTTTTCCATTGTGGGTGGTATCATGTTCAATAGAAACACCTCTGGTGTTAAAGCAATTTTAATCCGTAAAATTTTCTCTACAATTTCATGTATCCTTTTCCAGAAGTCCTTAGCCCTACCACACGTCCACCACATATGAAAAAAACTCCCTACTTTCTCTTCACATTTCCAACACTCATTGGGTACATTTTTATACATTTTGGTTAGTTTCTCTGGTACAGTACCATCTGTAAAACATTTTATAAACATTTTCTTTTAAGCTTATAGATTTAGTCATTTTGATGTTTCGCTCCCATATTTGTGACCAGGCACTTAGTTCAATGTTATGACCAATGTTTTGAGCCCATTTTATCATACAATCCTTCACAATTTCATCTTCTATTTTTTGTTCCATCAAAATATTATATAAAGATTTGATCAGTTTTTCCTCTGAATCTAGCAGCCCCTTATCCAAAACCGTTTTCTCTTTATAAAACCCTATAGCTTTATCTTTTGCATGCTGTGATTTTAGCTGGTTGATCGACCACCAATCTAGAACAATACCCTGTTCTGCCAGTACATCTTTACCCTTTAGATTAGAGTCACTATCTAACAATTCGGCATATCTCACACTTGCACTTTGTATTATTCTTACCGGGTCAGAAAATGCTTCTAGTGGGGCCACCCATACTGGAATCTTTCTGTAGTATTGTACCTTGATTGTTTTCCAAACCCAGAACAAGGCTCTCCTGATCAAATGTTGATTAAACACTTTACATTGTTTATCATCTTCATACCACAGGAAAGCGTGCCAGCCAAGCCTTAAGTCATGACCTTCAATTTTTAAAAGTCTCCCATTTTGCAAAGTGATCCAATCCTTCACCCAGGTCAAAGCAGCTGCTCTATAATAGTTCATCCAATCCGGTAGACCAAAACCTCCTCTTTGTTTATTTTCCTGGAGAGCTTTGAGTTTTATTCTTGGCTTTTTACCATCCCAGACAAATTTACTGCTTAACTTGTTCAATTCTTTAAAAAAATTCCCTACCTAAATGAAGCCACAGCCGCCATCTTTACAAAGGGCAGCCAGTTTCCCTTTTTACACACCGTGGCTGCGGAGGCCTGATGGAGACCTCAGCAGCAGCGGTGACGATTACAGTAAGGGGGTGTCGGCGGGGGGGTTGGAGGGGGGTGGCAGTGTGGCGGTGGGGAGGTGGCAGCAGCGGGGTGGTGGTGGCAGCGGGGGGTCAGGGGTGTTTTTTTTAATAATCCCCCACGAATCGATGAATAACTTCGTTACTCATCGCTCCATGGGGGCAACTTCGTGCTTTGTGAGTCATCAACTTTTGACGACTCACGAAGTGGGACGACTCGCCAAAATGGTGAGTTGTCCACATCTCTACTCAAGACTCAAAATTTACCACCTTCAGATCATCTTTATGCCCAGACATGAACACAGATTCAGTGTGTGACCTGCTACATATATGGGACCAGTGACATGTTGGGAGAGGCCCATGGATGTCATGGTGTCTATGAACTCCAAGGCCACCCCAGCAACAGATGTCTCTGCAAGGATATTGAAGTCCCCCACAAGTAAAAGTCCAGGGGATCTCAACAGCACACCCGAGACAAAGTCCGTCAGGTCTCACAGGGAAAAACATTGGGTCATGAGGGGGGGAGGAATACACCAAAGCAATTCCCACTATGTCCCACTGGTCCAATATCAACGGAAAGCATTCCAGGCCTGGGCACAAATGGGCTGAGATTCTGCTGACCTTCATAGATTTCCTAAGGACTAAGGCAGCGCTCCTCCCCCTCTCTGGTTTGCCATGATGCTGGATGTAATATCCTGGGGAACTCATCTTGAAAAAGGGAAGCCTACCTTCCACACCCAGCCAGGTTTTAGTTATAGAGACCAGATCAGCCTTTTCATCTGCTTGTTGTTGTTTAGTCATTAAGTCGTCTCCGACTCTTTGTGACCCCATGGACCAGAGCACGCGAGGCCCTCCTGTCCTCCACTGCCTCCCGGAATTGGGTCAAATTCATGTTGGTATCTTCGATGATACTGTCCAACCATCTCGTCCTCTGTCGTCCCCTTCTCCTCTTGCCTTCACACTTTCCCAACATCAGGGTCTTTTCCAGGGAGTCTTCTCATGAGATGGCCAAAGTATTGGAGCCTCAGCTTCAGGATCTGTCCTTCCGGTGAGCACTCAGGGTTGATTTCCTTCAAAATGGATAGGTTCGTTCTCCTTGCAGTCCAGGGGACTTTCAAGAGTCTCCTCCAGCACCACAATTCAAAAGCATCAATTCTTTGGCGGTCAGCCTTCTTTATGGTCCAGCTCTCACTTCCATACATCACTACAGGAAAAACCATAGCTTTGACTATGCGGACCTTTGTCGGCAAGGTGATGTCTCTGCTTTTTAAGATGTTGTCTAGGTTTGTCATCGCTTTCCTCCCAAGAAGCAGGAATCTTTTAATTTCATGGCTGCTGTCACCATCTGCAGTGATCATGGAGCCCAAGAAAGTAAAATCTGTCACTGCCTCCATACCTTCCCCTTCTATTTGCCAGGAGGTGATGGGACCAGTGGCTATGATCTTAGTTTTTTTGATGTTCAGCTTCAGACCATTTTTTGCGCTCTCCTCTTTCACCCTCATTAAGAGGTTCTTTAATTCCTCCTCACTTTCTGCCATCAGAGTGGTATCATCTGCATATCTGAGGTTGTTGATATTTCTTCCGGCAATCTTAATTCCGGCTTGGGATTCCTCCAGTCCTGCCTTTCGCATGATGTATTCTGCATATAAGTTAAATAAGCAGGGAGACAATATACAGCCTTGTCGTACTCCTTTCCCAATTTTGAACCAATCAGTTGTTCCATATCCAGTTCTAACTGTTGCTTCCTGTCCCACATATAGATTTCTCTGAAGATAGAGAAGGTGGTCAGGCCCTCCCATTTCTTTAAGGACTTGCCATAGTTTGTTGTGGTCAACACAGTCAAAGGCTTTTGCGTAGTCAATGAAGCAGAAGTAGATGTTTTTCTGGAACTCTCTGACTTTCTCCATGATCCAGCACATGTTAGCAATTTGGTCTCTAGTTCCTCTGCCCCTTCAAAATCCAGCTTGTACTTCTGGGAGTTCTCGGTCCACATACTGCTGAAGCCTACCTTGTAGGATTTTGAGCATAACCTTGCTAGCGTGTGAAATGAGTGCAATTGTACGGTAGTTGGAGCATTCTTTGGCACTGCCCTTCTTTGGGATTGGGATGTAGAATGATCTTTTCCAATCCTCTAGCCACTGCTGAGTTTTCCAAACTTGCTGGCATATTGAGTGTAGCACCTTAACAGCGTCATCTTTTAAGATTTTAAATAGTTCCACTGGAATGCCATCACCTCCACTGGCCTTATTGTTAACCATGCTTTCTAAGGCCCACTTGACTTCACTCTCCAAGATGTCTGGCTCAAGGTCAGCAACCACACTATCTGGGTTGTCCGGGACATCCAGATCTTTCTGGTATAATTCCTCTGTGTATTCTTGCCACCTCTTCTTGATGTCTTCTGCTTCTGTTAGGTCCCTATCATTTTTGTCCTTTATCATGTCCATCTTTGCAGAAAATGTTCCTTTAATATCTCCAATTTTCTTAAACAGATCTCTGGTTTTTCCCTTTCTATTCTTTTCCTCTATATCTTTGCACTGTTCATTTAAGAAGGCCCTCTTGTCTCTCCTTGCTATTCTTTGGAAGTCTGCATTCCATTTTCTGTAACTTTCCCTATCTCCCTTGCATTTTGTTTCCCTTCTCTTCTCTGCTATTTGTAAGGCCTCGTTGGACAGCCACTTTGCTTTCTTGCATTTCCTTTTCTTTGGGATGGTTTTTGTTGCTGTCTCCTGTACAATATTCCGAGCCTCCATCCATAGTTCTTCAGGCACTCTGGCCACCAAATCTAGTTCCTTAAATCTGTTCTTCATTTCCACTGTGTATTCAAAAGGGATTTGGTTTAGATTATACCTGACTAGCCCAGTGGTTTTTCCTACTTTCTTCAGTTTAAGCTTGAATTTTGCTATAAGAAGCTGATGATCAGAGCCACAATCAGCTCCAGGTCTTGTTTTTGCTGACTGTATAGAGCTTCTCCATCTTTGGCTGCAGAGAACATAATCAATCTGATTTTGGTATTGCCCATCTGGTGATGTCCATGTGTAGAGTCGCCTCTTGTGTTATTGGAAAAGAATGTTTGTGATGATCAGCTTGTTCTCTTGACAAAACTCTATTAGCCTTTGCCCTGCTTCATTTTGAAGGCCAAACTTACCTGTTGTTCCTTTTATCTCTTGACTCCCTACTTTAGCATTCCAGTCCCCTATAATGAGAAGAACATCTTCCTTTGGTGTCAGTTCTAGAAGGTGTTGTAAGTCTTCATAGAATTGGTCAATTTCAGCCTCTTCAGCATGGGTGGTTGGTGCATAAACGTGGATTACTGTGATGTTAAAAGGTCTGCCTTGGATTCATATTGAAATCATTCTATCATTTTTGAGATTGTATCCCAATACAGCTTTTCCCACTCTTTTGTTGACTATGAGGGCTACTCCATTTCTTCTACGGGATTCTTGCCCACAATAGTAGTTATGATAATCATCTGAATTGAATTCCCCCATTCCCGTCCATTTTAGTTCACTGACACCCAGGATGTCAATGTTTATTCTTGCCATCTCCTGTTTGACCACATCCAGCTTACCAAGGTTCATAGATCTTACATTCCAGGTTCCTATGCAATATTTTTCTTTGCAGCATCGGACTTTCCTTTCACGTCCAGGCGCGTCAGCAGCTGAGCGTCCTTTCGGCTTTGGCCCAACCACTTCATTAGCTCTGGAGCTGCTTGTACTTGTCCTCCTCTCTTCCTCAGTAACATGTTGGACGCCTTCCAACCTGAGGGGCTCATCTTCCAACGTCATATCTTTTAGCCTTTTGTTTCTGTCCATGGAGTTTTCTTGGCAAAGATACTGGAGTGGCTTGCCAGTTCCTGCTCCAGGTGGATCGCGTTTAGTCAGAACTCTCCACTGTAACCTGTCCATCTTGGGTGTCCCTGCACGGCATAGCCCATAGCTTCTCTGAATTATTCAAGCCCCTTCGCCATGACAAGGCAGCAATCCGTGAAGGAGCTCATCTGCTACAAGATCACAAATTAGTTCAGAATTATTTTGGGCCAACCTAGCATTTAGCATCAGCATGAGCAGATCAGATGGTCATCTGATAAGGTTACCTCAATTATACCAGCTGAGAGGAGGACCAGGGCATGGAATAGACATCAAACATCTGGTGCGTGGTCTCCTATAATAGCCAGTCCTCCTTCCAATGTAATTGTGAGGATATGGATTTTGTAGTACTTGTTTCCCAGAACTTGCAGGTGTTTCATCTCAGCCAGAGAACTAGCTGTTATTGTGGAAGAAGAACCAAGGCCACATCTCAAGACTGATAAAAATAACATTCCTTACTAATTGCCTACCAGCCTGGGAATGAGAGAAGGTGCTTTGGAAAGTTACAAGTTGGACATGGATTTGCGAACAAAGGATTGTATGCTGATTGGATACCATCACGAAGCAGAGACTTTGATTTAAGTTATAGAAAGGGGGGTTAAGTAGGTGTGTGTGTGTGTAATTTGGAGGAGAGAAGATGGAAGACAGGTTTAAAGCCTTTGTTGATTGACTGGGAGATTTTAGCCATGGTGACTTAAAATAGCCTAGTCATTAAGTAGTAAAACTATTAGCTAGTTAATCCTTTTATTGTTTTATGGGAAAGTCTTACAGAAGCTTTCCTAAGACTTAGATGCTTGGCATTTAACCAGTACAATTGTATTTTTTTTTTTTTTGCATTTCTTTGTTTTATAACTTTTTACTCTTTTTAAATAAATATTTTATATTTTACCCAAGTGTGATCTTTGGACTAAGGGTGAGAGTGCCTAAAGAAAGTGTCTTAGCCACAAGGGCTATGTTTGCTATTTTTGGTTATTTGGGTGTCCTACCTGGTAAGGCTAGTGTGCAAGGTTCAATTTACACAGCTAAAGAGATTTAAGCTCAAATAATTGAGTAACTGGAAATCTAGGGACAGAAGCTTGCCCATAGTTGCCCACTCACACACCTTCTAGGTCTCACCCAATCTAGAGAAAAGGTGGTGGACGTTGGGGACTACAGTTTGGCTCCTTCCCCTAGTGGAATGACTTCTCTAAGGAGACATGTTCCTGACAGTCATATCTCCTCCTACCCATTATCACAGATATAACCTTGCTTCTGATCTCATCCATGATTAGCTAGCAACCAACAATTCCCTCCCTCTCTCAGGTGCCAGGTTTAACAACCTAGGTCCCCTTCAGCTGTGAGAGAAAAGGAAAGAAAAAGAGAAAAATAAACAACAAAATAAGACAATAAGTATATAATTATATTAATTTTCCTTGATCCCTTTTCATACCATCAACCATAATTTTCTGGTCCAGCTGGCTGGGTAGAGTATTAGCATTGTTTGTCAGTAGTTCCAGTCCTTCATCTTGGGTTGTACCTACAAATGGGTCTGAAGCATCACTGCTCATCATAGTGTCAATTATGGATTTTGATAGAAATATATGACAAAAAATATATGCATGAAGAATGATTGAATGGGGTGCAATAGTGTTGCCCTAAAATTGAAAAGTCTTTTTAAAAAGTGCCTCAGAGAAGTGCATTAAGAGTGAAAGTGGAGATATAAATTTATATTACAGCTGGAGATATAAATTTATATTACAAAACCAAAACAACTTGCCTGTTTTGGTACAAATAGAACTGGTAAGATAAGACGGCAGTAGTTCATTCATTGAGTTTTGTGCCAGTTTTCAAGATGGAAAAAGTAAACAAAATGATGCTTACATTATGTAAACAGAGACAATAACAGGAAAAAATGGAAATACATTTTACATTGCTGCTTGAGTTATGTTTATCTATAATGTAAATTAACAAAGAACTATCACAGAATAGATGTGGCAACCTGTGTTAAACAAATGAGAAGAATCATTTTTCTTCTTTTTCAGAGGCTTTATAAGCCTTTTCCCTGCAGCCATTTCCCATTGTACAGAAGAATGCTTTTACAGAATAGTGTAAAAGGAGAAAAAGATGAATGTTATGTTAAGTAATTGGGTTGTGTTTTTTTGATAAGCAAGTAGAAAATAAAGCCAAAAATAATTCTCTAATCCAGTGTGGTAACAATAAGGAGTGTGAACTCATATAATATTCGGTATGTATTCAGGGAATATTTTAAATGTAAAAACATGTAACAGTCATTCAGGATGTATTGCCCAAAAATGCTGTTAAGGAAGTTACTCCAAATTGAGCTGCGTCTCGGCAGGTAGCTATCTTGGCCAGTAGTTATCTCGGCAGGTAGCTGTCTCAGATCTTGGAAGATCCATGCTCCTGAGAGAGCCAAAGCTCTCCATCACAATGTTTTGTCTAACTCAAAATATATAAACAAGGGATTTCTATCAAGTTGAGGAGGACATCTCCAAAACTCACAGCCACCTTTTTATGGGAACATCTCAAAGGGAGTGAAAAGGAGACATGCTTTGTTCTCATGGAGTGAGTTGGAGAAGGGGACTCATGCCTAGCATACAAACTACACAAGGCAGATTGAACTGCATCTGATTATAAAGTTTCCTCTAGAGATGGAGACAAATATAAAAACAAATCATGATTTTCTACGAACATTGCCAATTCATTATATATTCATTGATTCGTATTTGTGAATTTTGAAGACCCAATGAATACAAAGTGACAAATATTTTCTCAGTTTTATTCATCGATTTGTCAATATTCGTCAATTCATTACCCTTTTTTGGGCCACTTTGTGCCATCTCTGCAGCTTGCTGGTGCCAATCAGAAATTCTGGCCAATCAGGAGATCGTGGATTGGTATGTCAGGCAGCCAATAGCGCTGCTGGAAAGGCTGTGGGGGTGTACCTTTTTCAGAGGCTTTATAAGCCTTTTCCCTGCAGCCATTTCCCATTTCTGCTCAAGTCTTTAACTGAGACAGAGCAGTTGCTGGTTGTGGTTGTGCTACTGCAGTGCTTTCACTTCTGTGGCAGCAAAGCAAACACAGTTCTGTTCTTTATTTAATTTATTTATTTCATTTATTAATGTTATTGAACTTTACTGGGAATTTGGGGAGGGATTTCTTTAGTGTATTTCAGTTACAATCATGGCCAAAAATATTGGCACCCTTGCAATTCTGTCAGAAAATGCAACCCTTCTCTCAGAAAATTGTTGCAGTTGCAAATGTTTTGGTACTCACATGTTCATTTCTTTGGTTTGCGTTGGAACAACACAAAAAAAAAAGAGAAGAAAAGTCAAATCTGATACAATCCCACACAGAAACCCAAAAATGCACTGTATGAGTGTCTATCTGTTGGTTCTTCTCTGAGTGTGTGTGTGCTTCTCCAGTCTATGTGCTGAGAAAGCACATTCAATTTAAAATAAATTTATTCTAATTTTGTTTAGTGGGAGACTTGGTTGGGAGGGCTTTGTTTAGGCTGGTGGTTAGTTTAAAAATTAGCTATTTTTGGAGGCTTGTGTTAAGGCAGGGTGGGTGATCTCAGGGGGGAATTTTGTGTGTGAGTGTAGAACCCCTTTCCCCAAAATTTATTTCCTGAGTGCTTGAGTGTCTTCTGAGTGCTTTTCCAGCCTATGTACTACTGAGAAAGCACATTCAATTTAAAATAAATTTATTCTTTAGAAATTATATCATTTTCATTAGTGGGAGACTGGGGAGAGTTTTGTTTAGGCAGGTCACATTTTAGTTAAACAGTTCTTTTTGGAGGGCTGTGTTCAGACAGGGTGGGTGATCTCTGGGGAGAGTGCTCTGTGTCTGTGTGTGGGTAGTGTGTTTCTTTTAGGTATTAGGGTACATTTAGGAAACAATTACTTCCCCCCATTACTTTTTTTAAAAAATTAAAATCTGTACAATTCCTCCCCCACTATCATTTAAAAAAATAAAATTTATTACACTCTCTCTGACTCTCTCTATTGTCCCTCTTAGTTTTTCCTTCCCCCCCCCCCCAATTATTTGTTTGGCAGGCAAGGGATGCAGGCAGGGATATAGGGCAGGTTAAAATGAAGGGCAGTCTCCACCATGGGGTATCCAAGGGGAAGAAACCTGTAAAGCTGTGTAGAATAGGCAGCACCACCACTACCGTTCCTCCTCCAGTGACTTGGCAGGCAGGCATGGAAGCAGATATTTCATCAGTGCCCAAAGAACTGCCGCTTCTCTTCCTGGTGTTATCAGAGGAGTTACTGGTTCCTGAAGTTCCAGAAACCTCCCAGTCCTCAGAACCAGTAATGGCAGGGCAGGCTTTGCAACCTGCCCACCTCTGCCCCCAGAGTCATCTCTTCCCCCCTCCCAGACCAGCAGTACCACTGGCACACAGCCTTCTTTCCAGGCCAGCAGCAGTCAGGGGCAGGCAGTAGGTCGTCGTTTTAGCCAAACAGGGCGTAGTCAATGATGACCCACGAATGGCACTCTGCAATGCCTGCCTTGTGGTGGTCCGGGGGGGTTGAGACCCAAGGCATCTGTCCACCACTCTCTGCCAACATCTGGAAGGGGCACCACCCAAGGCTCCTGTCTGGGGAAGGCTGTTTGTCGCCGCTGTCTGGGGGAGGAAGGAGAGCAGTTCCAGGGGGAGATGTGGGGAGGCAGAAGGGGGTTGCCTCCTTCCTAAAGGGCAGCCATGGGGGTTGCTGGGGCTGGAAGCATGAGGCAGGACTTAAGTTGCAACTTCGACCTCAGCCGGTGGTCAAAGGGCAAGGAACAGGAGGCAGCCATTTGTCTGGTCGCTGAGATGATTGCCCTACTAGGACTTCTACTGTCCACCATGGAAGCCCTGGACTTCTGCCAGTTGCTGCATTTTTTTGCCCCCTGGTATGACCCCCTCACCCCCATGAACCCTCAGTTCTAGAGTGTTGTCCTCGCTATATGACTCTGTGAGGGAGGTGGTATGTGACCAGCCTTCACGAGCACAGGGGCGTAAGGTGCACTTCATGGCAGACCTGTGGAGTGAAGGTCAGCACGGCTACCTCTCACTCACAGCCCATTGGTGGCAGTCAGAGGACCTGAAGAGTGGCAGGGCATCAGCAACAGGGCTACAGGTCTGTTCTGCTGCAGGTGCAGCACAGCTCAGGCAATGGGGAGGAACATCGCCGATGAATTCCTGTCCACATGGCAGCAGTGGGCACTGGAGGGGGAGGTAATCTGTGACCACATGGTCACAAATGCAGGGCGGAACATATTGGCAGCATTGAATGTGGTGAGTTTTGATGGCATCGTGTGCATGGCACACAAATTACACCTAGTAGTGCTCAGTGCCATTGGCCTGGTCAGCCACATCAAGCCTGAGTGGGAAGCAGGCACCCACAAGATGCGGGCACTCCTGGAGCAATGCCACCAACTGGTGGGCCACTTGTCCCACACCCAGAAAGCTGCCCACCAGCTGTGTGAGAGGCAGGAGGAGTTGGGTCAGGAGACACATGTCCTCCTGACAGACCTGCCCACCAGGTGAAACTCCACCTATACCATGGCTGCCTGCCTGAGGCCCTATGGTTCACTATACCATCTGTCTGCCCACTTGCCTGCCTGCCTGCCTGCCCGCCCACCAGTCTGCTTGACCAACTGCCTGGTTACCTGCCTGCCAGCCTACCAACCTGCCTGGTAGCCTTCCTAGGCCAATGCCTGCACTCAAGCCTCCAAGTGGCTTCCTCCGGCCAAATTCTGAAGTCCAGCAGCTGATTTCTGGCCTCTATGGGCCATACCTGAGCTGGAAGCCCCCAGCCTTGGTGGCAGGGCCATATCTGACCTGGAAACTGACATGCTTGGTGGTGGGGCCATACCCGATCTGGAAGCCACAGCCTTAGTGGCAGGGCCGTATTGTCAGAATCTGGCCTGTACTGCCCTGGCAGCTGCAGGATTGGGGCCAGCCTAACCCAGGAATGGCCTGGTGTTTGCTGGCTCAGGCCCTAGCCTGTGTAGCAGCTGCTGGGCCACTTATGAGGCTCACCTGGAAACCTGGAGGGAAGGCCTATTTAAGGAGTCATTCTCCCTCCCAGGACTTGCCTCAGCAACAAAGGTCTTTGGCTGTGTGGTCTGTTCCTAGTGCCTTGCTGCTCCTGAGCTCTGGAGTCCCTGCATTCAAGTGTTACTGCATCTGATCTGATCTTGGCCCCTGCTCTTGCCTCCTGCATCTCTACATGCAGACTCCAGTGTTCCTGCATCTGCTCCTGTTCCTGCTGTGGCCCTTTCTTACTTCTGCTGGCCTCCTGCATCTTGGTGCCTTGTTCTGTCTCTGTGTTCCCAGCCCTGTGTTCCTGCCTCTGGTTGGTCACAACCAACTGTGCAGTGAGGGTCTTTGGACTTGACACCTTGTGTGATGGACTGGGTCCTGGTGCCCTTGCCCCTGGTGAGAGGCTACCTGGGATATCTTGAACTGTGGCATGTACCTGACCTGGAAGCCCCCAGGCTTAGTGGCAGAGCCATACCCTAGCTGGAAGCCCCCAGGCTTAGTGGCAGGGCTGTACCTGACCTGGAAGCCCACAGCCTTGGTGGCAGGGTTGTACCCAACCTGGAAGCCAAATGCCTCTGAGGCTCCTGGGTGCAAAACCTACCTCAATGCCAAATGCCACAGTGCCTGCTGGAGGCAAACCAAAATATCTCAGTGCCACCGATCTCTCATTCTGCTGGGACCACATCAAATTCCCTCAATGCCATTTGCTTCAATGCCTTGTGGTAAACTTTGCCAGCTAGCTCTGTCACTTTCCTGGGGGGACCAATTTCTGGATAAATAACTCAGATGTCCGAAATCCTATCTTCACCAAACTTGGCAGGCTTTTTTGGGAAAGATATAGGAAGCTTCTGTGTGATTTAGGATTCTCTAAGTACCTGAGGGGAATTTTCCTGAGGGCATCCTCCTTGTGGCTATATAACCCAGAAGTCTGGAACCCAGACTTAACCAAACCTGCCTGGCTTGTAGAAAACAGTCCAAGGAAGCTTCCCTGTGAATTTGATGTCTCTAGGTGCCCAGGGGCCTGTTTTATAGCATTTTAAAGTGAAGATGAATTGATTCATCCAAAAATATTTGTAAATGCATATTCGTTGATTCAGTGACCCTGATGGAGGGAAGGAACGAATTGCAATGAATTGCCTTTTTAAAAATTCATCCCATCTCTAGTTTCCTCCTTTGATTTTGGCTAAAGGCTTGGTGAGAAAATTTTTCTCTGTGTGAATAACATGCTTAGAGCTAAATAATATTTTTCACTTTGTATTTTCTTTTTGTAAGAACTCTGATGTTCTTTAATGCATTTTTAAGAAAGCATTTGAAGCTTTTAAAGTTATATTGCTTTTTAGTGTTGAATAGAGAGGAACTAGTATTTCATGGGATTTGAGGACTATGCTTCTGTTAATGCATCCTAAAATAGCATTTACTTTTTTTGCAGTCACATCACACTCTTGGCTCATATTCAGCTTATGATCTACAACAATTCCAAGATCCTTCTCACTCGTAGTATTGCTGAGCCAAGTACCTCCTCCCATCTTGTAACTGTGTTTTTTGTTTTTTTCTAGTGTAGAACTTCGCACTTAACCCTGTTCAATTTCATTCAGTTGTTCGCAGCTCAGTGCTCAAGCCTATCGAGAGCTTTTTGAATTTTGTTTCTGCCTTCCAGAGTATTAGCTATTCCACCCAATAGCCCGGGATTGAATCCTGTCACAGCCCACTTGTTACCTTTTCCCAGTTTGAGAAAAAGACATTGATAAGCACTCTATGAGTACTGTAATCAACTGAGTATCCACCTGACAATTGTTCACAGCTAGTTAGCTTGCTAATAAAATATCATGGGGCACTTTATCAAAGGCTTTGCTAAAGTCAAGATGTATTATGTATACAGCATTTGCACCATCTACCAGTGAGGTTACTCAACCAAAAACTGAGATGAAATTAGTATGGCAGCATGTGTTCTTGACAAATCCCTGGTCTGTAGTCCCCAGGATCCTCCTTTTTTTTGCTGTTTTTGAAGATAGACAACTTTAGCTATCCTCTCATGATCTAGCACTTCACCCATCTTCCATGATTTTTTTTAAAGACAGTGATTCTGAGTGTTCTTCAGCCAGTTCCTTCACTACTCTTGGATGCAGTTCATCGGGCCTTTGAAATTTTTTTTTTTTGTATTTTTTTCCCCCTTTTTATTATTATTATTATGTATAAAATCCATCTATGCTTATTTAACATCGTGTCACCTGGGTTCAGCTTATAATCATTTGTTAATACAACTACAGTATATATTAGGCTCTTAATCTATACAACGTGTTTCTAGCCATTGATAAAACAAGTTCCATGTTTGATAATATTCTGTATCTTCCTTTCCTTTGATGTTCAATGTCAGTCTATCCATTTCGGCGCAGTCCAATATCTTTTTAATTATTTCTTGATCTGTAGGTGTTTCTTCATTTTTCCAGTGTTGTGCAAATGTAATCCTTGCAGCTGTTAAGATATGCAGTATTAAATATACATTTTGTTTATCAACACTTTCTGGTATTATACCTAATAAAAAGAGTTCTGGTTTAAAATCTACATGTTTTTTGGTTATTTTAACAAGCCATATATGTACTTTTTTCCAAAAATTGTTTGTTTTATCACAGGTCCACCAAAGATGATAATAAGTTCCAGTTTTTTTATGACATTTCCAGCATTTACTTGACCTATTAGAGTACATTTTAGCTAGTCTATCGGGTGGTAAATGCCATCTATAAAACATTTTATATAGGTTCTCTTTATAAGATGTTGCCATTGTCATTTTATAGTTTCTAGACCACAGTTTTTGCCATTTTTCAAAGTTAATATTATATCCAAAATTTTTTGCCCATTGAACCATCGTTTCTTTGACCTGTTCATCTTCCATTTTCCAATTTAAAAGAAATTTATATATTTTCCTAATTACTTTATCATCTGATGTTAACATTGTTTGGTCAAACATTGTCTGTTCTTTATAAAAATCATACATTTTTGAGTCCCTTTCATATCTAGATTGTATTTGCATTATGGGCCACCACGATGCGTCTAATCCCTGGTCTATAAGGTCTTGTTTCGGTTTTAATCTCCTGTCTGTATCTAAGATATCTGCATAAGTCAAAATTTTTTCAAAGTTCAGAAGATTGGGATGAACAAATGCTTCTATAGGCGAAACCCATCCTGGTATTTTTGTGTACATTTTCAATTTTATCTTTTCCCATATTATATACCAGGAGTTTCTAATATAGTGGTTTTGAAAATACCTGTGGGTTTTACCTTTCTGATACCATAAAAAGGCATGCCAACCTAACTGTAAATCATGCCCTTCTAAATACAAAAGTCTTTTGTTTTTCAGACAAATCCATTCTTTCAGCCACATTAGGACAGATGCTTGATAGTATAAGGTCCAGTCCGGTAAACCAAAGCCTCCTTTTTCCTTGGATTCTTGGAGCATTTTCAATTTTATTCTGGCTTTCTTCCCTTGCCAAATAAATTTTAATATCGCTTTATTTAGATCATCAAAATATTTCTTCTCTATTTTCACTGGCACTGTTTGAAACAGAAAGAGTAGTTTTGGCAAGATGTTCATTTTGATTGTTGCAATTCTTCCTAGTAGTGATAATTGTAGATTTTTCCATTTTTCTAGGTCCATTTTTATTTGGTTAAGTAGTTTTATGTAATTATCTTCTTTTATAGTTACGCATCTGGCAGTTAAATATATTCCAAGGTATTTAACTTTTTTAACTATTTGTAGGTCTGACATCTCTGAGAGTTGATTTTTTTGTTTGGCTGTTAAATTTTTCACTATAACTTTAGTTTTTTCTTTGTTTATCTTCAATCCTGCTACTTTTCCGAATTCATCAATTTTCTCCAATAGTCTCAATGTTGTTTCCAACGGATCTTCCAAAATAAACACCAAGTCATCTGCAAATGCTTGTAATTTGTAACTCTCGTCCTTTATTTTGGTGCCTTTGATTTCTGGATCATTCCTCACATTTCTATTTAATACTTCCAAAGTTAATATGAATAACAATGGAGAGAGCGGACATCCCTGTCTAGTGCCTTTTTTTATATTAATATTATCCGTCAATTCACCATTTACAATTACTTTAGCTATTTGTTCATTATAGATTGTCTCAATTGCATTTATGAAGTTTGTGCCAAAGTCCATAGCTTTTATTTGCTGTTTCATAAATTGCCAATTCATATTATCAAATGCTTTTTGGGCATCCAGAAATATTAATGCCATTTGTTTCTCTGTATGCACCTCATAATATTCTAATATGTCTAAGATTATCCTTAGGTTGTACCTTAGTTGTCTTTTTGGCAAAAATCCATTTTGGTCTGAATGAATGAACTCCATTAAGAATTTTTTCAATCTTTCGGCTATAATTACTGCGAAGATTTTATAGTCGACATTCAATAATGATATTGGTCTAAAAATTTTTATTTGTGTAGAGTCCGTATCTTCTTTTGGTATTAGGGTGATATATGCCTCTAGCCATGTCTTGGGTATTTTAGCTTCTAATAGAACTTCGTTGCAGACCTCTTTTATTGGTAGGCTTAATATATCTTGGAAGGATTTATAAAATTCCGCTGGTAATCCGTCTGGTCCTGGGGTTTTATCATTTTTTTGTTTTTTAATGGCTTCTATTATTTCCATCATTGTTATTTTCTCATTTAGGAGACTTTTGATGTTTTCTGGTACTTTAGGGAGGTTTGCTTTTTCGATATATTGTATTGTTTTTTCAAGGGAAAATTCTTGAATATCATACAGATTAGCATAATATTCTTTAGTTATTTTTTTATTTTCTCTTTTTGATATTGTAAATTTCCATTTTCATCTTGTAGCTTCCTTATTAATCTTTTTTGTTTTTCTTTTTTCAATCTATAGGATAGCCATCTTCCAGGTTTGTTGGCATTCTCAAAGAAATTTTGTTTAGCCCTTTTAACTTGTTGAGCTAATTCTTCTGATTCTATTAAGTTTAATTTATGTTTCACTATCTCCATCTGGTTTTTAAGGATTTTCTTCTGCGGTTCTTTTTGTAGTTCTAGCTCCAGTTTTTTAAATTCTTCCTTCAGTTTTGTAAGTTGTTGGTTTTTTTCTTTATTCCTTTTGGCTATATATGATATGGCTAATCCTCTGAAATATGCTTTGGCTGTGTCCCAAATCGTTTGGAGTGATGTTTCCTCTTTTTTATTTTCTTTGAAGAAGAATTCCATTTCTTTTTTAGTTCTTTCCACAAATTCTTTATCCTTCAATATTCCCTGATTTAAGGTCCATCTTGTCTTTTCTTTTTTCTCTCCTTTCCACCGCATTTTCATTGGATTATGATCGGCCCAAATATTGGTTTCTATTTCTACTTCCTGTATTTCAGTTTTTAATTCTGAGGATAGCCAGATCATATCTATTCTCGACCAAGATTCATGCCTGTTTGAGTAGAAGGTAAATTGAGAGCTTTTAGTGTTTGTTTCTCTCCATATATCCTGTAATCCTAGTTCTTCTGCCATCTGAAAGAAAATTTTTGGAAGTCTTTTCCTTCCCTTTTTCCCTTTTTTACCACTTTTGTAGTCAAGTCTCTCATCTACAATTGCATTGAAGTCTCCTAATATGCAAATATTTTGATATTCTTTTTCCACTATTGTTTTATATAGCTTACGATAGAATTTTTCTTGGTTACTATTAGGTGCATATATTGCTATCATCAAAATCTTTTTTTGGTTTATTGTTATTTCTACCATTAAGATTCTCCCTTCTTCATCTGAATAGATATGTTTAGAGTTTAGCTTTTCTTTCACATATAAAGCTACCCCTCTTTTCTTTTGTTGTGCAGCTGAGTAGTAGAGTTTCCCAATCTTCGGGTAAATCAAATATTTGTAATGTTGCTGTTTAATGTGCGTTTCTTGAAGACAGATTATATCTGTTTTAGTTTTTTGTAGTTTTGAGAAGACGTGATTCCTTTTTCTTGGTGCATTCAGGCCGTTGATGTTCACTGAGAAAATCCCAATTTCGTTCTCCATTTTATTTACTTGTATTTAGGTTTTGTTGCCCTGGTATTCCTTTTTTCTCTTTGTATTTTGTACAGATCTTGTTCAATATCCTTTTTCTGACTCTCTTCTTCACTTAGTTCACTCTCCTCTTCTGGTGTTTTCTCTCTCTGTTTTCCACTTTCTTCTTCATTTATATCTTGCCCCTGTGCTTCTTCTTCGAAGAAGGTTATATGTTTTTCAAGAAATTCTCTTGCTTTATGGGTGGAGTCAAGCCTATATCTTCTTGAATTCCAGTTGATCAGTATCCCTTCAGGTACCAGCCATCTAAAATTCACTCCTTTCCTATTCAGTTTGGTAGTCAAAAATTGATATTGTTTCCTCCCCTCTCTTATTCTCCAAGGTATCTGTTTCAATACCACAATTTCCTTTTGTCTGTATTGTATTGGGTCTTCATTGGTCCTTCGCAGTATTTCATCTCTTGTCGATCTTTTCACAAACTTTGCGTGTACTTCACGTGGTATTCTATTCTTCTTGGCATAACTTGAATTTAATCGATATATTTGGTCTATCTCATTTTCCAACTCTTCTTTTCCAATTCCGAGTGCCTCTGCCAAAATGGTTACCATCAATTCTGGTAAGTCCTCCTGTTTATCTTCTGGTATGTTTTGGAATCTAAGAATGTTTGAAGCTCTTTCCATCTCCATTACTGCGATTGAATCCGTTAGATTTTTGTTAGCCTGGACAAGTTTGTGGTTTTCTTTTTTCAATTCATCCAATCTCTTCTCTGTTTGATCTGCGTTATTTTCCAATTTTTCAATTCTTTGTTGGTTCTTTATAGTGTTTTGCTGGATATCTTGAAGTTGCGTATTCATCATGCGAATCTGTTCGTTGATTTTATCCATTTTCTCTTCCAGTTTCTGTTGGTTAAGTTTGGCTTCTTCATGGTTTCTTCTTGATTCTTCTTGATTTTTCTTTGTCTCCTCTTTGTGCGATACAACTGTTTCTTGAATCTTCTGGAGCGTTGCTTGTAGGTCTTTCTGAAATTTTTCTTGGAATAGCATTGTATCGATAGATCTTTGCTGTACTGGACTGAGGGCCCCAGATGAAGCTGCAGAGGCTGGTTTTTTTGCAGTTTTAGAAAGATTTGGTAGGCTCATCATGAATAATTTCCCCCAAATTATCCAATCAGTCCCCCAAAGTTCTGTTGACCTGCTACACTGCCTTTCCCACCTTTTAATTATTCAATTATAGTCAGTATATCAGCAATACCTTATCATCAGTAGTTATTAACAGTACCTTATCATCATAGCTCTATATTCAGTTTATAAGTTCACTAATACAAGACAGGGGGCCACTTCCAGGGCTATCTAGTATTTTCTGCCTAAACAGGCTACTAGTTTTACAATTTTACAATTTAATATAACAGAACTTCAAAGGTTATTTCCACTCTTTGCTAGCTGAGTTGGCATTCAATCCATTCAATTCTCAACGTATGTATCCAAATTTGACTGGATGATCTAGAGTCTTTAATTGTAAATCCAGCTCGATCAAGTACCGTCAAGTTTGTTATTTACAGTCCAAGAGTTAATTGTCTGTAATTGTCTGTAGTTAATCCAGACTGCGGCTCCCAAAGAAAAAACAACCAGGTTTTAAGAGTTTTAGCTGATCCAAGGTCACTACCAGAGATATCTGTTGCTCTTCGTCTGGGCTCACTGCCAATTCCACAGTTTAGACACAACAAAATTTCAAAGTTTGCCTCCACTCTTTAATGCCCAGAATGATGAATTCCTTAATTCCCGATCTCCATTTATTAAGTTCAAAAAACACCCTTTTGCTTTCCTTGGAAATTTGAACTCATTCAAAGTATATATATAAAAAGTATTCCTTGACTTTCTGTTTACCAATCTCAAGCTGCAATTCTGTCCCCTAATGATTATACTTCATATTTGCCTGGAAGGTCATAGACTGCCTTTTGAGAAAAGTAGGAATTGCACACTTCTGCCTTTTATTTTTGTCCCTTATCATTTTCCCATTGAGTAGCTGACCCACTACACCTTTTCAGTGTCTTTGCTGTTCACGTACCTGGAAAATGCTGCTTTCTTGCATTTAGAACCTCTTGCTAACCTTAGTTCATTCTCAGCTTTTGCCTTCCTAATGGCATCCCTGCAATTCTCTGCTACTTGTTTCCTTTGTAGCTTCGCCTTCCTTCCACTTCCTATATGTGTCCTTTTTAAATTTTCAGGTCCACTCTGAGCTTTTTGTGAAGCCACTCTGGTATTTTTTTTCTGTCTTTCACATTTTTTTCCTCATTGGAATTGTTTGAAGCTGTACCTTCAAAATTTCATTTTTAAGAAACTCCCACACATCTTAGATTCCCTTTCCTATTAGAATCTCCTGTCATGGGACCTTATCATTGTTTTGAATTCATTAAAATTGGATTTCCTAAAAACCAGCATACACATGTGTCTACACCCCGCTTTTGTTTACTTTGAAATCAAGAAGTAGAACATAATCACTTTCCCACAGAGTTCCCTTTACTGCTTCCACTTCCTTCCAATTTCTTGAAAGGGAGATATTTGACAGAATTTGCCTCCCAACAGATACCAGGATTATTGAAATTACTACTACATTGTCAGTCTTTGAAATTCTTGCAATTTGTTTTTCAAAGCTTTCATTCTCATCTTTTCCTTGATTGGGCAGTTGATAGTAGACTTCAACTACCACATTCCTTTCGTTTTTTGCTTCAGTTATATTAATCCACATGCTCTTGATTAGAGATGGGTATGAACCACAAAAATGGTGGTTCATGGCTACCCACGAACAATGAGCCATCCAAATTTATGAAAAAATGAAACCACAATTTGGTTCATTTTTTTAAAAAAAGCTCATGCCTGGGGGAGGGGAAATTAAAGCCCCACAGCCTGCCCCCTGCCCACTTCCCACTGCCCACGTCACCTCCCTACCTGGTCCTGTCACCACCACTACCTCCTCCTCCTCCATTGCTGCAAATCCATCACCACAGATCCCCAATCCGACACCACGTGGTGCTGGATCACCTATTTGCAGCCCTACAGCCAGCCTGCCCCTCCCTTTCCATCTCCCTACCTGGTCTTGCCTCCTCCTCCTGCTCTTTTGCTGCAAATGGGTAATCTGGCACTGAGAGCCCCAATCCAGTGCTATGCAGTGCTAGATCACCCATTTACAAGCCCACAGCCTGCCCCCCCCTTCCCACCTCCCTACCTGGTCCTGCCACTTCCTTTTCCTCCTCCATTGCTGCAAATGGGCGATCTGGCACCGCATGGCCCTGATCTGGCACCGCATGGCAGTGGCTCACCCATTTGCAGCCCTACAGCCTGCCCACTGGATCTGTTGCCTCCTCTTCTTCATCCTCCCCTGCCACTGTCATCTTGAGAGATAGGCTGAGCTTCGCTTCCAGAATCTGAGTCTGCTGTCTCTGCACATGTGCAGCCTATCAGCTGATAGGTGGGGGCATGCATAGAAACTGCAGACCCAGATCCCAGAAGGGAAGCCAGGCCTGCTGTTTCTCAAGATGGCAGCCCAGGTGGAGGATGAAGAAGAGGAGACAATGGGGCAGTGAGAAGAGGGTTGAGACAAGCTATGGGGGCAGGGGGAATGAACCAGGACATTTGTTAAATCATTAAAAAAAGTTTGTTGTTTTTGATCATGGAACAAAGGAAAGGTTAATTGACTTGGAGAGAGAGAGAACAAAAGAGTTGACAGTGGATGTCCGAGCCAGCGGAGCCTACTGGCAATGCCCTGAGGGCTCTTTTTATTGACTTAGCATGATTACATAGTGTGTTATGAGAGAAACAGATAGGATACTATTTACCTAATCGTAACTAGGATTGGCTAAAATAACCCTTTGATCTTATGCTCTACCTCTAAGCGAAAGGGCAGAAGAAGGGGCTACCCCGCCTGCTGGCAGCTGCCGCATCCTGCCAGGAGTGTATGCACGTCACTGAAACAGAATGCAGCTACAACCTTTAAGCAGAAGTTTCCCACAGTTTGTGATTCAGGTCAGTTCTGGTTCATCAGTCATGACGAACCCAAACCAGCAATTTTTAACCAACTTCCTGGTTCATTTTTTTAGTTCATGCCTGTGATGTTTGACCCTCGTGGCCCCTGTTTGTCTTCCAAACACAGAGCACATGAAGGCAAACCAAACACCTTTTCACACGCTGCCACCAGTTGATCACTAAATCAACGTACTTTACTTAGGAAAGATGAAGGTCCATTCAGTTTTCACTTTTTCTTAAAACAGGTTTATTAATTACAGATGTTTGTTTAATCATTCATATGTATTTACTTCAGGTTCATCAATCATCAATCTTCTATTTAAATCTCACCAGTTACTATTCACTCCTCAGACTATTCACACCTCAGATCTCCCAACTATCTCTCTCTCTCAACTCTACTCCCCTCTCCTGACTGACTCTTGACTCTCAGGCTCCGCCTTTTAACCTCTCTCTCGGCTCTGCCTCTCAACAACATTAGCATACAACATGAATAATGCATGACTTATTTTGCATAACAAGGGTGAACGCCACATACCTCCCCCCTTAAATATGTTTGTTTGGGAGGGGAAACGCATTTTCCCTCCTAAACAAACAGGAACAATTGCATGAAACTCTACTTACCATCAGGCACAATTCTGTAAGCAACACCACATTTACTATAACAATCACAATACCTTTTTACACTAAACATTCCACTACAATTCAATAATATACTTTACCTTATCATTTACACTTACTACATTTAACATTTTCAACCTTACAGAAATATACCACAATCAGGAAACTTTTACATAGATAATTTCCAGTAAAACAATAGTCTATTCCAGTTTATTTTAAAAGTCCTTGCATCTTTCACGTTTCTCTCCATCAATATTCAATTTTTCATCACTATTTACCAACAGAACATTTATTATACATTACTAATTTTGTTTATCCCCCCCCCCCCCCAATCAGTCATTTGGCTTTCGAGGCACAATCTGAGTCCCTTTTGCAAAATCCAAGTTTGCAAAGTCCAAGTCTTTCACCTTCCCGTTGTAGTAAGGTGCGCCATGGACTGGTCTGGTTGTTACTGCCTCCTTCAGCTGGACACACAACTGCTGGCACTCAGGAGTCCCTCTGATGATCACTGGCTCCTTCTCCCGCATTCTCTTCCGTCAACTGGAGGTCATTGACCACTCGGTTGTCCACTGGATGTCGTCTGCTGGTCGTTTCTTAGTGACGTCTGCTTTAAGTCTGGATCGGGGCTTCACTTTCTCAGCTGGGGAAAGGGTAGGCAGTTCCCTCTCCTCCTCCCAAACATCTTTGGATACGTCTCTCTTTAAGACGTCAGGACTTACGTCTTCCTCCTCACTCACACATTCACTCACAGGTATTTTCATTACAAGGTTTTCCCTATGTGGGGGACCACTATCATGGGTCACTTTAATATTCTCATGCAAGTTTCTCTTAAGTGCAATCAACTATTGGTTTGCTTTAGATGCACTGAGTATGTTGGATGATTCTATTTCTTTATTCAGTGATACACCAGATAGGGAGTTGCCTTGCAAGGTCTTAAGGTCTACTTGTTCCGCCCCTGCCAAAAGCAATTTTCTCCCCTCTATAGTTCTCAGTTCTGATACTTGGTCATCAGGACAGAATACTCTTTCCAGGGCCTCATACAAGCCTTTCTCTTTTTCAGGAGTACTTCCCAAGCTTGGCTCTGCCACTTTTAAGGACTTTTTCCTATATAAAAGCTCCTTATCCAGGCAAGACCTTTCAGGGCATTCAGGAGATAATAAAGTGGGTGTACTGGTGGCTGGTTCAAAGCAACCTCCCAAACTAATTTCCTCCTTCTGCTCCTGAGCCAAACTAGTTTTACTTGGGGTTTTCAAAAGCATGAGATCAGTTTCTAAGAGACTTTCCCTGTCCAGGCTTCCGTCTGCTACTGTATCCATTTCTGCTGCAGTGGGTGATTCCTGCCCCTTTGTGAGCGTGCAAGTACAAAAGCACTCTTAACATGCTCTATCAGATGTAAACCTTCTCTATATGTCAGGTTTTATCAGTCATAGACCTCTCTGGGTGTTCAGGGGTCAGTGGAATGGGATTCTCTCTAACTTTTGTAGTACAAATTCAAAGTACTATCTTCCATCTGTTCCTCAATACAGGAAGGATCATTAGGGGTTTTCAAAAACACCTCATCATTCATTTTGGTTGCCTCATGGTTCTTTTCTAACTTGGGACATCCCTGGATAGATTCAGAGGTTTGGGATTCCATTTTTCCCTCAGGGATTGCCAACTGCTCTCTCAGGGAACCTGTTACTTCACAAGCACTCTGCACATGATTAGTGAGATCTAGCCCAATTAAACAAGGTGCAGGAATTTGATCAGAGATTGCCACATCCCAAATTCCAACCCAATCTCTATAGTTTATTTTCACTTTAGCCATGGGTAAAATCACTGGAGTACAACTTATTCCCTTGATGGTAACAGTCTGGTTTGGGAGAATTTGTTCTTGAGGAATCACTTCAGGATGACACAGGGTGATATTAGAACAAGTATCAACCACTCCTACATAAGACTTTTCATTAATAAGAATCCTCTCACCAGGGTTATGAACTAAAATATCTTCTGCCTTTACTAGAAAACAATGAACGACCTGGGCTAGTGGCAGATCAGAATTTTCTGTCGTGCCAGTTGCCATGGAGACAGAACTACCATTGCTTTTCTCAGTGGCTTCAGCTGGTTTTAAACAGTAAACCTTTTTGGTCTGATTATCATCCTTCTCATTCCTAAGTTTAGTTTTCATACAATTAAATTGTAAATGACCGAACTCCCCGCAGTCATAACACTGTCTTCTTCGCTCACTCTGAGGAGATCTGTTCAACTTTAACTTTTCCTCAGGGTTCATTTGGGTCTGAGAACTAGGCCGTGCTAATTTAGGTGAAGCACTACCCTGGCCTTCTTTTCCTGTTGTTTTGCTGAGGTAATTTTTATTAAAGGGTTTCTTATTGTTGTCCCAGTTCTGCTTGTTAAAATTTACCTCAGAGAACCTGTGGTTTCGAATCTCCCCAAGGTAATCCGCTGTCTCACCTGCTTCTAGTAGATTTTTGGGATTTTTGTCCTTGACTAAATAACGCAATTCCCCAGGCAAAATAGAATAAAATTGTTCCAACCCAATCACATTTTTCATCTGCTCAAGAGAAGTGACATTTTCACATTCCATCCACTTCTCCAAACACTGAACCAACTTAGCCCCCAGTTGAGCATAAGATTCTTCAGGCCTTTTTGTAAGGGCACGAAATTTCCTCCTCAGGTGTTCTGCATTTATCCCAAATCTAGAATACGCCAATTTTCTATAGGCTTCAAAATCTCTAGCCTGATTTAGGGGAATTTGAGAATAAATATCAAGCAAATCTCCACTTATTTGTGATCTCAGCACTATCATTCTTTCATCACCCCTGATATTAAAGTCCCAGCAAGCACGTTCAAAGGAAATGAGGAAAGATTCTGGGCGGTCACCTTTTCTATATTGGGGAAATTTCTTTAGATCGATCTTTGAGAGATTTCCCTCATTAGTGCTGTTTTTATTGTTGTTATTTTGAGAAGCTATCTCTAATCTTTTCATTTCCATTTGAAATTCCATTTGTTTTAACTCCAACTCCATTTGTCTGTTTTCTTGCTCAGCTTTTTCTCTCATCTCTAGTTCCCTGGTTCTTTCTTTGATCTCTAATTCTTTAAGCTTGAATTCCTGTTGTAACCTCCATTTTTCAAACTCTTGGGAGCTTAGATCACTTTCTCTCCCTGAGGCATTTCCATCAGTTTCCTCCTGTTCCACTGAAGCTAAAGGGTCCCCATTTCCCTCCATTTCTTGAGGTAACAAACTTTGTGCCTCTTGAGAATCAATTTCCTCCATTACTGGCTTTTTAGTTCTTTTGGGTGGCATTTTTATCTGAGTTCCTTAGTCTTGAGTGAGTTTATACTGATTTTAAAAAGGACCTGTCTTTCTTCTAATTCCAGTCACTGAAATAATTTCTATTTCAAGCCTCTGCTTTTTCATCTATTCCCTCAGATCTGTTCTGACCCCTGGCTTCTGCTTTTATCCACCAGCGATCCCTTCTCTCAGAGTCTTGAGAGAATCTTAAGCTAGCCACTAGATCTTAAGCTAGCCACTAGGTCTCTCAAATCCTGAGGTAAAACAGGAATTTTTTTTCTTCAGAGTCGTTCCCTATCTTAGTCTCCCAGATCTGGGATTAGAAGCCCCACTACTAAGCTTTTCCCAAAAGCTCTAGCAGGTAACCTACTTCTTCACCACAGACCTCTGACTAAAAGGCACCCTTGACTCAAAAAAAATTCACTTTAAACTCAGGCTTTACTGGATTGCTTCGTATCCCACCGCTGCCACCAATTGTGACATTTGACCCTCGTGGCCCCTGTTTGTCTTCCAAACACAGAGCACATGAAGGCAAACCAAACACCTTTTCACACGCTGCCACCAGTTGATCACTAAATCAACGTACTTTACTTAGGAAAGATGAAGGTCCATTCAGTTTTCACTTTTTCTTAAAACAGGTTTATTAATTACAGATGTTTCTTTAATCATTCATAAGTATTTACTTCAGGTTCATCAATCATCAATCTTCTATTTAAATCTCACCAGTTACTATTCACTCCTCAGACTATTCACACCTCAGGTCTCCCAACTATCTCTCTCTCTCTCTAACTCTCTCTCAACTCTACTCCCCTCTCCTGACTGACTCTTGACTCTCAGGCTCCGCCTTTTAACCTCTCTCTCGGCTCTGCCTCTCAACAACATTAGCATACAACATGAATAATGCATGACTTATTTTGCATAACAAGGGTGAACACCACAATGCCCATTTCTACTCTTAATGGGAGAAGCAAGCTTGCATTTCTGTGCAGAAATATGAATTTTTGACATATAATGTGACTTCATATTTATGAAGATTACTAAGATCACTAAATATATCCAGGACATGGTCGAATACGACCTCACCCTGGCCTACTCTAGCATTAAAATCTCCTGCTAGCAATAGAGGGATCCCTGGAAACCTAAGATCAAGATCATCTAAGGCATGACTCAAGGCTTCCCATTGACAGGCCCTGTGAAACTTGGAAGAGACTGGGGGCATGTAGACATTGGCTATCAGAATTTCTTGGTTCCTAGTTTTAAGTTTTATACCCTGAATTTTACAGCTACCATCAACTGTAAGAACAAAGTCTGCAGATAAGGAGTCGGCAACTAATATTGCTAGGCCCCCAGATGGACGGCCCTTTGCCGTGAGCCTTTGTGCTGGAAGGGAGTATGAGGCATATCCTGCTAGTAGTACAGAGTGAACAGCCCACGTTTCTTGGAGTAGAATAATATTAAAGCCTCGAAGAAGATCGCTGAACTCGGGGTCCTGCAACTTCCTGTACCACCCAGCCACATTCCAGGAAATCAATCTAAGGGCATCAGAAGGGCAAACAACGGGCAGGAGGACAGTATGTCAATTGGCAGACAGCAGTGGAGCACGCACCGTTGGGTTCAGCAGCAGGCTGTCTACATGGGGGTCCACCCCGGATAAGTTGTCTGCAGCAGGGGTAGCTAAGGGTTCTAGCAGAACCTGTGAGATCATGGGGCAGTCACTGAGCTTCACGTGGTTGTGAATGTCCACGCACACCTTAGTTAACTTAGATGAGGAGTGGGGCGATTGCAGTGGAGCCAGTGGTTCCTTACTCTGCCTAGATTCTTGGATGTTAAGCCATTGAAGGGGAGTTGAGGACTGAGAAGATTTGCTGTAGCCCCTGCTGCCGTATCCTGACTGATCATCCTGCAATCTTTGTGCTGCTCCAGTGAACTGGGCACCAGTAGACAGTGAAGAGGTTAGCAACAGGAGGCCCACTGGGGTGTAAGTAGTTGGAGACGGCTCTGCCTGGGTATGTTCCTTATGTGGGGAGATCCTGCCCTTGCAGGCATTCATCCTTATTGAAGGCTCGTTGGGGTTCGACATGGTAGAAAAATTCATCCCCTGAGGGGATAAGGGGCCTTCAAGGGTATATAATGTGACTCCACTTCTCTTTCTATTTTTCTATTCTTTTTGAACTGCTTATATCCTTCAGTTGCCACACTCCAGTCATTAGAGTCATTCCATCGAGTTTCAGTTCAGCAAAGTACTGAACCTCAGAAAAAACCTGATTGCACTGTTCCTAGATGGGGGATAGCTGGGTCAGCAAAACTACAAATGAGAAGGATCTTGGAATTGTTGTAGATCACAAGCTAAATATGAGCCAATAGTGTAATGTGGCTACAAAAAAGGCAAATGCTATTTTAGGCTACATTAATAGAAGTAGAAGTATTATGGTCTTTGCGTCAGCAACACATTCTTTAATATGAAGCTTCAACACAGAGTTTCCTGGAGACATCCAAGATCCAAGCATTGGCATCAGCTTGATTTGATCCTTACTAGGCATTCTAGCCTTCCTAGTATTACGATCACACGCAGTTACCAGAGTGCTGATTGCGATACTGATCACTCCCTGGTGTGTAGTAGAGTAAAACTGCAAACAAAGAGATTATATCACACGAAAAAGGAAGGAAGACCACGTATTGACATCAGCAAGACTCGCGATCAAAGAAAAGTGGAGGAATTTGCCCAAGCGCTTGAGGAAACCCTTCCAGGCCCGGCTGATGCAAATGCACCTGAACGATGGGAACATTTCAAGAACGCTGTGTATAACACCGCCTTGTCCACATTTGGCAAGAAGACCAAAAAGACGGCCGATTGGTTCGAAGCCCATTCGGAGGAGTTGATGCCAGCCTTCGAGGATAAGAGGAGAGCTCTAGCAGCATACAAAGCCTGTCCTAGGGAGTACAACTTGCAAGCTCTTCGAGCTGCTCGTAGCCAAGTCCAACAGGCTGCCAGGAGATGTTCCAACGATTATTGGCTTCAGCTCTGCTCTCAGATACAGATAGCAGCAGACACAGGTAACATCAAAGGAATGTATGACAGTATCAAGCAGGCTTTAGGTCCAATACAGAAGAAATCTGCTCCCTTGAAGTCTGCTACAGGCGTGATCATCCAGGACCGAGCACAGCAGATGGACCGCTGGGTGCAGCACTACTCTGAGCTATATTCCAGAGAGAATGTAGTAACCGAAGAAGCATTAAATAACATTGAGTGCCTGCCTGTCTTGGAAGAGTTGGACAGCGAACCAACCTTAGCAGAAATAAAAGCGGCCTTGGATTCCCTCGCCTCCGGCAAGGCACCTGGAAAGGATAACATCCCTGTTGAAGTCCTGAAGTGCTGTAAAGAGATCATCACCACCGAACTGTATGAAGTCTTTCGTCTTTGCTGGAGGAAAGGTGGAGTACCACAGGAGATGAAGGATGCAAACATCGTCACATTGTACAAGAACAAAGGAGACAGGGGCAACTGCAATAACTACCGTGGCATCTCTCTTCTCAGCATTGTAGGGAAGCTGCTTGCCCGTCTTGTGCTGAAGAGGCTCCAGGTGCTCGCAGACAGAGTCTATCCAGAATCACAGTGTGGATTTTGAGCTAATAGATCTACCACTGACATGGTATTCTCCCTCAGACAGTTGCAGGAGAAATGCAGGGAAGAACAACAGCCACTCTTTGTGGCCTTCATAGATCTCACAAAGGCCTTTGATTGGTTAGCAGGGATGACCTTTTTAAAATACTTCCTAAGATTGGATGTCCACCTCAACTCCTTAACATCATCAGGTCCTTCCATGAGGGAATGAAAGGCACTGTAGTTTTTGATGCTTCAACATCAGATCCCTTTGACATCCGAAGCGGAGTGAAACAGGGCTGTGTCAGGGCTCATTAATCTCTCTAGATTGAGAGTGAGGACCAAAGTCCAGCTGAAATGCATGCGGGACTTCCTCTTCGCCGATGATGCAGCCATTGTTGCCCACTCTGCTGAAGACCTCCAACAACTCATGAATCATTTTAGCAAGGCCTGCCAAGACTTTGGATTAACAATCAGCCTGAAGAAAACACAAGTCATGGGCCAGGGCGTGGACTCACCTCCCTCTATTACCATCTCCACACAAGAATTGGAGGTTGTTCATGACTTTGTGTACCTTGGCTCAACGATCTCTGACACTCTCTCTCTAGATGTCGAGCTGGATAAATGCATTGGCAAAGCAGCTACAGTGGTGCCTCGCTAGACAATGTTAATCCGTTCAGCGGAAATCGCTGTCTTGCGAAAACATCGTCTAGTGAAGCACGTTTCCCCATTGGAATGCATTGAAATCTCTTCAATGCGTTCCAAGTGAAAAGATGTCGTCTTGCGAAGATCGTCCATAGGGAAACCTCGTCTAGCGAGCGCGGGTCCCCATTGGAATGCACTGACAGCTATTGACTGCTAGTCAATGCATTCCAATGGGGAAACCTCGTCGTCTAGCAAAAATCGCCCATAGGAGACCATCGTTTTGCGATCGCATTAGCGATTGCAAAAAGCCATCGTCTAGCGATTGCGAGGCAATCGTCTAGCGAGGCACCACTGTACTATGTTCTCTAGACTCACAAAGAGAGTATGGCTCAATAAGAAGCTGACGACATATACCAAGATCCAGGTCTATAGAGCCTGTGTCCTGAGCACACTCCTGTACTGCAGTGAGTCCTGGACCCTTTGTGCACAGCAGGAGAGGAAGCTGAACACCTTCCATATGTGTTGCCTCCGACGCATTTTTGGTACCACCTGGCAGGACAAAGTTCCAAATAGAGTAGTCCTAGAACGAGTTGGAATTTTTAGCATGTATACATTATTGAAACAGCGACGTCTACATTGGCTTGGGCATGTCGTGAGAATGGCTGATGGTCGGATTCCAAAAGATCTCCTTTATGGAGAATTAGTGCAGGGAAATCGCCCCAGAGGGAGACCACAGCTGCGATACAAGGACATCTGCAAGCGGGATCTGAAGGCCTTAGGAATGGACCTCAACAGAAGGGAAACCCTGACATCTGAGCGTTCAGCCTGGAGGCAGGCATTGCATCACGGCCTCTCCCAATTTGAAGAGACCCTTGTCCAGCAGACCGAGGCAAAGAGGCAGTCACGGAAGCAGCAAAATCAGGGAGCTGAACAGGGGACAGATTGTATTTGTCTTCAGTGTGGAAGGGATTGTCACTCTCGAATTGGCGTTCTCAGCCACACTAGACGCTGTTCCAAGTCCTCCATACAGAGCATGTTACCATAGTCTTTCGAGACTGAAGGATGCCTAATAATAATAATAATAAATAGAAGTAGAGTTTCCAAATCCCGCAAGGTGCTAGTCCCTTTCTATTCAGCACTGGTTAGGCCTCACCTTGAGGATTGTGCCCAGTTCTGGACGCTACACTTCAGGAAGGATGCTAACAAATTGGAACAAGTTCAGAGGAGGGTGACAAGGATGATCAGGGGGCTGGAAACCAAGCCTTATGATGAAAGGCTGAAAGAATTGGGCATTTTTAGCCTTGAGAAAAGAAGACTGAGGGGGTGATATGATAGCACTTTTCAAATATTTGAAAGGCTGTCATACAGAGGAAGGACAAGATCTGTTCTCGATCATCCCAGAGTGCAGGACACGCAACAATGGGCTCAAGTTAAAGGAAGCCAGATTTTGGTTGAATATCAGAAAAAACTTCCTAACTGTTAGAGCAGGACGACAGTGGAACCAGTTACCTCGGGAGTTGGTGTGAAGGGTCCATAGCTACTACATGAAACACACCAAAAGAACATACCTCTAATCAGATTACACAGAATACAGTTTGGAAAGATAAAACACAGCCAAATTTATACATATATGTACATGTTTTTTGTTCCCTCAAAGAGTTTCTGTAAAGGAATAAGGCTGGCCAAGTTTTCCTTCACCAGGGCAGGTTATCTCGCCTTCCAATCTAGATTAGAGGAGCAAACAGACACAGCAGGGGTCATTCCTTCCACCACAGACACAGCTGGGTTTTTGTCTCTCTTCCCCTAGGCAAATACTACCAATCTTATGCAAATTGAACTCTGGAACCTGGACAGTCTTACTACAGAATACCTTTTCCTATACAAACAGTATTTTCTATCACCTTGAAAGTCTCCAACCTTGTAACCTCTTTGCAAGATAATGAATTGTTTTCCTGTCAATACAATACATCAATTTAACCATGTATTTCCATAATTGCTGTCTATAGACCCACCCTGTTGATCCACCCTGTTGTAAAATTCCATCCTTTCTGTGATTCCCACTCCCAAAAGTTTTGGATTCCTCTGTAACCCCATCCCTTCTTCCAATAGGTCACGAACCACCCATTTCTCAATTTCTCCTCCCACTCCCTTATGTAACCAATGTTATAAAAGTCCTGGTCTTCCTGTGCATGGCACGATTGCTCCTGCCTACACTTGGAGGCATGACTTCCATAACGCTTTTTATCTAGCTAAATAAAACAGCAACCATTTGAACTCTCTCTCGAGTCAAGATTTATTGGCAATTAATTTTGACTTGGAAAGTCTAGGGGCTAGCCCGGACTCAACGGGTGAATGCTCCAACACTGGAGGCATTCAAGAAAAACTTGGATAATCACCTGGCAGATATGCTTTGATTATATTCCTACATTGAGCAGGGGGTTGGACTTGATGGCCTTTTAGGCCCCTTCCTTCACTTTTCTATGATTCTATGATACCAGACGGGGGGTACCACTACATGGGTGGTGTATGCATGCAGTCAGCTGCCCCTGGAGGCATGTAGCATAGGCACTTTCTCCTGCTATGCCTCCACAATCTCCACCAATAGCAGCTACCCTATAGGTGTGGTAATCCTTTCTAGAGTTGTGGATGAACTCTACCCGGACCTGGCTGGGCTCTTCAGTATAATGTGCTACAGAAGGAGGAGGTACAGGAGGAGAGCCACTGAGCTGGTGGCAAGAGGGCTGACCAGATGGTCTGTGCTGCAGGGGAGCTTGCCCTTCCTGCTTCCACTGCTGATTTTCCAGCCTACAGGTTTCCTGATGCCTGGCCTTGTCTCAAAGAACATGGGCAACCTCTTTGGACAGCACCAGAAACTCTTCTTTACATCCGGTCTCAGTGGCAGACAGTCTTCTAGCCATCTGTTAACAGTTCTGACAGTGGCAATACCTTCCGGGCCTCAAACACCTCCCAGTCCACAGCATCAGCCCAATAGTCCTCCTCTCCTGACTCACTTCCCTCCTTAAGTTCTATTCTGGACATTGCTACACCTGTGGCCTTGAGGGTGTTGTTTGCATCTCTGCTGCCAACGAACCAGTCCACAGGTGAACTGTGGGTTGTAAATCTCATCCTGATTCTTGGGGAGGCAGAGAGCCTAGTCCTACTGGCTGTGGGATTGGGGCCGGTCTCACATTGGGGATATCTGGTAGTCAACATGTGCCTAGCAACCTGGAAAGTGGTGCATAAAACTAGGATTATATTATCTCAGTACTAAAATATCTATATTATCTGCCAGTTTCCTTCCAAATCATATTAACTGTATTTGTTTTAAAGTCCTAAGCATCCTGTCTCTTGAGGGATTGCCTGTGTTCTTATGAAATTGTTTGGTTGTACGAGGACAGTCTCTCTTGAGAAAACTCTCACTGAATTGGCACATGAGAAAAGGCTTTATCCTGGTGAGGTTCTTAGATTGTGGGGTGCACTTCTCTCACTGTCACAATCACTGCTTACTCTCAAAGTTTTCAGGAAAGTTGTAATGCACATCTCCTTGAAGTAACCTATTAAAATGTTTTGATCTTTACTGTGATAATTTTAATGATTCTGATTAGGATAATGATTGCAATTTGATGGCATGTAACACTCATAGAAAAAATTAATTTTTATGGAATTATTGCTCAGCTTGCTTTCTGTTCATTATTAATGATTTGTTAGTAGCCTTGCATGCTATTTTAGTGGAAAGATGAGGTGAAAATATAACATATAAGCAAGCAAATAAATAAAATAACCGCAAGGCCTATTTTAAGTGAAAAAAAAATTGGAAGCTTTTTTTTTATGGTTTAGCCTGAACTATCCAGGTAAACAATCTCTTTTTCAATTCAAAGCATGAAGCTTTGTGAAGTCAGTACAATGTGAGCAGCTAGTGTGTTTTTTCAACATTTTTGAAAATTTAAAAAATAAAAAGATAAACTCTCTTTTAAAATGTCAGGGAGTTTTTTCAAGAGCAATGACTGTTCTGCTTGGCTTTTCCTGTAGTTATGTTTGACATTTTCAAACAGTTATAATTGATTCTGTGACTGACTGAGTGCCTGTCAAAGAAAAAACATGTTATGTTTCCAAGTTATCTTTCCTCTATGGATACCATTTGCCTCTCATTCTGTTAGAATTGTTTTACTGCTGCTTTGTGCTTGCCTTTACTCTTGTAATTAATGGCAGCTAAGATCACTAGAAAGGATGTAGTTTGATTCAGCATGACTGATCAGTAAAATATTGTTTTTCAAACCTTGTTCCTGCATGTTCTTCACAAGCAAGTTAATTTTGCGTAATTCTACTTATATCCATGAAATTTCTCAGAACTGTGTAAACTAGTTGAGCCACTCCTTATCTCAAGGCACTTCCAACGACCTCACAAGGGCCATAGTTCAGGAGCAGAGCACCACTTTACTCTAATTTGCAGAGTCAGTCATCAGTATCTCCAATGCTCAGGATTCAGGCTGAGGAAAAGATCCTTCTATGAGATCTAGCAGAGCTGGTGGTAACTAGCATAGGCTACACTGTGCTAGATGAGTCAAAAGGTGACTCACTAGTCTCCATTCATCACGCAAAATGAATGTGTGAAGCAGGCAGCAAGGTTGTGGACTTCAGCCCTATGTTTCACATCCTCATGGCAGAAACTTTTGATCTTCAGGTTTGAAACTGAGGAGTTTCTAAGTACATTTTACCAAATGCATATAAATGTCCCCTTCAGACCTCCATACTCCACATGAAAAGGTGAGGGCTGTGCACACATTTTTTTCTGCCCTCTTCCTCCATTCATTCTGAGAATTTCTATCAAGCATCAACATTTGTTCTTCTCACAACATGTGGAAGGACCAGACAACATGGTACTATTGTTGTCCAGGGAATACCCAAATAGCTTCACAATCCTCATATTCTTTAGGGAGCTCTTTCTGTGCCTCCTATTGATAAAATCATTACCTACAAGGCACTGCATCCAGTAAAATGTAGAGAAATAGAGCAGCTAACAATGACAGACTCAAAGTATCTACATCAAATGTGCACCCACTCTTTGCCTACCATCCTGTCCCCTTTCAGAGGAAAACCAAGGAAAAGGTTTTGCCCCCAAAGTATCTGTGAATCCTGGAGGAACAGCAGAGAATGCCAAGACTATAATGTGGAAAGATAGAAATATCCACTTCTTAAAACAGATGGGAACCCAGGAAAGTCTAGTCCCTGGTCATACAGAGAACTGGGTTACTTGGATGTCATTTAATTGGCTACAGACTGGAGGTGGCAGAACCAAAGGGAACCTACGAATGCTTTGCACTCACAGTCCTTTGTGGTTGCAGAAAAAGACAGTCAACTTCATAGTTATATCTCTGTAATGTCCCTCATAACGTACTTTGGAAAACTTGATGTTACCTGCCTCAGATGCTCTTGATGTTGCCCATTATTGAGCAAAAACTATCTGATATATTTATTAATTGTACTATGGTGCTCAGATGAATAAAAAAGTTGAGTTCATCTGATTGTGCTTAATCTAACCTATTGTAGTGTGAAACTTAACAAAGGGAAAGAGATGAAAGGAAAAGCAGAAATGAATGGTGAGACGAGAGATTGGTATGACTTTTTGTCTTCCCTCCTACTGACTATAGTCTCACTGAAACAGTGATTAAAGCACAGGTGGGGGACACAGAAATACACACAATTGTACATACATAAATGTGCACATGGACAAACATGTGAATAGACAGAATCACAACTCATACATGCATACACAAGCCCAAAAACATTTATTTATTTAAAATATTTTTACCCCACCTTCCTCCTTAAAAGGACCCAAGGTGTCTTACATCATTAAAAAGACAATATTGAAAAACTAAAAACAGTAAATATACAAATATTTTAAAAAGAATTCAACAAGTATTATATTAAAAATGGCAAATAAAATCAATAATAAGAACACATTAAAAAGCAATAGAACACAACAATCATTTGTTGTTTTTTATAAAAAAAACCCTCTGAAACAGCCAGTCACTAAGGAAAAGCCAGACTTGAGATAAAGGTCTTTGTCTGCTTGCAGAAGGACAGCAAAGCCTCGTTTCCTGTGGTAAGGAGTTTCAGAGTCTGGGAGAAGTGACAGAAAAGGCCCTTTCCCATGTCCGCACCAAGCACACCTGTGATGGTGGTGGGACCAAAACAAATGATAAGCCCTAATAGATTGAAGGAGCTGTGACATCTGGGTCCAGCCCAGATAATGAAAGGAAAATACTAATACATTGCTAGCTTATTGGCATTACTCTAAAGTAGAAGGAAACAGGTATCAAGAAAGAAGTTTTGATGGGAGAAATAATGATCTCTGTGAAATAAGTTTTTTTTAAAAAAATCAAATTGAAATATTGTCATAGTAACTGAGAACTCGAGTATTCAATAAATGTTCAAGAACAACACCCACAGCAAAAGTTTTAAAGACAACCTCAGAAAACAAATTCATTTAAGTATCATTTTTACTCACTTATATTTAAAGGGAAAGCCTGTTATCATTTGGCAGTCTAGCTCTCATGTGATATCATCATCAAATGGTAAATATATCTAGTGGGAGCTAGTGGCACAAGTACAGCCATATTCAGGGGTAAAGTACAGGAAAAAATGTAACTGGGAAGATTAGTAGCAATTTGGGAATCTTTGTAAGTCTGTGATGCTCTTTTTGTGCACTGTTTTCAGTATAAATGTACTTTATTCATGTGATTTAAAACAAATTTCTAAACTTTTACTTCTCAAAACGTATCAAATGATTCCTGTTGTACAGTTATTCAAAACTGTAGTGGTGAATTTCTGTAAGTTAACAAAACTTCATAGGTATTATCGGTTGCATACTGATTCGTATGGCTTGGTATATATATATATATATATATATATATATATGTGTGTGTGTGTGTGTGTGTGTGTGTGTGTGTGTGTGTGTGTGTGTGTGTGTGTGTGTGTGTGTATAGGTGTGTGTGTGTGTCTGTGTTCTAATATAATACTGTGTATGAGTATAATATAATACTGTATGAGATTTTTAAACTTATATCTAGAGATGGAGGTATTCTTATACAAATACCCCCGCACAGCTGGATGTAATGAGGGTCCAGCCCCCTGGGGCTGGACCGTCCACTCATGTGTCCATTGCTGCTACCAGCTTCGCTCTCCCTTCCAATCACTCCGGAGCTCGTGGTCGACTATCCACTTGTTAGCCTGGCAGGGAGACTTGTCTTCCCTCCTTCTACCAGGAGTATACTAATACCCCCATATCTACTGTGGCAGAAAGCCCACATGACACTCCTGTCAATCATTTAGAGCTCTAGTGCAGGAGCCTATGACAGGACAGGAGGGGCAGAGTCAGAAAAACAGAGAGCGACTGAGAGTCAGTTAGAGGAGGAGATTGTGAGGTGTTTAGACAGAGAGTGGAAAGTTGATGCATTAGAGAATATAAAAGAGTTAATAGGAATAAGAAATAAATGGACAGAATATATTGTTACCTTGATTAAACAAGTATATATGTCATCAAATCCAAGTTTAATGAATGAATAATAAAAGAACATTAATGACTTTACATCTGTGATTTACCTACCAAACCTTAAATAAACCTTGTTGTATTTGGCAGCACTAGTCTAAGATTCATATTTGGTACATTGAGGATAAAATCCTCTGGTGGCAGCGAAAAAGGGTGAAAAGAACAAGTTGTGTCCGAAGGTGGACCTGTGTTTGAAGGGAAGACAAACAGGGGACACTGGGGGTGTGTGACATAAAGTGGCGGCAGAACGGTGGGTTCGAAATGAATGAATTCCAGTGGGCCTAAGTAAAAAGAAATCTTCTGAGTCTGAAGGAGCTGTTAGTCAAAGGCTGTGGAGAAGGAGTAGGGAACCCTAGAGCTCTTAGTGAATAGCTTGGGAGGGACTCCTGATCACAGACTTTTGGAAAGGCTAAAGCAGGGAAAAGACTCTAAGGAGAATTCTGGGTTTAAAAGTTTACCTCATGCTTAGAAAGGAAGGACCAAGGGGCTAGCTTTAGATCCCCAAAGCGCTGAGAAAGAGAGCATTGAGGAGACAAAAGTGAAAGCCAGGGTCAAAAGGAATAGCTGAGGTGAATGAAACTAGCTAAGGCTTAAAGAAAATAAATATTTCTGAAACTGCTGGGTGTCTGGAGGATAAAAATAACAGTGTCTCAGACACAGGAACAGCGAGGCTAGGTGCCTGAAGATATAAAGTAGCCATCCATAGCTGCCAGCGGAGAGCTACAGAGTTTCTATCTCTCTAACGCTGAAAAGGAAAAAAGTCTTTTTAAACTGAGGCTTGACTGCCTCAATCAGAATCAGCCAACTTGTCCAAAGAAACACCAATAAACATGCCTTCCAAGCGAGGGAAAAGGTTAGCAATGGAGGGAGCAGATGTTCAAAGTTTACCTCAAGAAGGGGAGAGTCCTCTGGAAATAGCTGAGCAGCATGGAGCTCAGGAGGATGATGCCTCAAGAGGAGAAACTGGGTTAACCTCCCAAGAATTTGAGAAGTGGAAATTGGAAAGGGAATTTCAATTACAAGAATTACAGATTAGGGCTGAAGAAAGACAAAAGGAAAAGGAGTTAGATTTTGAAAGGGAAAAAGCTAGAGAAAGGGCTGAGGCAGAAGCCAGACAAAAAGAGATGGAGTACCAACTGGAAATGAAACGATTAGAATTAACAGCCCAGAACAATAATAATAATAATTCAAATACTGGAGGTTTATCAAAAGTTGACTTAAAGAAATTCCCTCAGTTTAGAAAGGGTGATTCCCCTGAAGCATTCCTCATTTCTTTCGATCGTACATGCTGGGATTTTAATGTGAGGGCAGAAGAGAAAATGGTTATTCTAAGATCTCAAATAAGTGGAAAATTAGCTGAGATTTATTCTCAAATGCCCCAAGATCAAGCAAGAGAATATGAGGCATTCAGAAAATTGGTTTTCGTGAGATTTGGGATCAATGCTGAGCACCTCAGATGGAAATTTAGAGCATTGACTAAAAAGCAGGAGGAGTCATATTCTCAATTAGGAGCAAATCTGGTCAGATACTTAGAAAATGGTTAGAACAAGCTAATGTTGAGACTTTAGAAGATATGAAAAATATTATTGGGCTAGAACAATTCTATTTGGTTCTGCCTGGAGAACTAAGGTATTTAGTCAGGGATAAAAAGCCTAAAACGGTACAGCAGGCAAGTGAGACTGCTGATTTTATATCAGAAATAAAAAACCCGAATTTTCTGAGGTAAAACTTGGAGGTAAAAGCTGGGACGAAAGAAAGAAAGAGCCCAGAGATTACCACAGAAACAATCAGGCTACTGGAGGCCATTTTGGAGGCAAGCCCGCAGAGCAGAATCAACAGAGAAATAAAAGCTTTGAAGGGAAGGGAGACAAGTCCCCATATTTTGAACATAGAGCCCCTAAAACATGCTATGGGTGTGGAGAAAAAGGGCATTTCATTTCTCAATGCCAGACCTCAAAGAATAAAGGGGTTGGTCAACAGAAAGAAGGGGGAAATGTACCCAGGAAAGTGTACTATGTACAACAGCAGAGAGCAACCACAGAGGCAGTTGAAACGGGCGCCATAGCAACCCCAGTAACTGCTAGAGCAGAGAGCCAGGAAAAACAGCTGCCTTTAGGAAATGTTGTGAAATGTTATTTTGTTGAAAGCAACCAGGAGCTGATTCGTTGCTCTGTAGAAACTATTTATATAAATAATACTAAGTATCTAGCTTTGAGAGACTCATGCTCTCAGGTAACTTTGTGTCATTCTGATATTGTCCCTCAGGGAGATATCATGAGAAATGAACAAATAACCATAAAAGGGATTGGGACTGAATTAATTACTCTACCCATGGCTAAAGTACACATGAAATATCATGGGTGGAATGGTGTGTGGAAGGTAGCCATCACAAATCAAATTCCTGCCCCTTGTTTGATTGGGCTGGATCTATCTGAGCATGTTAAGAGTGTTTTGATAACTACTCGCTCCCAGATAGACAAAATGGAAACACCTGGGGGAAAATGTGAGATCCCTAATGAAGTAATAGGAGGAAGTGAAACAAATGAAATAGCTGAGGTAGTGGCTATAAGGAATCCTCATGAAAACACTTTTAAACAAGAACAAAAACAGGATTCTACTTTGCAACAATGCTTTAAGTTGGTCAGAAAAGAACCAATAACCCCTGAGAACCCTGACAGGTACTTTGTGGACAGAGACCTGTTATATCGAGAGGTTTTGGTAAATCCTAGAAGGGGAGGGGAAAACATCCACAAACAACTGGTAATCCCTTTTGAGTACAGGGAAAAGATTATAGAAAAGGGACATACTGACACCTTGGCTGCTCATTTGGGAATTACACGCACAAAGCAGAGGATCGCTCAAAATTTTTACTGGCCTGGGATGGGGAAGCAAATAAAATCATACTGTCAAAGCTGTGACATATGTCAGAGGTAGGGTACTGGCAATGACAAAACTAAAGCTAAATTGTGCCCTTTACCAATTATATCAACCCCATTTCAACGCATTGGCCTGGACCTTGTGGGACCCTTGCCTAAAGTAACCAGAAGGGGAAACCGATTCATTTTAACAATAATAGATTATGCCACCAGATATCCAGAAGCCGTTCCATTGTGAAATATAGAGACAGAAACTGTGGCAAATGCCTTGTTGAACTATATGTGTCGCATGGGCTTTGCTTCTGAAATTGTCACTGATTTAGGAACATCGTTCACATCCAGATTAATGAAAAGGCTGTGGCAACTTTGTGGCATAACTCATATAACATCATCCCCCTATCATCCTCAGACAAACGGACTAGTGGAGAAATTTAATGGGACCCTAATGCGAATGATCAGAGCTTATACTGCTGAAAACCCCAATGACTGGGATCATAAGATACAACCTTTATTATATGCATACCGGTCTGTACCCCAGGAAAGCACTGGTTTCAGTCCATTTGAATTACTATTTGGGCGGAAAGTGCCCAAGAGTAAACCCTTGATTTACTCCGACAAAATTGGGAAGAAAAAAAGGGAGATGACCCTGAGACAGTGATCCAGTACATAGTTAATTTAATGAATTCCTTGCAGAAATCTCTGAAGTTAGCAGCAGAAAACTTGCAGAGCCAGCAAGGGAAGCAAAAGTTATGGTACGAAAAAAAGGCCAGAGAAAGATCAGTCAGTCCTGGAGATGAGGTCATAATGCTAAAGCCTATGAAAGGGTTCTGGCAAGTGGGGTTAGACCCCAGAGATCAGGAAAAGACCGCATTCTGCAGCCCTTTTGGATTGTATGAATTCCGGGTCCTCCCATTTGGTTTGAGAAATTCTCCTGTGACATTCCAGAGATTAATGGATCAAACATTACAAGGGCTTAGAAATTTCACTGTGGCATACATCGATGATATAGGGATCTATAGTCAGACGTGGACAGATCACCTATATCATCTTGAGAAAGTGCTACAGAGGTTAAATGAGGCCGGGTTAACAGTGAAGGCTAGTAAATGCCAGCTGGGTAATTCCAAATTAAAATACTTAGGCCATATGGTAGGGGGAGGCATAATCAAACCCCTAGCACCAAAGGTGGAAGTAATCAGTAACTGGCCTAGACCTACATCAAAGAAAAAAGTCCGATCTTTCTTGGGGTTAGTTGGCTATTATAGGTGCTTTATCCAGAACTTCAGCGAAATAGCTGCCCCTTTATCGGACTTAACCCATAAAAGAAAAGCGGAAAAGATCCTGTGGTCGAGCGACTGTGAGGAGGCCTTCAAGAAGTTAAAGACTGCGTTGATGACCGGTCCTATCCTGAGAGCACCAGATTTCCATCGAGAGTTCACCGTATTCACAGATGCTTCTAACCTCGGACTGGGAGCCGTGCTGAGCCAGGCGGATGACAATGGGGACCTTCATCCGGTGACGTTCCTGAGCAAGAAGCTGCAGGCTGGCGAGAGACACCTTTCCACGATAGAACGTGAGTGTCTTGCAATTGTATGGTCTCTACAGAAGCTCCAGCCATACATATGGGGAAGACATTTTGTTCTCTGCACAGACCATTCCCCACTGCTGTGGTTGAGGACTATCCGAGCGAACAACAATAAGTTGATGAGGTGGGCCCTACTCCTACAAGACTTTGACTTTGAGATCCAGAGGGTTAAAGGGACTCAAAATGTTGTGGCCGACGCCTTATCAAGAAGACCGGAAGATTGACAAACTGAACTAACGTAATATGTAACTTTAATGTTATAAAAACTGTTCTAATTAACTGTTCTAAGAGTGTATTAATATGAGAAATAATTAAAATTGTATTTATAGATGAATTAATGGTAAGTAAGAATTGTATTGCATGTAATAAAAATGTTGATTGATATAAATTTAAAGTAAAGTAATGATATTAATATGCCTTAAACTGAGTAATAGAATAAGTATATAGTGCAAATGTTTAACTGAGAAATGGTTTAAAGAAGATGTGTTAAATATTGGTAAGTTTACTCCCATGTTGTACATGAGGGTAATCTACTGTAAGTTTTACCCCATGATACAAACTTTCTAAGGGGGGAGGTATGTGGTGGAAAGCCCACACGTCACTCCTGTCAGTCATTTAGAGCTCTAGTGCAGGAGCCTATGACAGGACAGGAGGGGCGGAGTCAGAAAAACAGAGAGAGACTGAGAGTCAGTTAGAGGAGGAGATTGTGAGGTGTTTAGACAGAGAGTGGAAAGTTGATGCATTAGAGAATATAAAAGAGTTAATAGGAATAAGAAATAAATGGACAGAATATATTGTTACCTTGATTAAACAAGTATATATGTCATCAAATCCAAGTTTAATGAATGAATAATAAAAGAACATTAATGACTTTACATCTGTGATTTACCTACCAAACCTTAAATAAACCTTGTTGTATTTGGCAGCACTAGTCTAAGATTCATATTTGGTACATTGAGGATAAAATCCTCTGGTGGCAGCAAAAAAGGGTGAAAAGAACAAGTCGTGTCCGAAGGTGGACCTGTGTTTGAAGGAAAGACAAACAGGGGACACTGGGGTTGCCCGACTATCCTCTTGTTAGCCTGGCAGGGAGACTCGTCTTCCCTCCTTCTACCTAGAGTATACTAATACCCCCATATCTACTTATAGCCATTCACCATTAAAAGTTACGCCTTTTGTATAACTAAGTGAAAAGATTTCAACCATTGTATTCCAAACCTTTTTAGATATAAACACAATTTTGTTGCAATAATTGGACTGACTTATAACATTATGCAGCTTGAGGCACAGCAGCAAATGATTTCCCTTCAATCCACTCATGTTGAGGTGCTTAATACTCAAAGACAGCCATGTTAGTTTGGCACATGAGGCAGGAAATGCTAGAAGCATTCTTCCCCATTCCTGGAAATAAAAATACAATAAAAACAAATTAGGTAACTATCAATTTCCTGTCTTTGTATGACATCCCAAATCTGGAGCCTGAGTTGGCCTCCTCACCCTAATTAATGGCAGGGCTAGTCCCGGGAAGCAACAGCTGTTAGGCTATGAAAGTATATCTCGCCCTCAGACATTCTCATTCTACTCTGACTACTGTCATTCAGCCATTTTGGAACCTCAGAGTGAAACAGAGAAATAAGACTGCCATCTGACTATGCTTCACTGTTAACAAACAATTTAAATGCATTACATCAGGAAGAAGTCAAATAACCAGAGGTATCTGCCTCTGGAAGATTACATGTTACCTGAAAAACAGAAGTATTGATGAAATACCACTTCCTGCATAAAGACAATCTCCTGTCATCTCTAGGCAGAAAGACAGAGTTTGTTTGGTACAATTCACTATGTTAAAAAAATGTTTATCATACTTCAGTCATAAAAACTGATGAAATAGCTTGAACCTGACATTTTGTATCTTGTGAGGATGAGGTGGAGAGGGAAGGAAGAGGAAATCAAAGTTGTTGTTTGTGAGATTGCTTCAGCAGACAAAAGGTCATATTTTTCCTCCCTTACATTTATCTCTTAACATCTCATAAAAACAGAGAGAGAATAAAAACAGGGTTAATGTATGTGTTTATTTGTTTATTTTACTCTGTTGGCCCAAGATTATTCATGAGCCACATTTCCCTCTTGACCTAACCACATTTTCTTGGGACCAACAAGAAATCCATAAACTCCAGTTATGGCAGGGTTGTTACCACAATGCCCGAACTTCCCTGAGAATCTTGTACGCTCTTCAGAGTAAGCTTCACTGAAATCAATGTGCCTTATCTTGTGTAGGTTTGTAGGGAACTGTAAAGTGTTTCCTTTTAGCCAGTTTCTTGTTCCTTGTCATATCCGTATTTACCTAGATTATCTGGTTATTACAGATCCCCCTTTCTCAAGTTTTTTGTTTTGTCTGTGAATTTTAAAATGAGAATTGCATGCAATTTAAATGTTGCACCTCTGTGAAAAACCCTGCTGCCAATGAACCAGTGGGGAAGTTATAAATTATATATTTTGTGTGTATATGTATATAAACTATATATTTATATTTGGAGCCAGAACAATGTTTATGAAAGTTGGTGTACTTTTAGTTAGTAACATATGACAATAAAGGCAATTCAAGAGAATCTTACAAATAGAGTAACATATGGAGGCCTCAGAGCTAGTTCAAAGCCACTGAAACAAGACAGAATCCTTAAACACTCACAAAAGAAAAGAAATGGTGATCCACCAGTGAGAGCAAAAGAGGACATGGCAAGGGTGTTGGTAGGGATATTGTGGACCTCTAGATGTTTCTGAGTTGTATCAGTCCTAGCCAGCACAGCCAAATGGGAAGGAATGCTACTCATTTATTTAGACTTTACACATGCCAGCTGGTGCCCATTAGACTATCAGCCAGCCTGGTTTCTAAGCTTTCATTACAAAAAAGAAGTTTTCAGCTCCTTAGAGATAAATTAAAGATAAAAGGCAAAAAATAAAATAAAATAAAAATCCAGCCACTGTTTCAGTCAATTGTTTTTCAAAAAGCCAGCCTTTTTGCAAGATTTGCTAGTGACTGAAGCCATCCAAAGTTTTACAAGACTTGTATGTGTATAAACTAAAGATTCCTCCCTTAACTCATAAATGTTACAATAGTGGGAATGCCTGGTCCTAGCTGGTTTGTAAACAAATAAAATCTGCTTGCAGAACTCTCGGAAGCCATGTGAATGAATGCTGGCTGGAGAATTATGGAAGCTATAGTCTTTAAAAGGAGATTTTATTAGCTCTAATACTGTGCATCTTAATTAAATGTCCTGCTTTGGCAGGGGTTCAGACTAGGTGACTCTTGGGGTCCCTTCCATCTCTGTTGTTATGTGCTCTCAAGCTGCTTCTACCTCAGTGGTGACCTTAATATTAATGACATTTAAAAGACCTTATTATTAATAGCCCTGCCTAAACCTTGCAAACTAAAGACCCTGACTTCCTTTATTGAGTTACCATCTTTTTCTGTGTATAAGACACCCCCATGTATAAGACACCCCCCTATTTTCTAATCCAAAATTCAGAAATCAATATTTTAAACATTAGAAAGGAACACATTTTTATTTAGTAATTAGGCAACATTTACATGCCAGTACTATGATATTATGTATCACCCTTACCAGTCACTGTCGCACTGCCTATACCAGTGATGGCTGAGCCCGAGTGCCTAAACTGGAAAAAACAACAACAACCCGGCGGGCAGAAGTGATGGCGGAAGCGGAAGCAGAGGGGAGAATCCCGGGCATGGAAGTGCCTCCAGACCCCCCTCTGGATCCGCCTCCAGTCAAGCCCAACCGCACCACTGTCTATAGTTCGGCCATTAGGAACATGGTCGGCCCACCACAGCCAGCACCAGCTGCTCCAGATCCTGGCCCGCTGCCAATTGGGGTGCTAGTACTGTGGCTGCAGCTGACTTCTCAGGTTCAGCTGCTGGGAGTAGCAATCTGGTGACTTATTGCTCCCATGCCCACAGAGAAGGTTCTGCATGTCAGCTGTGGCACACGTGCCATTGGTTCGCCATCACTGGCCTACACGCTCTCCTCGGCATCAGCTTACATCATTTGCATAAGGCTTGAGATTGTCTCTGCAAACAGAGAAAAGTTATTGGCAGTTTCACGCATGACTGGAGGCAGACAATTTGCAGAGACATACGGTAGGCAGTTTCACAATTGCGCGGTTTTCTCCTCGGCTTACTTCCACGTAAAAGACGACCCTCAATTTTTACTCTAACAATTTTAGGAAAAAGTATAGTCTTTTACAAAGAAAAATATGGTAATCTATTTCATGTTGGCTGATGAGTGTTGTCTTCTTGTGAAATATCCAAAATGCAATTAATTTATTTGTCTTCACTTCCCATGTGAGTTCTGGCTTCATCTAGAACCCACTTATTTGTCTTCCATGTGGTCCATGCTATCCATAAAGCTCTCCTCCAACTGCCAAAGGAAAAGACACTTTGGGAAAACCAAGAGGACAGGGGAGTATATAGGCTGTTAGCAGCCTGTGATTTATTATTATGGTTGTGATTGCTACTAGTACTTTTACTATGTCTGCAAGAAATCATAATATATATATTTCTATTATTTCTACATGGTTTTTTTCAAATCTAATGGCAATTTGTCATTCATGGGGAATTCCTGTAGTATTGTCATTAATCTGAAGATGGGTTTTGCCATAGGTAAAGGCATCTGTCTCTCAGATCCATGGTTACTCTCTATATATGATGTAAATGTTGAAACATACTGGCATAAAAACAGTACAACAATTAATGTGCTTAATTTGTATATATGCAAATAAGGCTATCCAATTTGCATAATATGTGAATACAGCTGCCTAATTTTTACAACATGCAAATGAACACACTCACATTTGGAGAACTGGGCTGTAGCTAGCCAAGGATAGTGGGAACTAAGAATAATAATCACAAGTTGCTTCCCCTCTAGCAGTTTGTACACATAGATGGAAATTTGGATATATTGGCCAAAATCCTCTTGCCTAGTTATGATAGTGTAGCACAAGCATAATAACTTTCGGAGGCAAATTGTCGCAAGTTAAGAAATCACAGTAGACACTATCAGTTGCATACAGTCTCACTGTGCCATTTGTGGTTTCAAATGGCAGATTTGTGACCTTTGACCCATTTCTGCAGACATTGTCCTGTTTGTTCTATGTAGAGTGCAGAGGGGCATTGTTGGCAAAAGACGGCATAGATCACATAAGCTGAGGAGCAAGTGAAAGTGCCTTTGATATTGTATGTGGTATTGTTAGGTTTGCAAAATGCTTACTCAGAAGTAACTTACTTCAAGACTGACCCAGAACACGAAATGACATAACACTGCTAGTTGTTGTCACCTACAGTCCACCAGTGAGACCACTCACACATGTCTTAAGTGATCTTCAGCCCATCCTTGACAAGAACAATTCACTGCCCAAAGCCCTTGTTGGGAGACCCATACATGCCTACAGACAACCCCCCCAACCTCAAGCAAATACTAACACACAATGGACCACAACAAAGCAACATGGACAGGAGGAATAAACCCTGCCACAGACCCAGATGCCAACTCTGTCCATACATCTATTCTGACAACACGATTACAGGACCTAACAATGCCACATACAATATCAAAGGCACCTTCACTTGCCCCAAAGCTCATGTAATTGTAAAAATAAGCAATATCTTTACGAAAGCAGAACTGACTGTATGTTTGTAAATATTCCCCTAAAGTTTGATTTCAGCCATTGAAAATCTACTAAGTTTATATATACCTGTGGAGTCCACCCAGGTCATGAATATTAATGGGCTATCTGCATGTACCAATGAGAGTGCTGGAAAGGCTGAGTCACCAGATATAAGAGTCTCTGCAGCAGGGAGAGAGAGAAGGATTTGTGAATTTGGAGTTTGGGAGTAGAGAGAGAGGGTTAGCGGTTGAGGGTGGATGAAGTAGGATGTTTTGTTAAGAGTTAACAACATCGACAGTACCTTCATCTTTTGTGTAGGCATCCTTCAGTCTCGAGAGACTATGGTAACATGCTCTGAATAGAGGTCTTGGAACAGTGTCTAGCGTGGCTGAGAAGGTCAATTCGAGAGTGACAATCCCTTCCACACTGAAGACAAATACAATCTGTCCCCTGTTCAGCTCCCTGATTTTGCTGCTTTCGGGACTGCCTCTTTGCCTTGGCCTGCTGAACAAGTGTCTCTTCAAATTGGGAGAGGCTATGCTGTACTGCCTGCTTCCAGACTGAGTGCTCAGATGTCAAGGTTTCCCATCTGTTGAGGTCCATTCCTAAGGCCTTCAGATCCCGCTTGCAGATCTCCTTGTATCGCAGCTGTGGTCTCCTTCTGGGTACTTTCCCTGCACTAATCCTCCATACAGGAGATCTTTTGGAATATGACCGTCAGCCATTCTCACAACATGCCCAAGCCAACGCAGACGTCGCTGTTTCAGTAATGTATACATGCTAAAAATTCCAGCTCGTTCTAGGACTACTCTATTTGGAACTTTGTCCTGCCAGGTGATACCAAAAGGCATCGGAGACAACATATATGGAACATGTTCAACTTCCTCTCCTGCTGTGCACAAAGGGTCCAGGACTCACTGCAGAACAGGAGTGTACCCAGGACACAGAATCTATAGACCTGGACCTTGGTATATGCCGTCAGCTTCTTATTAAGCCATACTCTCTTTGTGAGTCTAGAGAACATGGTAGCTGCTTTGCCAATGCGTTTATCCAGCTCAACATCTAGGGAGAGAGTGTCAGAGATCCTTGAGCCAAGGTACACAAAGTCATGAACAACCTCCAATTCTTGTGTGGAAATGGTAATAGAGGGAGGTGAGTCCACGCCCTGGCCCATGACTTGTGTTTTCTTCAGGCTGATTGTTAATCCAAAGTCTTGGCAGGACTTACTAAAGTGATGCATAAGTTGTTGGAGGTCTTCAGCAGAATGGGCAACAACAGCTGCATCATCGGCGAAGAGGAAGTCCCGCATGCATTTCAGCTGGACTTTGGTCTTTGCTCTCAATCTAGAGAGATTAAAGAGCTTTCCATCTGATCTAGTCCAGAGATAGACACCTTCTGTAGCAGTTCCAAAGGCGTGCTTCAGCATGACAGCAAAAAAGATCCCAAAAAGAGTCAGCGCGAGGACACAGCCCTGTTTCACTCCACTTCAGATGTCAAAGGGATCTGATGTTGAAGCATCAAAAACTACAGTGCCTTTCATTTCCTCATGAAAGGACCTGATGATGTTAAGGAGTTGATGTGGACATCCAATCTTGGGAAGTATTTTAAAAAGGCCGTCCCTGCTAACCAAATCAAAGGCCTTTGTAAGATCTATGAATGCCACAAGGAGTGGATGTCGTTGTTCCCTACATTTCTCCTGCAACTGTTTGAGGGAAAATACTATGTCAGTGGTGGATCTATTATCACACTGTGATTCTGGACAGACTCTGCCTGCAAGCACCTGGAGCCTCTTCAGCACAACACGGGCAAGCAGCTTCCCTACAATGCTGAGAAGAGAGATGCCACGGTAGTTATTGCAGTTGCCTCTGTCGCCTTTGTTCTTGTACAATGTGATGATGTTTGCATCCTTCATGTCCTGTGGTACTCCACCTTCCCTCCAGCAAAGACAGAAGATTTCATACAGCTCAGTGGTGATGATCTCTTTACAGCACTTCAGCACTTGAACAGGGATGTTATCTTTCCTAGGTGCCCTGCCGGAGGCGAAGGAATCCAAGGCCTTGGATGTCTCCAGGAAACTCTGTGTTGAAGCTTCGTATTAAAGAACGTGTTGCTGACACAAAGACCATAATAACAGCAAAACTCCAGCAAGCGTTGGCCATTTTCGTACATCTTCTGAATGCCAAAACAACATAGAAAAGTGGGCCAAGAATTGTGATTAGCACCAACTCTAGTGTTAAAGTCTCCGAGAATGAACAGCGGCTCTCTCTTGGGGATTTTTTTGACAGTAGCTGCCAGGTCGTCATAGAATTTGTCTTTGACTTCTGTTGTAGACGACAGTGTTGGTGCATATGCACTAATGAGGGTGACTAGTCCTGCTGATGAATGGAGCTGAAAAACAGGATCTCAGCAGAGTATTTCTAACCGCAAAGCCAACACCATATTCCCTGGTCTCATTCAATGGTTTTCCCTGCCAGAAGAATGAGAATTTTTTTTTCTTTGACAGATCCCGAGTCTGGCAATCTTGTCTCTTGCAGGGCAACAATGTCCATCTGCAGCCTACTCAGTTCCATGTTGATGACAGCTGTCTTGTGTGTGTTGCCTATTTCCTGCAGGTCGTCAGAAAAGCCAGGGGCAATTGTCTGAACATTCGAAGTGCCCAACTTTAGTGCAGAAGTTTTCTTATGATTATTGCATGGTGCAGGGTTATTGATCTGCTTGTCGGCTTTCACCCTAAACCCCATGCACCCCGTGAGGTTAACAGACCGTGGCGAGGCAGCACCTTACTAGCTTGGGGCTGCCCAGCTTAAGGTGTGTGGTAGCTACGTAGTGAGGCGCAATGACCTCTCCCACTGTCAGAAGTAGCCCCTGGCATCGTGCTCTATTGTTAGTGCATGAACACGCGGAAAATCAGCAGAGTGCTTTCAGGTCCTGATGGCAATAACTCACTCAGACACGTTCAGCTTCTTCCAGCACCACACGTGTATTTACAGGATATTTACAAGTATACAGAGCAAGAGCATGACACCATGAATTCATCAGTATAGCAGGAGATACATCTTCACTACACAGTACATATATATACACTTATGAATCTGGCTTTATCCAATCAGTGCAGGTGTTGCATCATCTTTGTGTCAGCCCTCCTGAGTCACTGTGACTCAGCATTTGACACACCTGATCATCATGGCAGCTCATTAATACTTCTGTTCTGTTCAGGCCTGTAAATTTCATACTCTGACATCTATGCCAATCAAGCAAAGACTTATAACCGGTAACTGCTACTTCCCATGTTATTTCAACACTGTATGCGAAGCTGGAGTGTCCTCTCCAGAGCACAAAGCCTGGGTAAAATAATATGGAGGATAGGCTGTTACCCAAGCAGAAAACCCTCCCTCCCCACGTCACTGAAATAGTCCAATGGAAAGGCAAGAGCCAATACAACTGGTTGCAGTGACGTCGCAGGAGTTGCCAGAGAGTGACTGTACACAGTCACGAACTGCCTCCAGGATTCCGGCTCTGAATTTTGCCTCGAGGTTGACTCCTGAAGCCTTTTCCATCGGTGGATATAACCACAAGGCAGTGGAGGTTGGAATTTGGAGTTTTCCTTCTCCTAGATGGGCTGCCTTCCAAGGCTGATGAGCCCCACCTACCCGGGTGCATAGATTACCGTGCTTTTCAGACACGGAAAGGAGTATAAAAGGGGTGGAAAAGGAAAGGGGGGGCGGAAAGGATTTTGGAAATGGTGGAGAAAGAGAGGCAGAGGAATGGATTTTGGAAGGGGTGGAGGAAGAAGGAGAGGAAAGGAGTTTGAAAGGGGTGGAGATGGAAAGGGAGAGGCAAGAAGTTTTGAAGGGGTGGAGATGGAAAGGGAGAGGAAAGGAGTTTGGAAAGGGTGGAGAAAGAAAGGGAGAGGAAAGAATTTTGGAAGGGGTGGAAAAGGAAAGGGAGAGGAAAGGATTTTGGAAGGGGTGGAGAAAGATAGGGAGAGGAAAGGAATTTCGGAGGAGGTGGAAAAGGAAAGGAAGAGGAAAGGATTTTGGAAGGGGTGGAGAAAGAAAGGTGGAGGAATGGAGTTTAGAAAGGGCGGAGAAAGAAAAGGAGAGCAATGGAGTTTGGAAGGGTTGGAGAAAGAAAAGAATACTTTATGCCTGCCCTATCTGAGCAAAGCAATGGCTGATCTCCTAGGTACAATAAGTGCCACAATACACTTCTACAGTCCCCGGATGAAGAGAGTCAGGGCACTTTTTCCCAGAAGCAAGCCTGTCCCATAGCCGTAGGAAGAGGGCTATAATACTTTCTTTCATATTCTTTGTGGCTTCAAACTGTATCAGCTGCAATACTATGTGTGGTTGAGAAAGTCTGCCATCAAATAACTGTAGGTGGTACTACAAATTTTGAAGGCATGGACACATATACATTAAGGAATGGGTTTTAAGCACTAAATAACCTCCAGATGTACATTCCTGTTGTCTCCTTGGTATGCGTGCCAAATTTTATGTTACTATTTTTCACAGTCCTGGATCTCAGACAGAAAAAAACCTATCCTATTTCTATATTGTAGCATTTATTCAATGGATAGAATTGTGTCACCAACAATCAGCTAAGATGAAAATTAATGCTCTTCCAATTTATGAAGACTTGTCTCTCTACAACACTGCAAATTACTCTCATCACAAGCAATAAGACACACATTTACAGACTATATTAGTTCCCCACTTCTCTTCGTCATTTTCATTTTTCATTCTAAGATACTCATTTTATGAATGGCAACCTGACCATTGTGAGCATTTGGGAGAAGTACGATGAAAGCATAAAATCCATTCCAAGCTACCTGATGAACTCTGCAATAATAATCTGAAATAAACCACCAACAGAATCATTATTTGTAAACAGAATGTTCAAGTTAACAGTAGCTGTCTATCACCTGGGGCCACTAAAATGCTGTGTTAAAGTTTTCATTCTATAACATACGTTATAGACTGTCAGGTATTTGTTAAGACCGATTGAATTGTTAATCCAGTTTGTACATGATTGTAAGTATTTATAAGGATGAAAACGGTAGAGAAAAGTCTGTAGAAATAATGATTTAAGATGTACAGCTGAGATAGGAACCAGCTAGTAGGCTGAATTAGAACAGCTGTGGAAACAAAATGCAGACGGGGCTACCTGCGGAAGCTAATCACTGACTGGCTGAATGGCGAGATAAAGCTGACAGTTCCAGCATACTCAATCTTGTGGGACGAAAGGAGAAACAAGGAGTAACGCTGCTGGACGGATTTATGGCATTGAACTAACCACAGAACTCTGATTTATTGACCAAGGAAACGGACTGACTAATTGCTAAACTGTGTTTGACCAAGGACTGAACAAATGGACTATGCTGTATGTATATACTGCAATATTAATTGAATAGAAGTTTATATTGCAAAAGCTGTCTGTCTGCTCAAATTCTTCTTGGCTTGCCTTAACCTCTGGTGAAGCTACGTCATCTAGTATCCACAACATTCTGCATTTTTGCACTCTGTCAAAGGTCATGGGCCCAGGTGGACGCTAGACCAGGTGGACGCAGTGCCAGAAGGTAGACAACCAAAGGAAGAAGTCCAGAGAGACGAGAGTATCAGCAGTAAGTCCACATTATTTACAGTCCAAAATGGCAAATGCAATAATGATGTCAGGATTTCCTGTAACAAAGTTAAATGGTGAGAATTATTCTACATGGCAGCAAAAGGTCCAGTTACTCCTGCAAAAGGAAACTTTATGGGATATTGTTGAGAGCCCACCAGCTGTATTAGATGAAGAAGATAGAGAAAAGAATAACAAAGCTTTGGCTATAATTGGTCTGACTCTAGACGACCGTCTCTTAATCCACCTCAGAGGCTTGACTTCAGCAAAGCAAGCATGGGATAATTTAAAGAGACTCTTTGTACGAACAAGCGTGGGGAGCCAGATACAGCTAGCAAAGAAGTTATTCAGAACAAGATTACTGACTGCTGAAAGTATGCTGAATCATTTAGAACGTATTAAAGTAATGCTCATGGACTTAAGGGAAAAACAAGTCATATTCACTGAGCTACAAGAAGCTTTCATCATTCTTTCTTCATTAGATCATACATATGATCAATTTGTCTCCAATTTAGAAGTTCTACCTCAAGCAGAACTAACTGTTTTGAATGTCACAAGCAGGCTTTTGGAGGAGGAACAAAAGAGACAAGACAATAAACAACTCCGAGACTGCATGAGTTCTTATCAGCATAAACTTCAAAAGAAGCAACCGAAAGAACTTGAGGAGGAGGAGGGAGACACAGCTGCAATAACTCACACTGAAAAGAGATGTTTTGCATGTGGTTCAAACAAACACTTATATCGAAGCTGCAAGAAAAAGAAAAAAGGTAGAAAGCAGCCACAATATAGTAATGAATCACATTTAACTGATACCATTTGCAATTCAGGGGATAATGGGACTGAATGGGTTATAGACTCAGGTGCCACAGCAAACATGTGTAAAAATAGAAAGCTGATATATGACTTCCAAACTGTGGGAAATCAGCAAGTGTTTTTGGCTGATGGGGTAAGTACCAATATATTGGGTAAAGGTAAAGTTAAACTTCCATGCTTAACTAAAGCTATTAATGTTTTGTATGTTCCCAAATTGAAACATAATTTACTATCAGTAGGATCATTAGCTATGGAGGGATTTACAACAACATTTCACAAAGAAAAGTGTGAAATAAGAGGTGCAGACAATTCTGTATTAATTGGCTCAATGAAGAATAACTTGTACAAACTGAGTGATTTAGATGTGAACAATGTTTATAATAACGAATGTCCTCACAGAGATTGTATACACTTATGGCATTTGAGACTTGGGCATCCCAATTATAAAACATTACAAAAGACTATAGAAAACTCATTTGGAGCAAATATAAGAAAATGTGACAAATATGTAAAGTGTCAAGCATGCCAAATAGCTAAGAGTAAATGTGCCCCTATCAGGAAATATAGTAATGTGCAAGTAGAAAATATTCTTGATTTAGTGTCAATAGATTTAATTGGTCCCAAACAACCATCAATAGGAGGAGCAAAATATATATTATCCATTCAAGATCAGAAATCCAGATTTGGCTTTTGCTACCTAATGAAAGATAAAAGTGAGACACACATAGAATTTGAAAAATGGTTGAAATTTGTAGAGAGAAAAACTGGAAGAAAATTAAAACAAATACAAACAGATAATGGGACAGAATTTACAAATAATAAATTTCAAGCCATACTGAAGAAACATGGAATAATTCATAGAAAAGCTGCACCATATACTCCCACACAGAATGCTTTTATAGAAAGGCGAGGGCAGACACTGCAAAACATGGCAGAAACTATGATTAGAGGTAGTAAGCTACCTGATAAATTTTGGGGTGAGGCCATACTCTGTGCCAATTTTTATCTAAATATCCTATGGCATTCAGGCATTAATGATATTCCCTATTCTATATGGTCTGGAAGAAAACCAAATTTAAAATTTCTGCATACATTTGGTTCTCCAGCGTGGGTGCATATTCCTAGGAACATAAGGAAAAAGGGTGAAAAAAAGGCAAAACTTATGTATTTTCTTGGATACCAGCAAAATAAGAGAGCATTCAGATTTGGTCTACCTAATTCCAATAAGGTAGTAATTAGTAGCAATGCCTCATTCAATGAACATGCATACTGGAATTTAATAAGTTTACCACCAGAAACAAGTATTTATGTTCCAGATATGAATAATAAAAAGGAAATTAAGAGAAATACAACACCACAGAGAGATCAGGAAATAAAACAGGAAAGTGAAACTGAAAATTTAGAAAGAGAAATGCCTAGCACATCAGAAGAAAGTAAAACTCATGAGGAGGAAATTACAATTCCTAGAAGGTCAACTAGAGAAAGTAAACCCCCAGATAGGTATAAACCAGGTGCTTATTACTGTTTATCAGTCACTGAACCTCAATCATATGAAGAGATATGTGAAATGCCCAAGATAGAACAAGATAAGTGGAAAGAGGCAATAAGAAAAGAATTAAATTCTCTTGTAAAACTGAATGTATATGAAGAGGTGGAACAACCCTCAAATAGTAAAACTATAGGGTGCAGATGGATATTCAAGAAAAAAACAGATGCAGATGGGAATGAAAGATACAGAGCGAGATTAGTGGCTAAAGGTTATTCTCAAAACACAAATGATTATGACCAGATATTTGCCCCTGCTCTAAGACCTGAAACACTAAGATTCATTTTAACATATGCAGCAAAGCATAACTTAGTGACAAGGCACATAGATATTGAAACAGCATATTTATATGCTGACCTTCAGCATGAGATTTATATGGAAATGCCTCCAAGTATTGAAAAGAATGAAGGCAAATGTTGGTTACTTAAGAAAAGTTTATATGGACTGAAACAAAGTGCATTTGAGTGGAACTTACATCTCACTAGAACATTGAAAAACAATGGATTTAAGCAAGGAAGGGCTGATCCGTGCTTATTTATGAAAGAAAATGAGCAAATAATTATTCTCATATTTGTAGATGATTTAGCCATATTGGCTAAAGATGAGAAATCTACTGAATCAGTCATAAAAATGTTAAAAAAGAATTACAATCTAAGAGATCTAGGACAAATCAGTAATTATCTAGGTGTTGAAATAGAAAGAACCACAAAAGGATTTAAGATATCACAAAAGAAAAAGATAGTAAAGTTGTTGAAACAATATAAAATGGAAGATTGCAAAGGTTCTAACACACCAATGAACATAGGATTTGAGAAAGAAACAATTACTGGACCAGAATGCGATTCTGAAACATACAGGTCATTAATAGGGAGTCTACTCTATATTAGTCGATGGTCAAGACCTGATATTTCAACAGCAACCAATCTGTTATCTAGAAATGTAAGCAAACCTAGCGAAAGGCACTGGCAAGCGGCCAAATGTGTAATTAGATATTTAAAGGAAACCATAGATAAAAGTCTATATATAGAACCTAAAGGAGAGTTGATCATAACAGCATATGTAGATGCCAATTATGGAAATGATGTTATCACACGTAGATCAACATCAGGAATGACTATACATTTAGCTAATTCCTTAATAAATTGGAGAACATCAAGACAGAAATTCATTTCTTTATCAACAGCAGAATCTGAATACGCATCTCTGTCAGAAATGTGTACTGAATTGGTATTCTATAAACAACTGGCAATAGATATAGGAATAAAGGTTGATCATCCTATAGAAGTAATGGAGGACAACCAAGCAGTGATTTATATGGCCACTTCTTCTGGAGTTAAAAATAGATCAAAGCATGTTGATATTAAATACCAGAATGTAAAACAAAGTGTTGAAGAAGGATTGATATTACTGAAATACTGTGCAACTGAAAACAATGTGGCAGACTGTATGACAAAAATACTTGGACCAACGAAGCATGAGCAATCCTGTAAAATGTTGGGGATAAAGCAAGAATGAATGTATATATATGTATAAAGATTTAAAAGTGATGTAAACAATCAAACTGAATGAACAATTGGAGGAGTTTGTCAGGTATTTGTTAAGACCGATTGAATTGTTAATCCAGTTTGTACATGATTGTAAGTATTTATAAGGATGAAAACGGTAGAGAAAAGTCTGTAGAAATAATGATTTAAGATGTACAGCTGAGATAGGAACCAGCTAGTAGGCTGAATTAGAACAGCTGTGGAAACAAAATGCAGACGGGGCTACCTGCGGAAGCTAATCACTGACTGGCTGAATGGCGAGATAAAGCTGACAGTTCCAGCATACTCAATCTTGTGGGACGAAAGGAGAAACAAGGAGTAACGCTGCTGGACGGATTTATGGCATTGAACTGACCACGGAACTCTGATTTATTGACCAAGGAAACGGACTGACTAATTGCTAAACTGTGTTTGACCAAGGACTGAACAAATGGACTATGCTGTATGTATATACTGCAATATTAATTGAATAGAAGTTTATATTGCAAAAGCTGTCTGTCTGCTCAAATTCTTCTTGGCTTGCCTTAACCTCTGGTGAAGCTACGCCATCTAGTATCCACAACATTCTGCATTTTTGCACTCTGTCATAGACCCTTCATCACCTGTAATAATAAACAAGTTCTATTTGGTTCTTTTAAAATGACACATTGCCTGGACCTCTATCATTAATAATAAACAATGTTGATGTAATCAACTAGTGGCAGCAACACGACACGTGGCTTGTGCCCTTTGCTTGGTGAAACAACCAAGGGACAGGTGGGAATGTGACAAATTGGTGGCACAGCACTGGGATACATACCATTCCAGTGAAAAATTGAATTGGCTTGAGTCTGAAGGTATTCCTAGCTAGGAGGGGTTAGGATCTGTGGTTAGAAGTGGTTACCCGTTAGATTCTTGTGGAAAACTTAGTTTCGGGGCTTCCAAACCCAGATCTGGAGAATCCTAGGATAGGGAAAATACCTACTCAAGAGAAACCATTTACCTCAGGATTTACAAGACCAAGTGGCTAGCTAAAAATCCAGAGTTCTGAGGGTAAAGAGCAGTAACGGATGGAGTAGAAGCCTAAGTCAGGATAGATCTGAGGTGATAATAAAAGCTAAAAGTAAAGAAAAGCTAAGCAGAAAGTTGTTATTGTGTCTGGAGACAAGAATTGCCCAGACAGGGAAATATTGTGGCAAGGGTTGTGAAATTGGGAGTAGCCGAGACGAGCTGCTTGGAAAAGTGCAACCTAGTTATAAGGAAAGCCACTGAAAGAAAGGTCCGTTTGGCTCTTGTGAGTGAAAAGAACCACTCTAGTTTAATAAGGAATTGTGTTGTTTATGCCACCCAAACAAAGTAAAAAGTAGGTTATGGAGGCACAGGTTGAGCCCCAGGGTGCTGAGGGAAATGGGAACCCTCAAATTCCAAGTGAAGAAGAAACTGAGGGTTCAGTCATAATTGCCTCAGAGGGAGAAAATATCCAAAGCTCCCAAGATTTTGAAAAATGGAAGTTGGACAAAGAATACAAACTCAGGGAACAAGAAATTAAAGAAAGAGAAAGGGAAAGGGAATTTGAGCAAGAATTGGAAAGGGAATAAAACAGAGAACTTGAAAGGAAAAGGGAATTTGAGCAAGAAACCAGGCAAAGAGAAATGCAATTCCAAATAGAGATGAAGAAATTAGAATTAGCTGCTCAAAATAATAATAATAGTAATACCAGTGTGGGAAATCCCTCAAAAATCGACCTAAAGTAATAATAATAATGTTTTATTACGGTCATTGACCAGCAAAAGTAAGCAACATTATTTAAATTAGGAAACATAAAATCAATCTAAAAGCACTAAAAACATCTATATACATATATATAACTACATTCATACATCTTATTAGATATCTCCTGCCTCCCTATCATTGGCCTTGTCTATGGGCTATTGTAGCTTGCTTAGAACGACGGAATTGTTACTTAGAAGCTCATAGAGCCCGTATGATCATTAAGGCCTCTACGTGTATACACCAATTTAAAGATACTATAGCTGCGCTTTGGGTGGCACCTTTCCTTCACAGATTTTGATTGCAGCAGCACAGAATTTAGCTACTTTTCTCAAAATATCTGAATGTTGGTTAGCCCAGTATATCTGCCACGGTATCGCCCTGTCAGCAAGAGCAGTGTGTAATGTGCCTCTGATTGTCCAGGAAATGCCCTTATGTAAGGGTTAACTTGTTTAGTTGTTAAGTCGTGTCCGACTCTTCGTGACCCCATGGACCAGAGCACGCCAGGCCCTCCTGTCTTCCACTGCCTCCCGGAGTTGGGTCAAATTTATCTTGGTAGCTTCAATGACACTGTCCAACCATCTCGTCCTCTGTCGTCCCCTTCTCCTCTTGCCTTCACACTTTCCCAACATCAGGGCCTTTTCCAGGGAGTCTTCTCTTCTCATGAGATGGCCAAAGTATTGGAGCCTCAGCTTCAGGATCTGTCCTTCCAGTGAGCACTCAGGGTTGATTTCCGTCAGAATGGATAGGTTTGTTCTCCTTGCAGTCCAGGGGATTCTCAAGAGTCTCCTCCAGCACCACAATTCAAAAGCATCAATTCTTCAGCGGTCAGCTTTCTTTATGGTCCAGCTCTCACTTCCATACATCGCTACTAGAAAAACCATAGGTTTGACTATGCAGACCTTTGTCGGCAAGGTGATGTCTCTGCTTTTTAAGATGTTGTCTAGGTTTGTCATCGCTTTCCTCCCAAGAAGCAGGCGTCTTTTGATTTTGTGGCTGCTGTCACTATCTGCAGTGATCATGGAGCCAAAGAAGGTAAAATCTGTCACTGCCTCCATATCTTCCCCTTCTATTTGCCAGGAGGTGATGGGGCCAGTGGCCATGATCTTCGTTTTTTTGATGTTGAGCTTCAGACCATTTTTGGCGCTCTCCTCTTTCACCCTCATTACGAGATTCTTTTATTCCTCCTCACTTTCTGCCATCAGAGTGGTATCATCTGCATATCTGAGACTGTTGATATTTCTTCCGGCAATCTTAATTCTGGTTTGGGATTCATCTAGTCCTGCCTTTCACCTGATATATTCTGCATATAAGTTAAATAAGCAGGGAGACAATATACAGCCTTGTCGTACTCCTTTCCCAATTTTGAACCAATCAGTTGTTCCATATCCAGTTCTAACTGTTGCTTCCTGTCCCAAATATAGATTTCTCAGGAGGTAGATAAGGTGGTCAGGCACTCCCATTTCTTTAAGAACTTGCCATAGTTTGCTGTGGTCCACACAGTCAAAGGCTTTTGCGTAGTCAATGAAGCAGAAGTAGATGTTTTTCTGGAACTCTCTGACTTTCTCCATAATCCAGCGCATGTTATCAATTTGGTCTCTACTTCCTCTGCCCCTTCGAAATCCAGCTTGTACTTCTGGGAGTTCTCGGTCTACATACTGCTGAAGCCAACCTTGTAGGATTTTGAGCATAACCTTACTACAGTGTGAAATGAGTGCAATTGTACGGTAGTTGGAGCATTCTTTGGCACTGCCCTTCTTTGGGATTGGGATGTAGACTGATCTTTTCCAATCCTCTGGCCACTGCTGAGTTTTCCAAACTTGCTGGCATATTGAGTGTAGCACCTAATAGTGTCATCTTTTAAGATTTTAAATAGTTCTACTGGAATGCCATCACCTCCACTGGCCTTGTTGTTAGCCATGCTTTCTAAGGCCCACTTGACTATACTCTCCAGGCCCAATGTCTGGCTCAAGGTCAGCAACCACACTCTCTGGGTTGTCCGGGACATCCAGATCTTTCTGGTATAATTCCTCTGTGTATTCTTGCCACCTCTTCTTGATGTCTTCTGCTTTTGTAAGGTCCCTACCATTTTTGCCCTTTATCATGTCCATCTTTGCACAAAATGTTCCTTTAATATCTCCAATTTTCTTAAACAGATCTCTGGTTTTTCCCTTTCTATTATTTTCCTCTATATCTTTGCACTGTTCATTTAAGAAAGCCCTCTTGTCTCTCCTTGCTATTCTTTGGAAGTCTGCATTCCATTTTCTGTAACTTTCCCTATCTCCCTTGCATTTTGTCTCTGCTATTTGTAAGGCCTCGTTGGACAGCCACTTTGCTTTCTTGCATTTCCTTTTCTTTGGGATGGTTTTTGTTGCTGTCTCCTGTACAATGTTCCAAGCCTCCATCCATAGTTCTTCAGGCACTCTGTCCACCAAATCTAGTTCCTTAAATCTGTTCTTCACTTCCACTGTGTATTCATAAGGGATTTGGTTTAGATTCTACCTGACTAGCCCAGTGGTTTTTCCTACTTTCTTCAGTTTAAGCTTGAATTTTGCTATAAGAAGCTGAAGATCAGAGGCACAATCAGCTCCAGGTCTTGTTTTTGCTGACTGTATAGAGCTTCTCCATCTTTGGCTGCAGAGAACATAATCAATCTGATTTCGGTATTGCCCATCTGGTGATGTCCATGTGTAGAGTTGTCTCTTGTGTTATTGGAAAAGAGTGTTTGTGATGACCAGCTTGTTCTCTTGACAAAACTCTATTAGCCTTTGCCCCGCTTCATTATGAACTCCAAGGCCAAACTTCCCTGTTGTTCCTTTTATCTCTTGACTCCCTACTTTAGCATTCCAGTCCCCTATAATGAGAAGAACATCTTTCTTTGGTGTCAGTTCTAGAAGGTGTTGTAAGTCTTCATAGAATTGGTCAATTTCAGCCTCTTCAGCATCGGTGGTTGGTGCAAAAACGTGGATTACTGTGATGTTGAAAGGTCTGCCTTGGATTCGTATTGAAATCATTCTATCATTTTTCAGATTGTATCCCAGTACAGCTTTTCTCATTCTTTTGTTGACTATGAGGGCTACTGCATTTCTTCTACGGGATTCTTGCCCACAATAGTAGTTATGATAATCATCTGAATTGAATTCGCCCATTCCTGTCCATTTTAGTTCACTGACGCCCAGGATGTCAATCTTTATTCTTGCCATCTCCTTTTTGACCACATCCAGCTTACCAAGGTTCATAGATCTTACATTCCAGGTTCCTATGTAATCTTTTTCTTTGCAGCATCGGACTTTCCTTTCACTTCCAGGCACGTCCGCAGCTGAGCGTCCTTTCGGCTTTGGCCCAACCACTTCATTAGCTCTGGAGCTACTTGTACTTGTCCTCTACTCTTCCTCAGTAGCATGTTGGATGCCTTCCGACTTGAGGGGCTCATCTTCCAGTGTCATATCTTTTAGCCTTTTGTTTCTGTCCATGGAGTTTTCTTGGCAAGGATACTGGAGTGGCTTGCCAGTTCCTGCTCCAGGTGGATTGCATTTATTCAGAACTCTCCACTATGACCTGTCCATCTTGGGTGTCCCTGCACGGCATAGCTCATAGCTTCTCTGAATTACTCAATCCCCCTCGCCACGACAAGGCAGCAATCCGTGAAGGGGAAGGGTTAACTAGGACTTCTTGAATGCCAGAATAAAAAGTTCAATGAAGTAACACATGGGAGATGGTTTCAATCTCACCAGAGTTACAGGGGCATATACGCTGAGTGTAAGGGGTGTTGTTATACTTCCCTTCCTGGACTGCTGATGGAAGTGCATTGAAGCAGGCCAGAGTAAGGGCTTTGCGTTGTTTAGGTGTTAAGGGTAATTAGAGATATTTAGCCGGTTTGGGTGGAAGCAGTGCGTTGTCAAGTATGAGCCTATTTATACCAAGGTCCTGCTGCCTTTCTGTCTCAATAATATGCTGCCTAAGGTTACTCTTGGCCTTAACGTATCTTCCACAGAGTCTGATTTTGTTGCAGCAGCAGAAGCATGCAGGGAACTGCTATGGCTGAAGAAACTGCTTATGGACTTTGAGATAGATGAAGAAACACCATTCCATATGATGGAAAACAACCAAAATTGCATCAAGCTGTCTCAAGGTGAGAAGATGAATGTGCGTACCAAGCATATTGACATGAGATATGAATTCGTGCACAACCTGATTGACAAGGGTACTGTATCATCCAGATGACCTACTGTCCAACTGCCAAGATAATAGCAGTCATCATGACCAAGCCTCTACCTAGAAATCGCTTCCAGACCCTGCAAAGCATGATGGGAATTGTTGAAATTAATGCATGCTAGATTGAGAAGGGGTGTTGGCTTACTAACAATCTTGCTGCAAATTTCAACACATGGGAGAAAGGAGCCTCTTTCACACAAACTAACTTGCTTGGTTTTTGTTTGTTTGTTTGTTTGCATGCTGACTAATCAGAGAGGCTTATTTTTCCTGGAGCTAGAGAAACTCCACCCTTCTTTCTCCTCTCTCCTCCACATGTGTTTGGAAGACAACATTACTTTTTACCTTTTTCAAGATGAACAACCCCAGGCTGAATCTCTGCATCCTCTGTGGGCTGAGGAAACAAACTCCTTTTTACTAATTTTTCTACTATTTTATTCTATCAACTTTGAGCCATGTTAACCTGCTGCACTCCTGGAATAAGTGAGTAAAGTGCTTTTTAATGCTTTATACCTAAAGACAGTCTCCTGAGTCTTATTTCATTAAAAGGGTGCAAGTCTTTGGAAGAGGATTGAACTTGGATAGAATAGAGAAAGGGAGGCTTCTGCACCTAATTCTGACCTTTAGAAAGCTGGCCTTCCACTGTGCATTTCGCTGGAAATTTGAACAAGTTTGAAAAAATTATTTAAAGGGAGAATAGAGAGTGTAATTAAATAGGAATTTATATTACATGGAATTTACAAGATATAATTACATTAAATATGGACAAATTGAAGGAAGAAATTAATGTACAGATAAATCAGTGTGAGGAAATTGAAGGAAAATGGGAATTGTAGTTATGCAAAGATGGAGTTTGTTAGGTTCTGTATAAGATGAATCTAAAAGCAATGGAATGTTATGAGACTGTTGAGCAGAGTTGCTTTGCCCGGTACACGAAGATAAGGAGCAAGGCCAAAGAGGCCCAGAGGAGAGACGAAACAACATACCGCTTTAATTGGGAAAAATATAAGCCACCTGGTTTGGAATCTTCTCATGTGAAATCTGGGTGGTGAACTGTGTTACACCCACTTGGACTTAATTGGTTTCCACCTTGGAAAGTGTCATAAAGGGGATGGTCTAAAAGCATGTAGAAAAATGGTTGTTCATGTATGTGAAGGTTGATTCGTTTGTGGGAGCATGTGTGAAATGTGAGAGAAGAGAGATTTGCTTTTTGAAGAAGAAGAGGGGGAAGAAATAGCCCAGCTTCTAGATGCGAGCATGTAGTCAGAGCAAAGATGATTACTTAGCATAGATTTAGTTGTTCTTATTTTACTTAGAAATAGTAGATTTATTTAATCATTGTAATAGATGGATATGCCAATTGCTTATGCCTTAAAGCTATGACTGTATTCTAATGAAACTACTTTATTTTCTTAATAAAACAAATGTAATTCTTCAACAGAGGACTGGTCTCTTGAAACAGCAGGACTTACATCTAAATCCAGTGTGAGGATTTGAGAAGGTCACTAAGTTGCTACTGGAAATTGAGAGGTCCTACCTGGCAAGGCTCTTGTGCATTCTAAGGAAGCACATAGTCAATGGTTTATTGCTTTGGAAGCAAGCAAAGATTACTTTTAGGATCAGGCTTGTCCATGGAGCTTGTACTACGCACTTCTGAGGCCTAAAGGACCTACCTCAGGCAATTAAGGTGGTAGTCTTGTGCCCACAGTGACTCCCTGACCCACGATCATCATCTCTTTAGGGAGAGGTGATCATCACAATCAATATCAAAAAATTGTCTTGGTTTGGTAGAATAGCGTTATGTAAAATGAAAATTATCCCTAAACTTAACTTTGTATTTTGGATGCTCCCAATCAAAATCGGACAGAAATATATTTGAAAGTTTGGCAGAGGTTAATAAATAATTGTATTGTTGTAATTGAAATAAGTGAACAAGGATTAATAAGAGGGTTTGGTATATTCCACAAAAAGAAGGAGGGCTTGGATTACTTAACATTAAATACCATTACATAGAAAATCAATAGAAACATAATATGGAGGGAACTGGCAATGCTAGAATACCCAGACAGAATGGAGGGCTTTTTCTTTAAAGAAAAAAATGTAGAAGAAATTAAGAGAATAACTAATCCCTTTCTGACGAATATGGCAGAGTGCTGGAATAAGTACAGATATATATTGAGTCCACCCATTTCACCATTGTTACAAGTAGTGGAGGTCCAGAGTTTGCCCAAAACTCTTTAAAATAAACTTAAAGAAGTATTAATAGAGAAAGGGTTAAGCACAATAAAAAGTTGGATGAAAGAGATAAAAGATAAAAATACTATAAAGGAAACTTTGGGGGAAGAAGAGGGAATATCCTGGTTAAACATATTCCAAATGGAAAGTTGGACTAGAGAGTGGACAAGAAAAGAAGGAGAGATTAGAAAATTGACAAAATTTGAGGAGTTTATCAACAAAGACAAGATCAAGAAGAAGGAAGCAAAAGAAAGGGAACAGTTAGTGTAATTTTTTTAAATTACATTCATGATTCAAACAAGCAAGGATGAAAAACCAGTGGCAGGAGGACTTTGAGGAAGAGATTAAAGGAGAGGATTGGAACAAGATATGGTCACAAAGGATAACGAAGAATATGTCTATAAGGGTAAAAGAAAATTGTTATAAGTCAGAATGGAGATGGTATTTAACTCCAGTAAGATTGAATATAATAAATAAAAACATACCATCTCAATGCTGGAGATGCAAAAAGGAAAAAGGGACCTATATGCATATGTGGTGGACACTGGTTTTTAAATTTTAAAAAATTATTGCATGCGATATTCAGATATCACCAATTGTTGCCCTCCTGAACATAATTAAGAATGATCATTTGAAAAAAGATCAGAAAGAGTTAGTTGTTATAATGGTTACGGTAGCAAGCTTAATATTTGGAAAGAACTGGAAAAGTGACAAACAAATCAATCTTGAAGATTGGTATAAAGATATGTGGAGTTTAGCAATTAATGATAAGTTAACATGTGAAATGAAAATAAGAAGAGGAATGGTAAAGTCTAATGATTTCAAAGATGTATGGAATGCATACTTGGAGTATGTCTTTATGAAGGGGAAAGACTATATGCCAGGAGAAGAATCAATGTATTTTTGGAGTGGAATGGAGTGAAAAGTGGTACAAACTGATATTATTGGTCACCCAGTCCCAAGGGTGAAGGTAGCATGGGTGGGAAAAGTTAAATGTGCATTGTGTGTAGTCACTATTGAGTTTGTATTTTGGTTTTAATTTTCTTATTTGTGATTTTTCTTTTATTACTAAAAAGAAAAAAGAAAAAGAGAGAGAAATTTAAGCAAGTTTCCAGAACTATCAACACACGTCTCCCCTACCTTGGGCTCGAGTGTTCAGTGACAAACCAGTTTTCCCAGTTCCCTCTTCTTCCCAATGTGCCTTTCTAAAACTACATTTTCTACTCTGTTGCAACCTGACCACACTGCATTAGCTGGGGAATCACTGAAGTGTGCATAGTAAAGGGCTCAACTCTTAGTTAGGACACAACATCAGCTCTAGCTACTATAATTCCCACTCAGGGAGGAAATTCTGCTGTCTTGTCAGTTGGGTGCCAATGACTTACCCAATTTGCTCATGGTCATGGATAACTTGTCTTGAAGGGGCCACTCATCAGGCCAAACAAGAAGCATTGTTATTGTATAGTCTCACAAGGTAACATTTCAGTGCACCACTCAATAGCAGAATATCCATCTTGAATCAATTCACATGGTAAGTACGTACTTCACTGTAAAATACAGAATGCCCACAAAGGAATCAGGAGATAAAGATTCTTTTTGCATAGCATTAGAATCTAGTTCCCAACACTTTGCAGATGAAAATCCAGAAAGGCTTGTAACATGCTTATTTTCATACCACACAATGCTTTGTGCTAGCTTCCCCATCTCCACATACACTACTACACATGACCTGGCATATGTGTGAATGTTGGCCACCCTATGGCAGCACCAAGTAAAGTTGAACAAAACAGAGAACTGCAGTGTAGCCAGAGGTGTGCAGCTTTGCACATTTAGGTACATCCATGTATAAAATATGAGAGGCAGTTTTAGAGCTTGACCTTACTGACAACGAGAAACACTGCTGAATCAAAATCTACTTTTTAAAAAAATGATTTAAAATAAGTTGTCTCCATAACACAAATGCAAGCATGGATTATTTTACCAGGGAAGCATGGTTTTTCTTTTGTTTGAAACTGACCTAAAATATTTTTCTGCCAGAAAAAAGGATGGGCGACAGCAAAAAAAGCCAGTAAGGCTTCACAAAAAACTCAGAGAGGACCTGAAAACAAAAAAGGAAACACATAGAAAGTGGAAAAAAGGCCAGGCCTAAAAGGACATGTAGCAAAGAATTGCAGGTATGGCATTAGGGCAAAAGCTGAGAATGAGATGAAATTCGGCAGAGACACTGAAAGCAACAAAACAGCATTCTTCAGATAAGTGTGTATCAAAAGACAAAGAAAAAGACAAAGAAAGAAACAGTGGCTCAGCTACTCATTGTGATGGAAAAATGATAACAGATGACAAAGAAAAGGCAGAAGTGCTCAATTCCTATTCTAGCTCAGTCTTTTCCCAAAAGACAGGCCATCCAGACAAAAGGAAAGTGCAAGTGGACAGGATTGCAGCTGGAGATTGATAAACAAATAGTCAAGGAATACCTTCCTACCTTGAATTAGTTCAAATCCTCAGGGCCAGATGAACTGCATCCAAGACCACTATCCATTATTTTCTTGAAATCATGGGAAAGGGGTGAGATGCTAGATGATTGGAGGAGGGCTAATGTTGTCCCTGTCTTCAAAAATGGCAAAAAGGAGAAACTTGGGAACTTCAGACCAGTCACCTGATATCAATCCCTGGGAAAATTCTGGAACAGATTATAAAGTGATTCCTATGCAAGCACCTAGAAAACAATGCAATAATAACTAAAAGCCAACATGGATTTGTAAAGAACAAATCCTGCCAGACTAATCTGATCTCATTTTTTGATTGGGTAACCTCGCCAACAGACAGAGAGAATGCTGTAGACATCATATATCTTGACTTCAGCAAAACTTTTGACAAAGTGCCCTATGATATTCTGATTAGCAAGATAACTTGGTGTGGACTAGATAGAACAACTGTCAGGTGGATACACAGTTGGCTACAGAATCGTACTCAGAGGGTGATAATTAATGGCTCCTTCTCAAATTGGGTGGAGGTAACAAGTGGGCTTGAACATTTTTATTAATGACCTGGATCAGGGGATACAGGGAATGCTAATCAAATTTGCAGATGACACAAAATTGGGTGGAATAGCTAATACTCTGGAAGAGAAAAACAAAAATCAAAATGGTCTGGATTGGCTTGAGCACTGGACTGAAAAGAACAGAATGTAATTCAACAGACACCAAACACACAGTTACAAGATGGGAGATACCTGGCTCAGCAATATGATGAGCGAGAAGGATCTTGGAATCATCATAGATCACAAGCTGAATATGAGCCAAAAGTGTGATGTTGCTACAAAAAAGGCAAATACAATTTTAGGATGCGTTAACAGAAGTATAGTCTCCAACTCCTGTGAGGTACCAGTTACCTTCTATGCAGCACTGGTTAGGCCTCATCTTGAGTACTGCATCCAGTTCTGGACACCATACTTCAAGAAGAATACTGACAAATTGGAACAACTGCAGAGGAGGGCAACAAGGATGATCAGGGGGCTGGAAACCAAACCTTGTGAGGAAAGATTGAAAGAACTGGGCATGTTTAGCCTTGAGAAAAGAAAATTGAGGGGAGATATGATAGCACTTTTCAAATACTTGAAATGCTGTTATTCAGAGGAGAGGCAGGATCTGTTCTCAGTCAGAGTGCTGGATATGCAACAATGGGCTCAAGTTACAGGAAGCCAGATTTCGGTTGAATATCAGGAAAACATCTTAACTGTTAGAGCAGTATGGCAATGGAACCAATTGCCTCGAGAGATGGTGAGTGCTCCAACACTGGAGGTATTCAAGGGAAAACTGGACAACCACCTGGCTGATATCCTTTGATTCTTACTCCTGCATTGAGCAGGGGGTTGGACTCGATGGCCTTATAGGCCCCTTCCAACTCAATTATTCTATGATTCTGTGATTCTGAATCATATGCCAAATTGATATATTTCAATCAGTTTTGCATATATATACCCCTCTGTTGGAGTAAATTGCATCTTACTGGCAGGAGGGGAGACATAGGAGGACCAGCACAGTCAGGAGGAGGAACACCGGGCATCTCTGATCGCTGCTGAATCAGCTGGGCTTCTCAACTCCTACTCAGAGGTAGGAACCTTGCTTACTGCTCCACGGTTTTTCCCCATTATATTATTTTAGGAATTAACTGCAGCTCACCCACAAGCACATACAATACAGCTTGTGTAAATGAGGCAAGTTAACTTTGCTAGCTTCAAATTTATGACAAAGAAATGGTGGCTATTTCCTTTTGTCTCTTAAGCCTTTCCCTTTCTCATTTTTTTCTCCAGCAAGTTGTTTCACCTAGAGGGCTCTTATTGTGGATTCATAAATGTGCATAGCAAGGAGAAAGCAGGATCACATTTCTTCCTCCACAATCCCACTATCTAGCTGCTGCTGAGGAGCCAACAAAGAGGAGTCCTGGCAGTGAAGCCAGGTCACTGCCTCTGAGGGGGCGCCATGCCACCCAGCTGAACCAGGCAGTGAAGACCGGTGCTGCATCCTAGATTGCAGCACTGGGCTTCGCTGCCTGGATCAGCTGGGTGGCTCAGTGCCCGGTCAGAAGCAGTGCCCCAGTTTTGCTGCTGGGACTCCTCTCAGCTGGCTTTGGTGGCAGGGAAGCTGGGTCACTGCCTCTGAGCAGGTGTTTTGCTGTTCAGATGATCCAGGCAGTGAAGCTCAGTTCTGTATCCTTAGAGGGGAGGCCAAGACAGCAGTGGAGGGGAGGATGAGGGGGTGGCGGTGGAGGGGAGGTGGCAGTAGCAGCAATGAGGACACATGCACCAACCCAAAAGTTTTTGATTCTTCTCCTTCTTCAGTGAAACATAGCTTTTCCATCTGGCCCCTTTTGTAATGTTGAATCCTTCACTCAGCTCCAGATTACCCATTAAGCAACATAAGCATGTGATTAGGGCATCAATAAGGGAAGGGGGTATCACAGAGGTTTTTTCCAGTTCCAGATTTACCATGAGCCATGGTGCCAATGGTGCACCCTCCTTAGCAAACCACAACCATCCATCAAAATCCATCAGCTCTCACCCTCCATCGCCAAGAAACCCACCTCCCTACCTAAAGCAATTGAGTATGAACCAATAAAAACTAAAAAGGATAAAGACTCACCTAGTGAGAAAACTCAGGTTTTGAGGGAAATGATCAATCATCATCATAATTGCTTGGTGGTTTTGTTTTGTTTTGTTTTTACTTTTGTATTTTGGGAGGTTGGGTGGGGATAAGGATAAAAAGAGCTGCACGTCTTTTAGACCCATGGCCTCTGCATCATATGTGCAAGTCAAAGAAATAACAGCCACTGTTAAAAACACTCCAAAAGGGGTTTTAAGCTCTTGTTAGAGCTTTTTAGTTTACAGATTCTGACAAAATCTGTCTACATTAACCAAAATGTGAAAGTGCAAGATTTGGATGGAAGCCAGTAATTTGATTGTACATATGATTTTGTATATGATATTTGGTTCTTTTTTGCCACATGCTATACAATTAATTTACTGTATTTTCATGCATATAATATGGGCATTATATGTTTTTTTTTCCAAGACATGGGACCCACCGCATGTTATATTTGTAGGAGGCACCACAACCCTTTCAGTGTTTAGGGTCTTAACTCTGTTACAAATGTGAGTTGCAATCTTGATATTTTTTTCAAGTTGTTTTCTATAACTATAAAACTTCAAGTCTTAATTTTTGAAATGTGAGTTGAAATGATCAGGTACTGATAGAGTGTTATATGGGAAGAAATCTGGATCTTCAAACAATATGGCATCCACACTATATTAAGTGTTGTTTTAATTGCTTTGCTTTGTTTTTGTTAAGAGAGATTTTGCTGTGATTGGCACTCCTTTATGGGTGCCAATCACAGCTGAGATATTCCCTCTATGTGGACATGGCAAAATATATTTTGAAAACAGAATGTAAACATAGCCATTTTCTATTCTCTCTCTCTCTCTCTTTTGTTGGAGTTAAGATCTATTGGATGAAATCTTATCAAGCTGATAGTCTTTCTGAGAAGAAAGCAACTATAAGAAGAAAATGACTAATTGCAATACTACTTTAATAAAATGAATGGAAATATGAACAAACATATAATGTTAAGCTTCCTTAGGAGTAATTGGGGGAAAACAACTTCATTGTGAAATATTAGATGAGTGAAGAGGGGTCTACTTTTATAGAAGAGGTGCAGTCAACATATTCTGCCCATGGCAATATTAAACTGCATAAAAAGGGGGAAAGGAAAAGATTGTATTGAAGAGTAGAATTCCATGTGGTATTATTATGATTTCATCAAGCCCACACAGACAGTGCCCCAGTGAGCACAGAGAAGACAGAAAGAACTACCTGAAGAATTTCTGTGCTATATGGGGAATTTAGCATATACATTTTATTCTTGCATCGTTGCCCTAAGCTCCTTACTCTGAACAAACTGAACATTTAGAGGCCAGTTAGTGTGCACTGTGCTGAAACTAAATCCAAGACACACATTTTATTCAAAGTTAATTTTAAAAGTTAATCCTTGTGGTGATTCAAATTTTCCATTAATTTCTCATATATGGGTGAATCTGTGAAGATTCTCAGTCGTCCAGGTGTGGTTATCTGGAAGTTGAGTTGTGGTAACTGGGCTTCTTTCTTGTTAGGTTGAAACATTTTGCTACTCATCCAAGCAGCTTCTTCAGTCTGAGGAGAGTTGGTAGGAGATCCCTGATATATGTGTGTATGTATGTGTGCATGGGAATGGTTGTTAGGTAAGAACAGATGGACGATGAGCAGCCAGCAGTATAGCTCCACAATTTAAACATTTACCAGGTGAATATGGGTTGGCTGGAACTAGGTTGACGCTTTTTCAGGATGTGTGGAAGCTGTTCTGCATCTGGGTTCACAGGGATGGATTGCACCACACTCACCATGCTTTATCTTTCATGCTGCAAATAGTTTCTCCCTTAGACAACAGTTTAAAGTATGTGCTTTATTGCTTCTTAGAGGAGTGAATTGTAGTCACTTAGATGGAAGAAGGTAAAGGATGCAGGTGTAGGAATGCTTGGGGAAGGGGTAAATACCACTTCCTGTTCTTTGTGACCTCAGAATCAGGACCTGCCTTTCTCTGAAATGTGTCCAGACTGCCACTGCCATATTTGACAGCCAAGAACTCAGTGGAAACCACTGATAATTAGATCTGCCCTAACTAGAGAGCTCCATTCCATTCTTCTGTCCTGACTCAGATGTACATATCTACTCTGAAGCAGACCCTATAAAGTTCAGTGGGACTTATTCTCAGATAGGCTAAAGCCCAAATTCTGCAAACTATCATGGAAAAATCTTGATTCCTAAACCCATAATGACATTCTGTACTTAACTTACTTTTTTTAAACTTAAAGCAGATTTATTAACAAAATTTGAAGAGCTTAATCATTTTCAAAGTAAAAATGTTGCCTCTGGGAGTTGAACACTTTCTATTCTGAGCCAGACCTGTCTTGTGTGTGTTCCAGATACCATAGCTTTTGACGTTCTGGTGGGAATTCTTTGCAACATGCCGTTTTTATTACAGTTAGGAATTACTGGATCAAATGTTGGTACAAAACCCCATCCTAAAAAAATAATTAAGAATGGACTTTTTTAAAAGAAAAAACATTTATTTTATTTTACTAGAACCATTTGTTTTTCATTTTGAATGTTTCAGATTTCACATTGTTATGTTTCATGAGTCCCTTTGCCCCTCATTTACTTTGATCACAGAAATGTCCATATTGAGTTTAGTGACTGGGCTTCCCTGGTGGAGAAAAAACAAACCCATATATGTTTGCATTCACATATAGCATATTAAGAGACAACATATAAGCTAAAGGACATAAGGCAAGCTGAATTGCAAGAGGGTCTGTTTGCCTTTGACTTCTGAGAACCTGAATATTTTGTGGCAATTTGTACAGTGCAAAAACCACTTAGTTTAAAGCAGTTCATAGCTTTTTGTGGGATTCTTCCTGATTCCAGTACACACTCTCATCAAGGCAGCAAACATTCCCATATGGAGGAAAAAGAGGTGACAAATGGATATCCTCTTCCTCCATGATATAGCCCTTGCCAAGTATGGAAAAGTTACTTATGCCGGACTATAACTCTTAGAATGCTGCTGCCAGCAGTCAGGCAGGCTGGGCGTTCTGGAAGGTATAGTCAGAAATCTAACTCTACTTATATTTGGCCACTCCACAATCTGTGCAATATTTTCATCCTCAAAAAATTGGAGGTTGAAATGGGTGCCCATGTGATTAGCCATATACAAAGAACAGCCATACAATGTTTTCAGATCAAAACACTTATACAATGTGTACAGATTACAATTATGATGGAGGGAAATATATCTACTCAGTCTTCCACTACATAAATGCTTTGGGAAGCCAAGTAAAAGTTTGAACCAAAGCTTTGTCCCTGTTATGACAATGGCACATCAACATCCAAGGTTGGTTGATTACCTGGTTGATTTTGCCAATAGCATACGCTTGTATCAAAGATTAAGCATGTCTAAGTACAGACAGGTATTATAGTGAAATTGCGAATGTCTCATTAAATTAGTTATGGTTCCTTTGGTCACTCCAACCATTACTTGAATAACTGTGGTAATTCTAGCATTGACCTCCAGGGATGCATCCATTTATCAGACCAAAACCAACTCAAGCTCGTCTGGCTGCTTTGGTGCCTCTAGATAACCTTAGGCTGATTGCATGTCTCCATAGGGGCAGCAATGCATTTGAATGTTTGCCCAATCAACTTTCAATAGTACTTTCTGGGCCTATCATGGTAACCATGGATAATGGGGAATCAGGGTTCGATTCCCAAGAAGGAGCTTGAGAAACACTACCATATCCAAGGCAGGCAGCAAGCACACTTCTGTTTATCCTGCATAGGATGTACAAACACTGAAACTGCCACAGGTCCACAAGCATTGTGAAGTTAATATCAGAATTAAATATAAGAATTAAAACATTGTATTGAGAAATAGCTTTAAAATATTTTTTTTCCATATGCTAAGAGCTCAGAACAATGTTTCCAGAATAGGAAAGAAAAACAGAGTGTATGGCATGAAAGAACAAAACAACAGCAGCAAAAGGAGAAGCATTGAATGGAATAAAGAATGGTAATAATTTGAAAAGATGATTTATATGAAGCAATGGAGTGGCCCAAAGCACCAAAAAAGCTGAGATTCTCCAGGAAAAAAAATCTAAGAGAAGTTAAACTTTTGATTACTCCTTGGGGGCCAAGTGAAGTAATCAGTGAAGAAGTTCCTAACTGGGCCATCAACTGATAAGGCAATCATTCATCTGTTTTTGCTCAGTGAGTCGCTTTAAGTCCTATTCAGTCAATAAAGAAGCATGTGGATTCGGGCAGAAGGATTGCCTCATGTGGAGAAGCCTAGTGGAGAATCCTAGCGGCCTCCTCTCGTTTGACCATTGTTTTTCAGTGTTCAGTGTTGTGTGCGTGTGTGTACTGCTGATTTGCTTCCTCAATGTGTGTGGTCTCTACATGTTTTCTTAACAACTGAATAAAGAGTCAATTGAACTACACAAAGAGGACATCTGGTTTATTGGAAAAAAATGTGCACATAATCTCAGCATTATAAATATGGGAGTGGTGGTAATCAGAAGTGGAAAATCTTTTTCAGCCCAACAGCCAAATTAGCCTCAGGCAAGAATGTTGAGGGACACAAGACCAGCCCAAAGTGAGTGGGGCCACAGTTGTCATTCTTGTTTGATGCAGCCACGTATTCTCTCTCTCTCTCTCTCAGTCACACACATGCATACACGCACACATGCATACATTCATATTTTTCATTGACTTCTCTTCCCTTTCACCTTTCCAGATAGAAAAGGCAAGAAGGGAGTGATTCTAACTGAACTATCACCTCAAGGAACACTCTTTGAAACAGCAGCTCAGTTGGGAGCTAGCTTTGTTCTCCCCTCATTTTTGCTGGCATGAAAGGGAAAGCGTAACCAACGCAATTGAACCACTACCACAAAGAGAGCTTTTTGAGATGAAACACACTATTGGGGTCATTCCCCTGCCTTTCTCTCTCCTCTGAAGAATTGGAGGTTTCAGAATGTGGTTTCCATAGGTGCCTCTGTGTGCCAAATTTGGCCTCAAGGCTGGGGTCTTCCAGTTTCTTCTTCCTATAAGAAATCCATCAAAACTGCATGAGCACACAAGATGGGTGAGGAACACCCTACAAAGAAATCTCCCAAGACATCAGGCTTATTTAGGATTTCAAAATATAAGCTTCCAAACCAAACGAAACAAAATAGTACTATATAACATTTCTAATAGTTTATTTGATTTATCTTTGCTTTGTCCAAATATCTATATTGTTGATTAAAAGAAGAAAACAAATTTACCTTCCTCATTCACACTGAAGAATCATACCATCTCATTCCCCATTGTCAGATTTCTATACTGGCTCATTTCAGGACAACCTGGCTGCCCAGTAGTTTGGACCCCAGTTACCTTCCCTTGCTCCTGGCTTTTTGGTGCACTCTTATTGCACAAATGCATCATATAAGAATAACTGTGTCTTGAGCCATCAAGATGTGGTGCCACCTGGGAATGAGTGGAGATGGGTGGCCAGGTTTTAAAGTCACAGCAAACACATGAAAATCAGACTTTCTCTTCTGTCAACTCTGCTTATCCTGAGGTTTGTCTCCACACCTCAAGACTCAAGGATGTATAGAAATTATCTGGGAACCATAATATAAAGGGCTCTATCAGACAGGACAATCATATATCAAAAGCAGCACAAGATGGTGGACCAAGATGGAAAGAAGAGTACTTTTGACAGTCAATAAGGAGGACAAAGTCCTCTGCAAATAATAATCCTTTCCATCTCTCTGAAACTAGTGCATCTCTAGGTAGAATCCCACCCTTCCTTTCAGGGAAAAGAGGCTAAAGTGACATATAGGTACTGGTTCCATTTCCTTCTCTGCCAGTTCATCTTTCAAAGTGCTAAAGCAAAGAGTGGGGGACAGCCAGGAAAGAGACCAATCAGATTCATGACTCATATGGCAATATTCCATTCAATTTATAATTTACTCTTCAAAACTTTTATTTTTATTATTTTTATTTTTTACATTTCTTATCATAAAAAATATATGATCAAGGCTGCAGCATGGTAGCAGGACATGAGGTTTTTGTATTTGTTTTTTGAGAGGCAGAGTTAAAGAACACCTTCAGATGAAGTACAGAGGGAAGCAGTATCAATCAGAGTTGCCAAGATTAACTAGGAGAATTGGTGATTTCACTCAAACCAAGATGCTATGGTCTTAGGAAGCAGTGACATTAGATTATTGCTGCATGGAAAGGAAACTTAGGGACTTTGGGGTCCAGATAGTTTTCTCATCCATTCTACCAGAACTCTGAAGAGGTATAGAAATGGAAAGAAAAATATCCTTGGTGAATGACTGGCTATGAAGGTGGTATAGAAGTGAGACAGATTCGGTTTTGAGAATCACGAGCTAAGCTTCCTGGAAGATGGACTACTAGCAAGAGATGGCTTGCACCTCACAAGGACTAGGAAGAATGTGTTTGGCCACAGCATGAAAAACTTCACCTGGAGGGCTTTAAACTGAATTGGAAGGGGAAGGGAGACACAAGCACAGAGGTAAAGATAGATGAAACACAATAAGAGGAATGGACCAAACAGTTCTCATGAGGGTCAATAATAACATTAACATTAATAATCATATTCATAAAAATGTACAAAGAAAAGCAGGCCACAAATCACACAATCTCCAGTATCTATATACAAATGCCAAGAGTATGGGAAACAAACAAGAAGAACTGGGAATCTTAGCTCAGGCGGGTAAAAATGACTTGATAGGAATAACTTCACTTGGTGGGATGACTCCTATGACTGGAATGTAAGTACTGAAAGATATAAACTCTTCAAAAAGAACAGAAAGGATAAAAAGGGAGGTAGGGTTGCAGTGTATGTCAAAAATACACATTCCTGCAAAGAAATACAGGAGGAGGAGATTGGCTGTCCCACTGAGAGCATCTGGATCAATGTAGCTAGGGCAAAAAATGAAAGGCGCATGATAGCTGGGAGTCTACTGACCACTCACCCAGTCGAGGTGAGGATGCAGATGAAACTTTTGAAAAAAAAATTATAAGCATTTCAAAGAGACACAATATAGTAGTGATGGGAGATTTCAATTATCCTGATATCGGATGGGAGGAAAATTCTGCCAAGTATGGCCCTTGCAAGAAATTCCTACTTGTGTGGATAATAATTTTCTCCTACAAAAAGTGGAGAAAGAAACTAGAGGACTATCCTTGAATTAATTCTAACCAAAAGAGATGACTTGGTGGAGGAAGTGACAGTAAGATAGACCACATTCTATTAGAATTCTTGATTTCAAAGGAAACCAAAACAGAGTGTAGCCACACATACAGTATATGTTGTATTTTTTAAATTAAATGTATTAAATTTCAATACATTCAGGAGAATGATAAGTATAGTCCCATGGCAGGAGATACTAACAAGGAAAGGAGTCAAAGAAGCATGGGAGGTTCTAAAAAAGGAAAGTCAAAAGGCACAACTACAAACAATTCCAACAAGAAAAAAAGGTGGGTGACAACAAAAAAAGACAAGTGTGGCTTCACCAAAAGCTCAGAGAGGACCTGAAAGCAAAAAAAAGACACATATAGGAAGTGAAAAGGAGGCCAGGCCAAAAAGGAAGAGTACAGACAAGTAACAAGAAATTTCAGGGATGGCATTAGGAGGGCAAAAGCTGAGAATCAGCTGAGGCTAGCTAGAGACACTAAAAGCAACAAAAAAGCATTTTTCAGGTATGTGTAGCAAAAGACAAAGAAACGAAACAATGGCTCAGCAACTCAATGGAGATGGAAAAATGATAACAAAGTACAAAGAAAAGGTAGACGTGCTCAATTCCTATTTTAGCTCAGTCTTTTCCCAATGGATAGACTATGACCCTCCAGACAAGTGTAAAGTGCAAGTGGAGAGGACAAGATTGCAGCTGGAGATTAATGAACAAATACGCAAGGAATACCTTCCTACCTTGAAAGAGTTCAAATCTTCAGGGTCGGATAAACTGCATCCAAGAATAATGTAGGAACTGGCTGAAAAACTCTCAGAACCACGGTACATTATTTTCTTGAAATCATGGGAAATGGGTGAGGTGCCAGATGATTGGAGGAGAGCCAATGTTGTTCCTATCTTCAAAAATGGCAAAAAGAAGAAACTTGGGAACCACAGACCAGTCAGCTTGACAGCAATCCCTGGGAAAATTCTGGAACAGATCGTAAAGCAGTCATTGTGCAAGCACCTAGAAAACCAATTCAGTAATAACTAGAGGTGTAAAACTGTTCCCCCCATTACAGACACTGGTGACTTTTTCTGACTGCATATTGAAAACAGATCAAATACATTGAAAAGAACAAACTTGCTTACTTTGAAAGAGAATGATTAGTTTCAGCCTCTTTTTTTATTTGGAAGGATTTCAAGCTTCAGGTTTCCCTAAAGTGAATCTGAGTTAAAGCAATTTCAAGGGGGGGGGGACCCTCTGTATTTCTAACTTTCTTGTAGGCGGGAACATTCTAAACATAAACAATGTTGCAAGTTTTTTGAGCAGGAAGGGAGAACTGAATTTTGACCCTACCAGTCAGGACCAAATTAAATGACTCTCAGGAGGAGAACTTTTTAACTCCTTCCTGGCCAAACAGATATTAAAAAGAGTTTCTATTTCTGGTGTAAAATATTTTAAGAGATATTTTAAAAAAATAGATAATACATATTCAGAAGCTCAGTCATTTAAGCTGTGAAATGACTGTTTTTGTTTTTTACTGTACATGGTCTTACTGAGCTTTGGTGCCAATTCCACCCATCTTGTCACTATACCATTGTTCAGTAATTAAGAAAAAAACCTCCAAATGTTCTATCGAGACACTTCTGGTGTGTGGTTACCAGAATGTCCTATCATTAATAGCTCTGTTCAAATCTTGCAAATCATCAACATCTCATATTAGGTTGTTCTCTCTTCCTACTGCCCCCCTCGTCCTAGCAATATTTCCTTTTCCAATAAGTTCAGATCTTGCAAACTAACAGCTGTAACTTCCTCTATTGAGTCAACCCATCTTATTTTAAGTCTTCCTCTTTTTATACTGTTCTGAACACTTCTCCATTTCCATTATGTGTGCATGGTAGGATAGGCTCAAGTTACTCATTTTCGCTCTAGTGAGAGTTCAGGCCTGACTTGATTGAACACCCACTTTTCTGCATTTCTGACTGTCTTTGGTATCTTTACAGCTCTCCTCTGACACCACATTCAAATGAGTTGATTTTTGTCCCTGTCTTTCTTTACTGTCTTCCTTTCCCATAGTAAGGATGATTTTGACCTTGATTTCAAGTGACACTCAACAGACACTTTTTGCTTACTTCAACTTCTCCCTTTTTTTATTTCAAAAGGAAAATGGATCTCTTTTGGAAAACAGGCACACAACATGTCCATATAGCTTTTGGCCTGATATAGCTTTTCCTCCTCAGTTTGCCTAACTCAAAGAAAGGGTTTGGAAATTGGAACATAGCTTTCTAGTCTGCATTCTATGGAGCAGGTGGAGCAACATTAGATTAACCTAACAAGAAGTCCAGTTGCCATGACTCAACTTCCAGATAATCTCACCTGGTTGACTGAGAATCTTCACAGATATATTACTATTCACACTTGTTGAAAAACAGCCCTGACAATTGCTTTGTGTTTGGGTAAGAAATGGTTAATTGATGAAAAAATGAGTTGGCTTCTGGGATTTTCCCTCGAGTAGTGTCACATTGTAAATTATAGAGAGCACAGGAGGGTATCCTGTAGAGTCAAACCATCTTGAGTTCTGCCATGGTTGTTGTCAACATACAGGCTGCCTTTTGCTATGTAAAACTTGGCACCCCCTTTTCCTGCTGGCTACACAGGCATGATATTGTGCAGCAATATCAGACCATTTCAACGTAGTAACCAAAGAGGCATTAAATAACATCGAGTGTCTTCCTGTCTTGGAAGAGTTGGACAGCAAACGAACCCTAGCAGAAATAAAAGTGGCCTTGGATTCCCTCGCCTCCGGCAAGGCACCTGGGAAGGATAACATCCCTGTTGAAGTGCTGAAGTGCTGTAAAGAGATCATCACCACTGAGCTGTATGAAATCTTCTGTCTTTGCTGGAGGGAAGGTGGAGTACCACAGGACATGAAGGATGCAAACATCATCACATTGTACAAGAACAGAGGCGACAGGGGCGACTGCAATAACTACCATGGCATCTCTCTTCTCAGCGTTGTAGGGAAGCTGCTTGCCCGTCTTGTGCTGAAGAGGCTCCAGGTGCTTGCAGACAGAGTCTATCCAGAATCACAGTGTGGATTTCGAGCTAATAAATCCACCACCGACATGGTATTTTCCCTCAGACAGTTGCAGGAGAAATGTAGGGAACAACGACAGCCACTCCTTGTGGCCTTCATAAGCCTTTGATTTGGTTAGCAGGGATGGCCTTTTTAAAATATTTCCCAAGATTGGATGTCCACCTGGACTCCTTAACATCATCAGGTCCTTTCATGAGGAAATGAAGGGCACTGTATTTTTTGATGGCCTAACATCAGAGCCCTTTGCCATCCGAAGTGGAGTGAAACAGGGCTGTGTCCTCACACTGACCCTGTTTGGGATCTTTTTTGCTGTCATGCTGAAGCACGCCTTTGGAGCCACAACAGAAGGCAAAAATCTCCGGACTAGATCAGATGGAAAGCTCTTTAATCTCTCTAGATTGAGAGTGAAGACCAAAGTCCAGCTGAAATGTATGCGGGACTCCCTCTTTGCCGATGATGCAGCTGTTGTTGCCCATTCTGCTGAAGAGCTCCAACAACTCATGAATCGTTTTAGTAAGGCCTGCCAAGACTTTGGATTAACCATCAGCCTGAAGAAAACACAAGTCATGGGCCAGGGCATGGACTCACCTCCCTCTATTACCATCTCTACACAAGAACTGGAGGTTGTTCATGATTTCGTGTACCTTGGCTCAAGGATCTCTGACACACTCTCTCTAGATGTCGAGCTGGATAAATGCATTGGCAAAGCAGCTACCATGTTCTCTAGACTCACAAAGAGAGTATGGCTTAATAAGAAGCTGACGGCATATATCAAGATCCAGGTCTATAGAGCTTGTGTCCTGAGTACTACTGTACTGCATGAGTCCTGGATCCTTTGTGCACGGCAGGAGAGGAAGTTGAACACGTTCCATATACATTGTCTCTGACGCATTTTTGGCATCACCTGGCAGGACAAAGTTCCAAATAGTGTTGTCCTGGAATGAGCTGGAATTGTTAGCATGTATACATTACTGAAACAGCGACGTCTACGTTGGCTTGGGCATTTCGTGAGAATGGCTGATGGTCGGATTCCAAAAGATCTCCTGTATGGAGAATTAATGCAGGGAAAGCACCCCAGAGGGAGACTGTGACGTGCCCCTATGTGTCCCCAGATTATTTCACTAGCCTGAGGCCCACAACACGTTCTCTCCTTTATGCTGCCACCTATTGACCTCTGTCAACACCCTTTAATTAGAAAGTTTGAGGTCCATGCTGAGTATAAAATTGAACAAAACAAGTTTATTGGTTACAGTTCTATTAGGTATAGATAGCTTGGTAGACTCATGTAAATTAATTTGAGTCTGGCAATTAATTCTTAGGGGCTTCTGGTGTAGCATTAAATTAATTATATTTTTATAAATTAGAAAGCAGCTAGTAGCTGTTTTACTAAAACTATTTGGATATTGGCTTCATCAATTCTAATCTGAATAAATAATTTTGATTACAGGTAATCACTTAGGGAAGCATAGTTCATTGTATTTATAGCATAGTTAATTAAAGTGATTCATAGTGGTTTTGGGAATTTATAAAGTGCTTCATTCTGCAAAGGTTGGGTTGCAGTACTGTAGTGATTATAGCTTAGAATTGCCAGTTAGTTTTTCCCCACTTCTGCAGTGGTCTAAGCAATGTGGGACTATCAATTGAGCTTAACACCTAAGCTGGTGAGACTCAGGGTGCCTTTCAAGAGTTTAGAGCGCTAGGGTTAGAATGGCCATGCGTAAAAGTCAGGGCAACAAGAAAGGAAAACAACCGGCCAGGAAACGGCCTGTTCCGCAAGTGTCTCTGCCTCAATCTTCATCGGATGAGGAATCTTGGCCTGTATGGCAGCAGCTGCAAGAAAAAATTTCCGCTCTGGATGCTGCAAGGTTGGAGCGACAGGCATCTCAGTCCAGCGAGGCTCAGCCACGCTGCTCAGCTAGGGAGGCCAAGAGTCATCATAGGGCAAAACTTAAAGCTATAGCTGATGACCTGATGTCTAGATTTGCTGTTCTTGAAGTGGAGCAGCAGTCGGCAGGGACGTCCAGAGGTGATGCAGATGGGGCCACAGCTACACCATGATCACGGTATATGATCAAAGGGCGAAGCGATTACTCAATGCCATTAGGTGACCATCTCACGCCGGCGACTCAGGAACAAATTTGAAAAGGCAAATATGTTAATCTATTCGAGTTGTTAAATAGAAATGTGGAAAAAAAGGATTTAGACAAGGAGGATGAGAAAGACAAGGAGCGACGTAGGAGGAAGAAGCCAGACAGGACATGGTCCAACTGGCTACCGGGATTCTTAATTTATGCTGGGGTTGTCGTAAAGGCCCAACCATGGCGGGTGCAACCCCTCTTTCAGTATTTGGATTTAATATATAGAACCTGTGTAGATTTCGCTGGGCAGGCCTGGTTTAACTATGATGAATCATTTCGTATGCGCAGCACGATTCATCCGAATCTCAGATGGGATGAACCCCTACCGGGTCTTTCGCTACAGTCCATGACACCAGCCAGACCTAATCTGGGGGATAGGTCTGATAGCGGACATCTGAACAGAAAGGCTGGCCAAACTCAAAATCCCCACATAGGAGCAGGGCAGGTGGTTCAACCCCACCTGCTCTGTTGGGATTACAATGCCAGAGGCACTTGCACCAGGAAGTCATGCCATTTCAGGCATGAGTGTTCAGCATGTGGGGGTCAGCACCCCAAAATTTTGTGTGTTAGAGCAGGCGCTCAGCATCAGAATAGGGGCGCAGGAGGTGGTAAACAACCCAGCAGTGGTGGGGGTAATTCTGGAAAAGGGCCCCAGTCCAATTAGGGTTGCAGTTTTGGAAGCCTGGCTACATGATTACCCCTGTGAGGTGGACGCTATTTATTTATTAGATGGTTTTAAGTACGGTTTTAGGATCCCGGCTGTTGGTGAGCACAAAGCATATTTCGCGCAGAACCTGAAATCCGTGTGTGGAATGGAAAATGTGGTTCAGGAAAAAAATCAATAAGGAAGTAAAGGAAGGTAGGGTATTGGGGCCTTTCGAGACACCCCCAGTAGAAACCTTAAGGGTCTCACCCTTAGGAATAGTCCCAAAAAAGGTAAAGGGAGAGTTTAGATTAATACATCATTTGTCCTACCTGGAGGGAGAGTCAGTTAACAATGCCATCCCTCAGGAACGTTGTACAGTGCGCTACACCTCTTTCGATGAGGCGGTTCACATGATACGGAAGTGCAGTGTAGGGGCGGAGATAGCAAAATGTGATATTAAATCAGCTTTCTGGATTTTGCCAGTTCATCCTCAGGATTTTGATCTGTTAGGCTTTCAATTTCAGGGATCCTTTTATATCGACAGAGATTTGCCCACGGGCTGCTCTGTTTCATGCGCGGCATTTGAGCGATTCAGCTCGTTTATTGAATGGAAGCTTAGGAGACAGGTGGGCTGTAAGTCTATGATCCATTATCTTGATGGTTTTCTTTTTTGTGGTGAAAGGAACACAGGGAGGTGTGCATTTATCCTGAACACCTTTCAAGCAATGGTGGGGGAGATAGGTTTACCATTGGTGGAGGAAAAAACAGAGGGACCGGCTACGTCCTTCACTTTCCTTGGCATTGAGCTAGATACCGTACAACAGACATCGAAGCTGCCAGACAAAAAATTAGCTGACCTCAAGAGTCGGATAGCATCCCTATTACAGAGGAGAAAAGTGTCTCTGCGAGAGCTTCAGGAGATTGTAGGCCATTTAAACTTTGCTTGCAGAGTCGTGGTGCCGGGATGAGCTTTTTTGCATCGGCTTTGCGACACGATGAAGGGCCTGCATTGCCCTTTGCATAGGACTAGGGTTACACGAGGTATGAGGGAGGACCTACAAGTTTGGAGGCAGTTTTTAGCAGAATTTAATGGAATATATTTCTGGAGAAGTGAGATAGGGCTTAAGGCAGACTTCCAGGTCCATTCGGACTCTGTAGGTTCTTTAGGGTTCCGAATTTATTTATTTATTTATTTATTTATTTATTTATTTATTTATTTATTATTTGATTTCTACCCCGCCCCTCTAGACGAAGTCTACTTGGGGCGGCTTACAAACAGTAATAAAACATCATAAAATACAATCATATAAAAGCATTGTTATTACTTATCAAAATATGTCATAAAAACAATTACATGATTGAATCAACAAATGTGGAAATTCAAGATGGAGAAAAAGGAAAACTAAAGAGGAAAAGAATCAAGTGTTGACTGGAGGGAAGGCCTGCCTAAAGAGCCAAGTCTTTAAATGACTCTTAAAAACAACCAGCGAGGATGCCAGGGTGATTTCTGACGGCAAGGTGTTCCATAGTCGAGGGGCCACTGCCGAGAAGGCCCGGTTTCTTGTTCTTTCTTTCCGGGCCTCTCTCGGCGTTAGGCCCCTCAGCCGTCTTTCCTGGCTAAAACGAGTGACTCGGGTAGATCTAGGTGGGAGAAGGCATTCTGCTAGGTATCGAGGTCCTAAACCGTTTAGGGCTTTATAAGTCATCATTAACACTTTGAAGTGGATGCGGAAACGAATGGGCAGCCAATGCAAGGTGGCCAGAATGGGAGAGATATGCTGGTATCTTCTCATCCCAGTGAGAAGTCTGGCCGCCGCATTTTGCACCATTTGAAGTTTCCGCAACAACCCCAAAGGTAGCCCCACGTAGAGTGCATTACAGTGGTCTAATCTCGAGATTACGAGCACATGGACCAGAGTGGTAAGCGCCCCAACATCAAGATAGGGACGCAGCTGGGCTATCCGCCGCAGATGGAAATAGGCGGAGCGGACCACTGACGCCACCTGGGTCTCCATGGTAAGCGCCTGGTCCAGATGTACTCCCAAGCTGTGAACCTCACTCTTTGTGGTGAAAGTCACCCCCCCAAAAGAGAGGGAGTTTCCCAAACCACAGATGGAGGGGCCACCCACCCTCAGGACCTCCATCTTGCCCGGGTTCAGCCTCAGCCCATTCTCCTGCATCCACCGCAGTACAGCCTCCAGGCAGCGCTCAAGGGATGGGACGGCATCCATTGAGGAAGGTGAAAAGGAGATGTAGAGCTGGGTGTCATCAGCGTACTGATGGCACGAAGCCCCACACCCCCTGATGACCCCTCCCAGCGGCCTCATGTAGATATTAAACAGCATTGGGGAGATAGAGTCCTGCGGAACCCCACAATTGAGGCTCCACGGGGCCGAAACACTCTCTCCAAGCTGAACTCGCTGAGGACAGTCCTCCAAGAAGGATCGGAGCCAGGCAAGTGCCTGTCCACCGATTCCCAACTCCGAGAGCCTCCCCAGGAGGATACCGTGGTCGACAGTATCAAAGGCCGCTGAAATGTCGAGGAGGACCAACAAGGACATATTGCTCCCGTCAGCCTCCCTCAACAGGTCATCCAACAGCACAACCAGTGCCGTTTCTGTACCGTGGCGTGGCCTGAAGCCTGACTGAAATGGGTCCAGGGCATTGGTTTCATCCAAAAGAGCCTGCAGCTGATCAGCCACCACCCTCTCCACCACTTTGCTAAGGAAAGAAACATTGGCGACGGGCCTGTAGTTGCCAATGTCGTCCGCCGCCAAATTAGGTTTCTTCCTAATGGGCCTAATGAGTGTCTCCTTGAGGGCAGGAGGAACCTTGCCCTCAAGGAGAGACCCATTAATTATCGCAGTGGCCCACTCAGTTGTTATAGGCCTGGTTGCTTTGATTAGCCAGGCCGGGCAAGGGTCAAGGGAGGAGGTGGTGGCCTGACAGCGATCAAGCGCTTTGTCCACCAAATCTGGCATCACAGGCTGAAAGAGTTTGAGTCTCATCGGGCAAGGCAGAGCGCTGGACATCTCTGCTCAATCCACAGTATTTAAAAAAGGAGAGAGATTTATTTCAGGGGAAGACGGTGTACTGGCACATGGCCTGAAGATTGGCATAAATCCGGTATTACCAGGGATTTAACATTCCTGGAATTCTTCCCAATAGTGGGTGCACTGTGGCTATGGGCAGAAGAGTGGTCAAACTTGGTCGTGCATTTTTGGTGCGACAACCAGGCAGTGGTTTACATTGTAAACAACCTTACGTCTCATTCAGAGAGGGTCATGACATTAGTTAGGGCATTCATGCTGCGGGCTTTGAAATTCAACATTTTGGTTCAGGCACGACACATTCCAGGGATAGACAATAGCTTAGCTGATGCATTGTCGCGTCAACAGATTGATCGGTTCAGGGAGCTAGATCCAGGAGCCAACGAGTTCCCGGAGATTCTTCCCCCAGAGGTTTGGCAGATTGGCACGAAAACACGAAAAGGGCAATAGACTTGGCCCTAGCACCGAGGACACAGAAAGGGTACTAGGCTGTGAGTATAGAGTTTCAGGAATTTAGGAAGCTGGTTAACTTGGAGCCTGTCTGGCCTGCACCAGTGGATCACCTTCAACAATTCATTGTGTATTTGAATAGAAGGGGATTGGCACCTGGAACTATTCAGGGTAGGTTGTCCGTGCTCGCCTTCTATGCTAGGATTAATGGGTATCAGGATTATTCCTCAGATTACCACATTAAGAAAATGATTGAAGGGTGGTCTAAGGAAAGGGGTAGAGTTCAGGACACCAGGCCTCCCATATCACCTGCGATGTTAGAACACATTTGTAAGCAGTGGGAGCTGTTGTGCAGGGACGAATATGAAATAGTTTTAGTTAGAGCAGCGTCCCTGTTGACGTTTTTTGGGGCCCTTAGGATTAGTGAGGTAGTTGTGGCTGGTAAGAATGACGAGACTAAGGTAGCTTTGCAATGGCACAATGTTAGGGTTGTGGACAATACGGTTCTAATTTACATTCGGTGATCCAAGGCCGATCAACTAGGTAGGGGTGCTCAACATACACTAACACGTTGCCATATAGAAGACATCTGCCCTGTGAAGGCCACGATTGTGTACTTGGAAGTTAGGGGAGAGGATCAAGGTTATTTCTTTAAGCATAGAGATAATTCGCCATTAACAAAGTACCAGTTCTGGAAGTTAACGGACATAGCGTTGGACAGAGTTGGCGTGCAGGGATCACATTTTGGCACACATTCCTTTAGAATTGGTGCAGCATCCACAGCTGTGGCCTTGGGATACAATACAGATGAAATCAAGCGTTTGGGTCGGTGGTCTTCATCCAATTATCGTAGTTATATTAGAACACTTCCTAACGTCTAGGAAGGGGCCTGGTTTGGTTATGTCTCCGCAGGTTCCTTGGTGACAGTGAGACGACGACAAGTTGTGATTTTGGGCCACAGCTATGTTTATTGGGCAGCGCATTATGCGGCTGCATCCCCATGGGGAAACAACCTGGGCCTTGGAGCCAGAGCCCACATTGTATGGAAAGGGCTGCATGGAATGCTGTCAAGCCAGTTATGCAGGGCTGCGGCCTTTGGCCAATTTCCACCAGATTTATTGGTAATACATCTGGGCAGCAATGATCTGGCCAGGTTTTGCAGAAAGGCTTTAATTTTGGACGTTTTGCGTGACCTGAGATGGTTGAAGGCCACATACCCAGCCATGCGTATAGTATGGTCGACGATCGTCCCTCGGTTGGCATGGAGAGATGCCAGGAATTTTCCCCCCGTTAACACAGCATGCAGGAGTGTTAACCGGGAGGTTTGCAGAGTGGTCTGCGCTGGCCTTGGATCGGTGATTGGTCACCAGAGGATCTGCTTGGATAGGCCTGAGGTTTTTTCGGAATGATGGTGTACATCTGTCTGATTTGGGTTTGGATGTCTTCCTTGAAGACATCAAGGGGGGCCTGCTTGCTGAGCTTGATAAGCTCGATGGCGGGCATGGGACTTAGCATGGCTAGTCCCTATGCTGTGGCGGGTAGTGCGGATATAACAGGTTTTCTGGTGAGTCCCATTGCAAACTCAGGTAAGCTATAGCCCATCTGACCTCCCAGCGCTGCGGATCGTGCGATTACAGTGCTTGGGAGAAAAGATGCACTGGGGCCACAACCGGACCAACAGTCAACAAGGAGAAGCTGGCTTGAGGTCCGCGGGTGGTCAAATTGAGTCCGGCTGGGTTCTCGCTGTCTTTTAAGACCGCAAAAACATGGGGCCAGGGACTCACCCATTTGTTGCTTAAGGGGTCCTTTGAGACCTCTATGGTTTAATGTGATTCCGCACTATGGCAAGCCCCCCTTTGCCAAAGGATGGCAACATTGATTATGATTAATAAAGTGTGGCCCGTGTTTTAATCCATAATTCTTGTCTCACGTCTTTATTCCGGGGTTGGGAGGGCAAAGGTTCTTCACAGACTTTAAAGTATTCATTAGATTAGTAATAACTTGTTTCACTCTTAACTCTCTTAGCTCTCTATAAGTTCCACACTCTTAACTGCCTACCTTAACTCCTCATTATACCACACTCTCTAACTTCCACAGACTAACTCTTCTACTTCAGACTCTCATCTCTGACTCCAACTGGCTAACTCACTCCCAAAACTCCTCTGCCTCACCCCTCCCTTCTGGTTTCTCTGGCTCCGCCTCCCAACAGCTCTGATTGGTACATGCAAATAATCTCCTACATAAGCCAAAGCAGGGTGATTGCCACAGAGACCACAGCTGCGATACAAGGATATCTGCAAGCGGGGTCTGAAGGCCTTAGGAATGGACCTCAACAGATGGGAAACCTTGACATCTGAGTGTTCAGCCTGGAGGCAGGTGGTGCAGCATGGCCTCTCCCAATTTGAAGAGACACTTGTTCAGCAGGCCGAGGCAAAAAGGCAGTCCCGAAACCAGCAAAATCAGGGAGCTGGACAGGGGACAGATTGTATTTGTCTTCAGTGTGGAAGGGATTGTCACTCTTGAATTGGCCTTCTCAGCCACACTAAACGCTGTTCCAAGATATCTATTCAGAGCATGTTACCATAGTCTCTTGAGACTGAAAGATGCCTACCAGGATCAGACCATTTCCTGGTGTTGTATTTTTTAGTCATGAGTACAGAAGCACAATATTCCACATTCATAAATCAATGGTGTTTTTTTAAAAGAATTGAATACAAGTTTTGTACATTGATGGACATGAGTACAGATCTCTGCTTTGCCAGAAGGTGCAGGTGATGGTCCTGGACAATTAATTCTCTACTTAGCTTAATTCATGGATCTGATATGAGGACAAATGTGGTAAGCTGATGTATGCTATCCTACAATTGTAATAAACAGATAAACAATCTTGTTAAGACATAATTGCCAGAACTCCATCAACATTCACATTAGATTTGTATGATTTGCAGTAGCTAACTGCAGCTAATTAATTAGGTGCCAAGGAGTTTCTCAGTCATGTGCTCATTCAAATGTCCTAGTGTGCAAATGAGATGCACCCTAGTCAATTAGGCACAATTAGCCACAGCAAGTTACACAAACCTTATATAAATTTGAATAAGAATTTATGAGTCAGCGCGGTATACTTCTTATGATAAATGAAGGTACTCACATGTGTATTTATCTATGGAGTAAAGTTGCCTAATCATCTAATCAGTAGCCTTCTTTCAATTGCTATTTTCATGGCCAGATTTAAAGCAAAAGAAACACCATGCTAAAACACAAAAGTTTTATGGGATTTTGTTCAACAATTTTTCAACATTTCTCACTGCCATCTGTTCCTCTTGGACTAAAAAGGATGAGCACAGCACAATATATCAGCGTGGTTTAGGTGTGTTGAACCTATTGAATTGATACCAGACAATTGTTCTGAAAGTGCCCTAAGCATCTGCCCAGACAGAAATCTATCTGGGCTATAGGTGCAAATCAGTTAGAGCAGTGGTTCTTAACCTTGGGTTACTCAGGTGTTTTTGGACTGCAACTCCCAGAAGCCTTCACCACCAGCTGTGCTGGCTGGGGTTTCTGGGAGTGCAGTTCAAAAGCACCTGGGTAACCCAAGGTTAAGAACCACTGAGTTAGAGAACCAGTGTGGTATAGCAGACTGAGCACTAAGGGATGACTGAAGATACCTAGATTTAAAACCTTTCCCAACCCCAAAACTCATTGGCTAATCTTTAGGTAGCCAAACATTTTAACAGCAGCATGCCTCACATACTGTAGGCTGCTTATGGACACAGTGGGCTTCCATGAAATCTTGGGGTGAACCTCCCACTCAGTCAACAACTCCTGCTCCATCTATCTCTGTGGGATAGCCATGTTAGTCTGTCATACCAAAAACAGCAACAAAGAGTCAAGTGCCCCTTAAAGATACAATTTGAGTTCAATTTTGCACAAGCCTTTGAGGGCTGCAGCCCACACCTTCAAGTGCATGGATCACTTTCTTTGTTGTCAGCTATTTAAAGACATAATTCGGTGGGAGAGGGATGAGGGAGAACAGAAATGCAAAAGCTGCAAATATTAATGATTAACTTAACAGTAGCCATTAAAAAACAGTGGTTGGGAGACAAGTCTATTTATGTAGTCTAGAGTTAGACACAAGTACCTAAGTATGCAAAGTTTACACAGATGCCCTGTTTTTCCATATGGTACATACAAGTAGTTAAGAGTTAATGATGGGGAAATAATGTGGAACTCAAAATATTTTATCTCATGTTTCTCCTCAAAAAGAACCCAAGGCACCTTACATCATTAAAAAGACAATATGTAGAAGCTAAAAACAATAAGTATTCAAATATTTTAAAAGAATTAAACAAGTATTACATTAAAAACAGTAATAAAATCAATGCTAAAACGTATTTAAAAGAACAGAGCACAACCACTCATTTAAAAACCCCTCTCAGACCACCAGTTATTAAGGAAAAGCCTGCCTGAAGAGAAAGGCCTTTGCCTGCTTGAGGAAGGACAGCAATGATGGGGCCAGTCTACCTTCCCATGGGAGTGAGTTCCAGAGTCTGGAAGTAGCAACAGAGAAGCCCTTCCCCTGTGTCCCCACCAAGCCCATCTGCGAGAGTGGCAGGATTGAGAGAAAGGCCTCCCCTGATTATCTTAAAGCCTGGGGAAGCTCATAGAAGGAGATGCAGACCAAAGCCATTTAGGGGTTTATAGATTAAGTCCAGCACTTTGAATTGTGCCTGGAAATGGATCAGCAGCCAGTGGAGCTGCTGTAAAAGGGAATGGGCAGGTGGGTCACACAATCTCTGTAATCAGTCCCAGTCAGCAATCTTGCTGCTGCATTTTGGACCCTCTGGAGTTTCCAAACACTTTCCAAAGGCAGCCCCACATAGTGTGTGTTACAGTAATCCAGTTGAAATGTAACTAGGGCATGTGCCACAGTGGCCAGATCAGCCGTCTCAAGAAATGGGTGCAGCTGGTGTACAACTTTTAACTTTGCAAAGGCACTCCTGGTCACCACCGAAACCTGGGCATCCAGGCTCAGGGATTAATCCCAGAGCACCTCCAAGCTGTGTGCCTGTGTTTTCAGAGGGAGTGTAACTCCATCCAGCACAGGCTGCAACCCTATTTCTTGATCTGCTTTTTGACTGACCAGGAGTACCTTTGTCTTGTCTGGATTAAGTTTCAGTTTATTTGCCCTCATCCAGTCCGTTATTGACACCAGCCACTGATTTAGAACTGAAACAGCTTCCTTGGATTTAGATGGAAAGGAGAGATAGAGTTGGGTGTCATCAGCATACTGGTGACACCGAACCCCAAAACTCCAGACAACCTCTCCCAGCAGTTTTATGTAGATGTGAAATAGCATAGGGAACAAAACAGATCCCTGAGGGACAGGACACCACAGGTGAAAGGCCAGGGTGTCAAACAGGAGTCCTCCAGCACCACTCACAGGTTATGCATTACAATTCAAGTCAGGCAACTCCCAGGTATGAGCTCACAAATAAGTGATGGAACACTATGGCTCTTTATGTCAAATCATAAACAGGGATAAACTGTAATGCATAGCCAAACCTTGAGAAAATTATTTTTTGGGTGCAAAGTCCCAGAATCCCCAAGCTATCATGGACAATGGCAATGCTGTCTGAAGGATTCCGGGACTTGTATTCCTAAAAGAATTTTTCTGAGCTCTGCGATCAGCCCACTTTTGGCACTGGGGGCATACGGGGTCTTCTTGATATCACTGGGTTCTTGTCTCCTGCCACGCCTATGTTCTCCATTGCAATTGCCAACACATAAGCAATTATGCTGGGAAACAAGGCACATATGTAATATGTTCCTTGTTTCCCAGCAGAAATTATAGATTTAGACAATGGTAGTGAAAACCTCAGTGGGAGTAGAGATTTGTGAGGGATGCCCATGTGGCTGGGAAAGGCTGCATTTGACCTGCAGACTATTTGTTTATTCCATCTCATTTGGATGTTGGTTAGTGCCCTCAGTTTGGATATGGTCTTTGGTTTACCCTTTTCTAGAGTTCAGAATTCCTCTGGAGGTTTGAATGAGAGCCACCACTGTCTCAGACCAAAATGCTTAGGATTTTCCATGACCTTCTCTTCTTCTACCCACCCCCTTCCTTTCCCTCTTTTGAAGTCTGCCAAAGTCCTCGGTTTCAAAATGACTATAAACAAACCGACCGAAACCAGATACATCAAAACAAAATAGCCTCCACAGTTCCCACACAGAGAAAGAGCTGGGAAAGCCAAGTGTGAGGTGTCATCAAAATGAGGAATTGAGGAGTAGGTGATCTTGGAAAATCATTGTTTCAATGAATATAAAAATGTGGGTGTGCATGAGCATGCGTGCTCTCTCTCTCTCTCTCTCTCTCTCTCTCTCTCTTGTGTGGGTCCATGGGATGAACCAGTAACAAAATGTACATGGGTGGTGCTTGAAAATAATACCTAGAGCACTTTCTAAGATTAGCCCTGGACTATTTTTCACTGCTTTCAGGACCCTCTATCAGAACACAGAATCCCTATCTCCTATCTGCATGGATCTTGTAATGCGTCTTCCACCGAGAGCAGGGTGGGGTGGGGAAGAAAAATGTGGTTCTTATCTTGGCCAGTGATAGAAAAACCAATAAATCTCATGGCAAAAGCTGTGAGTTATGAGGGCCTCACCCTTTTATTTATACAGTTTATTTTTCTTTTTGTAAGAATGATGGTGCTGATGTAAAGCACGTATCTGGAAGGAGTAGAAGAGGAAGGGTGAGAAAAAGAAAAAAGAAAACATGTAGTTGGATTTTTAAAACAGCTTGGGCACAGTATTGTTTTTAATTCTCCGTTTTCATGAAAAATAACAACTCTACATTTTTGAGGAAATGAAAGTAGCAGATTCAGACTCAGTGTGTGTGTGCATTGCTCAGTGTTAGATGTGCTGTATCTGCAGTCACCCTAATTTCAGCACCTAGCATCTTGTGTTAAACAAGTCTCAAGACTGTGCCCAGAAACCTCTGAAGAGCCTCTCAATTCTACTTGGAGCAGAAAACACAAATGTATTTCATCCATGTTCTAGTCCTGTATGGCAGCTTCACATGTTCATGTGAAAGGAAATCTATGCCCTTCTTGCAACACACATCAAAATGGCATTCAATCATGTCCATACAACTTCATTTACATAGGTGAATTCTACCGTCTGTCATCATATGCAGATCTTAATGTCTTATGACAACTTTCCAAAACCAGATGCTTTCTAGATATGTTGGCTAAGATACTGCAAGTCTGAAAAGGCATTTGTGATTTTTTTTTGTCCTAAAAAAAATCAGGGGGTGTGCATTTTGTAAATACAAGTTTCTTACACAAACTTTTGTTACAAGGATCACATAACCCCCCCCCCCAATTACAACAGCTTCACTGACTGTTTCCTGGCATAATTGAAAGTGTTGTTTTTGATCTATATAGTGCTCAACAGCTTTCTCAGAGACCTCATCTCTATTTATGAGACTGGCCGGGTGTTAAGAGCTGTAAAGAAGGCTTTTCCTTCATCCCACCACCCTTGCAGATGCATAGGGCCTTCTCTGTTACTGCTACCAGACTCTGGAACTCCCTCCCACAGGAGGCCGGGCTGTTCTTCCGCAAGTAGACCTTTGTCTTCAGGTGGGTTTTCTTTAAGTGACTGTCTAAGGAAATTCTTGAAATGAGACTGTTGTGTTTCTGTTGTTTTTTATGTGCATGACCATTTCTTGCTGCTCTATATGCTCGTGCTGTATTTCATTTTATATTTCCGTCACTTCATGTGTTGATTGTTAATTTGTTGTTTTTATTTACATTTATTATTTTAGTTGATAGTAAACGGCACAGAGTACTGCTTTTCAACTAATGGGGTGGTTGTTGTTGTTTAGTCGTTAAGTCGTGTCTGACTCTTCGTGACCCCATGGACCAGAGCACGCCAGGACCTCCTGTCTTCCACTGCCTCCCGGAGTTGGGTCAAATTCATGTTGGTAGCTTCAGTGACACTGTCCAACCATCTCGTCCTCTGTCGTCCCCTTCTCCTCTTGCCTTCACACTTTCCCAACATCAGGGTCTTTTCCAGGGAGTCTTCTCTTCTCATGAGATGGCCGAAGTATTGGAGCCTCAGCTTCAGGATCTGTCCTTCCAGTGAGCACTCAGGGTTGATTTCCTTCAATATGGATAAGTTTGTTCTCTTTGCAGTCCAGGGGACTCTCAAGAGTCTCCTCCAGCACCACAATTCAAAAGCATCAATTCTTCGGCGGTCAGCTTTCTTTATGGTCCAGCTCTCACTTCCATACATCACTACTGGAAAAACCATAGCTTTGACTATGCGGACTTTTGTTGGCAAGGTGATGTCTCTGCTTTTTAAGATGCTGTCAAGGTTTGTCATCGCTTTCTTCCCAAGAAGCAGGCGTCTTTTAATTTCATGGCTGCTGTCACCATCTGCAGTGATCATGGAGCCCAAGAAAGTAAAATCTTTCACTGCCTCCATATCTTCCCCTTCTATTTGCCAGGAGGTGATGGGACCAGTGGCCATGATCTTCGTTTTTTTGATGTTGAGCTTCAGACCATTTTTGGCGCTCTCCTCTTTCACCCTCATTACGAGGTTCTTTAATTCCTCCTCACTTTCTGCCATCAGAGTGGTATCATCTGCATATCTGAGGTTGTTGATATTTCTTCCGGCAATCTTAATTCCACTTTGGGATTCCTCCAGCCCGGCCTTTCGTATGATGTATTCTGCATATAAGTTAAATAAGCAGGGGGACAATATACAGCCTTGTCATACTCCTTTCCCAATTTTGAACCAATCAGTTGTTCCATATCCAGTTCTAACTGTTGCTTCCTGTCCCATGTATAGGTTTCTCAGGAGATAGATAAGGTGGTCAGGCACTCCCATTTCTTTAAGGACTTGCCATAGTTTGCTGTGGTCCACACAGTCAAAGGCTTTTGCATAGTCAATGAAGAAGAAGTAGATGTTTTTCTGGAACTCTCTGGCTTTCTCCATAATCCAGCACATGTTAGCAATTTGGTCTCTAGTTCCTCTGCCCCTTCGAAATCCAGCTTGTACTTCTGGGAGTTCTCGGTCCACATACTGCTGAAGTCTACCTTGTAGGATTTTGAGCATAACCTTGCTAGCGTGTGAAATGAGTGCAATTGTACGGTAGTTGGAGCATTCTTTGGCACTGCCCTTCTTTGGGATTGGGATGTAGACTGATCTTTTCCAGTCCTCTGGCCACTGTTGAGTTTTCCAAACTTGCTGGCATATTGAATGTAGCACCTTAACAGCATCATCTTTTAAGATTTTAAATAGTTCAACTGGAATGCCATCACCTCCACTGGCCTTGTTGTCAGCCATGCTTTCTAAGGCCCACTTGACTTCACTCTGCAGGATGTCTGGGTCAAGGTCAGCAACCACACTATCTGGGTTGTCCGGGATATCCAAAATCTTTCTGGTATAATTCCTCTTCTTGATACCTTCTGCTTCTGTGAGGTCCCTACCATTTTTGTCCTTTATCAAGTCCATCTTTGCACAAAATCTTCCTTTAATAGCTCCAATCTTCCTGAACAGATCTCTGGTTTTTCCCTTTCTATTCTTTTCCTCTATTTCTTTGCACTGTTCATTTAAGAAGGCCCTCTTGTCTCTCCTTGCTATTCTTTGGAAGTCTGCATTCCATTTTCTGTAACTTTCCCTATCTCCCTTGCATTTTGTTTCCCTTCTCTTCTCTGCTATTTGTAAGGCCTTGTTGGACAGCCACTTTGCTTTCTTGCATTTCCTTTTCTTTGGGATGGTTTTTGTTGCTGCCTCCTGTACAATGTTACGAGCCTCTATCCAAAGTTCTTCAGGCACTCTGTCCACCAAATCGAGTTCCCTAAATCTGTTCTTCACTTCCACTGTGTATTCATAAGGGATTTGGTTTAGATTATACCTGACTAGCCCAGTGGTTTTTCCTACTTTCTTCAGTTTAAGCTTGAATTTTGCTATGAGAAGCTGATGATCAGAGCCACAATCAGCTTCAGGTCTTGTTTTTGCTGACTGTATAGAGCTTCTCCATCTTTGGCTGCAGAGAATATAATCAATCTGATTTTGGTATTGCCCATCTGGTGATTTCCATGTGTAGAGTCACCTCTTGTGTTGTTGGAAAAGAGTGTTTGTGATGACCAGCTTGTTCTCTTGACAAAACTCTATTAGCCTTTGCGCTGCTTCGTTTTGAACTCCAAGGCCAAACTTCCCTGTTGTTCCTTTTATCTCTTGACTCCCTACTTTAGCATTCCAATCCCCTATAATGAGAAGAATATATTTCTTTGGTGTCAGTTCTAGAAGGTGTTGTAAGTCTTCATAAAACTGGTCAATTTCAGTCTCCTCAGCATTTGTGGTTGGTGCATAAACTTGGATTACTGTGATGTTGAAAGTTCTGCCTTGGATTCGTATTGAAATCATTCTATCATTTTTGAGATTATATCCCATTACAGCTTTTCCCACTCTTTTGTTGACTATGAGGGCTACTCCATTTCTTCTACGGGATTCTTGCCCACAATAGTAGATACGATAATCGTCTGAATTGAATTCGCCCATTCCTGTCCATTTTAGTTCACTGACGCCCAGGATGTCAATGTTTATTCTTGTCATCTCCTGTTTGACCACATCCAGCTTCCCAAGGTTCATAGATCTTACATTCCAGGTTCCTATGCAGTATTTTTCTTTGCAGCATCTGCATTTCCTTTCGCTTCCAGGCACGTCCACAGCTGAGCGTCCTTTCGGCTTTGGCCCAACCACTTCATTAGCTCTGGAGCTACTTGTACTTGTTCTCCGCTCTTCCTCAGTAACATGTTGGACGCCTTCTGACCTGAGGGGCGTCCAACATGTTACTAATGGGGTAGTATATAAATAAATAAATAAATAACTAAATAAATAAATAATTTTTAGTACTGCTTTTATCTTTGAGTTTTTAATATGTCATTTGTTCAATGTTTTATTATTGTAATAATTTATTGTTCTTAGATTTCACATTGTTCATTTTTTAACACTGTAAGATACCTTGAGTCCTTTTTAGGTAAAGGTGGGGTAAAATATTTTAAATAAATAAAAGAAATAATTTTTTTGCTAATGCTACTGCTGACAAAAGAAGTGCTGTTTTTTCTGCTCTCCTGAAAGAGTAAAAAAAAACAGTCTGACTTTTTTTTTTACTCATGTTTTGTCTTGGTGTGTGAGAAGAACTCTTACTATTCATTACATGTTTAATATCAATTCTTCTATTCTTGTGCAATTGCAACATTCCAGAATCCAACAGAATACAGTATAACAAGGCACATCACAGAACTGCTATATGCAATTGTGATGGGGTGAGCATGCCAAGTAACAGTTTATTATTTTGCTACTATTATTGCTCCCCTGACAGACCTGATGTGAAAGAGGGCCTCAAAACAAATCAGGAAGAACAGGCATTCCTCAACCTAAAAGAGGCTGTATATCAGGGCCCAGTTCTTAGTTCCCCAGAATTCTCCTCTCCGCTTAAATTACAGATGTGTCAGAGACGGGCCTAGGTGCTGTTTTGGCACAACAGTGGGAGGGGAAGGAACAACAGATCTTCTACATCAATCAAAAGCTTATGCCCAGGAATTAGGTAGAACAATTCAAACAGAGGATTGGTTTAGAGCATGGAATGATAACCAAAAACGACTAATAAGTACAGATTTGAAAGAAAATTATATGAAAATATTATATAGATGGTATATGACACCAGAGAAATTAGCAAAGGTGAAGAAAAATGAGAAAGATATATGTTGGAGATGTAAAACAATAAAAGGTGGGGATGTAAATTTATTAGGAAATTTTGGAAAGAAATAGAAAAAATAATCACCATAGATTTAAAAATAAAAATGGAGATGAAACCTGAGACTTATTTGTTCAATATGGTAAAGTTAAACTTGAGACAAGAGACAAAAATTTCTTTTTACATATTAGGCGCAGCCAGAATTCAAGTGGCAAAACAATGGAAAGTCAAGGAGGAACCTTCGGTGGAGGAGTGTTTAATAAAATTACAGGAACTAATATTAATGGACAAACTAACAGACTCATTGAAAGGAAAGATTAGAATGGAGCACAAATCTCAATGGGGGAAAGTAAAGATTTAGAGATAAATGGAAAAAAGATTCAAAACCTGTACCAAGTGACTTAGGTTTAAATTAGATGCAGAATTGCTCTCAACAGAAGTAAAAACAAAGTAAAGCAGATTGTTAATATGGATATAAAATAAGAATTAAGAAAGGTATTATTAAGATTGCGAAGAAAATAAATGTCTGGTAGAAAATAAGGAAGTAAAAATGTTAAAGACTTGCTGTTTTGTGAAAGAGGTAATAGAAACTTATTTTGGTTATGTGCTAATATTGTGATAATTATTTACTTATTTTTATAATTTCTTTTTTAAATGCAATAAAGATTAAAAAAAATTTAAAATAAGCTTATGCCCAGTGAGCAAAAGCACATAGCCATTGAGAGAGGGGCCTTTGCGGTCCATTGGGCCACTCATTCACTGCCATATTACCTCTTGGAAGTACCTTTTACCCTGGTGACAAACCATGCCCCTCTCCAGTGGCTAACTCAAATGAGGGACACTTAGCCCCATTTGACCCATTGGTACCTCACCCTACATCCTCATAAATTCCAGGTCCAATACCAGAAAGGGAAAGCCCACAGTAATGCTGATAACTTCTCACAGCAGGGACATTGAATGGAGGAACAGGACCCTGATGGCCCAATTGGCAGGGGGCCCTGGGATGAGATGGGTGTGCCAGGTAGCCAGCATGTTCGCAGTGAGCTATCAGGCCCCTTTAAGATGGCTGAGAAAGCTCAGCCGGAGGAAAAGGCTAATGCACAGGGAAAGAGAGAGAGAATACAGCTGGGGAAGGTGCAGCAGCTTAATAAGGAACACCTGCCTAAGGTAGCAAAGAATCAGATAAAAAGAAGTGCAGACAGGGCTTTAGGAAGTGGTGGGTCAACAGAAGTAGAGGAAGAAGGATAAGGATCCTGAGTTGATGCCTTGGAGGAGCTGCTGCCACTGCCTGAGGGAAATGGGAGGACTGTATGAAGTTCCTCCAGCCAAAGGACCACTGCTGACTGATGGCAAGGACCAGGAGGAAGGGAAGCGGCTGGTTCAGTCAGTGTCCATATCAAGGACAATAAAAACCCTCTTTGAGACAGGGAAAGTCTTGTGTTGATGGACCTGAATTGTGGGGACCCTCAGTGAAGATAACTGAGGATCCCACTGAGGGAGAGGGTGTCCAAGGACTGATGTATGCCTCTCAACCAACATCATCCAAGGCTGGCGGGATTCTGCAAAGCTGTAGAACAACTGTAAATAAATTTCCCATTTAGCAATGATGTTGGAGAGGTTGGCATTAGCACCATAAATGCACAGCTAGAGAGAAGTGGAGGGGAAGAATAAGAAGGATTGAGTCTCAGAGTTTTCCAGCTGGGATAGCTAAATGATGCTGGGTGTCTTAACTTACTTTGTATAAAGGGCTCAGCATCACATGGCAGTTATAGGTATATTGTAATCTTAGAACTGCAGAGCTGGAAGGGACACTTTAGATCATCGAGTCCAACTCTTGTCAAGGAGGCACAGTGGGGAATCGAATTCCCAACCTCTGGTTCCCCAAGCAGAGACCTAAGCCACTGAGCTAATCCAGCAGTTATTGCACATATGCAAGCATTTTGGCATGCACACTGACCGAAGAGTAAAGCAAAACTCCTACCAGTCAGAAGTGTTTGAAATAATATGTGCAAGAAGAAATCTTGCATTATTGCTTTCTCTTACAAGATGATCTTTCTGGCAACTGACAAGAAAAACAAAAGCCAAGTTAGTAAAAGCTTTATGGTCAGTAACTCTAGGAAGGGATCAATGCTTCCTTATGGATTTAATATGCGGAATATCACAAACCCACTTTTGTTTGCTTATTTATATGGAACACCTTAATTTTGAAAACAATATACTTATGATTATGAATGTATTAAGACTAGAGATGGGGATGAATATAAAAACGGATTGGCTTTTTTGATGAAAATAGCCGATTCTTTAAATAGTCGTCCCTTCATATTTGTGGGTTCCAGAGACCCCCACAAATATGAAGGGACAAATATTTACCCGTTTTTATTTGTCTTTTGTATTACAAAAGAAAAAAAAAAACCATTCTGCCTACGGGCCACCGATCAGCTGATCGGTGGCCAATACGCAGCCACCACCACCCCCACAGCCACCCACCCTGACAGCCTAAGGGAATCCAGGCTGCCTTTTGCAAAGATGGAAGCTGCAGCTTCCCTACTCTAAATGAAGCCGCAACCGCCATCTTTGCAAAGGGCAGCCAGTCTCCCTTTTTACATGCCGTGGCTGGGAGGCCAGATGGAGACCTTGGCAGCGGTGATTAAGGTAAGGGGGTGTTGGTGGGGATGGGGTGGGGCTAAGGTATGGAGATGAAGGGGGTGGGGGTAGGCTGTCGGGGGGTGGCTGTGGGGGGGGGGGTGGCTGCCTATCGGCCGCCAATCAGATGATCAGCGGCCGGTAGGCAGAAAGGTTTTTTTTTAATAGGAAGGGGGTGTCGTGGGGGGGCTAAGGTAGGGAGAGGAAGGGGGTGGGGTAGGCTGTGGAGGTGGGTGGCTGTGGGGGGGGTGGCTGTCTATCCACCGCCGATCAGTAGATCGGCGGCTGGTAGGCAGAATGGTTGGTTTTTTTAATAGGAAGGGGGCAGGGTGTGAATGTTTCTTTTTAAATAACCCCCCATGAATCGACAAATAACTTCGTTATTCGTCGCTTCATGGTGGCAACTTCATGCTTCGTGAGTCGTCAACTTTTGATGACTCACGAAGCGGGATGACTCGCCAAAATGGTGAGTCATCCCCATCTCTAATTAAGACTTCTTCGTCTACTGTAAGACTCATCCTCCTATACTGAACAATGGCCAGAATCCTACTGTTGTTCATGTTTGTGTAACCTGCCAAGGCTATTTGCAGCTACTTGAAAGGGTGTCAAGGCACTTCTTGATCATGTGCCTGGTGGCCATCTGATTGTGCAACAGATATGCCCCCTGGCACCTTGCCAATTAGCCCCAGGAAGGTTTGCAATCCTGGTGGAATGACGAATAGGATTCCAGGTCATATATTGTAAATTGGTATATTTAGGAATGTTTTTCTTCTATTGTTCTTATATATATATATATATATTCTCCATAACTTTTCTGCATTTGGATATTCTGCACTGTATCTGGAACTGATAAATGGATTGGATGACTTCTGGATGTACTTGCTGTTTTTGAAAAGTGGGCACTATGCTCACAGTCCCAGCAGTGAGACTGGAAATCCCCATGCGCAGAACAAGTCTTGCAAACAATTCAGGAATGACAATATACAGAAACCTGTTTCAGAATGCTTGTTTGTTTGGTTGTTTGGTTGTTTAACTTATATATCACATTTTATGTTACCTGGATTTGAAAGTTACAGTCCTGGAAAAGATATACTACAGAATAATACTTCAAATGGAAATGGCTGAAATAAAATATATATGGATTCTGATTCTGATCTTTATTACAGTCACTGACCTGCAGATATATATGGATGCTGAGAATTTATATGAATGATTAAATATCAGTCGAGGGTTCTTAGGTCATTACAAAGTGTGAAATGCTATAGAGATTGTGTGAAATCCATCACCTGGTGTTCCTTTACCAATAAACCATTATCACTTTGAATAGAAAAAGACTTCAAAGGGAAAGAAACTCATGTAAAATGACTGAATATCAATCAAGGGTCTTAAGTCCTTACAAAGTGTGAAATGTCACATTGACTCAAACAATTTGCAACTTGTGTCTACTATACTAACCAACTTTGTCAACATAACCAATATTGTCTTTCTGTATCACTACCTGGTCATTGGGACATGCATAAATGATTGCCATATATTCTCACTTGTATGTCTCAGGAAGTGGACTTGATCCATGAAAGGGCACATTAAAATTTAACAGTCAGTGTTAAAGGTGCCACAACATTTTTGTCTCTTTTGTTTTGTTTGTTTGAATTCCTTCTTTAGTTAGGGATTCACACAAGCATGTCTGCTAGTTTGGTTAGAGCAACTGGCTTTATTTTTCATTGGTCAAAATCATCTTGCAGGAGTAATATCTGAAGACAAATTGCCTGAGGTTATGAATTTATAATAGACATTACTTAGGGCCCATCCAGGGGACGTGGTGGTGCTGCGGGTTAAACCACAGAAGCCTCTGTGCTGCAAGGTCAGAAGACCAGCCGTCGTAAGATCGAATCCACGTGACGGAGTGAGCTCCTGTCGCTTGTCCCAGCTCCTGCCAACCTAGCAGTTCCAAAGCATGCAAATGCGAGTAGATAAATAGGTACCACTTCGGTGGGAAGGTAACGGCATTCCATGTCTAGTCACACTGGCCACGTGACCACGGAAACTGTCTACGGACAAACGCTGGCTCTATGGCTTGGAAACGGGGATGAGCACCGCGCCCTAGAGTCGGACACGACTGGACTAAATGTCAAGGGGAACCTTTACCTTTACCAAGGGCCCATCCAGACAAACTGTTGGTTTGAATCAATGTGGTTTGGAACTGTGGTCCCTTTCCCACATTAACTCATTCCAAGCTGTAGTCAGCTGTCCTTAAATGTAATCCGGATAAAGCATTCCCACAACATGACAGATCCTGTCATGTCCTCCTTACTTCTTCCTTCTCAAGCCCATCCCTTCTCCACTTTTTCTCCCCCCTATGCATGTTTCCGTCTCTTAATGTTGCCTTGATTTGGTAGTGGAAGTTTCCATTTTGTCAAGAAGTGGTTCTTGGATTTTTCCTGAGTTTGGAAGAGAGCTTACAGACAATGGATTGGGTTTTGGTTAGATGGTATATTAATTTTTATCCTACCAGGCCTGAAGCAGTGGGCAAGAGGCAGCTGTTTTGCGGAGAAAATCCCCATTTCCCCTGCCATTAATAGAGCACTCAGAGGCAGGCCTGCTCCATGCTAAGAACACGCCCACAGCTGACATCATAGGTAATGTCAGTGGGAGTTCTGATTATATACATCTGCATGGAACCCATACTTGTTCAGGAAGAAGAGATAAATGGTTAAAACAGATCTAGATGAACCCAAGCAGCAATTTTTTTAAAAAAATTCTCCAGCACAGAAGGAGAAGCAATTGGAAGAGAAGTAGAAGTGATTACCCCTTCATGGATTGCTGCCTTGTTGTGGTGAAGGGGCTTGAGTAATTCAGAGAAGCTATGGGCTATGCCGTGCAGGGACACCCAAGACGGACAGGTCATAGTGGAGAGTTCTGACTAAACGCGATCCACCTGGAGCAGGAACTGGCAAGCCACTCCAGTATCTTTGCCAAGAAAACTCCATTGACAAAAACAAAAGGCTAAAATATATGACGCTGGAAGATGAGCCCCTCAGGTCGGAAGGCGTCCAACATGCTACTGAGGAAGAGTGGAGGACAAGTAGCTCCAGAGCTAATGAAGTGGTTGGGCCAAAGCCGAAAGGACTCTTAGCTGCGGACGTGCGTGGAAGTGAAAGGAAAGTCTGATTCTGCAAAGAAAAATACTGCATAGGAACCTGGAATGTAAGATCTATGAACCTTGGTAAGCTGGATGTGGTCAAACAGGAGATGGCAAGAATAAAAAATTGACATCCTGGGCGTCAGTGAACTAAAATGGACGGGAATGGGCGAATTCAATTCAGACGATTATCATATCTACTATTGCCCTCCCAGGCCCCGAAATGAAGACGCCAGACAGAATATGGGTTAAATACGGGCCACACTTTATTAACTCAATTCAGATAAAATCAGTATCCTCTTTAAATGAGGGGGGGCCTGCGGTAGTGCGGAGAAATGTAGGGCATCCACGATACCCTAATCAGTCAATGGGCGAGTCCCAGGCCCCCAGGCTCCAGCTGTCTTAATGACAGCAGGAACCCGGCCGGCCTCTAGTAAACACCCCAGACCTCGAGCCATCTTTATTTGATGACTGTCGGTCCGAAAGTGGCCCAGCGCATCTTCCCGCCGCCGGCCCTGTAATCGCACGATCCGCAGAGCCGGGAGGTCGGATGCGCTGTTGGCTTTTCATAATTATCAAAGGGACACACCGAGACAACCAGTTTTTTCCCGCACTACACGCCCGTGTGACCAAAAATAACCACCCTTCATATGCCAACAAACCCTTTTCCAGTGTGGGATAGGCGAAAAATCCCTCCATCCACAGCCAATCAGGATAGAGGTCAAAAATTCCTATCCGGCCCCATAAGGCGACCCCGAACACACTAGAAATAGGGCGGGCGGGTGGGTGCCTGCGCGAAAAAGGAGATCGCGTCGGGGGCGAGTTGACCTTTTATACTCACTCGCCCCCTCCCTTCCATCCATGTGACCCGGTCCTGCCTGGCTTCATCCGGGACCGAGGAGGGCAAAACGGCACCGCATCTCAAGGCCCCCAAGCGTCCTTCATGCGGCCGTATACTTGCCCTCCCAGGCCCCGAAATGAAGACGCCAGACAGAATATGGGTTAAATACGGGCCACACTTTATTAACTCAATTCAGATAAAATCAGTATCCTCTTTAAATGAGGGGGGGCCTGCGGTAGTGCGGAGAAATGTAGGGCATCCACGATACCCTAATCAGTCAATGGGCGAGTCCCAGGCCCCCAGGCTCCAGCTGTCTTAATGACAGCAGGAACCCGGCCGGCCTCTAGTAAACACCCCAGACCTCGAGCCATCTTTATTTGATGACTGTCGGTCCGAAAGTGGCCCAGCGCATCTTCCCGCCGCCGGCCCTGTAATCGCACGATCCGCAGAGCCGGGAGGTCGGATGCGCTGTTGGCTTTTCATAATTATCAAAGGGACACACCGAGACAACCAGTTTTTTCCCGCACTACACGCCACAGCATAGGGACTAGTCGAGACTAAGTCCCATGCCCGCCATCCGAAACCAGCTCAGAACGCAGGCCCCCTATGATATCTTCGAGAAAAATGTCCAGGCCAATATCAGACAAGTGTATGCCATCACTTCGAAAATATTCTGAGTGCGAAGCTTGTATCCTGTGGTGGTTAACCACAGATCCGAGGCCGCCGCTGCAGACACCTCTACATACTTCCCTATTGACCCGACGTCGGGCCCTATTGATCTTTTCGATATTCTGCGCGCCTCGCCAGGCTAAACGCGGGATGATATTAGACCATACTAACCGTGTAGCAGGATACTTTTCCTTCAGTTTCTTGAGATCTCTCAATATATCAAGTATGACCGCCTTACCAGACAATTTGGGCAAATCGTTGCCTCCCAAATGAATTAATAAAATGTCTGGTGGCATAGAGCCGAAAGACGTCATCCTGCCGAGCTGTATCCAATGCATGCCACGCATGCCTTTCCACGTAACCAACGCATGGGCACCAAGCCCCAAATCTTTCCCCCACGGGGAAGATGCGGCGTAACGTGCCGCCCAAAAAACATAACTGTGGCCGATGATCATAACTTGCTTTCGGCCTTCGCGTCTCCCGAAACCTGAAACGATATAAACAACCCTGCCTATACGTTAGGAAGAGGTCTAATATATTTGTGATAACAAGCTGACGACCAGCGTCCCAACTGTTTTATTTGATCTGTGTTGTAACCCATAGCCGCTGCCGTTGAGGCTGCTCCAATCCGAAAAGAATGGGTCCCGAATCTCATATCCTTCAATCCTATCTTCTCAAGTGCCTTGCCAGTCAGTGCCCAGAACTGATATTTGGTAAGTGGTGACCCATCTATATGCTGAAAAAATTGTCCCGGCTGTGTACCCCTTAAATCCACAAATTTCTGAACTGCCTTTACCGGACAAATGCTTTGTACACTACATTGCCCTAGTGTTAGATGCTTACCTTTTCCCCGTGGGTCTGTTTTAGACCGTCTAATGACGATCGTTAACTGCCCATCTTGTACAATGACGTCCCCAAATTGTAACGCCCTTTGTGAAATGTCGTTCTTTCCCATTGCAACGAGCTCACTAATTCTCAGTGCCCCAAAAAATGCCAACAATGCGGCTGCGTGAACCAGTGCCACCTCATAACTGTCTCTACACAATGCGCTCCATTGTTCACATAGGCGGCCAAGGAGCTCCGGAGATATGGGTGCCCTAGTATCCCGAACTCTCCCTCGTTCCCTGGCCCAACCCTCCAGCATCTTCCTAATGCGAAAGTCGCCAGAAAAATCCCGGTGACCGTTTGATTTAGCATGGAAAGCCAAGGCTGCCAGTCTTCCTTGAATGGTCCCTGACGCTAACCCCCTCCTATGCAAAAATATTATGAATTGCTGGAGGTGTTCCACTGGAGCCGGCCATGTCTGTTCTAGCTTCACTGACTCCCTAAATTCAAAAAATTCTGTACCTGCTGCTAAATAACCCTTTTTTGTCCTCGGGGCCAGTGCAAGATCTATTGCTCTCGACGCCTCCTCACGCCAATCTGCCAGACCTCCGCTGGAAGCACTTCTGGCAGATCCCTGGCCTCCGGTGCCAGCTCCCTGAAACGCTTGATCTGTTGGCGTGAGAGAGCATCAGCTATCTGATTGTCAAGACCCGGGACATGTCGGGCGTGCACCATAACATTAAACTGCAACGCCCTCAGGGTGAAGGCCCTGACTAAATACATAACCCTTTCCGAATGTGATGTCAGGTTGTTAATGATGTGTACCACTGCTTGGTTATCACACCAAAAACGAACTACAGTGTTTGCCCATTCCTCCGCCCAGAGCCAAAGGGCCCCGACAATTGGAAAAAATTCTAAGAATGTCAAGTCCCTCGTTATTCCTTCCTGGTGCCATTCTTCAGGCCAAACGCCTGCGCACCATCTACCACGAAAATAAATACCAAATCCCAAAGTCCCAGCGGCGTCAGAGTTTACCTGCACATCCGCTTTTAGGCTAAGTTCGGACCTCCAGAAGGAAACCCCATTGAACTGATCCAGAAATTGTTTCCAAACTGCCAGGTCTTCCCTCATACCCTTGGTGACTCTGGTTCTGTGCATCGGCCGTTTTAAGCCTGACATAGCTCCACACAGCCGCCTCAGAAAGGCGCGACCTGGTGCAATTACCTTGCACGCGAAGTTCAGGTATCCCACTATTTCCTGTAACTCTTTCAAAGTCACTTTATTCCTTCTTATTAAATTACTAAGCCTATTCCTAATGTTTGATAATTTGTCCTGAGGCAGCCTTGAAGTCTGCTGAAGTGTATCAAGCTCAATACCTAGAAAAGTCAGTGATGTTGCTGGCCCCTCAGTCTTTTCCTCCGCCAAGGGCAAACCTATCTCAAGGGCCATCTCACGGAAGGCATCCAAAATCAATCTACATTTTCCTGAATTTGCTTTCCCACAAAAAAGAAAATCATCTAGGTAATGAGCTGTCGAATTACAGCCCACTCTTTGCCTAACTAGCCATTCAAGGAAAGTGCTGAACTTTTCAAAAGCGGCGCACGAAATGGAGCACCCCATAGGTAGGGCCCTATCTATGTAATATTGCCCTTGAAATTGAAAACCCAATAAATTGAAATCTAATGGGTGGACTGGCAAAATCCGAAAAGCCGACTTAACATCCGCCTTTGCCATTTCAGCGCCCGCTCCGCAGGCCCTAATCATCCTAACTGCCTCGTCAAAGGAGGTGTATCTCACCGAACATAGTTCCTGGGGAATTGCATCGTTAACTGACGTCCCCTCTGGAAATGATAGGTGATGTATTAGGCGAAATTCACCTGGTGCTTTCTTGGGGACAATCCCCAGCGGCGACACCCTGAGGTTAGCTATGGGCAGTTCCTCAAAGGGTCCCAAGACCCTACCTTCCCGAACCTCCTTTTTAATTTTTTCTAACACTATAGCTTCCATCCCTTTCACTGATTTAAGGTTTTTGGCTATAAAGGCTGTTCTGGCGCCCAAAGCTGGGATTCGGAACCCATATCTAAAACCCAATTTCAAATATTCAGCATCCCCCACTCTTGGATAGTCTGCTAAGCACTTTTCTAATACCTCAATTTTAATTGGTGTGGGCCCCCTTTCCAGGGGCACCGCTGCCCCCTTCGGGCTTCTTACCGGTTCCTCCCGGTTTGTTTTGTCGTTGTGCCCCTGCTTTAAAGCAGGACGCGTTGGGGTGCTTCCCCCCACAGGTAATACAGTCGTGTCTAAACCTGCAGGGGTGTCTGGCACAAAAGCCCCTAGAGTTGTACTCATAGCAGGGCAGGCGGGGTTGAACCCCCTGCCCCGCCCCTGGGCGGGCGCTAACGTTCCCCGTAAATTTCTTGTTCAGGTGGCCACTATCAAATCTATCACCTAAGCTACACTTGGCTGGCGTCATATGCTGTAGCCAAAGCCCTGGGTGTGGCTCATCCCAGCGTAAATCAGGCCTGATAGCGCTTTTCATTCTAAACGCTTCATCGTAACGAAGCCAAGCCTGCCCGGCAAAATCCGAATTTGCCCTACATATAATGTCAAAATATTGGAACAACGCTGATGCTTTCCACGGTTGAGCCTTAACGAGCACACCAGCGTATATAGTAAAGCCCGTGATCCAATTAGGCCAATTTCTCTCAGGCTTCTTCCTTCTGTATTTTTCTTTTAATTTCTCATCATCCTTGTCAATTTCCTTGATTTCTACCTCACGATTAACCAGATCATACAAATCCAGGAATTCGCCCTTCCAAATCTTTTCTTTAACCGCCGGGGTCAAATGGTCTCCCAACGGCGTACTGTAATCGGCATAAGGCAGCGCCGCTAGCGGAACCGTATTATACCCCGTGTTGGGAACTGAAGGGTGTTGCCATGTCCCTGTGCTCTTACCCTCAACAGATGCCCCAGCCGTGTGAGCAGGCGGGCAATGTGAGTTCCACCCACAACAATGTGGGCTTACTTGAGGCCAAAAACAACCAGGCCAACCCCCGTGTGAATTTCCACAATGTGCAGATGCACAATGTGTTTGTTGTGTGCCACCAGCCCAAGGCCATGTGGCCGAAGTAGACTGGGTGTTGTGCGTGGCCAAACACTCACCGCAAGAAGTGGCCGGTGTCCCGAGAACCTCTACCGCCCGATGTGCGCTTGTACTGGGTTCCTCATAGGTGTCACCTCTGGCTGTATTTTCTTGTACCGTCTCTTGAACTTCGGCCACCTCCTTCGTCCAGGTTCTCCGACCGCCAGACCCCCTAGCCACCGCAGCATTTCCTCCCTCCAAGGCTTGATTTTCGTTCCCGTGACCCTGTTGGGATTCTAAGGCAGTAAAGCGTTCCATGAGTTGCTGTGTTAAGACTCTTAACTCCGCCTTGCGGCGGCCCTTAGTGTCCCTAACCGATCTGCGTGGCGTAACCTCCCCTTGTGGGGAAGCCCGTCTAGCCATCCTCTGTGCCTCCAACTTAGATAACTTTTCTTGGAGGTTTTGCAGCATCCCCCATGACTCATCTTCAGAAGACGAGGATTCCCGTGGAGAAATCTGAGGAACGGCCCTCTGTCTTTTCGCTGGTGTCTTTCCTTTCTTTCCTCCAATTCCCTTCTTGGGCGGCATTATAACTAATTGCTCCTTAAGTGTACCTCCCAATTCCTATAGTAGTTGTAAAACTTGTCTAAGTTTTATGAAGCTTCAACCCTTATAACTAATGTCCAGCAGGTGTCACCCTAAAACTATCCTGCGTATAATTCTCAAATTTGTTCAACTAAGCGTCTAACCTTAAAGTTTGTTTTGTTTTGTTTTGTTTTTTTTTTTTTTATTTATTTATTTATTTTTTATTTTTATTTTTGTTTATTTTTTATTTATTTATTTATTATTATTATTTTTAATATATATATATATATATTGCTTATTCTCCAATTTCTGTTATTCTTATTGTTTATTTCCAATTTACCAAGCCAACCTGTACCATGAATTGAACCAAGAAGACACCAATAAATTCTTCTTGTGATTCAAAGTGCTCCACTAAACCAAACCTGCACCTGCAATGCTTTTTTTTTTTTTTTTTTTTTATATATATATATATATAAAGTGCTTTCAACACGGAAGACACCCTAATATTTATAACTGTGAACCCCTCAATGAACTTTCAATGTAAATGATTATTTCCCTTATGCAACTTACCCTTCACCACTAATGATTACACCATATGAACTTTGATTAAATGTGAACTTATAACTATACAGCCTTATATATGAAACCCTAAAATGGCGGCCAACGAATCAGGGGGCGGGAAAAGGGGGAAGACAAAATGGCGCCCGTGTGATTTCTCTGCAATAAAGCAGCCTCAGACCCAGAAAACTAAAAACCCCTGTAGCAAACGCGCTTCAACGAACGGTGCTCAGAACCCCCTGATCTACAAATAACCCCTGTAAGAGCCCCAAGCAAAAAACAAGCTCGCGCCGCGGCGAGGCGCGCCCGCCCCGCCGCTCCCGCCCTTCCCGCTCGATAATAAGGCTCCAAAGTAATTGATCTTCTCTCCAAAATAAACTCCTCCGACAAGTAAACTTGGCTCAAGCCCCAGATATCGCACACCCTCAAGGAGAGAGCCCAACCACCCTCCTCCAAACCGCAATCTCCACTGCTTTTAGCCAGACAAAATCCGATCCGCTCAGGCTCCCTCCTACGCTCTGCAGTGCCTGCGCGAAAAAGGAGATCGCGTCGGGGGCGAGTTGACCTTTTATACTCACTCGCCCCCTCCCTTCCATCCATGTGACCCGGTCCTGCCTGGCTTCATCCGGGACCGAGGAGGGCAAAACGGCACCGCATCTCAAGGCCCCCAAGCGTCCTTCATGCGGCCGTATACTTGTGGGCAAGAATCCCGTAGAAGAAATGGAGTAGCCCTCATAGTCAACAAAAGAGTGAGAAAAGCTGTACTGGGATGCAATCTCAAAAATGATAGAATGATTTCAATACGAATCCAAGGCAGAACTTTCAACATCACAGTAATCCAAGTTTATGCACCAACCACTGATGCTGAAGAGGCTGAAATTGACCAATTCTATGAAGACTTACAACACCTTCTAGAACTGACACCAAAGAAAGATGTTCTTCTCATTATAGGGGACTGGAATGCTAAAGTAGGGAGTCAAGAGATAAAAGGAACAACAGGGAAGTTTGGCCTTGGAGTTCAAAACGAAGCAGGGCAAAGGCTAATAGTTTTGTCAAGAGAACAAGCTGATCATCACAAACACTCTTTTCCAACAACACAAGAGGCGACTCTACACATGGAAATCACCAGATGGGCAATACCAAAATCAGATTGGTTATATTCTCTGCAGCCAAAGATGGAGAAGCTCTATACAGTCAGCAAAAACAAGACCTGAAGCTGATTGTGGCTCTGATCATCAGCTTCTTATAGCAAAACTCAAGCTTAAACTGAAGAAAGTAGGAAAAACCACTGGGCTAGTCAGGTATAATCTAAACCAAATCCCTTATGAATACACAATGGAAGTGAAGAACAGATTTAAGGAACTAGATTTGGTGGACAGAGTGCCTGAAGAACTATGGATGGAGGATTGTAACATTGTACAGGAGGCAGCAACAAAAACCATCCCAAAGAAAAGGAAATGCAAGAAAGCAAAGTGGCTGTCCAACGAGGCCTTACAAATAGCAGAGAAGAGAAGGGAGACAAAATGCAAGGGAGATAGGGAAAGTTACAGAAAATTGAATGCAGACTTCCAAAGAATAGCAAGGAAAGACAAGAGGGCCTTCTTAAATGAACAGTGCAAAGGTATAGAGGAAAATAATAGAAAGGGAAAAACCAGAGATTTGTTCAAGAAAATTGGAGATATTAAAGGAACCTTTTGTGCAAAGATGGACATGATAAAGGACAAAAATGGTAGGGACCTTTCAGAAGCAGAAGACATCAAGAAGAGGTGGCAAGAATACACAAAGGAATTATACCAGAAAGATCTGGATGTCCCGGACAACCCAGATAGTCTGGTTGCTGAGCTTGAGCCAGACATTGAGCCTGGAGAGCGAAGTCAAGTGGGCCTTAGAAAGCATGGCTAACAACAAGGCCAGTGGAGGTGATGGCATTCCAGTTGAACTATTTAAAATCTTAAAAGATGACACTGCTAAGGTGCTACACTCAATATGCCGGCAAGTTTGGAAAACTCAGCAGTGGCCAGAGCATTGTAAAGATCAGTCTACATCCCAATCCCAAAGAAGGGCAGTGCCAAGGAATGCTCCAACTACCGTACAATTGCACTCATTTCACACTCTAGTAAGGTTATGCTCAAAATCCTACAAGGTAGACTTCAGCAGTATGTGGACCGAGAACTCCCAGAAGTACAAGCTGGATTTTGAAGGGGCAGAGGAACTAGAGACCAAATTGCTAACATGTGCTGGATCATGGAGAAAGCCAGAGAGTTCCAGAAAAACATCTACTTCTGCTTCATTGACTACGCAAAAGCCTTTGACTGTGTGGACCACAGCAAACTATGGCAAGTTCTTAAAGAAATGGGAGTGCCTGACCACCTTATCTGTCTCCTGAGAAATCTATATGTGGGACAGGAAGCAACAGTTAGAACTGGATATGGAACAACTGATTGGTTCAAAATTGGGAAAGGAGTACGACAAGGCTGTATATTGTCTCCCTGCTTATTTAACTTATATGCAGAATACATCATGCGAAAGGCTGGACTAGATGAATCCCAAACCGGAATTAAGATTGCCGGAAGAAATATCAACAACCTCAGATATGCAGATGATACCACTCTGATGGCAGAAAGTGAGGAGGAATTAAAGAACCTCGTAATGAGGGTGAAAGAGGAGAGCGCAAAAAGTGGTCTGGAGCTCAACATCAAAAAAACGAAGATCATGGCCACTGGTCCCATCACCTCCTGGCAAATAGAAGGGGAAGATATGGAGGCAGTGACAGATTTTACTTTCTTGGGCTCCATGATCACTGCAGATGGGGACAACAGCCACGAAATTAAAAGACGCCTGCTTCTTGGGAAGAAAGCGATGACAAACCTAGACAGCATCTTAAAAAGCAGAGACATCACCTTGCTGACAAAGGTCCACATAGTCAAAGCTATGGTTTTTCCAGTAGCAATGTATGGAAGTGAGAGCTGGACCATAAAGAAGGCTGACTGCCAAAGAATTGATACTTTTGAATTGTGGTACTGGAGGAGACTCTTGAGAGTCCCCTGGACTGCAAGGAAATCAAACCTATCCATATTGAAGGAAATCAACCCTGAGTGCTCACTGGAAGGACAGATCCTGAAGCTGAGGCTCCAATACTTCGGCCATCTCATGAGAAGAGAAGACTCCCTGGAAAAGGCCCTGATGTTGGGAAAGTGTGAAGGCAAGAGGAGAAGGGGACGACAGAGGACAAGATGGTTCAACAGTGTCATCGATGCTACCAAGATGAATTTGACCCAACTCCGGGAGGCAGTGGAAGACAGGAGGTCCTGGCGTGCTCTGGTCCATGGGGTCACGAAGAGTCGGACACGACTTAACTACTAAACAACAACAACTAAGAAGTGATTGATTTTAGACCCAGTTGGGAATGTACATGCAGATGTCATTGTCCCTTACTGACCAATTAAAAGGATCCCTTCTCTATGTGACTAACAGCATGGAGCCTATGTAGAACACTCTGTGCAGGATTGGTATCTTTCATCAATGTATCTGAAAAAGAAATCCATTTTCTATCTTTGCTTCTTTTATGTTTTCCTTCCTCCTGTTAACTTCTGAAATCCTTGTCAAGTCTACAGAAGGCATGTGACTAAAACATATTTCTTTTACTGTAAGGCAGTGTCTGACTGGTTAATTGTGCTTGTCAGTGCAGTGGAATGGCTTGGGAACTTGCTGTTTAATTCTAACTCCAGGATTACAGCATCTCCCATTGAGTAAAAAAAAAAGGAATGAAAGATATTGCTAGTACTACTTCAAAGCCCATTTCCCACAGACTCCAGTAATGTCTTGTGGATCCAAATCAACAGGCAACTGAATCCCCCTTTAACCAAGAGCAAAAAGGCCATGTTGATAGGCTCTTAGCATGGAGCTAAGTATATAACAGGTAAGATCTATGGTGGTGATTTCCTAACTTGAAGCAATCCACTTCCAAAAGTGTCACTGTTAGGATTACACTGCCATCTCTGTCCCATTAACTGCATATTTTGTCAGAAATCTAAGATGGTCAGTGAACGCTCTTACAAAATCAAGACTGAGGTGGTTAAGTTATAGGAATACCAGACTCATGATGAGGCTATTAAAATCCTTTTGTTTAAATAAATTTATCTTTTCCATGAAGAAATCAGACACCTTGTTGGTGTTTTCCTACAGTAAACATAGGGTCACTGAAAGGAAATAGGCTAGATGAAAGATTGCCATGCAACTAAATTACTTCCATCTGCAAACTCTGCTAATCATGTAGACATAAAAAGAGAAGTTATGGTAAGAGCGTCAGAGTGTCCTGTTTTTGGATTCAAAACTGCTCATCTCCTAAGGACTTTATTCTGCTGCCAAGATTAAGAAACACAAAGTCATGACCCAGGAACTGGACCATGTCAGAGGAATTGTATCATAGTAACATACTTCTTCCTCTCCCATTATCTCTTTCATCTTTCATCAAACTGCTTGAGGAATCCTGATCAATCCAGATTTTTTTCTATTTTTCTTCATGTGGTAATCATATTTTTACTTCATGTCATATTTCCTGGTCATAGTAACTATTTGAAATTGCTTCAGAGCAAAACTAGAGTGTACTTTTAATGCTATGGTAAATTATCAGGGGAAAGAGTGCATTTCAGGAAAACCTTTTTATTTATTTATGTGCCATCCTGACTGCATGTCAAGAGTCTGTGAGGTGCCAACATTATTCAGTTCCAAATGCAAAAACGGCAGCTATCTTTGAAGAAACCAAAGGGGTTACTGAGAGTCCCACCTGCCCTGATGCTAGTTTAAAGACTCAAACATGGATCTGTTTGCTCTGACTGAGCAGTTTCTTGAGAGAAGCCTATTCCATGGAAAGCTTGAATGCAATGAGACAAAGTTGTATGCACCCCCATAGATAATGAATGGCTGAAATCCTATTGGATGGGCTCTGCCTGTGCAACAGAAATGATGTAATATTGAGTGGCAGATTGCTACTGATTAAAGATGACCTTTTAAAATTTCAATGTGCATCTCACTTTGTCTCATTGTGTGCAAGTCGTGTGCACCCTGAAATTGGAAAAGGAAGTCTTTAATCGGTGGCAATCTGCTGTTGACACTGATGCCATTCCCATTGTGCAGGCAGAGCACAATAAGATTCTGGACAATATATTCATAGCAAACAAATAATAATGTCCAGATGGACAGCTACATTAAACTGTTGCAGAAGAAACAGCAGAGTCTAGTGACACTAAAGATTAACAACTATAGCATATGCTTTTGTGGGTTTCCATTTCATTAGAACATTGGTGGGTGGTGATGGAGGAGGAATAGGCTCAAATGACAAGACGGTGGGGAAAAAATACAAACTGTGACTGTTGTATGTCTGCACTAGTATAGTGTACAGGTTAATGTTGGATTTGGATTTGAGAGCTGGTTCCAAATCCCCACTCAGCCATGAAATTCAGTGGGTAAGCATGGTTCATGCATCAAGAATGTGGCTGGCTCACTTCACAAGGTTGTTGTGATGACAAAATGGGGAAGAGAGGAACCATTTCCTCCACTTATTGGAGGAAAGGCGGGATAGAAATCAGACAACTAAAGTTGAAGAAAAGCAGCTTTCATTCATACGAGCAAGATAGTCACAATATCCATTCTTAACTGTGGAGAACCTCAGGGGTCAATCATCTCCCTGTCTATATGAGACTGCTGTGGAGGGTCATCAAAAGTTTTGGATCTTCATGCCACCAATATGTAAATGACACATGTCACCTAGCTCTATCTCTCCTTCCATCCTTCTGCAGTGGTTGCTGTCCAGTCCTTTGAGTGTTGCCTGGATGCCATGCTGGGATGAGGGGCAACAGACTGAGGCTGAACCCACACAAGACTGGGGTCCTGTGGGTGGGTTCTCCTAGTGTCTGCAGCTTGGGGACCTCCCCTTCTTTTGTGGGGGGAGGAATATACACTTCGCAAAAAATGAGGTTTGCAGTCTGGGCATACTCTTGGACCTAACAATATCAATGGAATCTCAGGTAGTGTATTTGGTCCATCTGAGGCGGATTGCCCAGCTGTGTCCCTACCTTGACACACTGGTCCATGCATTGGTAGTCTCGAGATTAGACTACTGTAATGCTCTTTACATGGGGCTGCCCATGAGGATGTTATGGAAACTTCAACAGGTCCAAAATATGGTGGCCAGATTATTGGGTGGGGTGAATAAATACCACCATATCTCCCCCACTCTGGCCACCTTGCATTGGCTAGCTGTTCATTTCTGTGCCAGCTTCAAGGTGATGACACTGACATATAAGGCCCTAAATGGTTTGGACCTTATATCTGGCAGAATGCCTTCTTCCAGTGAGATCTTCCTGACCTACTCAAGCATCCCAGACCAGGCAGTTAAGATCTCTGACCCTGAAAGAGGCCTGGAAAGAGAAGACCAGGAACCAGACCTTCATTGTGGTCTCACCTCACCTATGGAATAAACTCCCACCCGAGATCCACCTGAGTCCTTCACTGGGGATCTTTAAGAGCCTGCTTAACACATGGTTATTTAGACAGGCCTTTCCAGATTGTAAACCAGAGGTTCTTTCAGCCCTTAAGCTACCAACTCCTCCATCTTGTTTAATTGTTATGTTTTAATTTTACATTCATTAATTGTTTTATATTTTTTAAGTTAATTGACTGATATGTTTATTTGATTTTTATATTATAGTTATGTTTTGTGGCTATTATTTATTCCGTTATTGTGGCTTCTTTTGTTGTTAACTGCCCGGAATGGCCTTAGTAGCCTGATGGGCAATATATAAATTGAATTTTATATAATAATAAAACAAATAAATAAATATTGCTTGCTTTAATAAGTAAGACTTGGAGTGGGATGGAAAACTGTTGTCTGAATTTTAACCTGTTGGTACAAAACCAGATGCTAATTCTATTTCTTATTTTCAACCAGGCAGCCTTGTTCAAGGACCTTTGCCAGAGTATTAGCTCTGTTGCAGCATTTTCTCCATAAGATAACATATGACCCCGCCTGGAAAAACAGGTCAATTGCTGAGAAAAAGGTTTGATGGATAAAAAAATGACATTAGAAATGGAAACAACAACAACAAATGGAAGTCTCCCAAGACACTCTGAAACTGACTTGAAACTTACGATTCTCCCAAAAATAGAGAAAGACTCCAGTGTGAAATTCCTGGATTGCACTCTTAGCAGGTGTTGTCAACACCCAGGCTGCTCTTTGCTATGTAAAGCTTGTCATCCTTTTTCCTGCTGGCAATGCAGACATGATATTATGCAGCAATATCGGACCATTTCCTGGCTTTTTGAATTGTGAGTACAGAAACACAATATCCTATATTCATAACCTGGAGGTTTTTTATCCAAGGTGTAATGGGTGAAGCTAAGACACCAGATTACAGTGCATTCACCCTCCTTAGGAACTAATAGCTTCATCAGCAGAAGAGAATTAGTAGTTCCAATGGAGAAATTCTTGAAGTCTGGAAGAATACTCTTCATAGCTAACAGCATTACACTCAAGTTAACTCAACACTGAGCAAAAAAATAAATTAAAATAAAAAGTGGGGGGCAGTGGTAAACCACTTCCCTGTCCTTTATACCTTGATCCTTATGATGAGGCAATCAAATGTGACATAAGAGCTAGTCCTAGAAGATGAGACTCACAGGTCAGAGAGCACTCAATAGCTACTGGGGAAGGGAATAAACACAAACAGCACTAATGAGGCAACTAGATTAAATCAGAAAGGTCATCTAGATGCTGATGTGCACAGAAGTAAAAGGAAAAGCTGATGTGCATGTTGCATATTTGACCTAGGAGTCAGAAACAAAGCAGAAGAGTAGCTCATATAATTCTGTGAAGCCAACAATCATTTTATTGCAAATACATGCTTCAGGCACCTAATAGAGATTTAGTCTAACAGTATGTGTAGATATCACCAGATGGCCACTATAGAAATCAAACTGCAGATCATATGCTTTGGCTACTGGAAAAGCACTGTACTCTATAAAAAGTCTGTTTTATAGAGTACAGTGCAGCCTTTGACTGTGTGGACCATGAAAAGCTATGGATCATTCTAAAAGAAATGGGTGACCTACAATATTTGATTGACCTGATGTGTAACCTGTACTCTGGACTATAGGCTGTGGGTGATCACAGAACAAAGGAAGGCTAATTGCCTTAGAGAGAGAACAAAGGAGTCGACAGTGGATATCCAAGCCAGCAGAGCCTACAGGCAATGCCCTGAGAGCTCTTTTATATACTTAGCATGATTTACATAGTATATTGTTAGAATTCAGATAGGATACTAGTTACCTACTCGTAACTAGGATTGGCTAAAATAACCCTTTGATCTTATGCTCTACCTCTAAGCAAAAGGGCAGAATAAGGGGTTACCCCGCCTGCTGGCAGCTGCCGCTTCGTGCCAGGAGTGTATGCACATCACTGGAACAGAATGCAACTACAACCTTTAAGCAGAAGTTTCCCACATTTCCCCTTTTTCTTGTTTGTTAAGCAAAGGCACATATTCTTTCATATATTTGCGACCTACATATAAATCTTTTCGGCGAAGGCCTGAGGGCGAAGCTTTGAGACAGGTAGTTATTATGGAAAAGAAGGTTGGTATACATTGAATAAAGCAACAGCAACTTATAAGGAGTATGAGGAGCATAATTCCATGAATGAGAACACAACACAACAGCGTCACAGAGTTGGCATTCAGCTGCGAGATAATGGCTGCTAGAAAAGTTTTAGGAGTTTCCGGGATCTGCTGCTGATTTAGAGTTCTTTTTGCATCAGCACTCAGCGTCTTTATCATCCCCCAAGTAACTTTGGGCTGAGTGCCTTCAGGTCGGGTCAGGCACTTTCAGCGACGTGCAGTCATCTGGTCCTGCTCCAGAGCCATCGTTGGGCTGAATTCTGGAATCGGGTTCTGCAGGTTGCGATGCCAACTCATTCTTCCCACGATATGGCCTCACACACCGAGCCGGGATCCACAAAGGACCTGTGGGAGTAAGCACAGCAGCATAGCCATGCCCCCATGTTAGTAAAGGGGCTGGACCCTCCCACTGAGGGTCAGGAGGTTGCTTATAAGTCACCAGCGGCTGTTCCATGGGGATTTCTTTACGAAAGTGTTTCTCTACTGGCGACAACTTATGCTGACCTGCAGATACAGTTCAATGATTTAATGTGAACAATGCTATTGATACTACATCTGGAACATCTTGAGGCTTAATCCCTCTGTTTTTTGTTTGCTTTTAAAGGAGAAATTTAAAAGAGCGGTGTGCTCATTCTACAATAGCCTGTCCTGTGCAGTTATAAGGAATACCATGGGAAAGTCGAATGTCCCATTCATTGCAGAAAGTGGTAAAGGTGTGAGAGGTATAAGCAGGGGCATTGTCTGTTTTTAAGGCTTGAGGCCGGCCCAGGTTCCGGGAGGTTGCTGAAAGGTAATCACGCCTCTGGTAGGCGCACCATCGGTAAAAACAGTTAGTGCATCAGGGAGAGGAGTAGCAGAGAAAGGAGAGGAAAAGTGAAGGGGTACTTGCTGAATGAATGTTAAGCGAGGGTCTTTAGGAGGATTAAAACGTATGTCACCAATATAGTCTGCAAAAGCAATTTGACAAGTTAGTGATGTAGACATTAAATGATCATGGTCAGCTTTGGGAATAGGTAAGTAACAACACAGAAGATCCCAATGTGTGAGTTGTTTGGCACAATGGCGTCCTTTGATTACAAGGTCTGTAATCGCATTTAGAGTGGAGTAAACATTTCAGGGAGGAGTGTTAGATAAATAAAGCCATTCTGCTACAGAAATGGCCTTGTCAGACTTCAGGCTACACAACAACCCAGTAGGCAGTTGGGGATTGTTCAAGATAACCAGCTGCAAGGGACCAAAAGAAGGAATGTGGTCAACCATGGTACGTCTCAAAGCTGCATTAATTTGATGTATGGCATGTTTCATAGCCTTGGTGATGGGTATGGAGTCAGCAGGAGACTGATGTCCCCAGAGTGCATTAAACAAAGGTTGCAATTCATGAGTAGAAAGGCACAAAAATGGACGAGCCCAATTTAAGTGCCTGAGGAACTGTTGCAACTGCACTAATGTAAATTGAGATGGAGTTTTTAGTTCTGGTAAGAACGGAGAAGATGTAGCTTGCAACAGTTTGTGCCCTAGATAAAGAAATGGAGGTGCGGTTTGTATCTTTTCTGGAGCTATGTGAAGGCCTTTTTTCTCTAAGCAGTTAGCTAGAGAATCATAGACAGTAGCGGGTCAGATTTCTTGAACTGGGGTAGTATTCACTGAGTTCCCCCCACTTGACCCGGGGCTGGAGGTCCACCCGACTTGGAGTTTCCTGGTGTTGCATCAGACTGGCATTGATTGGCCCAGTGATAACCTTTCTGACACTGGTGGCATTTTTTAGAAGGGTGTTTATTATTTTGGGGGGGTTGATCTACATTCCCGTCTGAAGCACCCTTCCTTGCCACAGGAAAAACATTTACGATCTTGGGCGGGGTTCAAGGAGGTAGCCATGGCTGTGGCCAAAAGCTGTGTCTTGTAAGTTTCTGTCCCAATATTCTGACATAATTTTAGCATGGCAGCAATGTCAGTCTCTGGTTTATTGTAAATAGCCTGAAGGGCCATTTTACAATCCATGTTAGCATTTTCAGACGCCAGCTGTTTCATCAAAATATCAGCAGCCTCAGTATTCTCCACCTGCCATTCAATCGCTCTTTGCAATTTGTTAATGAAAGACATATAGTCCTCTGTAGGACCCTGATGCAAATTGGCAAAAGACCCTAAAGGGGTACCTTTGTCTGGGATTTTTAACCAGGCTACTCTAACAATGTCACCCACTTGTGCCAGTCCCCTGTTAGGGATGGTAATCTCCTGTGCCATGGTGACAAAGAGTCCATCTCCATTTAGCATATCTGCAGACACAGCAATATTGTTTTGTAAATTATCCATGGCCAGAATGGCAGCGGCGTCTCTCCATTCCTGCATAAATAATACGTATTGCGCAGGAGTGAGCATTGCTTTAACCAAGACTTTCCAGTCAGCTGGAATAAGATTTCCATTTCATTGTAAGCCATCAACCAACCCAAGAGTAAAACTGCTATGGAGACCGTTTTCAACTACACTTTTTTTCAACTCTTTAAACATGGCAAGGGGAAGACTTTCATGAACACGGTGTCACTGATTGTTATGAACCACAGGACAAACAGACATGAGGGGGAGGGCGGCAGCAACATCCTCCGGACTTCCTTGGGCCATAACATCAGATAACATCTGCTGCATTGCTGAATGAGGAGGGGGAGAAGGGGGGAGGGGGAGAAGAAAGAGGAGAAGGGGCTGTTGGAAGAGTGGCAGGAGCTGAGTAGGAAGGAGGATTGTTTCTATTTTCATGGAGATCTGGTGGCTTAGAGGGTGGCAAAATCTGAGGGGCTGTTGGAAGGTTAGCTAAAGACTGGGATAACAAAGGGTTCGCTATCTTTGAAATCGCACCCCGGCAAAGATGCCATGTATGGAGGACTTTAACTGGAGCAACAGGGTCTTTGTGCAGTTTATTCCCAATTTTTCCCCAATCTGAAACCTTAAAGCTGCCCCCTTCCGGATACCAGGGACAATAAATACCTATTTCTTTCATTAAATCCTCTACTGAAGCAGATACATCACGGTGACCTTCTTTATGGAGCAAATAAATCAAGTCTTCCTTATGTTGATTTTGAAGCGCTGTGACAGTGTTTCCCGTCTTGAACTAATAATACTCACCGGGATCCAAAGAGGATGCGAGGAAGCGTCTGGAGTCCTTGCTGGGCGAGGTGAGCTGCTTTGATTGCCTCAGGCGATGTCCCTGTTCGGGCGCCAAATGTGGGTGATCACGGAACAAAGGAAGGCTAATTGCCTTAGAGAGAGAACAAAGGAGTCAACAGTGGATTTCCGGGCCAGCGGAGCCTACAGGCAACGCCCTGAGAGCTCTTTTATTTACTTAGCATGATTTACATAGTATGTTGTTAGAATTCAGATAGGATACTAGTTACCTAATCGTAACTAGGATTGGCTAAAATAACCTTTTGACCTTATGCTCTACCTCTAAGTGAAAGGGCAGAATAAGGGATTACCCCACCTGCTGGCAGCTGCCGCTTCCTGCCAGGAGTGTATGCATGTCACTGGAACAGAATGCAGCTACAACCTTTAAGCAGAATTTTCCCACAGAGGCTACTGTTAAGACAGAAAAAGGAAAGACAGGATAGTTTCTTATTTACACAGGTATCAAACAATTATTTTATCTCCCACTCCACCCAATCTATAAGCAGAACATACCATGTGAAAAGCTGGATTATATGCAGATGAAGGAGAAATGAAGAAACACCATAAATGTAAGATATGTAAATGACACCATGGTTCTGGCATAACATAGCAGTGACTTGAAATGATGACTGATTAAAGTGTTTTTTTCAATACATCTCATTTTTGTAAGGAAAAATATTGGGATTGAAGTTGCAGGAACAGTCATGCAGGAATGAATGTGCATGTGGCCCATGGACCTATGGAGGTTGCTCACCCTGTCCAGACCATGGTTTTCTGTTTATTAGAAGTGCTAATTAACACAGCAGAACTTGCATGAGCATGTTAGCACTAGAGATATAAATCAAACGAGATGGTGCCAGTTAGTCCTCTTGAGATTTTGCAAGACGTGCAGAACTTTTAAACTTCTCTGAAAAAAAAATGCACATATTGCTGTGTGGTTTTTTGCACTAGAAAGACTATGTACAAGCTGCAGTACATGCTACAAAGAAAACATGATGTCTTATATTATACAAAACAGCTTTTTAAAAAATTGAATACTGCCATGAATCAATGACATTCTCATTACTATAGCACACAACACAATACATCCCATCTTTGGCACTGACTGCTGCTCAAGGCAAGATAGAACACAAAGAAAACAACATGTTCTGATAAGGTAATCACTAGACTTTAATTTGGTTATTAGTTTCTTATGGCCCTTCATCAAGAGCAAGGTAGGCTGATCGAAAAAGAACACAGTAACGGACTCGCCTAAATTGCATATTCTTTCTGTATATTAGCTTGAAGAAACATTGTGCAGAATGACAAGTCCTTTGCATTCATGTTGTCAATTTTTATTTTTATTTTTCATGCAAAACATCAACAAAAAGGGAGAGAAAAAACACCAGAACTGAGGAACTTTAAAGGGGCTTAGAAATTTTTGTTTTCACCGTGATGAGAAGACTCTAATGAGAACAAGGAATTTTCTCTTATTCTCAATAATTGCTACTGCGAGTACTCACTTTGTTTAGCTTAAAGTTCACTTAAAGTTCAGATCATATTATCAGAGACTAGTTTCTGCATTTCATTGCCATTGGAACCAATTTTTTCTTTTGTTTTATTAGAGGTACATGATAGATGCACTGCTGATATTGTGGGGCAGAGCAAATAAACATTCTACAATGCAAATCTAAAAATAGGCAGCTCAAACAAAATATAACTTTTTAACTGGGCTTTGGATCAGTGACAGTTTTAGCAGACAATCTACTCTTACTCTGTACCACGTTTGGCGAGGTTTGGACAAAACATGTTTGAGTTATGATTTTTAAAATGTACAACTGATTAACACCCCACCTCAATGCAGAGACGAGTGACCATAAGCTTTAGGGAACAATAAGTTCATCAAAAAGCAAAGGGTTTTAAATTTGTTTTTTCTTTTTTAAAAAATTATGAATTCCACCTGTTTTTCTATACTGTGAAATATCCATGTGAAGGAGGTGGTGGAGAGTAGGGGGATTTGTCGGGGGGAAATATCATGCAACAACAATTGGAAAGAAGGAGGTAAAGATTCCAGAGGCAGCTAATCCTCTGTTGGTCATTTAAATATGTGTGTGGTTGGAGGGAACCAGGACAACAATCCCTGTGTATATTGAGCAAGAGTGGAGTTCCTTTTTCAAACAACATTCCCTAGAATCCCTCAGCGAACTATCAGGGATAGGAGCTGTAGTCTAAAATGGAATGTTTCTAAGCTCCGAGTAAGATCAGGAGCAACCCTTGCAGAACTCAAAGGAGCATGGCTTCCCTCTCAGTAAATGGGCATCAGTGCTACTTGCTGTTAAAAAAGTTAAATCTTGTTCCCAGCATCCTAAAAAGAGGTAGGTACTTCCAATGAAAAATAAATAGAAGGCTTCATTTCCTTTCAGTTTTTAAGAGAGAGCTTCAGTTTTTATTACTTTTCTAGTCTGGTTGAATCTGCAGTGCCTTCATTGGGTAACCTCTAGTGGTTGATCATTAGAATTTACTCCTGAGTAAACATGTCTGACATGGGTCTGCAACATTATGGCTGTTTACTTGTAAGTTCCAATAAAAGGGGCTTGTTTTTTGTGTAAGCCTGCCAGGGATCTGGGTACATATACAAAATCATGACCGGAATCGATGATAGTCACTAAAACATTAGGCTTTCCCCAGGTGTCAGTATCAAAAGGCATTCATCCATCATTCACTTTCATTGCTAGTAACCTAAGCACTAACATACTTGAAAATGATTCCCCCATGGATATGTAGGAAGGTAGGGAAGAAGAGAAATAGAGAGGTGGACTGCAGAAGGAATCAAGGACTATATTGGATCATGGCACAGAAAGGTGAGGGGAACAGACTACTGTAGTGCATGGAGGAAGGATAGACTGTTTTGAGGCAAGAGATGATGGGATGTGTGAGAGAAAACACTAGGACTTGCTAAAGAGAAAGGAAATTGGTGTAGGGGAAGGATGAAGACTGAGAGAAAGGAAGCAGGCATTTTAGTCAACCCTTAATTTAGTCTTAGAATCATGATTTGTCCATGCCAGAGGGAAGCCTGTAATCTTAGAGAGCAGCATGCCATCTTGCAAGCATCTTTGTTATGTTCCATCAAGTCACATCCAACTTATGGTGACCCTGGAAGGACTTTTCAGTTATATGAGGTGTTCAAGGAAAGGTTTACCATTGCCACCTCCAGTGCATTTCCAAGACCAAGCAGGGATTTGAACCCAGGTCTCTTGTATATAGCTTTTATATGTAGCTTTTATATATAGCTTTTATACTCTAAGGCTGGAAAGCCATTAGAAGAATGTTGGGGGTTGAACATCCATCCATAATTAGTTTATATCCAGATATTTTTTTAATATAGTTAATATAGTCAGCCACAGCCAGACTGCAGGTCTGAAAGTAGAACAGATTTTTTTTTCACTTTTTCTACGAGATCTGGACTCCAGAACTGTTTCTTTTAGCTCCCAAAAGGGAAGGTTTACAGTAGCTTGCAAAAAATTTCAATGGTTTGGAGTAGTCACGAGCCACGTTGAATAAGCATTTTCAGCTATTGAGTTCACATTGTTCTTGAAGAGAATAACATCAAAAAAAAATTCACAGTAGATAATATAATATTTTTGAAGAGGGCAATGTATGCTAAGTGACATTGATTTTAAAAAAATAAAATCTGTAAAATTAAAGTTAGCATTTTTCAAAACAAATGCTTCATTGGACTGGTGTTACTGGCACAACGGAAATATTTTTATGCAGGGAGGAATTTAGATGATCCAACATTCAATGTTAAACTCAAAATGATCGTCACATGCATGTCTACTACATATAGACTACTGCCACCCAGATAAGGTGCCTGATCCAACCCTTCCCCCAAAATTCAAAAACTCCCTAGGTCATACTGACTTACTTATTACAAATCTCTCAGAAGAACAGAAACAGTATAGGACACTTTCAGATTTGCCCTACAATTTTTTTTAAAGGAGCATTTGTTCCACATTTTCCTTATTTAGGTTTATTTAATATAAAGTGAAAGAAGATATGGCAGAAAGCCACAGAAGAGTTACAAGTGGAACACAATGTTATCTAGACCTCCCTCATAAAATTTTATGAATGAAGTAATGTGACTGCATAATAAAAATCTCATCTTGAAGAATCTGTAGTGTTCCATCAACATCATCCTTTCCAATAGAATCTTACCCAAAGAATGGTTTTTTTTGTTACAATTTAATCAAGCCCACCAAATTACTGACTAACATATGGCTTCTGTGCAGGCACTGAGTCTTGATTTCTAAATCGTACCTGATTTAGCACCTTGACAATCCATTATCAGTCAATATTTAATCAACCTTTCTCATTTGTATCTCACAGCAGCCGTCCTGTCCCCTTAAATTCTGTAGTGTCAGCTCCAGCTGTTTCATATAGCATTGCTGCTATGTTAGTTTTTGCCATTCAGTTCATATTATTGGCCAAAATCCTGTCATATAACATAAGTGCAATCACAAATTTCAGTCTGCTCCTCATTGGTAAATAAAGAACCTTCACTGCAATTCATGGGGTTGCACATACACACACTCCAAGCCAGTGTGTGCATATGCCTCTGAGAGTCACAGCAAGGGTTCTTTATTTACCAGTAAGGAATGGACTAAAATTTACTATTTTACTTATGTGATACAACAAGATTTCAGTACTGTCTTATTATATAGCTACCCCACTTTTTTATATATTCAACCTGCTTATATTTTAGCAGAAGAGGTGTCTCATTATAATGAATATGACTAATATATTTGTATGGGTTCCTATTAGCTTTGAACAGAGTGGCAACTGTGGATCATTGTTTGTAATAAGATATGCAAAAAATGTTCTCCACCTCAAGGCAAACCTAAGATACTCCTGCTCAATCCTATGCATGGTCATGCTCAGCTAACTACTTTTTTCTCCTATGTTCAATAGTTTTACTTTCTGTTAATCCATGAAAGTTTTAACTGCTTAATTACGGGAGTAAATTGTTATTGGTAAAGGGAAATTGTAATTGCTGAGATTACAGTTTAATGGTAAGTATTTAGACTACAGGGATTACTTATGTGACTGTGCTTAAGAATGAAAAATAACACATTACAACTAGCCTTTCCTTCTTGTAATAAATGGTAAATTTCATTTATTTATGTGTAGGTTATGAAGAAGTTCATTTAATATTTCAAAAGGGCACCTAGTTTTAGATTTTGATAATGCACAAATTGATTTAAGTTAAATAAATTAGTTCGTTGATTAATTCAAAGGCAACTGATGAATCAATTAGAAGCTCTTAAATGACAACTCTAATTGCACTTTAAAAATACATTTTGCATCCTCTGACAACCAATAGAAACAAGTGGCCTCACTGGAAGTTTTCCCCTCATTTTTTATTGTCTACAGAGCTACAAAATTAAATTAAAACACTGTATTCTAATAAAGGAAAATCTATTCTGTTTTACTTTCAACTGAAACACTGTCTCTGTACACAGAAAGAACAAAAATGTTTGTTTATATACATGGCTCTTTCAGTCTGTTGCTCTAAAGAGGGCTGCAATTCAGGCATTTGGATTTCAGATGGTCTTTTATAGCAAAAGGAATGCAACTGCACATGCTGTGTGGATAATGAGGATAGGTGAAATGCCTCTTTGGCATGTGTCCCTGCAGACTGAAGATATTAAAAGGAGGGTCAGCTCTCTGTCTCTCCCTCTACACACACACACACACACACACACACACACACACACACACACACACACTAGCAACACCAACATCATTGTTTAAGAGTGGCCTGGCTCCATGTTTAAGATTTGCCTTCCAACAAAAAGGACCCCCATGAGTTTGCTTTGATTTTGACTTTGATGAGAACTCTGCAGGCCTCCCAAGAAGACAGTTAATAAAACAGTAAGAGTGGAAGCACAATGTCCATAAAAAGTCCACTGCTGCTAACTCATAAGAAGGGCAGTGCTGGATCAAACCAATGGCCTGATTCTTTAGATTATACTGAAATTTCATCCAGCCCAGCTTTCTGTGCCATCAACATCCAGCCAGATAACCACAGAGAGGACATGAGTACAAGAGCATGCCTCCTATCTTCAAGTTTCCCACCTAAAGATATTCAGCAGAACACTGCATCTGATACTGGAAGAAATATATAGCCACTCTACACCAATAGTCATTGATGGTCCCATCCTCAACTTATGGAATGTTTGCTGTGGACAGGCCCCAGAGAACTGGGGAAGGAGATCACCAAATTATGTAGGGTGACCAAGTGCTTGTGGTCAGATGCCCTATGTTCAGTGGACAGTGCTGCCAAAGGACAGTCCTCCACAGTCCTCTATTTGAGAATGACCTCAGTTTGTACAGTCCTAGTCTGACTTAAAAATATCACAGGGTAGTACCTGGATAGAAGGCCTAGAGGAACATTTCCAGTCTGTGGTGGCTAGCAGCTAAAATGTGCTGTTCTCAGTCCCTGAAAGAAGATTTTAAAATATTCTCTTATATATTTCCTGTCTGTGAGTACACTTCATAAGATTAAAAAAAACACTTTCAAGAATAAGCTAGGGGTGAAGTGTTGTGGTTTTTTTAGCTCTCTCTTTGGTGAGTTTGGTTACTATCTGATTGAATGCTGAGAAGACAAAGAGTGAAAAACTAAGCTGGAAATGAGATCAATCTCACCCCTCAGATCATTGTTTATCAAGGCTTCAAAGGTTCAAATCTTATGAAGGGGTAACAGCTGGGGGTGACTGTTGAAAGTTTGGAGATCTATAAGCAACATAAGTAAGAGTGAGTATTATCTCTAGAACTTGTTAACTCAGAGAAAGCAGGAAGCACTTGCCTGAAGCATAAATTTAATAATAAAGAGGAATTTTCTGAGTTACAGGAAGGTGGAAGCATCTATTTGAAATATAGAAGTAATAACATAGATGTGACTCAGAAGAGTCACAGCAAGTGAAGTGAAATGGTGAAAGAAGGTAGATTACTAGTAGAATTTGAGAAATTAATGGAGAAAAATTCTAAGGACCTTAAATAAGAGCTTAAAATAGAATTGGGATCATTAATTAAAATACAAATGGAGCAATATATACACATGAAAGTGTGATACTCAAGAGTAAAATCAGAAATCAGCCTTGAGGTCACTGTGTGTGCTGTAGTTTCCAGCTTCCTGTGTGCTCCACAGCTGCATGAATTATTTTCCCCAGAAGTTGGGAAATCTCCTATGTTATTTTGCCTGCAAAGACTAAGTAAGTCAGGTGAGCGTCAATTGCTAACTGGAGCAGCTGGGCTTCTCCAGCTGGGAGGGGTAAGGAGTGAGTGATTATAAGAAGGAGGGAAGCATTTTTTCCCTTTTTGTCCAGCTGATTGCAGGTAGTCAGTGGGCTGCCTCTGCTATTCCCACTTGGGTCCCAAGAACTAGGTGAAAGATAAGGCTATTTAGAGTAGGAAAGTTGATTATATTTTTGTGTGGTGGTGTTCATAAGTCTTGTCTCTTATGTGTTTTTAAACTGTTGGAGTTATTTTAAATCTATACCTATTGTCTTCTTTTAACCCTATATAACCAAATCTGTATTTTTAATAAATTTAATATATTTTACATTTGTTGGTCTTAAGTGATAAGGAACATGATGCCAGCTAACTCCAGTCCTAGTTACTTAGCCAAATTACCAAGCCTAGAGACTTAGGTTCCTGTAGGTATAAGGAAGCCCAGCACTGGCATAAGGTGCGGAATAGCTTGGAGGCCTCAATTTCCTTGAGACTGAGGACTAGCTTAAACCAGAGTGGTGGTAGTTCTACTGGTGCAAAAGTTTTGTGTTTCACATGGTGGCAGCGGTGGGATCATCTGGGATCCATTCCTTGTGTTTGGTTATATTGAAAGCTGAACAAGACTACAAAACACCGCAATAGTTTATTTTGTAAGGGCTGTCTGTCTACTCCTAAGTAAATGCAGACTAGAATAACATAGTTATTAGATGAATACAACTGCTTGTGGATTTAGAAGAGGAAAGCACTGGAGAGAAGGGTGTCAGCAACGTGTTTTCTTGTGGCCAGAGCTCAACCTTGGAAGGAGTCTGTGAAGGCAGTGAATGCCAGTTGATTCGAGTACCAGAGGGCAAAGCCAAGGCAGAGAGCCCATTGGTTGTGTGAAGAAACACTTGTGACTATAGATGGGGTTTTTTTGGGATCATGAGCAGGGAAACTATATGGACTATGCTGGGAGACCCTGGAGGGCCTCTATAGCTTGTTTCAGATTGAGAGGAAAAGGGTAAGAGTGAGAGGAGTTTGAGAGGCCTTGGAGTCCAATCTGCTGAGCCTGAGGATGTGGGGGAAAAGTCTTCAAGTTTCCCTGGCTTGTCACAGTGGCTGGCTTCTCTACCTCCACTCTGGCCATTACAGTCTTTAGTTGGAGATCAGCTGGTAAAGCTGAGCTAACTCCTAACAAGCTTATGTAGCTGATTGTTGTCCAGCAATGAATTCTGGAGCTACAGCTAACTTGGGATCATTGTTGTCCTGCAGACAACTTTGACTGGTGTGTTTTCCCTAAATACCATCAAGATGGAGACAAGTCTGATTCACTCTTTCTTTGAATATGTTTGAGCATGTTTGTTTAGACTAGGAAGTGCCAGAGACTATGTATTGCCAAATTCTACATTCTCAAGTAGTGAACATGGAACTGGCATACTTAATTGCAGAGCCAGCTCTGGACAGGTCAAATGATTATTGATTTTTTGAGCCATGGTCAAGGAAAGATTGGCAATGACAAGTGAAATGGCTAGAAGGAAATGTTGCCATGTGTGTATGAATCTGGGGGAGACTTTTTCTATATTTCAAGCCAGATTGGGGTGCTTACAGCAGGACTGCCTAGATGCAGGTGAAGTTAACACTTTATAAGACTTGAAGGAGCTGATTGTCTTGGAACATTTCCCCCTTTTTGCCAGTGGATTTAGCCAAATGGGTGGCAGAAAGAAAGCCTGAAAATGTCTTGAAAGCAGTTCATTGTGCATATGGGATTCAGGCAAGATGGGATTGGGTCCCAGATCAGTGTGAAGGGCAGGAGGAGCAGCCAAGCCCATATATCAGCTGGGAGCATTCAAGCCTGCTGGGAAAGTAGAGTGATGGTAAGCCAGCAGAGTCCCAGCTTCTCCAGGGTTGTTTAACCCCAAGTCGGTTTGTAAATCGCTTACTGCCCCACCCCTACACGAGCGCACCCTGCCCCTTTGTGCATGTGTGCAAGCATGCTCTGCCCCTCTGTGAGCAGGCTCCGCCCCTTTGCACATGCGCATGAGTGCACCCTGCCCCTCCACAAGCACACCCCACCCACCCATGAGCACGGGGGGGGGTGCCCCGCCCCCCACAAATGGACCCCCCCAACTGGTCCGTGACTCAGAAAAGGTTGGGGACCACTGGCCTAGAGTAAAGGAAGATGGGGAGAGAGAGATGAAGAAGGAGGCAAATTTAGTTACAGCTGCTGCCCAAGTGTCTCAGCCCACAGGGAGAACTGAATTCTCCCCTGCCCAACAACAGTTAGATTTGGTCAGTAGGGTTGACCCTGTATTTATTCCTGGATGTATTTCCCAAGTGTTGATGGAGCCAGCTAAGAAGGGGAATGAAGCAGAGGAGAAGGTTAGAAATAAAGCACCTGTTACTACACAGCATTGGTGGGGGCTTACAGCTTCTGAGGGAGTATAGAAGAAATGGACATGGATGTCTTGGTGCCCCTCAAACAGCATGAGTGGGTGATGGAGTGGAGGAAGCAATTAATCTTGCTGTGATAAGGAAAAATCAGAGCTTTCGGTTATGCGGACTTTGGGGCTGACCTGTCATTGGTGAGTCAGCATGTTCTTTCAAAACAGGCCTTGGAGGAAGTGAAAACTGTGGGGGTGTTTCTTTTTGACACTGAGCAGAAAAAATATCCTTGCATAGAATTACAGTATGATTTTGGAGATTTTTCTGGGAAAGACAAGTTTCTTATTCATGAGTCAACTTTTCCTTCTATATTGATTGGGAGTGATCGGTCTTTTAAGAATGCAATGTGTACACAGCAACAACTTAAATCTGCTGAAAGATTACCTACTGTTAGTGCTGTTCCAATGCAGAGTCAAATACATCTGCTGAGGAAGCTGTTAGTTCTTATCTGTCCTTGCTGCCTGTATTGCAAAATTTGGCAGAGCGGGAGAAATTTATGACTGCTGTAAAAAATGATTTAACTCTAAAAAAAACTGTTGGGAGAAAGTAGAAACACCTAGTGCTAAGGGAAACTGTGACATTAGGTTTTTTTTGTAAATGAGAGTCTGTTATATCACTCACATTGTGCAGTAGGGAACTCCCTCTTGTGCCAGAAGAAAGTACAACTTTGTGTTCCTGCAGAGTATAGAGAGTTTGTGCTTCAGTTAGCCCACAAATTTTTGTATCATGCTCGTCTAGGCCAGTGCAAAACTTTGGCTAAATTGGCACAGGTTTTTAATTGGCCAGGTCAGAGAGAGCGCATGGTAAAGCACGTTCAGAGTTGCAGAATTTGTCAGGTTACTAGCAGAAATGCAGATGAACACCATGCTCCTTTGGAAAAAAATCCCTTGCTGTCTAAAAGTTTTTTTTTCCAAGATCTGTGTAGATATTTTGGGACTGTTTCAGAATGCAAAATCTAGGAAGAAATTTATTTTGGTTGTTGTGGACAGATCGTCTTGTTATTTACATGCTGTGGCTCTGAACATTGTAACTGCCACTACTGTGGCCCAATGATTATTAGACTTTTTCAGTAGAGGAGCAGTCCCTCAAAGGATTTTATCAGTTCATGGAAGAAATTTCACACCTGAATTGTTGACTATACTTTGTGAGCTGTCAGGATTCAAAAAATGGGTGTCCATGATCTATCATCCTGAAAGTCACAGTCTCCTGGAAAGAGTGAATCAGATTCGCCTGCAAATGTTATGAAAATATGTGTTTCAACATTTGAGTCAGTTGGGACTGTGCTATTGTGTTTTTGTGTTCAGTGTATAAGGATGCACCTAATGCGAGTACTCAATTTTCCCCTCATCAGTTGATTTATGGATGTAACCTTTGTACACTTTTGCAACTTTTAAGAATGAATTTGGAAGGTCATCTGAAAGATGAACCAATACCTGTTGTGGAATATTTGGAAAATCTAAAAGAGACTTTAGACACTGTGCATGAGTTTGCTAGTCAAGAGAGTCAAAAACATTATGATACAAGAGTTCGCCCAAGGAAGTTAACAGAGGGCATGAAAGTGTTAGATTTATCTCCTGCATGTGTTCACAAACTTAAACTGAATTGGGAGAAGGGCTATGTCATTTTAAAAGCCCTGCCTAATGGCAATTTTCTAGTCCAAGAGGAATAGCAAAAGAAAAATATCCTGTGGTTTTGCACAGCAATCACCCGAAACAGTTTTTTGAACATGAGCAAATTAGCCTGTTGTGATTGCAAAGTTTTCAGGAAATGGAGTCCATGCAGTCTGGTGAGACATGGCTAGAGCATGCCAGAGATGTAGATGAAACTCTTGATAATGCTCAGATAACTGAGAATTTACCTTATCAAAGGCAGGTAGAAATGTGCCTTGTATTGGAAAAATATTCTGTGCTTTTTACAGGCAGGCCTGGAGAAACAAAGAAGTTGCAATTTAAGACTGAGTTGGAAGAAGGTGCAAGGCCTTCAGCTTGTCCACATAAACCTTTGTTTGGTGACTTGGCTGATATAGTCAACAAAGAATTGGATTTTATGTTACAGCTAGATGTGATTAAGCCATCTCATAGTGCTTGGCCTTCACCTATTATTGTGGAAAAGAAGTTATTGGAAGGTTAGACAGAGTATGAATATCAACTCTGTACTGATTACCAGAAGTTAAATGCCCAGACGCATCCCGACCATTTTCCATTAATGCACTTAGACTCCTTGATTGAGACTCTAGCCAAAAAAACCACAACATATTACTACATTAGATCTATTAAGAGGGTTCCTGGCAGATTCAAATGCATCTAGATAGTGCAGCCTTGGCAGCATTTGCAACACCTAGGGGATTGCTCCAATTCAAAAGAATGCCTTTTGGCCTTAGTGGGGCCCCTGCAAGCTCTCAGAGGCTAATGAATGGATTATTAGCGAAGCGTTCCCAATATGCCAGTGCTTATCTTGATAACATCAAAAATTTTAGTGACACTTGGGAAGATCACTTAACACAGGTGCAAAGTATTTTTGAAACTTTGAAGAAAGATGGACTTACCTGGAGAGCTTCAAAATATCAATTTACTAGGGGCACCATTCAGTATTTAGGCCATACAATTGGAAGTGGTATTACGTGTCCTTTGGATGCTAAAGTAAATAGTATTTTGAATTGGCATGTTCCAAAAATTAAGAAACAAGTACAATCCTTTTTTAAGATTAGCTTCCTACTATAGAAAATTTGTTTGTCATTTTTCTACTCTTGCTGCACCTTTAACGGATCTTTTCCATAAGTATCTTCCTCAACAAGTGGTGTGGACCGAACAGTGACAGAAGTCCTTTGATGCACTGAAGTGGAGTTTGGTGGAAGCACCTGTCTTGTAAGCTCCTGACTTCACCAAGCAATTTGTTTTACAAACCGATGCTAGTTTTACTGGGTTGGAGGTAGTGTTACAGTATTTGGGAAAGGGTGATCTACACTCCGTGGCTTATTTAAGTAGGAAACTATTTCCACATGAAAATAATTACTCTGTGGGTGAAGTGGGATGTCTTGCTTTTGTATGGGGTTATCTCATTTACGGCCTTATCTTTTGGGGACCAAACTTCATGTGCAGACCAACCATTTCCAGTAGCATTCTTAGGTAAGACCAAAGATAACCAGAGAATTATTAGATGGCCCATGGGTTTACAAGATTATGATTTTTCCATCAGTTATCTCAAGGGGTCCAAGAGCATACTTGCTGATGCTTTGCCTCATATGTGGGATGGTGGAGACAAGCTGGAAGGAGATTCCAAGGGTTAACTGCTCATCTTTTAATGATTGGGTTCCTGTATTTTGAAGTGGTTTCTTTTTCTATTGTGTTTGGGGGCCATTTACACCGGTTACCATCCATACTGCTATTGTTGTCATCAAAGTGTTTCCTTTATGAGGAATTGCTCTATTCTACCCACATGTATAAGGAAGTGGTACAGTTTAGTAGAACTAGAGAATTAAGCTGGATTTTGAAGTTGTATCCTCATCTGGAAATGGATTGACTAAAAGGTTAAGAGTAGCTGAAGGTGTTAACCTTCTAGCCTCTCTTCTCTGAATGGGAGCATGTGGTGCACAAAGTAAGATCAGGCTTGAGTTTACTCCTTGTGTATGCTGTAGTTTCAGGTTTCCTGTGTGCTCCACAGCTGCATGAATTATTTTCCCCCAGAAGTTGGGAAAGTTCCTACGTTATTTTGCCTGCAAAAAGCTAAGTAAGTCAGGTTACTTTTATTTTATAGACCTGTGTTTTATTTTATTTTATAGACCTGTGTTGGTCTTAAGTGATAAGGAATGTGATAGCAGCTAATACCAGTCCTAGCTGCTTAACAAGGTTACCAAGTAAATAACCTAGAGCCTCGAGCCTTGGGTTCCTGTAGGTATGAGGAATCCCAGCACTGGCATAAGTTGGGGAATAGCTTGGAGACCTTAATTTTCTTGGGACTGAGGACTGGCTTAAACCAAGGTGGTGGCAGTTCTACTGGTATAAAAGTTTCATGTCTCACAGACAGTCACATAAATTAAAGCAGAATTACATAAGACAATATCTGAGGTTAAAGAACAATTAAAAATACTGAGCATGAAAGTGAAGGAAATTAATAAAATGGCTAAAACTAATTGTAGCGTTTTCACCCTTTTGACGTCCCTCACCGCTAGCACCAATATGGCGTTGGACTCACTCGTGCCTTGGCCTGTCCACCTAGGCTCAGACCTCAGAGCACACCAGGGCAAAACTCCTCTCTTTTTTCTTCCACTGCTGCCACCAGGAGATCCCTAAATCCCCATCACTCTTTTAGAAAGAATCAGGTCCACTCTCCAAGGAAATAGAAAGATCTCTTGTTTATTTGCTTATTGGTTTCAGTATTTTAATATTCAGTTCTATTCCTTCTCCCTTCCAATCACTGGTCAATCACTTCTCAGATCTCCTACTATTCCCATCAGTCTAATCACACTCCTATAAATCTCTGAACTCAGCTAATCAAACTCGTTCCAAAACTCTGATCTAACTTCTCCCCCTCAGGCTCTGCCTCTTATACTCTGCCTCTTGGCTCCGCCTCTCAGCAACATAAATATGCATGACTCACTCTAACTAAACCTGAGCCATGACCACATTTAAAGGAGAACGCTACACTAATGTTGGAAAATTATATTGGCATGATGACAAGTTTTCTGAAATTGATAGAAAGCTAGATGATTTTGAGAATAGCAGACAGAGGAAAAATATGAAATTGTGTGGTTTCCTAGAAGGAGGTGCTGAGAATGGAATAAATCTTAGAGATATAGTGTTGGAATGAATCAAGACAGTGGCACCAAACTTGGTTTGAGTTCAAGAGGACTTGGAGAGACTGTATTGAGTGGATTTTAAGCATGGAGGCAGAATGTCTCCTAGGGACATTGCTGTGCGATTTTCAATTTTTTACAAGAAGAGTTGTTTGTAAAAGCAGCTAGAAAAAGTCTGGACAGATATTGTGCAAAGATGCATCAATTCGGGTGTTCCAGGATCTTTGTTTTCAAACAGTATCCTGAAGACACAGTTTAAAGTTTGTTACCATCATCCTCATTAAGAATAAATTGTCTACTTGGGAGTACCCAGTATACCTGAGAGTTTTATTTGCTGGATAACATCATTGGATCAAGGCTTAAATTTTCTCCATCAATGGAGCTTGATGGATGACCAACAATGGAAATAAGAGATGACAAAATTGGAGGAGAAGAAGCAAGGTTGGTCTACTACTCATGAGAGAGTGACTCAAAAGGATCAAGAAACTCATTGGGTTAGTCTGTCAGGCCAGAAGATTATGTATTTGAGGCCTGAATTAAGCAAGAGGTTGAGAAGATATTAAGAAGATGTGCTTATAAACTATTTTTTTAAAAATCTTTTTTTACTTTTTACTTAAATTCACATTTTAGATATAATGTATCTTGTCAATAAGGTAGATTTGGGGCAATAGAATTAATTTGCAGATAAAAGAATTACGGTATATGTAGTATGAACATAATGGTGATTGGCTAGATAAATTATGATCTATAAGTATGATTACTTGTTAACCTGAGGAACTGGTTGGGACTAAATAAATATATATTAGTAAATCCAGCAAGGGAAAGATTAGTAATAAAAGGGAAATAGACAAAGAAGAGATGTGAACTGGTAAGTTAAAGTTCTTTTAGATTATAGAGTCTACCCTTGAAGAGAAAATATGTGAAATTTAAGGGAAAGAGTTTTTTTTTTTTTTTTGGTAGACCTTAATCAATGGAGAGAATTAGAAGATATTTGTGTGTTAGAATGAATTATGATTTTAGTAGTATATTATCCTAAAATAATTAAAGTTTTTTCAGGTAAAGATTTTTTGGTAAATGAAAAGGGTAAGAACACATATGAATTATGGTTGTAGTAGTAGATTATACTAAGAGAATTATTAAGTAAATAATAGCTGTTAGCAGTAGTCAAAATTTATAGAGATGGAAAGTAAAACTAATAAATTAGGATAATGCATAGATAAGATGGAGGTATCCATTAAATAGATTGGGGTAGAAGGGGATAGAATGATGAATATCAGTTAGGCCGGGCCTAATTTGAGTATGTAGAAGTTAAAATATCAAATAGCTTTGGCTCCTGAGCAAAATATGGGTATTAGAAATAAAGAAGAAAGACTGGGGGCTGTGGAAATCTGCTGGCTTGATGACAGTGGACGGTTCCTTCCCTCCTTGAGGGTTTGGGAAATAAACTATGATCAGAGCATTGAAACCCAGGTAGACTAAGTGGGAAGAAATATCTATGTTTGGATGGTGAGTTGGAGAAAACTGACTAATAGTTAAAGATGAAATTGGTAAAAGAGATAATTTGATGAAGGAGGAATTGGAAGTCTTTCAAGATTTTTATTAAGAATTATATACTGGAGGGAAGTTTTCTCCAGGTATAATTAGGGAATATATTGAGAAAAACTTGGGAAATAGACTTTGACACATTGGTAGAGACTTAAGGGAGCAAACAATCAGATAAAAAGAGAAGAAATTGAGAAAATGATCAATAAGTTAAAGTAGGAAAGATTTCAGGAATGGGTGGGCTGGGGTGGAGTAGTATAAAACTTTCAGAAAATGTTGGTACGTAAATTAAAACCTTTTAAATAAAATAACGGAATCAATTATGTTGGAAACATATGTTAATTATATTAATTCTACAATTGAATAAAGCTTATAGATCTATTTCCTTATAAAAAGGAAGAAGCTAAGATACCTACAGGAATGTTATCAAAGAGAATGAATAGATTTATTACTAACTATATTAAAGAAGATCAAAGCAGTTTTATAATAGAAAGACAAATGGCAAATTTGAGTGTTAAAAACGAAAGGTGAAAACAGGAATAATTTCATTAGATATTTTCAGGGCATTAGATTGTGTAGAATGGACACCACAACAGCATTTGTAAATAACAGTGTAACAGAACAAATTTCCCTAGGCCATAAAGGATGTCCCTTTTCCCTGATACTGTACAATCTAGTATAATCTTAGAACTGCAGAGCTGGAAGTGACACTATGGATAATAAAGTCCAACCATTGTCAAAGACACACAGTACTTTATTAACAATAGAAAATCATTAATGTTTACGGACAGGTTAACCTGAACAAATTTGGAGAGATAACAGACTTGCAGATAAATTGGAATAAATCAGAGACAATGTTTAATTATAATAAGGATAATTAGAAGAAATTGATGTTAATATTCAAATGTCTATTACAAGTGAGTAGGAATTAAAGAACCTCTTAATGAGGGTGAAAGAGGAGAGCGCAAAAAATGGTCTGAAGCTCAACATCAAAAAAACTAAGACCATGGCCACTGGTCCCATCACCTCCTGGCAAATAGAAGGGGAAGATATGGAGGCAGTGACAGATTTTACTTTCTTGGGCTCCATGATTACTGCAGATGGTGACAGCAGCCACGAAATTAAAAGACGCCTGCTTCTTGGGAGGAAAGCGATGACAAACCTCGACAGCATGTTAAAAAGCAGAGACATCACCTTGCCGACAAAAGTCCGCATAGTCAAAGCTATGGTTTTTCCTGTAGTGATGTATGGAAGCGAGAGCTGGACCATAAAGAAAGGTGACCGCCGAAGAATTGATGCTTTTGAATTGTGGTGCTGGAGGAGGCTCTTGAGAGTCCCCTGGACTGCAAGGAGAACAAACCTATCCATTCTAAAGGAAATCAACCCTGAGTGCTCACTGGAAGGACAGATCCTGAAGCTGAGGCTCCAATACTTTGGCCATCTCATGAGAAGAGAAGACTCCCTGGAAAAGACCCTGATGTTGGGAAAGTGTGAGGGCAAGAGGAGAAGGGGACGACAGAGTATGAGATGGTTGGACAGTGTCATCGAAGCTACCATCATGAATTTGACCCAACTCCGGGAGGCAGTGGAAGACAGGAGGGCCTTGCGTGCTCTGGTCCATGGGGTCACAAAGAGTCGGACACGACTAAATGACTAAACAACAACAAATTCCAATGAATTTATAAAAACTAAAGGAGGAAAACTTTTAAAAATTGAAGCTAGAAATTAAAAAGAGGTTATATGATTTTAGGCAAATTGGACTTTCATGGTTTGGCAGAATAGCAGTATGTAAAATGAAGATTCTATCTAAATTTTTTATTTATTTATTTTTGATGTTACTAATAAAGACAACTGAAGAAGAGTAAAGAGCAAAATATAATTTTAAAAATTTGTAATGGAGGTAAAAATGCAAAGATTAATAAGAAGAGATGGTACAAAGTTCAAAAAGTAGGAGAGTTAGGACTTCCTAATTAAAGGTTACACTATATATAGCCAATAAATGATGACATATACTTGATATCATATCTCAATCCAGTTAAGTAATATGGTTGAATATTGAATCACAAGAATTGCATTGAAACCCCAAAATATTATTTTTATACAGCATAATAATACAACAAAAATACCAAAAATCTCTTGCTTAAAAACATGCTGTTAATTTGGAGTAATTATAGAAAAATATTTATCCCATCAATTTCTATGTTACATACAAAGGTAGAGTTGGAGAAATGCCCAGGAAATTCGAAAGGAAATATGGAGAATCTATTAAGAAATAAACAAGTTAGTAGGAGAAAGGTTTGGTTAGAACAAGTGGGGAATAAGGTGCAAATAAAAGAAGTATTAGGAATGAAGAGAATAGCTTGATTTGATCTTATCCATTTGGAGCAGTGGATGAAAGATGGGGTAGAAAGAAGTGATAAATGTAGAAATGTTAGCAATGACTCTGCTCTAAATAAAACTGCCTCGTATTCGTCCCTACAGATGGTATGCCATTGTTGGCAAATTTTTTCCAACAATGCTGGGGATATGGGTACCCTTGTAGCCTTGACCCATCCCCGTTCTTTACTCCAGCCTTCAATCATCTTCCAAATGCAGAAGTCAAAGATATGATCCTGATACCCTTGAATCCTAGCATCAAAGGCTAACACTGACATCCTGCCTGTATGGATCACGGTGACAGCCCTTTCCTATGTAAATAAACTATAAACTGTTGTAGGTGTTCAACCGGAGCAGGCCATATCGGCTCCAAACCGACTAGGTTTCTGAACTCCTGGAATTCTGTACTCACTGTCGAGAACCCTTTCCACATCCTTGGGGCCAAGGCCAAACCTATCACTCTTTCTGCGTCATCCCGCCAATTTGCCAGACCTCTGGGGGGAGAGTCTCTGGGTATTCATTGGCTCCTGGATCTAACTCCCTGAACCTAGTGATCTGCTGGCGTGATAGGGCATCAGCTAAACTGTTGTCAAGGCCAGGGATGTGCTTTGCTTGAACCAGAATGTTGAACCTTAAGGCGCGCAATGTAAATGCATGCACTAATACCATAACTCGTTCAGAGTGCGATGAGAGGTTGTTTATTATGTAAACCGCTGCCTGATTGTCGCACCACAAACACACTACTGAGTTGGCCCATTCATGCACCCACAACCAACTACTATCGCGAAAAATTCCAGGAATGTAAGGTCCCTGGTGATCCCCAGCTGGTGCCATTCTTCTGGCCACCTCTTTGCGCACCATCTGCCTTTAAAATAGATCCCGAAGCCAAGTGAGCCTGCCGCATCTGTCTGAACCTGGAAATCGGCCCTGAGGTTCATCTCGGATCTCCAAAAGGAGACTGTTAAATCCATCCAAAAACTGGCTCCAAACTAGTAAATCCTATTTCATGCCCATTGTCACTCTAGTCATATGGAAAGGACGATGGAGCCCTTTCATGGCATCACATAATCTTCTCAGGAAAGCGCAACCAGGCGCCACTACCCTGCATGCAAATTTTAGGTGACCTACAATCTCCTGCAGCTCCCTTAATGACACTTTTCTCTTCGTTAACATCGAACTGATCTGAACCTTGAGTTTGTTCAGTTTCTTGTCTGGCAATCTGGAAGCCTGCATCTTTATGTCCAATTCTATTCTCAAAAACGTGAGGGAAGTAGATGGTCCCTCAGTCCCCCCCCCCCCACTAAAGGTAGGCCCAGCTCGTACACCATTGATTGAAATGCTTCTAATATGAATTTACATCTCCCATTGTTGCTCTCACCACAAAAAAGATAATCATCCAAATAATGGGCCATGTTCTTGAGTCCCACCCTACACCTGAGCTTCCATTCCAAAAACAAACTGAAACGCTCAAATGAAGCGCATGAGATCAAACAGCCTATAGGCAAGGCCCGATCAATGCAATAAAATCCTTGAAAATAAAAACCCAATAAATCAAAATCCTGTGGATGAACCGGGAGAATACAAAATGCCGATTTAATGTCACATTTTGCAAGCTCCACCCCTACGCCACACTTATGAACCATAAGCACGACCTCATCAAATGAGGTGTAGCGCACCGTGCATAATTCTTGAGGAATAGCGTCATTCACTGACTCTTCCTCCGGATATGATAGGTGGTGTATGAGCCTAAACTCACCTTGGTTCTTTTTGGGCACCACGCCCAATGGTGAGACCCACAGGTTATCCAATGGGGTGTGTGGGAAAGGACCCAACACCCAACCTTCCTTCACTTCCTTCTCAATTTTATCCTTGATTATACCTTCCATCCCCTTTACAAACTTCAGGTTTTGGGCAAAAAACGACTTGCTCTCCCCCACAGCCGGGATCTTAAAGCCATTTTTGAAATCTTCTAAAAGGTAAACCGCATCAGCCCACCTTAGATAGTCCTGCAACCATACCTCCAGCACCACATTCTTAATTGGTCTAGGACCCTTTAGTAGGTTGCCCCCCCACCGTTTGCCTTCTTGTTACCTCTGGAATCTTTGTTATTGCTTCTCTGTGTCCTGGCTCTAAAACACAATGAGCTAGGGTGCTGACCACCTCACACCGAGCACTCATGCCTATACCGGCATGCTTTGCGTGAGCATGCGCCCTTAGCATTGTAGTCCCAGCAGAGCAGGCAGGGTTGAACTGCCTGCCCCGTGCCTACAGGGGGATTTAGATTCTGTCCAGCTTTGCGAATAAGATGCCCACTGTCGAACCTGTCACCCGAATTCGGCCTGGCTGGTGTCATAAACTGCAGCCAGGGGCCCAGCTGAGGCTCGTCCCAGTGTAAATTCGTGTGAATAGCACTTCTCATACAGAACGATTCATCGTAAAGCAACCAAGTGTGCCCTGAGAAGTCTATATAAGCCCTATAGATCAAATCGAGATATTGGAACATTGACTGAGCCCTCCAGGGCTGTGCCTTCACCACCACCCCGGCATAAATTAGGAAGCCGGGGAGCCAGTTTGCCCAGGTCCTTTCTGGCCGACGCCTCCTACACCTCTCTTTCTCTCTCTCATCCTCTTTTTCCAGCTCCTTATTGTTCACATCTCTATTGAGGAGCTCAAACAGGTCAACATAATTCCCTCCTCATATTTTTTCCTTAGTAGCTGGAGTGAGGTGATCCCCTAAAGGCATGGTATGATCTCCAAAAGGCAAGGTCTTTAAAGGGACAGAGTTATATCTCGTGTCTGGCACAGATGGGTAAGGCCAAACCCCAAACTCCGATGTTGAACCCATTGGTGCTGGAAAAGTAATTTGTGGGTAAGTAGCCATCCAGCTTCCTGCTGGTGTGCTTATATCAGGCCATGGATTGGTCAGGGCCCTAAATCCTTGTAAATTGTGTGCTGTGTTGAATGGTGTACTACCCTGACCACTGCCCAGCCAAGGCCAAGCAGCCAAGGTCAGGAGGGTGCCCGGTGCAACCGCCAGCTCACCTGCTGTAAGAAGCAATGCTGAATCCTGCTCGGCCCTGCCCGGCTGAGGACCTGCTGCTATCTCTGCGGCTCCCTCCTGCCGACCTCTGGCCACTGCAGATGGCTCAGTAACCTCCAACCTCGGTGTCCCTTGTTCCTCCTCCTCGCTCTGGCGTTGAGGTGTTAGCATCGAGGCATCAGATTTGGGTCTGGATGGCCCCACAGCCTGCTGATTGGATTCTAAGGCAGCGAAATGAGACATTAGATTTTCCATCATAGCCTTAAGCTTAGTTCGTCTATGGCTCTTTGCCTCTCTAGCTGAGCGACGCGGTTGCATCTCGCTATGTTTTGCAACCCTTGCACCATTCTCTCGGCTTCTAAAACCAAAATCTTGTCCTGCAGCTGCTGCCAGATAGGCCAGGTTTCCTTGTCCGAGGATGACTGTGGAGGTGAAACCTGAGGAGCAGTGCGCTTCTTAGCCGGCTGCTTACCTTTCTTATTTCCTTGGCTCTTCCTAGGAGCCATTTTAGCCATGCAGCCTTACTCATATATATCTGTTTAGCCTCCCAAAATAATTTGTCCTCTACCACCTAAGCTCTTTTAAAACTTAATACTATCAATTAGATAAATGAGACAACTATCCAAGATTATCGTTACCTATTAATCAACTTAACTAATGCTATGAGATGAAATAATAAGGGAAAGAGGCTTACTAAAGCCCCGCTACCGGATCTTGCCCAGTTGCCACTTAACCTAGCTAAACTCTTTCGTTTTCTCTTCCCCTTAATATCCTATCCTTTCACGCCCCTCTGTTTATATATATATATATATATATATATATATATATATATATATATATATATATCTTCTTCAACCCCCTTCTCCGCTTTTTTGTTTTTCTACTCTTTTTTAAAGTTTTATTATTAATTAATGTAATCCGTCTTATGGTTTTCCTTAATGATCTGTAAAGGACTCACTGGATCAAAGAGTCCCACATGCTAATGGGTGGAATCAAACTCCCAAAATCAGCCCCCCAACAGACATTGGGGCTACTGAATTATTTATTGAATCAAAGGTATACCTAGCTGCCAATGTATTATTTTATTTTATGTTATTTTGTATTAATAATCTATACAATAGTGCCAAATTTTGCGTCTGATCCTGCTGGCCGGGTGGGCTGCATGCCTGATCACAGAGCAGTATCACCTGCTCCACCCAGTAGCCTCCCTATTTCTAAAAATACTATAAATTTTATCTTTTAAGATTATTGGAATTGAAAATATTTTTAAATTTAATTATATATTTATTTAATTAATTATCTAAATTGATTATTGTAAATTAATACAGTTATTCCTTATGACTCTCAATAAACTTATGAAGCGGCCAGGCCCAGCCCGGCTAGGCCCTAGTGGCCGCGCCTCACACACTTGCCGCTTTGGGTTGTTGTTGTTTTTTTTAAAAAAAATCTATAACATATATATACTGAAAATAAAAGAAAACCCCTTCTACTGGTATTGCTGCTAAATTCAGGAGCTGAGGATAGCCGAAAGTCAAACCGCGGGGGGGTGCTGATGCAACCCCCTCTCCCAAGTGTAATGATCGGAGCTACGCAGGTCAAATTTGCAATGAGCAGCGAAGCTCCGTCCTCCATCTGTTGTCAGCAAGGAAGAGGCTGAAGGGAGGGGGGAATGCCCCTTAAATAACATGCTCCTTCCCCCCTTCCCTCCCGGGTCACTCTCGCAAGACTTCGCATGTCTCATGATATCCCGGGAGGGCAGCAGTGGCACTCCGCACTGACGAAGCATTCTCATCAGCGGAGCAGGCATTATGTTGGCTAATTCAGGATGGTAATTGATCCAGCTAATTAAAATCTTATTTTTGTATTTTCATACAAGGCAAACCTTTTACTTTGCACTGAAACAGCAGAGATTTTCTGGAAATCTAAATGTTTCCAAGATGTGACTTCATGATGTCCAGGAAATATTTGGAATGACATTTTTTAGATGCTAAACCCATAGCTTGGCCTTAGTGTATTTCACTGCTTATTATTAAATGTTATAGATCAAATTTATAGTACCTTACACTGACACCAAATACCCTTGGCATTCGGTTGGTTTTTTATGGACTTCTTCCTGAAATCATATTGTAGTTCATCTTTGTTAAGAGATTATAGAGAGAAACAATGCAGTCAGAGTTGTAAGTCTACTGGTTGAAAGGGTGTGCAACAATCCTCTCTCCCACTGAAATCATGGCTAGGCCGAGTTATTCCTTATATTTTCATTTTGTAAGCAATTCAAAAAGCAGAATTATCTTATTGGAAATGGTGCCATGGATGGGGCCGTGTGGAGAATCTCTGGCAGAAGAACTGCCAGGCTTGTACTAGACAGTGTAGAAGTGCAGTAGTGGCTTTAAAAAAACCAAACCAAACAAAAAACCAAATCAACTTTTCTTGACATTTCATTTAATTTATTTCCTTTAATATTCCAAGGAAAAGAAAAATAATTATATCAGCTCCAGGGCCTTATCTTAGGGGGTGAGAGGACCATGAGGGAGATAAGAAGAGTTTGAATTTACCTGAATTCCCTGCTTTTTCACCCCCTTTCAATTCTGACAGTGAAAAAACCATGGCAAAACTTCCAGAAAGACAAACAAATGAGTCCTAGATCAAGTCAGGCCTGAACTATCTCTGGAGGCAAAAATGTTGAAACTGAGGCTGTCCTACTATGGGCACATCATGAGATGACAGGATTCTCTGGAAAAGACATAATGCAGGGAAAGGTGGAAGGTAGCAGGAAAAGAGGAAGACCAAATATGAAATGGATTGACTCCCTAAAGGAAGCCTCAAGCTAGAGTTTACAAGAGCTGAGGATGGCAGTTGGGGACAGGGAATTCTGGAGATTGCTCATTCATATGGTTTTCATACGTTGGAGGTGTCATGATGATAGGATATGTAGTCAGAGAAATGTAAGATGGAGTCAGACAGGTTCTGTGTGAAGATGATTTGAGAGACATTGGAATGTGTTTTTCTAAGTGCTATGAGAGTGTAAGACCCTTACAGCATGGTTTGAGATAGAGCTAAAGGTCGAATCAAGGGGCCCGTGGAAGACTCAACATTCCAAGCTAATTGGAGAAGAGATAAAACACCTGGACTTTCATGGGAATTAAGGGAGGAGGAAGGTGTTACAGCCCCTTGAGGCTAATTGGTTAACAGCCAGAATTGTCAAGAAGAAGGGAGGGGTTAGAGAATGTAGAAAATGGACGATGGGTTGTGTGAAAAGAGTTCAGTTCTGTTCTGTTCTGGAATTCGATTCCATGATGATGGGAGAGAGAAAGAGCTTGATGGTTTGAGTATGTGACTTGAAGGAGAGAGAATGTAAGTGAAGAGAAAGAAGGAGGTGGGGCTAGCCCACCTTAGCCCAGCTTAGTAGTTTTTATTATTTTAATGGGAAATAGTTATTTTATTTAACTGTAATAATCTTTGAATACGTTCTTTATGCTAAAGTTTGTGCAATATAAACTGATTCTATGAAACTCTATTTTTCTAATAAAAATTAATTACAAAAATTCTTACAAAAGGACTGGTCTCTTGAACAGCAGGGTCTGGCTAAATCCAGGGAGTGGAGAGGGCCACAAACTAGCTATCTTTAAGAGTCCTACCTAACTGAGCTGTTGTGAGTTCTAAGGAATCACAAAGCCCATGTGTCAGTATTTGCAAAGTACTGGGTAAACGTAAAGTGTTGTTTTTAGGTCAGACTTGTTCAAAGGGCTTACGCTACGCACTGCTGAGGTCTTGGGACTTGCCCCAGAGCAAAGGTGGTAGGTAAGTGGCCTGTCAAACTCTCTGACTGAATGCTAGGCGCTCCTTAGGGGGCCCAGGGCATTACAGGAGGCAACTTGACAGCTCATAACAACAACATCAATAGGGAAGAATTGGTCAATCTAGTTTTTCAATCAAGAAAATGCAATTGCCATTTTAGAAAGTATTTTAACTCAGGTTTTAATAGGGAGATAGGTGTATAGTTTACACACAGTGTGATCTTCATCTGGTTCACAAACAATAGAAATGAATACTCCATTCCTCACAGTTTCAATAGTTTCTTTGATGTCTTCCAAGCCTTTGGAAGCAGCCAAAAGTTCCTTATGTTGTACATTCAGTTTTGGAAAGTTCTTTAAACTGCATCTTTTATCTAATGTTCATATAATGCTGAGTAAAATATTTGAAATTCCAGTAATTTCCCTTTTTGTAATACAGGGATTATTCAGTGTGCTGTTAACCAATTGAATCTAATTATATATTTTAAACTGCTAACAACTGACCAGATATCTTGCTATTTTCCTAGTATCTGTGTTGCAAACATGCTAACATGAATTCAATTCTTCAAAACCCCTTCAGTTTATGAATGTGGGATATTGTGCATCTGTACTCATGATTGAAAAAGCCAGGAAATGGCCTAATAATGCTTCACAGAAACTTCCCTCATGTAGAATTATCCAGCGTTAGAGTATTTCAGAAGATGAGTACATGATCTACACTATGGTTGCTGGGAGAGGAGAGAAGCAAGAGCAACTGAAATGTGGCTGCAGTCCCTCTGTGCCACAATATTTTGAATGACTGTTTTTGGACTTATTGAAATGGTGAAGCAAAGGTTTGAGTGAGTGCAACACATACAATGGAAAAACATGCACCCTTTAACCTCTCAGGTAAACTAATGTTGCCATACCTGCTCTGCAGAATGCAGGCTAGGAAGCTATGTTCCAATCTCCAAGCTACATAGTACCAAAAGCTCCATGAACATGTTGTGTGCATGTTTTCCAAAAGATGTCCCCTCACCTTCTGAAACTAAAAAACAGGAGAGATCTGGAAGTTAGCAAAGATTGCCACTGGAAACCAAGGTCAAAAATAATCCATACTATGTAAAAGAAGGATAGTGAAGAAAGACAGGGACAAAAATCAACTGTGGTGAAATGTGGCATTGTACATAAGCAGCCAACCAGAGAGGCAAAAAAGTGAGTGGTCAATCAAGTCAAGCCTAAACTATCACTAGTGCAAAAATGTATATCCTACCATATGCATATAATGGAAATACAGAACTGATCAGAAAAGACAATATTGCTCTGAAAAGCAGGGGGGGGCAAGTAGGAAGAGGGGAAGACCTACTATGAGGTAGATTATCTTGATAAAGGAAGCCATGGCTGTTAGTTTGCAAGATCTGAGCAGAACTTCCTAGAAAATTTTTTTGGTGGGAGGTTGGCAGTAGGAAGAGGAAACAACCTAATATGATACGTTGTTGGTTTGCAAGACCTGAGGAGACCTGTTAATGATAGGATATTTTGAAGGTTATTAACTCATATAGTCACCACACATAAGTTTTTTTTTCTTATTTACAGTACAGTACAGTTTTATAGTGACAAGACAGGTGGAATGATTGAAACTATGAAAAAATATAGGCACCAAAATTCTGCTAGCAAAGGCACAAACCAAAAACCAATAATTTCACATCTTAAATGAGTGAGCTTCTGAATATTTCTTCTCTTTTCTTTTTAAAAATATCTTATTAAATATTTTTACAACCAGGCACACTGTTTGACCAGGAAAGAATTAAAAAGTTCTCCACCTGAGAGCCAGTTAATTGTGTCCTGACTGACAGGATCAAAAGTTCAGATTGCCTCACACTCAGAGCTGATTTCCCCTTTGAAGACTTGTCAGGAGCCTGTTTTTAGAAATCCTGAGAAAATTTTGAAAGCACTCAGGACTTGGACAAGCCTAACTGCTCTGTGCCTCCATAATGCAGAATACTTTATACCTTATAAAATTGCATGGTGATTCCCTGGAGACACATGGGAAAATGTCCCTTTCTGAAAAACGGTCACTCCTTTACTTTATTTAAAGCAAGCCTGGGTGTTTTGGTGTTTTTTTTACTTTTCAAAGAAAACTTGTCTTTTTACTGTTTCTGAGAACTTTCATTTCCCTCCAAACATCGCCCTTCTGGGCCCATGAAGTTGCAACAATGAATCTGCTTTAGAATACTTTTGCTGGTAAGCCTGTTCCACACATGCTCAGCCTTACAACAAAGTGGTTGCTTTTTCCCTTTTGAAATACATATTTTTTAGGATCAATATTTTATCCCCTGCAGCCTGGATACTTTCAAATTTTAAAAAGTGGGTGGGGCCAACCATTCTCCTTCAAAATAAGCAAAATTAGGCTTTTCAATTTGTATGAGCTATTTTGAATCTGGGAATGTTTTGGGTGTCTTGTTTCTAAATGGGGTGTTAAAACAATTTTAAAAAATCAGGACTTGAAACTTCCCAAATTTGATACAGAACAAGAACAGTTTGTCTGCTATATTTGTGCCAAATTTGGTGCTGATCTGAAGACCAGTTTCAAAGTTACATTTTTTTTGTTTGGGCTGCTCCTATTTTTAGAATTCCCTTGTAGAATATTGATTTGCTCTGCTGCAGAATAACATAACACTGCTCTAGATAACAAAAAAAATAATGTTCAGATCATAGTTAACATGTTTGTGACAGGGCTTGGAGAGAGATGAGCTGCAAACTGATTCACTAAATTTTTAAGTCTATTTTCCAAATCTGCATGTTAAGCTTCTTCTTATAAATAATATATGCTAAAGTCTTCCCTTTCATATAAGTGTTACATACATCCCATTTGTAGCACATGAGATAATAAAATGTTCATTGGTTATGTAATGGTCCTGGAATTCAGAAGCCATTTGCACTTTTAATTTGTTACCAATTAGAAAGGAAATATACGGATGCCACATACCAAAAGTCTTTGGAAGATCAAGAAAACAAATGTCATAGATAGAAGAGGCATGATCTGAGACACAGATGTTGACATTAAAGAATATTGACACAAATTGTTTGGGGGAAAGTTGGAAGTGCAACTGAGAAGAATTTTTGTATGTAAGTGAATAATTTCTCTTTGTGGGTTGGAGTATCCACCAAGCATTTGCAAGTCTCAAATCAGATATACAACCTTAATTGTAGTAGAACAGACTAAGGAGTTTAATTTACAAAGAAAGATATTCTTCTTTATAATTAATTGAGAAAGTCCCCCCCCCCCCATTATTTTATGGTCAAATGTAGTAGTAGCCTGTTGACAGTGTTGAGACAGTCCAGGTTTGGGACTATATATTCATCAAAGCAATTGTGATGTTTGGGATTTGAACAAGTAGAATACGAAAGTGGCCATTTATGTCTATAGTGGTTTGCAGCACTGAAATGAGGATATTCTTGTGAATAAGAATAGCAACCCCTTTTGATTTCTTGGGGCCAGGACTTGCATAGACTTTCCTGATTCAATCTTTATACAATATTTTCTCTATCAGACACAAAAAATGGCTTACGTGTAAAAAGGCAGTATAAATTTTTGATTTCTTTCACTTGGTCAGGATTTTTAATAATCCACATTATGAAGTTTATGGACATATTAGATTATAGAAGGTGGGGGGGAACCACCATAGGAAGTGCATGGAAAGGGAAAAAAGCTGAAAGACAAGTACAGCCCACCTATATATATACATTACCGATGAGGTTATATATATATTTCTCCCTTTCCCTGCACTTCCTATATATATATATACACATATATATACATACACACACACACACACACACACACACATATATAAATGAACGATGATTTTTCTTTTTGGAAGCTTTATTATAATCTATAAAACATAAGCAATTTTCTTCTGAAATTATTTAATATGCTCCAGTAGCCAATACACATTTGTAATATGATCTCTGGTGTTAACTATTGCATTGATTAAACTGTTAGTGTTACCCCTAGTTAACATTAATCTCTAGCTTTAACACAGTGTTAACCTGGCATAAGTGTTAATCTCTAGTATCTGAATTGTTAATAGTAGACAAGAAACAAATGTAAACAGTTATAGAAATAAGATTAGAATTCTGAACACTTTTTTGTGACTTGCATACATATTATCCACCAGGATTCGGTTAACTATCTTACCAAATGAAAAAAAAATGCATATATGATCTACACAGAAAAATCATAGAATGGCAGATGCTCTATTTATTTATTATATTTATTTATTATATTTTTAGCCCGCCCATCTAGTCATATAGACTACTCTGGGTGGGTAACAACATAACATATACAAAATTACAATTTAAAATGACAGTATGCTACTTAAAAAAAAAAAGAAAACACAATGATCCAAGATGGAAAGAACACAAGAAACCAAAATTCAAACAGTGGATGGAGGGAAGGCTTGCTTAAACAACCAGGTTTTCAATTGGCATTTGAAGATGCCCAGGGACGGGGCCATGCGAATCTCAGGAGGGAGATTGTTCCAGAGACGAGGAGCCACTGCCGAGAAGGCCTGGTTTCTTGTTTTTTCCTTCCGGGCCTCCCTCAGCGTTAGGCTCCTCAGTCTCACCTCCTGGCTAGATCGGGTGATACGGATAGATCTAGGTGGGAGAAGGCGTTCCGTCAGGTAACGAGGCCCTAAACCGTTTAGGGCTTTATATGTAAGCATTAAGACCTTGAAATCTACGTGGAACCGGACAGGCAGCCAATGTAAGGCGGCCAGAGTGGGAGTAATATGTTGATATTTCCTTACCCCAGTAAGAAGTCTGGCCGCCGCATTCTGCACCATCTGGAGTTTCCGCATAGATCTCAAAGGCAGCCCCATGTAGAGAGCATTGCAGTGGTCTAATCTCGAGATTACGAGCGCATGGACCAAAGTGGTGAGCGACCCAACATCTAGATAGGGGCGCAGCTGGGCTATCCGCCAAAGATGGAAATAGGCGGTGCGGACCACTGACGCTACCTGGGATTCCATGGCAAGCGCCTGGTCCAAATAGACCCCCAAGCTGCGCACCTCACTCTTCGCGGTGAGAGTCACCCCCCAAAAGAGAGGGAGTTTCCCAAACCGCTGATGGTAGGCCCCCCGACCCTCAGGACCTCCGTCTTGTCCGGGTTCAGCCTCAGCCCATTTTCCTGCATCCACTGCAATACAGACCCCAGGCAGCGCTGCAGGGACAGAACGGCATCCACTGTAGTTGGCAAAAAGGAGATGTAGAGCTGTGTGTCATCAGCATATTGATGGCACGATGCTCCACACCCCCTGATTACCTCACCCAGCGGCCTCATGTAGATGTTAAACAGCATTGGGGAGATGATCGAGCCCTGCGGAACCCCACAATTGAGGCTCCACGGGGCCGACTCATACTCCCCAAGCTGAACTCTCTGAGGACGGTCCCCGAGGAAGGACCGGAGCCAAGCCAACGCCTGACCACCAATTCCCAACTCGGAGACCCTCCTCAGGAGGATACCGTGGTTGACGGTATCGAAGGTGGCTGAGATGTCGAGGAGGACCAGCAGAGAAGTTTTTCCCCTGTCGGCCTGAGGAAAGCCCTAAAGTTTTAGAACATGAAATGATGCTGAACTCAAAGCAATAGGAACAGTTACATTCTAGGAATGGATGGGATACCAATAGCACTGTTTCAAGCTATACAGATCTTAACAATAATATGAGAACAAAGATAAAACAAAAGAACCAAAGGATATGTTAAAAATGCAGAACTATCAGACCATCACATTATCTCGCATGTAAGCAAGGAGATACTCAAAAATATAAAACAAAGACTTTTATCATATGTGGAGGAGGAAATTCCAAATGTTCAAAAGGAAGGGCACTAGAGAATATACATGTTTAGTGCATGAGAGAAATGCTATGGATTTAGTGTCTTTAGGTGGCAGTTGAGGCATTCCACTACAAGGGAAAACAGTCAGGGCTTTAAAATACTTATGCACACATGCACACGCACACATGCACACACGCACAATTCTGTAAACACACTATTCCAAGTGCTTTGTACCTTGAGAAGAAATTAAAATGGAAAATGAGAACCAAGGTATGCAGCCTGCAAACAAGGAAAAGCAGGGTTGTAGATGGATAACTGTGTTAATTTGTGCAAGCATTTTAGGTAAAAGCAAAATAAAAATAAAAAGTAAAAAAAGACAAAAATGTGGTGGCACCTTAAAGACTAAATTTTATATTTTTTAATATAATGTGGTGTGTTTATGTGTACACACATACATTTCAAAATCCCAGCTGTTTTCCCTTGTGGGACATGTTCTGACATTGTTTGAAATGTATGTGCACATTCACACACATACCACATTGGTATTCCCCCTCCTCCCAACAATTCACACATCAGGTAATAACAGAATAATTATTAACTTCCCTCACTTTCCTGGCTCTAGTTTTCTCATATAAAACTATAGAAGAATCACAGACATGGGGCCAGAGGAAGAAAGGAAAGAAGAAGGGACTAAGGCCTGGAATGCTACAACACTGTTTGCAATTTCAGTCATAATACAGGCTACACTGTAAAGTGTGTGCATGTTTGGCCTGGAATGAGGTGAAGAACCAGAGAGAGAGAGCACAAGGACACAAAGATGGAGACCAACAAGACCAAAGGAACTATGGGACTTTAGATTTCTGGCTATAAGCCCTGATTGTGAGAAATTCAACTCTTGAACTGTGAACTTTTTGAACTATGCTTTCAGTAAGTTGACAAAAACCATCTGCTGCTAATTGAGGGAGTAGAGCAAACTCAAGGATTAAGAAGACCCTGGTACAGGTATCCTCCTGAGCAAGCAGATTCCACATCTGTCCACTCGTAATGGAAGACCCACTAAGTATAGCTCAAAGCATTCCATACTTCACAATAGGTGATAGGGACCATATATCTAGGGAAAAACAAAGAAGCATCTAATGTGCATGCGCAGCTAGCAACCTGCCCAAAAAGAATATAAAAGGAGGAGTCCGGGCAGGCAGAATCTATTGATCTCAGAGTCTACTGAGATCAAAGGTTTTTGGAACCAACTACTTTCTTTGGAACTTAGACAATGCAAATAAAGAATTCTTCTCTCTTTGGTGAGTATGTATGAGGTGTGAATGTGTTAAATTAATTTTTTATTTAGAATGTTACCAATACAGTTAACAGAAGATGATTTTAAATTTTGGCAAGGAATGATTAATAAATATTGTAATGAAGGGAAGAGAGCCAGAATAAATAAAAAGTATTGGTATAAAACAAACATGAAAGTATACATCTTATGGGGCTCTAAAATGCAAACTAGCTGCCACATCGTAGGAGTGGAAAAATTGGCAGGAGTGGGTCCATGCAGAATTGAGGGCGGGGGCAGAATGTATTGGCTTTGGATCCCGTGGAGATCCAGTATCACGTGGAGGTTACTGTCCTTCTTTGGCACAATAAAATTGGGAGAGAGAAAAATTGCTGTGCTTGCAACACTATGAGATCAGTTAGTTTAGCAACATCCCTCTCCAGGAAGGTGATTATTTCCTATCATAGCATAGAGGAAGGGAAAGTAGCACAGAAGGGAAAGTAGTAGTATACTTTCATGTCAAGAGTTGGCTGCCCCACCAGCACTTCCAGAGGTTCACCATCAGACAAGACCTTTATCAGTCTGAGGTACTTCCATCTGGCTTGGCCACAGTAGGTTGTGCATTTATGAAGATGGTAACTGTTTATCACCTACTTAGACAGTAGGTGAGCTGGGTTTGGGACATTTTATGTGGTGAGGTATTTTTTTCTAGACTGACCTTTGCTCTGCCTGACCACATGGTCTGAGGGGGCGGGGGTTTAGCTTTAAATGAGGGGAGCAGGAGCCCTAAGCCCTCTTCCTGAAGAGGAAGCTGAGACAGTAGGTGAGCTGGGTTTGGGACATTTTATGTGGTGAGGTATTTTTTTTCTAGGCTGACCTTTGCTCTGCCTGACCACATGGTCTGAGGGGGCGGGGGGTTAGCTTTAAATGAGGGTGAGCAGGAGCGTGCTCCTAACGGCGTGCAAAATTCTCTGATTCTATTTTTTACTCTGATCTGGTAAATAGCGAAACCAAATAGCATTGCATACACCTGGGGTGCAGGAAAGTTTTAGGGGTCAGATCATACTTCCGCACTATTAGGGAGCAGGCTGAGTAGGTGGGGCTTGTCAGTCTTGGAAGGCAGCCCATCTAGGAGAAGGAAAACTCCAATTTCAAACCTCCACTGCCTTGTGGCTATATCCGCTGATGGAAAAGGCTTCAGGAGTTAACCTCGAGGCAAAATCCGGAGCCGGAGTCCTGGAGGCAGTTTGTGTCGTTCTGGCAACTCCTGCGACGTCGCTGGAACCAGTTGTATTGGCTCTTGCCTTTCCATTGCACTATTTCAGCGATGTGGAGGGGGGGATTTGCTGCGTGGGTAACAGCCTATCCTCCATATTATTTTACCCAGGCTTTGTGCTGTGGAGAGGACACTCCAGCTTTGCATACAGCGTCGAAACAACATGGGAAGTAGCAGTTACTGGTTATAAGTCTTTGCTCGATTGGCGTAGAGCATGACGCCAGGGGCTACTTCCGACGGTGGGAGAGGTCATTGCACCTCACTAGGTAGCTACCGCCCTCCTTAAGCTGGGCAGCCCCCAGCCAGTAAGGTGCTACCTCACCACGGTCTGTTAACCTCACGGGGTATGTGGGGTTTAGGGTGAAAGCCGACAAGCAGATCGATAACCCTGCACCATGCAACAATCATAAGAAAACTTCTGCCCTAAAGCTGGGCACCTGGAATGTACGGACAATGACCCCTGGCTTTTCTGACTACGGCATTTCTGACGACCTGCAGGAAATAGACGATGTGCGCAAGACAGCTGTCATCGATATGGAACTGAGTAGACTGCAGATGGACATTGTTGCCCTGCAAGAGACAAGATTGCCAGACTCGGGATCTGTCAAAGAAAAAAACTTCTCATTCCTCTGGCAGGGAAAAACATTGAGTGAGACCAGGGAACATGGTGTTGGCTTTGCAGTCAGAAATACTCTGCTGAGATCCATTGTTCCACCTACTGTGGGGAGTGAAAGAATCCTGTCTCTGCAGCTCTACTCATCAGTGGGACCAGTCACCCTCATTAGTGCATGTGCACCAACACTGTCGTCCACAACAGAAGTCAAAGACAAATTCTACGACGATCTGGCAGCTACTATCAAAAAAGTCCCTGAGAGAGAGCCACTGTTCATTCTCGGAGACTTTAACGCTAGAGTTGGTGCTGAACACAATTCTTGGCCCACTTGTCTAGGCCGTTTTGGCATTGGGAAGATGAATGAAAATGGCCAACGCTTGCTGGAGTTTTGCTGTTATTATGGTCTCTGTGTCAGCAACACGTTCTTTAATACAAAGCTTCAACACAGAGTTTCCTGGAGACATCCAAGATCCAAGCATTGGCATCAGCTCGATTTGATCCTCACTAGACGTTCTAGCCTTCCTAGTATTACGATCACACGCAGTTACCAGAGTGCTGATTGCGATACTGATCACTCCCTGGTGTATAGTAGAGTAAAACTGCAAACAAAGAGATTATATCACATGAAAAAGGAAAGAAGACCACGTATTGACATCAGCAAGACTCGCGATCAAAGAAAAGTGGAGGAATTTGCCCAAGCGCTTGAGGAAACCCTTCCAGGCCCGGCTGATGCAAATGCACCTGAACGATGGGAACATTTCAAGAACACTGTTTATAACACCGCCTTGTCCACATTTGGCAAGAAAACCAAAAAGACGGCCGACAGGTTCGAAGCCCATTCGGAGGAGTTGATGCCAGCCATCGAGGATAAGAGGAGAGCTCTAGCAGCATACAAAGCCTGTCCTAGTGAGTACAACTTGCAGGCTCTTCGAGCTGCTCGTAGCCAAGTCCAACAGGCTGCCAGGAGATGTTCCAACGAGTATTGGCTTCAGCTCTGCTCTCAGATACAGATAGCAGCAGACACAGGTAACATCAAAGGACTGTATGACGGTATCAAGCAGGCTTTAGGTCCAATACAGAAGAAATCTGCTCCCTTGAAGTCTGCTACAGGCGTGATCATCCAGGACCGAGCACAGCAGATGGAACGTTGGGTGCAGCACTACTCTGAGCTATATTCCAGAGAGAATGTAGTAACCGAAGAGGCATTAAATAACATCGAGTGCCTGCCTGTCTTGGAAGAGCTGGACAGCGAACCAACTTTAGCAGAAATAAAAGCGGCCTTGGATTCCCTCGCCTCCGGCAAGGCACCTGGGAAGGATAACATCCCTGTTGAAGTGCTGAAGTGCTGTAAAGAGATCATCACCACTGAGCTGTATGAAATCTTCTGTCTTTGCTGGAGGGAAGGTGGAGTACCACAGGACATGAAGGATGCAAACATCATCACATTGTACAAGAACAAAGGCGACAGAGGCAACTGCAATAACTACCGTGGCATCTCTCTTCTCAGCATTGTAGGGAAGCTGCTTGCCCATGTTGTGCTGAAGAGGCTCCAGGTGCTTGCAGGCAGAGTCTGTCCAGAATCACAGTGAGGATTTCGAGCTAATAGATCCACCACTGACATGGTATTCTCCCTCCAACAGCTGCAGGAGAAATGTAGGGAACAACAACAGCCACTCTTTGTGGCCTTCATAGATCTCACAAAGGCCTTTGATTTGGTTAGCAGGGATGGCCTTTTTAAAATACTTCCCAAGACTGGATGTCCACCTCGACTCCTTAACATCATCAGGTCCTTTCATGAGGAAATGAAGGGCACTGTAGTTTTTGATGGCTCAACATCAGATCCCTTTGACATCCGAAGTGGAGTGAAACAGGGCTGTGTCCTCGCGCCAACCCTGTTTGGGATCTTTTTTGCTTTCATGCTGAAGCACGCCTTTGGAACTGCAGCAGAAGGTGTCTATCTCCAGACTAGATCCGATGGAAAGCTCTTTAATCTCTCTAGATTGAGAGCAAAGACCAAAGTCCAACTGAAATGCATGCAGGACTTCCTCTTCGCCGATGATGCAGCCATTGTTGCCCACTCTGCTGAAGACCTCCAACAACTCATGAATCGTTTTAGCAAGGCCTGCCAAGACTTTGGACTAACAATCAGCCTGAAGAAAACACAAGTCATGGGCCAGGGCGTGGACTCACCTCCCTCTATCACCATCTCCACGCAAGAATTGGAGGTTGTTCATGACTTTGTGTACCTTGGCTCAACGATCTCTGACACTCTCTCCCTAGATGTCGAGCTGGATAAACACATTGGCAAAGCAGCTACCATGTTCTCTAGACTCACAAAGAGAGTATGGCTTAATAAGAAGCTGACAGCATACACCAAGATCCAGGTCTATAGAGCCTGTGCCCTGAGCACACTCCTGTACTGCAGTGAGTCCTGGACCCTTTGTGCACGGCAGGAGAGGAAGCTGAACACGTTCCATATGCGCTGTCTTCGACGCATTTTTGGTATCACCTGGCAGGACAAAGTTCAAAATAGAGTAGTCCTAGAACGAGCTGGAATTTTTAGTATGTATACATTACTGAAACAGCAACGTCTACATTGGCTTGGGCATGTCGTGAGAATGGCTGATGGTCGGATTCCAAAAGATCTCCTGTATGGAGAATTAGTGGAGGGAAATCGCCCCAGAGGGAGACCACAGCTGCGATACAAGGACATCTGCAAGCGGGATCTGAAGGCCTTAGGAATGGACCTCAACAGATGCGAAACCTTGACATCTGAGCGCTCAGCCTGGAGGCAGGTGGTGCATCATGGCCTCTTCCAATTTGAAGAGACCCTTGTCCAGCAGGCCGAGGCGAAGAGGCAGTCCCGAAAGCAGCAAAATCAGGGAGCTGGACAGGGGACAGATTGTATTTGTCTTCAGTATGGAAGGGATTGTCACTCTCGAATTGGCCTTCTCAGCCACACTAGACGCTGTTCCAAGTCCTCCATACAGAGCACGTTACCATAGTCTCTCAAGACTGAAGGATGCCTAAACTAAAAAAAAAAGGAGGTATAGGCATACCAAATATAAAAAATTATTATTTGGCTAATCAGTTGAGGTTTATTGGGGAAATTATATATAACCCAGAAAGGTTAATTTGGTGGAAAATGGAATCATCAGAATTACAGGTAGATATTGAAAAATATCTATTTGGTATGATTAAGAAATATAAAATAAGTGAAATTAATAACCCGTTTTTAAAGAATATGTTAAACATTTGGTACAAGTATAGAAAGATTTTATGTCTGTTTAACTCTCCATTAGGATTAGTGACTGAAATAGAGAATTTTCCTGCCAATATGAAAGTTTATGCAGAATTATTTAAAGAAAAAAAGTGATTAGATTAAAAGACTGGTTGTATAAAAGGAGATTGAAAGATCAAATGAAACAAATCCTTCAAAATAAGAATATATCATGGCTGAATTATATGCAATTAGAAAGGTGGACTAATGAATGGGTAAAGAAATATAATAAAGGTAGAGAATATATGAAGTATGAACAATTTCTATTATCATATGAAGATATTCAGATGACTGGTTCAGTATAGGGTGCAGTGAGTAAAATTTATAGATTCCTGCTTGATTTAGAAGAAGAAGAGACTGAGAAAGAAGGATTGAAGTTAGTGTGGGAACAAGACTTAGGAAAAAGAATAAATGATGAAGAATGGAGGAAGATGTGGAAAAGGAGGGTTTTAAGATTTATGTCAGTGAGAATAAGAGATTTTTTTTTTCAAATTGGGCTTAAGATGGTATTTAACACCGACAAAATTGAATAAAATTAACGCTAGTTATCTGAATGTCTGTTGGAAATGTGAGAAGGAAATTGGTACATACTTTCATATGTGGCGGGAATGCGAAAAAGTACAAAGTTTCTGGAAACTAATCTTTAAAGAACTAAATGACATATGTGAAAAAGATATAGAATTTAATCCTGAGATAGCTCTGTTATCAATATTTGAGAATGTGGAATATGATAAGATAACTAAAGAATTGATTACCAATTTATTAACAGCAGCTAGATTAATAATAGCTAGGAATTGGAAATCAAAGTCTGAATTTCAAATGGAAGAATGGTATAATGAAATATGGAACATTGCTATAAATGATAAGTTAACTTGTAACTTAAAGGTTAAGAAAGGAGAGATGAAAAAGAATAATTTTTATGATATATGGGGCAAATTTTTGGAATGTGTGCTAGCAAGAGGAAAAGGGAAAGCTCCAAATCAAGAATCAATGCTGTTCTGGAGAAGAGGACAATAAAGGAAGAAGAAGAATAAAGATAGAGGAAGAAGAGGATTACTGCATGAGGTCCCGACTATGGTGGTGGGGAACACAGTCGATTTGTATTTTGGTTTATGTATTTTATGTTTATATTTATGTTGTAGTTAAAATAAAAAGAAAAAAAGAAACCCCTTTTATTAGAATTGTAATCAATAGGTAATAAAGTATATTCATTTTGCATTTATTAATATGTCTTGTGAGGTCCTTTGCTGATTATGTATATAGTATTGTTCTTCTTGGGATACAAAAGATCTAGTAGTCACCTTTTTGTGACAACACATCAAAATGCAGGAAAGGCAAAATGTTCTGATTCAGCTCTCCAATGTAGCCACACCCTTACAGTCTGAAAGGTGCCAGAGGGAAACAATAGATAAGGAAAAGGACATCAGAATGAATTAAATGGATGTGCATTCCATAAAGGTACACATTAGAGATGGGAACGAATCAAAAAATGAATCACAGTATTCATCGAAAATTGCTGATTCATCAAAAATTCATTGCTTTGTATTCATTCAATATGGAGAGCCCAACAAATACGAAGTGATGAAGTTTTACCTATTTTTGATTCATCTATCACTTTTGGGTCATCTACCAACTTTGCTGTCTGCAGTCTGCTCCAGAAGCCAATCAGAAGCTCTAGGCAACCAAGGGAGAGAACTAGAGACTCCAGGATTAGCAGGGCAGCCAGCCAAATGTACTGTGGAAAGGGCTGTGGGGGAGTTCCTTGTTCAAAGACTATTTAAAGCATTTTCCCTGCAGCCATTTTTCACTTCTGCTTTGAGTTCTGCTCTGGGTGGTTGAGCTGCTGCGCTGGCTATGGCAGCAAAGCATTTCTTAAACATTCACATTTCTTCCATTATTATTTGAAGTACTTTCTTCTGTTGAGTACATTTTAGTTCAGTAGAGGCTAGTTATTTTTTGAGGTTTAGGGTTAGGGTAGGGTAGGTGATCTGTGTCTGTGTGTGTATGCATGTTTTACCCTTTCTCCCCTTTAATTCCTGAGTGTTTGTGTGTGCAGGGAGCGGGGCTGCCTGGTTACTTGCTCGCTGGTGCCTGTATCTTCCAGCCAGTACTACTGTGTGCTCAAAGCACATATTCAATTTAAAACGCTTCGTTTATTTCTTCATTCTTTTCATTAGTGGGACACTGGGGAGGGCTTTTTTTTAAGTCAGGTGCATTTTAGTTGAAGAATTAGTTATTTTTTAAGGTGTGCATTCAGGTAGGAACTGGGTGTCTATTTAGTTATTTAGGAGTATTTAGTTTTCCTGCTCTTTATCCCCTGGTTCTTCTTTTTTTAAAAAAAAAATAGGATTTTTTAGAAAAACGTTCAATTCCTCCCCCACTATCCTGTTTCTTCTTTTAAAAATGTAATTTATTATTTTCCCCTCCTACATTGGCACACTCAATTTTTCCTTACCCTCCTCCTTTATTTGAAGTGTTGTTTAGGTGGCAGTAAGGTGCAAGAGTAGGTGGAAATGAAGGGCAGTGGGGTCTCTAAGGGTAAGAAGCCCCAGAGTAGACCAGCCACCACTGTTCCTCCACCTGTGGCCTTGCAGGTGGGTGTGGAAGCAGAGCCTCTTCCAGTGCCCGAAGTACTGCCACTCTTCTTCCTTGAGGAATCTGAGGAGTTAGTGGTGGATCCGGAAATCTCCCAGTCCTTTGAACCAGTAGTGGCACAGCAGGTTTCGCCAACACCAACACCCCTGTCCCCAGACATATTTCCTCCATCCTCCCAGGCCAGCACCACTGGCACATAGTTTTCCCAGGCCAGAAGCAGGCAGGGGCAGGTGGAAGGTCATCATAGTGCCAAACAGCGCAGAAGGTCCCTATGGGATCATTTCACCATGGTGAACGTCGTGCAATGCCTGCCTTGTGGTGATCCAGAGGGGGTCCAACCTGAGACATCTGTCCTCCACTGCCCTCTGCCAACATCTGCAGAGGCACCCCCTGAGGCTCCTGTCTGGGGAAGGCTGTTTTTTGCCATCTGGGGGGAAGGAAGAGAGCAGTGGGGAGAAGAAGAGAAGTGGGGAGCAGAAAGAGGCACCTCCTTCCAAAAGGACAGCCACTGAGGTTGCTGGGGCTGGGAGCATTAGGCAGGCCATGCTCCACAAAGTTGTGCCCCTTGGGTCTGCACTGACCTTCAGCAGGTGGTCTATGGGCACCGCACAGGGGGCAGTAACTTGTCTTGTGGCTGAGGCTATTATCCTACTGAGGTTTCCATTGTCAACTGTGGAAATCTAGGCCTTGCTTGCTTACTGCAATTTTTTTTTGCCCTGTGGTATGAACACACACATCCATAGAGAACCATCAGTTGTAGAGTCCTGCCCTCACACTATGACTCCATGCAGGACATGGTCTGTGAGCAGCTTTCACGGGCAGAAGGTGCACTTCACAGCATACCTGTGGAGTTGAGGTCACCACAGGTACTTCTCGCTCACAGCCCTCTGGTGGCAGCCGGAGTACCTGAGGAGTGGCAGGGCATCAGTGACAGAGTTGCAGGGGGAAGCCATTGTCCTGCCACTAGGCTACAGGTCCATTCTGCTGCAGGCAGGGCACACAAAGGCTCAGGTGATTGGGAGGAAAATTGTCGATGAGTTCCTGGCTGCACTGTAGCAGTGGACACGGGAAGGTGAGGATATCTGTGGCCACATGGTCATGGATACTGGGTGCAGCATGTTGGCAGCACTGAATGCGGCAGACATCAAGGGCATCATATGCATGGCACACAAATTACACCTTGTTGTGAGTAATGCCATTGGCCTGGGCAGCCATGTCAAGCTGGAGTGGGACACAGGCACCCGGGAGATGCAGGCACTCCTAGAGCAATGCTGCCAACTGGTGGGCCACTTCTCACACAGCCTGAAAGCTGCCTGCCAGTTGTGTGAGGGGCAGGAGACACATATTCTCCTGACAGACCTGCCAGCTAGGTGGAACTCCACTTACACCATCATGTCCCACCTGGTTGAGCAGAAGACGGTTTTGGAGGACATCATATCGTCCATTCCCATTCTGCCTGGGGAAAGAGAGGTGGGTATCAATGCCATGGATTGGCTGTTCCTCTCCTAGATGGTGGAAGTGCTCAAGCCCTTTCAAGAGACCACTGATATCCTGTGTGGTCACACAGCCAGCCTGGGGCAAATCATTCCCCTGATTCACACCCTCAACTAGAGTCCGCTCTGGCCCAGGGATCCTCCCTCCTTCCACAGACCAGGGCCTTGGTGCAGAGTTTGCTGGCAGGCATGCGGAAGTGACTCCATCCTGTCTGCAGGGACAGAGTTTACTACATGGCCTGCTTGTATGATCTTCAGATCAAGGGCAGCTTGGCAGTACACACTGCAGAGCTCAAGGAGTGGAGAACGGAGCTCTCCACTTAAGTCTGCAGGGCACTGGGAACACAACGTGTTCTTGGGTGCCAGGGATGTGAGGGCATGAGTCAGATGAGGGGGAAGGTGGTTCACAGGAGTCACAGGCAGACATTTCTTCTGGTGAGTGCCCCAGCCCCCATTACTGGTGGTGAGCTGGGTCGTTGCCACAGAGGAGAGACAGGTGGCAGAGGAGGACCCAGCAAAATCCATGGTGCAGGAGTACCTGGTAGTCTGCCCACTCCTACCGATCAGATCCCCTCCATTTCTGGACCTGGAAAATGGTGATATGGCCAGAGCTGTCCACTGTAGCTATGGATTACTTTCCATTACTCCCACCAGTGTACAGAGTCTTCTCCCATCTCCGAGACATGCTTCGACCCCGCTGGTCCCATTTGGATCCTGTAACTGTGGAGTGGCTGTCATTCATCAAGGTGAACATTCCCTTGTTGGGCCTCACTGAACCCACCAAGGTAGGGATTCCATGACAATCTCTCTGCCAACACACCACCTCCCTGCCTGCCTGCCTGCTTGCTGCCTGAGCCACCCAGATCTACTATCCCACTTCTCTGCCTGCTGCCACCTAAGCCACCCAGGTCCACCACACCACCTCTGCCTGCTGCCGCCTGAGCCACCCAGGTCTACCACACCTCCTCTCTGCCTCTTTCTGTCCCAATCAGGGCACAAACTGAACTCTCTGCCAGCACTATGGCCCATCCAGGGCACTTACAAACTATCTCAATGCCAGCTGCCTCTGAACATTGGGGAAAGCCAAACTACCTCAATGCCAGTTGCCTCAGTGCCTGGAGGCAAACTCTACCTCAATGCTGAACACCTCAGTGCCTAGATGCAAACCAAATGCCAAATGCTTCTGAGCCTGGAGGCAAACCAAACTACCTCAATGTTTCCAGTTATCGTGAGGTGCTAGTTCCCCTCTATTCAGCACTGGTTAGGCCTCACCTTGAGTATTGTGTCCAGTTCTGGACACCACGCTTCAAGAAGGATGCTGACAAATAGCAACAAGTTCAGAGGAGGGCAACAAGAATGATCAGGGGGCTGGAAACCAAGCCCTGTGAGGAAAGACTGAAAGAACTGGGCATGTTTAGCCTGGAGAAAAGAAGACAGAGATATAACACTTTTCAAATACTTGAAAGGCTGTCATTCAGAGGAGGGGCAGGATCTGTCCTTGATCATCCCAGAGTGCAGGACACACAACAATGGGATCAAGTTAAAGGAAGCCACATTTTGATTGAGTATCAGGAAAAACATTCTAACTGTTAGAGCAGTATGACAGTGGAACCAGTTACGTCGAGAGGTGGTAAGTGCACCAGCACTGGAGGCTTTCAAGAAAAACGATACCTGTCAGATATCCTTTGATCTGTAATCCTGCATTGAGCAGCGGCTAGACGTGATGGCCTTGTAGGCCCCTTCCAAGTTCACTATTCTATGAATCTTTTTTTTAAAAAATGTGCAGGGGAAGAAAGAAGGCTGCCTCGAATCTCACTCCCAAGCATTCATTCCTCTAATCCGGGGGGAGAAAAAGAAGCTCCCTCCCTATTAACCCAGAGGGGAGGAGGAGGAGGAAGAGATTACTTCTGGCTGCTAGCCCCTCTGCTAACCTAGGAAAAAGAATAAGACTCCTGTCTGCCAGCCCCCTGCTAACCCAGGGGAAAAAAGAAGAATCCTGCCTGCCAGCCAGTCACGAGCCCCTCAAACACCCTCAAGGCCACATTTCTGCTGTTTTGCTCATGAGATTCAGCTCATGCCTGTTTATATGGTCCTCTACACTTGCTACTATGCCACTTCTGTGAGTCGGAGGAAAATGCCAGTGTGTGCCACTATACAACCTCTGAGTGTCAGAGGAAATGCCTACTCCAGGCTGTGTCACTATGCCACCTATGTCTCTGCAACCTCTGCCACTTTCTTGGGGAAACCACTTTGTGGGTGTATAACTCAGATGTCTGAAACCCAAAAATCACCAAACCTGGAGGGCTTTTAGAGGAGAATAATCAGAAGCTTCTTTGTGATTTTGGTGTCACTAAGTGCCTGGGACGGGGGTCTTTCCTGGAGCAGGTCTGTTTGTGAGTATATAATTCACATGTCCAAAACCCAGACTTCACCAAACTTAGAGGGATTGTAGAGAAGCATCAGGGGAAATGTCCCTGTGATTTTGGTGTCTCTAGGTTCCAGGTGTGTGTGTGTGTGTGCATGCATGTTATAGGGTTTTTAAAGACAAAATGAATCAATGAATCATGAATCAAAATTAATAATCATTTTTCTGATTCATGCCCATCTATAGTACACATTAGAGATGGGCACAAATTTAAAAATGAATTGCAAAATTCATCAAAATTGCTAATTTGTTGATTTGTCTGAATTGATGCCCCCTCAACGAATATGAATCAATGAATTTTTTGTGATTTTTTCCCCATCATTTGATGGGATATAAAATGTCTCCCCCAGGCACAAAGAGATACCAAAAGTGCTGAGAAGCTTCCCCTGACTCTCCTCTACTATATGTCCAAGTTTGGTGCAGATTGGGTTTTGGATATCCAAGTTATACACCCCCCCAAAAAGATATCCCCCAGAAAAGTTCTCCCCAGGCACCTAGAGACATCAAAATACAGAGAAGATTCCCCTGACTCTTCTCTACAATCCCTCCAAGTTTCGTGAAGATTGTGTTTCCTTAAGCCAGCTGCTAAAGGGTACTTTCCTGGGGGGACCCACTTTGTGGGTGTCGAATATGGATGCCTGAAACCCAATCATCACCTATCTTGGAGGAATTGTAGAGGAGAGTCAGTAGAAGCCTCTCTCATATTTTGGTGTCTCTAGGTGCCTGGGAAAACTTTCCTGGGGGTGGTGTCCTCCTTGTGTGTATATAACTCAGATGTCCAAAACCCAAACTTCACCAAACATGCTGGGCTTGTAGAGGAGAATCAGGGTAAGCTTCCCTGCAAATGTGGTGTCTCTAGATGCTTGGGGAGGCATTTTATAGCATTTTAAATGCAAAAACAAAATGACAAATTGATTCATCAATTCATCAGAAACAAATTATAAATTTGTTGTTTGTGATACATTGACCCTGATGAATCATGAATCAAAATGAATAGCCATTTTTCCAATTTGCCACCCATCTCTAGTACACATACATAGGCTTTTTTTTTCCCCTGAGGGGACAGTGTTCTGGCATGATAAGAAAAGCTTCTCTTTTCTTATCATGCCAGAACTTGGGATCTTGGCACCCATTGCTCTAGTCAAGAACTGTCTATGATAGTGCTTTGGTCATGCCAAAGTTTTAACATAGGAATTATGTTAATGACTCTCCTCTACAATACCTTCAAATTTGGTGCAGATGGGGTTTTGGATATCCAAGTTATACACCCACAAAAAAAGTTCCCCCAGGAAAATTCTCCCCAGGGATTTGGAGGCTGAGGTAATGTGTTCTAGGAAATGCATTCACCATAAAAGGGGCAGCAAGGAAGAATGGATGGAGTAGTTTAAAAGACCAGGACACTGTGTGGCTGAAGTGATGGAGCTTGTAGAATCCAAGGTCATGGACAATCAAATGCTACATAAGGACAGGCAAGTATGTCAAATTTGATGAATCTCTCAATTTGAATGTTATCAATTTGGATAATTCTGGTTTTTTCCCCAAAAGTGAACCAAAATAGAATTCTCACCTAGGCCTGAATTTTGTGAATATTGGTAAATACTTGTTTTTTAAATAGTATCAACTGAAATGGAATTCTCTTCCTTTTTCCTCATCAAAACTTCCCATAATTTATGCAAAACGTCTCTACTGAAAATGAGTGTCCTTTCCTTTTGAGAACTGTTGTGCAAACAGGAAGTAAAGAAATAACTGGTGAATTCTTTAAAAAGATGCAGAGAGCTCCTCCCATGCTTCTAGTCCCTAAAACCTCTGTACAACAAAGCAAAAATCATCACTTTGTGCATTTTTAAAATTTACATATGTGTAATTTTCCTTAATTTTTAAAAAAATCATTCTTGTTCTCTTTTTTTATCAATGGTGCTACAAAATTACCTGGGAGGGAGACAGGAAGACAGGGAGAGAGGGACTATGGTGAGACTTCCAGGGACCTTCAGGCATCATCCCACCCACAGACAAGCAGCAATCCCAGACTAAAACCCTATAGGAGGGATAGGGAGGGGCGTGTTGGAGGTGGGGTGGCCATCTATGTCAAAGAAGGGGTAGAATCCAGCAGAATGGAGATGGACAGCGGGTCTGACTTCATCATAGAATCACTGTGGGTTAAACAACCAGGCCCAAGGAGTGATGTAATAGTGGAGGTGTGCTATCATCCTCCAGATCAAAAACTTGAGGGGGACCTTGAAATGAGGAGACAAACCAGGGAGGTTCCAAGAGGGACAGGATTGTAATCATGGGGGACTTCAATTATCTTCACATCAACTGGGCCAATGGGTACTCGGGTCAAGAAAGAGAGACTGGGTTTCTTGACATGCTAAATGACTGTGTCTTGGAGTATCTTGTCACGGAGCCCACCAGAAGACAGGTGACCCTGGATTTAATATTGTGTGGTACTCAGGACCTGGTTAGGGACGTGAATGTCACTGAGCCACTAGGGAATAGTGACCATGCTGTGATCTCTTTTGCCATGCATGTTGGGGGGAGAGTGTCAAGCAAATCTGACACAAAAACCCTTGATTTCCAAAGGGCGGACTTCCCTCAGATGAGGAAACTAATTAAAAAGAAGTTGAAAGAGAAGGTAAAAAGAATGCAATCTCTCCAGAGTGCATGGGGACTGTTTACAACAACGGTAGTAGAGGCCCAGTGGAAGTGTATACCGCAAGGAAAGAAGGGCTCAACTAAGTCCAAGAGGGTGCTGGCATGGTTAATGAGTGGAGTTAGAGAGGCTTTGAAGGGCAAGGAGGGGTTCTTCCATAAATGGAAATCCTTTCCAAATGAGGAAAATAAAAAGGAACACAAACGCTGGCAAAAGAAATGTAAGAAGATGATACAGAAGGCAAAGAAGGACTTTGAGGAACATATGGCCAGCAATATAAAGGGGAATAATAAAAGCTTCTTTAAATATGTTAGAAATAGGAAACCTGCCAGAAAAGTGGTTGGCCCTCTGGATGGTGAGGGAGGGAAAGGGGGACTTGCAGAGATTGCAGAGAAATTAAATGAGTTCTTTGCATCTGTCTTCACGACAAAAGACTTTGGGCAGATTCGGCTGCCCAAACTCTTGATTAATGAATTAAATCAGATACAGGTTAAAAGAGATGATGATTTAGACCTAATTGATAAATGAAAGATCAATAAGTCACCAGGTCCAGATGGCATCCACCCAAGTGTTATTAAGGAACTGAGAAATGAAGTTGCTGATCTCAACTAAAATATACAACTTGTCCCTTAAAACAGCCACAGTGCCAGATGTCACGCCAATCTTTAAAAAGGGAAGGAAGGTGGACCCAGGAAACTACAGACCGGTTAGCCTAATGTCTGTTCCAGGGAAGATGGTGGAAAGCCTCATCCAAGATAAAATCTTAAAACACATAGAAGAACAAGCCTTGCTGAAGGGAAATCAGCATGGCTTCTGTAAGTGTAAGTCTCGGCTCACAAACCTTTTAGAAGTCTTTGGAAAGGTCAACAGGCATGTGGATGTGGGCAAACCAGTGGATATTGTCTATCTGGATTTTCAGAAGGCATTTGACACGGTCCCTCACAAAGGCTGCTGAGAAAACTCCGTAGTCAGGGGATAAGAGGGCAAGTCCTCTTATGGACTGAGAATTGGTTGAGAACCAGGAAACAGAGAGTAGGTGTCAATGGGCAATTTTCACAATGGAGAGAGGTGAAAAGTGGTGTGCCCCAGGGATCTATCCTGGGACTGGTGCTTTTCAACCTGTTCATAAATGAACTGGAGACAGGGATAAGCAGTGAGGTGGCAAGTTGCAGATGACCCAAAACTTTTCTGGGTGGTGAAGACCAGAAGGGATAGTGAAGAGCTCCAGAAGGATCTCTTCAAACTGGGAGAATGGGCAGAAAAATGGCAAATGTGTTTCAATATATGAAAATGTAAAGTAATGCACATTGGGGCAGTTAATGGGTTCTGAGCTGTCCGTGACAGATCAGGAAAGAGATCTTGGTGTGCTGGTGGACAGCTCGATGAAAGTGTCAACTCAGTGTGCGGCGGCAGTTGTTCTATGCTAGGTATCATTAAATTCTATGCTAGGTATCATTAAAAAGGGGATTGAAAATAAAACAGTCAACGTTATAATGCCATTGTACAAAACGCTGGTAAGGCTGCACCTGGAGTATTGCGTACAGTTCTGGTCGCTGCAACTCAAAGACAACATCATGGAACTGGAAAAGGTGCAGAAGAGAGCAACTAAAATGATGACTGGGCTGTGGCACCTCCCTTATGAGGAAAGGCTATAGCGTTTGGGGCTGTTTAGTCTAGAGAAAAGGCACCTGAGGGGGGATATGATTGAGATGTATAAAATTATGCAGTGGATGGATAAAGTGGATAGAGAGAAGGTCTTTTCCCTGTCACACAATACCAGAACCAGGGGACATCCACTCAAACTGAGTGTTGGGAGAGTGAGAACAGACAAAATAATTTTTTTCTTTACCCATCGTGTTGTTAGTCTGTGGAACTCCTTGCCACAAGGTGTGGTGATCGCATCTGGCCTAGAGGCCTTTGAAAGGGGATTGGATGGAGGGAAAGTCCATCACAGGTTACAAGCCACAATGGGGATGTAGAATCTCCAGACTTAGAAGGAAAGTACCTCCAAATGCCAGATGCAGGGGAGGGGTATCAGGAGACAGGTATCTAGTTGTCTTGTGTGCTCCCAGAGGCATCTGGTAGGGCCACTGTGAGATACAGGGAGCTGGACTAGATGGGCCCTTGGCCTGATCCAGCAGGGCTCTTCTTCTGTTCTTATGTTCTAATCCTTTGTCCATGTCTTCAGGTCATCCATAGGAAAGGGGGCATCAAAAGGCCCCATGTATCCTGACATAATAGCAGAGTCTCATATGTTATTCTGTTCAACTTTATTAACAAAACTATACTGCACCATAACAAGATTTTCACTGTTCATGGGCATCCTATATTCCTCCAGGTTACACTGGATTCAAACTTGTTCCCAGGTCCCAGGTTGGGGAGTGATTATTTCACCCACCTCTAATGTCCATCAATAGGTCAAGGTTTTCTATTGTCCTTGCTGTTGTCCTGGACCATGATATGCAGTCAGCAGGGCTCAAATGGTAAGCACCTTGGCTTCCAGGCCTCAGAGGTGTTTGAATTGCCACTGCTTATTCCACCTCCATAGTTGCATCAAAATGGGGATTCTCAGCTCAGGGTCACCAGGAGGTTAATTGCATCACTGTTGCGCTATGGTATCCCTCAGCCAGCTAAAACATGAGGTTGTACAGGTTCCACTTGGGTCTCTTCCTCCTCTTCTGCCTCTACAGTCCTTTCCCATTAGGTGCCTTCATCCCTCATTGTTTCCACTTCCCCTCCAATTCTTCCTCCCTGATCTCTTAATTGCCCTCCTCCTTCCTTCCAGATTCTTCTATACTTTCCATCCTTCCCTGCCCTGGACCCTGAGAGTCTTGCTCCTTCTGGAAAGTTCTTCACCCTTCACACACTCAGGGCAAGCCCCTCCTGGTGTGAGTCTTCTGCTGCCATGGGCAACTCACAACATTCTGAGCTGCCCCTGTGTTTCTACTCAGTGGTGCTATAACTTTGATAGTATAGCATCAATTGCCATGCTTAAAAGATGAAGAAAGCACCATCAATTTGCTTCATTCATATGCCCTGCTTACAAACTGTCAAGGGACATGGTCTGGCCATTGTTACACACATCACACTGGGTTTGGTGGGCATTTAGCCAGATCCACAAGGCCTGTGTTATGTGCTTACATTATTAGATCACCCAGAACACATGTCACAAAGACATGCTTGGTTACTCCTTCACAGCCCAACATAATTATCACTCAGTTTTGAAACCAAAAAAATTGTAGAGCTAAAAACAAAAACAAAACATATGTCTTTATCTGTGAAGTTTGCTTTGAAATTAACCCAAATTCTGTTTTGCAAATGTGATGGTATTTGTTTTTCCAAAATTGGCAACACTTTTCCAAACTTGTTTTGGAATTAATAGTATGGCATATGCTTCTTTCAGAGCTACATCAACAAAATAGTATTTATACTGCACATGATGCTTTCCTGACACACTACAGTTGAGGCCTGATTGAAATTGTAGCCTCAAGTGCATATATAAAGCAAACAGGAATGAGTATTCTTCCTAATGATTCAGAACTTTAAACTCTATTTTGGCACAGTGGAAAAACTTCTCCTCTTCCTTCAGGCATTTACAGATTAGATGACAGACAGAAAGGCAGACAGTCATTGTATTACAAAAATGGATCTCCTCCTCCTTCTTTTTAAAAAGACATTGTGGGTGATCTACTTGTAATTTACCAGTTTTGTGATTGTGACTGTTCCTTTTGTTGTTTTATTGCTAACTGTTTCCAGAATGTTTGTTTGAAAATCTGTCTGCTCATGCATCACACAGAAAAATGTGACCTGGCAAGTATTCTGCTGTAAAATCTGGCAATCAATGGTGTTCAGTTCTGTTCCCCTTAAAGCAGCCAGTTGTTCACGCACACAAGAATAAAAGTGATTATATTCTGTGTGCATTTATTTCTTTCACATGCACAACCATGAAATAAATTGCAGTTGTTGTTCATGGTGGCAATTTTTGCTATTTATTATGGGTTCCTTTTGCCTTTCCAGCATGTCAGGATATCTCTTTCTACAAGTATAATTAGACCTATGACCTGGAATGTCCTACTGTATGAACAGAACTTCTACTATCCAAGAGTAAGTGTCACTGCTGCCAAGGTCACGCCATCCCCCAATTTACCACAGAGAATATATCCCTAATAACATGAAAAGCAAAGCACTGAGACAATCAGTCTACCTCACCTTAAAAATTCCTTCATTGTGCAGCCATATATTATGTGTGTGTGAGAGAGAGAAAAACCACCTTTCTATAAGGCAAATCAAAAAATAGATATGCCCCAAACAAAAAAAGTGTAACTATGAAACTGGACCTTGGATCAGCACCAAATTTGGTACAGATGTAGCAGAAAGTCTGCTCTTGCTCTCTGCCAAATTAAGAGATGTTTGGGCAAAAGTTTTCAAGTTCTGTTTTAAAAAAAAGTAATACTGTTTTTACCCTGTACAAATGCAAGCAACTTTCAGCTACAGCCCTTTGGGGGGAAAAAATGAAATACAATGTCAAGACAAAATTTGCATACCTGATAAAAAAACATGTCTCTTCTTGCTGCTTTTTTTTTCATTTAGAATGATTGAGCTGCTCATGGCTCTAAATTAAACTTTTTAATTATTCCTTATAAAGCTATTTTTAAAATAACTTGGCAAGATAATAAAGGAACTATTTGCATATCATAGCATTCTGACTAGAGATGGGTTTATTTATGTTCATATACAAATACCCCCCACAGGTGGAGATAATGAGGGACTGGCCCCCTGGGGCCAGACCATCCACTCACCATTCCGCTGCTGCTGTGGGCTCCGTGCTCTCTTCCTATTGTTCTGGAGCTCACGGTGGATTAGCCACTCCTGGCAGGAGGCAGGATGACAAGCCTCTCTGCCAGGTCGAAGAGTGGCTAATCCACCTTGAGCTCTGGAATGATAGGAAGGGAGCGCGGAGCCCGCAGCAGTAGTAGTGGAACGGTGAGTGGGCGGTCTGGCCCCACGGGGCCGGACCCTCGTTATTTCTACCTGTGGGGGGGGATTCATATTCGTATACAAATACCCCAATCTCTAATTCTGACCAATCAGAATGTGTCTGAAGTCAGCCCACAGGGCAGGTGTAAGTCTGTCACTTTTAACCCAGCTTTGGCCTTTAGTATGAAAGAAAGCATTTAAGTCTTTCCTGGCTTCACATTTTTAGCTCCTTCCTGTGAAAATATTTTAAAAGATATTTTTAAAAAATAGATAATAATATTAAGCAGCTCACTCATTCAAGCTGTGGATTTACTGTTTTTTTCCTTTGTGACTGAGGAATGACCTCAAAGCAATCTTTACCTAGTTTACTCATGAATAAGTTAATCCAATTCACAAATAAATTTATATATCCACATGATTTCATATAAGTTTTAGATGTTATCCTCCCTAAATCACTATCAGATCATAGGTCCCATTTTCACCCACAGACTACACCACAGAAATCATGGATCCTTCAGTGCAAGGTTTTGCAGTGGTGCAAAATTATGGAGATGATGCACAGATCCTGATGGATCCACATGTTTTTTTCTGCAGGATCATCTCAAAATCACTGTCCAATCATAGGCCCTATCTCTGCCCACAAACTAAAACACAGAAATTGTGGGTCCCTGAGTACATGGCTTTGCAGTGGCACAAAAATACCAATCCAGCGCACTGATCCTCATGGATCTACATGATTTTTACATCGAATCATCTGCAAACCACTATCAAATAATACGGCACATCTCTGTCCACAGACTACAAAACAGAAATAGGATCATCCCCAAGATATTGTCCAATCCAGAGAGAGCACTGTAGATTCTAGGGTGAAATTGGCAGAGAGTGGTGGTGGTGGGTGACCACACACTGGGGCCTTAGAGACTGAAAGAAGATCTTTAAAAGCAGATGGAGTTGGGTGTCATCAGCACACTGGTGGTACCAGACCACAACATTCTGGACAGACTTTCAGTTTTTTCATGGAGATGTGAAATAGTAGGGGAATCATGGAACCTTGAGATACTCCACAGGCTATTGGTCAAGGTGTTGATCAGAAGTCCCCCAGCACTACTACGATTAACAAAGTGACACCATACAAGGGAAAATCCCAGAAGCTGACTCTTTTTTCATCAGTTCACCACTTCTCACCCACACATAAAAGCGGGGGGGGGGGGGACAACTATTAACTTAAACTCAGACATCCGGCAGCTACTCTAAGTTTCAGAGCAGGCAGGATTTGGTGAGTGAGATCTAGAACATTATGACATCTGGTGAATCAGAATTAGTATGTGGTGTTATTTGATAAGCCAAAGCAGTTTGGCATGTAGTGTTTGGCAAGTCAGAGCAGGACCTGAGGCTTGGTGATTGAGGATAAGAGTTTAGTTTCTACAGCAAGATCTCTGAGCTAACTTGTGAAACTATTTAGAGGGCATCCTTGGTGAAGGCAGGAAAGATGTGCTGGGAAACACAACCACCTCCTTTTAACTTCTTCTCATTCTAAGTTTTAGCTCCTTCCCCAGAGGCCCTAAGAAGGAGGCTGAAATTCTGAAACAGGGAGTTACTATGAGGCTGATTGATAAGTGACAGTTTATATCTTGGAACATATATTTAATTGTTTTTTACACAAACAATTGCCACAGATCATACTTCTTCTATGGGCTGATTGACCCCTTTACCCTCACTTCTGTCTTTATGGTATTGGTGCATAAAGCCTTGAGTGGTATTGGTGCCCTCACAGAAATCATGAAATCGTGTTTGTTTGTTTGTTTGTTTGCTTGCTTGCTTGTACACTGTTTTTACTTAGCCTTTCTCCTTCAAAACGACCTGAGGCAGCTTACTTCATTGAAAAACAATACTAGAAGATAAAAACAATGAATATACAATGATGGTTTACATCATTAAAATACAATATTAAAACTAAAAACAATAAATATACAAATATTAAAATATAACAAACAAATACCAATCTGAGAAATGGTAAACACAAGCAGTACTAAAAATATATTCAAAGCAGTAATGCACATCTATCTATCTAAAAATCACACTCACATAGAAAGAAAGGTCTTTGCCTGCTTGAAGAAGAACAATAAAGAAAGGGCTAGTCTGGCCTCTTCAGGGAGGAAGTCCCAAAGTCTGGGAGTAGCAACAGAGAAGGCCCTTTCTTTTGCCCCCATCAAATGCACCTGTGAAGATGACGGGACCGTGAGAAAGGCCTCTCCTGATGATCTTAATGCTCCTATAATGGGAGACACGGTCTTTGAGATAGCTTGGGCCCAGGCCATTTGGGGCTTTGTAGGCTAAAACTAGCAGTTTGAATTGTTCCTGGAAATGGATCGGGAGCCAGTGGAGCTGCTGTAACAGGGGGGTTATGTGATCCCTATAACCAGCCCCAGTCAGCAATCTGGCTGCTGCATTTGGACCCATTGAAGTTTCCTGACAAGTTCCATCAGCAACCCCACATAGAGAATGTTACAGTAATCTAGCTAGAATTTAACTAAGGCATGTGTCACAGTGGCCAGATCAGATCTCTCAAGAAACTGTTGTAGCTGGCACATTAATTGTAACTGTACAAATGCACTCCTGGCCACCGCTGAAACCTGGTCATCCAGGCTCAGAGATGAATAGAGGAGCACCCCCAAGCTGCACACCTGTGTTTTCAGAGAGAGTGTAACCCCAACCAGCACAGATTGCATCCTTATTCCTTGAGAAGCCTTTTGACTGACCAGGAGCACCTCTGTCTTGTCTGGATTAGGTTTATTCACCCTCATCCAGCCCATTACTTATACCAAACACTGATCTAGAGCTGAAACAGCTTCCTTGGATTTAGGTGGCAAGGAGAGTTAGAATTGGGTGTCATCAGCATACTGGTGACACTGAATCCCAAAACTTCAGACAATCTCTCCCAGCGATTTCATGTAGACATTAAATAACATAGGAGACAAAAGGTCAGCAGCCAGGGTTTCGAACAAGAATCCACCAGCACCACCTTTCTGAGTTCTCTCCTCCAGGAAGGACTGGATCCATCATGAAACAGTGCCCCCAAGTCCCATCCCAGACAGATGGGTCAGGAAGATATTATGGTTGATAGCATTATTTATTTATCATTTTATTTATTTATTTATTTATTTGATTTATATACCGCCCATCTGGGAGCCAAGGTCACTCTGGTTGGTTTACAACAAATAACAAAAAACAACAAAGTAACAAAATAGCAAATAGCAACATTAATACACAGGGGCGAAAATCAAAAATCATAAAGTGCAGTGAGGATAAAATTATAATACAATAAATACAATTAAATGCATAGTAAACCATTGAGAGATCCTGCAAAACCAATAGGGACACACCCACCCTATCCAGTTCTCAGCATAGGTCATCCACCAAGGCAACCAAAGCAGTCTCTGTCTCAAAACCAGGCCTGAAGCCAGATTGAAATGGATCTCGATAATCCGTCTCATCCAGGAACCTCTGGAGCTGAGAGGCCACAACCCTCTCTAGCACCTTCCCCATGAGTGGAATATTAGATACTGGTAGGTAATTGTGGTATTGTGGGATCCAAAGAGGGATTTTTAAAAAAACAATGGTCTTACCATTGTCTCCTTTAAGCATGATGAGATCCTACCCTGTTGCAATGAGGCATTCACCACTCCTCCTACCCAATCGACCAGTCCATTTCTTGCAGCTTTTCTGAGCCAGGAAGGGCAAGGATCCAGTATACATGTGGTAGTATTCACCTCTCCAGAGGTCTGACCACATCAGGCTGCATATGCAGTTTTCTGAACAAATATCGCAGGTATTATAAAATTGTATAGTCTCATGAGTTTCTAAGGCAATCACACATGGAATCTCTTCTAATGTGATATATGAGTCATAGCTGTGACACATCTCATTTTTTTCTCTACAACATTCAGAAATGTGACTTTTGGGAACATGTAATGCTTGTTTCTGCCACAAAGTAAGCAGTATGATTACCAATAGCCTGTGGTTTAGGCAGGGAGGTTGCATGCCTCTACAATGGTGGCAGGAGCCCTCCTCCCACAGGCCATTACACTACAACCCTCACATTTTTCCCTGAACACCTCTACACCTCTATATACCAACCCACCAGATCAAATTCCATGTTAAGTTACCATTCTGCTACTTTGAAAGCAGTGAAAGCAAGTTGCAGGAGGTGACAGGAGAGTGGGGAGATTTCTGCACCGTCCCGTCTCTGGCCACACCACATGTAGTCCATACAGAATATCTTTCTCCCAAGATCTACTTCATCTTCTGAAGGGAAAAAGGAATGAGTTGCTGTGTGGGTGAAAGTTATGGATATAGAATGGATAGCCCAAATTCAGAATGACTCAGAAATAAACCAAGGTATTTCATGATTTGGAGAAAATAGCTCAGCTTACTTCTGAGCCAGAGTGATTCCAGCTCTTATTTCTGAGGAAGTATGGTTCAAGAGATCCAGTGTGGGGTAGTGGTTAGAGCATTGGACAGTGATTCAGGATGTCTGTGTTCATTTCTCCACCTGACCATGAAGCCACAGATGAATGATCTTGGCCCAGTCACATGGTCCATCAATCTTAGCTATCTAAGATTGATTGCTATTAATCTTACCTATCTTAGTGTCGTGAGGAAGAAAACCATCTCGTGTTCATTGGTGGAAAGGCGGGATATAAATATCAAAAATATAAATAAATAAAAACTAGCATGGCACTTGCTTGCCCATCACCAACTGTTGGTTGAGATTTTTTAATGCATGTGTCCATACTGAAAAGACAAATTCAAAATCATCTTGATAGGTTGGAACACTGGGCTGAAAACAACAGAATGAAATTCAACAAAAATAAATGGAAAGTACTGCACCTAGGAAAAAGGACCACAAAGTTACAAGATGGGGGAATACCTGGCTCAGCAATACTATGAGTGAGAAGGATCTTGGAATTGTTGTAGATCATAAGCTAAATATGAGCCAACAGTGTGATGCAGCTACAAAAAAGGCAAATGCTACTTTACGCTGCATTAACAGAAGTATAGTTTCCAAATCTCATGCAGTGCTAGTTCCCCTCTATTCAGCATTGGTTAGGCCTCACCTTGAGGATTATGTCCAGTTCTGGACACCACACTTCAAGAAGGATGCTGACAAATTGGAACAAGTCCAGAGGAGGACAACAAGGATGATCGGGGGCTGGAAACCAAACCCTATGAGGAAAGTCTGAAAGAATTGGGCATGTTTAGCCTTGAGGAAAGAAGATAGAAGGGTGATATGATGACACTTTTCAAATACTTGAAAATCTGTCATACAGAGAAGGGGGGGGGGGAATTTGTTCTCGATCATCCCAGAGTGCAGGATACACAACAATTGGCACAAGCTACAGGAAGCCAGATTTCATTTGAATATCAGGAAAAACCTCCTAACTGTTAGAACAGTGCATCAGTGGAACCAATTATCTCGGGAGGTGGTGAGTGCTCCAACACTGGAGGCATTCAGTAGAAACTTAGATAACCACCTGGCAGATCTCCTTTGATTTGTATGCCTGCATCGAACAGGGGGTTGGACTTGATGGCCCTATAGACTCCTTCCAACGTCACTATTCTATGATTCTGTGACATCTTTGTTTTATCAACTAATGATTGGGAACAGATAAAATTGTTTTTATCAATATTGATTCTTCCTTTCATAGCACAAATCAGGAGAAAGAAATATGGGATGGATAGTAAATAATTTATTTCCTGAAAAATATAAAAGTACACATTCTCATCTAGCAATTAACTGAAAACCTGAATGTTTGGGTTCATCTGTTTTATTTCTTATTGACTAGAAAAGAGTCTTTTGGAATCAATCTTGCTGAGAAATTTATATTTTAATTACAGAAAAAGCAAGCTGATTTGACTGTGATTATCTCTTATAATTTTCCTTACAGTATATGCCGTGACTGAACTATTTACCTCCTGCCAAAACATCTCACTTTATAGACAATTTACTTAATGTGATTTGCATAACTTTTCAGCATATGCAAATCAATCAAACATGTATTATTCATGATAATCTGTTGTGGAAAATATTGTTCTCAGATAGGTCTTTTGTTGATCTACTGGGTGGCATATCCATTTACAAAACATTAGTTGTCCAGGAAAGAAGAAGTGTCACAATTTGTAGGAAATGAGAGCATTTTCCAGTTTATACCAGCTGAAACATTACTTGGACAATAATTACATTTTTAAAAACATACAGTCATTTATTCTTTACCAGTAGCTCCAGTCAAAGTAGTCATGGCACTATGCAATAAAATAGGCACTTTAACTGATCTTATTTTATATCATTAAAAAATGTATATCTTTCAGTTCAAAATAGTAAAATAATTAATATATAACTACTGCTTCTTTCTCTCTTTTTTATTACTCTTTTTCTCTCACACACACAAATTTACAAAGAGTAAACAACTCAGGAAAATATGATTGGGTGAAAAGTAATTTTTTCCTCGTTAACATAGCACTAACGTCTGTCTGTCATGCCTTAGTGATAAGTAGGACAAAGCTAAGTACTACCTGCTTACTGTAGGTATTTGGAGAACTTATTCTGAAAGCTTAGACTGGAGTGTGGGTCCATTAGCCATAGACATGACCTGGCTCTAACATTACCCACTCATAGAGTGTGCTTTATTTGTTGCCCTTTCAAAAGACAGTGGTGTTCTGTGTTCACTTAAGTAACTGGTGTAAGGGTTGGAAAAGCTGATAACTGATGAGCTTTAGAGCCAGATTAACAAATATTTAGATCCAAAGAACTAAATGTGTGCAGCCTATCCATAGGTGCATAGGCTGGAGCTTTCCCAGCTTCCTTTTTCATTGTGGAAAACGAAGGAAAAAGGTTTGCTTTTTGAAAAGAGAGAAGGGGGGTGAATAGCCCAGTTAGAATAGCCCTAAGCCAAGATGGCTACTTAGCTAGATTTTAGTATTTCTTATTTTAATAAGAAATAGCAGCTTTATTTAACCATTGTAATGAGTGGATATGCCTTATGCTTAATGCTTTTGCACAACGACTGTATTCTAATGAAAACTACTTAATTTTCTTAATAAAAACAATTATAATTCTTACAAAGGACTGGTCTCTTGAAACAGCAGGGCTTACACCTAATTCCAGTGGAGATTGGAGAAGGTCACTAAGTAGCTACTGTAATTACCAGGTCCTACTTTGCGTCCCCTTCACGGATTGCTGCCTTGTCGTGGCAAAGGGGCTTGGGTAATTCAGAGAAGCTATGGGCTATGCCGTGCAGGGACACCCAAGATGGACAGGTCATAGTGGAGAGTTCTGACTAAACGCGATCCACCTGGAGCAGGAACTGGCAAGCCAATCCAGTATCTTTGCCAAGAAAACTCCATGAACAGAAACAAAAGGCTAAAAGATATGATGCTGGAAGATGAGCCCCTCAGGTCGGAAGGCATCCAACATGCTACTGAGGAAGAGAGGAGGACAAGGACAAATAGCTCCAGAGCTAATGAAGTGGTTGGGCCAAAGCCGAAAGGACGCTCAGCTGCGGACACGCCTGGAACTGAAAGGAAAGTCCGATGCTGCAAAAAACCACTGGGCTAGTCAGGTATAATCTAAACCAAATCCCTTATGAATACACAGTGGAAGTGAAGAACAGATTTAAGGAACTAGATTTGGTGGACAGAGTGCCTGAAGAACTATGGATGGAGGCTCGTAACATAGTACAGGAGACAGCAACAAAAACCATCCCAAAGAAAAGGAAATGCAAGAAAGCAAAGTGGCTGTCCAACGAGGCCTTACGAATAGCAGAGAAGAGAAGGGAAACAAAATGCAAGGGAGATAGGGAAAGTTACAGAAAATGGAATGCAGACTTCCAAAGAAGAGCAAGGAGAGACAAGAGGGCCTTCTTAAATGAACAATGCAAAGAAATAGAGGAAAATAATAGAAAGGGAAAAACCAGAGATCTGTTCAAGAAAACTGGAGATATTAAAGGAACATTTTGTGCAAAGATGAACATGATAAAGGACAAAAATGGTAGGGACCTAACAGAAGCAGAAGACATCAAGAAGATGTCACACAGAGGAATTATACCAGAAAGATCTGGATGTCCCGGACAACCCAGATAGTGTGGTTGCTGACCTTGAGCCAGACATCCTGGAGATTGAAGTCAAGTGGGCCTTAGATAGCATGGCTAACAACAAGGCCAGTGGAGGTGATGGCATTCCAGTTGAACTATTTAAAATCTTAAAAGATGATGCTGTTAAGGTGCTACACTCAATATGCCAGCAAGTTTGGAAAACTCAGCAGTGGCCAGAGGATTGGAAAAGATCAGTCTACATCCCAATCCCAAAGAAGGGCAGTGCCAAGGAATGCTCCAACTACTGTACAATTGCACTCATTTCACACGCTAGCAAGGTTATGCTCAAAATCCTACAAGGCAGGCTTCAGCAGTACGTGGACCGAGAACTCCCAGAAGTACAAGCTGGATTTCGAAGGGGCAGAGGAACTAGAGACCAAATTGCTAACATGTGCTGGATTATGGAGAAAGCCAGAGAGTTCCAGAAAAACATCTACTTCTGCTTCATTGACTACGCAAAAGCCTTTGACTGTGTGGACCACAACAAACTATGGAAAGTTCTTAAAGAAATGGGAGTGCCTGACCACCTTATCCATCTCCTGAGAAATCTCTATGTGGGACAGGAAGCAACAGTTAGAACTGGATATGGAACAACTGATTGGTTCAAAATTGGGAAAGGAGTACGACAAGGCTGTATATTGTCTCCCTGCTTATTTAACTTATATGCAGATTACATCATGCGAAAGGCTGGACTGGAGGAATCCCAAGCCAGAATTAAGATTGCCGGAAGAAATATCAACAACCTCAGATATGCAGATGATACCACCCTGATTGCAGAAAGTGAGGAGAAATTAAAGAACCTCTTAATGAGGGTGGAAGAGGAGAGCGCCAAAAATGGTCTGAAGCTCAACATCAAAAAAACGAAGATCATGGCCACTGGTCCCATCACCTCCTGGCAAATAGAAGGGGAAGATATGGAGGCAGTGACAGAGTTTACCTTCTTGGGCTCCATGATCACTGCAGATGGTGACAGCAGCCATGAAATTAAAAGACATTTGCTTCTTGGGAGGAAAGTGATGACAAACCTAGACAGCATCTTAAAAAGCAGAGACATCACCTTGCCGACATAGTCAAAGCTATGGTTTTTCCAGTAGCGATGTATGGAAGTGAGAGCTGGACCATAAAGAAGGCTGACCGCCGAAGAATTGATGCTTTTGAATTGTGGTGCTGGAGGAGACTCTTGAGAGTCCCCTGGACTGCAAGGAGAACAAACCTATCCATTCTGAAGGAAATCAACCCTGAGTGCTCACTGGAAGGACAGATCCTGAAGCTGAGGCTCCAATACTTTGGCCATCTCATGAGAAGAGAAAACTCCCTGGAAAAAACCCTGATGTTGGGAAAGTGTGAAGGCAAGAGGAGAAGGGGACGACAGAGGACGAGATGGTTGGACAGTGTCATCGAAGCTACCAACATGAATTTGACCCAACTCCAGGAGGCAGTGGAAGACAGGAGGGCCTGGCGTGCTCTGGTCCATGGGGTCACGAAGAGTCGGACATGACTAAACGACTAAACAACATCAACTATGCAGGGCTGCTGTGTTGTCTAAGGAAGCACAAAGTCAATGCTTGATTGCTTTGGAAGTAAGCAAAGGTTTCTTTTAAGGTCAAGATAGTCCATGAGGCTTATGCTACACACTTCTAAGGCTTAAAGGACCTACCTCAAAGATAAAAATGGTAGTTTTGCACTCACAGTGACTCCTTGTCCAAACATCACACTCTCTTTAGGGAGAGCAGGGACAGCAGGGAAAACAGAGAGAGGCAAATCTGCCAGGATAGGCAAACAACAGGAGGCCTTGTGTGTCCGACAAAAGCAGCAATTGGGCACCAGAGTGGCAGAGACAGTCAATTATTAACTGTAGTAAAGGGAGTTTCCCATTGCCTGTCCTTCAGGGTCTGATCCAACCCCAATGAACAGGGCATAACACTATCCACATTTCCTGTTTGGCCCAAGGTGGATATGATGGGTCCTTCCCCTCAAAGGAAAAATGTATTAAATACATATTTTTCTTTTTTTAAAAAATCTCAAAACACACAGTTCTAAAAATATTTTCTCTTAAAGTATTTCTAAATTAATTTTCCTTCTAACTACACATTAGTAAATGTGTTTTAATATGTGTTTTGAACCAAAACTGAGTCAGGACATTTGGAAGGTACAAAAACTGGTGGATATTGAGTTCAGATCTTCCTGTTACGCTGAGAGGTATAAACCATGTCAGTTTGTCCTGGAATTCAAACTGACTGAACTCTTCAAGTATCGTTGGATGACACTTGAGGGAGATAATGATCAACAGTTTTGTGCATTCAAAAACAGATTTTAAAAGAAATAAAAATATAGTATAGAGCATATTGTGTGACTTGGCAACTTTTAGTATTGCCAAAAATCACATGAAAAAGATATGAGAAGGTTCTACACTGTATGAAGCAAAGGCTCACAGATCTGGCTAGCATCACAAATGTCATGGTGCACATCCCCCTCTGCATGATAAAGGTGGACACTTCAAATGTTCTCCTGGAACAAAACAATTTTAAAAAAAAATCAGCTCCCAGAATCCCCCACACAGCATGACTAATAGCTGCCTGGAGATTGTGGTTCTGCCAGAATTAGGCCAAAGACTCATTGTATACTTATTGTTTTCAGCTTTATATATTGTCTTTCAATGTTGTAAGCCACCTCGGGTCCTTTTCAAGGAGAAAGGTGGGGTAAATATATTTTAGATTAAATAAATAAATAAATAAATAAATAAATAATGCTTCCAAACACTTCCTGGAACAATGAAAAAAGATGTGCAAGGTGTCTCTCTCATACTCTCCTTTCAGTGTTATCAAGCCAAAGCTGAGATAAAATGTTATGTCGAAAGTGTCTCTGATCATGTGCTGCGGAATAATCTGTGTGTTTCCCCATGAATCTTTTGTAACACGTATCACAGTAATAAAAACCATGATTAAAATACTTTAAAAATACTTTTAAAATCTCTAAATTCCATAGATTCTTAAATCCTTACTTATCATTTGAAAGCCTGCTTTATGATAGAAGGACAATGTGACTTCTTGGTCCAGAGCATTCCAAAGCCTCGGAGCAATCGCGTAGATGGCCGTCTCTTGTATCTCCATCAAAGAAATCTGGGACCAAGAGAAGGGGCTCCCCAAAAGATCTTAAAAGCTGAAGACACTCATATGGGATGATACAGCCCTTCTTATAGCCTTGACTCAAGACTGGGTTTTACAAATTACAACTAGCATTTTGAATTAGGCCTAGAGACAGGCTGGCAGCCTGTGAAACTTATAATAGAGGATAGACAGCATAGGTCACTTGTCATCTTTTCAGAACCAGAAGGGATGTGCACTAGCACCAAAATTCAGATTCAGAATTTGGATTCATAATTCCAAATACACCCTTCAGATACTGAATCTAACATTTTAAAAATTGAGAATTTCTGGATATCCGAAACTCCACTACAGTCAATATGAATACTTTATAGTCATTCCCTTTAAAAAAACCACAAAAATGCAGAACATTTTAAAAAGTTTCCCCTGTGTCCTCTGACACTTCCCCAGTGATAGTGTCAAATATAAAGAGTGCACACCAACAGTTAGGTACTAGGTATTTAGGTATTAGGAAATGAGTGTAATGGCCATATTGATTGAACCCTGAACAGTGGGATTGCCAGCAGAAAATTCCAGTGGCATTGGGGAAGCAAAGAACACTGGGGAGGGGCAAATACCCTGGGCAGCACTGGCAGATTGGAGCAGCAGATACCCTGTATTGAATGGGAGCTGTGCCAACAGCATGGGGCACAACACAGTTGAGTGAGTGAGCACAATCGTGGAATAGCAGTTGGAAGAAGAAAAGAGGCAAAAGGAGAAGGCAGTAGACTGAAGCACGGCATACCTAGTACTGTGAGCAGAGTGTGCCATTCTCTCTTAATTAAAGGGGACTTCAGGGAAGCCCAACAATGACAGGTTGACCTTAGGGAAAATAAGCTTTTTTACATATACAGGTTCCAGGCGTGAGCAAAGGGGACTGACAATATCCCCTGCCTGAGATAACATTATCTCACTGGGCATGCTAGTTGGTGGGCAAGACAGCAGTCCCACTGTCACCTTGGCCAGAGTTTCCCAAACAGACACCTTCTCAGCCCAGTAAGATAAGGGATCAGTCTCTTCCAGCTTGCTGGGAACCTGCATGTAGGCTTCTACCTCTTTTTCTGCCACATCCTTCAACTGGGAAAGTGTCTCTGGAGGACAGGCTGCTACCATGCTTGTCAAGACAGTCTCCCAGAAAGCTTGATCTTTTGTTGCAGGACTGAAAGACTTGGACTCTAGAATACAACAGCTGGTGACACTGTTTGGAGTGCTGTGAACATTTCTAGTTTCTTCCTGTTCTGATTGAGCTGCTGGCGAGCCATGCTTCGGCAGCACGCTCGCCTTTGCCTCCTTTCACGGACGTCGCAAGACCTCTTAGTCTCGCGTGAGCAACTTGACTAGGACAGGGGGGAATGTTAGGTTGTTTAAGGGCCATTCCCCCCCTCTCCCCTTCCTCTTCCTTTGCTGGCAACAGACAAGGACGGGGTTCAGTTCGGCTTTTTTTTTTTTTTTTTTTTTTTTGCAACTGTGTAGTCCGTTGGCGAGGCTCAGAGCTTGGGAATAAGGGGGGGGTAGCATTGGCTCCCTCCCACGGTTTGCCTGGCGCTTCCTATCCTTGCAATTTGAATCTGAATTTACTTTCACGGGAAATAATTTCATTTAATTAACTTAATATTAAGGGGGTGGGCCACGGTTCGGCGTGCTCGTCCACATGGGTTTTAGCAAAGCATTAATGGGGTATAGATTAGGTAATTTAAAGGAATAAAAATAATAATAAACAAACAAACAAAACAAACCAAGGTATTCAGGCGTGCTACCTTTCAATCGGGGCTTGTCCGCAAGGCAGCAGGGAGTGGAGTCGGCTGCGGCATGGCTCAGCTGTTTGGCGCTCACCCCTTGTTAGTTTTGAAAGCCAAATAAGCTTCGTTAAGTAATCCACAAGTTTTTGTCGGGCTGATCTGCCGGGAGCTAGGAGAGGATACAACTGTGGCTCCTCAGCTGTTCGGCGCTCCTCTCCCCCCCCCCCTTCGGGTGAAAATAGTAAAGAGTGCTTTTGGCAGTAACAGCAGTCAAATCGAACCACGTGCTTGGCTGTTTGGCTAAGCACGCTTCTGTTGTGGGGGGCATCTACTTTTATTTAGATATTAGAATTGTGTTCAATAGACTGTTTCAATTTTAATTGTTGCTCATTGACCACATGAATAAATACATAAATAAATAAATTCTGAATTATTTATTCACAGAATTAATTAGGGGAATCCAATAAGGATTATTATTGCTGAATATTGGGGATAGTACTCTAAAGATAAATTATAATTGGATAAATAGGTATTTTGGTAATTAATTAAAATTATTTAAATAGATAAATTAATTATTAAATAGTAATTATAAATAAATAAGTAATTATAATACAAATATATACATACACTATTTACGTGAGCAATATTTACATAGTATAAATAAAATACAGCAAAGGAAGGTAGTTACAGTTTTTTGTACAGTGGTTCACAGTTGGGTTTTTTCCCAACTTGCGCCCCTCTGGGTGGTAACATGTAAACGCGCAGACTGCTTCCTAAGCAGGGGGCCAAGGCTATAACGGCCTGTTGGGTTATTTTATTTATTTATTTATTTATTTATTTATTTATTTATTTATTTATTTATTTATTTATTTATTTATTGGATTTCTATTCCACCCATCTAGACCAAGGGTCTACTCTGGGCGGGTTTTAACAAGATAACTCAGTGGTTTAGGTCTCTGGCTGCGCAACCAGAGGTTGGGAGTTCAATCTCCCCTTGGTGCCTTGCAACAGCTGCAGGAAAAGATTTCTGCTGTAGACGCTGAAAGAGTGACAAGAAAGGCCCCACAGGCTAGTGAGGCGCAGCCACGCCAATCGGCTAGAGAGGCCAAGAGTCACCAGAGGGCTAAGCTCGGACCTATGGCCAATAATCTAATTTCTAGGGTTGCTGTCCTAGAGGCAGAACAACAGGCTGACGGGACATCCAGGTGGGAAGCAGATGGGGCAGCAGTAACACTGCTATGGCAGGGTGTTGATGAAGAAGAGCGGCCTCAATCCCAGCAGCAACCGGCACACCGGTGGCGGCGGCGGGCCGGCATGAGATGATGGAGGTTGCAGGTCCAGACCACCAGTAAGCAAGGGAGGATCCAAGTGCAACGCCATTTTGTTCAGGTGAGTTAGCCGCTGCACCGGACACTCCTCCACCGATGCCCGCTCGGCCTTGGCCTAGCAGTGGGCAGATTAATCCCCCTTCTATGCAGCATACATTACGTAGAATTTTAGGGCTCCAAGCAATTCTCGGCCTAGTACAAGTGCACAGTTTGGCGACTGGGCTGCAACATATTCACAAGTCACATTTCCAGCCCAGCTAAATTCGACAGCTGGTGTGGGGGGTTTGGCCTTACCCATCAATATCAGATACTGGCTATAACACCAGACCATTACTAGCTTTACCGTTTGAGGTCCACGCGATGCCTTGGATGACCACTTCACCCCGGCAACCAAAGAAAAATTGGAAAAAGTGAGTTTGTAGACTTATTTGACCTGAACAGGGTGATAGAGAGGAAGGCTTTGATAAGGAAGATGAGAGAGATGCAGAGAGGCGTAGGAGGCATAGACCAGACTGGACATGGGCAAATTGGTTACCCGGTTTCTTAATTATGCTGGGGTAGTAGTGAAGGCCCAGCCTTGGCAGGACCATTCGCTATTCCAATATTTAGATCTGATCTATAGGGCATATATGGACTTTGATGAACAGGCTTGGTTATCTATGAGGAATTGTTCTACATGAGGAGTGCGATTCACCCGAATTTACGTCGGGACGAGCCCTGCGGGGCCTCTGGCTGCATTCTGTGATACTAGCCAGGCCAAATTTGGGCATCAGGTTTGATAGCAGACATCTCATTCAAAAGGCTGCCCAGAATCAGAATCCCCATGTAGGTGTGGGGCAGGTGGTTCATCCCCGCCTGTTCTGCCGGGATTATATCACCAAAGGTGCTTGCACTAGGAAAGTATGCCATTTCAGGCACGAAGGTTCAGTGTGAGGTGGGCGGCACCCCAGTGCTACGTGTTTCCGGGCTGGTACTCAAAGACAGAACAATGGCCCCTGGAGGTGGCAGAAACCCAAGGGTGGCGGGGGTAACCCTGGAAAAGGGCCCCATCCCAACTAGGTCCCAGGGTTAGAAGCATGGCTAAGTGATTATACCAGTAGAGAAGATACTGGTTGCTTATTAGAATGCTTTACGTCACCTGTCCTACACAGATTATATTTTTATGTGAAAGAAACACAGGAGGGGGTAGATTTATACTAGAAACCTTCCAATTAATGGCGGATGAGCTCGGGCCGCCTCTGGCAGAACAGAAGATGGAGGGACCAGCCATGTCCCTGGCGTTTTAGGCATAGAATTAGATGCAGTACAGCAGATATCTAGGTTGCCAGACAACAACTTAGTTGACCTTAAAGCCAGGATAGCCTTGATTTGCAAAGACAAAGTGTCCCTAAGGGAGTTACAGGAGATTGTTGGCCATTAAAAATTTTACTTGCAGAGTTGTGGTGCCTGGGTGTGCCTTTCTGCATAGGCTTTGGAAAGCAATGAAGGGTCTCCATCGCCCCCTTTCATAGGGCAAGAGTTACCCGGGGCATGAGAGAAGATTTGCATGTATGGAGCCAGTTTTTTAGCAGATTTTAATGGGATATCCTTTTGGAGAGGGGACGTGATGCTTAAGGCCAAACTTAGGTCAATCAGACGCAGCAGGTTCCTTAGGTTTAGGAATTTTAGAGACAGGTGGTGCGCTGGTAAGTGGCCGGAGGAATGGCACCATGCTGGAATCTCCAGGGATTTGACATTCCTGGATAATGTTTGCCAACAGTTGGTGCCCTGTGGCTTTGGACGCGTTAATGGGCAAATTCTGTCATGTGGTTTTGGTGTGACAATCAGGCGGTGGTTATATAATAAATAACCTCACATCACATTCCGAACGAGTTTCGGTGTGGTACGTGCATTCCCATTGCGTGCCCTAAAATTTAACATTTTAGTTCAGGCCAGGCACATTCCAGGTGTAGTCAACAGCTTGGCCGATGCATTATCTTGCCAACAGTTCGAGCGGTTCAGGGAGCTAGATGTAGGAGCCAACGAGTTCCTGGAGATTCTTCCCCCAGAGGTCTGGCAAATTGGAGTGACAATGCAGACAAGTCAACAAGTTTGGCCCTGGCACCAAGGAGGCGAAAAGGGTACTCGGCAACGAGTATAGAGTTTCAGGAGTTCAGTAACCTAGTAGGATTGGAGACGATGTGGCCTCCCCCAGTGGAACACCTTCAGCAATTCCTAGTCTATTTACATAGGAAGGGACTAGTGCCAGGATCTATTCAAGGCAGGATGTCGGCGCTTGCCTTCCATGCTAAGGTTCATGGGTATCAAGACAACACATCAACACATAAGGTAGATGATTGAAGGTTGGTCCAAGGAGAGGGGTAGGGTTATAGATATGAGAGCACCCATATCACCGGCGCCATTAGAAAACAGTGGTAACCAGTGGGATGTCCTTTGTAGAGATTATGAGGTCATTTTATTCAGGGTGGCATCCTGGTTAACCTTGTTTCAGCGCCCTCAGGATTAACGAAGTGGTCACTACCAGAGAAGGGGATATGGCCAAAGTAGCTCTACAAGGGTAGGTTTTTAGAGTAGTGGACGGGACAGTCCAGATTCACATCTGCCAATCCAAGACCGATCACTGAGGTAGGGGAGTCCACATCACTTTAGCATGTTACCATGTGAAAGAACTTTCCCTGATAAAAGTGATAGAGGCATATCTGTAGATTAGGGACTTGCATGGGAATATTTCTTTGTGCATTGGGATAGTTCCCAATCAACGAAGTACCAGTTTTGGAAACTGACTGACACGGCGCTGCATAAGGTCAGAGTTCAGGGATTGAAATTTGGCACACACTCTTAGAATTGTTGCGGCATCTACTGCAGTGGCCCTAAACTACCATCCAGAAGATATAAAACAGATTGGGTGGTGGGCTTCTTCTACTTATCACAGGTATATCAGAACACTTCCTAATGTATAGGCAGGGGCCTGGTTTTGTTCTATCATTTCAGGTTCGGTCATGATGTGAGGCGGAGGTGCATCATGATAATTGGCCACAGTTATGTTTTCTGGGCAGCACGATATGCTTCCACATCCACCATGGGGGGGTAATCTGGGCCGCGGAGCTGGAGCACATATCCAATGGAGAGGGCTCCGTGGTATGCCATGGGGCCAGCTTTGCCGAGCAGCTGCTTTTGGTCGACAGCCCCCAGATGTGTTGGCAATACACTGGGTGGTAACAATCTGGCCATGCATGGTGAAGAGGCCTTGATTCATGATGTAAGACGTGACCCCACATGGTCGAGGGCAACGTACCCTGCTATGAGTATCGTATGGTCGACGATCATCCGTAGGCTGGCATGGAGGGATGTGAGGCATTTTTTTAGCCCGTTAACACTGTACGAAGGAGTGTTAGCAGGGTAGTCTGCAGAGCTGTCTGCAGCAGCCTGGATCGGTGATTGGTCACCAGAGGATCCATGGCTAGGCCTGAGTTTTTTCGATCGGCGAAGGCACCGTACCCTGCTATGAGCATTGTATGGCCGACGACCATCCCTCAGCTGGCACGGAGGGATGTGAGGCATTTTTTGGCCCGCTAGCGCTGCACGAAGGAATGTTAGCAGGGTAGTCTGCAGAGCTGTCTGCAGTGGCCTGGATCGGTGAGTGGTCACCAGAGGATCCACGAATTGGCCTGAGTTTTTCGATCGGTGAGGGCACTGTACCCTGCCATGAACATTATATGGCCAACGACCATCCCTCGGCTGGCATCGAGGGATGCGAGGCATTTTTGGCCCGTTAATGCTGCATGAAGGAGTGTTAGCAGGGTAGTCTACAGAGCTGTTTGCAGCGGCCTTGGATCGGTGATTGGTCACCAGAGGATCCGCATGGATAGGCCTGAATTTTTTCGGTCAGATGGTCTACATCTTTCCGATGGAGGTTTGTATGTCTTCCTTGAAGACATCAAGGGGGGCCTGCTTGTGGAGCTTTGTAAGCTCGATGGCGGGCATGGGACTTAGCATGGCTAGTCCCTATGCGGTGGCGGGTAGTGCGGATAAAACAGGTTTTTGGTGAGTCCCATAGCAATCTCAGGTAATGTATAGCTCATCTGAAGTCCCAGCACTGCGGATCATGCGATTACAGTGCTTGGGGGAAAAGATGCGCTGGGGCCACACCCAGACCAACAGTCAAGAAAGAGAAGCTGGCTTGAGGTCTGGGGGTGGTCAAATTTGGGCCGGCCGGGTTCTCGCTGTCTTCACGACTGCGAAAACTTGGGGCCAGGGACTCGCTCATTTGTTTGTTAGGTGGTCCGTTGAGACCTCTGTGCTTAAACCTGATTCCTCACTACAGCAGGACCCCCTTTGCCAAAGGATTGTCAACATTGATTATTCAATAAAGTGTGGCCCGTGTTTAACCCATAATTCTGGTCTCGTGTCTTTATTCCGGGGTAAGGGGGCAATGTGTGATCCTCCCACCAGTGTCCTGTAAGGGAGAAATAGCCATGTTTTTCACCCTGGCTGCTCCAGATGTCATTTGTACCATCTGTGCTTTGGCCAACTGCTGTACCAGTTTCCTGACACCCCAATATAAATGTAGAAGGCCTTTTCCTGCACCCCTCCAAGCTCCTCCAGGATAGCCTGGAGTCTATTCTTGAGATGTGGGTCTGGCATTTGCTGCCTCCCACCTCTTGCTTTTTGTCCATCTACCTCCATGCTTCCCTGACTCAACCTGTGCAATTTTCCACACTGTGGAAAATGCTTCCACATGTTTTCCTTCTTCGGAGCCCCACGATGTTGTGTTGTTTTTTACTGTATGTTCCTCACAGAGATTGCTAACTTCTCCTCACTACTAGTTTCGGCAGCTAATGGGGCAAGTGCAGCTGGAGAAGCGGGGTGATTTCAGTGTCACGTGCTTCTGAAATAGTACCCAATAGAGTCCTCTCAGTGTCCTCCTCCTCCACATCAGATGCATATGTACTTGAAGGGTAGTTCCCACCAATCATCATGTTGCTTTGCACAAGAGTGATTTACAGTGGAACCTCTACTTACGAACTTAATCCATATTGGAATGCTGTTCTTAAGTTGAAACGTTCGTAAGTAGAGGCAAAATTTCCCATAGGAATGCATTGAAAACCATTTAATCCGTTCCGGCTGTTTTTCGTTCTTATCTAGAGGCGCCGTTCGCAAGTAGAGGCATTAGTTCCCATAGGAACTAATGCAAAGCCGGTTAATCCGTACTCTACCACTAGGGGGAGAAATTTTTTTTTTAACCTAAGATGACCTAAGGTTAAAAAAAGGGCAGGAAATTTTTTTTTCAGTTCGTAAGTTGGAGCTCCGTTCTCAAGTAGAGGCAAAATTTAGCAAACGGAGCTGTTCGTAAGTTGGATCGTTCGTAGCTAGGGACGTTCGTAAGTAGAGGTTCCACTGTACTCTGAATGAGGACTTGGGGTAAACCGTTCCTTGAATATGATGGAGCTGTGAGGTATGGATATGTAAGGCAATGTTTGGTGCTGTTCATCAATCTCTTTCTCAACTACAAAGTCATCATCTGTTGCCCAAGCTGGCAGTGTCAGTCTGCCATCTTTGCCCTTCTCTGGCATATTGGATGTTTGAGAGAAAAGGGCCTTCTTCACCATCTTTTTTAGCCCCTTGCCCTGGCTGGAATGTCTGAAGTTCACTTGTATCTGTCCCACCTTGAACTACAGGCTTCTTTGCCACCTCCTTGGTACACATACACCCTGTACCGTTGCCTGCTGCTCTTTCCTAGCGTCAGTGCTGATCAAGGCAGCTGGGAGACAGATTTTGTTTTGGCAGCTCATAATAACCATCTTTTTCCTCTCCCTCTCCCAGTCCTCTCAGTAGAAGCTGCTACAGTGGCTGCAGACAGAATTCCTGCAACCTTTCCAAAGTGCCTACTTCTTCTAGCACAACCATGTTTCATATTGCCTGCATACTCTACCCAAAGAAGTACAGGATCTGATTCTGCTACACCGGTTGCTTTAGTCTGCAGTGTCTCTCAAGTTCTTTGATTCTGGTGTGGATGCTGCATTTTGTGGTTCCAATATATACCCGGCCACAACTGCAAGGTATCCGGTATACTCCTACAGTGGTGAGGGGGTCCCTTTTGTCCTTTGCTGACTGTAACATTTGTTGTATTTTTGTAGTGGGCCTGGATACTGTTTGTAGGTTGTGTTTTTTCAAAAGTTTCCCCATGCGGTCCGTGACCCCTTTGATGTATGGCAGAAATACTTTATTTGTGGGTGGCTGTTTTTCCTCTTCAGTTTGGTGTTGTTTTCTTGGTTTGATGGCTCTTGTGATTTCATTCTTGGAATAGCCATTTGCCATTCAGATGGTTGAGTTTGGTGCTGAGAAATTGAGCTTCACAGTTCCGATTTGCACGGTCTACCAGTGTTTTGATTATGCCTCTTTTTGGATCAGGAGACTTCATCTTCAGGCAAATTTGTTTCCAGATCTAAGTCTAAAGTAGGCATTATATTTTCTTACCTGGCTACATACCTATACTGTATTCCTTTTCCTACCTCTATCAGTAAGTATGTGGGATAGTGTTTAATCTGTATTTATTTTCCTTTACCTCTAAATATATTTGGTGGTATTTAAATCTACTTGAGATGGGGTTTATCGGGTAGGACAGTCTTTTTCAGCTCAGACTTATTACTGAGTTTGTGCACTAGAGGGCTGCTGAAAGGCAGCAATAAAACAGCAGGGAACAAATCCAGCTTCCTGTGCTAAAAAGACTGAAAGCACCTTACCTTGCTAACCTTTGCCAGCTATACAACATTTTCAAAAGTATGAATTATCATGGGTATTATTTTTATGCTGCTTTCCCACAGCCTTGAATTGCATCAACACCTACAATAAATACATGTCAAATAAAATGTGTTGGGCTTTAAAGTGACATAAGACTCTGTTGTTTTTGCTGCAACAGTCTAAACATGTCTATCCCTTTAAAACTTTGTATTTATCAGCCTGGAAGCCAATATTTGAATATCTGAGTCAATATTTGTTTATTGGTGACAGTTATTGGAAGGTATCACATCCAATTTGATTTAGTGGCTTTATCAGTTAAAGTAATGAGGAGCGGACAAAGTTCTATTGTAAAGAAAAGGCAATATCATCCATGGAAAACTAAATTTTCAAACACTTTCTGATATTTGAAACTCTACATCTAAAGTCCTCTATCTACTTTTTTGCATAGATTGAATATAATAATAAAAATCATGCCGTAAAGTCAATTCTGACACAGCAACACTTTTCAGGGTTATTTATTTTTATTATTATTTATTTATTATTAGATTTTTACCCCGCCCCCCTAGACAAAGTCTACTCGGGGCGGCTTACATACATAATAAAAACATCATAACATTAAAACATCATAACATTTAAAAACAGCATAATTTTAACATTTATATTAAATTAAATCAGTACCAAGATGATAAGAGTAAAAATCAGTTATTGACTGGAGGGAAGGCCTGCCTGAAAAACCAGGTTTTCAAATGAGTTTTAAAAACGCCCAGCGAGGGTGCCAGACGAATTTCAGTAGGGAGGCTGTTCCATAGCCGAGGGGCCACTGCCGAGAAGGCCCGGTTTCTTGTTCTTTCTTTCCGGGCCTCTCTCGGCGTTAGGCCCCTCAGCCGTCCCTGCTGGCTATTCCGGGTGGTTCGGGTAGATCTAGGTGGGAGAAGACGATCTGCCAAGTATCGAGGTCCCAAACCGTTTAGGGCTTTATACGTCATCATTAACACTTTGAAGTCAATGCGGAAACGAATGGGCAGCCAATGCAAGGCAGCCAGAGTGGGAGAGATATGCTGATATTCCCTCACCCCACTAAGGAGCCTGGCTGCCGCATTCTGCACCATTTGAAGTTTCCGCATCAATCTCAAAGGCAGCCCCACGTAGAGCGCATTACAATGGTCTAATCTCGAGATTACGAGTGCATGGACAAGAGTAGTGAGGGCCTCCCCATCAAGATATGGTCGCAGCTGGGCAATCCGCCATAGATGGAAATAGGCGGAACGGGCCACGGACGCCACCTGGGTTTCCATGGTAAGCGCCGGGTCCAGATGTATCCCCAAGCTGCGAACCTCACTCTTTGCGGTAAGGGTCGTCCCCCCAAAAGAGAGGGAGTCGCCCAAACCACCGATGGAGGGACCTAGGCAAAGCTATCTAGGCAGAGCATACCCAAAAGGGGTTTACCATTCCCTTCTTCTGGAGGTGTTCTGGGACTGTGTAGTTTGCCTAAAGCCACATATGCTGGTTCTACTCATAGGAGGCATAATGGGAAATCGAACTCCCAACCTCTGGTTTCACAGCCAGATATTTAGACCACTCAGCTATCCAGTCAGCTCATCATGAATATAGCTGAGATCAATTGGACCTTCATTTGCATAAATATATACAGAATTGCCAAGAGTGTTCATATGTTTACTGCATGCACAGTCATTTTTGTGTTAAGTAAAGAGTGAAACTAAAGAATAATGACTATGGCACCTGTTATTATTCTGAAAGCATGCTCTTGTCTGTAGTTGAAATATGTGGCATTGATATAAACAATTTTTATCCTTCATGTAGATGGATGACTGCTCTCTGCACCCCTTATCTTCTCAACTTGTTTCTGTGATGCACCGGACCCCCTAAAGGGCCGCTGGCATTTGGTCAGAGAGTTTGACAGTCCACTTATCTACCACCTTTGCGCTGGGGCAAGTCCCAAGACCTTAGCAGTACGTAGCATAAGCCCTTTGAACAAGTCTGACCTAAAAAGAACACTTTACACTTACTCAGTACTTTGCAAGTACAGGCACATGGGCTTTGTGATTCTTTAGAATTCACAAAAGCTCAGTTAGGTAGGACTCTTAAATGATAGCTAGTTTGTGGCCCTCTCCACCTCCTGGATTTAGCCAGACCCTGCTGTTCAAGAGACCAGACCTTTGGTAGAATTTTTTATAATTTTTTTAATTAGAAAAATAGAGGGAGACATCACTTCCACTGGGACGTGGACAGCTGAATCTTTGTCTCCTCGCCCTGTTGAATGTAAATAAGTTGTTAAATGCCTTTTCCGCTTCTTGAAATATGAGTAAATCTGCTTAAATTATTTGTGAAAAGTTCAAGCAGAGATAGAAGTGCTTTTTAAACTGTAAAAGCCTGGCTGCTTATCTGGGGAATGCACTTTCATTGTCGCTCGGAAGAACGCCAGTGAAAAGTTGAACAGCTAATGAGCTGTTAAAAACTACTTTGTCTTCCTGTGCTATGAATCTTTTGCTTTGCTTATGAGGAAAAAAAAAGATAAGAGTTCTAAAAGTTGGACACGAGAGCTGCCAGAGAAAAAACCATCAGATCGTAGTCTCGAACGCTTAAGATGAATAGAGGTGGAATCCCCCGCTCCTAAAGAAGTTTCTAAAGAGACTTGGGAAGCTGCTGGAAAGGAGGGGGAGGGACTACCTCTCTGAGCAGTCTTACTGAAACCAGCATGGGAAAAAAATTTCCGAATTAACTATCTGTGTAAAAGATCTGGCTAAAGATATACCATGCCAGATTGATAAAAAACTGGAACAGGTTCTTTCCAAAATAGACTCTTTAGTGAAAGAATGTCATCAGATGGGAAAGGACATGAAAGCAGTCCAGGTATAAGTACAGAGGATGAAGGCAAGCATAGTAAAAACGGAGGACAGAGTAAAGCAAATGGAAAATTTATTAAAACAGAATGAAGGGAAAACAAAGGCACAACAACAGAAGATAGACGATTTGCAAAAGAAAGTGATTTATCTGGAAGATAGCTCAAGACGTAACAACATCAAAATAATGAATTTTAAGCTGCAAAAAGGAGCTGACCTTAATCAGGAAGTGGTGACCTGGATAAATTCTATTATGAACTCCCAACATGTGACTGAAGAGGATATAGAGAGAATTCATTTTGTTGGGAACCCCAGAAGCAAGAGGCCAAGACCTATAATATTGAAATTTTTTAACTATGTTAAAAAAGAGGAATTTCTTAAGGTCACTAAAGAAAAAATGGAACTATTAGTTTATAGGTCAAACCCAATACAGATTTATCAGGATTTAAGCAATGAATCTATACAGTGGAGAAAAACAATGAAACCCATTACATCAATTCTAATCAAGAATGGACGGAGATACAACTGGGGTCATCCAGTCTTTTTAAAAATATGGAAGGATGGAGTCCTCTTCAGAAACTTCTCTTTTGAAGAAGGCAAGGACTTGCTGGCTGCGTGGGGCCTACAGCAAGAAGATCAAGATGACCAAGGCACAAGCAAGTAGGCCTGCAAGGAGTGGAAACATGAAAGAGAAGATATCTGGACTGAGAGAAACCATTTGATGTTTGAAGACTCCCCCACTCCCCCCTTTTTTACTATCCCTTTCCCCCCAATTTTTTTTAAAGGTTTTTTACACGGTCCCTCCTCACCCTTTGGGGTTTTTTTTGTTCTGTTTGCTTATTTTGTTTCTTTTTGTGGGGTTGGAGAAGAGAGAGGAAAGATTAGGGGATAAGGACGTTAAGAGAAATAAACATGTCAAATGAAAGAAGAGAAGGTATTAAGGGAAAAAAAACAGAGTAGGGTGAAATAGGAATGAGGATTTGGCTGGGGCCCAGACTGGTGTGGGTGGCGTCTCCCTCCCTCCCGGAGCTCGCATCAAACCTTAGTGAGGCGCAGGGAAGTGGTAGGGAGGAAAAGAGGTTACATGTAGAGTGGGAAGTTAGGGATAGGGGATTAGATAGGGAACAATGTGAATTTGGGTTTTTTTGGTGTTTTTGTTTTGTGGGATGCACAACGGGACCAAAAAAAGATGGGATATAGAATGGATATGGGGAAAAACATAAGGGTAGCCACTTTAAATGTGAAAGGCCTAGGGTCTGTAACAAAGAGGAAGAGAATAGAAACATTATTGAAGAAGAAGGTGGATATTATTTATCTACAAGAGACTCATCAATCAAAGGATGGAGTTAATGAACTGAAATTACAAAATATACACATTTATGAAAAAGGATTTGGGACTTCCAAATCCAAAGGTGTAGCAATATTGATTTCTAAACATTGTGAATTTGTGGTAAAAGAAGTAGTAAAAGATAGTAATGGTAGATATTTGATAGTACAGGGTCTAATGGGGGAAGAAGATTATACATTAGTAAATGTTTATGCACCGAATATGAATCAAGGAGAATTTTATAAAACTGTCATTAAAGAGATGGAGAAGGTTAGAAAGGGATATGTGATTATGGCAGGAGATTTTAATATGGTTTTGGATAAGGTAAAGGATAAATCTGTATGTAAAAAAGATGAGTTGAACAAAAGAAGTACCCTCTTGAGCAAGATGTTGAAAACTACAGATTTAAAAGATATATGGAGAGAATTGAAGGGAGATGAAAGAAGGTTTACATATTATTCCTCTGTACATAATAGTTATTCAAGAATAGATTTTATGTTTATATCTCAAAATTTAATTTCTAAAGTAGTAGATACAAATATTAATGTGATAAAAATAATGGATCATGTGTTGATGATGATGGAGATGAAAGTTAAGAAAGATTACAGAGAAGCTAGAAGATGGAGAATAGATTCCAATATTTTTCAGTATACAGATGTAATGGATAGAGCTAAGAAAGAATGGATGGAAATATGTTCAATAAATGAAGCAGGTGGGAGTAAAATAGGAGTGTTATGGGACATTATGAAAGTAGTTATGAGAGGAATTGCCATAAGAGACTCATGTAGAATAAAAAAACTGAGAAGACAATATAAAAAAATAGAAGAATCATTAAAAGATTTAGAAAGTAAATATTTTACAGATAAAGATAATAAGAAATTATTAGAGATTCAAGCTAAAAGGAGAGAGTTAGAAAGCGTAGAGTTAGAAAAGGTCCAGAGGGATTTGATATACTCGAAGAGGAATTTTTTTTAATATAGTAATAAAAATTCAAAGCTTCTAGCTAGGGTAGCTCAAACTAAAAGATCAAAAAACACAATTGGAGTGATCAAAGATAAAACAGGAAAGAATTGTAGTCTAATGAAGGAAAAATTAAAGATACTACAAGAATTTTATCAAAATTTATATAGAGGTAATAATACATCGAAAGAAGATATAGAGAATTATATTAAAGAAAATGTAAAGAGTAAACTATTAGAGAATGATAAAAGAGAATTAGAAAAAGAGATAAAGGATGAAGAGATTACAGAAATCATTAACAAACTAAAAAATGGTAAAACTCCAGGCTTTGATGGAATGGGATCAGAATATTATAAAGCTTTTAAATCAATACTGATCCCCAAGTTAAAAATACTTTATAATGGGATATTGGAAGGAGAGAAAATACCAGATTCTCAGAAATATTCATTAATAACTCTTATTCCAAAACCCAATAAAGATTTGAATGACACAAGTTCGTATAGACCTATCTCATTATTAAATCAAGATGCAAAGATATTTACTGCAATCTTGGCAAATAGAATGAACATGTTTATTACAAAATATATTAAAGAGGATCAAAATGGGTTTTAAAAGGGAAGACAAATGGAAAATTTAACTAGGAGGGTTTTGAATATTATATAATATAGAAAAAGATAAATCAAAGGCAGGTATTTTATCATTAGATATTTTTAAGGCATTTGATTGTGTAGAATGACCAACATTAAAGATCCTTTTAAAGGGTTGGGGTTTTGGAAAGAAATTTAGGGGGATAATAGACCAATTATATTTGGAGAATATTTCTGCAGTAATTGTTAATGATGGGATGACAGAGCAGATAGCTCTAGGCCGAGGCACCAGACAAGGTTGCCCTCTTTCTCCAGTTCTGTTTTGTTTGATTATTGAAATGTTAGCAAATGTAATAAGGAATGATGATTTAATTGAAGGTATGGGTGAAAATAATAAAATAAAGAGTAATTTATTTGCTGATGATTCCCTATTGACAGTGAAAAACCCATTAGAAAGTATAGACAGAATTAAAATTCATTTAGAAAAATTTGGAAAAATAACTGGATTACGTGTAAATTGGCAAAAATCTGAAATAATGTTGTTTAATCATAATAAACTAGAACAAGAAAAGTTTGTTGATAAATATGATTTTAAGATATGTAAATTGATTAAATATTTAGGTATAGATTTAGTAAAAGATACTGAAAAAATAAAGGAACATAATTATAATAAATTAAAAGGAGATATTAAAAAGAAATTACAGGAATATACTAATTTAAAACTTTCTTGGTTTGGAAGGATCGCACTGATAAAAATGAAGATTCTACCAAAAATTACTTTTTTATTTAGAATGTTACCAATCCAGTTAACAGAAGTTGATTTTAAATTTTGGCAAAGAATGATTAATAAATATTGTAATGAAGGGAAGAGAGCCAGAATAAATAAAAAGTACTGGTATAAAATAACAAAAAAAGGAGGTATAGGCATACCAAATATAAAAAATTATTATATGGCTAATCAGTTAAGGTTTATTGGGGAATTTATATATAACCCAGAAAGGTTAATTTGGTGGGAAATGGAATCATCAGAATTACAGGTAGATATTGAAAAATATCTATTTGGTATGGTCAAGAAATATAAAATAAGTGAAATTAATAACCCGTTTTTAAAGAATATGTTAAACATATGGTATAAGTATAGAAATAACTTATGTCCATTTAACTCTCCATTAGGATTAGTGACTGAAATAGAGAATTTTCCTGCCAATATGAAAGTTTATGCAGAATTATTTAAAGAAAAAAAAGTGATTAGATTAAAAGACTGGTTGTATAAAATGAGATTGAAAGATCAAATGAAACAAATCCTTCAAAATAAGAATATATCATGGCTGAATTATATGCAATTAGAAAGGTGGACTAATGAATGGGTAAAGAAATATAATAAAGGTAGAGAATATATGAAGTATGAACAATTTCTATTATCATATGAAGATATTCAGATGACTGGTTCAGTATAGGGTGCAGTGAGTAAAATTTATAGATTCCTGCTTGATTTAGAAGAAGAAGAGATTGAGAAAGAAGGATTGAAGTTAGTGTGGGAACAAGACTTAGGAAAAAGAATAAATGATGAAGAATGGAGGAAGATGTGGAAAAGGAGGGTTTTAAGATTTATGTCAGTGAGAATAAGAGAAATTTTTTTCAAATTGGGCTTAAGATGGTATTTAACACCGACAAAATTGAATAAAATTAACGCTAGTTATCTGAATGTCTGTTGGAAATGTGAGAAGGAAATTGGTACATACTTTCATATGTGGTGGGAATGCAAAAAAGTACCAAGATTCTGGAAACTAATCTTTAAAGAACTAAATGACATATGTGAAAAAGATATAGAATTTAATCCTGAGATAGCTCTGTTATCAATATTTGAGAATGTGGAATATGATAAGATAACTAAAGAATTGATTACCAATTTATTAACAGCAGCTAGATTAATAATAGCTAGGAATTGGAAATCAAAGTCTGAATTTCAAATGGAAGAATGGTATAATGAAATATGGAACTTTGCTATAAATGATAAGTTAACTTGTAACTTAAAGGTTAAGAAAGGAGAGGTGAAAAAGAATAATTTTTATGATATATGGGGCAAATTTTTGGAATGTGTGCTAGCAAGAGGAAAAGGGAAAGCTCCAAATCAAGAATCAATGCTGTTCTGGAGAAGAGGACAATAAAGGAAGAAGAAGAATAAAGATAAAGGAAGAAGAGGATTACTGCACGAGGTCCCGACTATGGTGGTGGGGAACACAGTCGATTTGTATTTTGGTTTATGTATTTTATGTTTATGTTTATGTTGTAGTTAAAATAAAAAGAAAAAAGAAAAAAAGAAAAGAAAAATAGAGTTTCATTAGAAATTAGTTTATATTGCATAAGCATTAGCATCAAGAACATATTCAAAGATCATTTGCAGTTAAATAAGATAACGATTTCCCATTTAAAATAATAAACACTAAAAAGCTAAACTAAGGTGGGCTATAGTGGGCTAGCCCCACCTCCTTCTTTCTCCTTACTTACATCCTTTCTCAATCAAGTCCTTTCTCTCCCATCATCATGGAATCGAAATCCATAACAGAACAACACACAAACCATCGAACCACATTCACATAACCCATCGTCCATTTTCTAGCTTTCTAACTCCTCCCTTCTTCATGACCTTTCTGGCTGTTAACCAATCAACCTTAAGAGGCTGTACCACCTCTCTCCTCTCATTATTCCCACGAGAGTCCAGGTGTTGTTTATCTCTTCTGCAGCCAGCTTGGAATGTTGAGTCTTCCACGGGCCTCTCAATTTGGCCTTCACGCTATCTGGATCCAGACTGTAACGGTCTTCAGGAAAACACTCTCATGGCACTTAGAAAAACACATTCCAATGCGTCTCAAATTATCTCCACACAGAACCTATCTGACTCCATTTTACATTTCTCTGCCTACATATCCCATCATCATGACACTTCTCTAACTACATATCCCATCATCATAACACTTCTCTAACTACATATCCCATCATCATGACAGTTTCCTCTGCCATATCTTCTGTAGCTCATATTATGTTTTTATCATTTTTCCATCATATTTTCCAGTGGACTGATATCAATCCCTAAAGCCTCAATAGCTAGTCCTACTATTCTGTGGAGGCCTAAACACCAATTACTACCAGCATCTCTAAACTGGAAACACCTACACCTTGAAAGTTCTACATGTGCTGCCACCCCCACCCAGGATGCAGATGACAGAGGACCCAACTCAGTCATGACTTCTATCACATCCATACTCCTGGAGCTACTTAAGCTACCATTCACAAAGAAACACCAAGCAGGGAAAAATCCCTCAACCTGAGGATTTTTATCTTCAATTAAACACTTCTCACTCAAACATAAAGCAATAGTCACGGCTGTTTTTCAATATGTTTTCTAGGTATCTATTCCTTGAAGCCACAAAGTAATCAAAAAGCCTAGAAGAAATGGTAGTGAGCACAAGAGGGTACAGTGTAGACCATATTGACAGCTGACATGGGTATCCTCAACATTGAGGCTGTCCTTGCTGTGTAAAGCCTGGCATCCTTTTTCCTGCTGGTAACGTGGGCACGATATTGTGCAGCGATATTGGGCCATTTCCTGGCTTTTTAAATCATGGGTAGAGAAGCACAATATCCCACATGCATAAACTGGATTTTTTTAAAAAAATTAAATTGTATCTTAATATTCTATCTGTACATGTGTCTATACAGGTTTTTTTCTTGCCCACCAACACCACAAAAAGTGAACGATTTGGGATTGCTCTGAATAAACCATAATTTCTGTTCAGCATTACAAACTGGCATTTTTTGCTGCAAAAAGCACTTCTAGTTTTCCAGTTCACTGCTGTTCACAGAATCACAGAATCATAGAATAGTGAAGTTGGAAGGGGCCTATAAGGCCATGAAGTCCAACCCCCTGCTCGATGCAGGAATACAAATCAAAGGAGATCTGCCAATTGGTTGTCTAAGTTTCTACTGAATGCTTCCAGTGTTGGAGCACTCACCACCTCCCGAGGTAATTGGTTCCATTGATGTACTGTTCTAACAGTTAGGAGGTTTTTCCTGATATTCAAATGAAATCTGGCTTCCTGTAACTTCAGCCCATTGTTGTGTGTCCTGCACCCTGGGATGATCAAAAACAGATCCCGCCTCTCCTCTGAATGACAGCTTTTCAAGTATTTGAAAAGTGTTATACCTCTGTCTTCTTTTCTCAAGGCTAAACATGCCCAATTCTTTCAGTCTTTCCTCACAGGGCTTGGTTTTCAGCCCCCTGATCATCCTTGTCGCCCTCCTCTGAACTTGTTCCAATTTCACAGAATCATAGAATCGTCATAGGGTTGGAAGGCACCTTGGAGGTCTTCTAGTCCAACCCCCTGCCCAAGGCAGGATATCTCATACCATCCCAGACCTCATGCCATCCCGTACAGATGGCTGTCCAATCTTTTCTTGAAAACCTCCAGCGATGGAGCACCCACAACATCAGAAGGCAAGCTGTTCAACTGCTTAATGGTTCTCACCATCGGGAAATTCCTCCTTATTTCCAGGTTGAATCTCCCTCTGACGAGTTTCCACCCATTGGTTCCTCTTCCTACCCTCAATAGCAATGAAGAATAAATTGATGCACTCTTCCCTGTGGCAACCCTTCAGATATTGGAAGACTGCTATCATATCTCCCCTCAGTCTTCTTTTCGTTAAGGTAAACATACCTAGTTCTTTTAGTCGTTCTTCATAGGATTTAGCCTCCAGTCCCCTTATCATCTTTGTTGCTCTTCTCTGCCCCTCCTCCAGGGACTCAGCATCTTTTTTGTATTGTGGTGACTAGAACTGGACACAGCACTGCAAGTGCGGCCTCACCAGTGTGGTATAGAGTGGTACTATCACTTCCCATTATCTTGATGCTATCCCCCTGTTGATGCAGTCTAGGACTGTGTTGGCTTTCTTGGCAGCTGCAGCATACTGCTGACTCATCCTTAGGCGGTGGTCCACCAGAACACCTAAATCCCTCTCACAGGTACTAATGTTGAGCCAGGTACCACCTATCCTGTACCTGTGCATCTGGTTTCTCCTGCCTAAGTGCAGAACCTTACTTTTCCCGCCACTGAACTGCATCTTATTGGATAGGGCCCAATGTTCAAGTCTGTCTAGATCCCTCTGAATGTCGAGTCTTCCAAAGTATTAGCAATTCCCCTCAGCTTTGTGTCATCAGCAAATTTGATGAGTGCTCCTTCAATCCCCTCATCCAGGTCATTTCTGAAAATGTTGAAGAGCATTGGGCCCAAGACAGAATCTTGAGGGACCCCACTACACACTTCCCTCCACATAGATGTGGTTCCTTTGAGGACCACACATAGCGTGAGGTTGGTCAGCCAGCTGCAAATCCATCTGGTACTTGCGCTGTCTATCCCACTTTGTTCTATCTTACGCAGAAGTACGTTGTGGTCTACCTTATCAAATGCCTTACTGAAGTCTAAGTATACTACATAAATCCACTGTGTTTTCTTGGTCCACTAATTTAGCCACTTTATCAAAGAATGCAATAAGATTTGTTTGGCATGACCTGTTCTTAACAAACCCATGCTGGCTTCTAGTAATCACCTTGTTATTTTCTAGGTGCTCACAAATCTGCTGCTTGATTATTTTTTCCAGGATTTTCCCAGGTATTGATGTCAAGCTGATTGGTCTGTCGTTTCCTGGATACACTTTTTCTCCCTTTTTGAAGATTGGAACCACATCAGGCTCTTTCCCAGTCCTCTGGCAGTTTGCCTGTGCTCCAGGACCTCTCAAAGATTTCATTCAGTGGTTCCGAGATCACATATGTCAGTTCTTTTAGTACCCTGGGATGTAAACCATCCGGTCCAGGAAACATGAACTCATTGAAAGCAGCTAGGTGTTCTCGTACCACTTCCTTACCTATTTTTACCTGCTTTCCTCTCCTGTCTCTCACAGTGCTGCTTTTGACAGGGTGGGCCAATTTTTCCTTTTGTGTAAATACAGATGCAAAAAAAGAATTAAGCAGTTCCACTTTCTCCCTGTTGCCTGTCACCTTCTTGTCATCTTCTCCCAAGAGTGGACCAACCATTTCCTTGACTTTCCTCTTGCTCCTTACGGGTTGAAAGAAACATTTTTTTGTTCTTTTTGGCATTTGTTGCAAGTCTCAGCTCATTCTGAGCCTTAGCCTTCCTGACTCCATCCTTGCAGATTCGAGTTATTTGCTAGTATTCTGTTCTAGTTAGGAGACCCTTTTTCAGTTTTTTATATTTGTCCTTTTTGTTCCTTAGCTTGTCAGAGAGCTCTGTGTGCATCCACACTAGTCTTGTCAGACATCTCTTGTTTTTCTTTCTCTGTGGTATTGTTTTGGTTTGGGTCTTTATTATCTCGCCTTTTAGGGTTTCCCAAGCATCCTGTACTGTTTTGCCCTTTAGAATTTCCATCCATGGAATCCTTCCTATTACATCTCTTAGTTTGTTAAAGTCAGCTCTCTTAAAATCTAGAACAGGGGTGTCCAACCTTTCACCTTCCCTGGGCCACATTAGAAGATGAAAATTTGGTTTGGGCCGCACATAAAATAAAATAACAGTAATGATACCTGATCATCCAAAAAAACCATAGAAAACATAGTTAACATACTAAACTTACTTGGAAATGAAGTTAGTGAGATGTTTGACATTGTTTCTCAGCCACCAATGCATCCATATTAAGCAGATTGCCTTACTATTGGACTCAACAAAAAAGTATTCATCTGTCCACTTTTCTTGGAACACTTCCTTCATCTATAATTTTTCTTTTTTTGTGTGTGTGTTTTTTTTTTTTGACATTTCAGAAGCCATGCTGGAATGTAAAAAAACACACATTTTTAAAACAGTGCCCGTCGCCATCCAAGCCAGTGAGAAGGAAACAAACAAACGGGGGGGGAGGACTTGAGCGCAAAAAGATCTGCTTTAGGCTGCTACTTTGTAGCTCTTTCGCCCCAACGGTTAGAGCAGGGGGTCAGGGAACTTTTTTACTTCTGCCGAGCAGGAGGAGGAAGCCGGTGCACTCCCTTCCCATCCCTGGCGCGGGTTTACCCGTGAGTAAGCGCTGCAGAAAGCGCGGGTCTACTCGCGAGTAAGCGCCACCGAAGGCGTGGCAGTGGAAGTAAGGTTCTGCTTTTTCCTTTTAAAAAAGTTGATCTGGGTGGGTTTTGGAGGGTAGGTTTGGGCTGGGGGGGTTATGTTTCTGTGTTGTTTTGCTTTTTGTATTTTTTTTTTTTTATTTTTTTTTTGCAGTCCCAGCGTGGGACTTGCTCCAATGTTTATTTTTGGATTGGTTTGGTTTTGGTTTTGGTTTTTTGCAGTCCCAGCGTGGGACTTGCAGTGTTTGGGCTTTCCCCCAATTCGAATTTCCCGCCCTTTCCCCCTGCCTTTTTGCCTTCGGAGGTCTGCAAGGGCTCCCTCCGATGTCGGGGGAAAGCCCTTGGAGACCTCCTGGGGGTCCGATCGCGGCGAGTAAGCACCACCGAAGGCGCGGCAGTGGAGGTAAGGTTCTGCTTTTTCCGACATTGGAGGAAGCCCTTTGAGACCTCTGAAGGCAAAAAGACAGGGGGAAAGGGCAGGAAATTCGAACTTTGGAATTTCTTTTAAAATAAAAAATTGCACTGGGCCACATTACAAGCCAACCTGGGCCGCATGCGGCCCGCGGGCCGTGGGTTGGACAAGCCTGTTTTAGAGATCTCTGATTCATAGGGTCACCATAAGTCCGAGGTGACTTGATAGCTTGTAACAACAACAGCCACATTTCCTCCTTGACTTTCCAATTTCTCTCTTCTGGATTTTCACAGATTCCATGTATCCCAAATAGCTTGTGTGTTAAAGTCCCTTAGGGCAAGAAAGATCACTCGGAATGAATATGTATCAAAGCAAACATTTTCACAAGGAGTGCAAAAAAGCTGCTTAAAGAGGTGGGATAGTTTTCAGCATTTTGCAAGTGTGCAAAAATATGATTCTTTTCCATTCAGTCAGCTCTAATAATGAATAAATAATGTTGTCTACGATAATTACATTTTTTCTAATAATGTGTTGCTTTCCCATTCCTTCTGAAATCTATAGACTCAATAATATTTTTATTCCTAGAAAGAAAGAACCATATTAAATCACAACAGCATACAAAGAAGACATCATTAGAATAACAGAAAAGTGGGAAACTGGCAAAGCATCAAAATAATATGAAAGGTATTTAAATTCATTTTTCTTGTTTTAGCTGACAGCTCAGATGACACATCATTCAGTGGGAAGATCTAGAAGGGAATTCAACCCAACCCATTCTATTTTAAGTTGTCAAAATATAGATAATTTAATTCACATTGAGGCTTATCTTGATCTCAAAATATGTAAGTGAGGAAAAAATTCAGGCTGCTAGCCGGCTTAAGTAGTACTGACTTGTTTTAGCTGTCTAACTTATCACTGCTTGACCACAAACTTGCACTGCATTAAAATCAGGTTGTAGAACATGTGACTTCTTCCAGTCATGGCATTACATATGCCAGCAACAAAGAGAGAAGGGAATAGGGCCAGAACACAGCCTTTTGGGAGCAGCCCTTCCAAAGTATGCCAGAAGGTAATTTCAGTGTAACTAATATATTATTGATCAGCTTTGTTTCATCATTTTGCTTGTTTAGATGACAGGAAAAATACCACCTGCCTTCTCGTGTACCATAGCCAGGTATTGTAAGCCTATCACAGAGCACATAGGCACATACATATTTTAAAAAGTGAAGCTGCTGTGGTGGAAGAATATAAAAACTTCACCACAGGATTGTGCTCTGCAGACACTGTTCTGCTAATTTCCAACAGAAACTGCCTAGGTACAATGCTTTTGTGACATGATGAAACCAAAGGGGGGGGGGGGGGTTCAGGATTTTTTTTTTTTTTTTAATAATTGGTTTTGAAAAAAGAAAAATAAGAGGAAAAGCACCAATTTTGGAAAGAAGAAAGGCACTTTAAAAATGCGGGCTGACATTTCACCTGAAATGTATGCGTGCAGGAAAGGATGGAGATAAAGGCTAAACCAGTAATGCCATGCCCCAGTTAACACAACTACTTGTGCCTTTTAAAGAGCAAAGCAAAGAGAGGGAGAGAAAGAGAGAGAGAGGTGTCCCCATACTCTCTGGGTGGCTAATTATGCAGGCTATACATTGCTCCCCCAGCAAGTTGGGTACTCATTTTACCAACCTCTAAAGGATGGAAGGCTGAATGAACCTGGAGCTGGCTACCTGGGACTGAACCCCAGGTCATGAGCACAGTTTTGGCTGCAGTACAGCAGTTTAACCACTGCGCCATGAGGCTCTTTTACAGCAAATGAGGAGATGAGCACGAGAATGTGCCTAAACATCTTCCTGAATACTCCTCCTTCTGAATAGGTACATTGACAATAAAACCAAAGAATAATCAGGAAGTTGGAAGGTCACTGTATTGTAATGAAGGCCTGCTAGCCTTCATTAGTGCAGAGGTTGCTAGCAGACAGAAACAACAAAATAACCTGTAAAGTTGCTAAATATTAACCATTAAATTGAGGGGGAAATGGATAACCCAATCTGATAAAGATGAATAGTAAATAAAATAAAAGTTGGTACAGGTTGGTAAATAAGAAGCCTAATTTTATTTAAATGTAACGTTTATTATATAAAATACTACTGTAGTGTATCTTTTAAATAATTTTAAATACTTTTAATCTCAGATGTTAAAAGTTGTTGTTCTTTAATCTTTTTGCTGATTTGTCACAGCTCTGTTATTGCAGAAGGCAATATTAATAGGACTATCCACTGTGTGACAACTTATTTAATTTTCAGTTTGTTGCATTTTAAAAATTAATTTTTAAATTGCATATTACCAAGACCTCAGTGTAAGTTCCATCTTTATACACTAAACAATGTATAATTAACTAAAAATTCAGTAGACAAAATTTGTTGGAAGGAATAAGTCCAGTTTATGATTTCTTTTTTCATTTCCTGTAAAAACCTACCAGCTTACCAGCAGCATATACTAGGAAAAACTCACTGGAAGCATATACTAGCAACCCAAAACCTAAACAGTTTTGCCCTTTAATTGAAGCTCAACTGCTAATTTACCAGGTAAAGTTTTAATTCACTAGTCTATCAATAAAAATTATTGAAGCTTCCACTAACAGTTAACAATCATATCTTTATTATCACTATATGGAGCCCAGTCACACCTTTTTCACAGTGTTTTATTTTCCTGAAGCCACTGATGGCATAAAGCCATTCTTAGCAGATTTTTTCTTTGAACTTGGTTGCAATGGTTTTATAAATAATGAAGAGACAATGGCAGATGTAAAGTTGGATTTTAAAATCTCTAGCATGATTTGAAAATATGGTGTAATATCCTTAGCTTCATTACTGTACTCATTCTTTTGAATTAAGCAAGGATGCTTGCTCTTTAGACCTGAGCAAACGTAATGTACCCCCCTAGATTTGTAAAAACTAGAGATAGCCCATGTGATGGATTCTACTTGCCTTATCTTTTCCTTTACTTGACTGGCATTACCCAATTCTCAATCCCACCTCACTTCCCAGAATTAACCATAATTAATAAATATTAGATTGTCTTGCAATTATATATGTACGTGCTGAACTCTTCAGCCTGTTCTGCACCAGAATAAATTACATGTTTACTGGGTTCAACTTTCCCTGCATCTTTTAGGAGATATTCTAGCTCGCTCTCTCCCCAGTCACATGAGAGAAATGTTTTCTAATTATCCCCCAATTAGTTTGTTACTTTTTTTTTGGTCACACGACACAGAGACAAGATCAAGACATTTTCCTGGCCAGCAGTGTAACTGTGGAATATTTCCCAATCACCAGGAGGACTGTGTTATTTTGTACCTTTGTTGTACTGGTGCATTTCTTACTGGAATTGCCTGTGTGCATGACCTGCCCCCCTTCTTTTCAGAATCAAAGCCAGGAAAGTGGCTGCCATTACTGCAGCATGCACATTATATATTTTTATTTTATTTTTCATGCCCGATACATCGATACGTTGGTAAAAGTATGTCACCGGGGGCCACTGCCATTACATTACTGGCAAGTAAAAAATACATTGAAATGTTGGTATGCCAATGTCATGGGGGGTGATCGCCAGTACTGCCGTGCAAGTCCATTGTGTGCAATGCATTTCTGCACGAGCAATAGAGGAACACTTCCCTAAACAGAAACCCCTTCTCAATGTTCCTTCTAATTTCCACCACCTCCATTTGCGAGTGTCTCCCCCCCCCCCAGCATGGGGCTCCTTTGTGACCAGAATGAAAGGGGCTAGAAATGACAGCTGTGGGTGCACAGGGGAGGAGGAAAGATGTATGGAGGAGGCTCTGTGAAATCCAGGTTGCACAGAACATGCTCAGAGCTTGTGCAGTACATCAGAGAACTGTCTCTTTTAAGTAACTTCCCATCCAATAGGTCCTTGTTTACCGTCCACCTCCATAACAGCAATCTAGTAAAAACAATTTTGAATTCCACCAATCATGTTTTCTAGCAAGCAGGTAATGAAAAATCAATTACCAATGTTCATTTTGGAAAATGCCTGAAATTACCTTAAAATTTTCTAAACTGCTAAATAATGTTAATGATTCAAAATGAGTCTACTGCTACTTCATGATCACAGATGAATGTGCAAACAGAAAGATGACCAGTGAAATAGGAATCCTAAACTTTTTGGTCCTCCATTATCAATATTGTAATTTCCACTGTTGACCAAAATTTGCAACAGAGGAACATGAGTTTTCTCTTGCTGCCTGTAGGTCTTACATGAACCAAGAAGGCAAATATATCACCCTTGCTGAGAGGTTTGTTCTGGCCATATAAGGAAGAATACATGTGATCATTCTACTGCAGAAATATGCCTCTCCCTGATCTTCGTTTGAGGGCCAGAAGAATTTGCCTCACAGAGATCCTTTCTCCATCTCTTCAAATGATGTCCAAAGTCACATGTCTTCAATGCATTATATTATTTTGGCTACATCTGTATTACCTTCAACATAATATCTCAGTCTACTGTTTATAACTCTGGAATTAATTCTTATTTGAAAAACTGCTTCTTAGCTTGCAAGTGTGTTCAAAGGTACATGTAATGATTGTAATGTAAATTGGTGATGTCACGCAAATTGATCTCATGTGCTTCCACCGTGTATCCAGGGCATAACAGAAGCAATTTTTCTGGCATTTCAAAAAAAATTTAAGCCTTGACAATCTCATAATAGCAAGTTTGAAAAATCCAAAATGATTCACTGTAAAATTTAGACTATAATTTAAGTGAACGTAGTGAACCTGGAACTACTGAGGCTTTGCAAATGAGTAACTGAAAAATGACTTGTGGTAGAAAACTTGAGCAGATATTTAGAGGATCCAGTTTCTATTTTGGTTACTCCACAGATTTCCTGTATGGCTATGGGAAAGACAAGTAGAACGTCACTTTCACTGGAGGCAAGTGATTGCTTTTCTCATGTGGTCTTGAACTTACTCCAGTATAAATCCTGCCCTTGAGCTCCATTTCTTGGTCAGCTTTATAAAAAAGAAGAAAAACCCTAGAAGATAAGGGTTCCTTAAGTCAAATACAGAGAAAAATGAGAGGCATTTGATTTAAAATGGTATTTTAAAATATACCATGCTCCAAACTACAACATTAGTAGTGATCAGTTGCACCAGTCAGCCTGGAAAAGCTTTTGATGTATAAATATTTTACAATGAGTTAAATAAACAAATGATATAATACTCCTAGCACGTTACTGACTGCAGGTATTTCCTCAGAACAGAACTTTCTCTCCACAAGAGATGTTAGCTAGAGCTGAAGTTTGTGAAACATTGTAAGCCTTAGTTGGTGGGCTGCCATATCAGCAAAGGTCTGCATGTTGTCCTGTTCCAAAATTACTTGTTATGCACATATGAAGAACTTTGTGCTATATTGCATTGTTCCATGCATGGAGGCTTCAGTTCTAGAGGACATGGAATGATAAGAGCTTCATAGAGTAGCAGAGCTACTCTTTCCCTCATATGCCCACCTGGGTATGCCATCCAACACCAGGGCAGACTGAGCAGGCGGGGAGGGGAGTTGCCATTGTTTATAAGGACATCTTTGAGGCTGCTAGGCTCTCTGCGGTGGCAAGCCCAGGTCTAGAGGCCGCCCATGTGTCATTTGGGGCCGGGGTGGCTTTGGGATTGTGCTGGCATACCGTGCTCCCCGCGATCCAGCGCAGTCCCTGATGGAGCTGGCGGATTTCATCTCCACAGCACTGTTGAAGTCCCCCAGACCATTGGTTCTGGGGGACTTCAACATTCACGCGGAGGCTGAGGTTTCCGGCCCAGCTCATGAGTTCCTGGAAACCATGGCTTCCTTGGACTTGACCCAGCAAGTCAACGGTTCTACCCACGTGGGCGGCCATATGCTGGATCTGGTCTTTGCTGCTGAGCAGAGAGTGTGCTCCAATGGTGGCCAACTTGGTATTGGCCCCCTTGTCATGGTCGGATCACCACCAGCTGAGGGCCATGAAGCGTAATTGGAGAAGGCTAGAGAGCATTTGGAGAAGGGCCCTGGCAGAAATTAATTTAAAAACTGCCAGGATCATGTCTAACCTTTACCTAGCTAGGGTAAAGGTTGCTAGAAGAGCATTCTTTGCTGACCGGATAAGCGAAGCTCACAACCAGCAGGCAGAACTTTTCCACATAAAATGCGATCTATCCGGAGTTGGCCACAGTAATAGGTCTCCCTCTAGTATTTCCTGTGACCAGTTTGCAGCATTTTAAAAATCTAAAGTGGAGGCCATCCTCCGGGACCTTGATCCCTTTTTACAGACAGTAGATCGAGCTGAGATGTCCAGTGCATCGTCTTGCCTGGCGAGGTTAACTTGCTTTCAACCTGTGACATCCAATGAGGTGGACAGGGTGCTTGTGCTCTGTCGTGCCACCACCTCCTCTTTAGACCCTTGTCCGACCTGGCTCATCAAAGCAGCCAAGCCGGTAACAACAGAATGGACCACCACAATAATTAATGGGTCTCTCCAGGAAGGCATGGTTCCCCCTGCCCTCAAGGAGATACTCATTAGGCCCATTAGAAAGAAACCTAATTTGGCGGTGGACGAAATTGGGAATTATAGACCCGTTGCCAATGTTTCTTTCTTCAGCAAAGTGGTCGAGAGGGTGGTGGCCGATCAGCTCCAGCCCCTCCTGGAGGAAACTGATGCCCTTGATCCATTCCAGTCAGGCTTCAGGCAGCAGCATGGTACGGAAACAGCATTGGTCGCCCTGCAGGATGACCTCCTGAGGGAGGCCAACAGGGGCAATATGTCATTGTTCATCCTCCTCAATATCTCAGTGGCCTTTGATACCATCGACCACGGTATCCTCCTGGGGTGGCTCTCTGAGTTGGGAATTGGCAGCCTCGCTTTGGCATGGCTCTGTTCCTTCTTGGAGGACCATCCCCAGAGAGTGCAGCTTGGCAAGATGACTTCCACCCCGTGGATCCTCAATTGTGGGGTTCTGCAGGGGTCGATCATCTTGCCAATGCTATTTAATATCTATATGAGGCCACTGGGTGAGGTCATCTGGAGTTGTGGGGCCTGGTGTCATCAGTACACTGATGACACTCAGCTCTACCTCTCCCTTTTTCCTACTGCAGTGGATGCTGTTCCGACCCTTGAACGCTGCTTGGGGACCGTTCTGGAGTGGATGAGGGCAAATGGACTGACGTTGAATGCAAACAAGATGGAAATCTTGTGTGTGGGCGGCCCTGGCATCAGTGGGTTGGGAAACTTCCTCTCCTTTGGGGGGGTGACAATTCCCACGAAGAGTGAGCTTCGCAGCTTGGGCATCTGCCTGGACCTGGATCTCACCATGGAAACTCAGGTGGCATCTGTGGTCCAGGCAGCCCATTTCCATATTTGGAGGATTGCCCAGCTGCATCCCTATCTAGACGTGGGGGCAATCACAACGCTGATTCATGCCCTCGTAATCTCAATAGTAGACTACTGCAGTGCTCTCTACGTGGAGCTACCCTTGAGACTGATGCGGAAACTTCAACTGGTCCAGAATTCGGCAGCCAGATTAATAACTGGGGTGAAGAAATTCCAGCACATCTCCCCCACTCTGGCTGCCCTTCATTGGCTACCGGTTCATTTCCGCATCGACTTCAAGGTTATGATGATAACATTCAAAGCCCTAAATGGTTTAGGACCTCGATACCTATCAGAACGCCTGCTCCCAGCCAGATCTGTCCATAATACCCATTCTTCACAGGCAGGGTGGTTGAGGGCCTTGACCCCAAAAGAGGCCCGGAGGGAAAGAACAAGAAACTGGGCCTTCTCGGCGGTCGCCCACTGACCAGAACTATGGAACAGCCTGCCTATTGAGATCCGCCTGGCACCCTCGCTGGATGGGTTCAAAAGAGCATTGAAGACCTGGCTCTTCCACCAGGCTTTCCTGGAGCATAAAGATCTCGGCCTCCCTTTTACCTTCCTTTTTGCCATCTTCTCCATCACCCCTTTTTACCACCTTCATTACCATCTGTTTTAATTTACCCTATTTGGTTATGTATTAATTTATTTTTTATCGTGTTTTAATATTCTTGCTGATATTGTTGTTAGCCACCCAGAGTGGCCTGGTTGCCAGATGGTGCGGGATATAAATTCCATAAATAAATAAATAGGGTCAGTGAACTGCTGGACATGCACACTGAATCAGATTCAGTGAACATAGTTCCACTTAGCAACTATAATCAGAACAGAGTTACTTCCAAGAAACAGAAATATTATTAACCAATTCATAGGTATGGATACAACCAGACAATGAGGGTTAATTGCTCATTTTCACATATCCCAATCACTGACAATAACAAACACCTGAAAGGACAAGATGACTCAGCCTTCATTATATTTTGAGTGATGGAAGATACTTTGCTAAGGCCATCCCTTTAATTTATTTGTTTGTTTGTTTGTTTGTTTTCCACTGACTTGGTGCAAAGCACTACTGTAAGCAATTTACAACAAACAGAAAAACAGTAGACAATAAATAACAAACCATAACCTCTCTACCCAAAACCAACATTAAGCCTCAATAAATAAAATGAGTACAATAGTTTAGAAAAACCCAAAGATGGGGGGAAACAGGAATCATCAGTCACTCATCAGCCTAGCTAGGAGTGGATGTTCCTGAATGAAATAATATGCACAAACTACAGATGAAGTAGATGAAATTTACAACCAATTTAATATTCTAAGTTCTACAGAAAAATAATTTCAATATTATATTAGGAAACTTTAACATGAAAGTCACTAAAGGAAATGAACAAGAATAAAAACAAATTCAAATTTGCCAAGAAACAATATGGTTGAATATTAAAGATATAGTTCACTTTACCACCACCACCATGACTAAGGTCATGGATATCCCCTCAGCATACTGCTGAACGTGGTCAAAGTTTGTGACAATTCAAAAAAAGGCTAATACAAATACGTGTGATGAATAATTAATTTAATGAGCCAAATTTTAAATATCTTGCTTCAAATTATGTACCAAAGAATTAAACTAAAATATGAGGGTAATACAAGCAATACACAGTTTGGATTTAGGTAGGGAATGGGCACAAGAGAAGCTCTCCTTAGTTTAATAATTTTAACAGAAAAGTGTTTGGATATATACAAAATCTATATATATGCTCTACTGACTCTATCTTATATTAATTGACTTTATCATAAATGAATAGAAATATGTAAATTACATATTGACAAAGAGGACATATGTACCATAAAGAACTTATATTAAGAACAAATGGCCAAGATTAAAATAGATGGAGAATTAATTAATGAAGTAGAAATTAGAAGAGTTCTCCAATAATGTATCTTGTTGCAAACTTTGTTGAATATTTATTCAAAAAAAGTTATGTGAAATGCTCTTGCAGACACATTTAAGGGCATTAAAAGTAAATTGTGTACTCTTAAATGAGACAATATGTCAGTGGCACAGTCCTGATAGCCAGAAGCTCAGATGACTTTCAAATACTGTTAGATCTGGTCATAGAAGAAAGTAACAATATAGGACTCTCAATCAATGCAAACAAAACAAAACCCAAGAACAGATAGATGCATAGCTGTACCTGACATACCTAATTAAAAACCACATGGACTTCAGAATAGTAATAAAGCAAAGAATTGAGATAACTAGAATAACCTTTATGAAGTTGAAGAAAATGCTGTGCAACAAACAGTTTAATATAATTTTTTTCAACTGAGGATGTTAGAATATAGAATAATGGAGTTGGGAGGGCCCTATAAGGCCACTGAGTCCAACCCCCTGCTCAGTGCAGGAATACAAACCAAAATACAAATATCTGACAGATGGCTGTCTAATTTTCTCTTGAATTCCTCCAGTATTGGGGTGCTCACTACCTCCCAAGGTAACTGGTTCCATTGTTGTACTGTTCTAACAGTTAGGAAGTTTCCCCTGTTATTCAACCAAAATCTGGCTCACGCTAACTTGAGCTCATTATGTGTCCTGCACTCTGGGATGATTGAAAACAGATCCTGCTCCTCCTCTGTTTGACATTGCCCCCCCCCACCCAGGAATAAAGAGGCAAGACACTGGTGATGGGTTAAACTAGGCCTCTTTATTGAGCAGGTACTGATACCCAAAGCTATTCCCCAACCAGGGCCTGCGGTAGTGCAGATCAGGTTTGAGGCCAAAGGTCTCACAGGACCCTCCCCACAAACATATACGGGCAAGTCCGATGCCCCATTATTGTGCTGTCCCTCAGACAGCACAACGCTGGCCGGTGTCTGATGCAACCACCCCCCGGGCCTGTAAGTCCCCTGTTGTTGGTGACCCGAGGACCAGGGAGGGTCCCAGCCCGTCTTTCTCCCAGGCATTGTAACCTCACAATCCGCAGAGCCGTGAGGTCAGAAGAGCTATCATGTTCCATCTAGTCCCTGGGCACTCACCAATTCTTGTTGTTTCTGCACTATCTGCCATGAAATGGTGCTAGCCTAACTATGCGCCGTTTCCCCCACCAAGCCAAGCAGCTCGGCACGCAGGCCCTTCTGCAGATCCCTCAAAAATATTTCCATACCTTGCTCAGACAGATGAACTCCATCACCTCTATATAGGTCAGGCCTGTTCAATTGGATCTCTGAATGGCCAATTACAGAGCCTAAGCCTCTACGCATTGCTCTACACACTTCTTTGTTCATTTTCCTCCTGGCACTATTCATACATTGCAAACACTCTGGGCAAGATGCAACAGCTGCCAGCAGGCGGGGAAGCCCCTTCTTCTGCCCTTTCACTTAGAGGTAAAGCATAAGATGAAAGGGTTATTTTAGCCAATCCTAGTTACGATTTTGTTGTTGTTGTTGTTTAGTCGTTAAGTCATGTCTGACTCTTCGTGACCCCATGGACCAGAACACGCCAGGCCCTCCTGTCTTCCACTGCCTCCCGGAGGTGGGTCAAATTCATGTTGGTAGCTTCGATGACACTGTCCAACCATCTCGTCCTCTGTCGTCCCCTTCTTCTCTCGCCCTCACACTTTCCCAACATCAGGGTCTTTTCTAGGGAGTCTTCTCTTCTCATGAGATGGCCAAAGTATTGGAGCCTCAGCTTCAGAATCTGTCCTTCCAGTGAGCACCACCACTATAGTGGGAGCCAAACACCTTGCTACCGCAGGCTATGCCCTTCTACTTAGCAATAAGTCTATATTTTTATTTATTTATTTATTTATTTATTTAGTATTTATTTTATTTTATTTTAAGTTTATTTTATTATTGCCAATCAAAATAATGTGTGTGGGGGCTAACTGCGAAGCCTGTACAGGGTGGCCAGACCCTTCTCAAGGCACCCTATAGCAATTCACTTCCCAACTAACTTAACCCTGTTGTTTTATTATTCACGCTAGTTATTAATTAATACAATTATTCTGTAGTAATTCAGCTAACCGCCAACTATTGTAATATTGCCAAATACCCAGCGGGGGGGTGTTGAGACTACAGACACCTCAGCACAAAAAGCCCCAGCTGGGGCACCCCCCCCCCCAGGGCTTTAATGCCCTTACAAATCTGTTAAGCTTGACTCCTCTTTTTCTGTTGTTTTTTATACTCACATCTTCCATTTACTCCTCACACAGGCAACTTTGCAATAAAGGGCTCGCACCCTCAAACCTGGAGGGGGTGCCGATGCACCCCCTCGCCCTCCTGCCAAAATCGAAAGTGCTGCACCACGTGTGTCCTTGCCAAGTGCAGCACCGACCCGAGCCTTCCAAATAAAGCGGCAGAAAGAGGCTGCGACGCTGTGGGAGCGAGGTTAAATATCGCGCTCCAATGTCCATCCCCCATTAGATGACACGACGCGCTGTTGCGTCTTGCCTCATCCTTTGGGGAGACAAAGAGGCTCCGCTCATCAATCCCATGAGTGACAGCGGAGCGGCCAGTCTTTTAAATATTTGAAAAGTGCTATAATATCTCCCCTCAGTCTTTTCTCAACACTAAACATGTCCAGTTCTTTCCATCTTTCCTCACAAGGCTCGTCTTCCAGTCCCCTGATCATCTTTGTTGCCCTCCTCTGAACCTGTTCCAGTATGTTAGCAAGCTTCTTAAAATGTTCCGGACACAGTACTCAATTTGAGGCTTAACCAGTGCTGAATAGAAGGGAACTAGTACTTCATGGGATTGGGAGACTATACCAATTTGCCATTTTTGGAGCCACATCAAACTTGGCTCATTTTCAGCTTGTGATCTACAATTTCAGAATCCTTCTTGCTTGTAGTATTACTGAGCCAAATATCCCTCACCCTGTAACTGTGTGTTGGTTTTTTCCCCCTAGGTGTGGAACTTTACACTTAACCTTGTTCCTGTTCAATTTCATTCTGCTCCTTTCAGCCCAGTGCTTCAGTCTATTAAAATCTTTTTGAATTTTGTTTCTATCTTCCAGGGTATTAGTTATTTCACTCAATTTTGTGCCATCCACAGATTTGACAAGCATTCCCTGCACTCCCTCATCCATGTCATTAATAAAAATATTGAAGAGCACCAGACCCAGGACTAAGCTTTGTGATATCCTTCTTGTTACCTATCCCATGTTTGAGAAGGAGTAATTGATTATCATCCTCTGAATACAATTTTTTAACCAACTGTGTATCCACCTGATAGTTGTTCTATCCACCCCACACCTAGGTAGCTTCCTGATCAAAATATCATGAAACACTTTCCCAAAGGCTTTGCTGAAGTCAAAATATATTACATTTAAAGCATTCCCACTATCTACCAAGTTACCCAATCAAATAATTGAGATAAAGTTAGTCTGGCAGGATTTATTCTAGACAAATCCATGTTGGCTTCTACTTATTACTACATTGTTTTCAAGGTGCTTCTAGGCTGACAATTTAGTTATCTGCTCTAGAACATTCTGTGGGATTGATGTCAGGCTATCCTATCTGTAATTCCTAGGTTTCTCTTTTTTCCCCCTTTTTGAAGATAGGGGCAACTTTAGGTCTCCTCCAATCATCCAGCACTTTATCTATCCTCCATGGTTTCCAGAAAATAATAGACATTGGTTCTGAGTGTTCTTCAACCAGTTCCTTCAATATTCATCTGGCCCTGGAGATTTGAACTTGTTCAAAGTAATAAGGTATTACTTCATTGTGTGGGTTTTGTTTTTTTATGTGAAGCTGCAATACTGTCCTCTCTACTTGTACTTCACATTTGCCTTGAGGGTCATAGACTGACTTTTGAGAAAAGACTCAAGCACTTATGTCTTTTCTTTATCATCTGTTATCAGTGTTGCATAATGGTTAATCCTCCTATATGGATATGAAGTTGGGACTATTTTGAAGGAGATGCTCAATAGAAACGCTTTTGAAATGTGGCTATATAGAAGAATCCTTTGCATTTCATGGACTAATAGAATAAAGAAGGGATACTTCATTAGACAGGAAAACAGAAAAGAATTAGAGTCGATTCTTAAGAAATGCAAGCTCTCCTATTGTGGACACATAATTCTTCATGACAGATATCCTGCAATACATAATTGAAGGAAAGATTGAGGGTAAACGTGAAAGAAGCAGAAGGTGGATTTCTTGGACAGATAACATCAAAAACTGGCTAGGTCTTAATAGAGAATAACTAATCCATACAGTAAGAGATAGGTGAAAACATTCCATGATGGTAGCCAGCCTCAGCAACTGAGATAACACCCATAGAGAGAAATTTACTTATTTATTTATTTCTAACCCTACTCAGAGTAGAGTACAATCAATAAAATAATAGGCAGTGAGCCAAAAACAGGTGGCTCCAGGCACATTTTAAAACCAAGAAGAGAAAAAGTTGCCACAATCTATTATTTGTATAATAGAATTTCAAAAGTAATGTTAACAGCAGTTTCAGTTATTCAGACAGACAGACAGAAACCTTTATTGGCATACTGTACAAAATTAAAACACATTAAATGCAGATAAAACATTCAACAGCTAACATGTGGCAGGGAACAACCAAATGCATATTTAGTTTCAGTTATTAAAAATATTAATTTTGACATGCCCTCCAAGAGGGCAGATTTACATTCCACATTCCACTATTTAATCCTCGTGAAACAGAAACTTAAATGATTGATTAATGAAGATGAAAAATCAAGATACAAAGCCTCTATTGGTGCAAGAAGGGGACTTTTTCTTATTGTTGTATATATGCAAGTCTAATGTTGAATCCTGTTCTTTTTGGGCATCCCAGGAGTGACTGAACATTTTCCAGTTTGAATGAAACAAAACATGAAATTATCATGAAGAATCAGTCTCTTATATAGAGCAATTATGTCTGAGTGGGAGGAGGAATGAGACTGGGACCATAATCCAGATTAGTATTTCTATAGTTAAAAAGCAAAGAAAAAGAAAAACCTATTTTTGCATTTGGATTTTATAAACATTGCAAGCAACATTATTTTCCAAACAATATCCATAGGATATTGAAGCTGTATTTTCCCCCAGTTGTTATTTATTTTATTTATTTAGATGTATACCCCACCCATTTGGTAAACATGCCACTAGTCTGGGCATGTTGTTAGACATTCATGTTAAACTGATTTGGGTGAACAGAAATTGGTCACTATTACCTCAGTGAAAATCAAAATTACTACACAGAATATTATATAACTATGATAATAATTATATTATATGCTGAAAATGAAACAGATTAATTATATTCTGCAAATATAACTAGAAATGGGAGCAGTGGGTCCTGCAGTTTATGTCCAAATGGCTCAATAGAGTGAACCAAAATGCTTGTGTTGGAAGGCGGTCAAGCAGAGGATGTTCCATGCTGACTTCAAGGTACAATCATTAATAAAATGCTTTTATGGCGGTGAGTGGGCTAAAAGCTGTATAGTTTAGAACTGTTTAGGGAATAATCCATTTATATCTTAATGGCTGCAGAACCAGACTGGGAGTTCAATTCCCCGCTGTGCCTCCTGTGAGCAGAGCCAGCCTGTGTGACCTTGGGCAAGCTGCTGCACAGAAGGAGAGAATGGTAAACCACTTCTGAATATTCTCTACCTGGAAAACCCTGGAAAACAATCATCATAAGTCTGAATTGACTTGACGGCACATGATTATTATTATCTTGATGTAATTACAGCCCTAATTTGTATTCTCGAAGGTTTTCACGGCCAGGATCCGATGGTTGTTGTAGGTTTTTCGGGCTCTTTGGCCGTGTTCTGGAGGTTTTTCTTCATAACATTTCGCCAGTGTCTGTGGCCGGCATCTTCAGAGGACAGGAGTTGGAACTCTGTCTGTGTTCTGGCACCCTAATTCATTTTCCCATGTCTGCATTTGCAATATTTGGGTTCCCCCCCAAATGGTATCCATTGTATGTACTTTATTGGATATTTTCTATTGCAACTTTTGATTTTATTTATTTTATACTGGATTTAAGCCTCATGGACATTTGCGAAACAGAATTCTTATCTTTAAGAATATCTCTCTGTTCTTTTTCATGTGTTTGTGTGGGCTAGTGTGTTTTCCAGGCATAATAATAAACATCTAATTGCTTGAACCAGTAACAAAAAGAGTGGAATGCCTTGGGGGCCACTCAAATACCTGCTCAGCTGCCAGCTTCCCTCCAGCAAATGTTTACAGTGCCTTGGCTTTGAATCCTGTCTCACACCTTCTTCTATCTGGGAACCATCTTGGCAGGTCTGTTTCACCTGGGGAATCTTTCACCAGCTGGCACAGCAACTGCTGGGCTGCACTCTCCAGTGCTGTCTGTTCCTACACATATATAGCTTATTTGTTATTTTTTCAGGTATGTGAATTTTTTCCTTTTTCTGAAACACCTTCCAGAGTCACCACACACACACACACACACACACACACACACACACACACACACCTATATATGAATTTACAAAGATGTTAAAATATAGAACAATATTTAAACAGTAACAAACGTCTGCTGTGTAAACAAGTGATATAACATTGCAGCAGCTTTGATATATGCCTTCTCAGAAAAGTGTTATTATTAAACATAATTTTAATTCTCAACAGGGCAGGACTGAAGGGTGAGCACATAAATTTCTTTCCAAATGATTTTTCAAAATGTGAATGGTTTTGCTAATACATCTTCATAGAATCTTCATACAGACCAGGGTTCTCCAAACTACAGCCTGCGGGCCACATCCGGCCCACCTTGCCTTTTTATCTGGCATGGTATAGGAAGAGGAGGGAAGGGGAACCCAAGCGATCCCCTACCCCCACTGTCTTTGCAAAGACAGTGCAGGTGGGGGATCGCTTGGGTCCCCCTTCCCTCCTTCAACCATTGAAAATGTGTAAAATATATGATGTGGCCCTCACACTGAAAAGTTTGGAAACCCCTTATATAGACCAATTGTTCTCTCTCCTCCAAACTCAGTTCATTTCAGGAGCTCTTTTAAATATATAATATTTAAATACATAAGAACTTTAAGTATGGGCATGATCCAGTTAAAACTGAAGACCAGTTACCATAATGCAAGGCTCCCCTATAAATCAGTCATTTTATTGACAAGGCTGCATTATGACCAGGCCTAATTCATATTGTTTGTGACCTTTCAGTTTGAAGTCTTCTGCTTACTTACGTAGATGTAAATTCAACTGAGATGTACATCTGGGTAGATGCACATAGCATTGTGCTTCATAAATATAAATAAAGTGTCTGGGTTCGAACATATCTCAGGGAATATTATCCCACATATGATTTTTTGTTTGTTTGCTCTCAAATTCATAAGCAGCAGAGATGCAAAATGTTTGGGGTGGGATCCATAATTAATCATGTTTTAAGTAGACCTACTGAAACTAGTAAGACAGTTGGATATGATTAGTGTGTGTCATATTGGTTTCAATGAGTCTCCTGGAATAATAAGGAAAGTTTGTATTGAACCCTACTACTTTTTTGTGAGTGAAGCTGTGTTTTTCCTTGGGGGAAAAAGAAGGGACTTTGTCACCATCTTCCTCTCCTCCCCTCCCACCTCCATTTGTAAATTAAGTGAGTAGCAAATACAATCAATAATGCAGGGCAAAAAAGCAGTTCAGTTAACAATCACAGCTAGCACAGCTGTGTCTAAATTGGAGGTGGCAATGACACTGAACCAGGAAGCAAGATTAATTGCAGCCTTGGTTCTATGAATCTTCTAATCCTGTGAGCTTCAAGGATTATTAATTCAATAACAATATGTTCACAGGGGTCTGCATTTACTGCTACTTCATATTACATCAGAAGGTACATCATGACTGAGCCTATGAGAGAGAAGATGCAACTTTGGAAAGAAAAAAAGGAAGAGGGTATATTTTAACTGCAAATATCTAGAAAACTAGAAAATATAAAAGGAATAAATGTTCAACACTCCAGTTTGGGAAGGGACCGTAACACAACAGGATCATGGCCAGACCTACTGTTAGATAGTAAGGTAGTCACTTCAGGAAACAGATATGGGATGAGCCCCTGGGCCATTCATCCCATGTATATTCCTACTCTCTCCTCTTGGAGGATAGATCTGTGTAAGCTGCATGGTTTGTCCAGCTCCCCAAAATTAGTCTGCTACCTTTAGGTGTGGCAGGGATTGCTGTTATTTGCAGCTTAGGCAGAGCTCACTGCAAATGTACTTGCATGCATTTTGCATACAACATACAGTAGTATTTTTTTAGGAGGAAATGCACTTCATCTCACTGTCTCAGTTTTGTTTTGTACTTCTTATACAAGGACCCACCCCTGCTCTTAGATTTTGGCTCTGAAAGACCTGTGAAACATGCATTGCTGACCTGTGCTGGCCCTTGAATAAATAGCCCCCTGGGTGAGAAATGTGTTTTCTGCTCTTTTTGATATGAATCTCCCAATGCAGTTTTGCAGGTTCATCAGACCTGAGGCAGATGCAATGTTGAAAACCTTGTTGTTGCCCCCTGCAAAGACCCATTCATATGTGTGCAAAGCTGTGTATCATAGATTTTTACATGGCACAAGCAAAATTACTGGAAATTGAGAAGGAAACCAGCTGTAGAACCTTGAAAAACATTTGCAGATATTTGCATTCTAATCTGATGATTATTACTATTATTATTTTTAAAAGGCACTGCTTCTTTATCCCTGACTGTCCTGTATGCTTGGAGCTGCCTTCTAGAATTGTGAACTGGTATAAGTTACTAAAACGCATCTCAATGCTCACATTTGCAATGGCATAGTCTCATGCTATCCTCACCATACCATACCTTAGCCCATACCTAAGTATTAAAACAGGTAATGGAAACACACACATATTGCCCAGCATCCTGTTGCTTAATCACACTAGAGTAGGCCCATTGAATCAGTGGTAATTTGGTGAGTCAATTCCTCCATGTTACATTGATTCAAATGGTCCTACCCTAATTGTAAGTTGATTCAGCATAGTAACAAGGGGTTACCTACCTGTAACAGTAGTTCTTCAAGTGGTCCTTTCTGAAGTCATACTTAGGGTGATTCGTGCATGCACAGAGCCTCATTGGAACATTCTAGAGCTTCTACGGTGAGCAAGCAGATACATTAGTATAGCCTCCACCCTTTCCCTTATAAGTACCTGGGCACCAAGACTGTCTCCTCAGTTGAAATCAACTGTCACTGCAGGTGAGGGCATGACAAAGAGGGGAGGATGGATGAGATGTGTAACTTCACAGAAGACCACTTGAAGAATTACTGTTCTTCTTTTTCGTGGCCTCTGTGAATCACACTTAGGGTGACTAGCAATTTGACTTACCCGGAGGAAGGGTGTCATGCCAGAATGGAGGAAAGTATAGCTCTTCTGAAGGAGGCATCCTCCTTTTGCCAGAGATCCAGATGATAGTGAGTCAATGGCTGAGACCTGGTGGCTGCTGTGCAGATATCTGGCAGTGGGATACCTTGGAGGAAAGCCATGGAAGCCTCCAAGGCCCTGGTTAGAATGCGCCTGGAGAGGCGCCAGTACAGGGGCAAGAGTGAGTTGGTAGGTGGGGTGAATAGTCAAAGCCACCCATTTAGAGATGCACTGGGAGGAAACCTGGAGGCTCTTAGAAAGAGCTTGGCTGATAAAGAGACACAGAGACTGGTGGAAAGGCTGTGTGCAAGCCACATAGTAAACCAGAGTATGTTGCATGTCTAGAGTGTGGAGGAGGTGCTCCTGTGGTGTGGACAGAAATGGGAAGAAAGACAGAAGGATGATGGGCTGAGAGAGGTGGTACTGAGAGACAACTTTCAGCAGTAAGGAGACATCTAAGAAGAGGCAGACTTTGTCCATGTGGAACTGAAGGTAAGGACAGTCAGAGTGGAGAGCTGACAGCTCGCTGGCTCACCTGGCTGAAGTGATTGCCACCAGAAATACAGTCTTAAGTGTAAGAAGGTCAAGGCCAAGGGTTCAAAGTGTGGCTGGAGTGCAAGCATCAAAAACCACTGAAATGGAGATGGTTGGACCTTAGGGTATACATATGCTAGGCCCTTGAGAAAATACTTCAAGGTTGGATACTTGAAAAAAATGTGAGGCTCGGGACCTGAGTGGCTGATGGGCTAGAATCACTGCAAGGTACACCCAAACAGAAGAGTGGCAGAGGCCACTCTACTTGAGATGATGCAAGAAGCAGAGGACTATGCATAGTGATGGATTGGCAGGAGATTTACCTATGGCAGGGGTGAAATACCTCCTCCATTTATAGAGATATGCTCTTCTGGTGGAGGGATTCCTGGCCTGATGGATGACATTTAGTAACGAGGATGAACCATCCACACCACCAGATGAAATGCTAGGAGATACAGGTAAGGGACCTGCTTGTTGTCCTGAGTGAGGAAGTGAGGAAGGCAGGGAAGGTGGCAGACTTCAGATGCCAATTGTCACAGAGCTGAGAACCATGGTTGGTGTGGCAACCACGGTGCCACTAGGATTGCACTGGATCTGTCTTGACAGAGTCTAACAACCATCTTGTATAAGAGAGGAAATGGAGGGAACAGGTAGGTCAGCACTTGACAAAGCCATTGCCCAGGGACATTTTTCCAATTCCTGCTCTAGAGTGCTAGTGACAGCATTTCCGATTTACCCGTGAAGTGAAAAGATCGACTTTGGGCAACCCCCAGTGGGGACAGATGGTGCAAAAACAGTTGAGTCTAGCTCCCATGCATGTGCCTGACACTCCTTGCAAACAAGGAAGACTGCTAGGCTGTTGTCTTGCCTTGCCATATGTGCCACCATGAGGAACATGGGGTGGGACAGGCACCATTCCCACAGGTCTACTGCCAGGTAGAGAAGACTCAGGGAGTGGGTGCCTCCGTGCTTGGTTATGTAATACATTGCTGTGGTGTTGTCCATGATGATCTGCACCACTTTCCCCCAAATATGATATTGAAATGCTTTGCAGGCTTTGATGGTGGCCAGGAGGTCCAGCTCATTGTTATGGAGCTTCTGTTCTCTGGGAGAACAAGCCACATGGATTTGTAGGACTCCACTGTGGGCACCTCAACCTGTGAGACTGGCATCTGTGATTATTTGAAGGCAGGGATATGGTTGTTTGAAGGGCCTGCCAATCGAAAGATTGTCCCTCTTTAACAACCAGGAGAGCTGAGCAGGCAGTTTGGGGGTAACCATGAGACAAGTGGAAGGGAGGGTACAGAGTGGCTTGAAAAGAGCCAGGAACCATGCCTGCAGTGATCTCTTCTTCAGCCAAGGGCTTGGGAAATGAGAGAAGTCTTGGAGGCTATTATACCCAAGACACACTAGGCTGTGAGGGCTGTGACCCTGGTATGTGTGGTGAAGGTCCTGAGTAAGGAGACCAGATTGAGGCGCCTCTCATCTGGGAGAAATATCCTGGACCACTTGGAGTCTAAGTAGGCACTGATGTATTGCATGCATCTGGTTGGATTGAGGAAGGACTTTTCTAGGTTTACCATGAGGCTGAGATCTTGGAGGAGTCATAGAGCAATGGTGACTTCTCACTAAGCTTTGGGATGGGAGTGAGTGACGATGAGCCAGTTGTCGATATACAGGAAGACTTGGAACCCTTGGAGTCTGAGGTATGTCACTACCTGAGCCATGCATTTCGTGAATACCCAGGGCGCTGTGGCAAGACTGAAGGGTAGCCTTTTGAATAAATAGGCCTGCCCATCGAGCTGAAAGCAGAGGTACAGCTTTTGGGCAGGATGGATAGATATGTGAAAGTAGGTGTCCCATAGATCAATGATGGCAAACCAATCTCCCTTGTGTAGTAGAGAGAGAGTGGATTCTAAGGTGAACATGTGAAACTTGGTTGTGGTAATGTAGGAGTTCACATCCCTGAGGTCCAGAATGGGGTGAAGGCCGCCATCTTTCTTGGGGATCGTGAAATACCAGGAGAAGAACCCATGGGTTGTGTGGTGTGGTGGTACACACTCAATAGCATCTTTGAGGAGTAAGGTTTGCATTTCTTCCTTCAGGGTCACTGAGGAGGCTTGTGATCCTGTGGTAGGACGGAGGAGTATGATGGAATTCTATGCATTCCATGATGGAGAGAACCCACCTGTCCGTGGTGATGTTTTTTCATACAGGTAAGTAGGACCAGAGGCTGGAATGGCCGTGCGGGTGAGAGAAGGGTGGCGATGTGAAGATCTCAGCTGGTGTCATGTCCAACCTCCTGTTTGGTTTTGTGGTCCTGGCATGTAGTGGTGGTTTGAGGATGAAACTTGGTCCAAGCAGTCTGCTGTCTATAGTAGAAGGATGTAGAGGATTGTCTATGGATGTCCTGAGATACCCTCTGGTAGATGGCCAAGGGATGTTACCACTGTGGGCATTGTTGGTGGGAGGGATAAAGTCCCCAAAGTTTATCAGTTGTCTGCTTCTTCTTAACATTTTCCAAAATGTCATCTGTCTCTGCATTAAACAACTCCTCTCCATCGAAGGGAAGGTCCTCAATGTGGATGTGGGCATACTCTGTGAAGCCAGCCGTCCAGAGCCATGAAAATTGTTGGAGTGCCACTGAGGTGGCCTTGGACTTAGCTGTGGCATCAACTGCATGGCTGCTGCCAGCATTTGCTGCTTGGTGAGGGAAAACCCCTCTTGCTGGAAAGTTGGGGCTGGGACCTTCTTATCTTCCAGCAGTCTACAATGAGGGCAGACATATTATCCCACAATAAGTGCTGGTAGGTGCTCATTGCTCACTGATAACTTGCCACTTGCATAGTAGAGGCCACAGAAGAGTAGATCCATTGGCCCATGGCATCCATGTGACAATTATCTCTATTAGGCAGGATGAGGTTTTGTCAGTGTTGAGACCAAGATTGGGATACCTCCACAAAGATCAATTTAGGAGCCGGTTGCTTTTTGAGGAAACCTGCATTGGGATCATGGATGCAGTAGAGATTGTTGATCCTCCAAGAGATGGTGTGGGAGGAGGCAGGTTTGGTCCAGGAGTGTTTTGCTATGCTCAAAAGAGAGGGCAGCATGAATATGTGGACCAGTATGGTAGTCACCTGAGAGATTGGATCATAGAAGTGATCCACCTGTTCTGTAGAGGGTCAGTGCGTGTCAAGCACAAGGGACTTCACCATGCACACCATCAATTGAGCATAAATCTGGAAGTCCTCTGTCAGGGAAGACAGATCCAGGTCCACCAGATCTGATTCAGGTGAGGTGAGAAGGACTGATGTCATTTTGGGGCAAGATCCTGGATCCAACAGCTCACGTCCAAGAGAGAAGCCTAATGATTTAGTCAACATTAGATTCAAAGTCCAGTCCTGGGTCATGCTGATGAGGCTGGGGCAACTGTCTGTGTTGGATGATCAACGACAAGGCAGCCCTGGTTGAGTTCACTAGTAGGTGCCGATGCCAGCTGATGTCGACAACAACCCCATGGTAGTGGTGGTGTCAAGGTGGCTCAAGGTATTGAGGATCCACTGAGGCTTGTTGATGTTGACCAGCATCTCGATGTCCTGGGGGTGCCAACAATCTACATGGGAAACCAGTGGAGTGCACCAAGATGGGAGAGGCTGATCTTGAGGAGTAGCCTGCCTCCAATGATGGGGGGGGGGGAGTGCATTGCTGGTGCCGAGAAGGCTGCTGATATTGAAGGTTCATATGGCTTCATCGATGGTACTTCAGTGCTGAAGGTCAGTAGGTATCCATCACTGTCTGAGAAGAGAAGTGATGGTGCCCTCGCTTTGACACCAACAACTCTGTTCTTTGCATCAAATGTTCAGACAATGCTAACGCATTGCCAAGCATCAATGCCTGATAACAACAGGCAGATGCCTCAGTGCAGCACTGCTTGGAGCAGTGATGGAGCTGACCATGGTGCCTCTCAGAGCCCACACAAGATGGTAAGCGGAAAATAAGAAAATAAGGTGATGGTGCCTCTCCGGGCGAGGCCCAGGAGAGAGGCCCATGATGGCATGGAGCACAAGTAGGCCAGGTCCATTGACCTCTGAATAGCTGGAACCGACTTCCAAAGTCCCACTAGGGGAATGGTCAAGGCATTGCGGCCTCGGTGGCAGAGAGGCTGCCAAAGCATCCATTCATTCCTCCCAGCTGTGGAACTGGGAGGGCTGTGGAGATAGTTGGTGAGCAGGAAAGTGCTCATTTTCCAAGAGGGAGTCAATGCACACCAGGTCCTTTAGAGCAGAGGAGGGGTGCACCATCACCATTGGGCTCAGTTTAGCGGTTTTAGCCTTCGTAGTCCTTGCCTCCTTAGGCAGCTCGGACCCAGTGCTACAGGAATTGTCAAACAACATCTCATGTTTCCTCGGTTTTGAAGGCTTTGGGCTCGGAACTTTTGACATCGAAGCTGAGGCCATTGAAGGCTGGGTTGCCACCAAAGGAGTTGATGCTAAGCCTGACTGGGAGGAGATGGCCGAGGAGTGCTGCTTGGTTGTCTCTAAAATGGCTTTGTCCATGGCCTTCTCCTGGGGCACTGCCTTACAGATGGGTTGAGTCATGCTGTCTCCTGGCTGAAGGGACTCTTCCCAGAAATAGAATACAGTTTATTATTACAGTCCTTAGACCAATCACACAGGGGAAAAAAAAACATAGACATTTCCAGTTTCCAAAATTCCAAATACCTTATAAAAATATTTAAAATTAAAAGACCATTTAAAATCTAGTATCTAGTTACCATGGAATTTCTGAGGCCTGAATATTGCCATACAAAATCTGGCTATTTGATAAGTGATCTTGGAGTCCGTATCAAGAAACTCAAGTGTATTTTATCTTTGATCAGTGGAGTGATGATCTCCTTACAAGCCACCTCATAATCAAACAATTCTTTGCCTACAGTCCTCAGACCCATCATACAGAGAAGTGGACAACCCAGTTCCACACAATCTCTGCAATACGTAAAAACATCAAACATACACATAAAACAAACAAGCATACAACAAGTATAAAACAAACAAGTATACAAGCAATTCAAAAACCTCCATACCAATACCAGAGTCAAGTATGGGGAAATTTTTGAAACCTGAGAATCACCTGACAGAACCCGGCTAACTTGAATTATATCTTACTATCCCTGTCCGAGAGGAGATACTCAAGTCTAGTTTTCTCTGATCGGCCAGGGATGTTTTCAGTCAATGGGGTAAAAATCTGATTTCATGCTACTGCATAATGCGGGCAGCAGAAAAACATGTGCTCCATGGACTCAACCTCACCAAGGGGGCTGTCAGCAAGTGGGACATTCTGGTACTTCCCTTCAAGCATAGCAGAGGGACTCTTCCCAAAGGCGAAGCGTAAGCCTGGAGAGCTGGCTAAGGAGGACTCCTCATCTGATTTTCTTACAATGAGCACAGGAGGTGGTCTGGTGAGCTTCTCCAAGGCAAAAAAAAAGGCACTTAGCATGGCCATTGGAGAGCGGGATCTTATTATTGCAGGAGACACAGTGTTTGAACAGCCCTTAATTGAAGGAGACACAGCGTTTGAATGTCCATGAAAGTCAGGGGGAGGCCAAAGCCCAAAGGGCCAAGGCCAGGATAATGGCTTAGACACAGGTGAACTACAAACAAATGCAATGAAACAAACAAACAAAAAATTAAAATCTGCTACCTTTTTGTTTTTCAGAAAATTCACAGAAGCTGGAACATGATGAACAAGGCTGTCAATGCCGCAGTTGAAAAGAACTGAGGAGAGAGTCTTCGCACCAAGGGATAAGGGGGAGGGCAGAGCCTATACAAACATATCTGTTTGCTCACCGCAAAAGCTCTAGAATGTTCCAATGAGACTCCATGCATGCACAAATCACCCTAAGTGTAATTCACAGAGGCCACGAAGAAGAAGTAGCAATTAGAACAGCCTCATGTGAATCAATTGAACTTATGGAGAAGTGAACTCGCCAAAGCCCCACTAATTCAATGGCCCTACTTCTGTGCTAAGGAACAGGACTTATGCCATTATATTTTTTCAGAATGAGATTATATTACATATTTATCCATCAGATATTAATATCTAGTACACTTGATTTATTGTGATGTCAGGAACTGCATATATTTTCCTGTAATTTACAGTCTGAATTTACATTTTTTTTAAATCTCAAATAATTTCAGAGGTACATACTTTAGGCACTGAGGGCGAAATCCAACACAGGATTAAGGAAAACCTTTGAAAATCAGGATTAGAGATGGGCATGAACCAGGAAAACAGCAGTTTATGATGGTTCATGGTTCATAGTTTGTTGCCATTCACAAACCACAAACTTTCATGAACTTTCTGATCAAATGAACCATTTTGTGATTCATGTGATTCAGAACTTCCATGAGCAGTAGAATGGCCCCCATGTGAGTTATTAGATGCCAGTCTCACTGCGAGTCTTCAGGTGATTCTCCTCCCCACCCTCTCCAAGTGTTACCAAGATTAGATTTGGGACATCTGAGTTATAGCCCCCCAAAGCAGGTCCCCTCAAGAGAGTGCTCTTAAGCAGCTGGCTTGGGAAAAATAAAATGAGTGGTTCATGCAAGAAAACTTGAGACAGGGTGTTGCTTTTCAAAACAGTACTGCTGCTGCAACCAAAATGCAGCACCAGTTTCTTTCAATCAAAACACAAAAACAGAAGCCATGCCTCAGAAGGAAAAGTGGCTAGGTGTTTAAAAAACTACTATAGAGAAACTGGTGGATCCCTCCTTGAAACACAGCAAATATGTTAAAAAATAAATAAGAACAAAATAAATTGCTTAAGCTCCTGCCTGTGATGGTGGACAGGCTTGAGGGGAGAGTCAGGAAGGAGGTAAAACACACTCCCTGAAGACATACACGCCTTCCCAGCCAGGAGAGGTGTTTCAAAAATTAACAATAAAGCTGTTACAAGCAATGTTGAAGAAATTGCTTCTAAAAGCTTCAGATCCTCCCTAATTTATCTATCTCATGAGACACAACAACAGACAGACTAGCTAGCTAAGAAACTTCTCACACTGGGTGTTGTAAAAGTTAAACCACCAGCTGAACTGCCCAGGGTGTGGCTCCTATAACCAGCTACTTACAGAGAGAGGACTTGGAGCTCCGTGGTTGGCTGCCTGATCTGACAATTAATCCTACACAAAGTTTTCTCTGGGTCCACCCCAGCGTTGCCTATGGAATTGATTTAGTGGTGCCAGGCTGTCTTGCCGGGGACAATGCACCCAAAAACAAAGTGCACAAATTGCCAATGCCGAAAATAGTTTGCCATTTCATTTCATTCTGGAATGGAAATATGTACTTTGAAAAATGTACAGGTTCCAACTAATAATCAGACAAATATTAGGCTTCAAAATCTGCAACAGACACATTTTTGGAGGAAGTTAATTTCAGATCCAGCTATAAAGTGTTCAAATTACATTTGCATAGGAACGGAAGAAATTCGTACTAAGAACACTGAATCCCAAGTGAAGAACTCAGGCAACATCAAAGCAAAACCTCTGTTCCACAGTCTAGCATGAATAATCTTAAACTTTTATCATTACAACATGGGAACATAAAATTATTTTCCTAGGAAACACTAACTTCTCTTTATTTCCTTTCAGATGTAAAAAGTTACACAGTGGTATAGCTGTCTTAAGTTTGCTGTGTTTTATAACACAAACCATCCCTATGAGTTAAAGTAATCTCCCTAATTTTTTCTATTCATTTGTACTGCAGTCCAATATTTTTAATCTGACAACATAATGCCATCCCTCTAGGAAATATATATTCTTTCCAATAACAAATGGTTTTCATATTACCAAAGTCGAAAACTTCAAGGGGTGAGGTTATCTTGAGATAATTGCACCCTTAGGGGATCACTACCACATAGATCATGTTAATCCGATCTCATATGTTAACTTCCTAAGTGCAAGCATGCAACTGCAAACTGTAAACACATATTTTCTCTTTAATGATTTTTAAAAGAAAAGGTTGAATACAGCAAAACATAGGGTGATCTTGGTGTTTTCCCATTGTTCACCACAAAAGCCTCACTTGCAAAACTGAACAGGCATAAAACTATATTTGGATTCTGATGTGGAAAATGAGATTTTTTACTTCATTGATTGATTGATTGATTGATTGATTGATTGATTGATTGATTGATTGATTGATTGATTTAATATCCCACCTAATTAGTGAATCCCCTTCACGGATTGCTGCCTTGTCATGGCGAAGGGGCTTGAGTAATTCAGAGAAGCTATGGGCTATGCCGTGCAGGGACACCCAAGTCGGACAGGTCATAGTGGAGAGTTCTGACTAAACGCGATCCACCTGGAGCAGGAACTGGCAAGCCACTCCAGTAGCTTTGCCAAGAAAACCCCATGAACAGAAACAAAAGGCTAAAAGATATGACGCTGGAAGATGAGACCCTCAGGCCGGAAGGCATCCAACATGCTACTGAGGAAGAGAGGAGGACAATGACAAGTAGCTCCAGAGCTAATGAAGTGGTTGGGCCAAAGCCAAAAGGACGCTCAGCTGCGGACACGCCTGGAAGTGAAAGGAAAGTCCGATGCTGCAAAGAAGAATACTGCATAGGAACCTGGAATGTAAGATCTATGAACCTTGGTAAGCTGGATGTGATCAAACAGGAGATGGCAAGAATCAACATTGACATCCTGGGCGTCAGTGAACTAAAATGGACGGGAATGGGGAAATTCAATTCAGACGATTACCATCTCTACTATTGTGGGCAAGACTCCCGTAGAAGAAATGGAGTAGCCCTCATAGTCAACAAAAGAGTGGGAAAAGCTGTACTGGGATACAATCTCAAAAATGATAGAATGATTTCAATACGAATCCAAGGCAGACCTTTCAACATCACAGTAATCCAAGTTTATGCACCAACCACCGATGCTGAAGAGGCTGAAATTGACCAATTCTATGAAGACCTACAACACCTTCTAGAACTGACACCAAAGAAAGATGTTCTTCTCATTCTAGGGGACTGGAATGCTAAAGTAGGGAGTCAAGAGATAAAAGGAACAACAAGTAAGTTTGGCCTTGGAGTTCAAAACGAAGCAGGGCAAAGGCTAATAGAGTTTTGTCAAGAGAACAAACTGGTCATCACAAACACTCTTTTCCAACAACACAAGAGGCGACTCTACACATGGACCTCACCAGATGGGCAATACCGAAATCAGATTGATTATATTCTCTGCAGCCAACGATGGAGAAGCTCTATACAGTCAGCAAAAACAAGACCTGGAGCTGATTGTGGCTCTGATCATCAGCTTCTTATAGCAAAATTCAAGCTTAAACTGAAGAAAGTAGGAAAAATCACTGGGCTAGTCAGGTATAATCTAAACCAAATCCCTTATGAATACACAGTAGAAGTGAAGAACAGATTTAAGGAACTAGATTTGGTGGCCAGAGTGCCTGAAGAACTATGGATGGAGGCTCGTAACATTGTACAGGAGGCAGCAACAAAAACCATTGCAAAGAAAAGGAAATGCAAGAAAGCAAAGTGGCTGTCCAACGAGGCCACTATATGTGATTTTGGAACATCGTTCCATTCTAGGTGATCTGCTGTCTCTTAGTAAGTAACCATCATTTTTAAATAAGAACATCACAACACCTTTAAATATAGAATGAACATAGTGCTTAGTGCTTAGTTTACACACTAAGCACTTGTTAATTTTGTGCTTCCTCCCAGAGCTTTACATTGTTTGAAAATATGCCCCAATTATTTGTTTGCTGCCTCACTGGATGAGTTCTCAGACTAGCAGACTGTTTAGGAAAGACAATAAACCTATTATGTTCTGACCGTGATAAATTATGCAGTCATCTTGTGGACTACCTGTAAGTATTGGCAGATGTGCTTTGTCAGACTAAGTTGAGCAATGTGGCAAATATATAATCTCTGAGACTTTTGGTCTCTTTTTCAAATGTAAGGGCATGTCCGGACAATGGGAGTTCGAATGGTCTACTTCACACTTAAAAGGTTCTTATCTTTTTGTTGTTTAGTCGTTAAGGGGCCAGTGGCCATGATCTTAGTTTTTTTGATGTTGAGCTTCAGACCATTTTTGGCGCTCTCCTCTTTCACTCTCATTAAGAGGTTCTTTAATTCCTCCTCACTTTCTGCCATCAGAGTGGTATCATCTGCATATGTGAGGTTGTTGAGATTTCTTCCGGCAATCTTAATTCTGGCTTGGGATTCATCCAGTCCTGCCTTTTGCATGATGTATTCTACATATAATTAAATAAGCAGGGAGACAATATACAGCCTTGTCGTACTCCTTTCCCAATTTTGAACCAATCAGTTGTTCCATATCCAGTTCTAACTGTTGCTTCCTGTCCCACATACATATTTCTCAGGAGATAGATAAGGTGGTCAGGCACTCCCATTTCTTTCAGAACTTGCCATAGTTTGCTGTGGTCCACACAGTCAAAGGCTTTTGCGTAGTCAATGAAGCAGAAGTAGATGTTTTTCTGGAACTCTCTGGCTTTCTCCATAATCCAGCGCATTTTAGCAATTTGGTCTCTAGTTCCTCTGCCCCTTCGAAATCCAGCTTGTCCTTCTGGGAGTTCTCGGTCCACATACTGCTGAAGCCTGCCTTGGAGGATTTTGAGCATAACCTTGCTAGCGTGTGAAATGAGTGCAATTGTACGGTAGTTGGAGCATTCTTTGGCACTGCCCTTCTTTGGGATTGGGATCTAGACTGATCTTTTCCAATCCTCTGGCCACTCCTGAGTTTTCCAAACTTGCTGGCATATTGAGTGTAGCACCTTAACAGCGTCAGCTTTTAAGATTTTAAATAGTTCGACTGGAATGCCATCACCTCCACTGGCCTTGTTGTTAGCCATGCTTTCTTAGGCCCATTTGACTTCACTCTCCAAGATGTCTGGCTCAAGGTCAGCAACCACACTATCTGGGTTATCCGGGACATCCAGATCTTTCTGGTATAATTCCTCTATGTATTCTTGCCACCTCTTCTTGATGTCTTCTGCTTCTGTTAGGTCCCTACCATTTTTGTCTATCATGTCCATCTTTGCACAAAATGTTCTTTTAATATCTCCAGTTTTCTTGAACAGATCTCTGGTTTTTCCCTTTCTATTCTTTTCCTCTATTTCTTTGCACTGTTCATTTAAGAAGGCCCTCTTGTCTCTCCTTGCTATTCTTTGGAAGTCTGCATTCCATTTTCTGTAACTTTCCCTATCTCCCTTGCATTTTGTTTCCCTTCTCTTCTCTGCTATTTGTAAGGCCTTGTTGGGCAGCCACTTTGCTTTCTTGCATTTCCTTTTCTTTGGGATGGTTTTTGTTGCTGCCTCCTGTATACAGACTGTAATTAGCATTGTCAGGTCTCAAAGCACTGGCTGAATCTTCAGGAAATTGCTATGCTTACTTGGGTCTTCGGATAAGGAAACAAATCTCTGGGTGTATAGAGCTGGTAGAAGAGAAATTTTGATGTCTGTATGGGAAGCCAGATTTAAAGCCCCAGCATGCATCTCTGCCCATTCCTAGTTGGTTCACTTAGCCTAGAGTGAAGGAGTTCTAAGTGTGTATCACTTGTGTAATTCTGGCAAAGCAAAATGCCAGGAGTGAGGGGATGAGGCTGGGGGAAAAGGGGAGGAATGGAGGGGACATGCACTTTGATTCATCATGCCATTTGATGCAAGGCAATGAGAGGAACATGAGCCTTCATGTTGCACAAACACAGGGTCTGGGGGAAATGTACCATAGGCTAGTAGTGAAGCCACCACAAATCCTATTAACAGTGCAGAGCCTAGAACACCTGATCACATAGTGGAGTGTGAGCCTGTGAAGTGAAGATGGAAATGGCAGTGAAGGAAGTGAGTGAGCCGTCCCCTCACATGTCTGAGACAGGAGGAAGAGATGAGGCTGTAGCTGGTGTGACGCGCGGAATAGAATGTTTGAATACAGGGGAAAGAGTGACAGGAGAAAGGAGAGAGGTGGAGTCAAAAAGAGAGAGAAAGGGGGTGGAGGTTTTTCTGACGACAGAAGAAAAAGGCCCGTGAGAGGAGGAAAAAGTAGTAGTGTGGGAGGAAGAAAAGAAAAATGAAGGAGGACCTCAGGTTTTCAAGGTGCCAGAAAGAGCAGAGATAGGAGCTGAAAGATGTGGTGCGGTGGGGCGAGGACGAGGTGAACAAAGGATAGAGGTACAGCTGGAGGAGTTAGATCCCTCAGAATGGACAGTTTTAGTGTTCCCTCGTGGGCAAGGTCCTTGGAGGAAGTTGGTTCACCCGGGACCCATCTCATCGAACCACAAGCCCCCGGAAGGAGACTGGGCCCATCACCCATGTTGTGGAACCATTTGTGTGAGATGGAGCACCCACCTACGGAAACCGACGGACCAGGAGAGATTCGGACTGGCCCCGCATTAAAGGAAGAAGAGCCTTAGTTGTGGACTATCTTTGTCTTGGACTGAGTTCCCTTTAGATGTTAGCCCTGTTGGCCCAACAGAAGTAGTTGTTGATTCTCCATTCACTGTTGTTAATAAAACTTTAAATGAAAGAAAGAAGACTCCTATGGTCATTCCCGAGAAGGAGAGGAACTGCTTAACTTTTCTACCGAACCTGATCACAGAGCCCTAGCAGAAAAGGCTGCTGAAGCTGCCGGATGCATTTTGCTGCCTGCCTGGCAACCATAAAAATGCCCCTGCTCCCACATTCTGTTTTTTACCCAGGTTCTGGACCCATTTCAGTAGACTCATCTCATGCCTATTTTCATTATCAGCTGACCCAGGGCAATTTCTTGTTCTTGAGAACCCTCTCCCTGCTGTTGTTCCAACAGTCTCAAGGAATAGGATGCTGCTGACCTGGCAATCCTAAATTGGACTCTGCATTGCAAAGAGGTTTCATGGAATCATAGAATAATTGAGGTGCTCAACACCTTCCAAGGTAATTGGTTCAATTGTTGTACTACTCTAAGAGCTTTTTCCTGGTATTCAGCCTAAATCTGTCTTTCTGTGATTTGAGCCCATTATTTCGTGTCCTGCAATCTGGGATTATCAAGAACAGACCCTGCCCCTCCTTTGTATGATTACCTTTCAAATATTTGAAATGTGCTACCACATTGCCCCTCTGTCTTCTTTTCTCAAGTCTAAGCATGCATAGTTCTTTCAGTCTTTCCTTATAGGGCTTGGTTTCCAGTCCCCTGAACGTCCTTGTTGCCCTCCTCTTAACTTGCTCCAGTTTGTTGGTATCCTTCTTAAAGTGTGGTGTTCAAGAACTGGACACAGTACTCTAGATGAGGTCTAACCAGTGCTGAATAGAGGGAAACTATTTGCACTTACTCCTATTAAATTTCATTCTGATGTTTTCAGCCCAGTCCTCTAGCAGCCTATCAAGTCCTTTTTGAATTTTGTTCCTGTCTTCTAAAGAATTAGCTATTTCACCCAATTTCTAAGAAGGGGCACAAATGGGTGATGACCTTAGTTTGTGATAATGTTTTGTTGTTGTTGTTGTTGTTTGGGATGATTTCTGAAAGCCTGTGCCCTACTACCTCTGGACACAATCAGGCAGCAGCTTGGTGTTGTTCAATTATCAGAGAAAAGGAAGAAATGTGATCCTGTATAGCCGGTATACAGAGGCACTTGGCACCCAATTTCCTTTTTTTCAAGTGAGATGCCAGATGACCCCTATAGGAAGGTCTATCAGCTGATAGGCGGGTGCATGTGCAAGGACAGCAAGCCCGGCTCCCAGAAGGGAAACTGGGCCACTGTCTCTCAAGATGGTGGCAGCAGAGGAGGATAAAGCAAAGGAGGCAACAGGGCCAGATCGGGAGGTGATGGGGGCAGTGGGAAGGGGGCAGACTGTGTGGTGGGGGAAATGAACCAGAAAGTTTGTGAAATTGAAAAAAATGTTCATGATTCAGATCAGTTTGGGTTTGTTAGTTTTCAAACTTGAAACAAGGAAAAGCAATTTACCACAAACTTCCTGGTTTGTTTTTCAGTTTCTGCCCATTTCTACCTTGCACACATGGCAATGCACAGCTAAATTATGATCACACTGGTCATATACATTTTACACAGTATTCCATATGAGCCAGGCTCAAGGAACATTATTAGAGTGACTTGATGGTGATCAAAATAGTACTAGAGTTCCTAGGTGTACAAAAGTAGAAAACCTATTGCAGCATAGAATGCAGAATCCCTTGTGTATGTATGTTTCTTTAAAAGAGTATATGCTAGAAATTAATGATTCCAGAAACTAAATTAGGATAAATCACTCTTTTTCACTGAAAGTCTCTGGAATTAGTCTTCTCAGCTCTCCAGTAGAGAAAGGTACATGTGTTTGCTCTTATTGGATCCTTTTCATGCCTCACCTGGACATAGCAATTCAGTTCAATGACTCCCTTGTACACCATTTTGCTAGGTGTCAAAGTGTGCTTCACACCATGTTAATTAAGCACTAATCTGACAAATTATTTCAAATTGAAATAGTCTGGATTCCTTTGAGAAAATCTAAAACCAAAGCACAAAGTAAGCATTTCTGTGCCTCCCCAAATTCATGTTGTTTTTAATATCCTAAGCAATGCCACTTTAATTACGAGTTGTAGTCAATTCATTTAGAGACATTTAAAGCCATGCCGGCAGGAGAGCAGGAAACCTCAATAAGGCAACTGGAATCTTCAATTCTTTCCTTAAAAAGTCCCAGGAAGTCAGTTTCCCTTGATCAGCTGACCAACCCTGGGCCTTCTGCACATAATTCTTCAACGGTAACTCCAATGGCCCCGGTACTACCCAGCTGCAATAGGAATCATCCCCCACAAGATTAGGCATCCTTCAGTCTCGAAAGACTATGGTAACGTGCTCTGTATGGAGGACTTGGAACAGCGTCTAGTGTGGCTGAGAAGGCCAATTCGAGAGTGACAATCCCTTCCACACTCCAGCTCCCTGATTTTGCTGGTTTTGGGACTGCCTCTTTGCCTCGGCCTGCTGGACACATGTCTCTTCAAAATGGGAGAGGCCGTGATGCAACGCCTGCCTCCAGGCTGAACGCTCAGATGTCAGGGTTTCCCATCTGTTGAGGTCCATTCCTAAGGCCTTCAGATCCCGCTTGCAGATGTCCTTGTATTGCAGCTGTGATCTCCCTCTGGGGCGATTTCCCTCCACTAATTCTCCATACAGGAGATCTTTTGGAATCCGACCATCAGCCATTCTCATGACATGCCCAAGCCAATGTAGACATCGCTGTTTCAGTAATGTATACATGCTAAAAATTCCATTTCGTTCTAGGACTACTATATTTGGAACTTTGTCCTGCCAGGTGATACCAAAAATGCGTCGGAGACAACGCATATGGAACGTGTTCAGCTTCCTCTCCTGCCGTGCACAAAGGGTCCAGGACTCACTGCAGTACAGGAGTGTGCTCAGGACACAGGCTCTATAGACCTGGATCTTGGTATATGTCGTCAGCTTCTTATTGAGCCATACTCTCTTTGTGAGTCTAGAGAACATGGTAGCTGCTTTGCCAATGCGTTTATCCAGCTCGACATCTAGAGAGAGAGTGTCAGAGATTGTTGAGCCAAGGTACACAAAGTCATGAACAACCTCCAATTCTTGTGTGGAGATGGTAATAGAGGGAGGTGAGTCCACGCCCTGGCCCATGACTTGTGTTTTCTTCAGGCTGATTGTTAGTCCAAAGTCTTGGCAGGTCTTGCTAAAACGATTCATGAGTTGTTGGAAGTCTTCAGCAGAGTGGGCAACAATGGCTGCATCATCGGTGAAGAGGAAGTCCTGCATGCATTTCAGTTGGACTTTGGTCCTCGCTCTCAATCTAGAGAGATTAAAGAGCTTTCCATCTGATCTAGTCCAGAGATAGACACCTTCTGTTGCAGTTCCAAAGGCGTGCTTCAGCATGACAGCAAAAAAAAAAAAAAAAACCAAACAGGGTTGGCACGAGGACACAGCCCTGTTTCACTCAGCTTCGGATGTCAAAGGGATCTGATGTTGAACCATCAAAAACTACAGTGCCTTTCATTCCCTCATGGAAGGACCTGATGATGTTAAGGAGTCAAGGTGGACATCCAATCTTGGGAAGATTGTTGTAATAATCAACAGGAAAGTCCTGTGCTCCAATGTGGTTATTTCTGAAGATGATGGGTTTTTTTACTCCTGCATGACAGCAAAAAGACCAGCTTTCCTTTCTTTTTCTTTATTTCTTTACTTTTTTTTGTTAGCATCATCATTAGCAATTTTTAAAGAAGTTTCTAGTTTGTGTAAAAACTTTGTCTTATCTGTAAAATGCGGGGTGGGGGTTGCACAAAACACAAAGTTTTGCCCACCCAGCCCGGAAATAAAGAGACGACACAGGTTGTTGGGTTAAAACTTGGGCCACAACTTTATTAACTACTTAAAATAAATCCCCCATCTACAAGGGGCTTAACATAGTGCTATGTTTATCCAAATCCGGTGTAGCCTTTACCTCTGGATTCTAAAGCAGGGCAAGTTCCTATTTTCTGAATCGTGCTGTCTTCCATCCAGCACATGTTCAGGTGCCCCATGATAGGGGTACCCCCCACTGCCTCAGCCCACTGAGCCTCGTGACTCCAGGTGAACTGCTGCCCGGGAGGTCCCCTTAATAAAGACCACCTCTCCTCAGAGCCCTGCTGTCTCCACCAAACAGGGAGATGGGATGCTTTTGCACCATGTGTCCTCCAGGAACTCACCACAACTCTTCCCCTCGCACTACCCGCCATGGCATGGGGTATTTATATGCCCCTAGCCTGCCACAACAGCCAAAAATTTCGGCTCATAGGCCCCCTTGTAGGTTCCGCAGAAAAATGTCCAGTCCTTTATCGGACAAGTGAACTTCGTCACTCCTGTATAACTCTGGTTGACTAACACTTATATCAGGGTGCCTTATCACTGACCCCAGTCCGGCTCGCATGGCTCTGCATATTTTCCGGTTAACACCCTGACATGCACGATCAATGCACCTTGGGTCACAATTGGCCCACCATACCATCCTCGGTATAATATTTGACCAAATTAACTTTGTTGCAGGAAACTTGGCTTTAATGGCTTGCAAATCATTGATCACCTGCAGTATGAGTGACTTGCCCATCCTTTGAGCCAAGTCATTTCCTCCCACATGAACAACCAGTATATCAGGGGGTACTTCCGGAGTACCCTGGGACGCCAGTTCCAAGAACCCGCCCCAGAGCATACCTCTCTGTCCCCCCCATTCCAACATGGCCTGTGCACCCAGGCCTAAATTACAGCCCCAACTTGTCCGCAAAGCATACTTCGCCGCCCAATGTATGTAACTATGACCATACAAAACAACTCTCAACTGGGCTGTAACCAACTTCAATCCTGAAAAAGAAGAACAGACACCAGCATCTATTGTGGTAGAGAACGTACATATGTCTTGAACCTGTGTGAAGACCACCTTCCCATCTTTTTTATCTGCTCCTCCCCATATCCTAAAGCTGCTGCTGTGGAGGCTGCTCCTATGTGAAAAGAGTGGGTGCCAAATTTCCATCCCACTATTCCCACTTCCAGAAGCCCCTTGGAGGTAACTGCCCAAAATTGATATCTTGTTAGGGGTGTATGGTCTCTGTGGCAAAATAGATCTCCTGCTGAGGTCCCGTGCAACTCAACATATTCGGAAATGGCCATAACCGGGCATAACTCCCGAACTGAACAACACCCTAAACTTATCACTTGACCTTTTCCTAACTGATCCGTCTTAGACCAGCAAAGATGAAACAAGACTCTGTCTTCAGAAACCAATAAGTTGTCCATCCGTAACGCCGTATTTGAATTGTCTACTTTTGACACCCGTACTAACTCACTCACTCTAAATGCCCGCAAAAATGCACACAGCGTAGCTGCTCTAAATAATTTGGCCTCGAATTGGTCATTGCATGCTACAGCCCAAACATGACCCACTTGAACCAGGATTTTTGGGGACATGGGAGTACACCTATCTTCCTGTTGACCTCTTTCCTTATTCCATCCTTCAATCATTTTCCTAATTCAAAAATCACTTGCCGGATCTGGACACCCTTGCACCTTTGCATAAAAGGCCAGAGCTGACATCCTCCCTTGAATCGTGTGGGGAGCCAAGCCTTTGCAATGAAGTTAAACTCCAAATTGCTGACAATGGTCCACTGTCATAGGCCAAGGTCTGCCCAGACCTTCCATTTTACATAATGCAAAAAAAATCTTCACAAGCAGCTGCATAGCTACACCTAGTACTGGGAGTGATTGCTAAACTGATTGCCCTGTTGGCTTCAATCCTCCAATGCTCCATACCTCTTGCAGCAATATCTCTGGTTGAGCCTGAGCTCCCAGTGCCAATGCCCTGAACCGGTCGATCTGTTGATGGGACAGGGCATCAGCCAGGTCATTATTTACACCAGGCACATGAAGAGGCTAGAACACAATGTTATAATGCAAACAATGCAGGGTGAATGCTCTCACCAATCTCATCACCCTCTGGGATCCTGATGTAAGGGTATTTACCACATAGACCATGGCCATATTGTCACACCAAAAAGTGACAGCAGAATTGGTCCATATGTCCACCCAAAGCCATAGTGCTCCCACTATTGGGAAGAACTCCAAAAAATTTAAATCACGGGTGACTTTGAAGTCACGCCAGTCCATCGGCCATAAGCCAACACTCCATAGGCCTCTAAAGTAAATACCATATCCTGATGACCCAGCAGCATCCGATTGGACTTGGAACTCTGCTCCCAAGCGCACTTCGTCCCTCCAAAAGGAAATTCCATTAAAACTATCCAAGAACTTTAACCAGATGAGCAAAGTCCTCTCACATAACAGCTGAAAGCCGCTGTCTGTGGTGTGGTTTTGTTAGCCCACTCATGGCTTCACACAGCCTCCTAAGAAAGGTCCTACCTAGAGCAATCACTTGGCATGCAAAGTTAAGGTGACCCACTACCTCTTGCAACTCCTTTAACGTAACTCTAGGTCATTGTAACAAGTACCAAATTTGAATCCTGAGGTCCACTAACTTACGCTCCGGCAATCTGCTTGATTGCTGGATAGTGTCCACTTTGATCCCCAAAAACATAATTACGGTACAGGGACCCTCTGTCTTCTCTTCAGCTAAAAGAACCCCCAGTTTGTTTGTTATCCTCTGAAACATCCTCATGAGGTGTTCACACTGAACCGTCTCATGCTTCCCACAAAATAAAAAATCATCCAAATAATAGACAACCTGGGAAAGCCCCACCCTGCCTAAGCATCCACTTCAAAAATGAGCTGAAGTGCTCAAACACAGTGCAAGAAATGGAACACCCCATTGGCATTGCCCTATCCATATAATATAACCTTTCAAATTGAAAACCAAGTAGCTCAAAATCGTCTGGGTGAACAGGCAATAAACGAAATGCCGATTTAATGTCTGACTTCGCGAGCTCTGCCCCATTGCCACAGGATCTAATCATTAGAATGGCAGCATTGAATGAAGTATAACAGACCGTGCATAACTCCTGGGGGATCCTGTCATTAACTGATTCCCCAGCTGGATAGGACAAATGATGAATGAGGCAAAACTCACCTCGGTGCCTTTTTAGGGACCACTCCCAATGGGGAGAGTCACAAATTTGCTTGGAAAAAGGTCCAGCCACCCGCCCCCTCAGCAACTTCTTTCTTAAACTTTTCTCTAACTACATCTTCCATACCCTTCACTGATTTCAAATTGTTTGCCATGGTGGCCACCCTAACACCCTGCACAGGGATCCTAAAGCCAAACGTCAATCTCTCCTGCAAATAAAGAGCTGCATCTCTATCTGGGTATGATAGCAACCAGCTAGCTAACATTGGCAGGTTAATTGGACTGGGGCCCTTTCGAAGCAGCAGACGAACCTGGTGGCTGCCGCTTGGGACCGCCTCCTTCCTTATTACCACCTGATCCTGGGTGTCCCTTGAAAGATGTAGCTGAACCATGGGGCACCCCACATATGGAGCATTGGTGACGGAATCTACACGGTTTCCGGTTGCAGGACCCCTTGGTGTTAGATTCTGAGCAAACCAGGCGGGGTCGAAACACCTGGCCCACTAGAGCACGGGGGGTAACTGTTGTTCCTCTGGATCAAATGTCCACTGTCAAAATGGTCACCCAGATTGGGACGAGAAGGAGTCATTAACTGCAACCACAAGCTGTGATGATGCACATCCCAGCGCATTTCGGGGTGTATCACGGCTCTCACACAGAACCCCCTCATCATAAAGCAATCATGCATGCCCCGGGAAATCTACATAGGCCCTATATATTAGGTCTATGTATTGTATCAAGGCAAAAGCCCGTGAAGGGTATGCCTTGACTATTGTTCCTGCATATATCAAAAAACCTGGGAGCCAGTTCGCTCAACATCTCTCTGGCTTTTTCTTCTTAAATCTCTTTCTCCCTCTCTTCTTCTTTGGCCCCTTTCTTTTCTTCCATTTTCCTATTCAAGAATTCGAATACATTCACGCATTCACCTCTCCAAATTTTCTCTATTGTAGCTGGGAGAAGGTGATCTCCCAATGGCAATGATTGATCACTGTATGGAAGGGCATTACTAGGCACTGCGTTATATCCAGTGTTTGGTATCGTGGGGTGACTGAATTGTCTAAATCCTTCAACAGAACCTGGCGTCTGACTAGAAAAGGACCACTGTGGGTAAGGTGCTGTCCAAGGCTTAGAAGCCGGTACAGGCACTCCCAATGTTGCAAGGCATTAAACCAGCAGTCATCTGAGAAAACACTGGCAGGGCAAGATCCTCCGAAGGCCACATCCCTTCTGTGTGTGTCCTGTGTGGTGAGGTTGCCAACTCACCTGCTGCTGAAAATGCAGGCCCTGCAGCATTAATGGAAGGCACCTCTGATGCCTGCTGGCTAGGCATTTATACCAATTCTGTGGCACGGTGAACCTCGGCCTGCCGGCCTGCCGGCATCCTCGCATCTTGGCAGGTCTGCTCCTCTTTGACCAGCTCCCCCATCTGAGTGTTCTCGATGGCCTGACTTGGATTCCCTACATGACCTCCTCAGTGTAGCGATGCTAGCTACATTCCTAGCCATTGCCCTTTTCCTTTCCAGTTCACTCAACTTTGCCAGTATGGCACTATATTCTGGCCACTCCTCATCCTCAGATGAAGAGATTACTGGGGGTGGAATTGCAGGGGCTTTTTGTTTTGCAGGCTGTTTGCCTTTAGCAGAACCTTGGCTCTTTTTTGGCCCCATGTGGCCTATCTCTAAAATAACTGATTTGCAGCAACAATCTGAGCCCAACAGGGGGCAGTGTGCTTCTGACTGAAAGCAGGTTTTTCTTTTCTTTTGCTGGGTGGCAACAACAAGCTGAGCCCAACAGGGGGCGGTGTGCCTTCGACTAAGAGCTGGTTCTTTCTTTCTTTAAAATTTATGCTGGATTGCAGCTACAAGCTGAGCCCAACAGGGGGCAGTGTGCCTCCAATTGGGAGCAGTGTTATTTTATTATTTTTTTAAAATTATATGCTGGTTGGCAAAAGTTCACCAATATATCCATGTATATACACATATGTATAAGTTGCCAATTTACACATGCATGTGTATGTTTATTATTATTATTATTATTATTATTAGTAGTAGTAGTAGTAGTAGTAGTAGTAGTAGTAGTAGTAGTAGAAGCTCTAAGCCCTTTTCCTGAAGGGGAAGCTGAGGCAAAGGTAAGCTCTGTTTTGGGAGCACATTTTATTTGGGGAGGTATTTTTTCTAGGCTGACCTTTGCTCTCACTGACCACATCGTCTAAGGGGGCGGGGGTTAGATTTAAATGAGGGCAAGCAGAAGCTCTAAGCCCTTTTCCTGAAGGGGAAGCTGAGGCAAGAGGTAAGCTCTGTTTTGGGAGCACATTTTATTTGGGGAGGTATTTTTTCTAGGCTGACCTTTGCTCTCACTGACCACATCGTCTAAGGGGGCGGGGGTTAGATTTAAATGAGTGCAAGCAGAAGCTCTAAGCCCTTTTCCTGAAGGGGAAGCTGAGGCAAGAGGTAAGCTCTGTTTTGGGAGCACATTTTACTTGGGGAGGTATTTTTTCTAGGCTGACCTTTGCTCTCACTGACCGCATTGTCTGAGGGGGCGGGGTTAGATTTAAATGAGCGTGGAGTAGGTGGGGCTCGTCAGCCTTGGAAGGCAGCCCATCTAGGAGAAGGAAAACTCTGATTTCAAACCTCCACTGCCTTGTGGCTATATCCACTGATGGAAAAGGCTTCAGGAGTTAACCACGAGGCAAAATCTGGAGCCGGAGTCCCGGAGGCAGTTTGTGTCATTCTGGCAACTCCTGCGACGTCGCTGGAACCAGTTGTATTGGCTCTTGCCTTTCCATTGGACTATTTCAGTGACATGGAGAGGGGGGATTTGCTGCTTGGGTAACAGACTATCCTCCATATTATTTTACCCAGGCTTCGTGCTCTGGAGAGGACACTCCAGCTTTGCATACAGCGTCGAAACAACATGGGAAGTAGCAGTTACCGGTTATAAGTCTTTGCTCGATTGGCGTAGAGCATGACGCCAGGGGCTACTTCCGACGGTGGGAGAGGTCATTGCACCTCACTAGGTAGCTACTGCCCTCCTTAAGCTGGGCAGCCCCCAGCCACTAAGGTGCTACCTCGCCATGGTCTGTTAACCTCACGGGGTGCGTGGGGTTTAGGGTGAAAGCCGACAAGCAAATCGATAACTCTGCACCATGCAACAATCGTAAGAAAACTTCTGCCCTAAAGTTGGGCACCTGGAATGTTCGGACAATGACCCCTGGCTTTTCTGATGACGGCTTTTCTGACCACCTGCAGGAAATAGACGACGTGCGCAAGACAGCTGTCATCGACATGGAACTGAGTAGACTACAGATGGACATTGTTGCCCTGCAAGAGACGAGATTGCCAGACTCGGGATCTGTCAAAGAAAAACACTTCTCATTCTTCTGGCAGGGAAAACGATTGAATGAGACCAGGGAATATGGTGTTGGCTTTGCAGTCAGAAATACTCTGCTGAGATCCATTGTTCCACCTACTGTGGGGAGTGAAAGAATCCTGTCTCTGCAGCTTCACTCATCAGCGGGACCAGTCACCCTCATTAGCGCATATGCACCAACATTGTCATCCACAACAGAAGTGAAAAACAAATTCTACGACGATCTGGCAGCTACTATCAAAAAAGTCCCTGAGAGAGAGCCACTGTTCATTCTCGGAGACTTTAACGCTACAGTTGGTGCTGATCAGGATTCTTGGCCCACTTGTCTAGGCCGTTTTGGCATTGGAAAGATGAACGAAAATGGCCAACACTTGCTGGGGTTTTGCTGTTATTATGGTCTCTGTGTCAGCAACACGTTCTTTAATACGAAGCTTCAACACAGAGTTTTCTGGAGACATCCAAGATCCAAGCATTGGCATCAGCTCGATTTGATCCTCACTAGACGTTCTAGCCTTCCTAATATTACGATCACACGCAGTTACCAGAGTGCTGATTGCAATACTGATCACTCCCTGGTGTGTAGTAGAGTAAAACTGCGAACAAAGAGATTGTATCACATGAAAAAGGAAGGAAGACCACGTATTGACATCAGCAAGATCAAAGAAAAGTGGGGGAATTTGCCCAAGCGCTTGAGGAAACCCTTCCAGGCCCGGCTGATACAAATGCACCTGAACGATGGGAACATTTCAAGAATGCTGTTTATAACACCGCCTTGTCCACATTTGGCAAGAAGACCAAAAAGATGGCAGACTGGTTTGAAGCCCATTCGGAGAGTTGATGCCAGCCATTGAGGAAAAGAGGAGAGCTCTAGCAGCATACAAAGTCTGTCCTAGTGAGTACAATTTGCAGGCTCTTTGAGCTGCTCATAGCCAAGTCCAACAGGCCACCAGGAGATGTTCCAACGATTATTGGCTTCAGCTCTGTTCTCAGATACAGATAGCAGCGGACACAGGTAACATGAAGGGAATGTATGATGGTATGAAGCAGGCTTTAGGTCCAATACAGAAGAAATCTGCTCCCTTGAAGTCTGCTACAGGCGTGATCATCCAGGACCGAGCACAGCAGATGGACCGCTGGGTGCAGCAATACTCTGAGCTATATTCCAGAGAATGTAGTAACCGAAGAAGCATTAAATAACATTGAGTGCCTGCCTGTCTTGGAAGAGTAGGACAGCGAACCAACTTTAGCAGAAATAAAAGCGGCCTTGGATTCCCTCGCCTCCGGCAAGGCAACTGGGAAGGATAACATCCCTGTTGAAGTGCTGAAGTGCTGTAAAGAGATCATCACCACCGAACTGTATGAAGTCTTTCGTCTTTGCTGGAGGGAAGGTGGAGTACCACAGGACATGAAGGATGCAAACACTGTCACATTGTATAAGAACAAAGGAGATAGGGGCGACTGCAATAACTACCGTGGCATCTCTCTTCTCAGCATTGTAGGGAAGCTGCTTGCCCGTGTTGTGCTGAAGAGGCTCCAGGTGCTTGCAGACAGAGTCTATCCAGAATCACAGTGTGGATCTCGAGCTAATAGATCCACCACTGACATGGTATTTTCCCTCAGACAGTTGCAGGAGAAATGTAGGGAAAAACAACAGCCACCCTTTGTCGCCTTCATAGATCTCACAAAGGCCTTTGATTTGGTTAGCAGGGATGGCCTTTTTAAAATACTTCCCAAGGTTGGATGTCCACCTCGACTCCTTAACATCATCAGATCCTTTCATGAGGAAATGAAGGGCACTGTAGTTTTTGATGGCTCAACATCAGATCCCTTTGACATCCGAAGTGGAGTGAAACAGGGCTGTGTCCTCGCGCCAACCCTGTTTGGGATCTTTTTTGCTTTCATGCTGAAGCACGCCTTTGGAACTGCAACAGAAGGTGTCTATCTCCAGACTAGATCAGACGGAAAGCTCTTTAATCTCTCTAGATTGAGAGCGAAGACCAAAGTCCAGCTGAAATGCATGCGGGACTTCGTCTTCGCCGATGATGCAGCCGTTGTTGCCCACTCTGCTCAAGACCTCCAACAACTCATGAATCGTTTTAGCAAGGCCTGCCAAGACTTTGGACTAACAATCAGCCTGAAGAAAACACAAGTCATGGGCCAGGGCGTGGACTCACCTCCCTCTATTACCATCTCCACACAAGAATTGGAGGTTGTTCATGACTTCGTGTACCTTGGCTCAACGATCTCTGACACTCTCTCCCTAGATGTCGAGTAGGATAAACGCATTGGCAAAGCAGCTACCATGTTCTCTAGACTCACAAAGAGGGTATGGCTCAATAAGAAGCTGACGGCATATACCAAGATCCAGGTCTATAGAGCCTGTGTCCTGAGCACACTCCTGTACTGCAGTGAGTCCTGGACCCTTTGTGCACGGCAGGAGAAGAAGCTGAACACGTTCCATATGCGTTGTCTCCGACGCATTTCTGGTATCACCTGGCAGGACAAAGTTCCAAATAGAGTAGTCCTAGAACGAGCTGGAATTGTTAGCATGTATACATTACTGAAACAGCGGCGTCTACGTTGGCTTGGGCATGTTGTGAGAATGGCTGATGGTCGGATTCCAAAAGATCTCCTGTATGGAGAATTAGTGGAGGGAAATCGCCCCAGAGGGAGACCACAGCTGTGATACAAGGATATTTGCAAGAGGGATCTGAAGGCCTTAGGAATGGACCTCAACAGATGGGAAACCCTGACATCTGAGCGTTCAGCCTGGAGGCAGGCGTTGCATCACGGCCTCTCCCACTTTGAAGAGACCCTTGTCCAGCAGACCGAGGCCAAGAGGCAGTCCCGAGAGCAGCAAAATCAGGGGGCTGGACAGGGGACAGATTGCACTTGTCTGCAATGTGGAAGGGATTGTCACTCTCGAATTGGCCTTCTCAGCCACACTAGACGCTGTTCCAAGTCCTCCATACAGAGCACGTTACCATAGTCTCTCGAGACTGAAGGATGCCTAAACTAAGTAGTATTAGTATTAGTATTATTAGTATTATTAGTATTATTATAAATTCCCAATTAGTTCCTTTTCAATCACTCCCCCTTTTCTTTTTCTATCCCCCTTTCATTCCTCACTTTTTCCTTCCAATGCTTATTTCACACAAACCTTGGTTGGGGACTGCCCCCCTAATTGATTCCTGCCCAATTGTTCTCTGTTATTATTATTAGCTTTCTTCCTCCTTCTGTATATCTTTTTTAATTATTATTAATTCAGGAAGGGTTCCTATCCTTCCCTTCCCAAGAGAGCCCCAGAGCAAACAAAATCAAACCACGGGCCATGCCATTGCACGACCTGGAAAAAAGCCTCCGAAGCCAAGCTGCGTGCAGGGAAAGCGAAACTGCTTCCCTCGGAGCTGCATGGCTTCCCTCTTGCTTGGCCGATCGAAGAAGAGGCCGGGCGAGAGGGACGCCGGCTCTTAAAGCCTCCATTCATCCCCCCTCCCTAATCTTATCTAATATTTTGATCAAGCAACCTCCCTGGTAGTTAATGGGAATGATGTACATGGAATATATCTTGGCTGCATCAAAGCTTTTTACAAAGTCCCCCATGGTATTCTGATTAGCAAGCTAACTAGGTGTACGCTGGATAGAACAACTATCAAGTGAGTACACAAATTGGTTACAGAATCGTGACTCCTTCTCAGACTGGGAGGAAGCAACACAAGGCTCAGTCCTGGGCCTGATTTTCTTCAACATTTTTATTATTGACCCAGATAAAAGGGTGCAGGGAATGTTTATCAAATTTGTGGATGACAGGAAATTGGGTAAAATAGCTTATACCCTGGAAGACAGAAACAAAATTCAAAAAGATTTTTATAGATACTGGACTGAAAATAACAGAATGGAATGTAACATTCATTGTTTGAATTGTACAAGGGAATTCTGCAATAAAAAGTTATGTATAAATGCATATATCATAGGAATAGGCAGTAAAAATGTGTATATTCATGAAAATATTATTTAATTGTGTTCTGTGGTGAGAATTCCTTCCAAAATCATGTATACTAGATAAAGCTGACTACAAAAATGTATATATTAGAATAAACGGATATATAAATGCAGATTGTGAAAACAAAGGCTCAGAATTAATCGAACTGCAGCTGGGAAATGCTTGACATAAAGCAGGTTTAAGACTTTAAAAATTCAAAATGGTGAGGAATCAATCCTGAGGTTAATATACTCCTAAACTGTAATGTTGGTATCTTATTGTAAGGCATTTTTTTAAAAAGTATATATTTGATCAAAGGAATAAACAAGCTCTGATATTCTCCTGTAAATTAAATAGTAGTAATAAATAGTGCAACAATTTTACAGCCAGGAGTGTTTGTTATCTACCAAACGATCAGATTTTTTTCTGAAGAGATATGCCTTCATAATGAAGTTTTCATAAAATTTGAAAGCCACTCAGTATTATGTAATATGATTATAAATCAGTTATAGTTCAAGAATGTGACTTATATTTATTCTACTCAAGCTGTTCATTGTTTCTTTTGTTGTTATGTATTGAAAAAATCTGAGCAATGTATTTGGAAGTGATTCCCTATTTTTATCCATGAAACAGAGGGGGGAGGATGTCTAAAAAATTTTAATCCTTCACAGCACATCGAAGCCAATCCAACCTACAATCCATTCTGCACATTTGAGTTTGGGTTTTTCTCTTTTACATTCTGGGCTAATGCCAGTGTTATTTCCAAATAAAATAAACTTTTTGAATTAAATAAGATTTATGCAAGTAATTACTAACAAATTTAATTTAACCCAATGTTAATGGGTTTACTCTAGTTAGGACTAACATCGAATTTAGTTCCCTGTCTGTGGGTGAACAATTGTCTTCACATTTCCCTACTTTTAGTGTTTTAAACCTAGTTATTAGAAACCTTTTTTTTTGTTCATTGCAGCCTGTCATATTACCAAAGGTTATGCTATGTCAATTTAAAAGATAACTGACTGTGACAATGAAATTCATCTCTCACTTGCATGTTTGAGGTTTGATGTTTTCCAGATTTGATCACCTTGGACCAGCAGTGAACGGTTCACCAAGCAAGCAGACTCAGGCAGCAGACAATTCACTGCAAAGGTCTACATGAAACTGCTTTTGCTCATCCTCTAGGACTTTGTTGTCCTTCTCAACTTGAAGGTCTTTTGTGTAATAAGTGATACATCACTTGCTCAAAATGGATACAAAGGGAGACAATATAAACTAGAATATGAATCAAGACCCCAAGGGAATTAATTTATTTAAAGGGTAGGCACTGGCATTCCTAGATGTCAGGAATCAAGAATCACGTTCCTCAAATAATGAAACATTTGGGGATTTTAACATAAGCAGATGGATGAATTAAAGCAAAAGATACCCTAAGCTGGTATCAAATACTTATTCTTTCTGAAACCTCTATAACTAGATCACAAAGGGAATAGAGCTTTTCCTTCTGCAACTTGCCTATAATGTACCTTGAAAGAAATTGGATAGCTCAGTATCTGGTTGTGGAGCCAGAGGTTGAAAGTTAAATTCCCCACTGTAACTCCTTGACAGGGGCTGGATTCAGTGATCCATAGGGTCCCTTCCAGCTCTACAGTTCTAAGATTGTTGCTGTTGTTGTTAAATCCTTTTGTGGAAGATTTGTTCATGCCTCCTATAAAACCTGGAAATGAAAAACAAAGGAAGGAAGGTGCTCAGAGAGGATGAAGATGGCAAAATGGCCAAAAGAAAAAGACAATGATGCTTCTAAAAGTTATTCAGTTTTTCTTAATCAAATCTTCTTAAATGTATAGATTTATATTCTCATTTTAAAAACCAAAATGGCAAGCAACTTACTCACATTACTAGAAACTAATAAGGACTTTGCGGCCTGGTCCAGTTTCCTCTACTTTTTTCAGTTTGCCACTGGCAATAGAGTCAACTACAGAAGACATTCAGAACAATTAAACTGATTATTTTCCCCCATGATCTATACAAATAAATATTTTATTTAAATCAAATTTCTTTGTATTAAATCCATGCTGTTTGGTTCTAAGAATGAGGTGAGATGTAGCACAAATAGTTAAAGACTGTAAAGCAAAATCTGAGCAAATAATATCCATAATACTTCTTGGAAAGACTATCACCATAATTATCATTCACGTGTACACTCCAACTATAGACGCTGAAGAAGATGAAATAGAAAACTTTCATGTAAGTGTCCAGGAGGAAATGGATCACATGCTGAAACAGGGTGTGCTGATAATCATAGTGTTTGAAATACAAAAATAGGAGATATAGCAGAACCAAACGTTGCTGGAGAATGTAGCCTAGGAGTTAAAAAGAAAGCAGGAGAGAAAACTACAAACATAGTTTGTATTAAAAACGAATTTAAAAAAAACAATTTTTTTAAATTGTGATTGCCTGCTTCAGGCAACAGAACAGACTAATGTATCCCATAGACATTACCAATGGCCAACACTATATAAATCAAATAGACTATATAATCGGAAACATGGAGAAGCCCCATTCTTTCTGTGAAAACAGTAACTAGCCGTGGTATAGGCCATGAACAATTAATATAAAAAAATAGAGTACAGTGAAAAAGAAGACTGAAAGCAGTCTAATGTCAAAACACAATTTAAATAGTTATTCTGATTACTTTATAGTGAGCTGAAAGAAAAGATCTGGATTACCAGACCCTTCACCAAAAACCAGAAGAACTCTAGAATGAAACCAAAGATATTATCTAGAAAGAATGCAAAATTATAATTCCTGTAGCCAAAAGAAACGAAAAGCCTTGATAGGTGACTCTTTGTTAATGGCACATGAGAAGCAAAGGGAAAAGGTGATGGAGATATAGCAAAACTGTGAATGCAATTTTTCTGTGATTTGAACAGAAAAAAAAAAGAACTATTATAATAATCAATGAAAGAAATAGGACAACAAAAAGAAAGAAAAATGAGATTTCTTTCATAAGGTACAAGAAATGAAAGAGAAATTTAAACTTAGATCAGAATGCTAAAAGATTCATATGGGAATATCTGATTAGGATAGAATAAAGAAAGGATGGAAACAATGCACTCAAGACCCATACAGAAGATAATCAAAGATAACACATTACCACACAAAAGAAATGTTTGATCAAGAACCTTCAATTCTAGAAAGTGAACTGAAAACTGCCATCAAAGCAATTTGAAGAATTAAATCACCAAGGATAGATGTGATACCAACCAACAGAGCTATTTAAAGCTACAGAGCAGGAATCCTAGCAAGACTATGTCAATAAATGTGGAAGACAAAACGATTGCCCACAGACTGAAAATTAGGGATGTGCATAGGCTTCGAAGGGTTTTAACCAACATCACTGGACTGTATATATTCCCGTCTACCTAACTGATGAGCCATTGTCCATCCAGGGAGGGTAAACAGAGGATGTTGCATTTACTCACCATATTCTAGGATTGTCTTTCTTTTTTCTTTTAAGTAGCCACACTGAATCTTTGTTACACTTAGGACTGAGCTTCTGTGTGAATGTAGTGAAAATGACTTCCTCCCCATCTCTATCATTTTCTACTTTTTGCCCCTCTCTGCTAGCTAGTGCAGAGTGGATGCATGGAAGGCCAGGTTCTGGGCAAGGAGTGGAGTGCACATCTCCCTAGGAGTATGGAGACAGAAGAAAACTGGTAGGAGTACCAACACACTGAAGGTCTACCACATTTTGAAAATTGCATCATTCCACCAAAAAGGTCATAATCCTTTGTTTTCCCCAATCACAGATTTTTCCTTCTCAACTGGATACATACAAATACCTGCACAAACTAGAAACCAGTTTGGTTCAGGCTGCTTCCAAAACATCTTGGATTGAGTTGGTCCCAATCTGTACAGCAAATGTTCAAATATGAATTGGATCAGATGGTATTTGCATATGCCTACAGAAGCATTAAATTATAAAGAAAAGAAGATGCCAAGGACTGTATTAACTATAGGATCCATGTATTAGTTTGACTGCAGACAAAGTGATGCTCAAGATTTGACAACAAACATTTGTTTCATACCATATATGAAAAAAGAAACACCGGATGTCTGAATATATCTGAATCTGGGATGTCTGAAATCCCAGATTCATAAAATGAAGAGACTCTAGAGCAGGGGTGTCCAACCTTTCACCTTCCCTGGGCCACATTAGAAGATGAAAATTTGGTTTGGGCCGCACATAAAATAAAATATTTGGTTTGGGCCGCACCTATTGACGGGGATGGCGCAATGCAGTCACGCAGCCCCCCTCTCCCCTCCCCTCCCGCTCCTTCCTTCCTTCGCTCTCTCCCCCCCTACCTCTCTCTCTCTCTCCCTCCCTCCCTTCCTTCCGAACTCTCTCCCTTTGCACTACAAGATGTGGCCTCTCGGAGCTAATATAATGGATGGGGCGGATGAAGCGCGCTGGCGTCACCGTTGTGACGTGCCCCGGCCGCATTCCGGCCGCAAGCGCCGGCAGTGTAACTTGAAACTTTGGAATTTCTTTAAAAATAAAAAATTGCACTGGGCCGCATTACGAGCCGACCTGGGCCGCATGCGGCCCACGGGCCGCGGGTTGGACAAGCCTGCTCTAGAGATTACATCGCATATATACATTGGCCTCTGGAGTGTACTAAATATTTTTTTAAAAAATCATTTTGTGCTTTATAGATTATGGCAGAGCATTCAGCTGTATGGGTCAATTAAAACCTATGGATTGTTCATAAAGAAATTAGTGTGCCACAATTTTTGACTTTCCTGATGTGTAATCTATACTTTGCCAAGAAGCTTCTGGTAGGCAGAGCATGGAGAAACAGAATGATTTTTAATTGGTGAAGATGTCAGATAATGGTGTATTTTATCCCTGCCTGTTCAATCTATATGCAGAACACATTATATGGAAAGCAGGATTAGATTCAGATAAAGGAGTAATGAAAATAGATGGAGGAAACATTAACATGCATATGACACTATAACACTTGAAGAAAATAACAAGGGCTTGAAGTAACTACTACTGAAAGCGAAAGAAGAAAGTGCAGAAGTAGAATTACAGTTAAAAATTAAAAGGGCGAAAATGATGTTTACAGAAAAATTACAGAATTTTAATATTGACAATGAGGAAATTGAAACTGTTCAAGATTTTCCGTATCTTTTCTTAATATGAAAATGGAGACTGTTGCCAAGAAATCAGAAGAAGACACCTGGAAGAACTTTGAAGGAACTAGAAAAGATCCTTAAGTGTAAAGATGTGTCACTGAAGACCAAGGCAAAGATCATACTGCATTATTCAAAATTATGATGTATGAATGTGAAAGCTAGACAGGGAAGAAATCTTAGAGGAAAAGAAAAAAACAAATTCATTTTAAGTGTGGTGAGCTTTACAGATACCATGAACAGCCAGAAGGACAAATAAGTGGATGACAGATGAAATCAAGCTTGAACTCTCACTAGAAACAGATTTGACTAAACTGATGTCTGAGGAAGTAGACTTGTCCACAAAAGTTCACATTAAAATACTGTATAGAAGTTAGTTTTTAAGGTGCCAAAAAGTTTTTGTCTTCTTTATTTTTTTTACTTTTGCCTGATATTACTAAACTGAGGCTATCGCTCTATGGGCATATCATGAAAACAAGATTCACTAGAAAAAACAAAAGTGTTAAGAACTGTGGAAAAATGACTAAAGGGAAAGTGGAAAATCTAATATGAGATGAACTGACTCAATAAAATAATCCTCCATCTTTATTTTCCAAGACCCAAGTAGGGCAGTTAATGACATGAAATTTTGGAAGCCATTAATTTATAGAATTGCCATGAATTTGAAATAGCTTGACAACCTAAATGAAAAATAAAGCATTTTGCTTAAAATCTTGTGGCTTCAGGGATCGTAGGAATGATCCAGAAGATGCTTGAGGGTTCAACCTGGAATAATGGTTCCCACCCTTGGGTACCCAGATGTTCTTGAATTATAACTCCCAGAAGTCTTTACCACCAACTGTGTTGGCCAGAATTTCAAGAACATCTGGAGAGCCAGGTTTAGGAACCACAGAAACAGAGCCATCCCCCATGTTCTGAAATCTTCTCATCAGTTGTGTCCTTTATTAGAAGAAAGTGACAGAAAAAAAATTGTATCCACAAACATGTGAGAAAGTATTCCTTTTTCTCTGCACTCAGAGCTGTAGGGCTTAAGTGCTCACCTGATTATAACAAGGTGGAAAAGGTGTGTGTGTCTGTGCCCAATGCACATGTGCAAATGTGTATGTTCCTTATGTTGCAACACCTGTGCCTCTTCCTTTATCATACATTTTCCTCCCTTGGGGCTTCCCAATGGTGCTGCCTACTGACTGCTGGAACACTGACCAAGATATGGTTGTTTCTTTTAGCCAGAATGACTTTTTTGTCTGCCTTTATTGTCTTCCTTAATCAATACCAGGAACAACAACAACAATGTTCTTAGTTTTCAGTCACTTAGGTGACATCAGTTTTGGGAAGCCACAAGTCATGGGCTCACGGGCTGAAGTGCAGTACTTTTTGACTAGCAGGTACTATGGCATCATTGCTACGCCTCTCATGTTTTCCTGTTCTCTCTAAACTTAGCTACATGTGTCACAGACATTAGGAAAGGAACTGATTTTTCCAGAATCAGTATATTTTTGCAAGCTATCCTGGTTGTGATACAAAGTATTTAAGAATGTTTTGATCTTGAATAGGTGACTAAGTGCCATTAGACGTGCTCCTCATTTGTTGGTATGGACCCATCCAGAGGTCTGCATCTTCAACTCTCCCTGTGAGGAGAGGGATGACTACTGGGATTGTTATGATGATTACCTACATTTTAAATGTTAGCACTATACCACTGGCTCCAAGCAACAGCTGGAATTACAATTGTAGGGGAAGACTTGTCCCAGTTCACTAACTGGGGGTCGCAAAAAAAGAATATAGAGTGAATCTTTGTAATTAAACTATAATATTATTATGCTGGGATTAGCTTCACCTTTGAGTATGGCCAATGTAAATGAGGGAGAAGTTCATTTCAGGTTATTTTGAAATAATATACTGAAAGTTACAAATGCCTTTATATTTGTGACATTAATCTTCCATTAAAAATAGCAGTTGTACCAATCAGCATTTGGTAGGGAATTTGATAACTGAGATATTAAATCCAAGTTATCTCTATTCTCTACCTGAAAAACTTCTGATTTTTGAGGTTGGATCCCTGTGCATTTTTCAAGAAAACCTTTGAACCTGAACTGGAGTCTGGATGGATGAGAACTACATCTCCCTTCATTTTTATAAGCATTTATCCAGTCATGAAACCATGACAAAACTGTGAGAAACCACTCTGCAGCAACCACAGCTCTCCAGCAGATAATTCTTAGTAGCTCACCAAATTACAAATCCCACATTTTCATAGGATGGAATCATGCCAATTCAAGTGACAGAAAACTGATGTAACTATATAATGTAGGTAGCGCTCCATGTTTGGGATGCTGAATTAGGGTCGCCACCCCTTTTTTATATTTGTGACAGAAAGAACTGGAAGTAAATATAAATATGAAAGTATAAATCTGCAGATACTCTTATTCATATTCCCTGTGTGTGTGACAAAAAAACCTAGGATCACATACAGCTCCATATACATGCAGGTGTTTCTTCACCAATTTAGGGATGCCTTCACAGATGCTTGAGGACAATATCTAACCAGGTAAGTGTGCTTAATTTTTATGTGCATAATAGAAATTTTATCCTGAAGAAAAATTCTTGTCAGACTAAAATGATTTCAGCAAATCAGCCTGCAAGAGGTATCACATTTAAGACAAGGAAAACTATACCATATAAACTCTACAAGAAATTAAGGCAGACTAGTGGAATCACAGGACTATGTAGAAATGAACAATTTAATAAATCAAGATCAAAGTGAAGGAAAGAAGTATGTTTCACCAGGATTAGATCTGCTTTTCCAGCACCTGTTTTCTGGTATTACACCACAGATGACAATGATAGGATGAGGAACTCTCATAGAATCATGTGTAAATTATGCTGGCATAAGGGAAGTGACACAACCTGCAACAGCAGATTGCTGCTCATTAGAGTCTTCACTTTGCTTTCTCATTGCTTAAGTACAATCTCATTGTGCACAAGTTGGATGGCTTCATGCCCAACCCAGAATCAATGCAGGGACTCTTTATGTTGCAGCAATCTGCTGCTGCAGGTTATGGCGTCTCTCTGATAATGGATTAATTTTTGGCCAGCACTTTAGTTTTAACTTGAATCCAGAGCACGTTATTTCACTTATTACCCACTGAAATCAGTAGGACTTGTTTTGATCAAGATTAATTCTTCATATTGCTTTCAATGCAATGTCAATGCAAGGAGGCTAAAGTTTTTGATCCAGCTCTCATAAACACAGATATAATTCTACCTCTTTTTATACTCAAAATTAAACATCCTACTCATTTCAGCCAGGGACTACTTATTCAGCCAGATATTGATTAACAGAGCACACTCTTTTCCATTCTTTCTAATAGCATTGACTCTGGCACCAATGAGGGGATTACCCAAAAAGTGCTGGAACAACTGTACCTATTAGTGAAAGCAGCAATCCATCAAATATGTGTCAGTCTGAAAGGCCATAGTGGCTTCAGTTCAATGGAATTTCACTATGATTTCTATCTGAACATCACTGCATTTATTCAAAAGTAAGTCCTATAAATTTTAGTGGTGGTTACTTTCATAGGGCATGAGACATGGCTGAAGGTAATGTTAAAATACAAAGGCTGAAAGATATGCCACAAATGTACATGGAGAGCTTATTCTGCCCACATACAGAAAGATACATATGCTGCTCTTAACACCGATTTAGAAGGCTTACATGTTTCCTAATCAGTGTTATGGAGCAGAGGAACACACAGACACACAAGACCTGCAGGTCAGATTGCCAACAGATGCTGAACATGCATGGCCAAACAACAGCATCAGTCTTGTCCCCTGCTGGCTTTTTAGGTTAGTCCAGTCCTGCAACTTCTCTCAAAACAGACTGAACGGACAAAGAGATAATCCTTGACTGTTCCTTTTTGAAACACAGACGAATGAAAGGATCTGGTATCTTTCACAGTTGCCAGATGCCCCACTTTTAAAAGCTGTGTATGTAAACTTCTTTATTTCAGTGGAAAACAGTTTCACATGTCTGTAAAACAGATGCCTCAGCTGTCTTAGTGAAAGGTGTTTTTTCTTTTCTTTTCTTTAGGGTTGAGCTGAAGGAAGCTACTTGTAATTTTATGTTCTCTTTCATGTCAGACAGTCGCTCTCCATTTAGGAATATTCAGTGCTTATTGCAAATACATTTATGGTTTTTCCTTCTTTCCATCTCAGAGCCATTTTCCTTCTTTTTAAAGGTGTGCAAAGTATATATTCAGCAACATTTTAAAGTTCAACTATATATACTACTTTCCAAGGAGCTATCAAAATTGGGCAGTATCTGGCACAACCATGTCTCCTGATGTGGATCACAAATGCATCTTCCAATGTAGGGCTTTCCTGAAAATATACAGAGTTCGGGGAGACAAAACAGAACCTTGTGGGGAATATACAGCACATCCAGAGCCAGCCTGTGCAACGCATGAATGATCCATCAAATCTAATGATGCCAACCAGACTTATATAATTATTTGTCATTTATTTATTAATTCCGTCAATCATTCCATTTACAACCTGGCTTTAATCCAAGGAACTCAAAATGGTCCCAATCTTTATTTTTATCTTCATAACAACTCTGTAAAGGAAAAAAAAAAGTTAAGCTAAGAGATAGTGACTGCGTCAAGGTCATTAGCCAATAAATTGAGCCAGTCTCATAATCCAGATGGAAACTGAACTCAGGTTCCTTCATTGTTATGCCAACAGTCTACCACTAAACCAAAATTCTTATTTTTGCTGACTGCTCAGGCACATGACTAGCTTTGGTATAGGGCTGGAGGGAGCATTTCATTTATTGATTAAAACCCTGTTGCTTAGTATAGAAAGTTGCACTAAAGTAGGCGCATTGAATCAGTGAGGATCTTCTCCATGAGTCTAGTTGTGACATATTACACTAAGCAATAGGATTTCAGCCATGAAGTAAAAAATAAATCATCTATTTCTGCTTGACTCATTTTGACAAGAGTCTTTCTCCACAAACTCAATTTAATTGTAAGAAATCAATATGTACTATCTTCCCACTATTTCCATATTATCTTTATATTACAATATTACTTTATATTGCAATACTACTATTTCTTTCAGCAACATAGTGCATACTTATTTCCTTCACAAAACAAGGTAGAATTAATTGTCACTGGAGTCTTTGGAGTCTTACAACTGTATGTTGATAGAATGCCCTCTGTCAATTAATCTTAAGGTGAGGTAGCATCAGTAAATGCATTTTAAATAATCTGCAACAATCTAAACACTTTAAAAGAACTTCCATTTTTAACAACCAAAATATCATCACAAAACTCTCAAATTCCTTCATATGTGAGCTGGAAAGAATTGGGGATTTGCAAAATTGAGAGAAATCCGTACTGGTAAATATGCCCATCCTCCATCAAGAGCTTTCTGTGCTTAACAATAAAAGTTATAATCTAGTGCCTCTGTTTTGAAATCATGTTATGAGCCTTCTTGGATCCTCCACTGGAGTATGGCAAGAATAATGAACGAACAAACAAACAAACAAACAAACGAATGAATGATGACAGCCCTGTGTGTTCAATCACATTTGTGTTGCATTTTGCTACTTTTTCTCCTCAAGAGACTCTTCCTTTTTAATGTTTTACAGACAAGCATAGCATGGTGCTCACCATTCCAGGAACAGCTGTACTTACTGAAATGTTCTGGTACAAATGGAGAATTTTCAGTTCACTTTTTCAAAATGCATGAAAAACTAACAAATCACATATTTGAAATACAACAAACTTCAATTTTTTAAAAAAGAATGCTTGGGAAACCTTCCCTATATTGTGAGCAAACATCCAGATTATGCACAACAAATGTGGCTTTACTATGCTTCATACAACCCATAAGGTTCTGTTAGTTCTTACTCCTGACTTCTTGCCCATGTTTTTCCATAATGCAAATTTATTTAATTTGCCCTTCCCAAACCAATACATGAACTAAAATAGAAGTTACATCTATATTCACACATTCTCAAATTTTGTGATGCAATTACTTGAAGAAAAATGTGTACACAAATGACTCTGTTAGGGGAAAGTGCACACCAAGAGGCATATAAGAAATGTACATGGATATGTCTGAGCTTTCTTTGAGTTTTCTTCAACCACAAATTTATGTCAAAACAGGATGAAATGAATTTATGTTTGGAATTATATAAGACTGAATGAAACCAAAATTGATAGTTTTATCTATCACACTAAGAAACATCTTCCAGCTTCCCTCACAATTTCCCACATATTTCACCTGAGGATGAATCTTAAAATGTGTTTTAAATTTCACTTCAGGAGAAGTTTTGGTGGGAACTGAGATAAAGTGCATTTTGTAATACACTCACTTGAACTTTCAACCTTCCAGTCAGAAACATAAATATTTTCTTTCTATTTTGCTCCATAAACAGAAGAACATAAAACTGTAAGAAGTGTGTTGGATCAGACTGAAGGCCTATCTTTTCCAGCATTCTACTCCAGCAGCCAACCATATTTTTTGGCAAGAAGTCCACAATCAAGCCATGAGTGCAGCAAAAACCTCTTGCTTTTGCTGCCTAGCAACTGGTGTTTGGCTAGTTCCCTCTGATTCTGAAGCAGTTGTGACTGCTCTTGATAGCATCAGCCTTCATGAAATTGACTCCGTTCTAAAGCTTTCCAGGCTGATGGTACCTTGTGCTAGAAAATTCTGTAGTTCAGCTATACTATCCTGCAATTCAGGATCGCATACATGCTTCCTTGGCATACATGTATCACAGCTGAATATGTGGAACAATATGTGGAGGCAACGTATGGTCCAAACATCACCCCACAGCTTTGTGAGGTGCACCACTCTGCTCATGCCAGAGGCTGCACCTAATTTAAAGGGACATGTTTTCACAGTTCTCTTTGACATATTTTGAAATGGCTCATTTATTTACATAAAGAACTCATGATTTAATGCTGCAGCTATCCGACAGACACCTGATAAAGAGGTGAAAAGAGATTCCATTTGTTTCACACAAACACTATTTTACCTCCTACCTAGGGCAGGGAGTAGTACTGCAGAAAGTCCAGAGTATGTTTTCTGTTGAGTGCTCTGCAGTTACAAAAGACATTAAAACCAAGAACAAAATTTATAATGCAGGGATATGTGATTATTACGATCAACAGGGTGTTTCCATCGAGCTAGAGCATTCCTTAGGATTAAAAAAAAAACTTGGCCTTTTTATTTTCAAAGAAATTCTTTTGGACATTGATTTGACAGCCAGCATGGATGTAATTAAAATCTCATTGAGAATTATGAAGTATGTTTTCCTGAATGCACTGAATCTTGATCTTTGCCATCTGCTGAAGTGAAAATGCAGACATGAAGCAATCCTAGCTTGAAGATAATTTTTGTGTATGAATTGTAGGAGAAATGTTTTGTAGGCAGTTAGGAAAAAGGTGGAATTACTGTAGAAGACACTCACCTTTTACCAGCTTTCTTTTACAAATAGTTAGATGCAACACCAAAATTCTTGAATATGTTAGTAGCTGATATCAAGGTTGTCAGCAGATTGTGTCTGTCAGTCCCAAAAGATGTTAAAGAGGCACATTTTTCACACTTGAAACTAGAAAACATCGTGTAATGAGAAGAATGCTGTAGTAGTGGTAGTAGTAGTAGTAGTAGTAGCAGTAGTAGTTGTAGTAGTAACAACAACAACAACAACATATTATCTAAAAATGCCATAGGTTTTCTTAGAAGGACTGGGAAGAGGTGGCAACACTTAATACTGCTTTGAAATACCAGGCTTACACTCTGTCTTCTGGCCACTCTATGAGCCATTCTATCTCATATAATATGTTTCTGTTGCTCCCTGCTCTATTTGCACAGAAGGAAATTACCACACATACCGTACTTTGCAATGGATTGTGCATATTTTAGAAATCATTTGCCCCCTTACCCCGAAATAATGACACGAGACAAGTATTATGGGATAAACATGGGGCACAGTTCATTAAATAATCATTCTTACCCTCGGTAAAAGGGGGGTCCTGCCATAGTGCGGAATCAGGTTTAAGCACAGAGGTCTCAATGGACCCCTTACAAAACAAATGGGCGAGTCCCTAGTCCCAAGTTCTCGTGGTCGTGAAGACAGCAAGAACCCAGCTGGCCCAAATTTGACCACCCCTGGACCTCAAGTCACCTTCTGCTTGTTCACTGTTGGTCCGGGTGTGGCCCCAGCATATCTTTTCCCCCAAGCACTGTAATCGCACGATCTACAGCGCTGGGAGGTCAGATGAGCTATACGTTACCTGTGATTGCGATGGGACTCACCGAAACCTGTTCTATCCGCACTACCCGCCTGTGTGACCAAATATTTCCACCTCTCAAAATGCCATCGCACCTGCTCCAGTGTGGCATAAGTGAAAAATCAGGATATGGGTCAAAAATTCCTATATGGCCCCCGAAGGCAACCAGGTAAACTCACACTAGAAAATAGGGCGGGTGGGCAGGTTGCCAGCAAGGAAGAGGACAGAGGGAGGGAAGAACAAGAATTAAATAGCTCGCTCATTCCCCCCTCCCCTCCAGGGACGTTCTTGCGAGACTCCAAGTGTCTTGCGTTATTCCGGGAAGGAGGCAAAGGGGACCCGCGCTGCTGAAGGTAAGCTCAACAGTGGATGCAGCATTGCCCCCTTACCCCGAAATAATGATGCGAGACAAGTATTATGGGATAAACATGGACACACTTTATTAAATAATCATTCTTGCCCTCTGTAAAAGGGGGGGTCCTGCCGTAGTGTGGAAACAGGTTTAAGCACAGAGGTCTCACCAAACCCCTTACAAAACAAATGGGTGAGTCCCTAGCCCCAAATTCTTGTGGTCGTGAAGACAGCGAGAACCCGGCCGGCCCAAATTTGACCACCCCCGGACCTCAAGCCACCTTCTGCTTCTTGACTGTTGGTCCGGGTGTGGCCCCAGTGCATCTTTCTCCCCAAGCACTGTAATCGCATGATCCACAGAGCTGGGAGGTCAGATGAGCTATACTTTACCTGTGGTTGTGATAGGACTCACCAAAACCTGTTCTATCCGCACTACCCGCCACAGCATAGGCATTTTGTTGTTTAGTCGTTAAGTCGTGTCTGACTCTTTGTGACCCCATGGACCAGAGCACGCCAGGCCCTCCTGTCTTCCGCTGCCTCCCGGAGTTGGGTCAAATTCATGTTGGTAGCTTCGATGACACTGTCCATCCATCTTGTCCTCGGTCGTCCCCTTCTCCTCTTGCCTTCACACTTTCCCAACATCAGGGTCTTTTCCAGGGAGTCTTCTCTTCTCATGAGATGGCCAAAGTATTGGAGCCTCAGCTTCAGGATCTGTCCTTCCAGTGAGCACTCAGGGTTGATTTCTTTCAAAATGGATAGGTTTGTTCTCCTTGCAGTCCAGGGGACTCTCAAGAGTCTCCTCCAGCACCACAATTCAAAAGCATCAATTCTTCGGCGGTCAGCCTTCTTTATGGTCCAGCTCTCACTTCCATACATCGCTACTGGAAAAACCATAGCTTTGACTATGCGGACCTTTGTCGGCAAGGTGAGGTCTCTGCTTTTTAAGATGCTGTCTAGGTTTGTCATCGCTTTCCTCCCAAGAAGCAGGCGTCTTTTAATTTTGTGGCTGCTGTCACCATCTGCAGTAATCATGGAGCCCAAGAAAGTAAAATCTGTCACTGCCTCCATATCTTCCCCTTATATTTGCCAGGAGGTGATGGGACCAGTGGCCATGATCTTAGTTTTTTTGATGTTGAGCTTCAGACCATTTTTGGCGCTCTCCTCTTTCACCCTCATTAAGAGGTTCTTTAATTCCTCCTCACTTTCTGCCATCAGAGTGGTATCATCTGCATATCTGAGGTTGTTGAGATTTCTTCCGGCAATCTTAATTCCGGCTTCGGATTCATCCAGTCCTGCCTTTCGCATGATGTATTCTGCATATAAGTTAAATAAGCAGCGAGACAATATACAGCCGTGTTGTACTCCTTTCCCAATTTTGAACCAATCAGTTGTTCCATATCCAGTTCTAACTGTTGCTTCCTGTCCCACATATAGATTTCTCAGGAGATAGATACGGTGGTCAGGCACTCCCATTTCTTCAAGAACTTGCCATAGTTTGTTGTGGTCCACACAGTCAAAGGCTTTTGCGTAGTCAATGAAGCAGAAGTAGATGTTTTTCTGGAACTCTCTGGCTTTCTCCATAATCCAGCGCATGTTTGCAATTTTGTCTCTAGTTCCTCTGCCCCTTCGAAATCCAGCTTGTACTTCTGGGAGTTCTCGGTCCACATACTGCTGAAGCCTGCCTTGGAGGATTTTGAGCATAACCTTGCTAGCGTGTGAAATGAGTGCAATTGTACGGTAGTTGGAGCATTCTTTGGCACTGCCCTTCTTTGGGATTGGGATGTAGACTGATCTTTTCCAATCCTCTGGCCATTGCTGAGTTTTCCAAACTTGCTGGCATATTGAGTGTAGCACCTTAACAGCGTCAGCTTTTAAGATTTTAAATAGTTCAACTGGAATGCCATCACCTCCACTGGTCTTGTTGTTAGCCATGCTTTCTAAGGCCCACTTGACTTCACTCTCCAGGATGTCTGGCTCAAGGTAACCAACCACACTATCTGGGTTGTCCGGGACATCCAAATCTTTCTGGTATAATTCCTCTGTGTATTCTTGCCACCTCTTCTTGATGTCTTCTGCTTCTGTTAGGTCCCTGCCATTTTTGTCCTTTATCATGTCCATCTTTGCACAAAATTTTCCTTTAATATCTCCAGTTTTCTTGAACAGATCTCTGGTTTTTCCCTTTCTATTATTTTCCTCTATTTCTTTGCATTGTTCATTTAAGAAGGCCCTCTTGTCTCTCCTTGCTATTCTTTGGAAGTCAGCATTCCATTTTCTGTAACTTTCCCTATCTCCCTTGCATGTTGTTTCCCTTCTCTTCTCTGCTATTTGTAAGTCCTCGTTGGACAGCCACTTTGCTTTCTTGCATTTCCTTTTCTTTGGGATGGTTTTTGTTGCTGCCTCCTGTACAATGTTACGGGCCTCCAGCCATAGTTCTTCAGGCACTCTGTCCACCAAATCTAGTTCCTTAAATCTGTTCTTCACTTCCACTGTGTACTCATAAGGGATTTGGTTTAGATTATACCTGACTAGCCCAGTGGTTTTTCTTACTTTCTTCAGTTTAAGCTTGAATTTTGCTATAAGAAGCTGATGATCAGAGCCACAATCAGCTCCAGGTCTTGTTTTTGCTGACTGTATAGAGCTTCTCCATCTTTGGCTGCAAAGAACATAATCAATCTGATTTCGGTATTGCCCATCTGGTGAGCTCCATGTGTAGAGTCGCCTCTTGTGTTGTTGGTAAAGAGTGTTCGTGATGGCCAGCTTGTTCTCTTGACAAAACTCTATTAGCCTTTGCCCTGCTTCGTCTTGAACTCCAAGGCCAAACTTACCTGTTGTTCCTTTTATCCCTTGACTCCCTACTTTAGCATTCCAATCCCCTATAATGAGAAGAACATCTTTCTTTGGTGTCAGTTCTAGAAGGTGTTGTAAGTCTTCATAGAATTGGTCAATTTCAGCCTCTTCAGCATCGGTGGTTGGTGCATAAACTTGGATTACTGTGATGTTGAAAGATCTGCCTTGGATTCGTATTGAAATCATTCTATCATTTTTGAGATTGTATCCCAGTACAGCTTTTCCCACTCTTTTGTTGACTATGAGGGCTAATCCATTTCTTCTACGGGATTCTTGCCCTCAATAGTAGATATGATAATCGTTTGAATTGAATTTCCCCATTCCCATCCATTTTAGTTCACTGATGCCCAGGATGTCAATGTTTATTCTTGCCATCTCCTGTTTGACCACATCCAACTTACCAAGGTTCATAGATCTTACATTCCAGGTTCCTATGCAGTATTTTTCTTTGCAGCATTGGACTTTCCTTTCACTTCCAGGCGTGTCCACAGCTGAGCGTCCTTTCGGCTTTGGCCCAACCACTTCATTAGCTCTGGAGCTACTTCTACTTGTCTTCCGCTCTTCCTCAGTAGCATGTTGGATGCCTTGCGACCTGAGGGGCTCATCTTCCAGTGTCATATCTTTTAGCCTTTTGTTTCTGTTCATGAGGTTTTCTTGGCAAAGATACTGGAGTGGCTTGCCAGTTCCTGCTCCAGGTGGATCGCGTTTAGTCAGAACTCTCCACTATGACCTGTCCATCTTGGGTGTCCCTGCACGGCATAGCCCATAGCCCATAGGTTCTCTGAATTACTCAATCCCTTCGCCACGACAAGGCAGCAATCCATGAAGGGGAGCATAGGCATTAGCGATGCTAAATCCCATGCCCGCCATCCAGCTTCATAAGCCCCAAAAGCAGGGCCTCCCTTGATGTCTTTAAGAAAGACATCCAAGCCTCTATCCGAGAGGTGCACACCATCACTCCGAAAGAGCTCAGGCCTATCCACGCAGATCTCCTGGTGACCAATCACCGATCCAAGGCCATTGCAAACAGCTCTGCATACTTCCTTGTTAAGACACCTCCGCGCAGTGTTAACCCACTGGACACATTTTGCTGCCATCCATGCACGCTGTGGGATGATTGTAGATCATAAAATGCTCATAGCAGGGCACGCTACCGCTGCCATCCACCCACACCGCGGGATGATTGTAAACCATAAAATGCTCATAGCAGGGCATGCCGCCCTCAGCCATCTTAGGTTGCGTATTATGTCCAAGATCAAAGCCTTTCCGCCATGTCTGGCTAGATCATTACCACCCAAATGTATTAGCAACACATCTGGGCGATGCAGTCTGAATGCAGCAGCTCTGCAAAATTGGCCCCATTGCATTCCTTGGATCCCCTTCCAGGTTATCTGGGCTCGCGCTCCAAGACCCAGATTACAGCTCCAGGCTGACCTGGCCACATATCGAACTGCCCAGAACACATAACTGTGGCCAATAATCATGATGTGTCGCCTCTTCACCATTACCACTGGACCTGCAATGACAAAACAGAGCCAGGCACCTGCCTAGACTTGAGGGAATGTCTTGATATATCAGTGATAAGCCTTGGATTGGCGAATATGAATCAGAACCATCTTGTCCACTATCCTCCTGTCCTGCCATTGCAGTGCAACTTTAGTCGCATTGCCCTTTCCTGCGGCTACTACTTCGCTAATTCTTAATGCACCAAAATTGTCAACAATGATGCTGCCCTAAACAGCACCGCCTCGTAATCATCCCTGCGGATGGCAGCCCACTGTTTGCAATTTTTTCCCAATAATACTGGGGATATGGGAACCCTTGTGTCTTTAACCCGACCTCTTTCTTCACTCCAATCTTCAATCCTTTTCCATATACAGAAATCGGAGGTATAGTCCTGATACCCCTGAACCCTAGCATGAAAAGCTAACATTGACATCCGGCCTTGTATGGAACCTGGCACAAGTCCTTTCCTATGTAAGTATATGATGAACTCTGTAGGTGCTCCACCAGGGCAGGCCACAACAGCTCTAAACCCACTGAGTTTCTAAATTCCTGAAACTATACACTCACTGCCTATTACCCTTTCCGTGTCCTCGGAGCCAAGGCCAAACCCAATGCTCTTACCGCATCATCATGCCAATTTGCCAGACCTCTGGGGAAAGAGTCTCTGGGAATTTATTGGCTCCTGGATCTAACTTCCTGAACTGATTGATCTGGTGGCATGAGAGTGCATCAGCTAAAGTGTTATCAAAGCCTGGAATGTGTTTTGCCTGAACTAAAATATTGTATTTCAGGGCGTGCAATGTAAATGCACGCACCAATGCCATAACACGTTCTGAGTGCGAGGCGAGGCTGTTTATTATGCATACCACTGACTGATTATCGCACCAGAACGTACCACTGAATTAGCCCATTTGTGAGCTGACAGCCATAGGGCTCCAACTATGGGAAAAATTCCAGAAATGTCCAATCCTTAGTAATTCCCAGCTGGCGCCATTCCTCGGGTGAACACTCGGCACACCCTTTGCCCTTAAAATTGATCCCAAACCTAGGGAACCAGCTGCATCTGTCTGGACCTGGAACTCAACCTTAAGAATCATCTCAGACCTCCAAAAGGAAATTCCGTTAAACTCAGCTAGAAACTGGCTCCAAACTTGTAGATTCTGTCTCATACCCCGTTTGACTCTCTTCCTATGAAAAGGATGATGAAGACCTTTCATTGCATCACATAACCTGCACCGGAATGCACAACCTGGTGCCACCACCCTGTATGCCAAGTTCAGATGCCCGACTATTTCCTGCAATTCTTTCAGCGACACCTATTCTTTTTTTATGTCAAGGCAATCCTAACCTTAAGGTCGCTTGGTTTACCATCAGGCAATCTGGACATTTGCTGCTTAGTGTCTAACTCTATTCCCAAGAACATAAGGGACATAGCCAGCCCCTCCGTCTTATCTTCAGCTAAGGGGAGACCCAACTCCCTTGCTTTACATCACATTTCGTGATCTCCGCCCCTATGCTGCGCTTCCAGACCATACATACTGCCTCGTTGAAAAAGGTGTAACGCACGGTGCACAACTCCTGAGGGGTGGCATCATTCACTGACTCTCCCTGTGGGTATGACAAGTGGTGGATGAACCAAAACTCCCTTTGGTTCTTTTTGGCCACCACACCCAGTGGCGAAACACTCAGATTCTTCAGAGGGGTATCTGAAAAAGGTCCCAACACTCTGCCTTCCTTCACCTCCTTCTCAAACTTTTCCCGAACCATATTTTCCATCCCGTTTACTGATTTCCAGTTCTGCACAAAAATGCCTTATGCTCTCCCACTGCTGGTATCCTACAACCACACTGAAAACCCTCTAAAAGGTATTCAGCATTGTCCCGTTTAGGGTATTCCCACAGCCATGTCTCCAGCACAGAAACCTTAATTGGACTGGGGCCCTTTGCCAGGATTACCCCCTCCACTGTTGGACTTGCTACCACCAGGGTCTTTGCTACCTCTTTGAGCTCTGGCCCTAAAACAGGATGAACTGGGGTGTTGACCTCCACACAAAGAGCATTTGTATCTAAAAATGCATGCTTTTCTCATGCATGTACCTCTTGCGTTGTAGTCCCAGCAGAGTAGGCAGGGTTGTACCACCTGCCCCGTGCCTACACAGGGGTTCTGGTTCTGTCCCCCTTTATGTATGAGATGCCCACTATTGAACCTATCACCTAAATTTGGCCTGGCTGGAGTCATAGATTGTAACCAAAGCCCAGGCAGTGGCTCGTCCCATCTCAAATTTGGATGAATCGCACTTCTCCTATGAAATGATTCATCATAGAACAACCATGCTTGCCCAGCAAAGTCTACGTATGCCCTATATATCAAATTGAGGTATTGGAACAATGACTGAGCCCTCCATGGCTGCGCCTTTACTACCACCCCAGCGTAAATTAGGAAACCGGGAAGCCAGTTAGCCCATGTCTGGTTCGGCCTACATCTCCTATGCTTCTCTTTATCTCTCTCATCCTCCTTGTCCAGATCCTTCTTCTCTACATTTCTATTCAAGAGCTGAAAAAGGTCAACATATTCTCCTTTTCATATTTTTTCTTTGGTCGCTGGGGTGAGGTGATCACCCAGCGGCATAGCATGGTCCCCAAACAGCAAAGCATTTAAAGGGACAGAGTTGTACCCAGTGTCAGGTACTGATGGGTAGGGCCAAACTCCCCCACCAGCTGTTGAGTTCATCGGAGCTGGAAATGTAACCTGCGGATATGGAATAACCCAGTTCCCGAACTGAGTACTTGTACTGAGCCAAGGAGTGTTTGGTGCTCTAAATCCCTGTGTGTTGTATGGTGTGAGCAATGGTGAACTACCTTGGCTAGTGCCAGGCCATGGCCAGGCATGCAATATCGAGAGGGTGTCCAGTGCAACCACCAGCTCACCTGATGTCATCAGCCATCACACCTCCTGTTCTTCCTTGCCCTGCTGGTAACCTGCTGCCACCTCTTCCATTGCCTCCTGCCGACTCCTAGCCACTACCGACAGTCCAGCTGCCTCCGGGGTCTGTGGCTCTCTCATCCTTGCTCTGCAGCTGTGGTGTTACGGTGGTTGTCTCCGGTTCCCTCCTGGATGACCCAGTGACCTACTGATCTGCCTCAAGAGCAGCAAAACAAGACATTACATTCTCTGCCATGGTCTTAAGTTTAGCCCTCTTAGGGTTTTTGACTTCCCTGGTAGAGCGGTGTGGTTGCGGCTCACTATGCTGTGTAGCCCTTTGTGCCACTCTTTCAGCTTCTAAAGCCGAAATCTTGTCCTGTAACTGTTGCCAAATAAGCCAGGTCTCCTCGTCAGATGATGACTGAGGAGATGAAACTTGAGGAGTCACACGCTTCTTAGCAGGCTGATTGCCCTTCTTATTACCTTGGCCCTTCCTGTAAGCCATCTTTATCACTCAAACTCAAGACTTCGTGTGCCCTACCGCCTCAAGTAGTTTTGTCCCAACTACCTACACATGCCTCAAACTTAAACTGCCAATGAACTATTTTATACTACCCCAATAAGCATCAGCCAATATATTAGTAAATAATGCAGAAATTTAAGGTAGAAAATTCAGCTAAAAAATCCTTTTCCAAGCCCCTCTAGCTGCTGCCCAGACTCAACAAGGCTCATAAACCAATCCTTTCCTTTCAGAACTTACGCCTACCAATTGAATGTTTATAATTTCACGTAATGTACTTTCTTTCAGTAATATAAGTATTATTTCCTTATTATTTGTCAGGGTTTTTAAAATTAATATTATTATTAATATTATTATTTTCAATTGCTTATTTATTAGTATTAATGTTATTATTTATATTCCTTATTTGTATTTATATTACTTTATTTTATTTCCTTTGTTTATTATTATTACTATTACTATTAATACTATTACTATTACTATTATTACTATTACTATTACTATTATTATTATTGTTGTTGTTGTTGTTGTTGTTGTTGTTGTTATTATTATTATTATTATTATTATTATTATTATTATTATTATTATTATTATTATTATTATTATTATTATTATTATTATTGTTATTATTGTTATATCTTTTATATCAAGGCCCACAAGGTTAATTCACCCCACCCCTAATGGGTGGAACTCAACTCCAATTCACCCCCACTCCTAAAACAAAGTTAACAATGCTCTATAAGTCCTAATGTCTCCCTGCTTATTTAACTTATATGCAGAATACATCATGCGAAAGGCAGGACTGGATGAATCCCAAGCCGGAATTAAGATTGCTGGAATTAAAGAACCTCTTAATGAGGGTGAAACAGGAGAGTGCCAAAAATGGTCTGAAGCTCAACATAAAAAAAACGAAGATCATGGCCACTGGCCCCATCACCTCCTGGCAAATAGAAGGGGAAGATATGGAGGCAGTGACAGATTTTACTTTCTTGGGCTCCATGATCACTGCAGATGGTGACAGCAGCCACAAAATTAAAAGACTCCTGCTTCTTGGGAAGAAAGCGATGACAAACCTAGACAGCATCTTAAAAAGCAGAGACATCACCTTGCCAACAAAGGTCCGCATAGTCAAAGCTATGGTTTTTCCAGTAGCGATGTATGGAAGTGAGAGCTGGACCATAAAGAAGGCTGACCGCCGAAGAATTGATGCTTTTGAATTGTGGTGCTGGAGGAGGCTCTTGAGAGTCCCCTGGACTGCAAGGAGAACAAACCTATCTGTTCTGAAGGAAATCAACCCTGAGTGCTCACTGGAAGGAGATCCTGAAGCTGAGGCTCCAATACTTTGGCCATCTCATGAGAAGAGAAGACTCCCTGGAAAAGATCCTGATCTTGGGAAAGTGTGAAGGCAAGAGGAGAAGGGGACGACAGAGGATGAGATGGTTGGACAGTGTCATCAAAGCGACCAACATGAATTTGACCCAACTCCGGGAGGCAGTGGAAGACAGGAGGGCCTGGCGTGCTCTGGTCCATGGGGTCACGAAGAGTCGGCCACGACTTAACGACTAAACAACAACAATGTAAGTCCTAATACTTATACAATATTTGGCTAATTAATCAATGCAAATTAATTTATGCATCTATTTATGTATTTATTAAATTATTTAATCCAGATGTGGTCACTTTCCGCCTGATCCCGCTGGCCAGGAGGGCTGCACGCCCACTCTGGCTTCTAATGCTAATAATACTATTACTAATTTATATATGTATATATATATGTTTATATCCTAAATTCTACCATTAATTTTAATTTTGATTAATATATTTCTGAACAAAAGAATTAATTGCCGGCTTGGTTAAAATACAACCAGTGGCTTCCAGAGGCCTAAAACGCACCCAGGCCCGAGCACCGGCGCCTCCCTGCCTAACATTTTTTATTTTATTTTATTAGATTTATATGATCTCCACTCTGTGTAAAAACAATAAATTCAAATAAATAAAGTTTTTCTGTAGAAAAAATAGCTCCTTGATTCAGGAGCTGAAACCCGGTGAATCAAACTGTGTGGGGGGGGGACCACTGTAACCCCCCTTCCAATAAGCGAGATCGCCCAGGCCGCCAAAAACGGAGCTACGCAGTTGAATTTCAGCAAAAGCATGGAGCTACGTCCTCCTTCTGATGCCAGCAAGGAAGAGGACGGAGGGAGGGAGGAACACCAATTAAATAGCTCGCTCGTTCCCCCCTCCCCTCCAGGGACGCTATTGCGAGACTCCAAGTGTCTTGCGTTATTCGGGGAAGGAGGCAAAGGGGACCCGCGCTGCTGAAGGTAAGCTCAACAGCGGAGCCAGCAGTCTATAACAAGAAGGTACAAAGTAGGAGTTTGTGAGGTTTCTAATGATTGTTAATACAGCAAGCTGTAGTATCCAGCTGATCCAGTAATACAGAGAACAATTATTATAGATTGTATTTATACTGTATTTATGTTTTCTCATAGATATGGGGAGGGGAATCAAATTTCTCATAAAAATGAAACTTCAACAAAGAATTTCACAGACATGACAGATTTCTGAGGTCCATGGGCCACACATGTCCTTCCTGTACCTTGGCAGGCTGCACCCACATCTATGACCCTCACTCTCACAATATGTTAGTTACAAAAACATTTTTTAAAAAATAAATTATTAAATATCCCTTGCACTCTCTACTAATTTTTTTAAATTCCCATAATAGGGAGAGAGATTCTAGGTGTTCTTCAAAGCACAACAAAATTGCCCCCTGCCCCCTGGGGGGGGTCACAGGAGGAGTTTTTGAGCTATTTTGTAAGATGCTAGGGCTGCATTTGGGCTTGGTCCTACATTATGGCAATCCTGAAACTATGTACAAGGGAATGCTGGATATCCTTGGAGGGTTATATGAGTTTGTGAGCAGAGAAAACTGATAATGATAGATAATTCTGGTTTAAAAAACCCAACATAACCCATACTGTAAGACTTCCTGTGAAATGTGAAGATGCTGAAGAACATCAGATACGTTCTGGGATATTCTCTTTACTAATGTGATTAAAGGCTGAGGCTCAACAAGCTCACCTAGTGCTTGTGTATCACAATATAAATTGTTTGAGTTCCATGGCAGATATTCCACAGTGCGTTCCCCAGGATTAGAAGATCTGAAAATGGACTACAAATTTATCAAGGTTCTTTCTGTCTTTTTTCCTTCTCTCTCTCTCTCTCTCTCCCTGTCTCTCTCACACAGGGGGTGCTCAATATAAAGAGAGCTATAAGGAAAGAACATAGCTGGGGGGGAAATAGACGTCAGAGTAAATATCAGAGGTCATTCTACATACTTGTTTGAACTAAGGAAGCATACGGAAAAAATTATTTCTTGAAATAAATGGTCTTAGATGTATTTTTTTAAAGGAGCAAGGAATAAAATTTAAAAAGAGGAAAAGCTGTGTCCTTCAATAAAATCTTCCTGATGGTTACATTTATTAGAATATAAAATAATCTCAGAAGCAAAAGCCCAATCCCCTGACAGCTCATTTCAGTCAAAGCTGGACAAAATACTAATAAATCAACAAGAGAGAACAATCCCACATTTCTGGGGATTTAGATTAGGAAACTTAATATACTGTGTGTTTCTTCTCTGCAGACTTTGTAGAGGTCCTTTACAGGCTTCTCTGTTAAGAAATGTTTGAGAAAGAACACAGATTCTGGAAAATTCATAAAACAATTCAGTGTCATGGAAGTGGGAATAAGGTAAAGGAATAGTTTTATTTATTGGTTGTTGTTGAAAATTAATAGCAGAAAATATACTGGAATTTTGAATGTGTCACTGTAAAAGTCATTTCCGATACAGAGGAACTAGTAGTTGTTCAGAAGTATTAAGAAAGGGCTTATTTTGTAAGCTATCCCAGGTAGAGTCTGCTCTATACCCGAATAGTTGATATACAGTGATATTGTGACCCACAATGGGCACAATCCCAACTCCAAGATAGGCTGGCTGTGGTGGGTTTGGAATGGGTGTAAGTCCCTTGTGCCAGCCTGACCCTCTGTGCTGACTGATCTCCCATCTGCCAGCACAACTCTATGTTGGCATAAGATAAGCCAGCAGAAGAGCCAAAAAGAGGAGGAGAAGGGGAGGAGCTGCCAGGAAAATACTAGTGCTAAGTAATTTCCAGCACATGGAACCCAAAGGGAGCTCCCAAATAATTAAGGTCCCAATCCTCCCACCTCTCAGGGAGACATGCTCATCTGATGTTAGGATACAGAACAACTACCAACCAATCAGAGCACATGACCACCGGTATATAAACCCCATTTAGGGAATCCCTGACTCAGATGACAACACTTGTGCCAGGGGACTCTATCTGCCTGACTCTGTGGCATACACACTTTGCACTCGCAAGGAGACATTTCACTATGGGAAATGGCACTTTGCCCCACAAAACACTTTGCACAAAAGTGAGAACTTAACAACAACAAAAAAACAAACAAACCACCAGACAACACCCCAAAGCAGATAAGTTCTCTTCTCTGATGTCTCTCTGCCTATTATCCTAACAGGTGGCACCTTCCAGGAATGCAGCTGCTAGCAACAAAGAAACACCCAGAAACTTGGGACTTCTGGCTCCCAACAGAACATCGAGGCAAGTGAAGGGGAGAAAGCCTTGAAATGGCAGTGTCATTATTAACTGATGCGTGTCTCTGGACTCCTCACTTATGTCTGTGCAAACACTGTGGGCTGTTCTTTAAAACTTCTCATTCCTAGCAGCTGGACACGTACATACTCACAGGTAAGTGGGACAAGAAACAGCAGCCCCCTTCCAGGTAAGTAGACTCCCAGTAGGCAAAGTGCCTGAAAGGGTGCATGAGTTAAGTCACATCTTCCTTGGCTTTTCTCAGGGCACTCTGGTTTCTCACTAACAACAAAAAAGGCTTGTGTTTCCCTCTCAACGCTCAATGACTCACAAGTAGAATGCAAACAGCTGGGCTGGGAAACAAACACCCATTCCCACCTGTGTCCTCTCCCTTCCATGCTCTGCTAGTGCTTTGACTGTTGTTCCTCCCCCACCCCTCTCTTCTTTCCACAGGCAGCTGTACTACAGGTGCAGCTCCTAGACCACTCAGCCATGTATGACTGCAGCCACAGAACTGCCTGAGCCCTGCACCTGGCGTAGTCAGACAGCTATGCATCAGGTGCAGCACAGCTACACAAATGTTCTCTGCACATGTCTCCCTGCTGTCTGTCTGCTCATTGTCTAAGATACAACACTGCTTCTGAGGGGAGATACCAATGCTATTTTCCAAGAAACTTTCCTCTAAACCTGCTCAATGAATGCTATTTACAACAACTGAGTCAAATTTGTTTGTTCTTGTTATTACACAAGGAAACTCAGGGCCATTCTCCTAGGGAAGGATGTTGCAGGAAAAAGGGAGGGATATAAACACCATTTTCATTCATAATGTCAGGGGGAAGGGTGGGAAGAAACCCATGACTTGCCTTCAACTGGGGATTGGTGAGTGGGGACAAATGCAGGAGGCCTTGCCACCCAATCATTGGCTGGGGAATGAGTTGACAGTAGGCATAGGCTATGGTGGCTGTCCAATCATGACTCATGAGGCTGACGGGGCTGGGATGACAGTGGGATGGATTCAAGCTGGTCCCCCAATCATGAGCCAGGAGGTAGGAGAGATTCAAGCTACCCCCCCCCCATCATGAGCCACAAAGCTGATGGGTTGGGAGGAACACAACCTGGATGATCAGTCACAAGCAAGAAGGGAAGGGAGAGCCCAAGTGCACATTATCCAGACCCTGAACAGAACCCAACCAAGAAAGAGAACAGCAAAATGGACAGTGATAGGGCCAGGCCTTGGATTGTGTAGAGTTGTGTCAGATGGACTACAGCCCCTGTGATCCCTGGAAAGCAGAACCTAGGAATTGTTGCCCAAAGTACAACTCTGCAGAGCTCTAGTCACTATCCATGCGACTAATCATGAGCTACTGGGAAGGGAAGAGGGGGGTAATGTGAGGCCATCCTACAGGAGGTGGGTGGCATGTGAATGCAGGGAGATGGCAAGGAGAAATTTGGTGGACTCAGTCATATGCCAATGTTTAGGTCTGTAGATAACAGTCCTGCAGCTCCAAGAAAGTGGGGAGAGAACAGAGCTGGCCACGGTCATGTGCCAGCTTGCTGTTCTCATGGACCAAAGTATGCATGGACCACATCCTGCAACTGTACCCCTTGGGGATCCTGGTCCCAGGCTGCTTCCCCCTTCACATTCAACTTGCACTTGGGGTTCATGGCTGATAACAGACCCAACATCTAGGGCTATCTGACACTCCAGGCCCACGTTATGTAGCATGGCCCACACTAGTACCATCACTGATACCTTTTCTAGTTTGCAGAACAGGTGGTCCCCATGTGCTGTGAGCAATGGAAAAGCATTTTCAGGATCCTAAAGGAATTTTCTGTCACCATGCTGGTTTTTTAATGTGCTTCATTATAGGAGGATTAATATGACTTGATAGGAATAACTTAAACTTGGTGGGATGACTCCCATGACTGGAATACAGCAATTGAAGCATATAAATTGTTCAAAAAGAACAGAAATAGAAAGGGAGGTAGAGTTGCAGCATATGTCAAAAAAACACGTCCCTGGAGATTTACTGTCCCACTGAGAGCATCTGGATCAATGTAGTGGAGGTGAAAAACAAAAGAACATGGTAGTCAGAGTTTACTACCGACTGCCCAATCAAGGAGAGGATGTGGATGAAACTTTTGAAAAACAGATTGCAAGGATTTCAAAGAGGCATGATGTAGTAGGGATGGGAGATTTCAATTATCCTGATATCTGTTGGGAGGTAAATTCTGTATGGCCCTTCCAAGAAATTCCTGGTTTGTGTGGCTGATAATTTTCTCCTAGAAAAAGTAGAGAAAGAAACTAGAGGGCCATTCTTGACTTGATTCTAACCAATAGAGACGACTTGGTGGAGGAAGTGGCAGTAAGGGGAATTTTGGGCAAGAGCAACCATGTTCTACTAGAATTCTTGATTTCAAAAGAAACCAAAGCAGAGTGTAGCCACACATATATGCTGGATTTTAAAAAAACAACAACGATTTTAATAATATCAGCACAATGACGATTAAGGTCCCATGGCAGGAGATCCTAACAAGAAGGGTGGGAGCTTCTAAAAAACGAAATTGTAAAGGCACAACTACAAACAACTCCAACAAGAAAAGAAAGGTGGGAGACGGCAAAAAAGGCCAGTGTGGCTTCACAGAAAGCTCAGGGAGGACCTGAAAACAAACAAACAAAAAAAGACATGTATAAGAGGTGGAAAGAAGGCTAGGTCACCAAGGATGAGTACAGACAAGTAGCAAGGAAATGCAGGGATGGCATTAGGAGGGCAAAAGCTGAGAATGAGCTGAGGTTAGTTAGAGACACTAAAAGCAACAAAAAAGCATTCTTCAGGTATGTGCAAAGCAAAAGACAAAGAAAATAAACAATGGCTCAGCTATTCAATGGAGATGGAAAAATTAGCAGAAGACAAAGAAAAGGCAGAAGTGCTCAATTCCTATTTTAGCTCAATCTTTTTCCAAGGACAGACTATTACCCTCCAGGCAAATGTGAAGTACAGGTGGAAGTGACAAGATTGCAGCTGGAGATTGAGAAACAAATAGTCAAGGAATACCTTATTACCTTGAATGAATTCAAATCTCCAGGGCCAAGAGTATTGGCCGAAGAACTGTCAGAACCGCTATCCATTATTTTCTTGAAATCATGGGAAATGGGTGAGGTGCCAGATGACTGGGGGAGGGCTAATGTTGTCCCTATCTACAAAAAGGAGGAACCTGAGAACTACAGACCAGTCAGCCAGACATCAATCCCAGGCAAAATTCTGGAACAGATTATAAAGCAGTCACTATGCAAACACCTAGAAAACAAAGCAGTAATAACTAGAAGCCAAAACAGATTTGTCAATAACAAATCCTGCCAGACTAATCTGATCTCATTTTTTGAACGGGTAACTTTGCTGGTAGACAGAGGGAATGCTGTAGACATCATATATCTTGACTTCAGCAAAGCTTTTGACAAAGTGCCCCATAATATTCTGATTAGCAACTTAACTCGGTGTGGTGTGGATAGAACAACTGTCAGGTGGCTACACAGTTGGCTACAGAATCATACTCAGAGGGTGATGATTAATGGTTCCTTCTCAAACTGGGAGAAGGTAACAAGTGGGGTACCTCAGGGCTCTGTCCTATTCAATATTTTTATTAATGACCTGGATCAGGGAATACAGGAAATGCTAATCAAATCTGCAGATGACACAAAATTGGGTGGAATAGCTAACAACCTGGAAGACAGAAACAAAATTCAAAATGATCTGTATAGGCTTGAGCACTGGACTGAAAATAACAGAATGAAATTCAACAGGGATAAGTGCAAAGTACTGCACCTTGGAAAAAGAAACCAAACATACAGTTACAAGATAGGGGATACCTGGCTCAGCAATACTACAAACAAGAAGGATCTTGGAGTCATTGTAGATCACAAGCTGAATATGAGCCAAAAGTGTGATGTGGCTACAAAAAAGCCAAATGCTATTTTAGGCTGCATTAACAGAAGTATAGTCTCCAAATCTCATGAGATACTAGTCCCCCTCTATTCGGCACTGGTTAGGCCTCATCTTGAGTATGGTGTCCAGTTCTGGACACCACAATATAAGAAGGATGCTGATAAATTGGAACAACTTCAGGGGAGGGCAACAAGGATGATCAGGGGACTGGAAACCAAGTCATATGAAGACTGAAAGAATTGGGTATGTTTAGCCTGAAGTCTGTGGGGAGATATGATAGAGCTTTTCAAATACTTGAAAAGCTGTCATACAGAGTAAGGGCAGGGTCTGTTCTCAATCATCCCTGAGTGCAGGACACACAACAATGGGATCATGTTTCAGGAAGCCAGATTTTGCTTAAATATTAGGAAAAACTCCCTAACTGTTAGAGCAGAACGTCAATGGAACCAATTACCTCAAGAGGTATTGAGTGCTCCAACACTGGAGGCATTCAAGAGAAATTTAGACAACCACCTGGCAGGTATCCTTTGTTTTGTATTCCTGTACTGAGCTTTATAGACCCCTTCCAACTTCATGATTCTATGATTTCTGGTTCCCTAGAGGCAGATGAAAACATCTATGACTTGAGAGGGCACACATTTTGGGGATGTGGTAGATCTTGCCAATGCAGCCAGAATCCCAACAGCCAATGGTTGGTATTTGTATTACAGCACCAAAAAATAAAATAGAAGGTGGGAAATTGTGGGTAGAAGAAAAGGCAAACCCTATTGCCCCAACTGTGTGATCTAGCCAATCAAGATCCATATAGAAATCCTTCTGCCATGATCACTAGCAGACTCAATCATAATATTGTAATAAGATTTTTATAAGGTTTAATAAACCTATCTGCCTGAGAGGAGAAAGGAAAAGAAGACTGTTTCAGAATGCAAAAAGGCCATCTAAACAGTCGATCACTCACAAAATGATTGGTGCAGCAAGTTTTTAGAGAATAATATTTCAGTAAAGTTTAGTAAACTAAGCTAAGAGAGAGGAGAAGGAAAAAGAAGATTATTCCAGAATGCAAAAAGAGAAAGCAGTGACACAAGGCTTTCACTTTGCCCTGTATCTCCACAAAATGGCTGGCATAGCGGCTCAGGAAGATGTATATGTTTCATCTGAGCCTTCCCCAGTGCCTCTGTGGCTGGAGTATCCAGGAAACCTCTTCAGCTTTTTTGGGGAGTTTTGAAGAGCTTTATTGAAGATTTTTCTTGCTTCTTCATTTTGTGTCAGGAACTTTGTATTGAAAATGATTTTCCTTTTCTTCATTTCAAATTATAGATCTTTCTAACCATATGAATGCCAACCTGAATAATAAGGATCTGTTGGGATGTTGCTCCACCTTAGGAGTGAGAGAAGCTCTGTAGATACTCCAATATCAAATACTTCCAATTCAGTCCATTTTTAAACATTTTCCTAAAGCAGGGTAAATGTCCAGTCCCAGGTTATGCTATTTATTTATTAATTTAGTTACATCCCATCTTTCTCCTTTGAAGGATCCAAATCAGCTTACAATATACACTTAAAATCATATTCTGCTAAACAACAACACACAATTAACTACCATATTAAAGAATAGTACATACAGTGTCAGATAAAAACATATATGTAATTGATATAGCTTTAAACAATTTAACATTAACATTAATTTAAACAATTTAAAAACCATAAATCAACATAGCAACAAACAGAATTCCAAAATATTCTAGTGTAGAAGTGTCGCGCACCCCCAGTGTCCCTAGTTTGTTTCCCTCAAACCCAGGTCCCACCTTTGGGCACGACCTTCTTTATTCTCCTTACACCAACTGCCACCAGTGGATCTTTATCCACACGTTACCAATAATGCTTCCTGGACACGTGTTGTCAAATATAACAGATTATTTATTGTTTAGTTGTAGAATCACATAAGTGTTTTAATAGATGTTGTATTGTGTTGCACTCATTACTTGGACATTAGACACGCGTCTTTATTGGTAGTACTTTTCATATAAATCACTGTGAATCACTGGAATACTATTAGATGACTGTCTATTTATTTTACTTCTATCTTTTATCTATTCTTTAAACCATAAACCAACTGTACCACACCAACTTTCCAATCTCTCTCATAAAACTCCCTAAAAACCTCTTATCTCTTGCTCTCTCAGTTTCCAACTGTCTCTCTGACTCCACCCTCCTGTCCTCTCATAGGCTCCAGCTCTAGAGCTCCACATGACGGACAGGTGGGACATGGGCATTCCGCCACATACCTCCCCCCTTGGAAAGTTTGTTTCATGAGGTAAAACTTATGGTAGTTTACCCTCATGAACAACGTATGCTTTTACATAACATATTTCTAACAATTTTTTTCAACGCAATTCTCATTTACACATTTGCAATTTATACTTACTCTATACTTACTCTTTTACGCAGTTGAAAGCATATTATTCTTATTACTTTATATTCAAATAACATTAATCAACATTTTTATTACATACAAACCACTTCAGTCACTTTTATCCTTACTTATCATTAGTTCATCTATAAATTGCATTTTCATTTATTTCATATACATATACACTGAGAATATTCATTTAGAACAATTTTAATACCATTACAAGTTACATTTTCTTCGTTTCCATCAGTCATTCTTCTGGTCTTCTGGATAAGGCGTCCTTGGCTACCACAGTTTGAGTCCCTTAGACTCTGGATCCCCAAAGTCACAGTCTTGTAGGGGTATGGCCCACTTCATCAACTTCTTATTGTTCGCTCTGACAGTCCGCAACGACAGCCATGGGGACTGGTCTGTGCATGGAACAAAATGTCTTCCCCATATGTACGGTCCGAGCTTCCGCAAAGACCATAAAATTGCCAGACACTCACGGTATATGATGGAAAGGTGTCTCTCGCCAGCCTGCAGCTTCTCGCTCAGGAACGTCACCGGATGAAGGTCCCCGTTGTCTTCCTCCTGTCTCAGCACAGCTCGCAGTCTGATGTGGGATGCCTCTGTGAAGACGGTGCACCCTCGCTGGGAATCTGGTTCTCTCAGGGCAGGACCGGTCATCAGCGCAGTCTCCAACCTCTCGAAGGTCTCTTCACAGTCGCTCGACCACAGGATCTCGCCAGCTTTTCTTTTATGGGTTAGGTCCGCTAGAGGGGCATCTATTTCGCTGAAGTTCTGGATAGAGCGCCTCTCATAGCTAACTAACCCTAAGAAAGATCTGACCTTCTTTGCTGTTGTTCTAGGCCAGCTACTGATTTCTTTCATCTTCAGTGTTAGGGTTTTGATTATGTCTTCTCCATCAATATGGCCTAATTCTTTTAATTTTGAGTTACCCAGCTGGCATTTGCTAACATTCACTGTTAATCCAGCCACATGTATTCTTAGTAGCACTGTTTCATTATGGTCTAGGGGATCTGTCCACGTCTGACTATAGATCCTTATCTCATTTTTGTATGCTACCTTGAATTCTCTACACTGGATCCAGTTCACATGGACCACTCTCTGACCTTCCTTTCCTTCCTCCTGAATTATGTAATTTATTTCATTCATCTTGGATTTTATTCTAACAGGATTTGCCCAGTTTATTTGTCTCTTATTTCCTTTTATATACTTCAGCCTCAGGACTTTCTCTCCCGGACTGAATGATCTTTCTCTGGCCTTTTTACTGTACCACAACTTGGGCTTCCCTTGTTGGCTCTGCAAGTGTTCTGTGGTTAGCTTCAGAGATTATTTCAAGGGTTTCATTAACTTATTTATGTACTGGATCACTGACTCTGGGTATTCTCCCTGTTGTTTCTCCCAATTGTGTCTGCTTAAATTCTAGGGTCTCCGCACTTTCCCTCCAAATAGCAGTTCAAATGGACTGAACTCAGTGCTTTCCTGGAGTACAGACCGGCATGCATATCCCCAGGGTTGTATCTCGTGATCCCAGTCATTGTGTTTTTCTGCTGTATAAGCTCTGATCATTCGCATTAGGGTCCCATTAAATTTTTCCCTGCTAGTTACTGTAGGGAAGGGTCCCACAATGTCCAGGCCTATGCATTGAGATGGGGTTGATATGATTGGTAAAGGGCACAATTTTGCTTTAGCTTTATCATTGCCTGTACTCTGCCTTTGCCATACATCACCGCTTAGACAGTATGATTGTATTTGCTTCCCCATTCCTGGCCAGTAGAAATTCTGAGCTATTCTCTGCTTTGTGTGTGTGATTCCTAAATGAGCATTATGTCCTTTCTCCCTAATCCTTTCCCTGTATTTAAAAGGGATCACCAGTTGTTGTTGAACCTTTTCCCCTCCCCTCTGAGGATTAATTAAGACCTTTCTGTATAACAGGTCTTTCTCCACACAGAACCCTTCAGGGCTTTCAGGGGTTAGTGTTCCTTCTCTGGCTGACTCAAAGCATTGTTGTAGCATAGAATCCTGTCTTTGCTCTTGTTTAAAAGCATTTTCCTGAGGATTTCTTATAGCTACCACCTCAGATGTTTTATTGTCTTCATCTCCTCCTATAATTCCATTAGGGATCTCACAATTTTCTGCAGGTTTTTCTCTTTTTTCTATCTGGGAGCGAGTAGTGATTAAAACACTCTTTACATGCTCAGATAGATCTAACCCAATCAAACATGGAGTAGGAATTTGATTCGTGAGGGCTACCTTCCACACTCCAGTCCACCCTTGATATTTCATTGGTATTTGAGCCATAGGTAGAGTAATTAATTCTTTCCCAATCCCTTTTATGGTTATGTATTCATTTCTTACTATATTTTTCTGAGGGATAATATCAGGATGACACAAAGTCACTTGTGAGCAGGAGTCTCTCACCGCTAGATATTTTATATTATTTATATAAATGGGTTCCCCAGAACACCGAAACAATTCTTGGTTATTTTCAATATAAAAGCATTGGACGATGTTGGCTAATGGCAGCTGTTTTTCCTGGCCCTCTGCCACCTCTGTTTCAGCGCCACTTTCAATTGCCTCAACTGTCTTTCCCTGCTGTTGTACATAGTACACTTTCCTGGGTACATTTCCACCTCCTTTCTGTGGAACCTCTTTATTCTTTAAGGTTTGGCATTGGGAAATGAAGTGCCCTGGATTCCCACAGCCATAACACAATTTTGGACCCCTTTGTTCAAAGAGAGGGGGCTTTTCTCCCTTCCCTTCAAAGCTTTGTTTCATCTGTTGATTCTGCTCTGAGGGTTTGCTTCTAAAATGGCCTCCAGTATTCTGATAGTTCTTGTGGTAATCTCTGGGTTCTTTTCTTCTTTCCTCCCAGCTGTTACCTCCAAGTTTTACCTCAGAATATTTTGGGTTTCGTATTTCTGAGATAAAATCAGCTTCTTCGCTCGCCTGTCGAACCGTTCTGGGCTTTTTATCCCTGACCAAATACCTTAGTTTTCCTGGTAGAACTGAATAGAATTGTTGTAGCCCTATAATATCTTTCATTTCTTCTAAAGTCTCAACTTTAGCGTGTTCTAGCCACTTCTCCAAGTATTTGACCAGATTGGCTCCCAATTGATAAAATGATTCCTCAGGTTTTCTTTTCAATGTTCTAAATTTCTGTCTGATGTGCTCAGCATTGATCCCATACCTCGCGTAAACCAACTTCCTGAATGCTTCATAGTCTCTTGCTTGATCTGGGGCCATTTGAGAATAAATCTCATTTAACTCTCCACTTATTTGAGACCTGAAAATAATCATTCTCTCCTCAGCTTTCACTTTATAGTCCCAGCATGTCCTCTCGAAAGCAATGAGGAATGCCTCAGTGCAATCACCCTTTCTGAATTGAGGGAATTTCATTAAGTCAGCTTTTGATAAATTCCCCTCCTCAGTATTTGAATTATTATTATTATTATTCTGGGCGGATAATTCTAATCGTCTCATTTCTAGTTGGTATTCCATCTGTCTCTTTTCTAGTTCCATCTCTCTTTCTTTGGCCTCAGAATCAGCCCTGAGCTGTAAAGCTTTTTCCTCAGCCTTAAGCTGTAACTCTTGTAATTGAAATTCCCTTTCCAATTTCCACTTCTGAAACTCTTGGGAGGTTAAAGCAGCTTCTCCCCTTGAGGTACTATCCTCCTGAGCATCATCATATTGCTCAGCTAATTCAGGGCTTTCCTCTGCGTGAGGTAAACCTTGTACATCAGATACCTCCATTGTTAACCGTTTCCCCCTCTTAGAAGGCATGGTTTATTTGTCTTTCTCTGGATAAGTTGGTTGGTTTATTAGAGGCAAATAGACAAGCCTCAATTTAAAAACACTTTTTCCTTTTCTGTGTTAGAGAGAGAGAGTGAGATACAGTAGCCTTCTGCAGCAGCAGCAGACAGATAGTTACTTTATTTCTTTCTTTAGGCACCTAGCCTTCTCTGGTTCTGAAACACTGTTTCTTCTAGTCTCCAGACACCCAGCTTTTTCCTTTAATATTTATATTATTCCAGCCACCACTTAGATTTTGTCCCCTCAGCTTCCTTGGACCTTGGCTTCCTTTTTATTCCCTTCTGCGCTCCTCTTTCAGAGCTAGGGATTTAAAGTTAGCCCTCTTGGTCTTTCCCTAAGCTTGAGGTAAACTTTAAACACTAAATTCTCCTCAGAGTCTCTTCCTGCCTTAGTCTTTACACGATCAGGAGTCCCTTCCAAGCTATCCACACAGAGCTTTTAGGGTTCCCCACTCCTTCTCATTGGACTAACAGGTCCCTCAGACTCAGAGAATTTCTGTTCTTTTCCTTTGGCTCACTGGAATTTATTTATTTCAGATCCCACCTCAGACTCAGAGAATTTCTTTTCTCTTTTCTTTGGCTCACTGGAATTTATTTATTTCGTATCCCACCTCAGACTCAGAGAATTTCTTTTCTCTTTTCTTTGGCTCACTGGAATTTATTTATTTCGTATCCCACCGCTGATGCCACCACTTATGTCGCGCACCCCCAGTGTCCCTAGTTTGTTTCCCTCAAACCCAGGTCCCACTTTTGGGCACGACCTTCTTTATTCTCCTTACACCAACTGCCACCAGTGGATCTTTATCCACACGTTACCAATAATGCTTCCTGGACACGTGTTGTCAAATATAACAGATTATTTATTGTTTAGTTGTAGAATCACATAAGTATTTTAATAGATGTTGTATTGTGTTGCACTCATTACTTGGACATTAGACACGCGTCTTTATTGGTAGTACTTTTCATATAAATCACTGTGAATCACTGGAATACTATTAGATGACTGTCTATTTATTTTACTTCTATCTTTTATCTATTCTTTAAACCATAAACCAACTGTACCACACCAACTTTCCAATCTCTCTCATAAAACTCCCTAAAAACCTCTTATCTCTTGCTCTCTCAGTTTCCAACTGTCTCTCTGACTCCACCCTCCTGTCCTCTCATAGGCTCCAGCTCTAGAGCTCCACATGATGGACAGGTGGGACATGGGCATTCCGCCACAAGAAGCATTGGTCATTTAAACTTTCTGAGACAAGAAAGTGACATAAAGTGGTCCCAGTCTTAGAAAAATTCATGTTAGGTTATACTGAAACTAATTGGAATGTTATGATAAATCTGTGCCTTCTATCTGAAAGTAGGAATGCAATATTTTCTGAGTTAGTTTGAAGGTTATGGTCTTTGTCAAGATTAAGGCCAGGTTAATTTGTATGGAAAATTATGGTATTTGTAGTGCGGAAAATTAAAAAAAACCATCCCTATAGCAATTCCACAGAACTTAAAAGAAGAATTTACAGCTGAGAACTAGAGTTATCTGGTATTTAACCAGGACCATTTTGCACTCAAACATGCTCTACCACTGATCTACGTGCCTTCAATGAAATTCATACCTAAATTCTAGCAAGCATTGTGTGACACATGTTCCATATGACAGAACAGAGGATCATCAAGCCCTACCCACCACCAAAGCAGGGAATCCTCATCTAAAGCATCCTTAGTAGATGGCCATCCAACATCAATTTTAAAATCTCTAATGAATGAGAATCCACCAACTTCAGAGTGAATTTATTTATTGTGTTAAAAACCTGTTATTGTCAGGAAGTTCTTCCAAATGTTTAGTAGAAATCACCAATCTTGTATTTTGAATCCATTCCTTTAGATCCTACCCTCTGGAATCAGACAAAAAAGCTTGCTCCATCCTCCATGGGATAGGCTACCATATCACCTTTCAGTCTTCTTTTCTTCAGACTAAACAAAAGCAGCTCCCTCAAACTTTACCCATATTGGTTGATGTAGGTTTTTTGGGCTGTTTGGCTGTGTTTTGGAGGTTTTTCTTCCCAACGTTTTGCCAGTCTCTGTGGCCGGGATCTTCAGAGGACAGGAGCTAGAACTCTGTTGTGTTCTGGATTTCTACAACAACAAAACCCACAACAACCATCGGATCCCGGCCGTGAAAGCCTTTGAGAATACATTTACCCATATTGTTCAGTTTCCAGAACTTCCAACATCTTGGTTGCCCTAATTCATATACAGTCCAACTTGTTGATACCCTTCTTTAACTATGGTGCCCAGAACCTGACACACTATTTGTGGGGAAGTTTAAATGAAGTGAAATGGAGTAATGCTTCTACTTCCTTTGATGTGGACACTATAATTCTGTTGATGCAGCCTAGTGTTCCATTAGCTTTTTTTTCCCCTGCCACATTATACTATCAACGTATGTTTAGCTTGTGGTCTATTAAGACCCTTACATGCTTTTCAAAAGTACTACTGCCAAGCAAATCCTGATTTGTATGTGTATGAATTTTTTCTACCTAAGAAAGAGCCTTACAGAATAGAGACAGAAGAAACTGCTCACTGCTAATCAGCTTATTTGTTAACATGCAGCTTTTACATTAGACTAATACTATAGCAGTTCCAGACTGTGCTGATGGCTTGTTATATAGTTCTCTGTTTTGTATAAACAGGAATCCACACAATTTAGGTTCATTATTACAACTATTCCTTGAAGGCATCTCAGATAAGATGGAATTCCCAGTCACAGTTGTGATCTGTGTAAGCCCTGTGATTATTAATTTAGACAAACAACTAACTAAAAACCACATATTTTGAATATCAAAGTAATGTATATACTGATCCTAAGGTAGGGATGGCAATATCTTTCTTACTTCTCCTGCTTTTAAATTGTTTAAATCATATTCTTACCATCTTGAACATGAAGAAACGTGCAAATTTGAGTACCTTCTTCAAAACTAAACCAGAGCAAATTTCTTGTTTGCACTGGCCAAATTTAATTAGCGCAGCTATTCCTAATAGAAAGAGGAACATGTTATACCTACCTACTATGTAGGTATTAGAGATGATGAATCTGTCAGCAGACAGAGAGAGAGATGGCACCCATAATTCATTGTCTAAAATATGACTGAAAACATGAGGATTTAATGCCTCTGGGCCTAAATGCATGAGTCTGTCAGTTTTACTTTCTCTTCCTTTTGACTTCTAAAATCTCCAGGTTTTAAGAAATTTTCAAATGGTAGTAAATTCTCATTTTTAACAAAAACCAGAATGAAATGAAATTCTTACCCAAAGAGAATTCTTCCTTTGTACAGGCAGGCTTCACACCATCCTCCCAACTGAGGAAAATAGTGAGATATATGACAATGGTTCCTCTTTTCTGCAGCTAATAAATAAAAGGTGTTGCCAAAGATTAAAGTCTCAAAAGAGGGATTGTTGCGAAAACCTGATAATTTAATTTTCAATAAGTTGCTGAGACCGGATGGTATTGATATTAGGATCTGGAGGGAGCTTTGTGGCTCAGTTGTCGGTAATAGTATTTACTTTGTCACTACTAGAGAAATTATTGATTCACTGAGCCCACAAACATTCCCAAAGGCACCAAAGAGGATTCCAAAAAGGGGATTAGATGATAAGAATATTCACAGCTAAGGCTACAACATTTAGACAGCCTGTCAACACACATTCTTGAAGAATTATGTCAGCCACTGGTTACATCTGTTCAGCACAAGAATTCTCCCATAGGCATATTAAAAATGATTGTCCATCATTGAAGTCTTCCAGAGAAACAGCCACTGACAGACAGAGCAGGCCACCAAGTACAACTGCTGTACAACCATCTTTCCTTAACAGCAAGTGGTGCTTTCATTTATTTATTTGTTTATTTTTACCCTGCCTTTCTCCTTAAAAAAGGACTCAAGGTGGCTTACAGCATTTAAAGAGAATATTTAAGAATAAAACAATGAGTATACAAAGGTGGCATACAGCATTAAAAGGCAATATTTAAAGCTAAAAACACTAAGTATAGAAATGTTAAAAAGAAACAACAAAATACCCCTCACAGAAATGGGAAACACAAGCAGTACTAAAGACACAGTCAAAGCAGATATGCATAACAATCCATCTAGGCAGCTAATCATTGAAGGAAAGGTCTTGCATAACACTTGCATGAGTGTTATGCAAGATCTTTCCCTCAACGACTGGCTGTGAGGGTGGTGGGACCAAGAGAAAGTCCTCTCTTGATTATTTTAAAACCCGGGCAGGCTCATAGGGGAAGACACAGTCTTTTGGATAGCTTGGACTCAAGCTGTTGAGGGCTTTATAGGTTAAAACCAGCATTTTAAATTGTGCCCAGAAATGGATCAGCAGCCAGTGGAGCTGGTATAACACGGAAGTTATATGTTCCCTGTAACCAGCCCCAGTCAGCAGTCTAGCTGCTGTGTTTTAGACCTGCTGAAATTTCCTGACAATTTTGACAGGTAGCCCAAGATGAAGCACATTACAGTAATCTAGCTGGGATGTAATTCATGCACGTGTCACCATTTCATGCATGTGTCACTAGTGCATTAGTTTTTACTGTGCAAATGCATTCCTAGCCACCGCCGTAACCTGAGCCTCTAGGCTCAGAGCTGAATCCAGGAGCATCCCCAAGTTGTGCACCTATTTTTTCAGAGGTAGTGTAACCCCATCCAGTACAGGTTACATCCTTATTCTTTGAACTGCCTTTTGACTGACCAAGAGTACCTCTGTCTTGTCTCAATTAAGTTTCCATTTATTTGTCCTCATCCAGTCTATTATTGATGCCATTGATCCAGAGCCAAAACAGCTTTCTCAGATTTAGGTGGCAAGAAGAGATGGAGTTGGATGTCATCCACATACTGGTGACACCAAACCCCAAAACTCTAGGCAATCTTTCCCAGCGGTTTCACGTAGATGTTAAATAACATAGAAGACAAAACAGAGCCCTGAGGGACCCTGCTGGCCAATGGCCAGAGTGTAGAACAGGAATCCTCCATGACCAAGTTCTGTGTTCTCCTTTCCAGGAAGGACTGGAGCCACCATAAGAGTGCCCCCAAGTACCATCCCAGAGAGACAGGTCAGGAGGATACTGTGATCAATAGTATCAAAGCAGCTGAGAGGTCCAGCAGAACCAGTAGAGATACACACCCCTTTTCCAGTTCCCAGCATAGGTCATCCACTAAGGTGACCAAAGCAGTCTCCATCCCAAAACCAGGCCAGAAATGGATCTAGATAGTCTGTCTCATCCAGGAACCTCTAGAGCTGAGAGGCCACAAGCCCTCTCTAGCACCTTCCCCAGGAATGGAATATTAGATACTGGTCAGTAATTATTCAGAATTGTGAGATCCAAGGAGGGCTTCTTTAACAATGGTCTTACTATTGCCTCCTTTAAGCATGATGGGATCCTACCCTATTGCACAGAGGTGTTTACCACTCTTCCTACACACTCAACCAGTCCATTACTTGCAGCTTTATGAGCCAGGAAGGACATGCTTTATGAACCAGCAGACATGTGGTAGCCTTCACCTCTCCAAGGGTCCTCAGGTCATCAGGAATCAGGAACTGAAATTCATCCATGAACATAGGGCAAGCAGGGGGCAAGGTTACATTCACAGGACCTGAATCAAATACAGCATCCAGGTCAGGGTAGATCTGAGCAATTTTGCCTGCAAAGTGTTGTAGAAATTCTTCACAGCGAGATGCAGTGTGCTCTGCATTATCTTCCTGGGGGGCAGCATGTAATAGGCTCTTGACCACTCAAAAAAGCTCTGCTGGTCAACTCTGTGCAGATGCAATAGTGACAGAAAAGAATGCTTTCTTCACCACTTCCACTGCCATAGAATAGGCCTTCCAATGGGCCCTAACCTGTGTTTGGTCAGATTCAGTTTCCCACCATCGTCACTCAAATCTACATCCTGCTCGTTTCATAACCACCAGCTACCCAGTAAACAAGGCAGCCAGTTGGGCTCTATTTTATGTAATTGCCCAGACTTCTAGATTTCTGGGATTAATTGCATTTAGAGATGGTATATTTGTATTCGTCTCTTGGGGGAAACAAATACAAATATCGCCACCACAGGTGGCTGGGCCCTTCAGACCCACCCCCTGAACCAGCCAGTCCACTTGTGGCATGGCACGTGTGGCCGTTATCTTTTGTGCTGTGCCAATTGCAAAAGTAGCTCAACCAGCACTCCCCCCTCCTGCACTGCTGACCACTCAGCAGCTGAGAGGGGAGACTCGTCATCCTGCCTCCTCACCACCAAAAATGTTATGAAAGCAGCAGAATGCCAAGTCCAGCCAAAACACTTTTACAGCTATAGAGCTGAATGAATTGTGCATTGAATATGACCACTGCTTGGAAACAATTTTAAAATGGTACAGCAATAACACCACAAGAAAAGAAAAAAACCATGGAACAACAAGGCAAAGGTAATAAACTCAAAGTTTGCTTCCCACATTTGACAAATTCTATAAGTTCTTTTGTGAAAGAAATAAAATGTAGCAAAAGAAGCTCAAGATTGTTAAGCACTCTAACATTCCCAAGGGCAGCTGTCTTTTGTTTTTCCGTGAAGGCAATCTTCTCTTATACTCCAGGTATCTCAGACATAAGGAAATGATTCTCCTTTGACATGAGGAGAAAAATATGTTTGGTACTAAGGTTCAGTCTCATAATGTTAATATATATGATTGAACTTCAATGAACCAGTAGACACATTAGCCACATGAGCAAAAGAAAGAGTAATTTTGCTGATTACTCCCACAATTATCTGTGATTTTTATGCACCAAAAAGGTTCTAAATATTTGGATTATTTGAAATTAAAAAGATGACTATCTCCATCTGCCTCTGCCATAAACTGGAAAAGCACACACCACTATTTCATAAATTAAAAAGTGAATATATATTTCCTCACTACAGTACAGTTTCAATCATGCTTCAAATCAAAGGTGTAGTATCACCATAAGATAGATGGCATTGTGCACTGCAAACATGCATTGCATCGCAAACAGTGCAGCATGGACAGACAGATCAGACTTTGGAATGTTACATTTTTTAAAAAAATCATTAAAATTAAAGATTAGAAATTGGAAAATTAACTCATTGGTATTAACAAAGAAAACTGCAAAAGTTTATCTCATAAAATTAACAATCTTAACACATTGGCCAGAATTCTGTTGGTGATTTACAGACGCTTAAGTTAAATTGTGTAACGCACAATGGCAAACTGCCATTAACAATCTACCAGTCAAATTAATAGGCACACACCTGTTATGCAATTGGGCATGCCCCTCTTAAAGCCACCAGTGCTTCATTAGTTAGTAGATAAGTTACACTGAGTGAGATATGGTGAGATATGTTGCGTAACTGAGGTATGTGTAAATCACCAATAGGATTCTAGCCCTTAATTTAAACATCAGTTGGTACACTCTCTGCACAGAGAATATCTCTCTCACCATATGACTCTTTTCGGTGCTTAAGACGATGAGAGGAAGCCCTCCTCTCAATTCAATTGCCAGCACAGACACAGTTGATGGGGACAGAAGAAAGGGCCTGTGGCTGCTCCCAGGTTATGGAATGCTCTCCCTCAGGAGGTGAGGTTAGCCCCTCCCTTTTATCCTTCTGCTGACAGCTGAAGACCCACCTTTTCAGGAAGGATTTTAACAATCATTACTGAATCACTGAATGCCATTTTTAGTTATACTTTTTAATGATTACCTGTTTTAATAATTGAATGTATTTTAATCGGCTTTGTAGTCTAATCGTTTTTTAAATGAATATCTCAGTTTGGTTGTTGTAGGTTTTTCAGGTTGTTTGGCCATGTTCTGTTTGGCCAGAACACGACCAAACAGCCCGAAAAACCTACAACAACCATCGGATCCCGGCCGTGAAAGCCTTCGAGAATACAATATCTCAGTTTGTTTTTAGTTAGTCATGGGATATTCGTATTCATATCCATGGGGATACAAATATGAATATTGATATCACAGTTGCCTGGTACATATAGTCCCTGCCCCCAGAACCAGCAGGTCCAATTACTGGTTGCCATGCAGCACACACAGTTGGTGTCATTCTTGTCATGCCAATCATGGAAGTAGTCCAACCGGCACTTCCCCACAGAGCTGACTGCTCAAAAGCTGAGTGTGGAGACTGCTTCCTTGTCCGAGTGGTCAGTTGTGTGGGAATGTGGGGAAGCACCAGCTGGGCTACTTGTACGAGTAGTGCAACAAGAATGATGCCAGCTGTGCATGCCATGTGGTGACCAGTACTTGAACCTGCTGGTTTGAGGGGAGGGATTGGATGTCCCAGGCACCTGTGGTTCTGATATTCGTATTTATATCCCCAGGGATACAAATACAAATATATCATGCCTATTTTTAATTCTTTTTAATACTGTGAGCTGCTTTGAGTTCCCTTATATGGAGAAAGGTAGCCTATAAAACAAACAATAAATGGTTTGGGACCATGCTGCCTGTCAGAACATCTTTCCCCAGTGTCATCTGCCTAACCCATCAGAGGTTCCCAAACTAAACTCTTTCAAGTAGTCACCCCAAAGGAGGACTAAACGCGATCCACCTGGAGCAGGAACTGGCAAGCCACTCCAGTATCTTTGCCAAGAAAACCTCATGAACAGAAACAAAAGGCTAAAAGATAGGACGCTGGAAGATGAGTCCCTCAGGTCGCAAGGCGTCCAAAATGCTACTGAGGAAGAGCGAAGGACAAGTACAAGTAGCTCCAGAGCTAATGAAGTGGTTGGGCCAAAGCCGAAAGGACGCTCAGCTGCGGACACGCCTGAAAGTGAAAGGGAAGTCCAATGCTGCAAAGAAAAATACTGCATAGGAACCTGGAATGTAAGATCTATGAACCTTGGTAAGCTGGATGTGGTCAAACAGGAGATGGCAAGAATAAACATTGACATCCTGGGCATCAGTGAACTAAAATGGATGGGAATGGGCGAATTCAATTCAGACGATTACCATATCTACTATTGTGGGCAAGAATCCCGTAGAAGAAATGGATTAGCCCTCATAGTCAACAAAAGAGTGGGAAAAGCTGTACTGGGATACAATCTCAAAAATGATAGAATGATTTCAATACGAATCCAAGGCAGACCTTTCAACATCACAGTAATCCAAGTTTATGCACTAACCACCGATGCGGAAGAGGCTGAAATTGACCAATTCTATGAAGAATTACACCTTCTAGAACTGACACCAAAGAAAGATGTTCTTCTCATTATAGGGGACTGGAATGCTAAAGTAGGGAGTCAAGAGATAAAAGGAACAACACGTAAGTTTGGCCTTGGAGTTCAAGACGAAGCAGGGCAAAGGCTAATAGAGTTTTGTCAAGAGAACAAGCTGGTCATCACAAACACTCTTTTCCAACAACACATCAGGCAATTCTACACATGGACATCACCAGATGGGCAATACCGAAATCAGATTGATTATGTTCTCTGCAGCCAAAGATGGAGAAGCTCTATACAGTCAGCAAAAACAAGACCTGGAGCTGATTGTGGCTCTGATCATCAGCTTCTTATAGCAAAATTCAAGCTTAAACTGAAGAAAGTAAGAAAAACCACTGGGCTAGTCAGGTATAATCTAAACCAAATCCCTTTTGAATACACAGTGGAAGTGAAGAACAGATTTAAGGAACTAGATTTGGTGGGCAGAGTGCCTGAAGAACTATGGCTGGAGGCTCGTAACATTGTACAGGAGGCAGCAACAAAAACCATCCCAAAGAAAAGGAAATGCAAGAAAGCAAAGTGGCTGTCCAACGAGGTCTTACAAATAGCAGAGAAGAGAAGGGAAACAACATGCAAGGGAGATAGGGAAAGTTACAGAAAATGGAATGCAGACTTCCAAAGAATAGCAAGGAGAGACAAGAGGGCCTTCTTAAATGAACAGTGCAAAGATATAGAGGAAAATAATAGAAAGGGAAAAACCAGAGATCTGTTCAAGAAAACTGGAGATATTAAAGGAACATTTTGTGCAAAGATGGACATGAGAAAGGACAAAAATGGTAGGGACCTCACAGAAGCAGAAGACATCAAGAAGAGGTGGCAAGAATACACAGAGGAATTATACCAGAAAGATTTGGATCTCCCGGACAACCCAGATAGTGTGGTTGGTGACCTTGAGCCAGACATCCTGGAGAGTGAAGTCAAGTGGGCCTTAGAAAGCATGGCTAACAACAAGACCAGTGGAGGTGATGGCATTCCAGTTGAACTATTTAAAATCTTAAAAGATGACGCTGTTAAGGTGCTACACTCAATATGCCAGCAAGTTTGGAAAACTCAGCAGTGGCCAGAGGATTGGAAAAGATCAGTCTACATCCCAATCCCAAAGAAGGGCAGTGCCAAAGAATGCTCCAACTACCGTACAATTGCACTCATTTCACACGCTAGCAAGGTTATGCTCAAAATCCTACAAGGTAGGCTTCAGCAGTATGTGGACCGAGAACTCCCAGAAGTACAAGCTGGATTTCGAAGGGGCAGAGGAACTAGAGACCAAATTGCTAACATGCGCTGGATTATGGAGAAAGCCAGAGAGTTCCAGAAAAACATCTACTTCTGCTTCATTGACTACGCAAAAGCCTTTGACTGTGTGGACCACAACAAATTATGGCAAGTTCTTAAAGAAATGGGAGTGCCTGACCACCTTATCTATCTCCTGAGAAATATGTATGTGGGACAGGAAGCAACAATTAGAACTGGATATGGAACAACTGATTGGTTCAAAATTGGGAAAGGAGTAGGACAAGGCTGTATATTGTCTCCCTACTTATTTAACTTATATGCAGAATACATCATGCGAAAGGCAGGACTGGATGAATCCCAAGCCGGAATTAAGATTGCCGGAAGAAATATCAACAACCTCAGATATGCAGATGATACCACTCTGATGGCAGAAAGTGATGAGGAATTAAAGAACCTCGTAATGAGGGTGAAAGAGGAGAGCGCCAAAAATGGTCTGAAGCTCAACATCAAAAAAACTAAGATCATGGCCACGGGCCCCATCACCTCCTGGCAAATAGAAGGGGAAGATATGGAGGCAGTGACAGATTTTACTTTCTTGGGCTCCATGATCACTGCAGATGGTGACAGCAGCCACAAAATTAAAAGACTCCTGCTTCTGGGGAGGAAAGCGATGACAAACCTAGACAGCACCTTAAAAAGCAGAGACCGCACCTTGCCGACAAAGGTCTGCATAGTCAAAGCTACGTTTTTTCCAGTAGCAATGTATGGAAGTGAGAGCTGGACCATAAAGAAGGCTGACCGCCAAAGAATTGATGCTTTTGAATTGTGGTGCTAGAGGAGACTCTTGAGAGTCCCCTGGACTGCAAAGAGAACAAACCTATCCATTTTGAAGGAAATCAACCCTGATTGCTCACTGGAAGGACAAATCCGGAAGCTGAGACTCCAATACTTTGGCCATCTCATGGGAAGACTCCCTGGAAAAGACCCTGATGTTGGGAAACTGTGGAGGCAAGAGGAAAAGGGGACGACAGAGGATGAGATGGATGGACAGTGTCATCGAAGCTACCAACATGAATTTGACGCAACTCCGGGAGGCAGTGGAAGACAGGAGGGCCTGGCGTGCTCTGGTCCATGGGGTCACGAAGAGTTGGACATGACTTAACGACTAAACAACTACAAAATCATTGCTTAATGCTTAGAACCTGCCATCTCTTTTTTGTCTTGACACTGCCCAAAAGATCCAGTTTCAAACTGCAATTCAGCATGTTAACTTTTTGTGCTGACAATAAAGTAATTGTACATAGAAACATAGTAATGAGATTCAGAATAATGCTAAATCCCATTTATATTTTCATTATGATATTTGCAGCATAATGTTCAGGATAGGAATAAGACATACATCAATTTCCTTTCTACCAGATGCTTAAGGGGGCCATTAACCAAAAGGAATGAAATGATTTCAAGTTTACTCAAAGACAATAAAATATGTGAAGTGCATTTCTTATGAAGACTAGCAATTAGAAAAGAAGGAAATGGTTTATTTTTCACTCTTCCTGTATGCCAGAGTCAGAGTCATACAGGAAAGGGCCATAACTCTGGAAAATAGGTCAGAGGCTGGGGAGCTACAACCCTTCAGACAATATTTTTTATTTTCACAAGTATGAATATAGTTCTTCTCCCATCACCATCATGAGCTAACTTGAACATCAGTTATGCTAAAGTGTAGAGCTGCTGAAATCGATGGAACTTCAGCCAATGTTGTGACTAACAAACCCCATGCATTTCAGTGGGTCTACTATAGATAAGACTAACATTTATTTGGACCATACTGTTCAAAATGAACATTATAGCATGGAAAAACATTTTACAGGCTCACTGTATTTACTTATGATGTATAGTTTACTTAAGTGTATAGTTTACATTAGCATTGAATGGCTGAAATCCGGTAGTAAGTCACAACTAGATTAGGCCAATTAAATTAATCGGGATTGATCAGTCAACTCCTCTGTAAATTCCATTTATTCAATAGGCCTACTCTAGTAGGCCCCATCTGGTCCAATTTTATTGGATCAGATTCACCCTGCGATGCCTGATGACACTGAGAAAGGACTTGCACATTCTAACCCTACCCCCTTTGAGCAGACCCATGCCCCTCTCGACTTCTAATAGCTGCCAGAGAGGGGATTATAGAATGGGCCTGCCAGATCATCAATTCCTCCTTGCAGGAGGGGTATCTTCCCCTCTGTCTGAAGGAGATGATGGTCAGGCCCATCCTAAAAAAGGCAACTCTTCCATCGACCTTAATAACTATCATCCTATCACCAATATCCCTTTCATGGGTAAATTGGTTGAGAGAGTGGTGGCTGGACAGTCACAGATGTTCTTGGATGACACTGATAGTCTAGATCCATTTCAGTTGGGCCACACCATGGGACTGAACCAGCTTTGGTCTCACTGTTTGATTATCTTCTCTGGGAGGCTGACTGCGGAAGTGTGACCCTGCTGGTCCTCCTGGATCTTTCAGTGGCCTTTGATACTGTCGACCACAGTATCTTCCTGCACCATTTCTTAGGGATTGGAGGTTCAGCACTGAGCTGGCTCCATTCCTTCCTCAGGGACTGGTACCAGAAGGTTCAGCTGGGGAGGCTGTTTTGTCCCCCTGAGTACTGCAATGTGGTGTCTCATAGGGGTCGATCATCTCCCCTGTACTGTTCAACATCTATATGAAACCACTGGGAGGAATCATCCATAGTTTTGGAGTTTGCTGTCATCTGTATGCTGATGACACACTATCTCTCCTTTTCCTCCTCAGCAGTGGAAGCTGTGCAGACCCTGGAGCACTGCCTGGCAACAGTTATGGATTGGACAAGGGCTAACAGCTTGAAATTGATCCGGATAAGACAGAGATTCTGCTGTTAGAAGGGACACCTGATCGACTCAGTGGCAATCTGCCTGGTCTTGATGGGGACACACTCCCCCTGAAGGAACAGGTGCATAACTTTAGTGTGCTGTTGGACCCAGCCATCTCATTGATGCAGCAACACTAACACATCTGCATGACAAGAACAAATGGATTTCTTATAACCTGGCAACTGTAACTTGAACTGAGAGCTATTTGTACACCCCACAAAACTTGTGTAGATTTTAACCACACAGGTTCAATCCCTTTTAAACCACCGGGGTTTCCCCCATCTGTATCAAGACGCAAATCCTCTTTGTGGAAACTTTTTAGAATAGTTCTCGAGAACCTACTGAACTTGACATGCATGCCAAAGGCTATGCTCTCAATTGCCACAAATAAGACTATGCCCAATGACACACCTGATGTTATGATGGTTAAAGAGAAAAATGTTGATGCAAAAAAAGTTAGGAATTGGTAAGGAGATAAAATTCCAACACTATTAAATCTTTTAGATGAGAACAAGACAACAGAGGATCACTCTTGACACTCCTGTCAGACAGCTCAAGACCATATTGGAGACAGAATCATCTGACAGGACCAAAGGAGACTGTTTCCTACAGCCAGATCCTGTCACTCCAGATACCATACTAAACTTGAGAAACATAATGGAAGTGAGCACTGCCTTGTCTCCACACATTTTGTAATAATAAACACCAGAAATGCTCTCATTAAGAACAATGACAGGAAACGCCTTTGATTCATCAGAAGGATGACGGTATATCTGTATCTCCAGCCAAAAGACTCGTAGAGTTATATATCTCTTTTGATCAAGCTCCAAGTGGCATTTGTGGCATGTGAAATTAGTCTCTACAGAACTTAATTGCTTTCTGTTCTGCTCACTCCTTTTTCTCACCCTGCCTGGATTAGCAGCAAACCCTTCAACCCACAATCTTAGCAAATGTGTCATGGTCTGTCCCTGCTCACCATGCTGCTGACACATCCTTGTTCTTGGCAAGTAAGCATGAGGCTGATGAGGCTGGGCTTAATCCAGGAATACAATATGGTTTTGCTCTAGGCAAGAATGTGCAAGGGAGAACTATTCAAAGAGGACAACTGAGAGGCAACAAATGTTCCCTTCCTGCTTAAAATGGATAACTGCAGATTTCTGGTAATATATTGAAATTCCAGCACATACATGGATCGGAAGCAGCAGGCCAAATTTGGATACTTTCTCATATTGTGGAGCTGCCACATAGTGATACAATAAATGTCAATTTGCCATTTATTCAGATTATTCACACCAGAGATTTAAATGCAAAGCAAAACAAAGTGTGCTGCTTATATACCACCCCATTATGCTTAAATCACTCTCTGGGTGGTTTACAATTTAATTATGCAGGATACACATTGCACACACACACACAACAAGCTCTGTATTCAATGTACTGACCTCAGAAGGATGGAAGACTGAATCAACCTTAACTTGACTACCTCAGCCCATCAGGATCAAACTCAGGCCATGAGCAGAGTCTTGGCTGCAGTACTACAGTTTAACCACTGCACCACAAGGCTCCATTTAAAATGTCACCACTATTTGTTATCGTGTCTGACCAGTGATTTATTGCCATTACTCTTACCTTTTTGTTGCATTACTCACTGCATTACTCATTCCTTTTTAATTACTTTTGTGGGGCGTAGCACTTATTAAGATTAATAAAAGAACGATATAAAAATTGAAAAACGTCTGGCAAAATGTTTCTAAAATGCCAACAAATGCCCTTTAAATACAACTTTTAAAAATAATAAGAAAATGTTATTCAGTATATTATCAAAGTAAGTCAGCTAATGCTCATTATATTACTTTTGAAATGTATTTTTGTTCTGCCTTTCCTTCTCCAAGGAAGAAAGTAACTAGTTACAAGTAACTGTGTAGCTACTAACTTGTTATTTCTAAGCTCCAATTTGTACATACAGTAACATTGAAGAAAGTGCTATTATTTTCTCATTGTATGGTATAGTGTCTGCTAGTGGTTTAGATCCAAAGGTTTCACCAGAGAAACACACCCTCCTTTGTATATAATCCAGAGTTAATAAAACAGAACTTTATGTTGCATCTCATCACTGATTGTGAAACCTCCAGTACCTGGCATCCCCCCACCCCAAATCTCCCAAGTGTACAGACAATATAAAGCTGTAGCTGCTTGTGGCTCCTTGACAAAAGTATTTGTTCCTCTTTCTGTTTGCTGACTCATAACAGAGCACAGCAGAGGAATAAAACTGAGACAGACCCCAGGGACCAAAAAGCTAGCAGGGAGAGCTAACAGGAGTTTGATGGGGTGAGAGATAGTAAGGAAAGGTAGTAAGGAAAGGGTCTACTGGAGGAGGAGACAAAATAAAAGGGGAGACACAGGAGACAAACACAGAGGGTTATATATTAGTGGACTTTCCCATCTTCCTTCAAGGCAGATAAAACAAAAGAAAAGGCATTCTTAGACAAACAGAAGAATGTAAAAATGAAGTGGGGATGATGGAGGGATGAGACAATTCTGTGGTGGTGACTTGCAAAGTGTGTGCAACGTTAGTCTTCATGCCTGAGAACCCCATGACATACACACGTAGCAAGTGCAAACTGGTAGCACTGTTGGAAGAAAAAGTGAAAGAACTGGAGCAGCTAGTGGCCACACTAAAAGTGTAAGAGAAGATGAAGGGTATATAGGCAGAACTCTCAAGCAGCAGCAGTCAAGGGGGGCGCTGGAGGTGGAAGAACAGAAAGACGAAGTGGAGGAGGAGAATGCCCAGGAGAGAAGAAACATAGTGAATGAAGCACCGTGGAAAAGGTCAGAGTTAGGAGCAAAAAAAGAGAGAGAGAGAGAGAGAGAGAAGGCACTCTTCATCAGTGGAACTGCAAAACCACTTTCAGTTTCTTGAAGAGGAGTCTGGCATATAGCACAAAGAGGAAGACATACAGGGGACTCCGCAGGAAGACATGAGAGCAGCTGATGCTCAGCCAAGCAGAGTCACTGAATCCAAACCCTACAAAAAGAAGAAGAGAAGAGTAATTGTAGTAGGAGACACTCTACTGCATAGGATTGAAACTGAACTATGCCGGGAAGATCCATGGACTCAACAGGTATGCTGTCTCCCTGAAGGTCAGATTAGGGATGTGACACAAGGATCACTCAATTGAATTGTTTGTTGAAAAGGGAAAGAATGCCTTAAGCCGTGGCTAGAAGACAGGGTAGAATTGAGCTAGTGGCAAGTTATACATACACCATCACTGCTTTTGTAAGTCAACAAAAATATATTATGATGCAAGTATGGAGAAACATATTTATTTTTTAAAAAATTAATATATCAAATAAAAATAATAATGAACAATCAAACATAAACTACATTACATTTCCATGAAATTCATTTTTCTTATAGAATATCACACTTTACGTATTTTCTTCATCCAGTGGCATGGTCCCATTTGGGACTAGGTTCCAGGATTTTAATTTGCAAGACAGACTTCCCTATATCTCTCCAGAAATACATTCTTCTTTTGGTGTATATCCCTTCCCTTTAATTAAGACATGTTCCAGAAATGCATTCCATATTTCTCTAAAGTTGTTATTTTTTGATGTTCTGATTTTCATACCACAAGTCAATTTATCTTTAATTGCCATATTCTGCATTTATCTGTACCATTCCTCCATATTAATCTGATTTTCACTTTTCCAATTCTTTGCAATTATTAACCTTGTCACAGTTACCATTATGGTAATTAACTCCTTTTCTCCTTTCTTAACATGTTTTTCATTGACAATATTCAATAAAGCAATCAGTGGAGACAAATGTATGTCTACACCAATTATATCCCTTACTGTATTTCCTTAAAGATCATCCTCCATTCTTTCATTCTTATTTTGCAAGACCACCACATATGCAGATATGTTCCTTTCTCTTTCTTACACCTCCAGCACAGGGATGATAATTTTTTGTTTATTGTATTTAACTTAACTTATGGTTGTTGTAGATTTTTCAGGCTGTCTGGCCATGTTCTTGAGGTTTTTCTTCCTAACGTTTTGCCAGTCTCTGTGGCCGGCATCTTCAGAGGACAGGAGTCAGAACTCTGTCTGTGCTCTGGTGCAGTTTTGTGGGATAGTTGAGTATTTATAGCTGTGGGATCAGCTTTTTGTCCTATTCAGGAGATTGGGTGATTATGGTGATCAGCATGTTTTTTGTGGTGGGTGTATTGTTGTGATAAGGGGGAGAGATTATCTGTCACTGTGACTGATGCATGTCATTAGCTGGTCTTTTGTGTGCAGTGATCACTGGTCCTTGTGGCTGGGTAGAGTTCGTTGACCTTTTGCAGGCTGTGTTTTTCAGTGCTGGGAGCCAGGCTTTGTTGAGTTTTAGACTTTCTTCTTTTTTGTTGAAGCTCTGCTGGTGTTTGTGGATTTCAATGGCTTCCCTGTGCAGTCTAACATAACGATTACTGGTGTTGTCCAGTACTTCTGTCTTTTGAAATAGAATTTCATGTCCAGCTTGTTTCAGGGCATGTTCAGCTACTGCCGATTTTTCCGGTTGCTTTAGTCTGCAGTGTCTCTCATGTTCTTTGATTCTGGTGTGGATGCTGCGTTTTGTGGTTCCAATATATACTTGGCCACAACTGCAAGGTATCCGGTATACTCCTGCAGTGGTGAGTGACAAAAGGGCCCCTTTTGTCCTTTGCTGACCGTAACATTTGTTGTATTTTTGTGGTGGGCCTAAATAATGTTTGTAGGTTGTGTTTTTTCAAAAGTTTTCCCATGCGGTCCATGACCCCTTTGATGTATGGCAGAAATACTTTATTTGTGGGTGGCTGTTTTTCCTCTTCAGTTTAGTGTTGTTTTATTGGTTTGATGGCTCTTGTGATTTCATTCTTGGCATAGCCATTTGCCTGTAGGGTCCAATTCAGATGATTCAGTTCAGTGCTGAGAAATTGAGTTTCACAGTTCTGATTTGCACGGTCTGCCAGTTCTGTAGACCTTGTATCACAATAGGAGGTCAGGTTTGCGTATGACCATGACATCTAAGAAAGGGAGTTGGCCCTCTATTTCTTTTTCCATGGTGAATTGTATATTTGGGAGGATGCTATTGAGGTGGTTTAGAAATTCTTCCAGTTTTTCTTCACCGTGGTTCCAAATTGCGAACGAAGAAAACAACACCAAACTGAAGAGGAAAAACTGTCATGATCATGAGTTATGTGGTTTAAATCATGTAATTGGAATGGTTTGTGTAGTCATGAGAAATATAATATGGAGTCAAAATGGTTCTGTGTCAGGATGCTTTGAAGGACTTTAGAATGTTTTCCTGAAGAAGCTGTGAGAATATTTTCTGCAGACTGGTACAGCGAAGGATGAGATAAGGAAAGAAGACTCAACATTCCAGCCTAATTGGAAGAAGAAAAACAACACCTGCATTCTCATGGGAAAGAGGGATGGAGAAGGACTTTACAGCCCCTAAGTTCTAATTGGTTAATATCTGAATGTACAATGAAAAGGGAGGAGATTGGAAAGGTAGAAAGATAGAGATTGTGCTATGAGAATAGTTCCTTAGAACCTTAGTTCCTTTTTGTTCCTTTTTAGTTCCTTTATACCTTTTTCCTTATGCTAGGATGAAGGATTAAGAATGTAGAGAATAGGACAGAGAAGAGGGGGGCTTAACTCCCCTTTGCCTACCCTAAAGAAAGCTTCTTAGATATTTTTATGTAGATGGGAACTTGTTATTCTATTTAACTGCAATAATCTTTGAATATGTAACTGAAATGCTATGCTTATGCATCAAACTGAATTCCTATGAATTCCTACTTTATTTTTACAATAAAAATTTAATCTTAAAATCTTAAGGATTGGTCTCTTGAACAGCAACTTACTAAGCCTGAGTCCAGAAGAAGGAAAAGGCCACAGGACTGCTACTAGACAGAGTCCAACTCTACTGAGCTTTAGTGAGTCCTAAGGGATCACAAAGCCCAGGTGCCTGTACTTGCTAAATACCAAGTAAGTGCAGAAGTGTTCTCTTTAGGTCAGACTTGCTAGAAGAGGTTTATGCTATGCTCTACTGGTGCTTGATTGGACTCGGCTCAGTATAAGGAGGTACATAAAGGCCTGGAGGCTCTCTGACCGAAGGAGCAGCGTTCCCTAGTGGGAAGGTGTTCCTGACACCAACATTTCTATTATCAATATAAATAAAACTGGAGATAATGGGCATCCTTGTCTTGTTCCATGGCCTAAAGATATTGGCTGTGATATACCATCGTTCACTAATACTCTTGCTATATTTTGTGAATATAGTTGTTGAATTATATGCTTGAAGTGAGTGTCGAACCCTAATTATTCTATTGCCATCTTTAACATATTCCACTCCACAAACTCAAACACATTAAAAATATCTAAAGATAGAACCTCCACTTTATCTTTTATTCCTTTTGCTAAGTTCATTAGGTTAAGTACTCTTCTCATTAAATCAGCCATCTGTCTCCCTTATAGGAAGCCATTTTGATCTTTCTCTATATATTATTTATTTATTTATTTATTATATTTATATCCCACCCATCTAGTCATTCGACTACTCTGGGCGGCGTACAGCATACAAAATAAACAATTAAAATAGCATCATTATCAAGATTAAAAGTCATTCAAGATGGAAAAAAGAAAGTAAAGAAATAAATCAAATAGTGCCCGGAGGGAAGGCCTGCCTGAATAGCCAAGTTTTTAATTGGCATTTAAATACTATATAGTATTAATACTATATAGGTCTCAATGAAACCATTTAATCTGTTTGCCAGGACCTCAGTAAAAATCTTTGCATCTAGATTTAACAATGACATTCGTCTGTAAGCATCCATATCCAAAGGATTTTTACCAGGCTTTAATATTAATACTATAGTTGACTCTCTCCAAGACTAGGGAGTTTTTTCCCCTATTAAGATGTTATTATATAATACTTTCAATTTGGGTATAAGGGTCTTTTTAAATATTTTTTTATATTCTGGACCTATTCCATCTGTCCCAGGAGTTTTCCCTACTTTCAGTTTATTTATAACCCTCTCTATTTCCTCTTCAGTAATTAATTGTTCCATTTTATCTCTATCTTCTTCTGTTAATTTTTTAAATTAAAATTAACCTCTATGTAATTTTGTTTTTTCTAGAGGAGGATTTTTACTAGTATATATATTTTTATAGAACTCTTGGACTATCTCAAGCTTCTTTTGTTTTATTGTACCTCTTTCCATTCTGATCCCGTATTACCCCTATACTTCCCTTATTCTTATTCAATTGGGTAGATTTGCAAGTAGTTTAGAACTGTTATTGCTAAATTCAAATTTTTCTCTGTTTAAATAAATTAAGTTCCTTTGGACCTTTTCTAAATCAAACCCCTCCAGTTCTTTCCTTTTTGCTTATAATTCTAACATACTCTTCTTATCCCTGGTTCTTAAAAACTTTCCCTCCAAATCCTGTATACTTTCTTCTAGATCCTGTATTCTTTTCTCTTTTTTTAAAAAAAAAACTTACTTGCTGCTTTAATTGCATATCCTCTGGCTATAAACCTCATAGTGTCCCATATTATTTTGTCTTTTTCCCCTCACAACTCATTTATTTTCCACATCACTTCCAAATCCCTTCTCAATTATATGCTTATGTTGATAGATATTAAAATCTATTTTCCATTTTAAAGCTTCCTTATAATCACATTTCACCAAAAGTTCTATTCTCATTCTAGCATGATCGGATATTTATGTAACATCAATCATTGTGTTGTTTATCCTTGAGAATAAGTCTTTAGATACAAAAATATAGCCTGTTCTCAAAAATAATTTACGTACTGGTGAGTAGTAGGAGAATTTCTTGTCATTGCCCCTTAATTATCTCCACACATCCTTAAGATCTGTTTTATTGATTAATCTATTCAGTATTGTGAAATTTCCCCTCCTTGCTTCCTAATCTACTTTTGACTTGTCCTTGTTTATATCCATAGTCACATTGAAGTCCCCTGCCACTATAACATAGTCTTTCCTAATCTTACCTAATCTACTTGGTACATTGATCATTGAAAACTCCTCCTGTTTCTTGTTTGGGGCATAACCATTGACTAATGTACATTCTTCTCTTAATTTGCCTTGTATTATCAAGAATCTGCCTTGTTGATTCTTTTCTAATTTTTCAATTTTAAATTCACACCTTTTAGATAATAAAGTCACTACCCCTCTAGATTTTGGTGTACCAAACTATTTTTCATAATGTTCAACCCACTTACATCTAAGTTCATATACTCCCTCTTTTTTAATGCATTTCTTGTAAAAACACAATATTCACATTCTTATGTAATACATTCTGTATTTTAGTTCTGTTTATCTCAGATCCCAGGCCTTTAACATTCCAAGCCATTATCTTTAGTTGTTTAACCATTACCTTTGTTTGTTGTTGGACTTCCTAGTCCCAATTTACATGTGAAAAATAATCACATGTAAATAAATAAATAAATAAAACCTCCCCATTTCTATTCCCTACACCACAGTTACTGTAAATTCCCTTCTCCCCCCTGCCTGCTTCCTTCTACAATCTTCCAGGTACACAGTTGTCAGACCTGGGAGGGGGAAGGGACAGGTCCAGGCTGAATGTCAGGCTCCTTCCCTCCTTCTTGCCCTATTTTTTTAATTTCAAAGCGTATGAACTTTAAATTCTCAGTAATATTTGTCATATTATTAAGTTTATTTTAATTAGACTATTCTAAAGAGAAAGAAAGGGGAGGAAAAGTAATTTTTTAAAAAGCCTTAAAAGAACAGGAGAAAGACCATATATGTTTATTCAGGCAACTAATTCTACTATTAGGCAACTAATTCTACTACTTTTCTTGAAGAAGAAGCTGAGGCGGGAGGGCAGGTATGTTTGGGTAGGCATTTTGGTGAGGTGTTTTTTCTAGGCTGACCTTTGTTTTCCCTGACCCCATGGTCTGAGAGGGGCTGGGATTCAGCTTTAAATGAGGGTGAGCAGAAGCTCCAAGCCCTTTTCTTGAAGAAGAAGCTGAGGCAGGAGGGCAGGTATGTTTGGGTAGGCATTTTGGTGAGGTGTTTTTTCTAGGCTGACCTTTGTTTTCCCTGACCGCATGGTCTGAGGGGGGCGTGGTTTCAGCTTTAAATGAGGGTGAGCAGAAGCACGCACCGTTAGAAATTCTCTGATTCTATTTTTGACCCTAATTTGGTAAATAGGAAAGCCAATTATTTGGCAAGAAGACCAAAAAGACGGCCGACTGGTTCGAAGCCCATTCGGAGGAGCTGATGCCAGCCATCGAGGATAAGAGGAGAGCTCTAGCAGCATACAAAGCCTGTCCTAGGGAGTACAACTTGCAAGCTCTTCGAGCTGCTCGTAGCCAAGTCCAACAGGCTGCCAGGAGATGTTCCAACGATTATTGGTTTCAGCTCTGTTCTCAGATACAGATAGCAGCGGACACAGGTAACATCAAAGGAATGTATGATGGTATCAGGCAGGCTTTAGGTCCAATACAGAAGAAATCTGCTCCCTTGAAGTCTGCTACAGGCGTGATCATCCAGGACCGAGCACAGCAGATGGACCGCTGGGTGCAGCAATACTCTGAGCTATATTCCAGAGAGAATGTAGTAACCGAAGAAGCATTAAATAACATTGAGTGCCTGCCTGTCTTGGAAGAGTTGGACAGTGAACCAACCTTAGCAGAAGTAAAAGCGGCCTTGGATTCCCTCGCCTCCGGCAAGGCACCTGGAAAGGATAACATCCCTGTTGAAGTCCTGAAGTGCTGTAAAGAGACCATCACTACCGAGCTCTATGAAATCTTTTGTCTTTGCTGGAGGGAAGGTGGAGTACCACAGGACATGAAGGATGCAAACATTGTCACATTGTACAAGAACAAAGGAGACAGGGGCGACTGCAATAACTACCGTGGCATCTCTCTTCTCAGCGTTGTAGGGAAGCTGCTTGCCCGTGTTGTGCTGAAGAGGCTCCAGGTGCTCGCAGACAGAGTCTATCCAGAATCACAGTGTGGATTTCGAGCTAATAAATCCACCACTGACATGGTATTCTCCCTCAGACAGTTGCAGGAGAAATGCAGGGAACAACAACAGCCACCCTTTGTCGCCTTCATAGATCTCACAAAGGCCTTTGATTTGGTTAGCAGGGATGGCCTTTTTAAAATACTTCCCAAGATTGGATGTCCACCTCGACTCCTTAACATCATCAGGTCCTTCCATGAGGGAATGAAGGGCACTGTAGTTTTTGATGGTTCAACATCAGATTCCTTTGACATCCGAAGCGGAGTGAAACAGGGCTGTGTCCTCGCACCAACCCTTTTTGGGATCTTTTTTGCTGTCATGCTGAAGCACGCCTTTGGAACTGCAACAGAAGGTGTCTATCTCCGGACTAGATCAGACGGAAAGCTCTTTAATCTCTCTAGATTGAGAGCGAAGACCAAAGTCCAGCTGAAATGCATGCGGGACTTCCTCTTCGCCGATGATGCAGCCATTGTTGCCCACTCTGCTCAAGACCTCCAACAACTCATGAATCGTTTTAGCAAGGCCTGCCAAGACTTTGGACTAACAATCAGCCTGAAGAAAACACAAGTCATGGGCCAGGGCGTGGACTCCCCTCCCTCTATTACCATCTCCACACAAGAATTGGAGGTTGTTCATGACTTTGTGTACCTTGGCTCAACGATCTCTGACACTCTCTCTCTAGATGTTGAGCTGGATAAGCGCATTGGCAAAGCAGCTACCATGTTCTCTAGACTCACAAAGAGAGTATGGCTCAATAAGAAGCTGATGACATATACCAAGATCCAGGTCTATAGAGCCTATGTCCTGAGCACACTCCTGTACTGCAGTGAGTCCTGGACCCTTTGTGCACGGCAGGAGAGGAAGCTGAACACCTTCCACATGCGTTGCCTCTGACGCATTTTTGGTATCACCTGGCAAGACAAAGTTCCAAACAGAGTAGTCCTAGAACGAGCTGGAATTTTTAGCATGTATACATTACTGAAACAGCGACGTCTACGTTGGCTTGGGCATGTCGTGAGAATGGCTGATGGTCGGATTCCAAAAGATCTCCTGTATGCAGAATTAGTGGAGGGAAATCGCCCCAGAGGGAGACCACAGCTGCGATACAAGGACATCTGCAAGCGGGATCTGAAGGCCTTAGGAATGGACCTCAACAGATGGGAAACCCTGACATCGGAGCGTTCAGCCTGGAGGCAGGCGTTGCATCACGGCCTCTCCCAATTTGAAGAGACCCTTGTCCAGCAGACCGAGGCAAAGAGGCAGTCACGGAAGCAGCAAAATCAGGGAGCTGGACAGGGGACAGATTGTATTTGTCTTCAGTGTGGAAGGGATTGTCACTCTCGAATTGGCCTTCTCAGCCACACTAGACGCTGTTCCAAGTCCTCCATACAGAGCACGTTACCATAGTCTTTCGAGACTGAAGGATGCCTAATACTTGATTATAATTCCATGTAATTACCTTACTAACCTCACGTTATACCCACTTAACTACTAAATCCGGCTTCCCCCTTACTAAAATATTTTAATATTTCTACTGGTTTCCCCCTTTCATTTCATTTGTTTCTCCATTGTCCAAGACCTTTGGAGCAACCGCTTCTGGTGCATAGGGCATGGAGTTGAGAAGCAGGTGACAGGAACTTGAGACTCATCAAAGATAAAGTAAGATATCACTTCTTGCATACTTGGACAAAGGGCCATTTTGAGTTCTATCTCTGAGTGATTCTCCTGGGCTCTTTAAATTTCACAAAAAGGAAGACAACACAATCAATTGTTTGAAAAGAAAAGAGTCCACAACTTTATTGGTTTACAGCAGTAGTCCATGACCAGCATTGGGAAATTGGATCCAGTACATTGAGGGGCCCTTTAGTCACCTGATGCCCACCACTGTTCACTTCAGCAGCTGCTGAAGGTATTCCCCAAAAGTTACCATCTTCTGGAGACCACCTGGGTGTGCACCATTCCTTGATTCTCTGTCATCTGGGGATAGGGGTTAGGCCAGCAGATCTCTGAGCTGGGAGAGACCATGAACCCGCCTCCATTATTCACCATCCTGGGCAAGTAGGTTCCTGCTTGCCATTATACCATCTGGATCTAACCCTAATGTCCCAAGCACCAACAAAACTGTGACAAATTTAATTGACTACATCAGCTCAATGAACTAGTACCCAACCCTTCACCCTTAGCCCCTATGAGTTAACCTAGCACAACACCCCATTCCACCACCATAAAAGAGGGAAAGGGAAAAAGGTGAGCAGCAGTCTGGCTGGGGAGCAGCCCTACTTTTAGACTTTCTTCTTTTTTTGTTGAAGCTCTGCTGGTGTTTGTCTACCCAGCAAAAAAAGAAGAAAGTCTAAAACTCAACAAAGCCTGGCTCCCAGCACTGAAAAATACAGCCTGCAAAAGGTCAATGAACTCTACCCAACCACAAGAACCAGTGATCACTGCACACAAAAAGACCAGCTAATGACACCCATCAATCACAGTGACAGATCAACTCTCCCCCTTATCACAACAATACACCCATAACAAAAAACACACTGATCACCATAATCACCCAATCTCCTGAATAGGACAAAAAGCTGATCCCACAGCTATAAATACTCAACTATCCCACAAACTGCACCAGAGCACAGAGTTCTGATTCCTGTCCTCTGAAGATGCTGGCCACAGAGACTGGCAAAACATTAGGAAGAAAAACCTTAAGAACACGGCCAAACAGCCCAAAAAACCTACAACAACCATCAGATCCATATATTGATTGGTATGCCAGTGTGGACTGCCTCACAAGACACTGGCCAAAATCATGTTCCTTAGTATAGTAAATTGAACTACAGTAGACCTGCTGAATCAATGGGAATTTGTTGAGTCACCTTCTCCATACATTCCATTGATTCAAGTAGGTCTACTCTAACTGCAACTTACTTTAGCATATTAAGTCACAGTTAGAGTTGTCCCATTTGAATCAATGGACCTTACATGGCAATTGTCTGTGCCATGGTGGGGACGCTTTGCCCACTTGCCCAGAGAATGGCATCACAGAGTGATGACGCCGCTCTCTGAGAGGGGAGGAGGAACAGAGGCTTTAAAAGGTGGTGTCCCTCTTGCCCGGCCTCTTCTTCAATCAGGCAAGCAAGAGGGAAGCTATGCAAAACCACCGGAGCAGCTTCATTTCCCCCACACGCGGCTGGCCTAAAGGGTCTTGGAATCAGGTTGTGCAATGCCACGGCCCCCGGTTTGGGATCATTGACTTGCTGTGGGGGGAGGAGAGGACCAAGGGAACCCTCCCCAAATAAAGAAAATACTAATATAGATTTAAAAAGAGAGAGGGGGAAAATAAGATTAATTATAATTACCCATAGGTGAAGGGGAAAAAGCGAAGGGGTATTAAATATTTGTGGTGGCCATAGGGGTTGATTTAGATGTGGAAGAGAGTAAGGGGGAGAGAGAGAGAGAGAGAGAGAGAGAGAGAGACTGAGGGAGAGGAATAAAATAAAATAAAGAAAAGCAATTCACTGGGTGGGGTGTAACGCACCCCGGTGGGTTCAGCCCATTGGCTGCTGCCCATTATATATATACGTGCACCTTAAAATAATAATAATAAAGAGGCGAGCTAATAATAACAATATACTACAATTAAAGCAGCAATTGGGCAAATAAATATATGCCCCAGCCAGACCACCTCCAGTGGGTGGATGAGGAGTGGTCAGACTATAGTGCCATACTGGCAAACCTGAGTGAAATGGAGAGAAAAGGGGCAATGGCTAAGAACACAGCTATTACTGCTACCCCAAGAAGGTCACGTAGGGAATCCAAGACACGCAGGATGGCAGAATTGCTAAATTTGGGTGATGTAATGTTGTTGCGTATTGCTCTTTTAGAAAGTGAGAGTACTGGTTCTGCAGGAGCATCTTCAGCAGAGGTAGTGAGCGGTGGCCACCAAATCATTCATCCCAACGCAGAGGTGGACGTGAGGCCTGAGGCTCAGGCCATGGCGAGTACTCAGATGGAGGAGTCGAGTGGAGAGGAACAGACCCGCCAAGGTGCAAGGGTGTCAGCTGATGGGCAGTTGGAGATTGACTGTGGGCAAGTGGGCACTAGTCAACAGGTGTCAGAGGTGCCTTACACTGCAGCTGCAGTACCAGCACCACTGGTAGCAGGTGAGTCAGCAACTACAGCACACAAAACACATGCAGAGGGGATGTGGCCATGGGGGAAAGTTAACCCACCAGCCTTAAATCAGATGACTGCCAGTTTGCCACCTTGCTGCATCGGGAGGAGTACACCCACATCAGGAGTGCCTGTACTGGCTTCAAAGTCTTGGACAGCACCTTACCCACAGTGTTTCCTTCCTAGTCATACACCAGGGTTTGTTGAAGGCTGGCGTCACTACAATCACCCCACAATACCAGACACCGGGTATAACTCATTGACTAGAAGTGCCCTTCCATATGGGGATCAATCTCTGCCATTGGGCAACCACCTTCTCCCAGCTAAAATAGAGAAGATTTGGAGAGGCGTATATGTGGATGTATTCGAACCCTTGAATAGAAAGATGGAAGAGAAAAAAGGTGCCAAAGAAGAGGATAGGGAGAAAGATAGATTTAGGAAGAAAAAAACAGAAAGATGCTGGGCCAACTGGCTCCCAGGCTTTCTGATATATGCAGGGACAATAGTGAAGGCTTACCCTTCAAGGGCTTTCACCATGATACAATACATAGACTTAATATATAGGGCATATGTTGACTTCCCTGGGCATGCATGTCTGCTCAACGATGAGGGGTTCCGTATGAGAGCGGTGATACACCCCGAAATGCGCTGGGACATGCATCACCACAGTTTGGGGTTGCAGTTAATGACTCCATCCCACCATAACCTGGGCAATCGTTTTGACAGTGGACGTTTGATTCAGAAGTCCACCAATTACAATACTCCCCGTGGTCTGGTGAGCCAGGTTGTTCAACCCTGCCTGGTTTGCTGGGAATTTAATGCCAAGGTGTCTTGCAGACGGAAACTGTGCAAATTCTGGCACAAATGCTCGATATGCAGAGCACCCCATGGCTCAGCCATGGGGTGCTTTAGAGGACGCCCAGGATCATGTGCCAACAGGGACAGTGAAGGTCCCAAGCGGCAGCCACCCAATCCGTCTGCCACTACAAAAGGGCCCCAGTCCAATTAATCTGTCAATATTAGCTGACTGGTTGCACTCATACCCGAATAGAGAAGCAGTCTGATATTTGCAGGATGGGTTTACGTTTGCTTTTAAGCTCCCTGTACAGGGCATTAGGGTTGCTATTGTTGTTGTTGTTGTTTAGTCATTAAGTCGTGTCCGACTCTTTGTGACCCCATGGACCAGAGCACGCCAGGCCCTCCTGTCTTCCAGTGCCTCCTGGAAGGGTTGATATACTGGCAGGCAATTTAAAATCTGTTAGGGGTATGGAAGATGTTGTTAGGGAAAAGATTGGGAAAGAAGAGGCCAAGGGGCAGGTGGCCAGACCTTTTACTGAGCCACCTGTACCAAATTTATGAGTCTCCCCATTGGGAATGGTCCCCAAAAAAATTCCAGGTGAATTTCACCTCATTCATCATTTATCCTACCAAGATGGGGAATCAGTCAATGACAAGATTCTCCAGAAGTTATGCATTATACGTTATACGTCATTTGATACTGCCATTCAAATGGTTAGGTCCTGTGGCAATGAGGCAGAACTTGTGAAATCTGACATTTAAGTCAGCATTTCGATTATTGCCCATTCACCCAGCGGATTTTGAGTTGCTGGGTTTTTTATTTGAAGGGCTATACTATATGGATAGGGTAATGCCAATGGGGTGTTCCATCTCTTGTGCTGCATTTGAGCATTTCAGCTCATTTTTTGAGTGGATGCTAAAGTGCAGAGCGGAGCTTTCCCATGTCGTGCATTATTTGGATGATTTTTTTTTTTTGTGGGAAGCCAGAGACCGCCCAGTGTGGACACCTCATGCGGTCTTTTCAGGCATTGACAAAGGAACTCGGGGTTCCTTTATCAGAAGAAAAAACAGAAGGACCCTGTACTGTAATTACCTTCTTAGGGATTGAACTAGACACCATCCAGCAATCAAGCAGATTGCCATAGAGTAAGCTCATTGACCTCAGGATTCAAATTTGGGACCGGTTACAATGGGCCAAGGTTACATTGAGGGAGCTGCAAGAGGTAGTAGGTCACCTCAACTTTGCATGCAAAGTGATTGCACCAGGCAGGGCTTTTCTTAGAAGGCTGTGCAGAGCCATGAGTGGGCTAACAAAACCACACCACAGACGGCGACTTTCAGTGGGAATGAAAGACGACCTGCACATCTGGTTACAGTTCTTAGATGGTTTTAATGGAATTTTATTTTGAAGGGACGAGGTGCACTTGAGAGCAGAATTCCAGGTCAAATCGGATACTGCTGGGTCAACAGGATACAGTATTTTAGGGGACGATGCTGTGCTGGCCTATGGCTGATAGACTGGCATGACTCTGAAGTCACCCGTGATCTTACATTTTTGGAGTTTTTTCCAATATTTGTTTGTTTGTTTGTTTGTTTGTTTAACTTATATGCCGCCCACACTACCCAAAGGTCTCCACAACAATTTAAATGCAATAAAAAGATAAAACAATTAAAATACAATTAAAAATACAGTACTCTAAAAATATTGGGAGCGCTATGGCTGTGGGCAGACATCTGGGCCAATTCTGCTGTCACATTTTGATATGACAACATGTCAGTGGCCCATGTGGTAAATACACTCACATCAAGATCGCAGAGGGTTATGAGATTGGTGAGAGCCTTCACGCTGCACTGTTTGAGATATAACATTGTGTTCCAGGCTTGCTATGTGCCTGGCATAAATAATGAGGTAGCTGATGCCTTGTCCCGTCAACAGATCAACCGGTTCAGGACACTGGCTCCAGGAGCTCAGGCTTGACCAGATATATTGCCACAAGAGGTATGGAGCATTGGAAGATTGAAGCCAACAGGGCAATCAGTTTAGCAACCGCTCCCAGCACCAGGCATGGCTATGCAGCTGCTTGTGAAGTATTTTTTTACATTTTGTGGTAGGGAAGGTTTGGAGAGACCATGGCCTATGATGGTAGATCATTTACAGCAGTACGGAGTTTACCTTCATGGCAAAGGTTGGCTCCCCACATGATTCAAGGGAGGATGTCAGCTTTGGCATTTTATGCCAACGCACAGGGTTGTCCAGATCTGGCAAGCGATTTCCGGATCAGAAAAATGATTGAGGGTTGGAATAAGTAAAGAGGATAGGCACACTCCTAAGTCCCCCAAAATCCTTGTTCAATTGGGTCGTTAACATTTGCAATGACCATTATGAGGTCAAATTATTTAGAGCAGCAACACTGTGCACATTCTTTGGGGCATTTAGGGTTAGTGAGTTGGTAAGGGTGTCTAAAACAGACATTTCAAAGATGGCATTACAGATGGACTTGTTGGTCTCCGAAGATAGTCTTGTTCCATCTTCACCAATCTAAGACGGATCAGTTGGGAAAAGGTCAAGTTATAAACCTAGGGCAGTTGAGGAACTATGCCCAGTTAGGGCCATCTCTGACTACATTGAGCTATGTGGGACTACAGCGGGGGATCTATTTTGCCATAACGATTACTCGCCCCTCACTGAATACCAATTTTGGACAGTCATCTCCCATGGGCTTCAAGAATCGGGAATAGCGGGGTGGAAATTTTGCACCCACTCTTTTCAAATAGGTGCAGCATCTACAGCAGCAGTCTTAGGATATGGGGAGGATCAAATAAAGAAGGTGGGAAGGTGGTCTTCGTACAAGTTCAAGACCTACATATGTTCTCTCCCACAATAGATGCTGGTGTTTGTTTTTCTTTTTCAGGTTTCAAGTTGGTTACGGCCCAGTTGTGAGTGGTTTTGTATGGCTACAGTTACATATATTGGGTGGTGAAGTACTCTTTGCGGACCAGTTGGGGCTGTAATTTAGGCCTTGGCGCTCAGGCCACACTTGAATGGAGGGGATGGAGAGGTATGCTCTGGGGTGGGTTCTTTGAACTGGCGTCCCAGGGTACTCCGGATGTGCCCCCTGATATATTGGTTGTTCACCTGGGAGGAAATGACTTGGCTCAAAGAATGAGCAAGTCGCTTATTTTACAGGTGATTAATGATTTGCGGGCTATTAAGGCCAAGTTTCCGAGGACAAAATTAATCTGGTCAAACATAATACTGAGGAAGGTATGTCAGGCTGATTGTGACCCCAGATGCATTGACCATGCAAAGCGCGGAGTGAATCGGGAAGTAAGCAGAGCCATGCAGGCTGGCCTGGGGTCAGTGATAAGACATCCTGATATAAGGGTTCGCCAACCAGAGTTGTACAGAGGTGATGGAGTTCATTTGTACAATGTGGGATTGGATCTTTTTCTGCGTGACCTACAAGGGGGACTTCGGGCTGACATTTTCGGCTGTGATGGCAGGCTTGGGGCATATAAATAGCCCCATGCCATGGCGGGTAGTGAGAGGGGAAGAGTTTTGGTGAGTTCCAGGAGGACACATGGTGCAGAAAACATCCCATCTCACTGTTTGGTGGAGCCAGTAAGACCTCTGAGTGGAGGTGGGTTTCTTAAGGGAACCTCCTGGGCAGCAGTTCACCTAGAGTCAGGACGCTCGGTGGGCTGAGGCAGGCAGTGGGGGATATCCCTATCACGGGACACCTGAACACGTGCTGTACAGAAAACAGCACGATTCAGAAATAGGAACTTGCCCTGCTTTAGAATGGTCCTGATGTAAAGGCTACACTGGATTTAGATAAATCTCGCACTACGTTAGGCCCCCTTGTAGATGGGGGATTTAGTTTTAAATAGTTAATAAAGTTGTGGCCGAAGTTTTAACCCAACAATCTGTGTCTCACCTTTTTATTCTGGGCTGGGTGGGCAATGACACACTGAATTCCCATTTATTCCATGGGCCAACTCTAGTGCAATTTGCTATGCTAAGCAACAGGATTCTGGTGTCTATATTGATGTCTGGAAAGACGAGGCATCTTTGGAGCACATGTGCCAACCTGTGTGAGGTGCTCTGTCCTGTCACTGTTGTTGGAGTGGAGCTTGTTGCTGAGTGTTTGTGTCTGAAGTCTTGAAGAAAGAATACCTTTCAGGTACTCCTAGGCTCATGAGACTGTTCTAGAGAAAGAATGCTTTGTGCAAAGCACTCTCTTTTGATATGAAGTGCCCTTTCTCCTAATGAGCTCTAAGCATACACAAGATGGGGCAAGGGAGATATAGCTCCATGCTGGAGATCCTGTGAGAAAACTGCACATTGAATTGTGTTCTTATTCAATTATTACAAGAGTGCTGATAAGTATTGAGCCTTTCCCAGAAAAAAATGAGCTAGGAAGCTATAAATTACAGGGTGTATTGGCCAATTTGTCTGTACTCAATGGTGCAAAAATCAACTACCTATGATTTTAACTTATCTTTCATTTTCAGCTCCAAAGTGAACATGGCAGCACCTCCAGAAAAGTTCAATGTGGAAGAGCATAGGACCATAATCAAGTTCCTGTTTCTCCAAGGGAAAGGTGCAAAGCAGATCCATGATGAAATGTCACAAACTATGGGTGACAGTGGCCCTTCATATGCAACAGTTAAACGTTGGGTTGTCAATTTTAAAACTGGCCATTTTGGTGTTGATAGTGAGAAACCCAGAGGAAGGCCTGTTTCTGTCTCTGTGCCTGCAAATGTGAAAGCCATCCATGACATGATCATGGAGGACCGCCGAATATCAGCCAAAAGTATTGCTATATATCTGAGAATATCACGTGAGAGAGTTGGTGCCATTATCCACAACGACTTGGAAATGAGAAAGCTGGCAGCAAAGTGGATCCCCAAACTTTTGACAACCGAACAAAAGAGGAAACGTGTGGAGTCATCGGTGGCTGTTTTGGAACATTTTGCAAGAAATGAGTCAGATTTCCTGGGCAAACTGGTAACTGGTGATGAGACATGGATCTACTGTTATGATCCTGAGACAATGGAACAGTCTAAGGAATGGAGGCACAGTGGTTCGCCCAGGCCAAAGAAGTTCCGAGTGCAAAGGTCGGTGCAGAAGCAAATGGCAACAGTTTTTTTGGGATAAGAAGCGAGTTTTGCTGGTGGACTACCTCCAACAGGGTTCAACCATCAATGCAAAATATTACTGTGCTTTATTGACGAAGTTGAGGCAAAACATCAAGGAAAAACGTCGAGGAAAGCTCTCCAAAGGTGTCATCCTGTTGCATGACAACGCCTCGTCACACACTGCAGGTGAAACAATGGCAAAACTGATGTCCTTAGGCTTTCAAGTGATGTCCCATCCACCCTATTCTCCCGACCTGGCTCCTTCTGACTATTATCTGTTCCCCAAACTCAAAAAACACCTAAAGGGACAATGATTTGGGAGTGTTCTGGAGGCAACTAATGCTGCAAATGAGTGTTTACACCAGCAGTCGGAAGAATTTTATTTGCAGGGACTTAAGAAGCTGCAGGACAGATGTCGCAAGTGCATTGACTTCCTGGGGGAATATGTAGAATAGTGTGGCAGTTACAGCTTCCTAGCTCATTTTTTTCTGGGAAAGGCTCAATACTTATCTGCACCCCCTCGTATTTTAAGACAGCAGCTTTGGTCCTCCAAAAATCTTATTGTCTCCAATATCTCATCACATGTTATATTATGATTAGGACATTAGTTAAGTTACACATGGAAGCACTTTAGATTTAGCACACTCTCCCCCTAAGAAAAACACAACCTTTAAAAGATGCAATAAATGCATACTAAAATAATTGCTTCACCTGCTCATTTTCTTTCCGTTTTGGCCTCAACCCCAGCAGGAATTGATTCAGACTTTGCCAATTTGGTTTATGTAATGCAGCCCATAAGTACTGCATTGCCCTCTTTTTACTGGATGAAACAATTCATCTTAAGATTCACAACACAATGCTTTTTTAAATTTTATTTTATGGGGGTGTTAATATTTATTGAGAGAACATTAAAACAACAACAGCAATAAATTATAGTACAGGTCTTTCACAGTTCCTTCACACTATTGTAATCTGCATCAGATTAGAAGGCAGCCCCAAAAATGGATGTGGGAAGGTGGTGGAAAATTAGTCTTGTCGTTCTTATTAACATAAAAAATAAAAGGAAACCATGAGTTGAAAAAGTCATCTTGGAAATGTGGCTGTTTAAGTAATTTGAACTGCTGTGTTAATTTTTCCATTAGGCCAATATGCCATATTCTGTTTCTCCATGCATAAAAAGATAAATTACAAGTTCCCTTCCAGTTTGTGGCAATTTCCAAGCATGCTGCTGTACAGAAAAAGTTAATCAATTATTTATGAATTAGCTGTTTGTTATTTCCTGAAAAGAAGGACTGAAGAGCTAGATCTGGTGAGCATATAATTTTTCCCCCTGTGATTAATTCTGAAAAAACTCTGGACCAGAACAGCTGGATTGGAGGCATATCCACAACATATGAAAGTATGTACCAATATTCCCACATTTTCTCCAACAGGATGAACTGACTTCTTTATTTATATAACTTTAAAAGAGTGGTGTAAAATACCATCTGAGCAGAAGCTTAATAGAATGCTTCTTAAATTTGGAGGAGATTGATCTGAGAGGAGTATTGTTCCATAGGGCTGCCATTTTACATCAGATATGGTCATCTCCAAATCACATTCCCATACCATTTTGGGACCTAATTTACAGCCACAGTACAATTCAATTAGCATGTCATATAATTTTGAAGCCAGCCCCTGCTGGATACGGTCTGAGGCCAGTAGCAATGTTTCAAATGCAGTTAATTGTCTAGTAGCCTATAGAAGAAAAATGAACAACCTGAAATATTTGAAACCAGAAGAGCGAGATAGTATTTGCTTGATTTAACAGTTGTTCCCCTAATTTGGGACCAAAACTATTATACAAAGAAACTATTGCAAAGTAAGCTGAATGTATATGTTTGTTGTGCCATGTTGGGGCACAACTCTATACTTGAGATCTGCTCAAATCTTATGGGAACTATATGGAGAAGCTCTGTATAACACTAGCTGGCACTAACAGAATGCCAAATTTGTCCTGTCATGACAGATAGGCTCATATATCCCAATGAAGTCATTATACTGGTGTAGATACGCTGGCAGAATGGCTAAAATGGAGTGTAGTCATTTGCAGGCCATTAGAGGGTGACACAGGGAGCAGAGCACATATTTCATCTCTGAATTACAAATTCTTCTACCACTCAACCTAATTTGAAGTAGATTTGGTCAGGAAAGTAATATTTTCATTGTCCAATATCAATATCTAGTAAGGTCCTTCTACTCACAAAAGTGCTTATATCAGCAGGACTTAGAGTGGACATTTGTCCCCCACACAGCTGACCCCTTGGGATTTGAATCACATTTTCTCACACCTGAATCTAGTTCACTAGCTACTGTATCTAAAAACACAGTACACCTCTCTCTAAAAGTGGAGTGGATGTTGTAGCCAAAGGAGAATGGAAATGAATGACAGCTTCTGAAAATCTCAACATGTATACTGTATCTTTGTCTGGGTGTCTTGGTTGTCTGGGCCTTTTGGTCCCACTGTTCACCTTTTTCCCTGCATTGTAGCCTTTGCCTTTAGCTTACTAATTATGTATAACACTTCATGTCTCTGCAGAAATGGAATCCAGTAAGGAAAAAGGTATTTTCTTTCAGGTATCACTCTAGTTCTTGTTAATACTGATTTACAATTGCTTCTGATTGAAAATTCTCCACCCTTAATACACCAAATGATTTTTTAAATCTCTTATTGCTACACCTCAGTACGACACTGGAGCAGTGTCTTCTAGCTAGAATTTACATTTTTCATCCAGAAAAACAATACTAGATGTATGAAGGATGATTAAACAATATATATGCTAAATGGATTGGAAAGAAAAAGAGACAAAACTTAGTGATCACACATTTTACAATCGATTTCATGCTGAGGATGGCTTTCTCCAATCTGGCTCATTCCAGATGTGTCGCATTACAAATCCTGCCACTACAAGCAAGCAATGAGATTTGAGATTTGTAGATGTGTCTGGAAAGTGCCAGGTTGGGAAGGCAACCTAAAATCAATATACATGTGTGTTTGAAGACAATACTAAAATGCATGTTTAGGGGGAAATTGTGAAAATCAACATGGTGTTTTCTGTAAATCCCAGTTTCTTTGAAAACTAGCTATTTAATTAGATGAATTGTTGAATTACTAAATTAATTAATTTAATTTAATCCCACTAATCTCCATTTCTAGTGATCAAAGTTGATGAACTACTTTTTAAATGTAATATTTAAAATAGCAGACAGGGTGTAAAGCAAAAAAAAACTCAAAACAGATCGACTGATTCCTTGGTGAGTCATCATGTCTGGTTCCATTGCCTTTAAGCTAGAAGTGAGCAAGATGGGGTCCACAAGGTTCATTCATCCCCCCCTGGGCATTTTTGTAGCCCCTCAAGGTCACCACAGAGTCCACAGTGAAAAGATTTTTATTTTTGCCCGAAAGGCCTATTTCTGTTTTTCCAGGAGTGATCGTTTTCAGCTTAGTGATCATTGGGAGTCGCTCAAGACCCTTCACTGAAACTCCCCAGTAAAAACCATCCAGCCATTTTTTGTTTATTCTTCTTGCTTTTTAAGACCATTTCTGACCACAGTGGAATCTGGGTACAAGAATTTGGTCTCAAAGACCATTGAGATTGCACGCACCTGCTTTAAATATTCAGTTTAAAGCCAAAACTACACCACAAAAGCAAAGAAATTCAGGCTACAGATTGCCCTCTCCCATCCTGAGCCAAAACACAGAGACACAAAGGTACCCTTCATGTTCCTTAACATCTACCCCATGTAAATTCTACAAATAATCCCACTAGCCACCACACTCCCCATATACTGTACTTCACCACTACACAAGTTTTGATAAGTGTCAACATTTGAAATCTAATCTTATTCACAAGTACCTTATCTTTACTACTGCAATTCAGTTGTTTTGTATGTGGGGGGAGGACATCTCATTATGTTTTGTGGATTTTGTCGTGGATAAGTGAAGATTTATTTTTCTCCTTAGTGATACAAGGAGTGGCGCTCACCTCTTGATTTTACTTCTTCACTTTTGGAGTATAGGTTCAACCTTACATTTTTCCTTTTACAGCAAAGTCACATTTTCTCTTATGGGAATATTCCTCTTTTTTGAAACATGGGAATACAGAGCATTAGTCTTGGGAAATAAAGTCTACATTTACCAAACAACTTAAGGTCACAGTTTTGAAAAATGTATATAAACAAAGCAGTCAGCAGCAGCACAACTTCTTGGATGGACTGTATGAAACACACTAATGTCTCCCAACGAGTTCTACCTGGATCTTCAAGGAAACTACACCCATTAACAAGGAAAAAGAGATTCCTTCAAGCATATTTCTAAAATAGACAGATCCTGCATAATATATGGTATTATAAATCTGCCCTTCATAGATTTTTGGTGTAGCTCTAGGGCAGGAGCCTATGGAAGGACAGGAGGGGTGGAGTCAAGAGAACAGTTAGAGAGACTGAGGGAAGTTAGTGAGAGTTTTAAAAGGGGGTTAATACAGTTAGAGACAGTTAGGGAGAAGGGTTTTGAAGTGTTAAGATAGAGATTGGAAAGTTGGTGTGTGTTAGAGAATAGATAAGAGATAAAAGTAATATAAAATAGATAGACAGTCCTTAGATATTGTTACCGTGGTGAATGTGAATGAATACAAACAAGCAAACGTGTAATCCTATCTAAGTTTAATGATTGAACAATAAAAGAACATCTATGACTTTACTTCTGTGATTTACTAATCAAACAATAAATAAACCTGTTATATTTGGCAGCCCGAGTCTAAGAAACTTATTTGGTACAGTGTGGATAAAGATCCACTGGTGGCAGCGTGTAAAGGGAGAAAATAGTACATCGTGTCCGAAGGTGGACCTGTGGTTGAGGGAAAACCAACAGGGGACACTGGGGGAATGCGACACTACTCAAAGGATTCTCATAGGAAACACATTTCATGATCAGATGTGCACCACCAAAAGATATTTGCACCTCTTTTTCATCCTTGGATTGTCACTCTAAATTATCCATTAGGGTAAAACCATAAGAAGCAGTTCCAAGCCTACAGAAAGTAGTGAGACTCAGAGAGAGAACTCTGATTTCAAAAGAAACAAAAGCGGAGTGTAGCCACCTGTATACATGGCTCAGGTAGTGAGCACTCCAGTGCTAGAGGCATTCAAGAGAAAACTGGACATCAATTTTGACTTGGATTTCTGCATTGAGCGGGGGGGGGGGGTTGGACTTGATGGCCTTATAGGCCCTTCCAACTCAATTATTCTATGATTCTATAAACTGCAGCATCTGAATTGTACTGATACTTAAAATACTATTTTTTTAAAGCACAGTTTCCACTATTTGTTCTATGGGGAAGATAAGATGGAAACCATTCATCAGCCACAACTACGAGCACAGTCGATAACTCTGAATATACACCACTCCCACCTGTCATCAATTGTGACAGATATCTCAGTACACACATTGCTAAAAGTGTGCATTAACTGGACCTCTGTATCATTTGACAAAACATCACAGGTTATGTTAACACAGTTCAGGTGCAGCTATGCTATAATGCAGCAGAGCAAATCAACATTCTACAATTGCATTCTAAAAATGGAGGCAACCCAAACGAAAAATTATAACATTAAACTGGACTTTGTGTAAGCACCAGATTTAGCACATTGGTAGCAGACAGTCTGCTCTTACTCTGTGCCAAATCTGGAAAGGTTTGTACAAAGGGCTTTCAAATTATGATTTTAACAAGTAAAACTTTCTATCCAATGCAGAAATAAGTGACCCCAGATTTACAATAGCTCATATAAATTGAAAACACCAATTTTGCTTATCTTGAAAGAGAATGGCTGGTCCCACCTGCTTTTTTTATTGGGAAAGAATCCAGTCAACAGGGGGTTGAAATACTGATCCTCAAAAAAACAAAGCCTTTCAAAAGGGAAAGAAAAGCAGTCACTTTGTTATGACAGAGCATGTGTGAAACAGGCTTATGAGAAAGAGTTTTGCAAGAGTTATTGTTGCAGCTTCATGTGCCCAGAAGGCACATGTTTGGAGTGTAGGAATTCATTAGGCTGCAGCTTTATAATCACGTCTACACATATTGCATTGTTTCAGCTGCTTCCTGCTCAGCTGCTTCCTGCTTGGTTATCTGAAGATGTTATACTGCGCATGTGTAGGAATGCGGGTGTTATCTGCTTGTACTCGACGCACTATTGGTTGTGATGTAATATCTTCTAAAAATGCCTTGGGTAATAAAAGGAGGTGCCGGGGTGGCGAGAGGAAGTTCCTCTACAGACACGACCGTGCACGCTTTGTACTGAATATTCTGACTGCAGTCTGCTTTCTTCAGAGATCTCTCCCGTAACTTGACCACTTGTGTTGGAGCTGGACTCCGACACTGGAGGGCAATGAAAGGTCACAGAAATAGTCAGAGGAAATTTTTTCTTTGAAGAGAAAAAAATCAGTAGAGCAGCACTGTTGTACTGCTCTACTGTTAGAGCAGTATGACAGTGGAACCAGTTACCTTGGGAGTTGGTGAGTGCTCCAACACTGGAGGCATTCAAGAAAAACTTAGATAATCACCTGGCAGATATGCTTTGATTGTATTCCTGCCTTGAGCAGGGGGTTGGACTTGGTGGCCTTGTAGGTCTCTTCCAACGTCACTTTTCTATGACTTCTATGATTCTAGGAATATCAGGAAAATGATTCTATGATTCTAAGAATATCAGGAAAAACTTCCTAACTGTTAGAGCAGTACAACCGTGGAACCAGTTACCTCAGGAGTTGGTGAGATCTCCAACACTGGAGGCATTCAAGAAAAAATTAGATAATCACCTGGCAGATATGCTTTGATGGTATTCCTGCATTGAGCAGCGGGTTGGACTTGATGGCTTTGTAGGCCCCTTCCAACTTCACTTTTCTATGATTCTAGACCAGTGGTCGGGGAACAGAGGTAATTTACCCCAAATGGGTTAAAAGTGAAAATCCTGGGGGTAATTAGCAGAGCGCTACCCCCCATCCCCACCCCCACCCCCTGCAGCCAAACCTCAAATTGTAAGCCACCTCTCCCTGTTACTTCCTTCGTTGCGGCAGGGCACTTGTAAATCCGTTCTTTCAGAGATCGGAGATTAGCCTGCTTGATTGTTTAGGGCTTTACAGCCCCGGGCAATCAATCCGGGGCTTCTGAATGACTGCTTCCACCGGAGATGAATGCAAGCAAGCAGGAGGAGGGAAAGGCTTCAGTTAACGAGGGGAAAGAAGGTGCGAGAGATCAACGGCTTCATCAACCTTCTTTAAATGTGCAGTATGTAGAAAATGGAGGGAGGGTAGGGGTGTGTGTGTGTGTGTGTGTGTGTGTGTGTGTGTGTGTGTGTGTGTGTGAGAGAGAGAGAGAGAGAGAGAGAGACTGACTCAAAACTATGAAAAAACCTCCTCACTTTCTGCCATCAGAGTAGTATCATCTGCATATCTGAGGTTGTTGATATTTCTTCTGGCAATCTTAATTCCGCCTTGGGATTCATCCAGTCCTGCCTTTCGCATGATGTATTCTGCATATAAGTTAAATAAGCAAGGAGATAATATACAGCCTTGTCATACTCCTTCCCCAATTTTGAACCAATCAGTTGTTCCATATCCAGTTCTAACTGTTGCTTCCTGTCCCACATAGAGATTTCTCAGGAGATGGATAAGGTGGTCAGGCACTCCCATTTCTTTAAGAACTTGCCATAGTTTGCTGTGGTCCACACAGTCAAAGGCTTTTGCGTAGTCAATGAAGCAGAAGTAGTTTTTTTTCTGGAACTCTCTAGCTTTCTCCATAATCCAGTGCATGTTAGCAATTTGGTCTCTAGTTCCTCTGCCCCTTCGAAATCCAGCTTGTACTTCTGAGAGTTCTCGGTCCACATACTGCTGAAGCCTACCTTGTAGGATTTTGAGCATAACCTTGCTAGCGTGTGAAATGAGTGCAATTGTACAGTAGTTGGAGCATTCTTTGGCACTGCCCTTCTTTGGGATTGGGATGTAGACTGATCTTTTCCAATCCTCTGGCCACTGCTGAGTTTTCCATTGATGATGATAAAAAAAATAGCGCACTGGTCCTTTGATGTTGGGCTGTGGCACCAGCGTGGGTGACATGACCTTTAGCCTGGTTTGTTCCTTTTTGCACACCACACACAGAATGATTAAAGTGGTAGGAAAAGCCCCCCCTCAACTCTGCCTTGGCTGTCTCTAGCAAGCACGTCATTGCTAGCAGCACTCTGGCAGCCATTGATGATAATTAAATCCTCTGCGAGCTAGCAAAAATTTAATGCAACTTGCTAGGCACGTTGGACACCTTACTACTCCCTATACCACCCCATGGCTGGTGTGCAATGTGTTCCAGCAAAAATAGTGCACATCTTTATTAAATTTGGTGCATCCTGCTAGTTCGGCACATCGCCTGGCAGCCATTGATACTGATGATGTATCCTGCTAGTTTGGTACACAGCCTGTGTAGATTCAATAAGATTTTGAATTCAAATAATGTATGATTTCTTTCCTTTCAAATCAAGGGGGTAATGTTGGCGTATATAATTTTTTGGGGGGGTAAAAGGTAAAAAAGTTCCCTGACCCCTGTTCTAGACCAACTCCTGAGCTAACTGGTTCCATTGTCGTACTGCTCTGACAGTTAGGTTTTTCCTGATATTCAACTGAAATCTGGCGTCCTTTAACTTGAGCCCATTGTTGCGTGTCCTGCACTCTGGGATGATCGAGAACAGATCCTGCCCCTCCTCTGTATGACAGCCTTTCAAATATTTGAAAAGTGCTATCATATCACCCCTCAGTCTTCTTTTCTCAAGGCTAAACAGGCCCAATTCTTTCAGCCTTTCTTCATAAGGCTTGGTTTCCAGCCCCCTGATCATCCTTGTCACCCTCCTCTGAACTTGTTCCAGTTTGGCAGCATCCTTCGTGAAGTGTGGCATCCAGAACTGGACAGAATATTCAAAGTGAGGCCTAACCAGTGCTGAATAGAGGGGTACTAGCACCTCACAGGATTTGGAAACTATACTTCTGTCAATGCAGCCTAAAATAACACTTGCTTCTTTTGTAGCCACATCACACTGTTGGCTCATATTCAGATTGTGATCTACGACAATTCCAAGATCCTTCTTGCTTGTAGTATTGCTGAGCCAGGTATCCCCCATCTTGTAACTGTGCATTTGGTTTCTTTTTCCGAGGTGCAGTACTTTGCACTTATCCCTGTTGAATTTCATTCTGTTGCTTTTGGCCCAGTGCTTCATCCTATCAAGGTCATTTTGAATTTTGTTTCTGTCTTCTGGGGTATTAGTTATTCTGCCCAATTTGGTATCATCTGCAAATTTGACAAGCATTCCCTGCACTCCCTCATCCAAGTCATTAATAAAAATATTGAAGAGCACCGGGCCCAGGACTGAGCCTTGGGGTACCCCACTTTTGACCTCCTCCCAGTTATGGAAGGACCCATTAATCATCACCCTCTGAGTAAGATTCTGTAGCCAATTGTGTATCACCTGATACTTGATCTATCCAGCCCACTCCTAGTTAGCTTGCTAATCAGGATATCATGGGGCACTTTGTCAAAAGCTTTGCTGAAGTCAAGATATACTACGTCTACAGCATTCCCTCTTGTCTATCAGGGAGGTGACCTGATCAAAAAATGAGATCAAATTAGTTTGGCAGGATTTGTTCTTGACAAATCCGTGTTGGCTTCTAGTTATTACTGCCTTGTTTTCTAGGTGCTTGCACAATGGCCACTTTACGATCTGTTCCAGAATTTTGCCTGGGATTGATGTCAGGCTGACTGGCCTGTAGTTCCTAGGTTCCTCTTTTTTGCCCTTTTTGAAGATAGGGACAACATTAGCCCTCCTCCAATCCTCTGGCACCTCCCCCGTTTCCAATGATTTCAAGAAAATAATGGATAGCGGTTCTGAGAGTTCTTCAGCCAGTTCCTTCAGTACTCTCGGATGCAGTTCATCCAGCCCTGGAGATTTGAACTTGTTCAAGGTGGTAAGGTATTCCTTGACTATTAGTTTATCAATCTCCAGCTGCAATCCTGTCCCCCCACCACCACTTGCACTTCCAGTTTGTTTGGAAGTTCATAGTCTGTCTTATGGGAGAAGACTGAACTAAAATAGGAATTGAGTACCTCTGCCTTTTCTTTGTCATTTGTTATCATTTTTCCATCTCTGTTGTGGAGCTGTGCCACTATGTCTTTTGTTTTTCTTTGCTACTCACATACCTGAAGAATGCTTTTTTATTGCTTTTAGTGTATCACTTTCAAGAAAGTGGTGGACAGTGCTCCAGAAAGGGGGATATTTTGCCATGTATCTCTAGGGAATTAGTATAAAATTTTGAAGGGCATATTCAGAGTATTTCTGTATTACAAAAGCACAGTTCTGTTTGTCCCAGCCCTCAGTGTTTTCCGTAACTATTATCTCCAGATTTCTGAGACCAGTTTCCTGGCACAAGTCTTCAAAGGGGAGATCAGCTCCAGGTCTGGGGCAATCTGTACATTTGACCCTGTCAGTCAGGATCCAATTAACTGACTCTCAGGAGGAGAACTTTTTTTTTTTTTTACTCCTTCCTGTCCAAACAGGTATTGGTATTGGGAAATGGATTCTATGTTTGGTTGTTAAAAATAGTTTAAAAGATATTTTTAAAAATAGAGATAAATATTCAAAGCTCACTCATTTAAGCAATAAAATTACTGGGTTTTGCTTTGTGTCTGGGGGTGGTTTTACTCAATGTTAGGAGAGCTTTGGTGTCTATATCCTGTCATAGTTTCAACTATTCCACCCATTTTGTCACTATACAATTGTATAGTAATTAAGACAAAAACTCAAAAAAAGTTATGTGCTATCGAATCATTTCTGATGTATGGTGACTGTGAGAGGCGTGATGAGAGTATAGAGGCTCTCATCGGAGTGCCGTCCATCCCTAAGGTTTCCCGAGAAGTGCAGACCACTCCGCTGCCAGCTCTACAAGAGAGGGTACACCAGGGAATAGATACCCGGGAACTGGAAGAGAACTTCCGGGGTTTGTCAGTAGCCACTCAGACTGAAGGAGAATTGGCGGGAAAGGAAGAAAAGGGGAGGCCCGTGATTGAGGCGGGAATGGGGGATATAAAAAGGGGAAAGAGGGACAACATACCAGGAGGCTGGGAGCTAATTTGGGTAGAGGATCCCTGGACGAGACAATGGGAAAAAGTAAAGGTGCCTCGAGAAGAGGCAGATTATAGAAGAAGGAGGGGTCTGCCACAACGACCCTCGTATTGGGGAGAGTCCGAGGCCAGAGAGTGGAGAAGAAGGTTAAAGGAAGAAAGAGAACTGGTGGCCAGAGAGGCCGAGGAAAGACGGCAATGGCGAGCGGAGGAAGTGAGGAGGAGATTGTGCCACCAGGACCGTGGGGTTCCCTGGGACGAGAGAAGGAGCTGTTTTGGATCCGAGATGGAGGGGAGGAGACCCTACCGTTATTAGAAGATCAAGATGAGGACCAACGTCTGTTGTCTCCAGACCCCTTCCTACCGGGACCTTGGGAGACCAAGTCTTTGAACCCTTTTGAGCAAGAATCGTGGATACCCCTGAGACATCCGTTGATGTCGCAGGAGAAGTTAAGAACTGAACCATTAATCAATGATTTACAGTTAAAGGATGTAATAAATCCCAGTTTGAATTTTGAGATAAAACCGTCTCCTGGTTTTTTTGGTAATGAGGCTAAAGCACAAATCGAACCCTCACAGTGACTACATGAGTTAATTACCTCCAAAATGTCCTATCATCAAGAGCTCTGCTCAAATCTTGCAAACCAACTGCATTTCATTTTAAGTTGTTCTCTCTTCCTACTGCCCTTGCTTCCTAGCAATATTGTCTTTTCCTCTAAATTCTGTTCAGGTCTTACAAACTAATAGTAGTAGCTTCCTTTATGGAGACATTCACACGCATACTTTTCCCAACAGTATTGCCTTTTTTTGTCAATTCTGCATTTTCATTTTATGTGCATGATAGAATAGACTCACTTTACTCATTTTTGCTCTAATGAGAACCTAGGTTTGATTTGACTGATTCTGCCATTCTACCTGTCTGTAGTATCTGCAAGGCTCTCCTCCAACACCATATTTCAAATAAGATTATTTTTATCCCTGTCTGTCTTCACTGTCTTCATTTTACATAGTATGGATGATTTTGACTTTGGTTTCCAGTGACAATCTTTGCTAATTCTGAGCACTCTTTTTAAAAAATAATTAAGGCAAGGGGACATCTTTTGCAAAACATGCAACACATTTGTAGAGCCTTTGGTCAGATATAGCTTTTCTTCCTCAGGTTGTCTACCACAAGGAGAGGGTTTGGAAACTGAAACATAGCTTTCTAATCTGCATTCTGTGGAGTGGGCATGACAACATTAGTTTATCTGAGAGGTTAAAGGGTGTGTATGTTTCTCCATTACTCACACATTTGCTTCACCATTTCATTAAGTTATGGAAATTATATTTTAATTGTAATATATTGCTGGTCTTTGACCATAAATAAACAATTGATTGATTGATTAAGTCCAAAACAGCTCTTCAGAATATTTTGGCCCAGAGGGACTACAGCCACATCCAAGCTGTTCTTGCTTCTGTCTTTTCCCAGCAACCATAGTACAGATCATGTGCTCATCTTCTGGCATCCTCTAGCACTGGGTAATTCTACATGAGGGAGGTCTTATTGGAATTTGTATGTATTCCATGCATACTTAGACTTCCATTTGAAAAAGCTAGGAAATCGAATTCTTCATAAAACCTCCAGTTTACGAACATGTGATATTGTGCTTATTTAGTTAGTTAGTTAGTTAGTTAGTTGGTTGGTTAGTTAGTTAGTTAGTTGGTTAGTTAGTTGGTTGGTTAGTTAGTTAATTGCTGCCTTTCTCCCCTTAGGGGACCCAAAGTGGCTCATAACAGAGGAATGACAGGAAATGCACAATATCCTGCCTGCATTCTCAATAGGGAAAAAGATGCCAGGTTTTACATAACAAATGGCAGCCTGAATATTGACATCACCAATGGCAACAGTCAAGATGGTCTAAAGGACATCCTCTTGTGTTCACTGCTATTCACATTTGTTGAAAAACTGCATTGACAATTGCCTTGTGTTTGACGGAGAAGTGGTTAATTGGTGAAAAAAAGAGTCAGGTTCTGGGATTTTCCCTTGCTTGATGTGAATGCTGTTGAATTTTCAATGCGCACCAAGAGATTGTCCTATTCATCCAGAGACTATATCATGTACATATAAAAAAGCAAAGCAGAGGTCCCTCTAACCATGACATTAAATTGTGGAGAGAAGAGTAAAAGAAAATACCAAGGTTCAATGTCATTAAGGGGAGAGGAAGATCTTTGTGTATATATTTCATGTCACCAAACAGAAGTAGTATTTGACCTTCTCATCTCATAATAAAGCACAGGAAAATGGAGTAATGAATTTGCTTAGCTAATGAGAAGACAAAATACATGCCAAATCAAGCAGTAGGGTGTATGTGATCTCTTATACTTAGGAGGCACAATGTAGCATTCACCCTGCTCATGAATATTTATGTTGAAATTTGCATGCACCAATAGGAGTTGGTGGGGGCAGAGTTAAGTGGGGGAAAGAAAAGGAGAGAGAGGGAGAGGAAGAGTAGGCGGTTGAGAGTAGAGAAAGAAGGTTGTTTATTTGAGAGTTAACGACATTGACTGGACTTTTATCACTTGTAACAATAAACAATTTTTACTTGGTTCTTAAATGATACATTGCCTGGACCTCTGTCATTAATAGTGAACAAAGGTGATGTAATCAACTGGTGGCAGCTGAACGACAGGTAGCATGCACCTTTACTTGGTGAAACGACCAAGGGCCACACGGGAACATGACACACACTAATAAAAATTCACTGAAATGATAAAAACCTAATTAGTTACAGTATGTGCTTTTCCTTTAGATTTGTATCATGGTATCTTTTATACTAGGTGCTTTATAAGGAAATTTCCTAATTAAACTTTATTTATGTTATGACATTAATAGGAGACAGTTTTAATTTCTGGTATGAAGGAAATCAGCTCTTTTTTTCTGATTTTAATTTCTCATTTGGAAGACATTGTGATTCTGAACGTCACTCTACTAAAGAAGATCTGAGATTTTTCAACCCAAGTAGATGAAAACAGTTTCTTCAACTAGATAAGATATCTACATCATACACTGGGATGAAAGTGAGGTATTCAGTGACAGTTTGAACTCTCTGCCTATGTTGGTCATAGAAACAGAGTTGATGGGTTAGAATATGCATCAAGCACATGAATCTGTCCTCTTTCTACATCATCCCAACTACCCATTTATCAAATAATTTCTTTAAAAAGATTCTAATTCTGGAATTTGCTTTCTTTCCATTTTAAACAACAATGAGATAATGTAGAAGCCATGTTCAATTATTCCAAGTGATTTAGCTGGCAGAGACTCCATTAGTTTGACTATATTTTCCCATAGTTTTCAGCACTATAGTTCTGTCATCTGGAAATAATAGAAGGGATAGTGGTAAATTTTGCCAGCTAAAAAGATCAGAGGGGAATAGAAAGGATGGTTCACCCACTATTTTGTAGTATGCTAATGTTAGCCCAGCTTAACCAAAATGATCACTTCTTGGTAAACTTGAATTTGACTTTTCTGTGGAAAGTATGTTAAATTGGTGTTAAAAGCCATTCTGTTTTATTTACATGTTTCTTCTCTCTATGGCATGAACAGAAGCCAAACATATGGCTCCTGCAATAAAGCTACATTGTAAAATGGATTTTTACCCCTTTTCTACTAGAAAACATACTTGTGCATGCACACACATTTCTCTTTATATTAAAAAGCCATTTAATTAAACATTCATCTGATATTCCACTTACACTCACATTTGAAAAGTTATTCTGCCATTGCAAATACCCGGACAAGATGGAGGTCCTGAGGGTGGGTGGACCCTCCATCAGCAGTTTGGGAAACTCCCTCTCTTTTGGGGGGGTGACTCTCACTGCGAAGAGTGAGGTTCGCAGCTTGGGGATACACCTGGACCCGGCGCTTACCATGGAAACTCAGGTGGCGTCAGTGGTCCGTTCCGCATATTTCCATCTTTGGCGGATTGCCAAGCTGCATCCCTATCTTGATGTTGGGGCACTCACCACTCTGGTCCACGCACTCGTAATCTCGAGATTAGACCACTGCAATGCACTCTACGTGGGGCTACCTCTGAGATTGATGCGGAAGCTCCAAATGGTGCAGAATGCGGCAGCCAGACTTCTTACTGGAGTGAGGAAATACCAACACATCACTCCCACCCTGGCCGCCTTGCATTGGTTGCCCGTACGCTTCCGCGTTGATTTCAAAGTTTTAATGATTACATACAAGGCCCTAAACGGTTTAGGACCTCAATACTTGGTGGAGCGCCTCCTCCCGCCTAGATCTACCCGCCGATCTAGCCAGGAGGGGCGATTGAGGAGCCTAACACCGAGGGAGGCCCGGAAGGAAAAAACAAGACACTGGGCCTTCTCGGCAGTGGCTCCTTCTCTCTGGAACAAACTCCCCTCCGAGATTCGCTTGGCCCCCTCGCTGGGTATTTTCAGAAACCAACTTAAGACCTGGTTGTTCAGACAGGCCTTTCCTCCAGGCACTACTTAACTTCTCTTTTCATCCCATCTTGAATTATTGTTGTCTTGTATATTGTTGAAAAACTGTTAATATATATTTTGAATTGTTTTTATCTTGTATGTTGTGAGCCGCCCAGAGTAGACTATGTCTAGATGGGCGGCATAAAAATGCAATAAATAAATAAATAAATAAATAAATAAATAAATAAATAAATAAATAAATAAATATATATATATATATAGCCATTTTTCTGCATTTGCCATTTCTACAGTTTGCAGAGTTTCGTAATGATTTCAATCTGCAATATTCAGAACAAGAACCACTCCTTTAGTAAACCTAGAAGACAGCAAAGACAGTTGAAACACTGACAGCTTATCTGCCCTCTGTACAGGATGCACGTTTTCACTGGAAATATTGTCTCCAGGCCCTAAAATGACATTCCATTAAAATGCATAACAAGGCTCAGATGTTGAATCTTGCAGATCAGTGACAAAGCATGAATGCAACTTCCCACCCAGCCCTTCATCTGAAAGATTTGATACAGTTATCTCTGACAGAATCAGAGCTTTACCAAATGCCAGGTCAATCTGTACTTTGGCTGCAGAAAGTACATGAAAGCTATGGAAATAAATCTTCCATGACTTCCATAAAGGAAAAAAATGGTCATGAATAAGGCCAAGATCTTGGAGGAATAAGCAACTAACCTTGAAAGTGGTCTGACGTTGATTCTAGGATAATGTTTATATGTGTTGTATTGGACTCAGGCTTAAGACAAGAATCCTTGCAAAATGCTTTCAACCCAGAACCAATAAGCAGCCCAAATAGACCAACCTCTATGCCAAATCACTTGTAAGTATTATTACCATGAGGTGCCTTTAGGTAATTGTTACAGTCTAAAATACAGGCAGTTCATCGGTATGCATGCATGCACGCACAAAGATACGAGTCCCTACTTTCTCAGTCCAAAAGGCAAACCTTAACATACAACATAGTTGTTCTCTGCCTCAGCTTTTAATATGAGCTGAAGAAAACACAACCCATTCCTCCTCTAAGAATAGTGTGAGCACAAAGGAACGTTGTGGTTAGTTTGTCTGAAAATAGAAGCATTCTGGTATGTGGTGATCAACTGGCTAGAAATAATAACAAATCAAAAAATAGTTCCAAATGAAACTTTATTACTATTCTCACTACAGTATTTAGCGCAGGAAATGAAAATTTATCAAATAAAGAATTGGTGACAACTCTTATAGGGGCAGCACTGGATGAAATTGCCTGGTGCCAGAAAGATGCTCAGGACCTCACTTTGCAAAGATATATGAATAAAATATAGGCAGTGGCGCTGATGGGGAAACTGACTAATCAGGTCAGATTATACAGAGGAAAGATGTTAAAAGATGACTTTCTGAAGATATGGCACCCTCTGTTGAAATCTAATATATTGAGTAAAAAAAATAGAGTAGACCAAGTGGACAATGGGTTGGGCTGCTGATTATTCTAAGTGGCATCAGCTAGACATAAAAATGCAATAATGAGCCACAGAAGAGACTACATGAAAAGATAAAGAGATAATGTAAACATTGTATATATATGAAGGTATAAGAGTTTCTGAATAAGAAATTTACTATTATTGTAGTAGAATAGGTATTGTTCTGTTACGCTATTTTGAATGGATTGATAAAAATTAAAATGTAAATTAATTTTAAAAACTCATTCCTCCTCTCACGTCCATTCAGTCTTCAGCCCCAAACCTCCTCTGCCATCCAGCTTCCTCACTGCTGATCTGACAGTTGTGGAATGACACCTTATTGGTTACTGACACACTTGTATAATAGTGACCCAATATGTAAGGATTGGGCACTTTGATTGTGCAATTGGTTGTCCAGCATACCTGATCATGCAATGGGCCGGCAGAAGTGCTTTGCAAATAACACTTCTGCCTTTGCACGATTAGAACTACCATTGGCATTGTCATGATGATGGGATATGTAGTCAGAGAAATGTAAAATGGAATCAGACAGGTTCTGTGTGAAGATGATTTGAGAGACTTTGGAATGTGTTTTTCTAAGCGCCATGAGAGTGTTTTCCTGAAGACCATTACAGCCTGGATCGAGATGGCATTTTGAAGGCTGAAAGGAGAGGCCTGTGAAAGACTCAACATTCCAAGCTTGTTAGAGAAGAGATAAACAACACCTGGACTCTCATGGGAATAAGGAGAGGAGAGAGGTGGTCCAACCTCTAAAGGTTAATTGGTTAACAGCCAGAAAGGTCATGAAGAAGGGAGGAGTTAGAAAGCTAGAAAATGGACGATGGGTTATGTGAATGTGTTCAATGGATTCTATTCTGTTGGATGATGGATTCGACTCCATGAAGGAAAGAAGATGTAAGTAGGGAGAAAGAAGGAGGTGGGGCTAGCCCACTATAGTCCACCTTAGTTTCAGCTGTTTAGTGTTTATTATTTTAAATGGGAAATAGTTCTTATTTAACTGCAATGATCTTTGAATATGTTCTTGATGCTAATGCTTATGCAATATAAACTGATTTCTAATGAAACTCTATTTTTCTAATAAAAATTAATTATAAAAAATTCTACTAAAGGCCTGGTCTCTTGAACAGCAGGGTCTGGCTAAATCCAGGAGGTGGAGAGGGCCACAAACTAGCTATCATTTAAGAGTCCTACCTAACTGAGCTTTGGTGAGCTCTAAGGAATCACAAAGCCCATGTGCCTGTACTTGCAAAGTGCTAAGCAAGTGTAAAATGTTCTTTTTAGGTCAGACTTGTTCAAAGGGCTTATGCTATGCACTGCTGAGGTCTTGGGACTTGCTCCAGCGCAAAGATGGTAGATAAGTGCCTGTCGAGCTCTCTGGCCGAATGCCCATTGACCCTTTAGGGGGTCCAGTGCATCACAGGCAAAACATTGAGTTACACAAGCATAGCTACTCAATAGGATTTCAGCCATCATTTATGTATTTATTTGTTTGTCTTATGATTTTATTGTCTACTCTGAGTACCAAGTGATGAGGCATAGAAATAAATAAAAATATTCTGAATTGGCAGAATGCTTCAACACTTCTACTCCTTAAAAGACCATGCAAATAGGCACCAGCCACCACCATGTTGTGCCAGTTTCATTGTTTGCACTAAAGTGTTTTTTAAAGTATTTGAAAAGTGTTGCCTACTCTGCACACACTCACAAAATCAATCACATTTTATTCTCTTTCTCAAGAGCTTTGCGAAATAGCTCACCACTTAGGGGACAAGGAGATTAATTCTGCAGTTCTTTGTGTGTCAGGATGAGACAAGCAAGGATTTACATCCTTAGAGAAGCTAGACCTACACTGTCTATGTGGAATTGGGCACCTTACAATAGGACTACAGCCAAAGTATGACTATCACATATGTTTTGTATAAATTTCCTGCAGTTTGGCTCACAACTGGTAATAGATTACAGTCTATAAAGTGTCTTGGTAAAGAATTCGGATATGTCCCAATAGATGTAGTTCTTAGCTGTTGTGTCATGTTTTAAAAGAAAGTGAAATCTCTTTATATTTCTTGCTTATTGTTCCATGCACACAAAAGCTTTCTAAAGCTTATTGCAAAATAAATTGGACAACATTATTCATATCCTAAAGACCAAAAGACCAGGTGGAGACACAAGGGAGCTAAAAAGCAAACCATGGAAAAATGATCTGGTAAGATAGTTCTATATCTGTGAACCTCTGCTGACCTTCCCTCCTTCAACTGTCAACAATAGTTAAGGAACTGGAATACTACTCTGGCAAACAGGTGTGAGCAGGGCAATCTGCTTTAGATATTTCTAAAGGATAATGCTGATAGTTGCAGAAATTTAAATATAGCATTAAGTATAGTGTCCTATCATCTAATATTGAGGTATCACATGAGATGGACAATGATAATCTATTGAAAAATATATTGAAGAAACTTATTCCGTAAATTTTGTTGTTGTTATGTACCATCGAGTCGCCCCCGACTAATGGTAACTGTATAAATGAGAGATTTCCAGAATGTCCTCTCCTCCACAGCTCTACTCAATTCTTGCACATTCAAGTCTGTGATTCCAATACAGAGTCAATCCATTTGGTCTTCCTCTTTTATTGCTGCCTTCACTCTTTCCCAGCATTGTTGTCTTTTTCAGAGAGTCCTGTCTTCTCATTATGTACTCAAAGTAGGACAGCCTCCATTTCAACATTTTTGCCTCCAGAGATAGTTCAAACAACAAAAGAAAACCCATGTAATCAAACTAAAAAAAAGTTTCCCACAGTAACTCAATTTCCTTAAGGTGCTTTATCAAACTAACAGTATGAATATTGACCAGGTTTCAATTAATACAAGCTTCAAAATTCATTCATGGAAACAAACAGATCCACCAGGAAGCCAAAAAGACTTTCAAGAAAGTATTCAGTCCATATAGTCCATTTCTTTTATCTGCAAGATTTCAATAAAGGCTTGAAGTCTCACAAATTCCTTTGAGGTAAAGTTTTCTTTGATCACACTGGTCTACAATTTTTTTAGAAGTCTTCTTCAGAGATAAAATGTGCTATTTATTATGTATTTTGATATGTTGAATTCAAATATGACAATTAAAACAACTGATTGGCTACTGTTTCCAAGATATTTAAGATTTCACATTTTATGTCTATATATATTGTTTAGACAATAGATAGTATCAATTATTGTTTTTAATGTAAAATTTAATTATTATTTTTTACTTATTCATTTACTTTTCTGATTCACGTCACCACAAACATAGCAGAAGTTATCTTCATTGTTAAAAAAGTACAAGGCATCTCTGCTCACTTTGGCTAAACAGAAACATGTCCCTTTGCAAAATCAAACACTGACAAATAAGAAAGCATGACACTGTACGGCTTCTAGGGCAATTTGTTCAGCAAAGTAACGTAAGCTTTGTTACGATTGCATCATCCATGACTTCTAGGAATAATATGATGCCATTCATATCATGTGTGATGCAATACCAGCTTCAGATTGCATCATTCATTGTTTTCCTTAAAAAGCAAGTACTGTCCAAACCCAGTCATAGATTTATTCATAGATACAGTTAAAGATGTATTTTAGTCATTTCTGGTTTAAATTGAGACCCATTGCCTTTACAACTCACTTATCCTCTGCCATTCTCAAACCAAGGGTTGTATATACTGACCCAATAGCATACCTTGAAAACTAGAGCCAATAAAAGAATTTTAAGCATTATTTTCATTCTCAGTGATCCAGACTTATTAAAATTTAACTACATTTATTTCAGAAACATTTTGGCTGTAGACTAGTGTCATCATTGTCCCAGCTTGTTCCAGCTGACCAGGATGCTCGCATAAATCCTTGGTTTCAATTCCTTTGTCAAAGCTTAGGACCAAAGCATTTTATTATTACTATTATTTAAATAGCGAGGCCCGCACCTAAGAGGCCCCCTGATGCACAACGAGGTGGTATCCCCACCGAAAATTACTTCCCTGAAGGGGGAGGAGGTCTGGCTATTCCTAACATAAGAGGAGAATTAAATTTTTCTTTATATTCATGTTATTCCTATTTTTCTTTACACACACACACACACACACACACACACACACACACACACACACAAACCATTAATTTTTATTATGTTTTAAATGTAAATTTTATTTTAAAAAAACTTATTTACTTATTATTATTATTTAAATAGCAAGGCCAGCGCCTTTGAGGCCCATTGATGCACAACAGGGGATACCCTCACTGCAAATTCCTGCCCAGAAGGGGGAAGGAGGCCTGGCTATGCTTAATATAAGGGGAGAAAAAGCCCACTGCTGTTTCCTGACCCTGTAAGGGGGAGAGGGGCTCAAACCAAAGGCTCCATCAGGCTCCTGTCTCACCACTGCCTGGCTATACTGTGGGGGGGGGCGCACACCCACTCACCCGCTCCAAACTCTAGGCTGCCACCACAATTCTCCCCAACCCATCCAAGCAAACCATAGGAGCAGTGCCAATGTGCTGCCTCAATCCTCAGCCCTGCTGGGCCATCCTCTCTTGATACCACAGAGATTATGAAGATGAAAGCGCCGCACACATGGCAAAGAGCCAGCAAACTTTCCTTCCTTTTTGCTTGCCTCGCAAAGTGGCTGATGGATACATATGATACATTCTGTGTACAGACTAAACAGATAAGGTGATAAAATGCACACTTTTCTGACACCTTTGCCTAAAGGAAATGATTCTATATCTCCATATTTTGTTCTACAAGTACCTTCTTGCTCACAATATAGCTTATGCATCAGGACAATCAAGTGTTGAATCAAACCCATTTCTTTCAGAACAAACCATAGTTTCTCATGATCCACACAGTAAAAGGCTTTCCTGCAATCTATCAAGGATAGATTGATCTTCTGCAATTCTTTAGTGCACTCCAGTAGCCAGCAGATACCCTGTTTCCCCAAAAATAAGACCTAACCTGAAAATCAGCCCTAGTATGATTTTTCAGGATGCTCATAATATAAGCCCTACCCCAAAAATAAGCCCCAGTTAAGTGAAACCCCACCCTCCACCATTGTGCAGCATTGTGCAGCAACCAGACGAAGATGACATGACTGTATTTGAATAAATGTAATTGTTGTACATGAAAAAAAATAAAACATCCCCTGAAAATAAGCCCTAATGCATTTTTGAGCAAAAATTAATATAAGACCCTGGCTTATTTTCAGGGAAACATGGTAGTATTCCAAGGTATTTATAATTTTCATCATTTGAGAGTGATTTTATAATATTGCCATTTTTTAACTCTGTTCCATCTAGTTTTTGGATCTTGCCATGTAGAGACAGAGCTGCACATTTGTCAATTCCAAATGTCATTTGGATATGGTTGTTGTAGGTTTTTTGGGCTGTTTGGCCGTGTTCTGGAGGTTTTTCTTCCTAACGTTTTGCCAGTCTCTGTGGCCAGCATCTTCAGAGGACAGGAGTTAGAACTCTGTCTGTGTTCTGGTGTAGTGCGTGGGATAGTTGAGTATTTGTAGCTGTGGATTCATCTTTTTATCCTTTTCAGGAGATTGGGTGATTATGGTAATCAGGGTGTTTTTTGTTATGGGTGCATTTTTATGATAAGGGGGGAGATTATCTGTCACTGTGATTGATGGGTGTCGTTAGCTAGTCTTTTGTGTGCAGTGATCACCGGTCCTTGAGGCTGGGTAGAGTTCGTTGACCTTTATGCAGGCTGTATTTTTCAGTGCTGGGAGCCAGGCTTTGTTGAGTTTTGGGCTTCGTTCTTTTTTGTTGAAGCTGTGCTGATGTTTGTGGATTTCAATGGCTTGAATACTGTTTGTAGGTTGTGTTTTTTCAAAAGTTTCCCCATGCGGTCTGTGACCCCTTTGATGTATGGCAGAATTACTTTATTCGTGGGTGACTGTTTTTCTTCTTCAGTTCGGTGTTGTTTTCTCAGTTTGATGGCTCTTGAGATTTCATTCTTGGAATAGCCATTTGCCTGTAGGGCCCAATTCAGATGGTTGAGTTCGGTGCTGAGAAATTGAGCTTCACAGTTCCAATTCGCACAGTCTACCAGTGTTTTGATTATGCCTCTTTTTTGTCGTGGATGGTGGTTGGAGTTTTTGTGTAGGTACCAGTCTGTGTCAGTGGGTTTTCTGTACCTTGTGTCCCAATAGGAGGTCAGGTTTCCGTATGACCATGACATCTAAGAAAGGGAGTTGGCCCTCTTTTTCTTTTTCCTTGGTGAATTGTATATTTGAGTGGATGCTATTGAGAAGTTGTTCCTAATATTGCCATTTTTTATAGTTCTGATGGTGTGATTTTTGAGATCTGCAACTGCTTATAATACTGTGTGAAATTTCTTGATATTATTCCCAAAGCCCCAATGATTATGGTGACCATTGAAGTGTGTTTCATCCACACTTCATTGGCAAGATGTTTTGATTGCCAGGTCTCTGTATTTTGTTAGTTTTTCCAATTCTTTATTTTCAACTCTGGCATCCCCTGGTATTGCAGTCAATGATCCAGACATTTCTTCATTCTATTACTACTATGGCAGGTGTGTTATGTTCAAGGTGTCTATCAGTTTGGATCCAGAAATCGCACAAGATCTTGACTTCCTCATTGTCTGACATCTGTTTGTGCCATCTTTGGACATTTGCAGATGAAATGTGACACAGTTTCATCTTTTTCTTGGCAGTGTCGACATTTGCTGTTAGCACTAATTCCTTGGATCTTAGCTTTTATCATATTGGTTTGGAGTGCTTGTTATTGCTGTTGTTGTTGTTGTTGTTTTCTGTGCCTTGGAACAGTGTTTTTGCACCAATGCAATGGCCCTCTGCAAATGCATGGAGCTGCCTGGGTGGGGCTTCTTTGTCCACCTGTCTGGACAAGGCGAAGGCAGGGATTCCCACGAGAGGATGGGCAGGCATGGCTCAGTCTGAGCCTTTAAAAGAGATCCCCTTGCATGCTCCATCCTCTTCCCTTCCTGTCAAGTGAAGAGAAGAGCGCTGCGTCGAAGCCTTAGTGGTTTTGATTTTGCCACATGGCCTGAGCAGTGCTGGAAGGCCTTTGGGGGAGTCATTATGTGCAACGGCACAGCTTCACAGTTTAAGGGTCATTTAGTTGGGGGGTAGGAGCCTCAAAATGATAGCTGAGGCTCCTCTTTGTAAAAATAAAATAAAATAAACTCCAGGGATCTGGGAATGGAGGAGTGATCCAACAGCCAGAAGGCTGGTGGCCAAATAGGCCTATTAGGTGTTTGGAGGGGGTGGTTTTGTTTCAGGCTGGCTGTGGGGGAGGACAGCAGTGAGAGACAGGGATGAGTAGTGGTCCTTTTGCATTGGTGCTTTTGCTCCTAGACCCTAGCTATAGAGTGTACAAGAGAGAGAGAGAGAGAGATTAATTGAAATAAAATATATAATTATATTATTATTTTTTTAAAAAAAGGAAGAAGGGGAGGGGGAAGTAGAATAAAAAGAGCAGCTTGGGTTGACACAGAGGTCAATAGCAGAAGGAAGAAGACAAAATGCCTCCCAAAAAAGGTTGGGGGGAAGAATAAAGGGAAGCAGCCAGCGTAGTGCAAGGTACGTGCTCATTCCCCTCCAAGAATTTCATCGTCGGATGAGGTGAAATGGCTAGACTATTCAAGTATTTGGGGAAAGCTTAGTACTTTAGAGAGGGAAAGGGTGCAGGCCAGGGTGGCTACAGACTCTGGAGGGATGCATAGGTCACATAGAGTCTAAGGCACACAAGTTGGCTGAACTTAAAAGAATGGGGGACATTACGCTATCTCATATCTCTGTTTTAGAGGGTGAGTGTCCTGGCCCTTCTGGGGCATCTTCTGAGATGGTTACACCAGTGAGAAGGTGTGGCGATCGCCCACTTCAACCATGCCATTCATATTCATGAGCTGATTTGCATGAGCCTATGAGAGGACTGGAGAGGCGGAGTCAGCAGCTACATGAGGTTTGGCGGGAGAAGGAGGAGTCAGTTAGGGCTGGTTGGTCAGAGAGAGAGGGAACAGATACTGAGAGATATAGGGCTGGTTAGTCAGAGAGAGAAGGAACAGATACTGAGAGATAGAGCTGGTTAGGAAATTAGGTAGAGAAGGTGGTAATGATATAGCAAGAGAAAAGAAGTATGTACTGAGAGAACTGTTGATGATTTGCTTATATATAATGTGTATCTGAGAAACTTCTGTTGCTATTCAATGTGCTTCACTTCAATCAATAAGTTCTGTTTCTGTTTACAAGACAAGTGTTCAGACAAACATCATTTGTATTGTGGATTGAGGTAATCCACTGGTGGCAGCGAGAGGAAAACGCGACGTGAGTCTTTGTGACAGAAGGACAAGCAGGGGTCACAAGGGTGAACACCACAGAAGGTCTTCCAGCTCCTTGGCCCCAAGGCAACCAGTAGGAGGGTCAAAAATGGAGTCTGCAGGCACACAGACACAAGGGATGGTGAGAGAGAAGCAAGCATGGAGGAACAAGTTGTGATGGCATCGGGAGCTGCTCTGCCAGGTGAGATAACTGTTATACTGGTCACTACACAAATGGTGGGTGCTTGGCCATGGGGCACCAGGAGCCAGACTGTGCTGGTCCCTTCACCCTTGCCCTTACTGTCAACTCAGAAAAAAACAGGTACACCAGGGGAAAACCCAAGTGCAGGCACCACACCACGAAGCACTTCACACCTGGTAGCAGGATCTGGCGTAGAGGGAGCAACTAATAGAACCATCCCAGATACGGTGTACAGTTCTCTACTGCGCTATGCTCTCCCAGAGAGTGACCAGTCCCTTCCACTAGGGGATCACCTCCTACCAGCCTCTTTGGAAGAAATATGGAGATGCTGAACCAATAGGTTGCCAGGCTTCCTCATTTATGCAGGCACTATTGTACATGCCCAGCCAGAAAGGGCCTTTTCTTTAATACAGTATTTAGATTTAATCTACAGGGCATATGTCAACTTCTCAGGGCATGCATGGCTTCTTTATAATGAAGGGTTCATAAAGAATAATAATGAATTTTCCATATCAGACAAGAAAATGAAAAGGGTGGCAAATTTGCAACTCATTCCTTTCACATTGGTGCTGCATCCACAGCTGGGGTCAGAGCTTGGGCCTTGGTGCATGGGCCTCATTGGAATGGAGGGGATGGAGAGGCATGCTCTGGGATGGGTTCTTGGAATTGGCATCCCAGGGTACTCCAGATGTGCCCCCTGATATTGTGGTGATGCACCTCGGTGACAATGACTTGACCCGGACAGCGGGCAAGTCTCTGATATTGCAGATTATTGCAGATCTGCATGCTTTGTCACATGTTTTCCCAAAACACAAATAGTGTGGTCAGCGATCATTCAATGCATGATGTGGAGGGCTGGATGTGATCCTACATGCATTAACAGGTCACAAAAAGGAGTCCACCATGAGGTTGGCAGGATTATAAAGCCGGATTAGGGTCAGTGATCTCACACCCAAACATTAGGGTTAGTTGACCAGAGCTGTACAGGACAGATGGGGTGCACTTATCAGATTTAGGGTTAGATATTTTCCTTCAAGATGTATAAGGGGGCCTCAGAGCTGAAGTTTCTGTTTGGTGGGGGGCTCGAGGCATACATTGTAGCCCCTAAGCCGTGGTGGGTAGTGCTACACAGGATAGGTTCAGGTGTGTTCCGGGGGGGGGGGCACCCAGCGGGTGCAAAACACCCATCCTCTCAGTTTAGCTGAGGGGAGGGAAAACAGGGAGACCCCAGTGGATGCTGGGCACCTAGGGTCTAAAGACTCGGGTAGAGGGTGGCCCCAAGTACTCCGGTGTGGATGGCCAAGAGGGTGCTATACAGTATGAAAGTGCCCTCTCAGTACAGGAACTCGCTGGGGGAAGGTCTGGACCGGTTGTTCCAGTTTGACGTGGGTTCCAGACCTGTTAGCACTACAGCTGCCACCCTTGTAAAAGGGGTAGTTAAAATTTTCAATAAGTTAATAAAGTTGTGGCCCTAGTTTAACCCATATTCTGTGTCTCATCTCATTATTCCGGGCTGGGCGGGCAAAACCCTGTGCTCAAGGACCCATTATTTTCTGTGTTGTAATCTATGGACACAAATGGGGCATATGGTTGTTCAGTGGTTTGGGTGTGATCCTGCATTAAAAAATTGTGGATCCGTAAGTGTTTTGCAGCACTGCAAAACCATGCACTGGGAGACCCATGATATATCTGGTGTGGTCTGTGGGAACAAATGAGGTTGATGATTGTTGAGTGGTTCGGGGATAATCCTGCATAAAAATCATGTAGGTCTATGAGGATCTGTATGTCAGATCCATGTTTTTGCACCATTACAAGGCCATGCTGATTACTACTTTGCATCTCAGTACAATTTTTACTGGTTTAGTTTGTAATTGGTGCAAAATGGGGAGCCTTTTTGTCTTTCTGTGTTTTGGCAAATATGGGTTACTATTTTTCCCCGCATTGATGTTTGCCGTTCTGTCAACTCATAATTTCTGGATTGTTCCATAAGTTGTTCCTCTATTGATACATTTTCTTCCACTTTAGCATCTACCTCTACCCTCCATTTGTCTTCCATATTATGGTCATTATTCTGTGTTGATTTTTCTTTTGCCAGCTTTTCTAGTTCTTGCAATTCCAGTTCTGAAAACACTTTACTCCAGATAATAAACCTTCTCCGATCCATTAATCGTTGTTCAGTTATGTCACTACTTACTTGTTTCCTTTTCCAAATTTCCATCATTCTTTTTTTAAAACCACAGGCAGTTGAGTTTGCCTCATAATAACATTTCATAATTTCTTGCTTTTTGGCAGGAGTTCAAGATTTGTGTTTGCATTGTTCCAGTAGCTTTGCAGCAGCCTGTTCTAATTCCTCAACAGGGTCTGCTGAGCCCTGTAGCCTCTTTTTCACCAAATGTGCAGGGGTATACGCATCTGACATTGTCCTTGTTGACCCGGGTAATGAATGATCCGGTATGGATTTCTGTTTATTTCTTCTTATCATAATTGATGGTTGGTGGACACAGTTGGTCTGGCTTCTCAGCTGAGATCTGTCTGGCTTGGGAGGCCCTTCAGGTAACAACACTACCACCAGCATAGATCTCAACCTCACTAAAGCACGCAAGCCCCTCTGCCTCAACAAGTGCCCATAGAGGGGTTTGTTGTTGTTTTAAATTTGTATGGAATCATTCCAAGAAAAATATTATAATAGGAGTGTGTGCATTAACAGATTAACTTATTTCTCCCTTCTCTCAAAATTTGAAGACTGTTCATGAGAAACTTTAAATAAATATTTGATGCTTTTAAGGGTTTTAAATCTTGAATTGTCTTGGTGGTCCACGGCAACAAAAGATATTTAAAGGTGTTCCATGGAAAAGAAAAGTTTAAGAACCACTGAGATAAGGTATATATGGATGCTGAACACCTGCTCAAAATGATTAAACATCAATCAACCATTCAAAACACATTACCAACTGTGAAATCCTGCACTATTTCTACAGTCTACCACTTATGTCAACAGTGGTATTGTTACCTTGTGGACTCATAGACAATAAAGGATAATTCACAGCCTGGTAGTACTATTCCTTTACTAGCAAACCATTGTCACTTTGTCCATTATATGTATCCTTATATAGTCTCACTGTAATGTCTGAAGAAGGGGACTTGATCCATGAAAGCTCACATTAAAATATAACAGTCTTTAAGGTGCAAGAACACCTTTACATTTGCTTTTCATTTTCTTGTCTGATATGGAAAATTCATTATTCCTTTAATGCACATCAACACTCAATTTTCTGTAGTTTCTTTGATTGCATGTCCAGTTAGCACTTTGGAATGCTGTCATACTTTCTAGTGTTCTGAAAGCATACAAAGTGGAATAGTTAATAGCATTCTATGCATTGTGGTGAGGTTTCCTTATTTCCCATCCTTTCCTGAAAAACTGTATTCTGAACTACAGCTTAACATCCGAATCTGGAAATTTATGATCCCAGAAGAATCTATGTGCCATTATGAGCAATGTGAGATGTATATTTATAAACATATATATATATATATATAAAGAGCCAATTTAAAAGAACTGAAGGAAGCAAAGAGCTTAGACAGTTTTTTGGAATATTCTGTCTGAAGGCAGACACTGCAAGAGGAGAAATATTTGATGCATCCTTTTTTCTCTTTAATTCTGGCAGACAGCAGGTGACCTGAATGAAAGAAAATGTGATATTTATGAAAATATAGTATGCTAGGAAGTTAATTTAGTTTGGCTACTATAAAATATCTTCATAAAAATAATTATTTGTTAGGGTTGCATTTGGGAAGGAATTGCTTTTCTTTGTATGCATTAGTGGTCACTCCAAATAATCTTCTCTGAATTCTGCTGAAATCTTTCCACATAAGAAAAACAAATATTTCAAGTGTCATCTTTCTTCAAATTCACAAAGCCTTGCCATAAGCTCCCCAGATTTAAAGATCTAGGTGAAATCCAGTAGTAAATCACAACTATGGTAGAACCACTGAATCAATGGAACTTATAGAGGAATTGGTTCACCATATCTCCACTGGTTCAATGGGCCAACTCTGTTGCTACCATGTGCCATCAAGTGATTTCTGACTTTTGATGACCCTTTAAATTTGAGGTCTCCAAAATGTCCTTCCCCCATAGCCCTGCTCATCTCCTATAAACTCAAACCTGTTGCTTCATTTAGGGAATCAGTCCAGCTCGTATTAGGGTTTCCTCTTGAACCTTCAATCAGTCCCAGCATTACTGTCTTTTTTTAGAGACTCTTGCCTTCTCATAATTTACCCAAAGTAGGACAGCCCCAGTTTAATCATTTTTGCTACAAGAGATAGTTTAGGCTTGATTTGATCTAGGACTCTAACACTTTGATCTTGTCTTTCTGGTAGTCCAGCACCGTATTTCAAACAAATCTTTTTTTTTCTCCTGTCAACTTTCTTTACTGTCCAATTTTCACATGCATACACTGTGATCAGGAATACAAGAGTGTGGATGAACTTGGTCTTGGTGTCCAGTGACGCATCCTCACACTTGACAATATATATTTTGTAATTCCTTCATTGCTGCCCTTCCAAGTCTCAGTCTTCTCATTTCTTGGCTGCGTTCTCCACTTGGATGCTTTTGTAGAAGCTTTCAAATTCATCTTCTTCAGCACTGATAGTTGGAGCTTAGACCTGAATGATGGTTATGTTGATAGGTTTTCCACAGAGCCTGATAGATATTTGGTCAGACCTTTAATTATAGAACTTAACTTCCTGTGCCACATCTTGCCTTAGAATCAGAGCCACTCCATTTCTTCTGGATTTATCTTTTTCAGAGAAGAACACTTCATAGTTCTCTGGCTGAAAATATCCTGTTCCAGTCCACTGTAGTTCACTGACAACAAGCACTGCAATGCGTATGTGTTGTATTTCTTGATTTAAGGTTTCCAGTTTACCTTGATAATTCTCATGTTCCATGAGCAAAGTGTATGTTCTATGCAGTGTTAGACCTTTCTTTCACTTCTGTGCATATCAACCACAAGATGTCCTTTCATCTTTAATCTAGTTGCATCATTAGCAACAAAACTATTTGACCTTTTCTTCCCCCTGCAAAAGCTGCTTGTGTCCTTTCCAACCCGGGAGTCTCATTTTCCAGCACTATCTCTTGTTTCACTTCAATCTGTCTCATTATAGGGCTCACATGTTAAGTGGTACTAAAATTTAGTTTGAGTGTCACTGCCATTGCCTCCTCTGCCAGTGTCACCTTCAGCTACCTATGCTGCCCAGTAGCTGCCTTGAAGTGGGTGGATGCATCTTAGTCTGGTGCCTCAGTTGTGACCATTCCACCCTGGGTGACCCTGCTAGGAGTCCAGACTCATAATGGAGTCTGGCCTCTTGATGGCATTGCTTTTGGCTTCAGAGACACAATCAAACCCCTTCACCATGTTAAGGTGTGACTTAATACCGGATTTCACCATTTGATTGGGAAAGATTCAGGGATGTCTGAGACATGTTCTATGAACATGGCATTTTAGAATACTACACTTTGTACATTTCATAGAAAGAAAACACATGGAGTGAAGGACAGATACAATCACAAATTCTAAGCACAAATGCCTTATATCATTAGGTTAAACTAAAGTAAGTACTGCATTTCTGTCCATGCAATCTCAGTTCTTTGGTGGGAAACAGTTTCTAGTTTCCCCCTTCAGAACTTCTTCCAACATGTGGACTGCATGGAAGGAAGGGCAACATAGCTTACAATGGGGATGGAGTGTGCATGTATCCATGTCTTTCTCTGTATAACTGAGGTTCAAATGTGTTTTTTGAAATATCTGACCCAGTTAAAACACCAAGAGATTTCAAAAGCTGGCATACATTTTTGTGTCCTTTTAGGTGATCTAAAAAAGTACCAAATGATCAGGATTTTAGACCATACATTCTTAACCTGTGGTCTGCAGAAGCCCGGGGGCCATGATGTCCTCAGAGGGGGTCTGCGAAGGCTTGAAGAAATGTTATGATCTTTTGCAGTTAAAAAAGGAAATAATGAATTAATGAATTAAAACAAAAAAGAAAAGATAGAACAAAATCTTAATTTCCCTTGATTATTTGTGTAAAACTTGGCTTTTCTGACCTACTATCTCCATTAAAAACAAACAAAAGTAAAAAATTGGTTATGAAAATAACTGTTTGATAGCAAATAACTATTTGATATTTCTGCACACAGTGATAACATGCAAGTGAATGACACTGAGTGGCTGAGATACAGCACGTGAGATTTCTTGCTACTGTGCAGACAGTCAGAAGCCAGGGGAAGAGAGAGTCAGAGTCAGTCAGTGTCAGTGTGAGTGAGTGTTTGGACAGACTTTGTGATCATGTTTACTCTTCGATTTCTGCTAGTAAAACCATTTGGTTATTGTCAGGTAAAGTGACTTTTTGATATTATTGCAGTGAATATTAGCTGAGCCTCAGAATGGATCTCTGGTTAAATTTGAAACGTAAAAGAACTGATGCTGTTGATGAGGGTGCATCCTGTTCAAAGCAAAATGAAGCTTCTTCCAGTCATCTTAAAAAGTGTTGCCATTATAGCAAGGAATATCTTTCGATGAAACCCTTCATGAGAAACTTTAAATAAATATTTGATGCACTTTAGGGGTTTAAATTTTGATTTAAATCATGGTGGTCCATGGCAACAAAAGCCATTTAAAGGTGATCCATGGTAAAGAAAAGGTTAGGAACCACTGTTTTATATCAAATATTCATTCTACTTTTGATATCTGCTCTAAATCTTCCATCCTCTGCATTGCACATATTGAAAAAAAAACTATTTGATCAATTTTCTTTCCATTAACACTCAAATTTAGTACATTTTATCCTACTGATAGCATCCTCTGTATGAATATCTATAAATATATGTTAAACAATTCAGAGAATACAGAGTGCACTTAAAAGGCCCATTTATGTGTTCTTACTTGGATGATATAGTTGATACAGATTTTGTGGCTGTAACTATTGCCCCTGCTTGTTCTGTGTTAATGGATCTCTTTCAATTTGTGCAGCCTGAGGTTGTAAACATGACCTAGACCTATTTCAATCTGGCTTCAGGCTCAGTTATAGGGCAGAGACAGCTTTTGTAATGTTGGTAGGTGACCTACACCAGGACTGGACAGAAGTGTGTCCTGGTTGGTTCTGCTGGACATCACAGAGGCTTTTGATACCATTGATCATGATGTCCTTCTGGGCCATCTCCCTGGGTTGAAACTTGGAGGTTCCATTTTACAGTGGCTCCAGTTCTTCCTGGAGGGGGAATCTCAGAAGATGGTGCTGTGGGACTTGTGTTCGGCATCTTGGCCATTGGCCTGTGGTATACCTCAGAGTTCTGTTCTATCTCACATAACACATGCATACTGTGAAACTGTTGGGAGAGGTTGCAGGGAGTTTTAAATTTTGGTGACACCAACATGCATATAACATCCAATTTCAGTTCCCTTTTCCACTTAACCCCAAGGAAGTTGTTTATGTTCCAAACTAGTGTGTCATTGGTAATGAACTGGATGAAGGCAAACAGACTGAAACTTAATCCAAACAAGACAGAGGTACAGATCAAAAGGCAGATCAGGGAATAAGGGTTCAACCTGTGCTGCATGGGGTTACACTTCCCCTGACAACTCAGATTTGCAACTTTATTGTATTCTTGGACTCAGGATGTTCAAGGTCTTGGCAGTGGCCAGCATTTTCACAGTTAAAATTGATGTGCCATCTGTGACCATTCATGGATATGTCTGATTGGGTTATGGTGACACATGCCTTAGTTACAACCTGTTTGGGTTATTGCAATATGCTCTGTGTGAGGCTGCTTTTGATATGTCTTGGAAACTTCAGCTGATTCAAATTTCTGTAGCTAGGCTGTTGACCAGGGCCAGTTATGGGGAGCTTACTACTCCCTTATTCCAGCAATATCTCATCAAAAATATATACTAAATATCTGGCAAAAAAATTAAATTCTTGGCTTGAGTCTAATGAGATGATTGCAGAAGAGCAGGCTGGGTTTCGATGTAGTAACTCAACAATAGATCACTGCTTTGTTTTGTCTCACTTAGTATATAAGTATGTAAAACTAAAACATAAGCGTCTATATGTAGCATTTATTGATTTCACAGCAGCTTTTGATTCTATATGCCGAGATCATCTCTGGGGTAAATTAAAACCTCTATAGATAAAAGATTGTTTATGTTGATCCAAGAGCTCCATTCCAACACTAAGATTCAGGTCAGGATGGATCACTCAGGTTTGTTATCTGGTATAATACTGACTACATGAGGTGTCCGTCAAGGATGTTTGTTAGCTCCAGCTCTGTTTAATATTTCTGTCAACTCATTAATTACTGATTTGAGTAACAATGATAACTATGTACCTCCCAAACTGGGATCTAGAAAATTAACAGTATTTATGTATGCTGATGACACTGTTTTATTATCACAAACACAACAAGGGCTAAGGAGGCTGCTGAAAGCTTTTAATCAACTAGCAACACAAGAAAAACTGAAAATTAATTATGGAAAAACTACAATACTGTATTTGCCAATAGGTTTAAAAATCATGTATGGCAGATTGATGGCCACCGTATAGAACAAGTGAAGTCCTTTAAATATTTAGGACTAAATTTCTCCTCAACTGGCTCCTGGAAAACCCACCAAGAGAATACCAGTAAAATTGCCACCAACACTATTAACTCTCTATTAAGGTTCTATTGGTGGCACACAGTTCCCACCTGCTCTTAAAATCTACGAGGCCAAAGTTATATCACAGATATGCTACAGTGCTGAAATATGGGGGTCCACCCATAAAATGTACCTAGAAACAACCCAGAATAAATATCTGCAAGCTATCCTTGCCCCCCCAGTCCCGGAATAAAGACGCGAGACAGTGATATGGATTAAATACGGGCCACACTTTATTAAATCAAATCAAATCAATCTATATCTTCAAACATTATCAAAAGAGGGGGCCTGCTGTAGTGCGGAAACAGGAGAAGGCGGGGGTATCCCAATACCCCCTGATCCGCCATTGGGCAAGTCCCCGGCCCCAGGTTCCAGCGATCTTAAAGACAGCAGGAACCCGGCCGGCCGCTAATAAACACCCCAGACCTCAAGACATCTTTAATTGATGACTGTTGGTCCGGAAGTGGCCCAGCGCATCTTCCCCGCACCGGCCCTGTAATCGCACGATCCGCAGAGCCGGGAGGTCGGATGCGCTGTTGGCTTACCTGAATTACAAACGGGACACACCGAGACTACCTGTTTTTCCGCACTACCCGCCACAGCATAAGGACTAGCCTAGCTATGTCCTATGCCCGCCACAAAGCCCCTCAAGCTCAAAAAGCAGGCCCCCTTTACTATCTTCCAGGAATATGTCCATACCTGCATCAGACAGGTGGACACCGTCACTTTGGAAAATTCAGTGTTGCTTAATTGGATCCTATGGTGAAAAAATCACTGATCTGAGGCCGCCGCTGCAGACACCTCTACAAACTTGTGTTAATTCCCCACTGGGCCTTGTTAACATCGCAAATATTCCGGGCGCCTCGTCAGGCTAACCGCGGAATGATCGTGGACGACACGATCCGCATCGCAGGATAATGAGGCCGCCGCTGCAGACACCTCTATCACATCTGTTAACGCCCCACGGGCTTTGTTAACATTGCCAATATTCCGGGCGCCTCGTCAGGCTAACCTCGGAATGATCATGGACAACACGATCAGCATAGCATGATAACGAGGCCGCCGCTGCAGACACCTCTATCACATCTGTTAACGCCCCACGGGCCTTGTTAACATTGCCAATATTCCGGGTGCCTCCTCAGGCTAACCGCGGAATGATCGTGGCCCACACGATCCGCATCGCAGGATACCTGGCATTCAACCAGTAAGGTCTCGCAGAATGTCCAGGATCAATACCTTACCTGATGATCCAGACAGATCATTGTCTCCAAGGTAAATTACCAGCACATCTGGTGGAGACTGGTCAAATGCCGTCATCCTGCCAAGTTGGATCCACTGCTTGCCACGCATCCCCGTCCAGGCTATGTGTGCATGGGCTCAAAGCTCTAGATCGCTCCCACATGGGGATGAGGCAGCATAGTACTCTGCCCAATAAACAAGCTATATCCAACGGTCCTTATGTGCTTCCGCCTTCACACCCTAACGAACCTGCAATGACACAAATGTCCTTTGCCTACATGTTAGATAGGGTTCAGAGGTACATCCGAGAACTAAAAGAAAACCACCAGCCTAGCTATTCAATTTGGTCAATGCTATACCTAGGGCTGTAGATGCCGCTCCGGTCCTAAAAGAGTGAGTCACCAAATCCTATGCCCTGAACCCGAACCTTGTCCAACTCTAGCTTTGTCAATTTTTTAACTGATGTTTAGTCACGGTGACTTAACAGTGTGTCGGAGAAATTATCCTACTTCTTAGCCCCTAGGTTTGATAAATGCCTACATGGCTGTAACGGGGCAGGTGCTCAATACCGCCATGCCCCAAGAACAACTGCTTCCCATTGCCTATTTGATCAGCCTCGGATCGCCCGATAGTGATTCTAAACGACCATCCTGGACTCGAATATCCTGTCTCTGTAAGGCTAATCGAGAGGTGTCTGCCTTCCTTCCTGCCACTAACTCACTGGTCCTGAGGGCACCGAAAATTGCTATTAAGGTAGCTTGTCTTAAACAAATGCCGTCACAAAATTATCTCTGCAACTGTCCCATTGCTCACATATGCGCTCCATAAGATAGGGAAGTAGGTGTTCTGATAAAAAACACATTCCCCCACTCCTTAGGCCACCCCTACTAACCTTTTCTGTATCCTATAATGCCCTGAAATATCCCTATCCAGTTATATTTGCTTGAAAAGCCAGCACCGACAGCCTACCTTGAATGGTGCCTGGAGCTAACTTTTTCGTATGAAGGAATATTATAAATTGCTGCAAGTATTCTACTGGAGCCAGCCAAACCTGCTCCAGTTCCAGCAACCTAGTACTCTGGAATCCTCTTCACGCCACTCCGCCAGACCCCCGAAGGAAGAAATTCTGACAGCTCCCTAACATCTGGGGCAAACACCCTAACAGCTCGATCTACCGGCGTGAGAAAGCCTCGGCCATTCCGTTATCTAAACCAGGTGCATGCCGGGCATACACTATTATAATAAATCGCAATGCTCATGGAGTAAAAGTACTAACTAAATCCATCACGCTCTCGTAATCTGACGAGAGGTTGTATATAAAGCAGACAACTGTTTGGTTGTTAAACCAAAAATGGACCATTTAATTTGACCACTCTTTCGCCCAGAGCCACAAGACCCTTCCAAGTTTACCTGAAAATCCACTTCCAGGCTGATATTAAATCTACAAAAGGAGGCCATGTTAAAATTCTCAAGGAAATGTATTCATACAAGATCTTCCTTCATACCTTTGTCACTCTGGTCCTCTGCATGGGCTGCTTAAGGCCCTTCAGCATTGCCGGGACGCCATAGGAAAGCACGGGCCAGTGCTACTACTCTGCACGCAAAGCTTAAATGCCCCGCTATCCTTGTAACTCCGTAAAAGATGCTTTCCCTACATAGGCAATCCTAACGCTAACTTTAAGGTCAACCTCATTTTACCATGAGGCATCTGTGAAGTTTGCTGCAGCGTGTCGAGCTCAATCCAGAGGTGTATCTAAAAGCGCACATTTCCGGGGGAATGGCATCGTAACTGACATTCCCTCCGGATAAGACAGGTGATGTATTAATTAAAATCACTGGGTGCCTTGGTTACTATTCCAAAGAGAAAACGCTCGATTATGCCATGGGCTGCTCAGAAAAAAGGGGGGTCCTAGGACCCTACCTTCCTACACCTCTTTATCAATTTTACAATAGCCTCCAAGCCAGCTATCGATTGTAGGCTTTAGCCAGAGCTTTACGTTCAACTATTGCAGGGGTTCTAAACCTGTATCAATACCCTAAAGTACTGCACGCCCTCCATGTGAGATATGTCCGTAACCAAGCTTCCAGCACTTCACTCTAATTGGTCTGGTTCCCCTTGCCAGGGGTACCCCCACCACCGCTAGGCTTTTGCCTCCTCCTATTCCCTTGTTCTGATGCTGGGAACCCACTGTAATATAGATAAAATTTGAATGTTGCCCACCGCAAGTGATGCATTCCTGTCGAAACTTACATGGCCTTCTTGAATAAAAACCCGTAGAGTTGTATGCAAAACAGGGCAGACGGGGCAGAACTGCCTACCCTGCTCCAAGGTGGGGAGTTTGTGAGGTTAAAAAAAAAAATTCTTTTTTGGTTTTGTTTTGTTTGTTTAGATGGCCGCTATCAAATCTGTCTGCTGTATTGGGCCTAGCCAGGGTCATACGTTTCAACCACAAACCCGGCTGCGGCTCATCCCGACGCAGGTTGGGCTGAATGGAAATATTGAAGCAGCGCAAAAGCTCTCCAAGGCTGAGCCTTCACTAGTACTCAGGTATTGCCACTCGACGGTGGTAGTCCCTGCATTGGATGTACCTGCAGCCAGAGGAGCTGCAGATGGCGTACGCCATCCACAAAGTGTGTATTAGCATAAGGCCACGCTACATTGGGTAACCCTGTGGGCGGTACAGTGTAGGGTGTGAATGTGGCATGTGTATGAAGAGAACCGCAGGCCCATGGCCAAGCCGGCGGGGTTGTTTGTGTGCAGTGCGCAGCTGAAGACTCACCGAATGATGCAGCAGCTGTGCTGGAATCATCCAACACCTGTGATGTGACACCACCCGCCTCATCTGTCATGTCATACCCGACCTGTGGCACAGCAGTTGCTCCAGACGTCCCCATGCCGGATACCCTTCCGTGCCTTCTTGCGCTGGAGACCTTGGGGGTAGCTGAAGCTCCTTCTGATACCGCAACCTCCTTGACCTCAGGGACCTGTACAGCTTTGGATGATGCAGCAGCTGTACTACGGTTGACCACGAAGTGTTGAACTACTACCAGCCTCCTCTGACACGTCGCGCCCAGCCGGAGAATTAGCTGTCGCTTCATACGTCCCCCATGGTAGCCGACCTTCTGCGTTTCCTTACGCTCTGCACCTTTGGAGTAGCTGAGGTTACTTCCATGTCCTTCCGATTCTCAACCTCCTGGACCTGCCTGGACTCTATGGCAACAAACCGATCCATAAGGTCTTGAGCCATAGCTTTTAAGTTCACCCTCCGGCGGCCTTTTTAGTGTCCCAAGCTTATCTATGAGGAGAGACCTCATGCTGCTGAGGTGTTTGTTTTGACAACCTCTGGCCTCAAGGGTCGAAATTTTTCTCCTGCAACTCCCTCCACACCAGCCATGACTCCTCATCCAAGGATGATTGCTATGGTGATACCTGTGAAAGGATTTTGACCATATGCCTAGACATATATAATAATCTTAGAACTGCAGAACTGGAAGGGACCCTGTGTGTCATCAAGTCCAGCCTCTATTAAAGAGGCACAGTGGGCAATTGAACTCCCAATCTCTGACTTTCCGGCCAGAGACCTAAACCACTGAGCTATCCAGCAGTTCTTGAACCTGTCTTTTCTTAGCAGGATTTTTTGTTTTGTATTTGCTGGTACCACACCCCTTCCTTGATGTCATTTTGATCTAAACCTGTTCTCAATTAAACAAGACAACAGTCACCTGCTTGAATTAGATGTCAAACCAGGCAACTGGTCACTGTTAGGCCCTTTTTTAACTTTACCCCTTCAGGCTGCACAGCCAGGCATCTAAAGCTTAACTGGCCTGTATAATAGTATAATTATGATAATTATAACTCTATATCACTGCAAAATTACTAAATCTACCCCATAAACTGTAGGTAATCTATTATGCCATCTAAACAATAAGCTAATGAATTTTAATTGACCAGTCAAAACTGTTTTACCCCTGAAACTCTGCTCACAATTAACTCTGCCTGCCAATTATTTATTCAAATTATTTCTACTTTATTCTAGTTACCAATTATAGTATTCTGAGTTCTGTTATATTGACCAGTTAAAACTGTTTTACCACTAAAACTCTACTCACAATTAACTCTGTCAGCCAATTATTAATTCAAATTATTTCCATTTTATTCTAGTTTCCAATTATAGTATTCTAAGTTCTACTACATATTAGTTATTTAAGTAAATTTACACTTAATATTATTCTTAGCATTCAATCTACCATTAGCTTTATTCTACAATAATAATTGCCAATTAATAGGAATATTATTCTATGCCTAAGACTTACTGCCCATATATTCTAACTGCAGCCAAACACTAAATCACCACGTGATTTCCCTCTCACCACGGAGAGGGAAAAAAGGGTGCGAAAATCAGTCAATGAAATGGCATCAGCTCCTCTCTGTAACCCACTGCCGAAACTCTTAAACCAGTTAAGCCCTAAAATGAATAAAAACTTAACAACCGGCTGGCAGAACACTCATATGTATAGAGACCTCCTGCCTGAATATGCTCTGATTTCTCCTCAATAGAACGCGCCCCGCGCCCCGGCGCAGCGGGCACAAACCCGCGCCGCCGCTTTTTTCCTCTCCCACGCTTAACCCAACTGAACAATAAAGGGGATGAATTAAACTCCAAATCTATAATTAAAATACAACCCGGGGAGGGAGCATGAGGCTGCCCTCCCGTCTGTAAACGCGACCACTGCTGCTTCTGAAAAAGCCGAACGCTACCAGCTCTTTGAATAGCCAAAAGCTCTTTCAGACCGCCGCCACTCCTTCCTTATCGGTGCCCGAACAGGAAAGAGGGCGATCAAAGGGGAGTGCTTCTTTAAATAACCACACTCCCTTACCCAAACCAGTCACGTGACCCGGGACAGTCTCGCGCCATCCAGGACGGCGGGGCAAACATCAGCTACGCTGTTCCAGGGCGGCGGACCGCCCATCCAGCGGCTGAAACCTAGGCCTTCCTAAAGGAACTGAGACTTGTATTCTCCAGTTGGAAGCAGGCCTTTGCACTGTGATGGCTATAGTACACACCCATGCTATTAAATTCTGGCTGAAATTGAAAAAGGGGATTGGATTGGATCTAGTACTGGCTGCTTTTAAAGAGATGCTAAATTTTAACAATAGGACAATTTTATCTTGGAATCGGGAAATTTTACAAATTATCGATATGTATGGTCTTTCTCATTATCTTTTAAATGTTTTTAATTTAGAAATGGCAGCACAATACTTGAAGTCCCATATTTTAAAATATGATTTTCGAGCTGACCGTGTTTCTGCCTGTCTGTCAAAATGTGCACCCTGGTATGCTAAGTTACCTATTCAAACACCTCACCCACAGTATTTAACTAATATATCACATTTTAAATGGAGAAACGCTTTTAGAGCATTACGTTGCCAGTCTATGAGTTCTGCAGTGGTTGATGGACGTTACCAATGGATTCCTTTGGAGGAAAGAGTTTGCCCATTTGGAACTAATGCAGCTGAAGATCTAACCCACCATTTAATTGACTGCCCAATCTATAAAGATCAGAGAGTAGCTTTGTTCCAAGAGTTAGGTCTCACATTTGATAGATCTGGTGCATATTTGATAAATTTTCTATTGGGGGATAAGGTGCCATACATTTCTGAAAAGGCAGCCGGCTTTGCTGTTAGAGCAATGGTTTTAAGAAAGACGTTTTGTAGTTATAATGATCATGTTTTAACTGAGGATTGAACTGTTTCACATGATAATGTTGTTTTTAGATGGTTTTATTTGTATACTATATTTGATATTTTATCCTATTCAAACTTTCTTTTGTAGTGGCTACAGCTATACACAAATAAACTTGCTTTACTTACTTATTCCAGCAGCTTCACTGGCTTCCGATCCATTTCCAGGCTGAATTCAAAGTGCTGGCTATGACTTAGAAAGCTGTATATGATTTGGGCCCAGGCTATCTGAAGGACCGTATCTCCCTGTATGAGTCTTCTCAGCTCTTAGTATTGTCAGGGGAGGTCTTTCTCTCATACCTTCACAGACATGTCTGGTGGCAACACAAGAGAGGTCGTTCTCTGTGACTGCTCTCAGGTTACAAAATGCCCTCCCTCAGGAGGCTAGACTACCCCCCTTCTTCTTGGTGACTAGTGAAGACCATCTTTTTTTAGACAGGTTTTTAACAACTGAACCAGCAGTTTTTTATCTTGGTGCTGGACATTATTATTATTTTATGTTGTTTTAAAGGTGTTTAAAACCATTTAAAACTATTGTTTTAATACTGTTGTCCTTTTGTTTTTAATGTCATAATTTATAGCTGTTTTAGTCAGTTTGTTTTTTCATAACTGGTGAGTCCCTTAATTGGAAGAAAGGCAGCATACAAATGAAATCAATCAATCAATCAATCAATCAATCAATCCTCTTGCCTTTTAATATTATAATTTATTCTAAACAATTCATTCTTGGGTTTTCTTCTTCCTTTTGCCTCATTAGTCTGCTTCTTTTTCTTAAACACACACACGTCTTGTGAAAAACAGGAGCAGACTAATGAGGCAAAAGGAAGAATCATAGTGTAAAAGTGCTCCTGTTCAGGGTTTAAGCCTACAGTGGACCCTCGACTTACGGATGGCTCCACTTGCATACTTTTCGAGTTACGGACTTCTCCGGCCGCAAAATTTCACTTCGACTTGCGGCTGGAGAATCGACCTACGGACCGGAAAGGGGAGGCGGGGAAAGCGCCATAGGAATGCATTGAAATTTAATTAATGCATTCCTATGGGGAAAAAAAGTCAGAAACCAAAAAAAAGTAAGAAAAAAGTCACTTACCAGGTACAGTAGACCCAGCCCCGCTCCTCACAGTGCCTTGGTAGCCACAGAACAGCCGGACTCTGTGTGAGCAGAGCGCCGAACAACTGAGAGTCGGCAACCAGCAGAGAGGCGGCAGGCATTTTGAGAGGTGGCAGCCATTTTGAGAGGCAACCACATGGCTGCTGCCTCTCAAAATGGCTGCCACCTCTCCAAAATGGCTGCTGCCTCTCTGCTGGTTGCCGACTCTCAGCTGTTCGGCGCTCTGCTCACACAGAGTCTGGCTGTTCCGGGGCTACCAAGGCACTGTGAGGAGCGGGGCTCAGTCTACTGTACCTAGTAAGTGACTGTATTTTCTTTTTTTGGTGGGGGGGTATTTTTTCTTCGGCCGGTTACAGATTAACGGGTTTTCAATGCATTCCTATGGGAAATGGACCCTCGACCTACAGACCTTTCAACCTGCGGCCACCATTCCAATACGGATTAATTCTGTAAGTCGAGGGTCCACTGTATATTTCCCAGGAACAGAAATTGAAAAATTATTTTTTGGACCACAGCTTCCAGAATGTTTCAGCTAGCATTTCTATCTCTTTTAATAAATAAGATTTTTTTAAAAAAGCAAATAGAAAACTAAAGTAACAAAAAGACAGTGGCGTGAAAGAGTCCATGGGGTGAAGGAGGTTATGGATAATCATCATTACTCAATGCATTGACACACACACAAAAACCAGATCAGTATAAAAAAAATAAGAAAAAGGCAAAAAGAGAATTAGGGGCTAAGCTGTTTAAATTAACAAAATGAAAGCCTTGGAAGGCAAACAGCAGAGGCTCTGAGCACCAAACACTCCCTGTAACTTTTCCAATGATGTGCTCTTGAAAGTGTGAGATATTTGAATATATAACTTCATTAACATCACACACTTTTTACAAGCTCTGTGACTGGAAAGTGGGATGAGATTTTTGTCTAGGATTGCAAATCGGAGCCGTTGAAAAGCAAAATCCACATCCCCTCTTCCCCTCAGCATACTTCCTCAGCCTGTTCCTTATATGATACTCTTGCAATATTGAAACTGTATGGCTTTCATTTTGTGCCTTAATTGCAAAATCAGCCTGAAATGGTTCAGCCTGATTTAGATTCAGTCTAGACCTGATTCATACTTGATTATTGTCTGTCCATACTGGGCTGATTTGGTTCAGTAGTCAGCCAAATCATTTGCACATCCCTACTCAAACCATCTGGTATAATAGTTCCACCAGATCACTCTCCTATGCCAGTCATGTGACATCTGTATTTCCATATAAGAACACTACCATTCATTATCCTAGAAATGTTACCTGTCGAGTGCTGAATGGGATACTATAAATGGACTGTTAATGGCTCACCACTTGTGATCATACTGCAGACCTGGAAAGAAATTCACCATTTGATATATTTGTATCCAGGAACTGTGAGTGGGCTAAAGTTGTTCTTTGGGTTACATGCCAGACTTTAGTATTATGCCTGTATAAAGAACCTCTAAGTTTGTTGTTGTTATGTGCCTTCAATTTGGAACTGACTTTTGTTGTTTAGTCGTTAAGTCATGTCCGACTCTTCGTGACCCCATGAACCAAAGCACGCCAGGCCCTCCTGTCTTCCACTGCCTCCCAGAGTTTGGTCAAATTCATGTTGGTAGCTTCGATGACACTGTCCAACCATCTCGTCCTCTGTCGTCCCCTTCTCCTCTTGCCTTCACACTTTCCCAACATCAGGGTCTTTTCCAGGGAGTCTTCTCTTCTCATGAGATGGCCAAAGTATTGGAGCCTCAGCTTCAGGATCTGTCCTTCCAGTGAGCACTCAGGGTTGATTTCCTTCAGAATGGATAAATTTGTTCTCTTTGCAGTCCAGGGGACTCTCAAGAGTCTCCTCCAGCACCACAATTCAAAAGCATCAATTCTTCGGTGGTCAGCCTTCTTTATGGTCTAGCTCTCACTTCCATACATCACTACTGGAAAAACCATAGCTATGACTATGCGGACCTTTGTCGGCAAGGTGATGTCTCTGCTTTTCAAGATGCTGTCTAGGTTTGTCATTGCTTTCCTCCCAAGAAGCAGGCATCTTTTAATTCCGTGGCTGCTGTCACCATCTGCAGTGATCATGGAGCCCAGGAAAGTAAAATCTGTCACTGCCTCCATATCTTCCCCTTCTATTTGCCAGGAGGTGATGGGACCAGTGGCCATGATCTTAGTTTTTTTGATGTTGAGCTTCAGACCATTTTTGGCGCTCTCCTCTTTCACCCTCATTAAGAGGTTCTTTAATTCCTCCTCACTTTCTGCCATCAGGAACTGACTTACAGTGACCCTAATAGGTAAGTGAAATTTTTAAGGAGTTGTTTTGTTAGTTGCATATACCTAGTGAATTTCCATGGCTGAACAGGAATTTGAACCCAGACCTCCCAAATCCTAATCCAGCACTCTATCCACCACACCACACTGGGAGTACTATCAGGTCAACTCTGACTTACAGGGATCCTTTTCACAATTGTCTAGGTAGGGAGGTTTACCATTCCCTTCTTTGAGAGGCATCCTTGCGCTGGGGCAAGTCCCAAGACCTCAGCAGTGTGTAGCGTAAGCCCTTTGAGCAAGCTTTAGCATAAAGAACATATTCAAAGATTATTACAGTTAAATAAAATAACTAATCCCCATTAAAATAATAAACACTACTAAGCTAGCCCCACCTCCTTCTTTCTCTTCACTTACATTCTCTCTCCTTCAAGCCACATACTCAAACCATCAAGTTCTTTCTCTCTCCCATCATCATGGAATTGAATTCCAGAACAGAACTTCCCAACTTCTTCCACATAACCCATCGTCCATTTTCTACATTCTCTAACTCCTCCCTTCTTCTTGACAATTCTGGCTGTTAACCAATTAGCCTCAAGGGGCTGTAACACCTTCCTCCTCCCTTAATTCACATGAAAGTCCAGGTGTTTTATCTCTTCTCCAATTAGCTCGGAATGTTGAGTCTTCCACAGGCCCCTTGATTCGACCTTCAGCTCTATCTCGAACCATGCTGTAACGGTCCTCAGGAAAACACTCTCATAGCACTTAGAAAAACACATTCCAATGTCTCTCAAATCATCTTCACACAGAACCTGTCTGACTCCATCTTACATTTCTCTGACTACATATCCCATCATCATGACAATGCATATTCCTTGTTTATTAAGGATTTAAGTACTTGCTTGTCTTATTTTAGTATGTGAGAACAGGGAACAGCAAAAAAATTATTTTTTACCCACTACAGTGGTGCCTCAACTTATGAACGTCCCTACTTAACGACCATTTCGAGTTACGACCAGCTCTGGCCACAAAATTTTGCTTCGACTTGCGACCAGAGCTTCCACTTACAAACAGAAAAAGGCAGGGGAAAAAGGTGGGAAATTCAAATTGCTAACTGTAGGTGGCGACGAGGCTGCTTCTTTGTAGCTCTTTCGCCCCAGCAGTTAGAGGGTGTGCGTCGGCGGCGGCGGCTCTGCCTCCTTCTGCTTCTGAGAGCGTGTGTGTGTGTTTGCAGGGAGGCTTCGGGCTGCCTTGTAAGGTAAGGTGCTGTTTTCTGCTTTTTAAAAACTGTTCTGGGTGTTTTTGCAGCGTGGTTTTGAGCTGGGGGGTTATGTTTCTGTGCTGTGATGGGTCTTGGGGGGTTTGTTTGTTTTTTGGGGTTTTTTTTCCCCATTTCCGATGGGTCTTGGGGTTTTTTTGTTGCTTTTTGGAGTGTTTTTTCCCATTTCCGATGGGTCTTGGGGGGTTTGGTTGCTTTTGGGGTTTTTTTTTTTCATTTCTGATGGGTCTTGGGGGTTGTTTGTTTGTTCTTTGGCTTTTTTCCCCATTTCCGATGGGTCTTGGGGGGTTTGGTTGCTTTTTTGGGGGGGGTTCCCCATTTCCGATGGGTCTTGGGGTTTTTTGTTTTTTGGCTTCCCCCCCATTTCCGATGGGTCTTGGGGGGTTTGGTTGCTTTTTGGGGTTTTTTTTCCCCATTTCTGATGGGTCTTGGGGGGTTTGGTTGCTTTTGGGGTTTTTTTTCCCCCATTTCCGATGGGTCCTGCATGCTTCCCTTGCTTTTTCCTTTGTTTTCTTTGCATTTCTGACCTGCCCCCTTTGTTCTCTGTGCATTTCCGATCTGCTCCGTTTGTTTTCTGTGCATTTCCAATGGGTCTTGCATGCTTGATTGCTTTTCTCCCCCCCCCCTTCGGCCGGAAGGGATTAATTGCGTTTCCAATGAGTCTTGCAGTGATTTATTTTTTTTTGGTGATTTTTTTCTTCGGCCGGAATGGATTAATTGCATTTCAATGCATTCCTATGGGAAATGGTGCTTCGACTTACAACCATTTCAAGTTACGTCCATCTTCTGGAATGGATTATGGTCGTAAGTGGAGGCACCACTGTAGTGTGTGAGATATAGTCTGTCAGTTTCAAAGGGAGTTTTTTTTTAACTTGGAAGATTTTCCCCCACAAATAATTTGAATACTGCAAATTTCCCAAAATTATAATAACTTTGGAAATAATGCTTTGTTTCCTCAGCTTTTAAATAGCATCAGATGGGTTTTCTCTGTCTTTTAAAACAAGTACCCAGACTTGCTGTGTTTATTCTGTGTATGTGTGTGTGGTTTGCTTCTCAGAGTAAGAAAGGACACTAGTTTTACACACAGATAGTGATATAACATTATTTTACCTATTTTTTCCTTTAATATGTATCAAATGTTTTATGTTACCTTTCCTGCCTATGGGCTAATATAAAGAGCCTCTTCCTCAGATATTCTCTTTGCTATAAGATAAGTACTTTAGTAGTTTTCTCATAACATTATAAGGACATCCTCCCTGTTGGGGAGCCACTGAGACATACAGGGACAAGATAAGGAGAAATGTCCAATGAACAGGAAGTTATGCTGTAGGGGAAACTGACATTATTTTGTATATGTGATAAAAGAGGATAACTCTGTGTACTTTGTACTCAAAGTATTAAGGCATTTAACACTATATCCATAAAAACATCTAATCAGCATCTCTCTGATGTTTATATGAAAATCACAAAGCTCCAGACAGACTGTCAATGCTGTCTTTGAGCACTTTGTGGACACTTAGTTTTATGATCTCATCTTGTTGTGAGATGAGATCTCTATAAAGGAATGGCTTTTCTTTCATTGTGTTGAGATGAATTGATCTGGGCAAGCAGCCCCTATTCATTTCCATTCTGTTTCTGGAAGGTGAAGAGTTTTGCAGGGCTTGAGAATTCCTCATTAGGCATATCAAGAAGACAATCCAAACTGAAGAAAGTGGTCTATGGTTAAGTGGAATAAAATTCTTCAAGCAATAAAGAATCCATACTCCCAAACATTAGTTTATATTTGAGGTGATAGGTATGCCTGTCCTTTCTGGTTGCTACATTCATGTCAAGGCTTGGATCTTAGATTTGCTTTTGCTAATTTTTGAATTTGAAAACATAGTGCACAAGCCAGGATCCTATTGCCCAAATGCAGAGTGGAAGAGCGATCTTGTAAGTACCCCCTGACCCCAGACCCCCTAACACTCTGTTCTCACACTTGTTTCAAGATGGTCACAAAAACCTGCCAGAGATGCTCACATGATATGCCCTTCCACTCCATGTTTCGACAACATAATTCTGACTATGGAATATCTGCTAAAGACCTGCAAGTCTTCCCCTTGTAATTAACAACTCTTCAAGGTAAAAAAAGGAGGGATCCTTTTTTTACCTTGAAAACTTAAGAAACTATGCTGAAGATTAGTATTGTTTTGTTTTGTTTTTATTTCATCCTAATGACAAAAATTCTGAGTGAACTATGAAAAGCTAAAAGAATAAAATGTAACTCAGTAAAACAAACAAACAAACAAACAGCACAAGAAAATACAGACCAGAATGGAGGTTAAGAGTCTTCCAGCATGCTTATGAACTTCTCAGGTTTGAAGAACATTTTCACTGATTGGATTAGCTCCTGATTTTCTGATTTTTATTTGCTTGTTTGTGTATACTGTTAGATCTGTTCCCTGCTGCATTGTACTTTCTCATTTTATTTTGTTTCATTATTTCTAACTATTTTATCTGTTCTCAATCTTGGTAATCAGTTTGCAAGTCTAAAGGTAAAAACATGAACTATGTATAACTCAATACATAAACATTAAAAGCAGGCCTGATTTGAAATATCTTTATGCAGATGATCAATTATATCTCATCACCTGTTTCCAATGCACCCCAAGACCATTCTCAGTATCAGATGAAGATCACTAATTGCTGTCAGCACTGTAGTCTTGCACTGAGATTTCCCACATAATGGATCACCCACCTAAAGAAATTCCCAAGGATGCACAGCCACCACCAGCAGCTCAACAACCTTAACCAAGAAAGAGCAGTCATAACAGTCACATTTTGTTGCACTGTTCAGAATGCAGTTCAGTATCTGCTTCTCTCTCTGTGTGTAATCATAACACTGAATGACTTCATGTCATTTAATTACACAGAGATTTATAATCACTAGATCTAATAAAGGAACATTATAAATTATGAAAAGATAAAGAAGATGGAGAGAGAATGAAAAGGATAAGCCTATGAAAGGGATGATGGCTAAGATTTAAAAAGTATTGTTATGGGTGGAAAACAAACAAGAATCTCTCAAGGTAATATGGGAAACTGATTTGGGTAAGGACCTAGGTAACAATATGTGGAACAGTATATGGAGAAGAGAATTTTAAAGTTCATGTCTGTCAAAATAAAAGAATACTTTTATAAAGCAATATGGAAATGGTATTTGACTCCTGTGAAATTAAATGTTATAGACTTGAGATGTGGACAAGAGGTTGGTACTAGAAATGGGGGTATTCATATACGAATACAAATACCCCCGCACAGGTGGAGATAACGAGGGTCCGGCCCCCAGGGGCCAGACCGACCACTCACCATTCAGCCGCTGCTGCGGGCTCCGCACTCCCTTCCTATCACTCCAGAGCTCACGGTGAATTAGCCACTCTTCAACCTCACAGAGAGGCCCGAATACGAATACCCCCATCTCTAGTTGGTACCTATTTCCACATGTGGTGGGAGTGTAAAATAGTATTGAAATTTTGGAAATTAGTATTTAAAGAAATGGAAACAAATGTATATTTAACAATAGAACGTTCCCCATATATCACATCATTATTTATTAACAGAAAAAAAGTATGATTGGGCCTATAGGCATGGTAACAGCAGCTAAACTAGTGATTGCAAAAAATTGGAAACTGAAGGATATCTCTCAGTTAACTGAAGGGTATAATGAACTTTGGGAATTGGATGTCAACAATAAATCAACATGGGATATAAAATGTAAAAAGAGATTGTTAAAAGAGAATAAGTTTGCTGAAATGTGATAAGACTTTTTGAATTATGTGTTAATGAAAGGCGAAAGACTTTACTCAAACAAGAGGTAATGTTATTATAGATGGGTTATGGGGCATCATAAAAACAATAATTACAACAACATTTTATGAAATATATTTCTGTCTCTACTATTCCTGGTGGCAGGTGCACTAAAGTTAGTTAATTTAAAAAAAATTAATTAATTTTTCAATCTATCTACATTCAATTCATGCTTGTTAAACATTGTGTTACATGGGTTGCTTATAATTATTATTTTTTTGCCTCTCGGTGTCTTCTTAGTTGTCTCTTCAAAATCTATACATTTTTTTAAACATTTAAACTGTTAATGTGTGTATTTTAGTATACAATATTGGCTACTATCATAATATTGCTCTCAGAGTATACAATGTTCTCAAAAGCCTCTAGAAACATACCTAATAAAGGTAATTCCAGTTGCAAATCTATATAATTTTGAGGTGATTTAACCAACGAACTTTGTATTTTATACCAATAATAACTGAATAGGTTCCTAACACATAATAGATGTTATCTAAAGCATTTTATCACCTCCTGGCAAATAGAAGGGGAAGATATGGAGGCAGTGACAGATTTTACTTTCTTGGGCTCCATGATCACTGCAGATGGTGACAGCAGCCACGAAATTAAAAGACGCCTGCTTCTTGGGATGAAAGCGATGACAAACCTTTACAGCATCTTAAAAAGCAGAGACATCACCTTGCCGACAAAGGTCCACATAGTCAAAACTATGGTTTTTCCAGTAGTGATGTATGGAAGTGAGAGCTGGACCATAAAGAAGGCTGACCGCCAAATAATTGATGCTTTTGAATTGTGGTGCTCTTGAGAGTCCCCTGAACTGCAAAGAGAACAAACCTATCCATTCTGAAGGAAACCAACCCAGAGTGCTCACTGGAAGGACAGATCCTGAAGCTGAGGCTCCAATACTTTGGCCATCTCATGAGAAGAGAAGACTCCCTGGAAAAGACCCTGATGTTGGGAAAGTGTGAAGGCAAGAGGAGAAGGGGACGACAGAGGATGAGATGGTTGGACAGTGTCATCGAAGCTACCAACATGAATTTGACCAAACTCTGGGAGGCAGTGGAAGACAGGAGGGCATGGTGTGCTCTGGTCCATGGCGTCACGAAGAGTCAGACATGACTTAACAACAATAACAAAAAAGCATTTTATACAGATTTTCTTTATATAATTGTTTTGCCATTTTTATCTCCACATTTTCTATCATGTCTATATCTATATCATATCTAATGTATATTCATTAAGTAATCTAGCTTCAATTTACCTTAAAAACCACCATGTTATGCCTTTACCCTGATTAATGATCCCTTATTTCAGTTTAATTCCCTTTTTATATATATAAGATATGCCTCTTTACAGTTCCAGAAGTTAAGTATATGCATGCTTTCAACGCTAAGGGCCACCTTAATATTTTCTCCTTTTTCATCTTTCTAAGTAACTCCTTCTCTTATTTGTCTTTTCTCAATTCTTGTTTCTGTCTCCCTAAACATTCTGCCATCCCTTGTGTCATCTGAAAACATTTTATACACTTGATATATCTCCAATAGATCTTCCAGGCTATTTTAATTAATTCTGCTGATTTTCTCCCCTTATCTTTCCTTAACACAGTTAAAATTCTCGTCAGCTCTAGGGTTAGAATTAAATCTCCAAAAATTTTCCCTCTGGTTTCCTCCAGCCCTTTTTTTGGTTGGCATACATCATCCTCCACCCTCACATTTCCTTGTACATTATTCCCTGTCTCCTGTTGAATATAGTCCTTCTTTAGTTGCTCCTTGAATGATTTCACCTCTTCATTATGGGATCTCACTATTTCTAAGATTGCTTGAAGCGTAGATTTTGTTTCATCCCAAAATTTCCCTTGTTGTAGCATTATGTCCCAAGATGCCAAGTACTTTTATTTCAAGTAAAAGATGTCCAGTAGCTTAGAGCAGTCAGTCCAGTCGCATCAATAATTGCTTCAATAAGTCCACTTTAGTAAATTGATCACATTTAGGGTTAATTTAAATCCAGTCTCTGACATAAGTTGACAGCCCCATTCACTCGATGTTTGTATTAGACTTCCCAAAGTTAATTGTCTATATTTTAGTCAGTTCTCAGGGAAAAAAAGGAAAGTCAAAACAGAGTTCCAAGTTTGAGTATTCAAGGTCATGTTCTGGGCATTTTGCCAACTCTCTAGATAGCCATAACAGTTTAACTCCCAGCATTGTTTGGCTAAAATAATTTTAAGAGGAAAGTTTCTTAAGTTTAACACCAAAGTATTACCAAACTTCCTTCCTTGAAGTATAATTAAGTGTTTAATTAATGTCCAATTTATTTTCTTTGCATCTCTTTGCGTCTCTTTCCCCTTCTCCAGATCCACCGCAGCTCAATTTAGTGGTGGGGCTAAGAGGCACTTTTTTTTCTGTTAAAGGGATTATTCCATCCAGGGATAGTCATAGAGCAGTATAGTTAAAATTTTGTATCTCACCCAGTGGTAACGACAATGTTAAATTGGCTGATTTATCACTTGATTGGGGAGTTTCCTGGATCAAACGTGGGTAACCACCATCCCCCCTGTGATCAACAGTCTTCTCCCCCATTTCACCACCTCTTTGGGGTGGTTTTAACCCCCTGGGGGGTCCCAAATAGGTTGGAATTCAGCCCAGGGGACAGAGCTCCATCCTCCTGCTGTTGTCTCATCGCAGCGTCAAGCCAGAAGTCCTCTTAAGTTAGTTAATCTTGACTTGTGTAGACTTTTTTAAAAAAAGTTTTAAAATATGTGTATATTTTTTAAAAATATCTTTGTTTTCTTTTATGTTGTGTGGCATATTGTAGTTAAAGGTAAAGGTTCCCCTTGACAATTTGTCCAGTCATGTCCGACTCTAGGTGGCAGTGCTCATCTCCGTTTCCAACCCATAGAGCTAGCGTTTGTCCGTAGACAATCCTCCGTGGTCACGTGGCCAGCGTGACTAGACACGGAACACCGTTTACCTTCCCACCAAGGTGGTACCTATTTATCTACTCACATTTTTGCATTTTGCATGCTTTCGAACCGCTAGGTTGGTGGGAGCTGGGACAAGCGACGGGGGCTCACTCCGTCGCGTGGATTCGATCTTACGACTGCAGGTCTTCTGACCTTGCAGCACAGAGGCTTCAGCGGTTTAACCCACAGCGCCAGTTAATAAAATGCTAATAACAATATTTTAAATATTACATAATATGAACTCTTCAGAATGTTGTGTAACTTTAAAAATCTTTTTTACTGATTTATGTGAAAAAATTAAGTTTTAGAAGAGCAACTCTCAAAAAAAGTGGATTTAGGGAAATCAAGACTAGGTGAAAAAATAATTTTCAGTGTTTTCCTCAAAACAACAGACATTCTATAGAGAAAAAAATATGTAAGAATTTGCGTCATAATGAATTTATAATAATGAATATTTTATCTGAAATATTTAATGAACGCTTATTTGGCATTTCTTGAAGTGTGCTAGTTTTGTAAATGTAGAAGTCCTATTCAGATATTATGTGTGAAACTGTGAAATGATTCAGGGACTGGGGTGTGCCCTTAAGATCTGCCACCCATCTTCCCACCCAGAGGTGAGACATATTTTCAAGAGTTGTCTGCATGAGGGTCTTGTCAGCACATTCAGCTGACTACATTTACAGCACTCCCATGATCTAAAACTTTGTCTCACACTCAGGTAGTTATGCCTTTAGGTGTTATACCCAAACAGGATTATAGTTTTATACTTTTTAAATGTTTAAAAAGTTTTAGTCTCTCAAAACGAACGAGAATGCCTACAAAATGAATGTGTGTCAGCATTTAAACCAGTTTCTATAATATTAAGTCATTGAACATGGTGGCAATTTAGGAAGTAAAATAGTATCTCACCATTCTCACTTTTCTCCATGTTATCTAATTGCAAAAATTCCATACTGGTACAAACATGAAGAAGTGCAGGTTTGTTAAAGTCAGTGCAAAAGAAATCAGTGATGAAATTCTGTTGTTTTGTTACCCAAAATGCATAGCATACAGTCATTTGTAGCCAGCAATTAGTGAGTCCCTGTTGAGATTCTCAAATGTGCACCAAGCCAGCAGGTATCTGCACCTCCAAGCATCCCAACAATGACTTGTTAATTGCCAGCTAGAAACAACTGAATACTATGTTTTTTGCCTTCCACATGTGAAGCGAAGCAACAAGATTTCAGCTAAAGCTATACAATGATCATAATTATCTGTGTAAATTACAAAGGTCTGCAATACATTGATTGCAGATGGTTTTTTAGTGGCACAGAGCAGATTTGGATATTACCAAATATCTTGTTTCACTAGTTATATAAAAGGTAGCCATTTTGAAAGAAAAAGCAGTTCCTTACCTTCCCTTGCCTTCAGCTAAATACACTGTTGGGTTACTGTCCTTGGAAAACATAGCAGATATTATAATATGCTATAAATTATAGAACAGAATTGCTTGATTATAATATCTGGTAGGGCAGCTGCAGCTTCAGGCTTCTCTCTTTTCTTAGACATTCTTTTATTGTCAAGGACAAAGCCTTTAGGTTGAATGTTGTATGAGAAAGCAACACTATCTGAGGCTTCCTGTGGTCCAGTAAAAAGAGACACCCCATGAAAAGAGGACTTTAAATTCATTTATTTGAGTCACAACAGATGACTGTCTTTTTCTAAGGGTTTCCCCAAGGAAAAGAAATGAGTGACTTGTGTAAATTACTTCGGATTTAAGTTTCATTTTGTTTGGCTCAAGGTGAGTAGGGGAAATGCTCACCTGTTCAGACCCTCAAATGGGAAAAGGAAACCCTGAAGTCTAGATCATTTTCTGCTGGAGAGAGATTAACCTTTGTACCATTTCTGGAACTTTATGGGAAAAGATGAGAGAAACTGTAAATTCAGGGAGTTATTATCAGCAGTTCTTAACCAGTTAATCACTTAGCTCTAATAAAATAAGTGCTATAAAAATACATCACTTCTTGTTGCTTTTCTTTTCTGTGGTTTCTAAAGTAGATTAGAAGATTTCATTATATCAGGTCAGGAGAAAAATGGCCTAAAGGGTGAAATATAGAATGTTATTAAAATTGTTAAAATTGGAAAAAAAAATATGCATAAGGAAACTAGACACATACAACAAAGCCTTGATGTGACCATAGGATGGACAGTCAAAAGACAATGTAAAGCTACTTTAGCTTTTCCACCTTAACAGCCTTTCTGTGTTAAAAAATGAGAGACATGGTGAAGGAACACCAAAGAATTATTTTAGATGGATAATGGAATTTGTTCATTTGCCTAGTATTATTCTACTGACTATACAAGATCTAAATAGAGAACCTTAGATGACTGACCTGTTGAAGAGGGCCTAATATTACCATGCCAAAGAGGAGGAAAGGGTGGAAGGAGATGACAGCAATGCCTTGCACAGTTAATTGTTCTGCGGAATTACTAGTTAGATGACCAGCCATCTGGATCCCATGATAAGGACTGCTTGTTTGCCATCAATGTAGTCTTGGCCTAATCACCAACATTATGTGAACTTTTGAAACTTGTATCTGAATTTTGGTTGGTTCTCAGCTACAAGAATAATAGCTATTCCAAAACCAGAAAAAGATATCACACTCTACTTATAGACCAATAACACTACAAAACCAAGATCAAAAATGTTTCTCCTCTATTTTAGTGCAAAGACTGAATCACAAATTATATCTACACTGATCAATATGGTTTGATGCCAGGCAAGCAAATGCCAGATACAATTCGTAGGGTTCTAAAGATATAGTGAGTTGGGGGGGGGAGTGGCAGTACTTTCATTAGATACCCTTAAAGCCTCTGATCTTATTGAATGGCAGTATTTATTTATTTAATTTATTAGAGAAGATGAATATGGGAGAAAAAGTTACTAAGGTGTTAAGAAATCTATATGATGGGCAGAAGGCCACAGTGATGATAAATCGGATAGGTATTGAATTACATAGAGGAACAAGACAAGGAGAACCTTTGTCTGCATTTATATTTGCTCTGGCTATTGAACCACTGGCAGTAAAGATTAGAGAAAATGATAACATTACTGTCATGACAACCAGCAACAGACAGCATAAAATTAACTTATACACGAATGATATGCTTCTATTTTTGGAAAATCCATTGAAAAGCATAGTATTTGCTGAGACAAATACCAGAAAGATTTAATCAGCACACAGGGACTAAAAATAAATTTTGAAAAATCTGAATTGTTATGCATAAACATTCTTAGAAGAAAAGAAAATTAAATTAATGTCAAATTCAGATTTGTGTTAATCTATTTTAGACATTTAGGGATTTGGTTAACAAAAGGCATAAATCAGCTAGAGTGTAAGGCTATATTTGCAACTATAAGGGAAAAAAATAAAGAAATGAAAAAAAAAACTAAATTTATCATTTTTAGGGAGAATAGCAGTAATAAAAGCCTATATTTTACCAAAATTAGTATTTTTGTTTCAAAATATACCCCTACAATCAGAAGTGAAAAAGATAAAACTGTGGCAAAAAACTTGGGGAAATTTATTGCAGGAAAAAGAACAATAAGATTAATAAATTCTGGAAAATATCAACCAAGTATAAAAGGAGGATTAGCAATACCACATTTAATAAAATATTATGAAGCTTTTCAAATAGCTTAAGCAATGAACTTTATAAAGGAAAAAGAGACCCCTGAATGGGTTCAAATGGAAAAGGAAAAGAAAGCAACCCCAATTAAGCTACAGTTATCTACATCTAGGTTGCCAAGAAATGGGACTCAGTTACAAAACCCTTTTACTGTAGAAGCAATAAGAGCATGGAGAAGAAACATGAAAATTCTTGCCCCTCCAATATCCCGTTTATGCCCTTGTTCAGAACACCCACAGTTTAAATCTAAGGATAAAAATCTTCAGTTTAAAATTTGGGAGGAAATAGGAAATAACAGAATAAAAGATCTGTTTGTACAAGGAAAACCAATTATAATTAAGCAGTTACAAGAAAAAACTACAGAAATAGCAAATAACTTTCAATTAGTGCAGATGAGAAATGTCACAATTCAACTCTATAAGAAGTGAGGACCTAATAGACCATTAACAGAGCTAGAAAATTACTCTATAGATAGGAACAATAAAAAGAAAACAGGACTAATTTCACTAATTTATAAAAGCATTCTGGATAAAGAATATGTTAGCAGCACAGGATCAAAGATAATTTGGAAAACAAATTTAAACATCAACATACCAGAAAATATATGGGGGGGGGGGGGAATGGAATAGTCAACCGTACAAATCAGTATCAGTAACATCTAAAGAAATGATGTTAAAAGTAGTCCATAAGTGGTCCTACCAAACTACATAAAATTAATAGAGAGATACCAGAATTGTGTTGGAGAAAATGTTGCCATAAAGGAATGTTAGAACATATGTGTTTAATTTGGCCAAAAGTAGAAGTATTCTGGTATGAGGTTAGGAAAAAAATAACAAATCAAAAACTAGTTCCAAATGGAACTCTATTATTATTCTCCCTATTTACTGGAGGAAATGAAAAAATTATCAGATAAAGAATTGGTGGCAACTCTTATAGGGGCAGCTTGGAATGAAATTGCCCGGTGCTGGAAAGAGGCTCAGGACCTCACTTTGCAAAGATATGTGAATAAAATATAGGCAGTGGTGCTGATGGGGAAACTGACTATCAGGTCAGATTATACAGATGGGAGATTTAAAAAGGTAACTTCTTGAGGATATGGCACCCCCAATATTGAGTCAAAAAATAGAGTAAACCAAGTGGACTATAGGCTGGACTGCTGGTTATTCTAAGCAGTATCAGCTAGACATAAAAAAGCAATAATGAGCCAAGGAAGAGACAGGTGGAATATCTTTTCCTGTAGTTTGAAACCATTGCTCCTTGTCCTAGTGTCTGGAGCCGTGGAAAACAAACCTGTCCCTTCCTCGACATGACATCCCTTCAAATATTTAAACATGGCTATCATGTCCCCTCTTAACCTTCTTTTTGTAAGGCTAAACATTCCCAGCTCCCTAAGCCACTCCTCATAGGACATGGCTTCCAGACCTTTGACCATTTTGGTCGCCCTCCTCTGGACACATTCCAGGTTGTCAACATCCTTCTTGAATTGAGGTGCCCAGAACTGGACACAATACTCCAGGTGAGGTCTGACCAAAGCAGAATAGAGTGGTACTATCACTTCCCTTGATCTAGACACTATACTCCTATTGATGCAACCAAGAATTGCATTGGCTTTCTTGACAGCCGCATCACACTGCTGACTCATGTTCAGCTTGTGGTCTACCGAACTCCTAGATCCCTTTCAGAGGTACGTACTGTTGTCTAGCCAGGTGTCTTCCATCCTATATCTGTGCAGTTCATTTTTTATTTATTTATTTATTTATTTATTTATTTGCCTAGCTGTAGGACCTTACATTTCTCCCTGTTGAAATCCATTTTGTTAGTTTGGGACCAGGACTCTAATCTGTCAAGATCATTTTGAATTTTAATCCTGTCCTCTGGGGAATTAGCAACCCCTCCCAATTTGGTGTCATCTGCAAATTTAATCAGCATACAGTACTCTCTATTCCTTCATCCAAGTCATTGATAAAGATGTTGAATAGCACAGGGCCCAGAACAGAACCCTGAGGCACCCCACTAGTTACCTCTCTCCAGGATGAAGAGAAGCCATTGGTGAGCACCCTTTGGGTTCGGTCAGTCAACCAATTACAAATCCACCGAACAGTAGCACTGTCTAGCCCACATTTTACTAGCTTCCTTGCAAGAATATCATGGGGAACTTTGTCAAAGGCCTTACTGAAATCAAGATATGCTACATCCACAGTGTTCCCTTCATCTATCAAGCCTGTAATTCTATCAAAAAAAGAGATCAGATTAGTCTGGCATAACTTGTTTTTGAGAAACCCGTGTTGACTTTTAGTGATGACATTGCTTTCTAAGTAATAACAAACTGTCTGTTTAATGATCTGCTCTAGAATTTTTCCAGGAATTGATGTCAGGCTGACTGGGCGATAATTATTTGGGTCTTCTTTTTTTTCCCTTTTTGAAGATAGGGACAACATTTGCCCTCCTCCAGTCTGTGGGGACTTCTCCTGTTCTCCAAGAATTCTCAAAGATTATTGCCAATGGTTCTGAAATTACTTCTGCCAGTTCTTTTAATATCCTTGGATGTAATTCGTCTGGCCTGGAGACTTGAATTCATTTAGAGTAGCCAGGTATTCCTGTACTACTTCTCTAGCTATTCTGTGCTGCATTTTCCCCACTACATCACCTGCTCTTCACCCCTCAGGTTGAGCACTGTTTTCCTTTTTGGAGAAAATTGAGGCAAAGAAGGTGTTGAGTATTTCAGCCTTTTCCCTGTCTTCTGTTAGTAGTTGGCCATCTTCTCCACGCAGCAACCCTATCATATCCTTGTTTTTCCTTTTGCTGCAGGCATAACTAATAAAGCTCTTTTTATTGTTTTTAATCTGTCTGGCAAGCTTGAGTTCATTCTGCAGTTTTGCTTTTCTTACCTTCCCCCTACATATACTGGCTATTTGCTTGTACTCCTCTTTGGTGTTTTCCTCAAAATGTGGAGATTTTTCTATCTCCACATTTTGCAACTCTTTCCTTTTACCTATAATTTCCATAAAAATATTTCTCTCTCTATTCTTTATATATCTTGTTTCAAGATATTGAATTTCTTCCTCTAATTTCACCATTTTTTCTGTTTTTTCATATTATATGAATGTTTTATGCTTAATCCTCTCCCTACACATTTCGTAGTGCTCCAAACTATATTTGTATTGCTACCTCCATTTCCATTAATGTGCCAAATTTCCTTTAATTCCATTTCTATTTTTTCTATAACCATTTTATTTTTGGAATATATTCAAATCCATCCTTCATCTCTGTGCCTCCTTATAATCACACTCCATACCAATTTGCATAGTTACCATTGCATGATCCGAAATTTTAATAATCTTTAAATCTGATTTAACTACTTTGGATAATAAGTCTATTGACACAAACATGTGATCTATCCTGGAGTAGCTTATAAATCTATTAGAGTAAAATGTATACATCTACTCTTTGTCATGTAATTCCCTCCATACATTAAAAATCCATTCCTTTTATAATTTTGTTTAAATCTGTAATTTTATTCTTGATTTCAACTTTTGTTGGATTAGATTGATCAATTTCTTTATTCATCACCATATTGCAATCTCCTCCCATAACCTTTTCTTATGTCTTTGATTTCCTTACATATTTTTTGAAAAAAAAAAAATCTCTCTGATAATCATTAGGCGCATAAATATTTACCAATGTTATTTCTTGTCTTCTAATTGAACCTTGTTTTATAAGATACCTTCGCAAACCATCTTTTGCCCACCCAGTTCCGGAATAAAGACGCGAGACCAAGTTATGGATTAAAATACGGGCCACACTTTATTAAATGAGATCAAATTGTAGTTAACGAGATTATCAAATGAGGGGCCTGCTGTAGTGCGAAAACAGGTACAAAACAGGGTATACAACTACCCATATATCAGTCATAGGGCGAGTCCCCAGCCCCAGGTTCCCTCGGTCTTAAAGACCGCAGGAACCTGGCTGGCCGCTAATAAACACCCCCAGACCTCAATACATCTTTAATTGATGAATGTTGGTCTCCGGAATTGGCCCAGCGCATCTTCCCCGCACCGGCTCTGTAATCGCACGATCCGCAGAGCCGGGAGGTCGGATGCGCTGTTGGCTTACCTGAATTAAAATTGGGACACACCGAGACTACCTGTTTCGCGCTACCCGCCACAGCATAGGAACTAGCCTAGCTAAGTTCCATGCCCGCCACCGAGCCTTTCAAGCTCCAAAAGCAGGCCCCCCTTTATATCTTCCAAAAATATTTCAATACCTGCATCAGACAGGTGAACCCCATCGGTTCGAAAATATTCAGGCGTGCTCATTTTGATCCTTTGGTGATTAATAACAGATCCGAGGCCGCCTATGCAGACACCTCTACATACTTCACGATTAACACGCTGTCTGGCCTTATTGACATCATCAATATTCCGGGCGCCCCTCCAGGCTAGCCGCGGAATGATTGTAGACCATATGATCCTCATTCCAGGATACTTGTCCTTTAACCAATTGAGGTCCCTCATAATATCAATGATCAAGGCCTTACCAGGCACCGTAGGTAAGTCATTGCCTCCCAGGTGGAGTACCAAAATATCAGGGGTAGATTGCTCAAATGCCGTCAATCTACCCAGCTGCATCCATTGCATGCCACGCATGCCATTCCATGAAATATACGCATGGGCGCCAAGCCCCAAGTCATTCCCCCACGGGGAAGACGCAGCATATCGTGCTGCCCAGTACACAAAACTGTGGCCGAGGATCATCACGTGCCATCGACCTTCATGGATCCTGGGACCTGCAACGATAAAGAATGGCCCCTGCCTATACGTTAGGTAATGGTCTAATATACCTCTGATAACTAGCAGAAGACCAACGTCCTAATTGCTTAATATGGTCTACGCTATAACCCAAAGCAGCAGCCGTTGATGCTGCACCTATTCTAAATGAATGCGTGCCAAACCTTAATTCTTTGACACCCACTCTCTGCAAAGCTAAGCCAGTAAGTTTTAAAAAACTGGTATTTGGTCAAAGGCGACCCATCGGCATGTTGGAAAAAATATCCCTCGCCTTGTCCCCTAAGCTGCAGAAATGATCGGATGGCCCTCACCGGACAAATGCGCCTAATACTGCATTGTCCCAATAATAATTGTCGCCCCTGGCCCATCTGGTCTACCTTGGATCGCCTGATATTAAGAGACAACAAATTGCCCAGAACAACTACGTCTCCCAGCTGTAACGCCATTTGGGAGGTGTCCAACTTACCCTTAGCTACTAACTCACTAATTCTGAGTGCCCCAAAAAAGGCCACCAGGGCTGCCGCATTAAACAATGCTGTCTCATACTTATCCTTACATAAAGACGCCCATTGTTTACATAATTTCTCCAAAAGGGGCGGCGATATAGGTGCCCTAGCATCATTCACCTTCCCCCTTTCTCTGGACCACCCTTCTATCATCTTTCGTATCCTAAAATCATCAGAAAAATCTTTATGTCCGTTAAGCTTGGCGTAAAAGGCCAAAGCAGACAACCTACCCTGAATGGTGCCAGGAGCTAATCCCTTCCTGTGCAAAAACACTAAGAATTGTTGTAGCTGCTCTACTGGGGCTGGCCAAACCTGCTCAAGCTCCTCTAACCTTCTAAATTCCTGAAATTCCTTACAAGCAGCTGAATAACCCTTTCTTGTCGTTGGAGCCAAGGCCATACCTATCGCTCTTGCAGCTTCATCCCGCCAATCTGCCAGACCTCTGCGGGAAGTACTTCTGGCAGCTCCCTGGCATCTGTGGCTAGCTCCCTGAAACGCTTGATCTGTTGGCGGGAGAGGGCATCAGCTATCCTGTTGTCAATACCAGGAACGTGTCGGGCATGCACCAGTACATTAAATTGCAGTGCCCTTAATGTGAAAGCCCTAACTAACCTCATTACCCTATCTGAATGGGATGTCAAGTTATTAATGATGTGAACAACCGCTTGGTTGTCACACCAAAAACGAACCATTGAGTTGGCCCATTCTCTGGCCCACAACCACAGCGCTCCCACTATTGGAAAAAATTCCAAAAAAGTCAGGTCCCGAGTGATACCTTCTCAATGCCATGCCTCGGGCCATTTTCCGGCACACCACCGGCCTCGGAAATAAATTCCAAAACCTAGAGCTCCAGCCGCATCGGAATGCACCTGGAACTCTGCCTTCAGGCTAACTTCAGATCTCCAAAAGGAAATCCCATTAAACTCGTATAGGAACTGACTCCAAACCCGGATATTGTCCCTCATCCCTTTTGTCACCCTAGTCTTATGTGTGGGTCGTTTCAGACCCGACATGGCATTACATAAACGCCTAATAAAAGCCCTGCCTGGTGCAACCACCCTGCATGCAAAGTTCAGGTGACCCACGGTCACCTGTAGCTCTTTAAGAGTCACTGTTCTCCTATCCAATAACTGTCTAATTCTGGTCCTGAGGTCTGCTAATTGATCATGGGGCAGCCTCGATGTCTGTCGTAATGTATCTAATTCAATCCCCAAAAAGGTGAGGGCGGTGGCTGGTCCCTCTGTTTTCTCCTCAGCTAATGGCAGCCCCAATTCCTCAGCTAAATTTGAAATTGGAACCCTAACAAATTAAAGCCTAGGGGGTGAACAGGCAAAATTCTAAAAGCTGATTTAATGTCCGATTTTGCCAGCTCGGCCCCCACACCACAAGCCCTTACCATGTTTACAGCCTCGTCAAATGAGGTGTAACGAACTGAACAAAGTTCAGGAGGGATGGCGGCGTTAACCGATGATCCCTCAGGAAAGGACAAATGATGGATCAAACGAAATTCCCCAGGGGCCTTTTTGGGCACTATTCCCAATGGTGAAACCCTTAAATTCGCAATAGGTGGCTCTGCAAAAGGTCCTAGAACCCGACCTTCTCTGACTTCCTTATCTATTTTACTCTGGACAATAGCCTCCGAACCCAATGTGGATCGAAGGTTTTTTGCCATGAATGCCTTCCTTTCACCTACAGCTGGGATCCTAAAGCCATGTCTAAAACCATGGCATAAATATTCTGCGTCGCCTTTCCGAGGGTAATTTCCCACCCAGGCCTCTAATATATCAATTTTAATTGGGGTGGATCCCCTTTCCAGGGGGACCGTTACTCCCTGGGGGCTTTTTGCCACCCCCAACTCCTTTATTTTGACGCTGTGACCTGGCCTTAAAACAGGTGGAGTTTGGGTGTTTCCCTCCGCAGGTAAGACATTCGTGCCGAAACCTGCATGGGGTTCTTGTACAGAAACCCCTGTTATTAAACTCGTAGCAAGGCAAGCGGGGTTGAACCACCTGCCCCGCGCCATTGAGGGTACTAGCAGTACCGGGGCCTTTCCTATTCAAGTGGCCACTGTCAAATCTGTCACCTAGGTTGGGTCTAGCTGGGGTCATGTATTGCAGCCATAGACCCAGGTGCGGCTCATCCCAACGCAGGTTGGGTTCAATGGCACATGTCATACGAAACGACTCGTCATACAAGAGCCATGCCGTCCCCGTGAAATCAGTATAGGCCCTGTAAATGATGTCAAAATATTTTAAAATTGACAACGCCCTCCAAGGTTGCATCATCACCAGGACTCCTGTATAAATAATAAAACCGGGGACCCAGTTGGCCCATGTCCTGTCCGGTCTTTTACGCCTTCGTTTCTCCTTTTCTCTTTCATCGTCCTTATCAATCTCTTTAATATCTATTTCCCGGTTCAAAAGATCAAAGAAATCAATAAATTCTCCTCTCCAAATCTTTTTTTTAATGGCGGCCGTTAGATGCGCCCCTAACTGCGTGGAGTAATTTCCACTTGGTAGGGCTGATAAGGGCACCGCATTGTACCCCATGTTAGGTACCGATGGGTGCTGCTGAGCACCTACACTAACCACAGCACTGGGAGCCCCTGCCGGGGGAGGGGCCGCCCAATGTGCACCCCATCCACAGTTGTGTGTGTTCGTGGGGGGCCAGCCCGAATTGTGCCACCCCATGGTCGGTGTGTTGTAGGGTGTGGATGGAGTGTGCGAACACGGTAAACCGCCTTGCCAAGGCCAAGCGGAACAATGTGGCTGAGTGTTATGACGGGGAGCAGACTCACCAGTAGAACCTACGGAAGTACTGTGCGCCTCCAACGCAGTTGGGTAACCACTACTGGTATCCTCCAAGACATCCCGTCCCTCCGGACTCTCAGCCATTGTTTCGCTATCATCCACCGTCTCCTTCCGTCCCTGCTTCTGATGACTGGATGTACGGATGGAGCCCTCCACTGCAGCCTCCGTCACGTGATCGCTGCTCCCAGGCACCTGTGAGGATTCTAGAGCAACACATCTGCCCATCAAATCTTGAACCAAGGACTTTAAATTAGCCTTACGACGACTCTTAGTCTCTCTAACCGCTCTGCGCGTAGGAGCCTCTGTCTGTGGGGGCGTATGCTGCGCTGACCTTTGCGCTTCCAAGGCAGCAATTTTGGCCTGTAGTTCCTTTACCATTGACCAAGACTCCTCGTCAGAAGAAGACTGGACCGGTGAGACATGCACTGCAGGTCTCTTCTGAGCAGGAGCCTTGCCCTTGCTTGGGCCACGCCCCTTTCTTGACGTCATTGTGCTCAAATAAACTCCCAGCAAAACTCAACTATGACTGGAGTCTCTTACGTGATTCATTTATTGTTTATTTATTTACTGTTTATTTATTTATTTATTTTCAATGAATTAACCAACTGAAACCTTGACCAGCGGATGGCGCCCTAATCTCTATTTGTATCCCCCAGCTAACAAGTGAAGGATTCCTATAAACTCATTAGTCAACACCTAATTTACAAATATAACTTATATAAATATCTAATTACCAAATATAGCTGCTATAAATATTAAATATACCAATCACCAATACCTTATCTAAATTACTGTATGAATTAATTTATTCACAGATACTTTATCTAAATCACTATTAGGAATTTAATTGCTTTATGAATTAATTTATCCACTAATACTTTCTAATCTACTTTATGAATTAATGTATTCTATATATATACCACCGCAAAATGAATTGATAATTATTCCCCAAAGTTACAAAACCACTCCTATAATAATTCTACAAGCTACTTATACAAAATATTATTCCTATTTTTTAATCAATATAATCAGATGGTCTTACAATCTTGCAACAATCAACTATACAACTAACCAATCAATATAGCAATTATTATAATGATAACTAATACGTAATCAACCAATCAATTCACAAACTTGTTTAAACATACAGAAAATAATTATTCTTCAGTAACAGACTGGAAAACAAAATGGCGGATGCACTAAAAAGGGGACAAAAACTACAAAACAAAATGGCGGACGCACTGAAAAGGAGCGCAAAAACTACAAAACAAAATGGTGGACGCACTGAAAAAGGGGGCAAAAACTACAAAACAAAATGGCGGATGCACTGAAAAGGGCACGAAAACTACAAAACAAAATGGCGGACGCACTGAAAAAGGGGGCAAAAACTACAAAACAAAATGGCGGACGCACTGAAAAGGGGCGCAAAAACTACAAAACAAAATGGTGGACGCACTGAAAAAGGGGGCAAAAACTACAAAACAAAATTTTAAAATCAGGCTTAAAACAGCACTACAATCCTCTCAAAGCTCAGCTATCCTAGTATGGAGGTAGTCCGCGCCCCGCAGCAACAGGGCGCAAACGCCCCGCTGCTTCCCGCTCTGCCTCCCGCTCTTGCTTTAGCAGTACCATATGCTTCCTCATATATTTCTGCCCAGTGAAATTTAAGTTCGTTTGCTCTCCATTCTTTTGATGTGTCTTCTGAAGAAATATAATATCCATCTACTCTTTATTAATCATATTTTCCACTCTTTTTCTCTTGCTATCTTTAAACTCTTACCGATTTTCCATTTTATTGACAGTTTTTTGATCCCTCAAGTGTCTACAATAACTTAATATATACATATATATAGACACAACAAAAGTTATTAAATGAAAAATTACAAAAAGAACATAGCCCGAAAAAACTGAGCAACCACCTGTCCCTTCTTCCCTATCACACAATTCTCTTCTTCTTCCCCTTTCTCCTCACTTTATCACATTTTTAACTATAGCCTATATCCCCTTTTCCCCAGGCTCATTAATTTTTACTAAGGGTAGAAACAGAAAATCAAGTATATTCTCTACTATCTCATATACCTATATCAGGAGCCTCGTGGCGCAGTGGTTAAACTGCTGTTGTTGTTGTTTAGTCGTTAAGTTGTGTCCGACTCTTCGTGACCCCGTGGACCGGAGCACGCCAGGCCCTCCTGTCTTCCACTGCCTCCCGGAGTTGGGTCAAATTCATGTTGGTAGCTTCGATGACACTGTCCAACCATCTCGTCCTCTGTCGTCCCCTTCTCCTCTTGCCTTCACACTTTCCCAACATCAGGGTCTTTTCCAAGGAGTCTTCTCTTCTCATGAGATGGCCAAAGTATTGGAGCCTCAGCTTCAGGATCTGTCCTTCCAGTGAGCACTCAGCGTTGATTTCCTGCAAAATGGATAGGTTTGTTCTCTTTGCAGTCCAGGGGACTCTCAAGAGTCTCCTCCAGCACCACAATTCAAAAGCATCAATTCTTCCGTGGTCAGCCTTCTTTATGGTCCAGCTCTCACTTCCATACATCGCTACTGGAAAAACCATAGCTTTGACTATGTGGACCTTTGTCGGCAAGTGATGTCTCTGCTTTTGAAGATGCTGTCTAGGTTTGTCATCGCTTTCCTCCCAAGAAGCAGGAGTCTTTTAATTTCGTGGCTGCTGTCACCATCTGCAGTGATCATGGAGCCCAAGAAAGTAAAATCTGTCACTGCCTCCATATCTTCCCATTCTATTTGCCAGGAGGTGATGGGACCAATGGCCATGATCTTCGTTTTTTTGATGTTGAGCTTCAGACCATTTTTGGCGCTCTCCTCTTTCACCCTCATTAAGAGGTTCTTTAATTCCTCCTCACTTTCTGCCATCAGAGTGGTATCATCTGCATATCTGAGATTGTTGATATTTCTTCCGGCAATCTTAATTCCGGTTTTGGATTGATCCAGTCCAGCCTTTTGCATGAGGTATTCTGCATATAAGTTAAATAACTAGGGAGACAATATACAGTCTTGTCGTACTCCTTTCCAATTTTGAACCACTCAGTTGTTCCATATCCAGTTCTAACTGTTGCTTCCTGTCCCACATATAGATTTCTCAGGAGATTTCTCCACCTGGTCAGGCACTCCCATTTCTTTAAGAACTTGCCATAGTTTGCTGTGGTCCACACAGTCAAAGGATTTTGTGTAGTCAATGAAGCAGAAGTAGATGTTTTTCTGGAACTCTCTAGCTGTCTCCATAATCCAGTGTATGTTAGCAATTTGGTCTCTAGTTCCTCTGCCCCTTTGAAATCTAGCTTGTACTTCTGGGAGTTCTCGGTCCACATACTGCTGAAGCCTACCTTGTAGGATTTTGAGCATAACCTTACTAGAGTGTGAAATGAGTGCAATTGTACAGTAGTTGGAGCATTCTTTGGCACTGCCCTTCTTTGGGATTGGGATGTAGACTGATCTTTTCCAATCCTCTGGCCACTGCTGAGTTTTCCAAACTTGCTGGCATATTGAATGTAGCACCTTAACAGCGTCATCTTTTAAGATTTTAAAGAGTTCAACTGGAATGCCATCACCTCCACTGGCCTTGTTGTTAGCCATGCTTTCTAAGGCCCACTTGACTTCGCTCTCCAGGATGTCTGGCTCAAGGTCAGCAGTCACACTATCTGGGTTGTCCGGGACATCCAGATCTTTCTGGTATAATTCCTCTGTGTATTCTTGCCACCTCTTCTTGATGTCTTCTGCTTCTGTGAGGTCCCTACCATTTTTGTCCTTTATCATGTCCATATTTGCACAACATGTTCCTTTAATAGCTCCAATTTTCTTGAACAGATCTCTGGTTTTTCCCTTTCTATTATTTTCCTCTATATCTTTGCACTGTTCATTTAAGAAGGCCCTCTTGTCTCTCCTTGCTATTCTTTGGAAGTCTGCATTCAATTTTCTGTAACTTTCCCTATCTCCCTTGCATTTTGTTTCCCTTCTCTTCTCTGCTATTTGTAAACTGCTGTACTGCAGCCAAAACTGTGCTCATGACCCGGGGTTCAATCCCAAGTAGCCGGCTAAAGGTTGACTCAGCCTTCTATCCATCCGAAATCAATGCATACCCAGCTCACTGGGGAGGGGCAATGTGTAGCCTGCATAATTAACTTGTAAACCACCCAGAAAGTGCTTTAAGTGCTATGGAGCGGTGTATAAGCCACACGCTTTGCTTTTTTCTCCTTTTTATATCTACCCCATACTATCTAACCTTATTTCCCTACGACTATCCAAATCACCCAATTCTAAAACAAATCATATTTGATAATTAACTTCTTAATACTTAAGATTGTATTACAACCTTCTCTTATCTTCTCTCTTCTTCCCCTTCCTTTTCACAGCCACTTCTTCTTCTGACATACTTGGACCACCCATTGCCTCATTTGATTTTCCTTTTTCCTCATCTCCGCTCCAATTCTGAACTGGATCCATTGATTTATCTGCAATGTTTGAATCTCTTTTTAGTACTGCTTTTCATTAATAATTCTGAGGTCCCTCAGTTTCTCTGAAGCGTCTTCACATGAGTCCACTCTATAATATCTTCCTTGATACAGGATTCTCATAAAAACAGGATATCCCCAACTGTATCTGATATTCTCTCTGTTCAAAATCAAGCATATTTGACCTTTCTCCATTGGATTGTGTCATTACATCAGTCCAGATAAACTTGAATCATGTTCTCCTTAAATCTAATGTCTATTGTCTCTCTCAATTTTGAGACCAAAATCTCACCACGATATCTCTAGGAGCATATTTTTTCCTTTCATTTTTCTTGTTCTATGTGCCTTGTCCATATCTGTTTTTTTTTAAAAAAAAGTCTGGGAGTATTGATTGTACCTATTACGAAATATTGTTCAGCAGCTGATTTGTGTCTTCACTTCTAATGAGAATATTATTTCTTTGACGCGCTCGAAGTTTGATCTATTCTTTCTTCAAATCTTTTATAGCTTTATTTTGATTATGAATTTTTGAAGAATTTACTGCAACTTTAGATTCTACCTCATTAACTTTGCCTAAGACCTCTTCAAGCTGCTTAGAATTTTTTTTCATTGAAGTATCTAGTCTGTCATTCACATTATTGATACCTTTTGAATTTTCATCCACCACTGTCTTGACTGCACTTATTTCACTTGAGATACTTGACAAACCTATTTTTAGTTCCTTCAATTCCACCAAAACTAGAGAAAATTTGTCTTTTTCTATAGATGCTTTCTCAGGAGATTTGTCTTACATCCATTTCCTGAGCTTATTGGATTCTCTGCAACCTACAATCAGATGGTTTGTTACTCTGACACACAATCTCTAGACTTTTACTTTTTGATCTGGACATCAATTAGACAGTCTCTACAACTTGTAAATCCCTTTAATATTTTCCAATGTCTTTTTATTTAAACTCTGAAGAAGATAATTCCTTTAAATTTCTTTAATTTCTTTAATTTCTGCCATTGCTGTCTTCAGAGACTGCAATTTTCAAAATTCAGGAAATTTGTCTGCAAGTTAACAGTAGTGACTTTTTAAAAAGACAGATGAAACTGTGTGAGGTGCAAGTGAAATGTCATCCTGCTTTCCGTCATTTGTATAAAATATTTTTTGAGTTCAGACAATGACCATCCATTACCAACTCTTTTGTTCCAGCTCCCTGGTATATATGCATCAAATTCTGCCCACCAGGACACTACTACTCTTTTTGTGGCTGGTTCCATCTTGGTCAGATATTTACATTTGGGGGGAGGAGGGTACACAGCTATCTGCTGTGTTTGTTTTTCCCCCAATGACCTCTTGACGCTGTCTATGCCTTTACTGTTTTTTTTCCCCTTCTTAAAAATAGGTGACTGGCATGTTGATGTCTTGGTGAACTCCTGTCAATGGCCAATGTGCTGCTGTTTTCAAGGCTTTTGCCATAATGTTTTGTGGGTACTTACACCTTGGTAGTTATGCCTTGGCTAATTAGCCAAGGCATTGTTATACTCTTCTTCAGTTTTTCTCACAGTGGTGATGTATTGGCCAAAGGAAAGAAGCCAGACCTGCTACAGTGCACTACAGTCTCCCAAAAGTGCATAAAAATTCATTGCTGCATTCATATTGTTCCCTTCCCTCTCCCCGCCCTGCCATCTATTACCCACAAGGCTGTGTTTTGTGGATTAGAAATTTCTTTTTACACTAACATGTCCACCTGCACATGTAACAGAACACAACTTGAATGATGACTACAGTTAAAGGATGTAGGCAATAGAGCTTTTACTAGAGCTGCATTGCTGAGGTGCTAGCTGTGAGCGACCAAACCTCCCTAAGGAGGGTATGGCGCTTGGTCAGGGAGTCTCTTAGGCCCCAAATCTATCACTTTGTACTGAGGTAAGTCCTCAAGCCTCAGCAGTGCATAGCATTTGTGCCATAGACAAGCCTGACCTTTGAAAAACACTTTGCTTTACTCAGTACCTTGCAAGTACTTGAACATGGGCTTTGTGATTCCTCAGAACTCACAACAGCTCAGTTAAATAGGACTTCTCTATATTAGCCAGTTAGTGGCCTTTCCACTCCTCTGGATTTAGCCAAACCATGCTGGTCCAAGAGACTAGTCCTGAATGAGGTTTTTTATAATTATTTTTTATTAAGAAAATAAAGATTCATAGAAACAGTTCTTTTGCTTAAGCAGTAGCATAATAACATGTTCAAAGGTTACAGTAGTTAAATAAAGCAGTTATTTCTTATTAAAAATAAGAAACTCTAAGATCTAAGCTGTGGTGGGCTAACCCCACCCCTCTTTCTTCTTACCATTCTACATTCTGTAAACATCCAGCTACATAACTCAATCCATCATCAATCCTTCTTAGCTTCACATAAGCTAAGAGAGAGCTCTCAACATCCCTTCTCCTCCATCTTTTCTACACCCCTCAGACCTCCTTCTTCATGGCTGTAAACCAATTAACTCAAGGAGGTGTAACTGCTCATTCCGTCTTCAATTCTCATGGAGATGCAGGTGCATTATCTCCTTCCCAATTAGACTGGAATTTGTTGGGTCTTCGCACTGGGTCTCCTCGACCTTGCATGCTTATCAGGATTCACTCTCGACCAGCCTAGCTGTAAATTAGGAAAAAAAGAGCCTCTCAGCCTTTACCACATTCCAATGTCCTCAATTCATTTCACTTTGAAACCTAACAGACTCCATTTTCTCTCATCCTCAATGACTACAAATCCCACTCTCCTTCAATATCATCACACTAGCTTTACAGAGAGTATTTTTCCCTGATTGGCACCTGTGACGTTTACCCTCGTGGTCCCTGCTTGTTTTTCCCTCACAAAGGCTCACGTCGCATTTTCTTCTCGCTGCCACCAGTAGATTACTTCATCCACAATATAAATGACGTATGTCAGAACACTCGTCCTGTGATCAGACACAGAACTTATTTATTGAAGTGAAGCAGGATGAGTAATAACAGGTCTTTCAGATACTCAGTATACATAAGCAATTCAATAACAGTTCTCTCAGTACATAGTTCTTATCGCTTGCAATATCATTACCACCTTCTTTTCTTATTTTCCTAACCAGCTCTATCTCTCTGACTAACCCTATCTCTCTGACTAACCAGCCCTATCTGACTCCTCCTTCTCCCGCCAAGCCTCATGTAGCTGCTGACTCCACCTCTCCAGTCCTCTCATAGGTTCATGCAAATCAGCTCACGAATATGAATGGCATGAGTGACGTGGGTTATCGCCACATTCCTCCCCCCTAAGAAAAAGTTTGTTTCATGAGGGAAAACCTTACAGTTTACCCTTATGAACAACGGAACATACAGGGAAAATCACATACAAAACATTTACCATCATAATAACAATATGCTTACCAGTTATATCCTAAATCATATAACATATTTCAACATATAACACATTATATTACCATATACTTATACATATCTTATACTACAATTTTCTCTCTATTACTATATTTACTAGACCGAACTTACCACTTTAAACATTTAAAACAATCAATACAATTATAAACATTTGCACTACTCACATTAATACAAATTACATTACCTCTACATTAATAACGCTACTCATCATTATTATTTCCCATCACTATACACCTTTCAGTTCATCAGCATCCAAAGAAATATCGCATTTTAATCGTATTTCATAACTAGTACACAAACAGAACATTTAATACAACATTGCAAACTCTTTTTCCATCTATTAGTCATTTGGCCTTCGTGACAAGGCATCAGCATCCTCACTCTGAGTCCCTTTTACGCTGCGGATCCCAATGTCAAAGTCTTGCAGGTTCAGTGTCCATCTTGCAAGCTTACTGTTAGTGGATTTCATAGTTTGTAGCCACACCAGAGGGAAAGGGTCAGTGCAAAGGATGAATTTCCTTCCCCAAATGTAGGGCTTCAGTCTTTGCCGCGTCCAAACAATTGATAGGCATGCCCTCTTGATGGCAGACCAATGTTGGAATTTCCTGCTGATCAGAGTCACTGGGTGCAGATTCCTGCTGTCATCCGCTTGGCACAGCACGGCTCCCAATCCTACGTTCGACACATCTATGCAGAGGATGAACTCCTGGTTGGAGTCCGGTGTAACAAGGACAGGTCTTGAAGTCCACACTCTCTTCAGATGATCAACAGTCACCTGGCACTCTGACGTCTACTGGATGTCCTCGGCTCGCCTTTTCCGGGTGAAGCCTCCTTTCTTTTTGACTCGTGGCTTCGCTTTCTCAACTGGGAAAAGGATAGGCAGTTTCTTCCATTCCTCCAGCACAGGTATGATTACGTTCTTCCTAGAAATGTTATTGTTTTTGCCTTCACCCTCACCAATAAACTTGCCCACAGGTACTTTTATTGCAAAGCTCTCCATATGTGGGGGACCACTATTACAGGTCACTTCAAGATTCTCAGGCAAGTTTCTTTTAGGTGCCATCTCAAACACTTGGCTTATGTCAGATGTATTGAGATTTTCAACATCTGGTTCTATTCCTTTAATCTCTGGTTTCTCAGGTAGGGGTTTGTTCTGCAAGATATTCAGGACTTTTGCAGCTGCATGGGGAGCCTTCTTAATACTAGTCCCTTCAACTGTCCAGTGCTGCTGCAACAAATCCACAGGTCCTGACCATGCCAACAGCAATTCACTCCCCTCTATGGGTCTCAGCCTTACCACTTTGTCCTTGGGACAGAATGCTCTTTCCTGGGCCTTGTCCTCACACAAGCCTTTTTCCTTTCCATGAGTACCCCCCAAGCTTGGCTCTGCTACTTCTAAGGACTTCTCCCTATATTTTACAGGGACAATTAATTGTTTGTGGGGTCCTCCCCCTCTATGAGATGCCTTTAAAACATCTCTCTATAATAGGTCTTCCTCTATATGGTATCGTTCAGAATTTTCAGGGGCCAGTGGAATTTCCTTAACTTGTGCAAAGCATTCATTTAAGGTAGGGTCTTCCTTCTGCTCATTCATAAAGGAGGAACTATTTGGATTCTTCAATATGACTACTTCAGCCATTTCTGCTACCTCAGGGTTTCCCTCTAGACTGGGGCATCCTGGATTTGATTTAGAGGTTAGGGATTCCACTTTTCCCTCAGGGTTTCTTAACTGCTCTCCCTGGGAACGTGTTACTACAAAAGCACTCTGCAGATGCTTAGAGAGATCTAAGTCAATTAAACAAGGAGAAGGGATTTGGTCTCACGCTGCTACCTTCCATATACCAGACCAACCCTGGTATCTCACTGCTACTTTGGCCATTGGCAGCACCACCACATCTGAGCTAATGCCTTTGAGGGTGATGTTTTGTTCCAACATATTTTCTTCAAGAATTATGTCTGAGTGACAAATAGTAACTTAAGAACATGTATCTTTCAGACCCAGATACTTTACGTTGTCAATGAAAATAGGCTCTGCAGAGTTATTCAATAAGTCCTGATTACACTCGATTAGGAATCATTGTAACACTCTCGCTTCTGGAATGTCTGGGCTCTCTGCCAAGTCCATTTCCTTAGCAACAGTGTTGTGGCAGGAAGAAGCCTCAACTTCAACTGCCAATTGCTGTGCCTTATTATGCTGCACACAAAATATCCTTTTAGGCTGACTGGAATCTTCACCTTTATGCTGGTTAAAATCCCTAGTCTTTTGAGTCTCACACTGAGCCCAAAAATGACCTTTCTCCCCACACATATAACATTGTTTAATGGCCTTGGGTTCAAAATAAAGGGCCTTATTAACTTTTCCCTCAGAGCTATTAGGTTTCAGGTGTCTGTGCTCTGTGGATGAGGGTTTATCTCTAAAATGGCTTCCAATAGCTTGGGTACCTCTGAGGTAATCTCTACCAGGTGGGGGTCCTCTCCTTCTGTCATCCCACACTTTTCTACCAATTTTTACCTCAGAAAATCGAGGATCTCTAATCTCACTGATGGAATCAGCAAATTCAGATGCCTGTAATACATTTTTAGGATTTTTGTCCTTGACCAAATAATGCAATTCCCCTGGAAACACTGAATAAAATTGTTCTAAACCAATTACATTTTTCATTTTGTCTAGAGAAGTGACATTTTCACGTTCCATCCATTTGTCCAAACATTGACTCAATTTAGCCCCCACTTGGGCATAAGATTCTTCAGGCTTTTTGGTAAGGGAACGAAATTTTCTTCTAAGGTGTTCTGCATTGATGCCACATCTAGAATATACTATTTTTCTATATGCCTCAAAATCTCTAGCTTGCTCCAAAGGCATCTGAGAATAAAGCTAAATCTCCACTTATTTGTGATCTCAAAACTATCATCCTTTCATCATCCTTAATCTCAAAGTCCCAGCACGCTCTCTCAAATGAAATCAGGAAAGATTCAGGGCAATCTCCTTTCCTATATTGGGGAAATTTCTTTAGATCGATTTTTGAGAGATTTCCCTCACTAGAATTATTATTATTATTATTATTATTATTATTATTATTATTATTATTATTATTATTATTATTATTATTATTATTATTATTCTGTGCAGCTAATTCCAATTGTTTCATCTGTATTTGAAATTCCATTTCTCTTTGTCTTAATTCCATTTGTCTGGCCTCAGCTCTCTCCTTGAGCTCTAATTCCCTAGTTCTATCTTCAGCCCTCGCTTTCTCCAATTCTAATTGGTTTTTCATAGCTAGCTCCTTCAGTTTAAATTCTTGTTCTAGTTTCCATTTTTCAAAATCTTGGGAGCTTTGAATATTTTCTCACTCTGAGGCAATCAATACAGATCCCTCAGTTTCTTCCTCACTCTGAATTTGAGGGTTCCCATTTCCCTCAACCTCTTGAGGATCAATTTCCTCCATTACTGGCTTTTTATTTCTTTTGTGTGGCATAAGTATGCACTTTCTTGATAAGAGGGACTGATTTCTATTGCTGAGTTAGTCAGGCCTTTTTTTAAAACACTTCTACTTGTTTTCTTTTTCCAGTATTTTTCTGGGGTACTATGTAGCTCTCACTCAGCAGCTAATGATGGCTATACTTTCTCTGGCGTCACACAAGCTATGATGTTTCTTGGTCTGAGACAACCTTCTTGCCTCCAGACACAAAACAAATTCTCTACTTAAATCCTTCTTCACTCCAGGCTTTTCAAAACTCCTTCAGCTCTATACTGATCTTAGGCTTTTCAAAATTTCCTCAGATTTATTCAGACCTAAGGCTTCTACTCCATCTGCACCTGTCCTTTCTGTCAGACCGGATCTTCTGAGTTGGCCTCCTTGTTCTGTAAATCCTGAGGTAAATATTTTATTTTGAGTAGGTACTTTTCCCCTTCAAGGACTTCCCTCAGATCTAGGTTTAGAAGCCCCACCACTAAGTCTTCCCTGAGACTCTAGCAGGTCACCCACTTCATCACCTTAGATCCAAAACTTCCTTCTACTTAGGAATACCTCACTCTCAAAATATTCACTTTCCCACCCTGGATTATATCGTATCCCACCACTGGACACCAATTGTGACGTTTACCCTCGTGGCCCCTGCTTGTTTTTCCCTCACAAAGGCTCACGTCGCATTTTCTTCTCGCTGCCACCAGTGGATTACTTCAATACACAATATAAATGACGTATGTCAGAACACTCATCTTGTGAACAGAAACAGAACTTATTTATTGAAGTGAAGCAGGATGAGTAATAACAGAAGTCTTTCAGATACTCAGTATACATAAGCAATTCATCAACAGTTCTCTCAGTACATAGTTCTTATCGCTTGCAATATTATTACCACCTTCTCTACTTATTTTCCTAACCAGCTCTCTCTCTCTGACTAAGCCTCTCTGACTAACCCTATCTCTCTGACTAACCAGCCCTATCTGATTCCTCCTTCTCCCGCCAAGCCTCATGTAGCTGCTGACTCCGCCTCTCCAGTCCTCTCATAGGTTCATGCAAATCAGCTCATGAATATGAATGGCATGAGTGACGTGGGCGATCGCCACAGCTCCTTTTTGCAAATTCTTTGTCTTTTGATGTATGTACTTTTATCAACTAATTACATCACAGATTATGACTTTCACCACCTCTGTCTCTATTGTTCGCTTCCATATGTAGGGAGTCTACAGGGATTTCAGGAAACTGTGGACCTTCTGACATGTAACAGTTGACACATCGATGCTTACGTGTTGCACCCAAAATTCTTGTGTGTCCACTAGCCCACCATGCTCATTGCCTGGAGGTCCCTCTATGGGGGACCTATATTCTCTGTGAATATATGGAAGTGTTGGGTTTGCAAGGTGAAAGTATAACATATTTGAAGCCTGTTTTTATCACAGGCATCAGAGAATTCAGAGTGTGCCTATACCTGGTGCCACAAGTTCATGGCCAGTTCTGTCTCTGAAAAGCCGGGGAACATCTGAACCTGGGTGTGCTGGAATGTACATGTAGCATACAATAAGCATACCATGATGAAATTAATTTTACAGGCAAATATTGTAACAATAGCTACAGATGCAACTATACTTTCAGCCTGCAATTCAGCCTCGGAAACCACCTCCTGACCTTGTCCTTGGGGAATGCCTGGCACTGGGTTAAAGCTGTCTAGAACTGGGATCTTACCCACATTGGCCGGATACATATACTTAATGTTGTGGTCAAGCATCTTGACACACAAATGCAAATTAATTTACCTGTAACACGGCCAAACTTGGTTACCTGCAAGTTTCATCTAGACAAATACTTACCAGTGTGCTCCTGGGCTGGATGTCTGACCTCTGTCCACAGCTGAAGCATCCTTTTGAAGAAGGAAGGTCTGTGGCCAGGTGGTGTGTTGTCACTCCAAAGGACCATTGTCCTATTAAAGCCCTGCTTCAGACTCTTCCACTTTGATCAGATTTATTCAGTGTTTCTAGAGTATCCTGCAGTGATCATCCACCTAGAAAGCCTTGCCAGGGCCAAGGGGGGAAAGGAAACAAGTTTTCTAAGGTCTGGGCCATTCATGATTTCACAAAAAGGGTTGAGTTCCTGCTGGGACTAATAGACCGGAAAGTGGCCTATAGACATAAAAATTCAAAACAGGAGTGCAGGGTGATAGGACTTTTCTTGTTTATTCCTTTTGGTTTTCCAAAGGTCTCATTGGCCGTGATTCCATGTTTGTTTTGCCTAATAAAATGGAAGTCAACTGCACTGTAATGCTAACAATGGCAGGACAGTTCATTTGCAACTGGGCCAATACCTTCTACCTTTTCCCTACAAGCTGCAATCACCAACAATGCTAGGCTTAACAATGGCAACTTCACTCCTATTTTGATTGACAACACATGGCCAATGTGTGTCAACAAATCAACAGTTAAACTTCGGGAGGGGGGATTAAACTACAATAGTTGGGGCAAAAAACAAAAGGAACTTGGTAGTTGGAATGTACTACCAACCGCCCAATCAAAGAGAGGAAGTGGACAAAACTTTTGAAAAAAAATTGCAGGGTTTTCAAAGAGACATGACATAGTAGTGATGGGAGATTTCAATTATCCAGATATATATTGGGAGGCAAATTCTGCCAAGTATGGTCCTTCCAAGAAATTTTTGGCTTGTGTGGCTAATAATTTTCTCGTACAAAAAGTAGAGAAAGAAACTATCCTTGACTTGATTCTGACCAACAGAGATGACTTGGTGGGGGAAGTGGCAGTAAAGGGAACTCTAGGCAAGAGTGACAGCCGCACACTTCTTCTGGATTTTTAAAAAGCCAATTTTAATAATCTCAGAACAAGGATAAGTAAGGTCCCATGGCAGGAGATCCTAACAAGAAAGGAGTTCAAGAAGGGTGGGAGCTTCTAAAAAAAGAAATTCTAAAGGCACAACTACAAACAATTCCAACAAGAAAAAAGGGGGGGAGGAGGCAAAAAAGGCCAGTGTGGCTTCACAAAAAACTCCCAGAGGACCCAAAAACCAAAAAAGACGTGTACAGGAAGTGGAAAGAAGGCCAGGCCACCAAGGATGAGTACAGACAAGTAGCAAAGAAATGTCGGGATGGCAATATGAGGACAAAAGCTGAGAATGACCTGAGGTTAGCTAGAGACACTAAAAGCAATAAAAAAGCATTCTTTTGCTATGAGTAGCAAAAGAAAAACAAAAGACATAGTGGCACAGCTCTGCAATGGAGCTGGAAAAATGATAACAGAGGACAAAGAAAAGGCAGAGGTGCTCAACTCCTATTTGAATTTAGTCTTTTCCCATAAAACAGACTATGAACTTCCAAACAAATTGGAAGTGCAAGGGGGGGGGGCAGGATTGCAGCTGGAGATAAACAAATAGTCAAGAAATACCTTACCACCTTGAACGAGTTCACATATCCAGGGCTGGATGAACTGCATCCGAGAGTACTGAAGGAACTGGCTGAAGAACTTTCAGAACCACTATCCATTATTTTCTTGAAATCATGGGAAACGGATGAGGTGCCAGAGGATTGGAGGAGGGCTAATGTTGTCCCTATCTTCAAAAAGGGCAAAAAAGAGGAACCTGGGAACTACAGGCCAATCAGCCTGACATCAATCCCAGGCAAAATTCTGGAACAGATCGTAAAGCGGTCATTGTGCAAGCACCTAGAAAACAAGGCAGTAATAACCTGAAGCCAACATGGATTTGTCAAGAACAAATCTTGCCAAACTAATTTGATTTTGTTTTTTTATCAGGTCACCTCCCAGATAGACAGACGGAATGCTGTAGATGTAGTATATCTTGACTTTAGCAAAACTTTTGACAAAGTGACCCATGATACCCTGATTGGCAAGCTAAATAAGTGTGGGCTGGATAGATCATGTGTCAGGTGGCTACACAATTGGCTACAGAATCGTACTCAGAGGGTGATGATTAATGGGTCCTTCTCTAACTGGGAGGAGGTAACAAGTGGGGTACCCGAAGGTTCAGTCCTGGGGCTGGTGTTCTTCAATATTTTTATTAATGACTTGGATGAGGGAGTGCAGGCAATGCTTTTCAAATTTGCAGAATAGTTGGGTGGAATAGTTAATACCCTAGAAGACAGAAACAAAATTCAAAATGACCTTGATAGGATGGAGCACTGGGCCGAAAGCAACAGAATGAAATTCAACAGGGATAAGAGCAAAGTACTTCACCTCAGAAAAAGAAACCAATTGTGCAGTTACAAGATGGGGGATACCTGGCTCAGCAAAACTACAAGCGAGAAGGATCTTGGAATTGTTGTAGATCACAAGCTAAATATGAGCCAACAGTGTGATGTGGCTACAAAAAAGTCTAATGCTGTTTTAAGATGCATTAATAGAAGTATAGTTTCCAAATCCCGTGAGGTGCTAATTCCCCTCTATTCAGCACTGGTTAGGTCTCACCTTGAGGATTGTGGGGGGCTTTTTAAATTATTTTATTAACATCCATAGTATGACAATGCAAGTTAGAATTGTAGTACAATACCATCACATTACTTACACCATCTATCAGCACATTATCTTTCTTTACACATCCACTAGTTCATATTTTAACATACTTAATTCTTTTAAAATATTACATGAGCAATCCAAATTACTTCCCATTTCACATTCTTCTTTTCTTGAGCTAATTCCGTATGTTAATAATGGTTGCCAGGTTTTCATAAATTTATCCTGTTTTATTTCCCCTCTATATATTTTAATTTGATTGGTCAACTTTTCCATGAGGACCATTTGCCAGATTCTGTTCTCAAATTTTTATACTGAAAGATCTTGAGCATTTCTCCAGTTTTGTGTAATTTCAGCTCTTGTTGCACCAATAAGATGTGCAATTAGGTCTTTATTAAATAATTTTTCATTTCCATCCTTAAATATTGAAAATAATAATAAAGCTTTATTTTTAATTATTTTTTGATTCAACAATGTTTCTATCCATTTAATTATTTGCCGCCAATATGCTTCCACTTTGGGGCAAGAGATCCACATGTGTTCTAGTGTGCCTTTATTTCCACAGTTTCTCCAGCACCTATCTGAGATTTCTCCATTAATTTTGTGGGGTGCCAGTACCATCTATGGACTATCTTCAAAACCATTTCTTTCGTTTTAACTGATATTGATTTATATGGATATGTGATCCATATTTCCATCCATTCTTTCTCTGATATATTAATATTCAAATCTGTTTCCCATGCTATTTTAGATCCCATACCCCTGGGAAATGCTTTCTCAACCAAATGTTTATATATTACTGAAGTTATTTCCTTCCTTTTATTTCGATCTTTTTCTCTACTATATTGTTCTAGTTCTGTGAGCGTTCTCATAGGTTCAAAACTTTGGTATAAATGAGTTGCCAAATTTCTTACCTGTATTAATTGTAGGCAATTAGTTTTTATTTCCTTTGTTTTGTTCTCTGTCTAATTGTTATTGGTTTCCCTGTGTCAAATAGGTCTCTTATTCTATAAATTCCAATTCTTTTCCAATTTTTGAATTGTACATATTTCTCTCTTGATTTAAATTTTGGATAATCCAGCATAGGGCATAGAGGGGATATAGGCAGAGCAAATAATCTCATATATTTACGCCATATTTTCAATGTCTCACAAGTATAAGGATTTTGTACTTGCTCCTTCTTTCTAATTGATTCCATTGTGTAAATGTAAGTGTTAACTACACCAATATCCCTAACCCTCCCTTTATGCTTTGACCATATTTAGCACTGCTTATGAACCTTAGCTTTTTCCCCTTTCTGCCAATGAACCTTTCCATGTTTTTTTTTTTTGCCATAATTTAATTTTTTAAAATTTCAGGTTGTAGTGGTATATTTTGAAATTAAATAAAAATTGGTAATATATGTGCTTTAACTAATGCTATTCTCCCTAGCATTGATATATTCAATTTAGTCCAACTTCTGATTTTTTCTTTTACTGATTTAAATATTTTTTTGTAATTTCTATATATTAACTGGTTTATACTTTTTGTTATCCAAATTCCCAAATATTTGAAACTTGAATAGCATTAGTCCAGATCTGACTTCTTTTTAATTTCCTTTTGTTCTGCTTTAGAGAGATTTATACATAACAATTTGGATTTTTGATAGTTGATTTTTAGTCCCGTATAATAACAATGTTCTTGTAATATTTGTTTTAGTGATTCTATGCTTTTTATTGGGTTCTCCAGAAATAGAAGCATGTCATCTGCGTAAAGGTTTATGTTTTCTATTTTTAAACACCAAGCCTTTAATATTTTCATTTTCTCTTATTTGTGCAGCAAGTGGTTCTATTGCTATTGCAAATATAATTGGGGATAAGGGGTCTCCTTGTCTTGCTCCTCTAAATAGAGCAAATTTATCTGATTCTATTCCGTTTATGAGTACTTTAGCCTCCACCCCTATATATAGATTGTTTAAGACATTAATAAATTTTTCACCCATATTCATTTTTTCTAATAATTCAAACATATAATGCCATTCTACATGATCAAAGGCCTTAAGCACATCTAATGAGAGTATTGCCAATTTCTGTTCTTCTTTATTTGCTATATTTATGACATTCAGAACTCTGCGAATGGCATCCTGCATCTGCCTTCCTGGCATAAACACATATTGATCTGTTTGAATGTATTCAGTGATAAAACTATTAATTCTCTGTGCCAATATTGAGGAAAAAATCTTTTGGTCTTGATTTGGTAATGTTATTGGTCTATATGATGATGGGAGTACTGGGTCCTTTTCTGGTTTTAATATAGTTATTATCCTAGCTGTTCTCCATGATTTTGATATTTCTTCACCTTCCAGTATCGAATTAAACAATTTTAACAAATGCCCTATGATGTCATCTTCCCAAATTTTATAAAATTCTGCTGTAAACCCACCACAATCTGGTGATTTACCCTTTTTATTTTATTTTTTAGTAACTGATTTTATTTCCGTTATTGAGAATTAAGTAGCTCTTTATGATTTCCTATAATTTGACTAACTGGTAATGTATTTAGAAATTTCTTAATGTTTGTATCTGGTGTTAATACTGTTTCATACAAATTTTTATAATACTCCATAAATGTTGTTACTATTTGTTGTTGTGAGGTTACTATTGTTTCTTCCTTTGTATTCACAGAGACAATTCCCCTCTTTATTGCTTTCTTTTTTACTGCATATGATAGCAACTTAGAATTCTTATTCCCATACTCTTAATAATTTCTCCTTAGATAATTCATAGCTGCCTGGGTCTTACTTGTATCTAGTGCCTCTAATTCTGTTCTGGCTCTTATTAGTTCATTATATACCTTGTTTGATCTGGATTTTTTATCCTGCTCTAATAGATTTTTTATTTTATTTTCCACTTTTTCTTGAAATTTCTTTCTTTCTTTTTTTAATATAGAGCTTTCCATAATAAACCTTCCTCATTAAGACTGCTTTTAGAGTGTACCACAACAATACAGGTTTCATTCCTTCTTCATAATTTGTTTCATAAAAAATCTTTATATCTTCCTTTATTTTTCTAATAATTTCTGTATTTAAACATATGTTTGAACTTAATTTCCAGATTCTAGGTTATTTTTGTACTTCTTTATTAGACCAAAGAACTTTTATTGGTGCATGATCAGAGGTCATGATAGGAGCAAACTGTATATTCTCTATATGGGATATCAAATTTTCTGAGATAAAAATATGATCTATTCTTGAATAAGTGGCTGCTCTTTTTTTTGAAAAAAATGTATTATCTTTCATTTTAGGATTTAAATATCTCCATCCATCTATTAAAAGCTTTCTAAACTAATTTTCCTATTTTGATTCCATCCCTTGACACCTTTCTTTTTTTTTCTTTTTTCTTTTTTTTTGATGTTGTATCCAACTTTTGACTTAAAATGCAATTTGTGTCCTCTCCCAAAATAATATCACCCCAGGCAAATTTTTTTTACCTCCCTCAATAATGTTTGCATAAATATTGTTTGCCCTATATTAGGGGCATAATAAGAACCTAAAGTCAGCAATTTATTTTCTAACTTTCCTTTCACTAGAATATATATTCCCTCAGGATTTCTTAATTGGTCCATGTGACGATCCACCCAGTGTTCCCAGTTTGTTTCCCCCAAACCCAGGTTCACCCTCTGGATACGCTTTTTTATTCTCTTTTCCGCTACCACCAGTGGATCTCTCATCCACACTGCACCATAGATGTTTCAGACACGTGCTGCCAATATAACTTGTTTATTTATAAATCACAGATGTTCTTTTATTATTGTTTAGGATCACTCATTAAACTTATATATGATTACACGTTTGATTATTCATTTGTATTTGCTTATTCACTTTAACCAATTCATTAAGACTCTCTGACTATCTATTTAACTTCATTTATCTCCTTCTCATTCTCTCTGACTCTCCAACTTTCCAATCTCTTCCTTAACTCTCCAAATCTCTTCTCTAACTCTCTCCCTGTCTAACTGTCTCCCTCTGTCTAACTGTCTCCTTGACTCCGCCCCTCCTGTCTTCTCATAGGCTCCTGCCCTTGAGCTTCGGCTATGATGGACAGGAGTGACGTGGGCATTCCACCACAGTCCATCACTTCAAATTTTAATATTTTCCTAAGGATTATAGCCACTTCTCTCGATTTAGTTGTTCAATTTGCAGTATGCTGATCTGCTAGCATCGGGTGCTTAATAATGTCTTTTTTTTATGTGTTTCCTGTTAAAACAGAACATATGCCCCCAGTTTTTGACTAGGTTTCACAACTCTATACCTTTTAACTGGCGAGCCAAGACCATTTGTGTTATAATATAATAAAATTGTCTAACATTACATACTTTTATTATATAAGCTGTACTTCCAATCAGCCTAATTTTCTGAAATATTTTACTACTACTACATGCCTTATCATTATACATATCTTTTTCTACACAGCCCTGTGGGAAGATCGCCCCGTCTTGCAGCCCACTCTTGCCCTACTATTTTATATTAAGTTTGACATTTTCTTAACTCATGGATATATTATACTTATGTCTACATCCTACTGTATTCACTATCTATTACACGTTTTATTTAACTGCTTACAAACTTAGACACTACGTATTTATATCTTAAACTTGTATAAGCGTGAACTATTAGCTAATATTACATTATACATTACATTATATTTTCTTCTCTTTTTAATAAGGAATCTTCTTACGTAGTTCCTAAGACTACATGTTTAGCAAGCAGCAGCTGTCTCATGTTGGCAGTTATCTTGAGTTCCAGATAACAACTCTTGCTGTGTCATTGAGAAATTCAGTTTCTCCATCCAAGTTTCAATACTACATGGCTGCCTTTTAAGATTTTTTCCCATTTCTGCTTTTGTCCAGCGAAGCTGCATTCCCTCTCACTGTTCTGTCCTCTCTGTACTCATCTCTGCCAGATGTATGTCCAGTAGGGGAATCTTCCTTTGCTCAAAAAAGTCATGCAGCTGTGTAATTGTAGTAATAGTTTTTGATGAGTTTCCATACCAGATAATCAGCTTAAAAGGAAAACCCCACATATATTTAATTTTCCTCTCCTGGAGAATCCTTGTGTACTGTCTCCATTGCTTACGTCTCTCTACTGTCTCTGGTGCAAGATCCTGGTACAGTTCCACTTTCTGCCCTTCCAATGGCAATTCTTGGATGTTATTCGAAGCAGGAAACACATTGGCTTTCACTGCATATGAAGCAAATCTCACAATTGTATCTCTCTTTCTTGATTGTTGTTTTGGTCCAATTTGATGGATACAGTCCACATCCCTATCTGTTATCTCTATGTTGGGGCAGAGTTCTCGAATCCAGTTCAAAACTATTTGTTTCATCTCACTGCCCTTCTCACTCTCATTTTCCTTAAAAAAACCTCAGACGAATGTTCTGACATCTTTGTTTATTCTGCTGATCCACCAATTTGTCCTTTAATTGCCCTATCTCTTTTTCCAACTCATCATTTCTAGATTGTAGATTTTGTGCCAACTCGAAAGCAGCATCAGCTGTTTGTTCTACCTTGCTGATGCTTGCTCTAACCTCCAAAAGGGTTTGTTTTAGGGGCAAGATAAGACTTTTCATATCATTCTGTAAGTCCTTTCTTAATTGTTTTATAAGCAGCTTCATCTCATCATTAGCTCCATTAGCTTTTTTCCGCCCCTTCCCTTTTTTCTTACCAGATGCCTCCATTTCACTCTCAGACTCCTCCGATGTCTTTGTCAGGTCTCTTTGATCCTCCTCATCAGAAGTGACTCTGGGCTTATTTTCTTCTGGCGTCTTCTTTGGCTTTCCCATATCTATTCAATTCAAAGTGTTTTCCTTTTCAGTTTACAAACTTCCACATATATTTTGACTGTTATTCCTGGGCTGATCTTCTATGCTGCCATTTCATTGGCAGCAAACCATGCCCCCTCACCTTGAGGATTGTGTTCAGTTCTGGACACCACACTTCAAGAAGGATGCTAACAAATTGGAACAAGTTCAGAGGAGGGTGACAAGGATGATCAGGGGGCTGGAAACCAAGCCTTATGAGGAAAGGCTGAAAGAATTGGGCATGTTTAGCCTTGAGGAAAGAAGACTGAGGGGTGATATGATAGCACTTTTCAAATATTTGAAAGGCTGTCATACAGAGGAGGGGCAGGATCTGTTCTCAATCATCCCAGAGTGCAGGACATACAACAATGGACTCAAGTTAAAGGACACCAGGTTTTGGTTTAATATCAGGAAAACCTTCCTAACTGTTAGAGCAGTACGACAGTGGAACCAGTTACCTCGGGAGTTGGTGAGTGCTCCAACACTGGAGGCATTCAAGAAAAAATTAGATAATCACCTGGCAGATATGCTTTGATGGTATTCCTGCATTGAGCAGGGGGTTGGACGTGATGGCCTTGTAGGCCCCTTCCAACTTCACTTTTCTATTATTTGAATGTAGATCTATGAGACAGCATTGGCCCGCTCACACATCAATCTACGTTGTTTATTCTTAACTGCTGGCTGCCTTTGCTATATTATCTTGTTGTGCGTAAGGGGGAACACACACAACCTTAACAGTTTTAAAAAACAGACCCAGTCATTTGCTCATAAAAACAACAAGCGCTAACAGGGCAATCAATCTTTGTTAACTGCTCACCATCAGTAAGACATACATTTTACTATACCCAGTTGTGATGCTCCCATTGGAGCGGTAGTCTGTGGATCACAGAATCACAAATTGTGACCTTTTCTGATAGATTTCAGTTTAAGGGACTTGTTCTTTCAGTAGTGCTTTTATTGCAAAGGAGGGATTTGTGGATATTTATGTTTTCAACCATACACAGTTGGATTAATATATTAAATATTTCTTCAATTTTTGAATTTTTTGAGGGAGATTTCCCATATTTCTTGTAGGATGCAACATACAGACATTGTGTTCCGTTTCCTAAGACCAGTTTTCATTCTTATTATTACTAACCTATGAGTAATGAAATCTGCACAGAGGCACTTTGTTATTGTTTGTTTAGTCTCATTATCATTAAGGGTTAACTCAATGCTGCATGTCCTGCTTGGACAGGGAATTTTTTTGTGCAAAAGGTGATCTGGACCAAATAAAGTGCACATCAACTTGTAGATGGACTGATGAAAACTATTAGCACTCACACCACCATAAACCAGTTTTTGGGTTCTGTACTTCAGCTGGTAGGGATGGGTGATAGAACTTCTCCCTGCTGTTGTATGTCTGCGTTCTTTAGTTTCCAACAACAGTTCCTCTGTTCCAAGGAGGGACAAAAAAAATGGAGAGATTAAATAAGTACCCTCCAAAATTTACACCTGCCTCTGCCCATAGGAATCATCTTGCAGAGTTCTTTCGCATCCACATATGCTCTGCTTCCAACATCTATTAATATTTTTTTAATTTTTAATTTTTCTTAAACTACAACATAAACATAAACATAAAATACATAAACCAAAATACAAATCGACTGTGTTCCCCACCACCATAGTCAGGACCTCGTGCAGTAATCCTCTTCTTCCTCTATCTTTATTCTTCTTCTTCCTTTATTGTCCTCTTCTCCAGAACTGCATTGATTCTTGATTTGGAGCTTTCCCTTTTCCACATCCGTTAATATTTAAACTGGTTTTTTTCCCCTTGGAACACAGATTGAACAAAATGGATGTATTGTTGGCTTCTTCTGTACTCTCCATTGCTTTAAATAGGAGGGTGGGGACCCGTACCACCACTAAGTACTTGCATATAAACCAAGCCTCTCCACTAAGGAAAAAAAGGGGGGGCATTTCTATCAACCAAACTGAAAAATGGAATCTGTGAAATTACTGGAACCCAAGATATCAGATGACACAACTATTTGATTATTTCACTCTTTTTTTTTAACTAAACAACAATATAAAATAATTACTTTTTTAAAAAAAGAAAAGGATAATTACACCACTGGGGGAAAAAAACCCACCGCCCATCCCTCCATTTTATTGGTTTATGTTTTCAAGTCTTTCCTCCAGATCAGCAACTGTATTGAAAGCATTTTTTAAAAAGGATAATTAGGAACCAAGTCACCAATTCACCATATTATTAACCTTTTTGCGAGGTTATGCTTACAGATCACTAGGTCAAACAAGAGGGGAAGGAGGTTATTGAATTATATGTGATGCTTCATTACGCCAGGGTGACACACCTTTCTCTGAGGCCTCCTGTAGAGTAACCAGCACTTCATTTAATAGCCTTCCCTCATTTCTAGTTCTGTGCTGTATGCTTGGGTAGCCCATGTCTGGATCTGGTTCACCTCGCTAGGGCCTATTTTTGACAAGTAAATCCTTGTGTAAGATTATCTATAACACATTATTCTTGTTACAAACTCCTCCTCCAACATATAAACTGCATTGGGTTCTATTTCTGAGAGCACTTGCTTCAAGACAGCAATGCATCAATGAGTTGAGGCATACCTTCTCCAGGTGACAACTCTTCTTCAGCACTCCACGGTGGGACTTGGGTGCCCTTCAGGCCATTGTGTATGACAGTCCCCACTCCTAGGTTATTATGGAAAATTAGCAATTGCAAATTGTCACTAATACATTGCTAATAACCTACCGTGCCTACTGCGAGCATTGGACTCACCTAAAGGGAAACATTCCTTAGGAGTGTTATGAGTGGTAGTGTGTGATAGAGAGTTTATGGGTTCCAGAAAAGGCTAGCACCCCAGGCTTAAAGAAAAGATGGAAGATAGCAAGGGAAGCTGGGATAGTGTGCCTAATACAGAGCTGCAAAAGAAGATGCAAGTCACAGACAGAGACAGTTTCGTTATTAATAAGAGACTGCTGCGTGGGCAAAGGTTTGGACTTTTACACTTGTTTTGCCCAGACAAAAGGGAAGTGAACTGGAGCAAGAAGTCCAAATATAACTAAAACTGGAGAAAGCAGGCTTAAGAAAGAGGAAGCAGGCTAGCTGAAGCTAAGTCTGTGGCAGATGGAACAAACTGTACACGTGAAAGGAAGCATTCCTGCATAGCAACAGATTGTATCTGCCCAGGAAACCAGAGTCTTACCCCTGCTTGCCCACAAGGGAGTTCTATGCCTATAAGAAGGATGACCCAGGAAGAGACAGGTGGGCTTCGACAGCGCTGCAACGACTGTTCCCATCACCCCCTCTGAGGACTGATCCCCCATCAGAGGCAGGCCTTTTGGATGAGTAAGTATCTTGTGTGAATGGGGAGTATGAATGAGAGGCCTCTTGGTACCTTTTGTCTTATGTTCTATGCCTTATGTCTCATCAATAAATGTTACATGAATAGTGCTTAACCCAAAATTATTGGTGTATGGTCTTCTTGTCAGTCATCCGGCTGGGCTCTCTCTCTCCTCTCATGGTCCCTCTCCCCAGGATATAAAGAACAGTAACCCATTTGGCGTAACAGAAAGCGTGATCCTGAGTGCTCCCAAAACTGGTGCAGCTGTTCATTAAAAGGTGGTTCATGTTCTGGATGGGGGTTGCCACCAGAAACAATTATGGTCCTATAAAAAGACTGCCTTGGGGCTTTAAATTTAATTCACAGCTGAGTGGCAGTCCTCAGATATCCTGCTCAGGCAATACGTCGCAAGACCCTGGAGTATGCTGACAGATTCCTTCTTGGAGTTGAAGCCATCAACAACCTCAGGTCTGCAACTTCACTCATGATTTCCAGCATCAGCCAGATTCCAGCAGATGTCCAGTATACCCAATGGCAAGAACTCCCGGAAGCCATTTTTGCAAAGGCAAGTTGAAAATGTTCTCCACTGGACAGTGGACACCAGTTTTCCCCAGTATTTTGGTATGTTGCAGACCACTTCCACTGATTTTTCAGTTGGAAACTGCAAGTTTTTGCAGGCTTTCATTAGGAACTTAACCTACAATGGCCAAAAACTGTTGCACTTGTTCCATTTGACAGCTAAGGTCAACTGATTGCTAGGCCCTTCTAAGGGGAACACTAAAATTGTAACATTTTTTATTCCAGTTTGTCTGGAGCAATGGTGGTGGACTTCTTTGCCAGGCAGTAACCCAAAGGAGGAGGAGCCATGTTAACTGACATCTAACACTGAGCTTTCCTCGGTCAATAAATAAAAAGTTACATTTGCTAAAGCAGCTAGAAGTCAAGAGTCCACTGAAAGTATTACTTTTGTTACCATCTCTTTACAAACCATGCGTGCTCTAATGTCTCCAAACTAAACCTGATGCAGAGATTTTTTTTCTTTTCATACCCAAATTGAAATGTAATGTCTTCCAACAGTTCAAAATAGCATTGACAGTAAAAAAATAAATAAATAAAAAGGAGGGAGGGCAGTGCACGGTATTTGAATAACTTTTATTTAATTATTCAGTGTTATATCAAAATACACACCAAAACTCAACATGGACGTTAATTCATAGACCAATTTTTTCATTTTAAAACCATAGTAAGAATGATTGTCTACTGCTATGCATAATTCGCTGTGATGGGGTAAAGGGAACTAATGATTTCCTCATTCGCTTCTATGGATTGGAGAAATGGGTGGCAAGGGATCTGTTTCTCATCCTTAACAAGAATGTAAGGATCTCCTTCATGTTCAATGACACTTCATTCCTTTGCAGGCTTCTTTCCTGTGCTCCTGCCATTTCTTTTTTCAGTTGCAGGACCAATCACATCTTTCTCAATGGGGGATAGTGCAATTCAATCCCTAAACTTACTCACTCCCTTGTGCACTTCTATGGGTTCAAGAGAACGTTCTGGTTGTGAATCATCATTAGCTTCTCCCTCAAATGTAGCTTGACACACCACAGTCACTGGGTGGTTTCTGCTGCAATCACAGCTGCCTTTAGCAACCGGTGATAGTAATTTGTTACCCTCTGTCACACCTTTCAAAACAGGTCTCACGAGGCTCAGAAACTCACCTTCAAACTTATCCCTGCTATCCAGTGCTTCTGCTAATACCCTATCCTCCTGCTCCATAGCTTCTGCGGCAAGTCTTTCCTACTGAGATAGCCATTCTTTTGTTCCCTTCTCCAATTGCTCCACCACTCTGGTCATGAATGCCTCCATCTCAGTTGTTTGTTTCTTCTTCTGCTTCATCATAGCTAGTTGGGTGGCAGTGTCCATGACTGTAGCTGTGTTGCAAGTAGCTGGATCTAGTTGTTTAAAGACAGTAAAATAAAAGATTGTAAGATGCACTTAAACAACAGTTTAATAAACACCTAACAACAAACTTTTAATTGTGTATTTCAGAGCAATTGTTAACTCCTACTGCTTACAAAGAAGGACTATGTACAGATCAGCATACTAAGCATATGAAGCAGCAGCAAAATCTGCAGTATAGAGACCATAAGAGATAATTGTAGAGATAAGACCCTATCTTGATATTGGGGCGCTCACTACCTTGGTACATGTGCTCGTAATCTCGAGATTAGACCACTGTAATGCGCTCTACGTGGGGCTGCCTTTGAGGTTGATGCGGAGACTCCAAGTGGTGCAGAACGCGGTGGCCAAACTTCTTAGTGGAGTGAGAAAATATCATCATATCTCTCCCACTCTGGCCGCTTTGCATTGGCTGCCCATTCGGTTCCGCATTGACTTCAAAGTCTTAATGCTAACGTACAAAGCCCTAAACGGTTTAGGGCCTCGATACTTGGTGGAATGCCTACTCCCACCAAAATCTACCCGGATCACCTGATCGAGTCAGGAGGTGAGGCTGAGGAGCTTGACGCCGAGGGAGGCCCGGAAGGAAAAAACAAGAAACCGGGCCTTCTCGGCGGTAGCTCCTCGCCTCTGGAATAACCTTCCTCCGGCGATTCGTGCGGCCCCTTCGCTGGGCACCTTTAAAAACCAATTAAAAACTTGGATGTTTACACAGGCCTTCCCTCCAGTGAACACTTGATTTCCTTTTCTTTTCATTTCTCTTTTCCTTTTCCCTTCTCCATCTTGAATTATTTGTCTATTGATGTTATATTTTATATTTTTTTTAATATTTTTAATATTTTGTTATGTATGTTATGCATGTTGGAAGCCGCCTAGAGTGGTCGTCTGACCAGATAGGCGGGGTAAAAATACAATAAATAAATAAATAAATTGTGAAACATATATTTGGTGTTACGTGAACTTAAAAGACAAAAACAACAGGCAGGAATCTAATGCATCGACACATTGGTACAATAATGGAGAGGAACTTGGAAGAGCAGTCCTCAGAACATGGTACCCCAAGCTTTCCCCCTTGTTGTAGAACACATAAGTAACATTGTAACATAAATCTACAGTTCATAAACCAGGGCTGACAATTGCATACCCTCTGAGTTTATTTCAAGAAAGGAAAATAAAACTCTGACGTTTTGACGGTAACGCTTCAGTGCTTTACTTTCGTCTCAAAACCATCCTTGGAAAAATGCTTGACTAATTGCTAACTTCTCAGATGGGACAGATAATTTTTTTAGCATTATTAGTTTTTAAGCAAATGAGAGAAAACAATTCTCAACAGTGTATTGAGATAACTGAGAGGAACGTGCACTATGATTGTTCTGGCTGTTGAGATTTTGATGTGAATGTATTATATATTAATGTTGTATAGTTAGATGTAAAATGGCTGATGGCTGATTTTACCTGAGTCATGTATAGGTGGGTATCAAGGTGGGTATCAAGGATTCAGGTGGGTATCAAGGATTGAGACTTAATGTTGTACATCTGTGGTACATGATGAAACTTTGTGTAACAGAAAATGAAGTAATGTATTTTCTGATTGGTCACAGAACTGTACATAAGTCATGTGTAAAAGGAACGTTTTTATCTGCTGTAAGTCAGATCACTTTTTCCTATGCTGTGTGTTGCTTCATGTCATGTTATGCTGCCAGAGGAATGTCTATTCTCTATGTATATATGTAAATAGACTAAGTTGGTTTTACTCTCTCAGTGTCATAGTGTCATAAGTATCTCTGCTAACCAATATTTCCTTACTCTGCTGATGTTATGAGAATACACATTATAATCAAAATTCTCAACACATGGTACCCCAAGCTTTCCCCCTTGTTGTAGAACACATAAGTAACATTGTAACATAAATCTACAGTTCATAAACCAGGGCTGACAATTGCATACCCTCTGAGTTTATTTCAAGAAAGGAAAATAAAACTCTGACGTTTTGACAGTAACGCTTCGATGCTGTACTTTAGTCTCAAAACCATCCTTGGAAAATGCTTGACTAATTGCTAACTTCTCAATTGGGACAGATAATTTTTTTTAGCATTGTTAGTTTTTTAAGCAAATGAGAGAAAACAATTCTCAACAGTGTATTGAGATAACTGAGAGGAACGTGCACTATGATTGTTCTGGCTTGCAGCGCTTCCCGTGCTGCTACTACTTGAAGTTTCACAACCAGTTTCTAGGAAGACATGGAAAATATTTAGCAGGGACAGGGGGAAAATGGGGTTCAATGCGGCATTGTATCTTTACAAAAATGAGAGCTCACCATTGCTTTGGGATCTGATTTGGGATTCATCAACTGGGAATAGATTGATGATTAATGACAAGTCATCCTGGCTATCAGATAGCTCTAGGGAAAGTGTGAGGCTATATCAGGGCACGTTGCATTCCCAATAAGCTTCTGTCTGTACCAAAAAACTAGGAGAGAAGATACCAACCTGATCACGATGTTTTCTCCAGTGGATCATGGCTATCTGAGATTCTCAATGACTTTACCAAAGCATCTGTTCTAAGGACCCTATCCAACTTGCCAAAGAAGGTGCACCTCTGTGGACTGCTGCCAGAACAAGAATTGTGCAAAACCATTTGGTTTTTGACCAACATTTTGCAGCTCCTCTAGAGTAGCCAAGTTTCTTCATCCCTTTGGCGATATCAGAGAAAGTGTTGAAATTTCTATGACTAGCCCAAAGTTCCCTCTGCACCTTTTCTTCTCCATATATTCTTATAAGGGCAATGGTCTCTTTCCTCTGCCAAGCTAATCCTCTCCCATGTTTAACAGTTTCATTCAGAGAAACTGTACCCAACTCTTCCTCCTCCATGTTGAATGTCCTGTGTTCTCTGAGATATAATATAAGTGCTGTGACAAGGAGACCTTTTCTAAATTCTTACTGGCTAGAGTTTTTGAAAAAGTCAATTGAATAACAATGGCTTACAGTTTGCCCATTGAGCCCCTATATTGTACTGGTACTGCAATGGGGTAAAACTCTTTGTTTTTTAGTGCTTGTAATTGATGATCCAAAGGTGCTAAGTGTTCTCTTTTGTCAGATCAAAAGAAGGGCATTTAGTTGTCACCTTTCAAGGCTGAGGTCACTCAATGAAGTAGTAATCTGAAGGATCCTGGACGTAGTTTAACAGAGCTTTGCTATGCACTCAACCTCCGCTTCTTGCTTGTTTACATGAAAGAATCAATTGCAGCAGTAACACTTTTGGAAGAACTACATTCCCCCACCCCCACCCCAACTGAAGAGGTTGGGCAAAATTCCATGGTTTTCAGCATAAGACGCATGAAAATGCAGAGCAAGTGAATACTGATGTACTATTTGGGAAATGGTTCTGAAGATGTCTTTAATTTCGGATGCATCATTCCTGCTTTTAGATGTTGGCCCTTTTTTTTAAAGATGGCTCACAATGTTGCAAGGAAGTCATAGAAACTCAATTTTCTAGTGAACTGCTATCATTCATTTGAATATTCATTAAAACATCTCTATGCTAAAAAGGAATATATTTAACTAAAAATTATGGGAAAATGAATTCTTCTAAAAAATTCTTTGAATCCCTGAACAATGTCATTATGCACATGATAGAATGATTCCCATAACTAGTCTTGGTTTACATTATATTTGCAAACATTTATTGTAGGTATCAGAGCACATTATTTAATGAACTCTTAGTAGGCATTGTACTGGCAGGTAATGACAGATTTTATTTAGCTTACAACAAAATGTAACCATTAACTAAAGTTCTCTTGGGTACTGGGATCCTGGTATGGGTCATACTTCTGCACAACAGTTGCCCCATCTTTGGGAAGTATGCTGTAGAAACCAATGTAGGAGAGGTTGGTTTTGGAGTCAATGAAAGCCATGTTTTGAAAAACTCATGGCCGCATGCTTTGGGGTAAGGAATGCCTGGTGGCTATGTGATCTATCCGTAATGTTGGAAATTTTAAGAGACAGAAAACAGTTGCACATGAAACCAAATATTATGAGAACTGAAAACCTCTCCCCCATCCCTATAATGCACAGATTCAGTATGATTTAATTCCATGATATATTTCTTCACACATAGCCAGAGAATATGGATTTATTACTGAGGCCTGCCATTTAGACCTGCTGTCATGTCATCTTTGAAAAAAGGGACAAATACAACAAGCTATAACAGAATGCAGGGAGTACTGGCTCCCTGCATCCTGTTACATCTTGTTGCATTTAACTGAAAATAAGGGTGCAAGGGTCAATAATAGTTAGGTCAAGGTCAATACCCACCTAGGGTTAAAAACATGTTTGTTGCTCTGAAATCAATTATCATTTCAACTTCTATGCAGAACTGTAGTGCTAATAATGTGTGGATTGTTGCAGTACTGAATGTGGTTTACTGTACTCTCAATTGATAATGTGTGTAGAACACATATAAGGATGAGCTTGCAGCCTCAGTTATGTTATTCCATGTTTCACATTGGCATTCTATACTAACAGTCATGCCCTTCACTGCAATTGAGTTTAATTTCTAAGAGACCATGGTGAGTCAGAAGAAAATATTTGGCAATTATATAATAGTACTGTAGTGTGCTGCACAATTGGGGGTAGTTTGGTTGGTTTTCCTGTTTTTATTGTTGGAAAAGAGGCACAGAAATGAATTAGATACTCTAACGCTAAATGGACAGAAATAGTTATTGAACAAAAATGTTCCCATTGTCTGTCCAAAGTTATATAGTATTAAGAGTTACTGTTACTATGCTCATTAGTTGCTATGGTGTAAATGAATGTATGTTTTACCTTTCACTGAATACTCGACAGAAACTATGTCCCAGGACAGTTTTTGTGACTGAATCTCACCCACCATTACATGAATTCTTATCGCCAATGGAATTAGATGTAGAGAAACAGTGGTGGAGTACGATTTTAATTTTTTAAGTTCTATAGGATTACATAGCATAGTAGGCTTAAATATTTTTTTTAGGTAATACATATAATGAGGTCTCTACTTGCAATGTCACATTCATTTTTTTTGGTCAAAAAGCCAAAAACTAGTTAGAGCTTCATCTCCTAAGGGAACACTATTTAAACCAGGTATGCAAGCAATGATGCAGGTCGTGGTGGCACTGTGGGTTAAACCACAGAAGCCTCTGTTCTGCAAGGTCGGAAGACCAGCAGTCGTAAGATCAAATCCATGTGACGGAGTGAGCTCCCATCACTTGTCCCAGCTCCTGCCAACCTAGCAGTTCGAAAGCATGGAAATGCGAGTAGATAAATAGGTACCACCATGGTGGGAAGGTAACAGCGTTCCGTGTATAGTCACGCTGGCCATGTGACCATGGAAACTGTCTACGGACAAAACACTGGCTCTATGGCTTGGAAACGGGGATGAGCACTGCACCCTAGAGTCGGACATGACTGGACTAAATGTCAAGGGGAACCTTTACCTTTACCTTTACTATGCAAGCAATGGAAAGCTGCATGTATCACTCAGTAATAACCACAGGTAGACCACAATTGTGTTTCTTCCTTTTTCTCCTTGTAGCCTCATGTTCCTGTTAGATGCCCAACTTATCATCACCTATGGTCCTAGGAAGGAATTGGGAAGGGATAAAGAAGTTAGTGCAAGACCCCGGGGTGGTTACGGTAGCAGAAGGGAAGGTGGAGGATCTGGTGGAGCTGGGAAATGTCTCATGAGTGCAGCTACGAGTGTGGCAGCAGGAAGACCCCACCCTAAGCAGGGCTCTCGCAGAAGCCCGTCCAGAGGGGAAAACTCCTGCTGGGCAATTAGGGTCCAAAATCAGAGATGGGTTGTTATACAGCATAACCCCAGACCCTTCCTTCCCGGGCACCCAATTAGTGGTGCCCCAATGCCTATGCCACTTTGTTTTGAAGTTGGCACATGGCCCTCCCCTGGTGGGGCATTTATCCACAGATAAAATGAGTGCCCACATATGCCAGCGATTTTTTTTTTTTGCCAGGGTTGTACGCCGAGGTAGATCGTTACTGTGAATCTTGTCTGGTTTGCCAAAGGACCCAGGCTCAACCCCGACCTGGGGGAGCCTTAATGCCTCTACCCATAGTGGATAAACCTTTTGACCACATAGCCCTGGATTTGGTGGGTCCTCTGACTAAATCAACTGGGGGTCACACCCATATTTTAGTAATAATTGACTATGCTACCCGGTATCCAGAGGCTGTGGCCCTGTGGTCTATCACAGCTAAAGTATTGGCTAGGGAGTTGCTGATGGTATTTTCCTGAGTAGGGTTCCCAAGCGCCATCTTAACGGACCAGAGTACCAACTTCTTTAGTCAAACCCTGCAGGAAATGTGGGCCCTGTTGGATATAAAACCCCTGCGCACCTCAGTTTACCACCCACAGGCAAATGGCCCAGTTGTTGTTGTTTAGTCGTTAAGTCGTGTCTGACTCTTCGTGACCCCATGGATCAGAGCACACCAGGCCCTCCTGTCTTCCACTGCCTCCCGGCCCGGTAGAGAAATTCAATAAGACCCTCAAAATGATGTTGCACAAGCTGGTACACGATCGCCCTAAGGAGTGGCATAGGATGTTGGCTCCTCTAATGTTTCCCATACGGGAAGTACCTCAGGCATCCACTGGGTTTTCGCCCTTTGAATTATTATACGGCCGACAACCCCGAGGGGTTCTTGATTTAGTCCGAGAACAGTGGGAGTCTGGGGAAGACCCGTCACAGAGTATGGTCAAACAGGTCCTGGAAATGAGAGAGCACCTGAAGACAGCATCAGAAGTGGTGCAGGAGCAGTTGAGGGAAGCCCAGGCCACTCAGAAGCAGCGATACAATGCCCAGATCCAACCCTGGGAATTTGTTCCTGGGCAAAAGGTACTCCTCCTCTTACCATCAGAGACAGCTAAGCTCTTTGCCCAATTGCTGGGTCCCTACAAGGTGATAAGAAGGGTCAGACCCATTGACTACGAGGTCCGGGTCCCAGACCACCACCGTCCCACACAGATCTTTCATGTAAACCTTCTGAAGGAGTGGCAGGACAGGGAGGCTCTCTACAGGGCCATTGAAGATGCTGAGCTGGAACCTGAGGCTAAACCCATTTCATCCTCACCAGAGGATAGGTGGAATTTGGTGGAGGTATTAGGTCCTCATGAGCAGCAACAGTTAAGAACCCTTGAATGGCAGTTCCCTGATGTTCTATCTTGCAGGCTGGGGCATACCAACTTAGTGGAACACCATATTGAGACTGACTCGGGGGTGCACTCAGCAGCCTGGACTTGGCCCCAACATATTAGGCAAGTAATTATAGATGAGGTTAACTCCATGTTGGATATGGGGGTAATTGAGCCCTCCAACAGCCCTTGGAGTAGCCACCCAGTCCTAGTCCCTAAACTGGATGGCAGCATCCAGTTCTGTGTGGATTTCCAGCGGGTAAATATGGTGTCAAAATTTGATGCCTACCCCATGCCCCGGGTGGGCGAACTGATAGAGAGGTTGGGGAGGGCCACCTATCTTTCCTCCCTGGACCTCACCAAGGGATATTGGCAGATCCCCCTCCAGGAGAGAAGACATCGTTCACCACCCCAATAGGGCTCTACCAATTTACATATGCCCTTCAGTCCACACGGGGGAGCGTCCACCTTCCAGCGACTAATGGATCAGGTGTTAGCCCCGGTGCAAGACTTTGCAGCCGCATACATAGATGACATCATTATTTTTAGCCAGACCTGGAAAGAACATTTGAGTCATTTGAGGAGGCAGTTTTCAAGGAGTTAACAAAAGCTGGGCTGACGGTGAATCAACAGAAATGTAAGTTGGCACAGGCACAGGTGCCGTATCTAGGCTTTGTGGTAGGCGGAGGTGAAATTCGACCTATAGAGGATAAAGTTACCAAGGTGTCCTCTTGGCCCCATTCAAGACCAAAACAAGAGGTACAATAGTTTATGGGCCTTGCGCGATACTACAGGCAATTTATAGCCCATTTTTTTGGATATTGCAGCCCCCCTAATGGATCTCACCCACAAAAGAACCCCTAAGTTGGTCCACTGGGGATCCTGAGAGCAACAGGCTTTTGATGAACTAAAACAGAGACTTTGTGCAGCTGCATTTGACTGCATCCTATCCAGCAGGCCCCTAATTTCTCCCGACCTTTCATTTTACTTACTGATGCCTCAGAAAGGGGTCTCTGGGCTATTTTGGCTCAGCATTATGAGGATGGTGAGCACCCCATCCTGTTCCTAAGCCAGAGGTTATCACCCAAAGAGCAGAAGTATGCTGCAATTGAGCAAGAGGCTCTGGCTATTAAGTGGGCTGCGGAGTCTCTGCGGTACTACTTGTTAGGAGCGCCCTTCTGATGTGTCGCAGCTTACTTGTCATTTTCAGATGATCAGGCAACATAAATTATATGTATGATTTTTGTGTGGGGAGGAATGTAAAAGATGAAGAGGAAGAGTATGTTGATGCACACAGGAGGAAGATGACTATGGCAGAAGTCATATTTATTTATTTATTTATTTTATTAGACTTATATACCGCCCATCTAGAACATGTCTACTCTGGGTGGTTTACACAAAATACAAAAACCAAAGATACAAATATAATAAATGAAAACATAAATGCATTAAAAAATGAGGCCCAATTTTACTATAAGAGTCCAAGATGGGAAAAAAGGAAAAAGAAGAGGTAAAGCTAAGTAATGTCTGTTGGGAAGGCCTCCTTGTAGAGCCAGGTCTTTAGTTTGCTCTTGAAGGACCTCAGCGAGGGAGCCAGGTGGATTTCTGTTGGTAAATTGTTCCAGAGATTAGGGCCACTGCCGAGAAGGCCCGGTTTTTAGTTTTTTTTCCCTTTGGGCGTCTCTCGGAGTTAGCCCCCTCAACCGCCCAGCCTGGCTAGAATAGGTGGAACGGGCAGAACTAGGTGGAAGAAGGCGCTCTGCCAAGTATCGAGGCCCTAAGCCATTTAGGGCTTTGTATGTAATAGTCAGCACCTTGAAATCGATGCGGAAGTGAATAGGTAACCAGTGTAAGGCAGCCAGGATGGGGGAGATATGATGGAATTTTTTCACCCCTGTTAATAGCCTGGCTGCCATGTTCTGGACCATTTGAAGCTTCTGCGTCAGTCTTAAAGGAAGCCTCATGTAGAGAGTATTACAGTAGTCTATTCTTGAGACTACGAGCACATGGACAAGCATGGTGAGGGGCCCCGTGTCAAGATGGGGACACAGCTGGACTATCCACCGAAGATGTAAGTGGGCAGACCAAACCACAGATGCTACCTGGGTGTCCATGGTAAGCACCAGGTCAAGATGAACCCCCAGACTGCGAACCACACTCTCCGTGGTGAGAGTCGCCCCCCCCCCAAAAGAGAGGGAGTTTCCCAAACCACTGACATCAGGGGCACCGACCCTCAAGACCTCCATCTTGTCTGGGTTCAACCTCAGTCCATTCGACTGCATCCATTGCAGAACGGCCCCCAGGCAGCGCTCAAGAGATGGAACAGCATCCACTGCAGATGGAAAAAAGGAGATGTAGAACTGAGTGTCATCAGCATACTGGTGACACGAGGCTCCACACCCCCGGATGACCCCGCCCAGCAACCTCATATAGATATTAAACAGCATTGGGAAGATTATCAAACCCTGCGGTACCCCACAATTGAGGGACCACGGGGCCGATACATTCTCCCCAAGCTGGACTCTCTGAGGATGACTCTCCAAGAAGGATCAGAACCAAGCAAGAGGAAGGCCACCGATCTCCAACTTGGAGACCCTCTCCAGGAGGATACCGTGGTCAACAGTATCAAAGACAGCTATCGAGGAGGACCAACAAGGACATTTTGCCCCTGTCAACCTCCCTCAATAGGTCATCAAGCAGGGCAACCAATGCCATTTCCATGCCGTGGTGTGGCCTGAAGCCCGACTGAAATGGATCCAGAGCATTGGTTTCCTCCAAGAGAGCCGGAAGCTGATCGGCCACCACCCTCTCAACTACCTTGCTAAGGAAGGAAACATTGGTGAAGGGCCTATAATTGCCAATATTGTCCGCCGCCAAGCCTGGTTTCTTCCTAATGGGCCTAATGAGTGTCTTCATGAGGGCAAGAGGAATCTTGCCCTCCCGAAGAGACCCATTTATTATTGCAGTGGCCCATTCGATTGTTACTGGCCTGGCTGTTTTGATTAGCCAGGCCGGGCAAGGGTCAAGGGAGGTGGTGGTGGCTCAGCAACAATCAAGGACCTTGTCCACCTCTGCGGACATCACAGGTTAAAACTGAGTAATTCTCAACGGATAAGATGCTGCGCTGGATGTCTCAGCTTGATCCACTGTTTTCTAATAGGGTGATAGATCCCGGTGGATGACCCCCACTTTTGATTTTTAAAATGCTGCAAATTGGTCACAAGAAATGTTAGGTGGAGGCCAGTCATTGTGACCAATTCCAAATAGATCGCGACTATACGGAAAAGTTCCGCCTGCTGGTTAGATGTTTCGCTTATCCGGACAGCAAAGTAGGCTTTTCTGGCAGCTTTCACCTTGACTAGGTAAAGGTTAGACACAATCTTGGCAGCTTTTAAGTTGTTTTCCATCGGGTTCCACCTCCAAATGCTCTCCAGCCTTCTCCTGTTCTGCTTCATAGCCCGCAGTTGGTGGTTAAACCAGGGTGCTGGTCAGGCTCTGCACCGGAGAGGGCGTTTAGGAGTGATTGTGTCTACAGCTCTGGCTGCAGCAGCATACCAGCCATCCACCAGAACCTCGACAGAAGCGCCAGCCAGATCAGTCAGAATCCCTTGCATAGAATCCTGGAATCCAATACGATCCAGTAGTCTGCGAGGACGGACCATCAAAATAGGTCTCTGCTCCCCATGGGGAGGGAGGACCACTGTGAGGATGCACTTTATCAGGTGGTGGTCCAACCACAACAAGGGGACCAGCTGAAGGTCAGTCACCATCGGACCACACTCTCTCTGCTCAGTGGAGAAAACCAGGTCCAGCATATGACCACCCACATGGGTGGGGCCGTTAACATGTTGGGACATGTCCAAGGAAGCCATGGTTTCCAAGAACTCAAGAACCCCCATCGCTACCTGTCCATGTTTCGGTTATGCAAGCCAGATCTGCATCCTTCTCCAGAATAAGGTCTTGTATTAGCTGGGATTTATTGGATACAGATCTGGCATTCAACAGTACCAAGGTTAGAGTGGAGGGACAACTGAGCTGGCTACCTCGAGCTTGGCAGGAGGTCACAGAGCCAGAACAGTGAACAGCCTTCAAACATCTGTTCACCGTTCTTCTGGAACGATTAGCATCTGTGTACATGCCATATCTTCCTCTGCCCATAATCATCTGTATGTTATTGAAGCCCCCGCTGGGAGGCAGGCCTTCCACTCCATTCCTAGCACAAAACAGTTTAACAGCAGAAGAACTTAATTTAGAAATAGATACACCATATTAAACAGTGATACAATTAACACAGGAAACATAAATTAAACACTATTAATTGTGTACCTAGTGTACCATACATTTCAAGGGGAGAGTTATCTCAAATGGTCACTCCCCCAAGTCCTCCATGGGCCCCTTGACATTTGGTTATGGAGCACAACTACATGTACTAGTTTGAGAGTGCCATTGCAGGGCCCTGTTGGTTGTACCTCATTGCTGCCTGATACAATAAAGACCCATTGTAGCATTTCTCAATCAAGGGAGGGAGGTCAATGCATTGATGTACCAGGAAAAAAAAATTAAAAGCAGGTAGGAGAATTTTTAAAAGGATAGCTACTATTGGAATTGTAGCGAATTTCATAATGACAGTGGGAACCCTCATTGCTTTGTGACCACAAAGAGTGACATATCAGAAAGAAAAAGTAGGAAGAAAATAGGGATACATTTCACTCATGTGGACATGGCCTGAATTTGGAAAGATTACAAAGGATTTTGAAAAGTATTATACGGCTAACACACACAAAAAGAGCTTGGAACAAATGAATAAATACTAAGTGCAAAATTAATTTGGAAAATTAAATAAAGTAAATAAGTAGACAACTAATTTGCCACTGAGCAGCACCTTAGAATTAGAGCCCCCATGTGTTTGAGACCTGGGCCCAATGGCCCTTCTGCTCCTCCTTCATATGTCCTGATAGATGTGGAAAGTGCCAGGCTGAGGAAGTCAGTGCTAAAGTACAGTCTCTAACAACCCATGCAATTAAATTTTTCCATAGGTCTGTTCTATCTCTTTTCTTTTTTCCACCCCCACCCAGTTTTGGCTCCATCTTTAGAGAAACTGAAATGAACAACCATAGTTTATAACTGTCTATTAGAATGCACTAAATTTGGTGCTAATGAAGTGAGAATGGAGCAGAACAAACAATTGGATTGTCCACCGTCTGTCTCCTTTTTTCTTCCCTTTTCTGTCTATTGGTCTGAAACGTCAACATTTTTCTCTCAGTATAATTAATTCTTTCAGGAAGAAAGGGCAAACTCCTAAAAGATTTGGGCAGGTGGGGAGGAGTTAATGAATGTGGGTGGATAAAGAATCTAAGAAAAGGTCACCTTCCAGTTTTATGGTGATTGTTCTTTTATTTACCCTTCTGGTCCTCATTTCATAATTTCAGGCTTGTATGAAATTCAAAAGATGTGTCTTCTCCAGTGGTACTCATATGGTTGATTATGAGGTGCTTTGGGACAGGGGAGTGACACCACACTGGCAAATCTATTTTCACACTATGCCTTTGAAATAAACATTATTATTCATATTACTTGTCAGTGATTCTATAACAAACCATTGCAGTTGAAATATTCCATCACCTCTATTGGGACATGTATTTAATCTTTTATTTGTATGTGGATCTGAAACAAAGCCATCTCTTAGTAGATATGCCCATATAGAAATAGCTGAAAATGCTCCAAAATTCAGTATAGATTATGTACCATGCAATAGCAAAGCTAGTTGCCACACCAAGTGTATGCATAGTGGGAAGTTGCTGTTCACCTATAGTACACATGTTTCATTTGTGCATTGCTCTTTACATGTGCATGAATACATTCTCACCTGTAAAATATATTTTGAGCATGGAAAGATCCTAGTTATGCATAAAGTTATCATTTTTTCCTCCTTTGCACATTCAACATAAAATCTCACATTTCTCTGCTGGTAAAGAAATGTTCACATTTGGGGAATTTTGTATTTAAAAAATGACCCAAACAAAACTCTCAGCCATATGCAGCAGACAAATTCATTAGTGAGAACTGTTCCCCGCATGGAGATTCCCGTGGTGTGCCTCCCTGGTATGTAAATGTTAAAGATGAAGAACCTCTGAGGGAAAAATGTACCAACTGAAATTTATTACTACAAACACAGTTGTACTAGAAACACAGAAGTATTGCATCTGTTAGTTTTGCTTTTTCCCACATTTAAATTATTTTAATCTCTATTTCCATTGCATTCATGACAGATTTGTGGATTTTGGAGTAAGTTTTAAAAAGCAAACCGAAGAAATCCTCATCCATCCCTGGCTGAATGTCTCTTCTATCTGTCCAAGGAAAACTAGATGGAAACTAATGAGGTAGTTTTTCATCATAATATACCCGTTTTGAGATAACAAACAAAATGGATGATCTTTGCAATGATTTGACAAACATTTCCTTTAGAAAGCAACTCTACTTCAGTTGAACTATTGATTCTCAAAGGTATAAAGTGGCCTACATTTTATTCTGTCCTACTTGATGATGATGAGTTTTATCAACCACTGTTTGCTGAAAAAAATTATTTTACTTTTAGAATGAATCATTCATTTCTATCTTCACTTGCCTTTGCTTCATCTGCCTTGAAATTATCTAGCCAACCTGCCCCTTTTTTAACATTTCCAAGTTATTTCCCACACTGTCTGATCCTACTCCTTTCAAATTGTAATATCATGGCTGTGACCTGTGTGCCTGAATGCTCACTATGCCTGTTTCCCTACAAAGCACCAGTTGGGGTAGAGTGGGGAATATCACCCAGTCAAATAAATATCTGGAAGAAAAGGAATCTTACTTCATATAATTTGTGAAATGGCAAGAAAATGGTGGAGCCTGTTGGCAGCCTTATAGAGATCTGTCTTGCATTCATTCTTCTTCCAGTTTTGAACAAATCTGCTGCATCAACATTCCATTTAATGGGTATAATTTCACTGGGCAGCAAACCAATCTCATTAGTATTCTCATGACACTATCAATTCATTTTCAATGCCAGACCATTTTGAATTAAAACTGGAGGTTTGGAAAACTCATAGAATTTTGTAGGCTAAGAAGCAAATTATTTATTAATTAAGAAAAAAATGTGTTTACATAATCTAATAGCTAACGGAGGGACATTATTAATTCTTCTAAGCAGCAACTATTTCTATGGTTTTAAAAATGCAGCTGACACAAATAGTGTGTGTGCATTCCAAGTAGAAGGAGTATAGCAGATGAGAGAACTGTTAAAAAGTTCTTAAAATGTGTTGAAGTAATTATTGTCACTTTTCCTACACTGAAAAGGTTTGTGAAAAGACAATTTTTTGAGAAAAACCTAGCTGTAAATGGCAGCTCTGCAGGCAAGCAGACTTCACCTAGCAAAGCCTCTTTGCCCTCCCTCCCGGGATAGTGTGAGACACAATCATGTTTCTGCAATCCGGGAGGGAACAGGGGAAGGAGCAGCTTATTTATAGCTGCTCCTTTCCTACATCAATCTCTTTCAAGGCTTGCAAGTGTGAGAGACAGGCTCATTTTCTGCCCGTCTCATGGAGCACTTTCATTTTTGGATCACTGGGGGGTTGCATCTGCACTCCCCCCCCCCAGTTTGCTTTACTTTGAGGTTGCTTTTACCACTTTTTTAAAAAAGAGAGATAGAAGGAAAGAGCAGAAAGAGAAAAAGACAGGAAGACAGGAAAAAAGAAAACATAGAAGCAGGTGCAGGTGCCCAGGCATGCGATCGCCTGGACAGTGGCACCTACCCAGAAGCAGGGGACACTCCCCCCTCAGCTTTAGGGAGAATGGAAGGGAATGCCTCTGCAGGTGGTGGGTGACTTTCCTCATTTCCCCCCTCATTCCCCCCTTTTAGTCTCAATATGAATTGGATTTTAAAAAGAGAGAAAAAAGAGAGGGAGAGAGGGAGAGAGGAGGAAAAAGAAAGGAAGAAAAAGAAAGGAAGAAGGTGGGTGGGTGGGTGTTCATGCGTGCTTCGTGTGTACATGCGCACACACACATAAGGGTGTACATGTATGGATATGTGTGTGTGTGTGTGTGTCTTTATATTTTTTTAATCAATTTAGAGCATTGCTAATGGGGAGGGGGTTATAGTAGCTTCCAAGAACTGCCCCCCTACTCAGATTGGGGGACTATTGAAGGCAAACAAACAGACAAACAACTTAGAGGGAGCACCAGGAAGTGCTGGGAGCCCTTACCCAAAGATAAAAGGGGAATATGAGACCGGATATAGTAAGTAAGCAAGCAAGCAAGCAAGCAAGTAAGTAAATACATACATATGTACATACATACATAGAGAACCCAGTGTAAGCAGCAGTATGCAGAAGGTGTCCAAATGGGGTTATGGACCTTGGCATCCAGGAAAAGTGAGGAGAGGTTGGCTAGTGCTCCTTGTGACTTGTAATTAATGGTCCCAAAATGTGGAACAGTAAATGAAGGCAGCCCATCAAGTGGGAAGAGGTGCCTGCAACCCTGCCACCTTGACTATCCTCTGACAAGGAGAGTTGGCTAGTATTGGAAGTGCCTCAAGTTCTAATTACTGCATGGGAGGCGAAGTGCGAGGCTCAGGCTAGGGATTTGAGCTGATGCATAGATCAGTGGTTCAGGTCTCTGCCTGTGGAGCCAGACATTGGTGTAGTTGATCACGGAACAATAGGAAGGCAATTGCAAAGAAGTTGACAAGCAGATGTCTGAGCCAGCGGAGCCTAAAGGCAACACCTTGAGAACTCTTTTATTAACTTAGCAAGGGTTACATCGTATGTTGTGAGAATTCAGATAGGATACTGGTTACCTAATCGCCACTAGGATTGGCCGGAGAAAGTCTTTGAACTTATGATCTAACTCTAAGGGGAAAGGGCAGAATGAGTAGGTAACCCTGCCCGCTGACAGGTTCTGCTTCTCTGCCAGGAGTGTTTGCACGTCACTGTAACAGTTAACAACTAACGGCCTTGGGCAGAAGCTTCCCACATTCCCCCTTTTTCTTTTTTTTACAAGCAAAGGCATATATTCTTTCATATATTTGTGAACTACAGATAAATCTTTTTGGCGAAGGCCAGAAGGCGAAGCTTTGCAACAAGTAGTTATTATGGAAAAGAAGGTTGGTATACATTGAATAAAACAACAGCAAATTATAAGGAGTATGAAAAGCATAATTGCATACATTAATACAGTGCGAAGCCATCCAAAGTGGAGCAGCCATGACCATAAACTGTCCCACCAGGAAGGAAGTATGTCTTGTTGTATGTTATTGGAGAGGTGTCTCAGCTGAGCAAACTGATTGTTCACTGCATGACTATTATCAGATAAATTAAAGCAACAGAGATTATTAAAAGACTCACAACCAATGTGATTACGCAACATGAGATAATCCAATGCTGCGTGGTTGTCTAAAATAGCATCACGTAGTTGTCGTTGTTCCTGATTCAGCAGGGCAATAGCAGTGGAAGTGCGGTTAATGGCTCTAGCTAAGGTGCACACAATGTTGGCAAGAGTGTGAGAATTATGAACAGCAAGGCCAGGAATGCCAACAAGCAACGCAGCCAGTGAAACATATTCTGCTTTGGATAACAAAGTAACTTTACCATTACAAGTACTATCAAGAGATAAGCTTTCTCGTCTCAGCCGAGTCGAGGAGTTCTGCAAAACAAAAGGTTGCATTAAGTTGATTGCTAATCTACTAAGGCAGCATTGTGTTTCTGACAGATTGGCTGGAATGTAGCTAAAGGTATGTTGACCACATGTAAAAAACCACCCTGGAGGTAAGATGATATGTGCCCAATTATAAGAAATGTTGACAGCATGTGTACAATTCCATGTAGCTTTGGTTGTAGAAATCCATGTGTCAGAGGAACAATTGACTACTCTGGCACATGAGGTGTTTTCATTAGTTGCTACAAAAGGGGTGTAAAGGGAAAAAGCATCAATGGGTAGCGTTCTTGTTATTCGCCCCCAGTCATGAGAATTAGTGTATTTAATGACAGTGGCATTAAACCATTGACCTAACCAAGTGTCATTAGCAATGTCGCAGGGTTCTTTACAGACAGGAATTAAGCAAGTTCCCAGTAGTCCATGCATAGCATATGCCTCCTGCAAACAGAAGTGAGAGACGTTCACAATTTCCGCCAACCTTTCCCATAAGTTAAATTGCAAACGGGCATGCAAATCGTCTCAAGCCTCTGCAACACCTATTGGAACAGTTCCAAGAATGAGAATACAGCACATCAGTGTCAGGGAGTTAGCATTCAACTGCGAGATAACAACTCAGCGTCTTTAACATCCCCCAGGTAACTTTGGGCTGAGTGCCTTCAGGTCGGGTCGGGCACTTTCAACGACGCGGAGTCATCTGGCCCCCCAGAGTCATCGCTGGATTGAATTCCGGAATGGGGTCCTGCAGGTTGCAATGCCAACTCATTCTTTCCACGATAGGGCCTCACACACCGAGCCAGGATCCACAAAGGACCTGTGGGAGTAAGCACAGCAGCATAGCCATGACCCCATGTTAGTAAAGGGGCTGGACCCTCCCACTGAGGGTCAGGAGGTTGCTTATAAGTCACCAGTGGCCGTTCCATAGGGATTTCTTTATGAAAGTGTTTCTCTATTGGCAACAGCTTGTGCTGACCTGCAGATACAGTTAAATGGTTTAAAGTGAACAATGCTATTGACACTACATCTGGAACATCCTGGGGCTTGATCCCTCTGTTTTTTGTTTGTTTTGCAAGGAGAAATTTAAAAGAGCGGTGTGCTCTTTCCACAATAGCAAAAGGTGGTAAAGGCTTGAGAGGTATAAGCAGGGTCATTGTCTATTTTCAAGGCTTGAGGCCGGCCCATAACTGCAAATAGACGTAAACAATGTTGTATGACTTGGCGAGAGGTCTCACCACAAAGAGGGGTAGCCTAGATGTATCCTGAATAAGTGTTGATAGTTAAATGGACATAAGAAATAGGAGAAAGGGTAGGAACATGAGTGACATTCATTTGCCAAAGCTGGTTGGCATCTGTTCCTCGTGGGTTAACAGCATCAAAAGGAAAGGAAATAGGAGACATAGAACAGGAAGAGCAGGAGGAGACAATGTCTCGAGCTTGAGAAAGCGGAATAGAAAATTGCTTATGAAGTTGTTTAGCACTCTGGTGAAAAAAGGAATGGCTGTCAATAGGATTAGAAAAAAGGGGACACAAGGAATGAAGAGCAGTCTGCACGATGATTTCCCTCTGAGATAGCATCTTGGAATCCAGTATGAGATTGAATGTGAGCTGCAAGAAAAGGTTGTGATCTAGCAGCAAGGAGGTTTTTTAAAGTCAGAAACAGGGAAAGCAAGGAGAAGTCAAGAGCAGGAGAAAGGTAGGCATGTGACAGGTGAGTGAGAAGGTTAAATACATATTGAGTGTCCACAATGAGATTTAAAGGTTGATCTTGAAACATTTGAAAGCAAAGAATGACTGCTGCCAGTTCTGCACGTTGGCTGGAGATTTGAGTAGAAGTGAAAAAAGTTTTCCAGGTTCCTGGAGGTTGCTGAAATGTAACCATGCCTCTGGTAGGCACACCATCAGGAAAAACAGTTAAAGCATGAGGGAGAGGAGTAGCAGAAAAAAGAGGAAAAGTGAAAGGGTACTTGCTGAATGAAAGTTAAGTGAGGGTCTTTAGGACGATTAAAACATATGTCACCAACATAGTCTGAAAAAGCAATCTGATAAGTTAAAGACGTAGACATTAAATGATCATGGTCAGCCTTGGAAATAGGTAAAGAACAACACAGAAGTTGTTTGACACGATGACGTCCTTTGATTACAAGGTCTGCAATCGCACTTAGAGTGGAGTAAACATTTCGAGGAGGAATGTTAGATAAATAAAGCCATTCTGCTATAGCAATGGCCTTGACAGATTTCGGGCTGCACAACAGTCCGGTAGGCAACTGGGGAGTGTTTAAGATGACCAGCTGCAAGGGACCAAAAGAAGGAATGCGGTCGACCATGGTATGTCGCAAGGCTGCATTAATTTGATGTATGGCATGTTTCATAGCCTTGGTGATGGGTATGGAGTCAGCAGGAGACTGATGTCCCTGGAGTGCATTAAACAGAGGTTGTAATTCATGGGTAGCAAGGCACAGAAATGGACGAGCCCAATTTAAGTGCCTGAGGAACTGTTGCAACTGCACTAATGTAAATTGTGATGGAGTTTTTAGTTCTGGCAAGAACGGAGAAGATGTAGTTTGCAACAGTTGGTGTCCTAGATAAGAAAATGGAGGTGTGGTTTGTATCTTTTCTGGAGCTATGTGAAGGTCTTTTTTCTCTAAGCAGTTAGCTAGAGAATCATAGACAGTAGTGGGGAGGGATTGCCCTGCCACCAAAATGTCATCCATGTAATGATATACAAGCAATTCAGGGTGTTTTAAACGAAATTGCTGTAGGGCTAAATCCACAAAATATGGACATAAAGTAGGAGAATTCAACATTCCCTGAGGCAAGACTTTGCACTGGTATCTTTGAGTAGGATGGGAATTGTTGTACACAGGGACTGTAAAAGCAAATTTTTCCCCGTCCTCTGGTGCCAAAGGAATGGTGAAAAAAAACAACCCTTGAGATCCACTATCATTAACTCATAGTGTTGGGGAATCAAATTTGGATTAGGCAAGCCACATTGCAAAGGGCCCATAGGTTGAATGAGCTTGTTAACTTCCCGAAGGTCATGTTGCAAACGCTACTTGCCAGATTTCTTTTTGATGGTGAAAATGGGGGTATTCCATGGCTTGCTCGAATACTCTACATGTCCTTGATCTAATTGCTCCTGAACTAAGGCCTCCACTGCTTGGAGCTTTTCTTTAGACAATGGCCATTGATCAACCCAGACAGGTGGTCCAGGGAGCCACATTAATGGCAAACCTGTGTCAGATTGCGTAGAGGCCTGTATTATAAATTTATCTGCAATTTTGTATTGATCTTTTTCAAGAGATCCCTACCCCAGATGGAAAAGGGAATAGGCAAAATGTAAGGAGTGATTGTGATTTGTCTAGGAGAGTCACCTAAACTTTCCAGAACAATGGGCTGAAGGCTTTTCTGGGCTTGCTCATAGCCTCCAACTCCCCAAATGTCGTGTACTGGTTGGGTGGGATAGCTTCTGGCCAGTCTTTCTTTGCAATAACGCTAACGTCAGCTCCCGTATCAATCAATCCATTTAGGACCAGCGATCCCATTTTAAGAGGGAGTCGGGGCTGCGAGTGCTCAATGGTAGTTAAAGCAACAACTCGAGTAGAACCAAAACCTCCAGTACGAGGGTTGGTAGAAGAACCCATCTGTGTTAATGGAAGCAACAACAATTGAGCAATAGATTCACCTGCAGGAAGGACCTGTGGTTTGAATAATTAGAGGTCCTTCAAAATCCCCATCAATGACGCCTGGTACAACAAATAAACCCCGTGCAGAGATGCTAGAGCGGGTAAGAATGAGACCTACAGCGTCTTTAGGTATTGGTCCATGATGTGCTGTTTTGACTTTGTAGACAGCGAGAGGGAATTGATAGTCAACCTCTTTAGCTGTGATCAAATCATGACCTGCACTTTTAACAGTAGCAGGTCGGATTTCTTGAACTGGTGTAGTATTCACTGAGTTCCCTTCACTTGAATTTTCATGAACACGGTGTCCTTGGTCGTTACGAACCACAGGACAAACAGACATCAGTGGGGGGAGGTGACTGTGAGGTCTTCCGGGCTTCCTTGAGCCATAACATCAGATAACATTTGCTGTACTGCTGAGCGAGGAAGGGGAGGGGGAGGGGGGAGGAGAAGAGGAGGGGAGGAGGGGGAGAAGGAGGAGGGGGAGGAGGGGGAGAAGAAGGGACTGTAGCAACAGCGGCGGAGGCTGCGTAGGAAGGGAGATTGCTTCTATTTTCATGGAGATCAGGTGGCCTGGAGGGTGGCAAAATCTGAGGTCCTGTTGGAAGATGAGCTAATGATTGACTTAACAGAGGGTTTGCGATCTTTAAAACCGCATCCCGGCAAAGATGCCATGTGTGAAGAATTTTTAGTGAAGCCACAGGGTCCTTGTGAAGCTTATTTCCAATTTTATCCCAATCTGAAAGCTTAAGGCTCCCTCCTTCTGAGTACCAGGGACAAAAAGTATTTATTTCTGTCATTAAATCCCCTACTGAGTCAGAAATGTCACGATGACCTTCTCTGTGAAGCAGATAGATCAAATCCTGTTTATGTTGTTTTTGAAGCGATGTAAGGGAGCTTCCCATTGTGTTTCTTTTTTAACTAAATACTCACCAAGATCCTAAAAAGAATGAAAAGACGCGTCTGAAACCCAGGCCGGGCGTGGTGAGCTGTTGATTGCTTCAGGCAATGTTGATTTCCCTTTCAAAAGTCTGTTTGAAGCCTCTGTTTGATGGCTTGTTTGATGTCCCTGTTTGGGCGCCAGATGTAGGTGATCACGGAACAATAGGAAGGCAATTGCAAAGAAGTCGACAAGCAGATGTCTGAGCCAGCAGAGCCTAAAGGCAACACCTTGAGAACTCTTTTATTAACTTAGCAAGGGTTACATCGTATGTTGTGAGAATTCAGATAGGATACTGGTTACCTAATCACCACTAGGATTGGCCGGAGAAAGTCTTTGAACTTATGATCTAACTCTAAGGGGAAAGGGCAGAATGAGTAGGTTACCCCGCCCACTGGCAGCTGCTGCTTCTCTGCCAGGAGTGTTTGCACATCACTGAAACAGATGACAACTAACGGCCTTGGGCAGAAGCTTCCCACACATTGGGACTTTGACTCCCCACTATGTCTCATTGACAGGGGCTGGACTCAGTGACCCATAGGGTCCCTTCCAGCTCTGCAGTTTTAGAGTTATTATTTTTAAAGGGTACAAGTGTGCAAATCTGTTGGCTCTGGCTAATGAGAGTATGTCTTGTTTTACTGTGTTAGAGGTTAGACAGCGTAATGCTCTGGGGACACCAGGACAAATGATGGCCAGAACCCAGCTGGTTGGTTTGGACCAGCAGGAGATAGAGATGGCAAGCAGTTTGGGTTCCAAGTGTGGCAGGACTGGCGGTATCTTAGTGTGATACAGCTATACCCCATTTCAACATTACATCTTGGTATTGTGGCCTAGGGGTGCCTTCAGATCAGATAATTGTCTGTGGGCCGACAATGGGGGTTCAACCACATGTTACCCACAGGTACCTTCTTGCACCAGCAGGAACTACATCTGGACTGGGTATATGGCTGCATCTCTCTGTACCTGATGTGGGATACAACCCAGCTAACAAAGAGCAGATCTGAAAAGGGGATTACACAAATGTTTGAATTACTGAATAGGGAAGTCAATAACAAGGACCTAGAGAAGGAGGATGAGTAAAATAAGGCGAAGTGCAGAAGGCATTAGCCGGAATGCTCTTTGGACAACTTGCTACCTGGTTTCCTTATTTGGAGGGCATGTCGTTAGTACAATAATTAAATCTGATTTCCAGGGTGCAGGGGACTACCCTGGCCACACATGGCTTCTGTTTGAGGAAGCCTTTTGTCAAGGGTGGCCACCACTCAAATTGGCACTGAGATGAACTCCACTCCAGCCTTTGCTTCAGTATATGGCATCAACATATCCCATGTGGGGAGACAGATTTAGGGTTTAGGCGCAAATGGGGGAGGTAAAGCGCCCAGTTGGAGCAGTGAATACAATGGCAGCCCCTCCCCACTACCCTAAAGGGAGGAGCAATTTGCCTGTTGCAAGGTTTTCAGTTTGTAGTTAGGATCCCAGGAATTGTAGTATGTAAAGCCAGAGGCAGGCTATTTTCACTCCATGCAGGGCATGGAAGACATAATAGTTCCTTATGTTAAAAAAGAAAGAGTGAGAGAGTTTCAGAGCAGAAATGGAGAAGCTGGACATCAAGTCGGCATTTGCCTTCTACCAGTCCTTTCAAGGATTTTGACTTCCTAGGTTTCTCTTCTTAGGGCATTTACATTGACAGGGCTCTTCCTATGGGTTGCCCTGTATCCCCATTCATATTCGACAGTTCATTTCAGTTTTGGAGTGGCACCTCAAAGGGCAGGGTCAAGAGCACTGCCAATCTTTTTGATGACTTCCTTTTCTGTGGTAAAAGGGGGCCAGGATGGTGCCAGCTTCTCTTGGAAATTTTCCAATCAATGGCCCAGGAGCTGAGACTCCCACTAAAAAAGGAAACACTGAGGGCCCCACTTCTTTTTTACTTTTTTCATGAATAGAATTGGGCATACAGTTCCTGGCATGTGGGCTACCTGCCAGCAAACTGTTAAGGTTTCAGGAAGTGACTGGGTGTCCTCATAGGTAGGAAGAAAACAACAGTCATAGAACTGCAGGAAATAGTCAGGCACCTCAATTTTGTGTGACAGATTGTGGCGCCAGACAAAGCTTTCCTTTGGAGGCTGAGCATTTCATAGGATAAGGGTAAGATAGGCAGGCGCCAAAACTAGCAGGTTTGCATTAACTCCTGGATCGTTCCAATGGTGTTTCTTTTTGGAGGGCAGACATATTTCTGGGGGCAGATACCCTGGTGCAGATTGATTCGGCAGATTCAGTTACAGAATTTATTTTAAGGATGGTGGTGTGCAGGTGTGTGGCTTGGGGCTGGGCATAGGATGGGTTTCACTTGAGACCTGACATTCTTGGAGTCCTCCCCCCCCCTGCTATTTAGGAGCACTCTGACTGCAAGCATGGGACGGGGGCCAACTTGGTCGTGCAGTACTTGTGCAACAACCTAGTAGTTTTCCATGTACTGACAATGCACTTTGCAATCAGAACGGGTGATGTGGCTAGTATGGCATTCACTTTGCAAGCCCTGCAATTTAACATTGTTATGCAGTTGCAGAATGACAGCATCGCTGATGCCCTGTCCCATCAATAGATAGAATGGTTCAGGGTTCTTGCTCCAAGAACCAGTGTGAGCCCTGAGACTCTGTCTCCTGAGGTTTGGCAATTGGTGGAATGAGGCCAACTGCGTGATAGGGTTGGCACTGGCCCTGAGGATTCACAAGGTGTATTTGGTCGTGAGTACAGATTACTAGGAATTTCGAATTACAGAGGGTCTGGAGCAGACTTGGACAGCTCCTCTGTCGCACTTACAGGAATTGGCAGTTTACTATAGGAAGGGGCACTTACATGGTACATTCAAAAAAAGAGAAAAATGTCAGCAGGGTTATTCTGACTCAATGTCAGATTTTCGCATAACAAAATGTTGAGAGAGGGCGAGGGACCGATAGCCAAGTGCCTATCATGGCCTAAATTTTAGCAAAGTTTAATCAACAGTGGAAGAGCATCTGCAGGGACAGTTGAAGTGGCATTATACTGCCCACAATTGGGAACCCTTAGGGTCAGCTAGACTGTAGCTACGGGCAGGGGAGATAATCTACAGACAGCGCTGCAGAGGAAGGTATATTGCTGCTTGGCAATATATTCGACCTACACACCTGGGAATTCCAGTCAGATCAGCACAGGGAAGGACCCAGTATTTCTGTGGGTCCCTGTTCCATAGAAGAGATCTCTCCCATTCAGGCAGTGAAGGGCTACCTCGCATCATGGGGTGAATGCCACGGATATTTCTTTTGCCTTGAGGATAGCCTTCCATTGACCAAATATCAATTTAGGAAACCGACAGACTCAGCACTTCGAGAAGTGGGAATTCAGGGTTGTCCCTTTCAACACAATCCTTCCGAATAGGTGCAGCTGCGACTGCTCCACCCCTGGGTTATGGTTCTACTCACTAAGAGGACAGGCCATTGGCTCTCAAGTAACTACTGCTGGCATGTCCATGTGCTCCTGCATTCTAGGCCGCTTGCTGGCTTGGTTTGTTTTGGTTTACAGGTACAAGGATTGTCAGGAGACAGCTGTGGATCCTGCAGATTGGACACAGCTTCATCTATGTGGCAGCCGGTTGTGTGCCCAGAATGGCCTGTGGACCTAATTTGATCTGAGGCATCAGCCTGCTGGAGTGGAGAGGGAAGAGAGGTATGCTATGGGACGGGTTCATTGGAATGGCATCCTGTGGTACTCCATGTTGGCCCCCGCTGGTACAACTGGGAAGTTATGACTTGGCCAAACCATGTGGCAAGTCATAATACTTGATAGACTGCATGACAAATGGGTTAGAAGAGTGAGTATCCATCAGCAAGAGTTGTGTGGTCAACAAGAATACCTGGCAGTTGTGCAGAAGGAAGTGCCCCCTGTAGGGTATAAATTGAGCACAGCAGAGAGGAACCGAAGAGGTGTGTAGGGTTGTCTGAAGGACTTGGGATCAGTAATTGGCACCAGGATATCCATTTAGACAGGTTGGTTCCTTTTAGGGGTGATGGGGTACATTTGTCTGATTTGGATATGGAGTTAATTGAAAGATGGGCAGATGGGCCTCTGTTATTTATTTATTTATTTATTTATTTATTTATTTATTTATTTATTTATTTATTTATTTATTTATTTATTTATTTATTTATTTATTTGATTTGATTTGATTTTTATCCCGCCCTTTTAGACAGAGTCTACTCAGGGCGGGTTCCATAAACATTAAATATAAAACAACTTAAACAATTAAAATTAAAATAAAACAGTTCAAAACAATAATATTAATATTAATAATACTCAAGATGGAGAAAAAACAGAAATTATAATAAAATAAAATATTGACAGGAGGGAAGGCCTGCCTGAAGAGCCAAGTTTTTAATTGGCTCTTAAAAACACCCAGCGAGGGAGCCAGGCGGATCTCTGATGGAAGGTTATTCCAAAGCCGAGGGGCCACTGCCAAGAAGGCCCGGTTTCTTGTTCTTTCTTTCCGGGCCTCTCTCGGCGTTAGGCCCCTCAGCCGTCCCTCCTGGCTATGACGGGTGATTCGGGTAGAAATAGGTGGGGGAAGGCAATCTGCCAGGTGTCGAGGTCCTAAACCATTTAGGGCTTTATACGTCATCATCAACACTTTCAAATCAATGCGGAAGCGAATGGGCAGCCAATGCAAGGCAGCCAGAGTGGGAGAGATATGTTGGTATTTTCTCACCCCACTAAGGAGTCTGGCCGCCGCATTCTGCACCATTTGAAGCTTCCGCAACAATCTCAAAGGTAGCCCCACGTAGAGCGCATTACAGTGATCTAATCTCGAGATTACAAGCGCATGGACAAGAGTGGTGAGGGCCCCAACATCAAGATAGGGTCGCAGCTGGGCAATCCGCCATAGGTGGAAATAGGCGGAGCGGGCCATGGACGCCACCTGGGTTTCCATGGTAAGCACCGGGTCCAGATGTATCCCCAAGCTGCGCACCTCACTCTTTGCGGTGAGAGTCACCCCCCCAAAAGAGAGGGAGTTTCCCAAACCGCCAACGGAGGGGCCACCCACCCTCAAGACCTCCATCTTGTCCGGGTTCAACCTCAACCCATTCAGCTGCATCCATTGCAGCACGGCCTCCAGACAGCGCTCAAGGGACGAAACGGCATCCACTGAGGTAGGTGAAAAGGAGATGTAGAGCTGGGTGTCATCAGCATACTGTTGTTATAGGCCTGGCTGCTTTGATTAGCCAGGCCGGGCAAGGGTCAAGGGAGGAGGTGGTGGCCCGACAGCGATCGAGCGCTTTGTCCACCATATCTGGGGTCACAGGCTGAAAGCATTCAAATCTCACCGGGCAGGATGGAGCGCTGGACATCTCTGCTCGATCCACTGTATTTAAAAAAGGAGAAAGATCCCGGCGGATGGTCTCCACTTTAGATTTTAAAAATGCTGCAAATTGGTCAGGTGAGATATTAGTAGGAGGCCTATCACCTAGACCAATTCCGGATAGATCGCGAACTATACAGAAAAGTTCCGCCTGCTGATTTGAAGCTTCGCTTATCCGGTTAGCGATGTGTGATTGTCTAGCAGCCCGCACCTTAGCCAGGTAGCGGTTAGTCGCGATCCTGACAGCTTTCTTATTATAATCCGTCGGTTTCTTTCTCCATTTGCTCTCTAGCCATCTCCTATATCGCTTCATAGCTCGCAGATCCTGATTAAACCAGGGCCCTGGCCGAGCTCTGCTCCGGAGAGGGCGTTTAGGAGCGATCATGTCTACAGCCCTAGTGGTGGCAGCAAGCCAACCGTCAACCAGAGCCTCGACAGGAGCGCCAGACAGATCAGCTGGAATCCCTCTCATGGCATCCTGGAATCGCAATGGATCCAGTAGCCTTCGAGGGCGGACCATTAAAATAGGACCCTGCTCCCTGCGGGGAGGGAGAGCCACTGCGAGGTTACATTTTATTAGGTGGTGATCTGACCATGACAAGGGAACTGAAACAAGATCAGCCACCATCAGACCACGCTCGCTCCGCTCTGTGGAAAACACCAGGTCTAGCATATGACCACCCACGTGGGTGGGGCCGTTAACATTTTGGGACATGTCCAAGGAAGCCATGGTTTCCAAGAACTCAAGAGCTGGACCAGAAATCTCTGCCTCCGCATGGATATTGAAGTCACCCAGGACCAGAAGCCGCGGGGACTCCGGTAGGGAGGTGGCTGGGTCGCGGGGAGCGCGGTAACCCAGCAAGATCCCAATACCATCCCTGGCCCCAATCGACACATGGATGGCCTCCAGACCCGGCTTTACCACCACAGACCGCCTAATAACCTCCAAGGTATTTCTATAAACAATGGCTACTCCCCCCCCCGCCCCTCCAGTCTACCCTGGTGCTGGACTGCATAACCAGTCGGGCAGGCAAGGGTCAGAGGAACACCCCCTTCCCCGCCCATCCAGGTCTCAGTTATGCACGCCAGGTCTGCATCCTCCTCCAGAATAAGGTCTTGTATAAGCTGGGATTTATTGGACACAGACCTGGCATTCAACAGCACCAGTTTTAGAGTGGAGGGCCAGCTGATCTGGCTACCTCAAGGCTGGCAGTTGGTCAGAGTGCCAGAACAGTGAACAGCCTTCAGACATCTGTTCACTGTTCTTCTAAAACGAGTAGGCACTGTGCCAACGCCATATCTCCCTCTACCTGTAATCACTCGGATGTTAGACCCCCCGCTGGGGGGGCAAGCCTCCCACTCCATGTCAAAAAGAAGAAGAAAAAGAAGAAAAAACAAGATCCACTAAATTAATACAATAAACAATATTTAGATTATCAGAATAGATTCAACATTAAACAATAATATAAACTCAAATGATTATATAAACTCAAATGATTATCAATTATTTAATTAATCAAATTATTAAATTAAACATTATTATTAAATTAAAGTTACTGGATTGGTGGCGGGCATGGGGCATAGCTAGGCTAGTCCCATTGCCATGGCAAGTTCCCCTTGGAGCACAGGGAAGGTTATAGCCCATCCAAACTCCCAGTGCTGTGGATCGTGCAATTACAGTGCGGGGGGGGGGGAGAGGATGGGCTGGGGCCACACACAGACTGACAGTCACTAAGAGACAGGAGGCTCAAGGCCCGAGGGTGATCAGATCAAGGTCAGATGGGGCCATGCTGTGTTCAGGACCGCTCTAACTCAGGGCATGGGACTCACCCTTCGGAAAGAAGGGGTCCGGTGAGACCTCTGCTACAAACCTGATTCCGCACTACGGCAGACCCCTCTTTTGGTTGCACTCTGAAGTTAATAATATGGTTAATATTAATAAAGTGTGGCCCTAGTTTACTCCATCACCTGCGTCTCATCTCATTATTCAAGGAATGGGGGGGCAATGGCAGCTCTGTGGGCAAGCACATTTCACCAAGCAGAGCCTCTTTGCCCCCCCCCTGCCAGGATAGGGCGAGACATGTCAATCATGTTTCTGCAGGGGAGGGGAAGGAGCAGCTTATTTATAATCTTTCAATCAGCCACCAACAAATTACATGATGGAGGAGGATTTACTCAATGCACCATTAAGCTAGTATCCATAATTAATTACTATTGAAAATGTGCTGTGTGCAAAATTAGTTTATAGGTATCAGATAGTATTTTTATCATCCAGTTTTGTGAGTTTTCCTCAATGATGTGTCTACCTTAAAACATGTCTAGTCGTGCATAAGACTGCTGATAATTTAGCAATAAAAATTAGAGAACAAGGTGAACCATGAAATATAATTATTATTATTCAAAAATACCAGGTACAGTCAATCAAAATTTTAAATCATTGACTGGTATCACATAACAGATCCAAGTTTTAACCAAAAACCTAAGTTTTTGTTAAATATTGATATAGTCTATACAGTTAGGTCCAGAAATAATTGGACACTGACACAAGTTTTGTTATTTCAGCTGTTTACTCAAATTAATTCAAATTACAGTTAAATAATGAATATGGTCTTAAAGTGCAGTTTCTCAGCTAGAATTTGAGGGTATTCACATCAAAACTGGTGAAAGGATTTAGGGATTACACCTCTTTAATATGTAACCTCCTCCTTTTCAAAGGGCCAAATGTAATTGGACAATTGACTCAAAAGTTGTTTCATGAACAGGTGTGGACTATTCCTTCGTTATTTCATCATCAGCTAAGCTAAGCAGGTAAAAGGTCTGGAGTTGATTGAAGACGTGGCATTCACATTTGGAGCTTGTTGCTGTGAACCCACAACTCACAACATGTGTTCAAAGGAGCTCTCGATGCAAGTGAAACAGGCCAGTCTTAGGCTACAGGAAAAAAATCATCAGAAAGATAGCAGTAACATTAGGAATGGTCAAATGAACAGTTTGGTACATTCTGGGGGGGGGGGGAACACTGGTGAGCTCTGCAGTTATGTGTACTGATACTCTAGTAAGGCCTGGATGTCCACAGAAGACAACAGTGGTGGATGATCCTTTCCATTGTAAAGGGTTGTTGTTGTTATAAATACAAGATATAATATTTGACTGGTATTATACAATATATACAAGTTTTAACCAAAAACCTAAGTATAAGTTAAATATTGGTGTAATATGCATGCTGTTTATCAGCAAATACTTGTTACAAAGGAGGCTTGACTAGATGTGATTCAGGCAGATTGTTATCAGGCTCTCCTGAAGAGCTGTGGTTTTTTTTCTTCAGAAGAGCCACATGGGGCAGCTAATTTGAGCAGGGAAGTAGTGGTGTTAGTTACACAGAGAGGACGATCTGGTAAAGAAGCCTACTCTCTGACTCTTCCTTCTTCAGTCTTCCAAAGGCAGATATTTTCACAAGAAAAGGGGCTGGAATCTTCTGGTGTGTTGTAAACATCTGTTTCTTTATGTCTTTTCCAGGTTGAGAAAACATAAATGGGAAACAGCAACCTCAGACAAAATCAGTGCAAACTCCACAGTCCAGCTGACCAGACTGTTTTGTTCAAATTGTGTGCCCGGCACAGAAAAGGATAGCCTGCTCCTAATGATTTCCTCTCTAGACAGTCTATTACCAACAATACCTGTTAGTTTTGTTTGCTTGTTTGTTTTGTTCCTTTTTGTTCCTCCCTTTCTCTCTGTAGGACTTAAAGCACCTTACAGAGGACATAAAAACACAAACAAAAAAACAATTACAAATATAAGAATCAAATTATTAAGATTGAAGAGATTGTTTAAAACTATGAATTAAAATCCTGATAAAACAAGTTAAACACACATTTTAACAAGATAAAAGACCAACCCCCACTTAAAATCCCTTCGTCAGCAGTTTATGTATTAAATGTCTGTTGGCAGAAGGACAGGGAGGAGCATGCCAACCAGGTGCCTTATGGAAGGGATTTTTGACTGATTTCTACTGATTTTCTACAACCTGTATTTCTATATTTCCTTTCCTTACTGACCACACGATTCTACAAAGTATCAGTACACTTAATTCTATTCAGCAAACTATTGTCCTGAGGAGTACAGTGGTGTTTTCCACATGCTTGTGAAGGTGACAGTCTCAGAAATGAACCAACAACACAACATTTAAATCACTTCAATTTTGTGCTTATCCAGGGGCCTTTGTACACTGGAGCTAGTTTTGGTTTATGCCCCCATTGAGAAATAGGCAAGTCCCAGCTACCCAGATTTAAAATAGGTCCAGCTATTCCAGCTTTAAAATAGACAACTTGTTGAAAAACAACCCTCACAATTGCTTTCTGTTTGGGTGAGAAGTGGCTAACTGATGAACAAAAGGAGTCAGATTCTAGGATTTCCTCCTTTGTGGTATGTCTTTTTAAATGGAGTTTTTAAAATAATTAAATATATGTAGTGGTATGTTGAGGAAATGCAGTGTGGGTCTAGCATACTAGCTGAAATCCTGTTGCTTGGTATAGTAAATCAAAGAGTAGACCTATAATCAGTGGAGATTTGGTGGGTCAATAAGTTTCCTTGATTCAATGGGCCTCCTTTAGTTACGATGTTACTGATTTACTATGTTGTAGTGGCTTACTCAAGGAAGACCTAGATTGAAATCTTTAGTCAATTGTGATGTTTATTGTGATGGTTCATAGTCACCAGTTTGCAACATAGTCTACTTAATAAATGAAAGGTCATAGGAATGCTAGAGTTCACAAAGACGTAACTTCCACAGTTTTTTCCATCCAAATGGATTTCATATAGTAAGACAAGGAAATACACCTTTCCCTCTTCCTTTCTCTTTCTCCCTCCCTTTCTGAAGAGCAGTAGCCAATTGGAGTACAGTGTGATGCATGACTGCATTAAGGCATTAAGTAAATGGCAAACATTAACAATTAATTCTCCTTGGCTTCTGCTCCTCGGCCTGTGTTCAACACATGCCCATCTATCTTCACCTACTAAATCACTTTCTCTTTGAATCTTCCTCTTGATTACTAAATACTTCCAAAATTCAGGAGCAGAATCAATTGTGCAAAATAAGCATGGCTGTGGATTGTTTGGATAAGCAAAATTTGGTTACCATAGCTTTGTGTTGGGCCCATTCTCAAAGTATAGCTATGACTCATTACAGAATTGCTTTGTCTCTTGAAACACCCAATTCACAGAAGAACTTTAAATGGACATAGAACCTTTGTCATAAATCAATTAATTCCCATAATCATTTCTTCTTGTCTTAGGGATACTCTGAACTGCTGTTAAGTTTTGAAGTCCTGCTATGCTCTAAACCAACCAAAACATAGGGCCATTATGATAACTTCCTAGAATTGGGGATGATAATCAATCTGAAACTCCAAAACAAATTCCCCCACCTGCCTTTCTGCAGAAAGAGAGAAAAGGAAGTCCAAGTTGTTTGCTTCTTATGGACTGCATCCAGTTTTTTGTGAAAGGCCACCTTAGAGATGGATTCAGGCGTTTTAGGAGCAATATAGGATTTATGACTTCCTCAGCTTTTCCTTTCTCTGCTTTAAATCACTGGAAGATTAGCACATGAAGTGTTGAGAAATTGTATTGTCATTTAACAGGCTTAAGCAGTGTTTGAAAACAAGATTTTTTTTTGCTAAATAGTAGGATTAACTGGATAAGTGGAAAGAAAGAGTATTGTGGATGAACTGAAGGACATGAGAATTATAGGCAGCTTTCCACTTCTTGTAACTTGAGATGTGAACATTTTCAACATCAACAACTATGTCGGGATGGGTGGTGGGAGTGGAGTTCTACATCACGTCTACCACCAGAATGCAACACCTCAATGATAAGCATAAAAGGCTTTGCTGCATCTCATTGCTGCTCTGTCTGGTCCAACATCCTATTTCTTTCACTAGTAAGCAGGAAAACAACAGTTTTCTCCTATAATTTAATTCCAGCAGCAATATACAGAAGTATATTGCATATGAGTGTTCTATCCAATCATTGCAGTCAACAGTCATTTCTTAGATAATCTTATATGAATTTCTTTTTTTAAAAAAACTATTTAAGATGCTTTTGATTGAGATAACTTTTTTGTATAGAGATCTTAGAAACATGAACACCTTCAGCTATCAAATTCCAATTCCCATCATTCCTGACCAGCACTTCCTGGATAACATCATGCACATTCTTTTCCGAGGGCACCACCACCTGTTGGAACAGGTATATGATGGCTGCCTGAGTCCACTTTTTCCATCTTCACTGTGGCTGCACATATGTCAGTTTCATGCCCTCAAAATATTCACTGTGACAATCTGTGGATCAAACTAGACTACACAGCTAATGTTATTAGAAGAAGTGCTCCCTCTAGCAATGAAAGTCAGTTATTTGTCACATTGTTATGCACTGTCAAGTCACATCCAACTTATAGCAACCCTATGAATTAATGATATGCAAAAGGTCCTACTGATAACTTGCATATTAAAGAGTGGTTTCATTTATTGAAACTATCAACCTCATATTAGGTCTTCCTCTTTTCCCATTGCCTTCAACTTTACCTAGCAGTGAGTCTTTGTCATGGCACATGAACATCCAGACCCCAATAACGTAGAATGCTTTGGTTTGTTATTAGGCATTGGAAGGTAAAGATGGGCTTAATGTGCATGTATCTTTGAAGCATGTATCTTTGAGGAAACCTTCTTATGGGGAGAAGAAACACATTTCCTGTAATGGTGGCATTGATTCTACATACTTATCTGTGCACTGGATTGGGTCCTGTTACCCACCATTGACTAGAATTCATTAAAAGGATTAAATTTGTTCATTACAAGAACTTGCAATCCATGCAAAAAGACAAGAGAGCCAAAGGGATAAGCATCTGTGTGAATCAAATACTGAAACTGTAATCAAATTAAAGAATTACAAGCCTGAAAACAAGCTGTTTGTTAAAGTAAATTGAATATGAGACAAATGTGCCTGATAGCAATCTGATATAAGTGAGTTTGGAATCTGGCTGAGCGACAAGAATAGAATGCCTGCCAGGACATTAAATAGGGCTTTAAAATGTGAGCAGTTTGAACTTGTTGACCATCTTTCCCCTACATGAACTATAGTGTGCAGAGTGGAGACAATATGCTACACTGATTCCAGTCCCCAGTCCACAGCAGCAGACTAGCTGGAGGAAGAAGTCCATTCACAATGGGCTCAATCCTGCTGTTAGAATTCTAAAACATGAATTTGCCTACCAACAAAGAGGGGGGGCTTATTCCCCACCCCAGCCCATCCTGCTTTTTTGGCCAAATAACTAGTTGGCACAGTTTCTTCTTTTGGAAAAGAAAAGAACTCACACTATCAATTGAGCTGGAGCTGGGGTGCAAAAAGAATGTGTTTGAAGGGAAGTGGGAGGACTGGGGCAGATGGATAGTTAAACAGATAGTCATGCTGGGGTGGTGGGGAGGGAAGCACATCACCTGATGAATGGGTGAACGTGCAGAGGAGGTGGGAGAAGGGAGTGCATGGCACTGCATAACTCCAGTGCAGGTGTGGCACCAAACTGCAGTCCATGCCCAGCTCTACCCCAAACTGCCAAACTGCAGTCCATGCCCAGCTCTACCCCAGTTCCCTGGGTTTGAATTTGTGTTTCTAAAAGTATGAGCCTGGGACAGAATAGAGTTTCTGTTTGTGTACCCTCACCAGATGTTTCAACAACCTCCTTTCCTAAACCTCCTTTCCAAAGCTGGTCTCGAGATTGGTGTTGGACTCCCCTTGGCTTGTTGTGCTGGGGGACTTCAATGTCCATGCCAAGGCAGCTCTAACAGGAGTAGCTCAGGACTTCATGTCCTGTGGAATGGGGAAATGGCAAAAGCCACTGACATGAATGCTCCTAAAGTAGATCCAAACTGGCCACCTCATTTACTGGGCAGCTGGTGGCGATGAAACGAGTGGGACATTTGTTTATTTGCTTGCTTGCTCGTTTGTTGATGCATTTCTATGCTGCTGACTAAATGCAAAGGACTACTCTAAGTGGTTTACAGTAAGATAACAGAACAAACCATCCACCCCATATACCAACATTAAACACCTCTACATGGTGAAGACAATAAATGTAAAGCCCAAATGATGGCAACACGGGGTACACAAACAAATTTAAGGTGAGGATGTTTCTGAATGCCTCTTGAAACAAGGTAGTCTCAACATCCTCTTGAAAGATGGAAGGGAGGAGACCTGACACACTTCTGCCAGGAGCCCGTTTTATAAGGAAGTGTTGTAAATGTAATTTTTAAGGTTCTTTTCCTTTGGCAAGGTCCCAACTTTGTTCCTGAAATAAAACAAGAATTGGGTAGAATCCACCTGCACACAAAGTAAATTTGCAAATAAGAAAGAGATATTTATAAAAGAGAAACAAAAGTAATAAAGCCTTGCAAGATAGAGAGCTTAGGGTTCAAGACCCAAATACAAGCTTCTCAAAGAGTACAAGAATGCATTCATTCTTTATAAGGTTCTTTCCATAACAAAACTGGACATGTACTGGTGAGAGCAGAACAGCAAGTTCTAATTTTCCATGAGCATCTTGACCCCTGAGTTACATATGTGTTTGAATGTTGTTACTTCAAGGCACCAAAGACGCAATCTTGATATGCTTGGTGTCTTTGGACAAAGACAAGGATGTATTATATAAACATGCCCGCTCAACTTACACATGTTATTTTTGATTCAGTGAGTGGTATGCTGACATAGCCATTATCTGGAATAGATTGTTGCTTCCCTAGCCAATTTCTTAGCCTAGACATTTTCTCATGTCCTTGTGATGTTGCTCATGCTGTAAACCTAGCTCTTATCTATTAGTGTAGGCAAAAGAAACAATTTTCCAAAGCTCTGTGTCTTGTACTTTGGGCTAATCTTCTAAAGTGTTGACTCTGGGTTTTTATGTTCTGAGACTAATAAAGAGAAATACAATATTAGGAAGAAAGGGGCCACCACCAAGAAAGAATGATTTCTGGTGACAGTCTTCTTTTCCTCGTTTGTCATGGCAACTCGGAGAAGCAAAGCCTGTGAAGAACAAGTGGTATGGGCTGATGCTCTGAGGAAGAGATGCTCTGACAAATAACAGGGCCGCAAATCAGAAGGGTTTTATATACTAAAACTGGTATCTTGTACCAGAAAACTGCAGGAAGCCAATGCAGGTGGATCAGAACTGGGGAAATGTGATCAAACACAACACCAGTCTAGTCACCACATTTTGTACCTGATGAAGCCTCCAGGTCAGTCTCAAAGGTAGACCCCTGTAGAGAGTGTTACAGTAATCAGTCTTAGAAATCACCAGTGCATGTACCAATATTGTCAGGGATCCACCCCCATCTAGGTAGGAACACAACTGAGCTATCAGTCTATGTTGGTTAAAGGCTGACATGGATGTAGACGAAGTCTGATGTTTCAGAGATAAGGCTAGATCCAGGAACACACCCAAGTTATGAACACGGTCCCTAAATTGAAGGATAATTTTCCAATCTTTCAGAGGACCCCCCAGCAACATGATCTCAGTCTTCTCTGGATTCAGCTTCAGACTACTGGATTTCATCCATTCAAGAACTGAGGTCAGGCAGCACTTCAGCACCCAGATAGCATCCACTGCAGAATATGTAAAGGAGAGAGTTGCATATCATCAGCATACTGATGAAAATGCACCCCAAATCTCTGGATGACCTCTCCCAATGGCCATACATAGATATTAAAAAGCATTGGGGAGATAGCCGACCCATGTGGTACCCCATAATTTAGGGTCCAAGGGGTTGGCAATTGTTTTATGGTACTGTTTTACAGTGGCCCCAGTCCTTCCTGGAGGAGAGGACTCAGAATGTGGTGCTGGGGAAATCCTGTTCAACACCCTGGCTGCTGGCCTGCAGGTTCTTTCAGAGTTATGTTTTGTCTCCTATGTTATTTAACATTTACATGAAAGCACTGGGAGAGATTATCTAGAATTTTGGGTTTCACTGTCAACAGTAGGCTGATAAGACCCAACTCTATCTCTCCTTGCCATTTAAACAGGCTCTAGATCATTGTCTGCTGTCAGTAATGGACTGGATTATGGTAAATAAAACTGAAACTTAATCCAAACAAGACAGAGGTGCTCCTGATCAGTCGAAAGGCAGATCAAGGAATTTGGTTGCAGTCTGTACCAGATGGGGTTGCATTCCCTTTAAAAAAAACATGTGCGGAGCTCAGGGGTGCTCCTGGATTCATCTCTGAGCCTGGAATTTCAGTGGTGGCCAGGAATGCCTTTGCACAATTAAAACTAGTGTGCCAGCTGCACCCATTCCTGGAGAGATCTAATCTGACCACGATGACGCATGCCTTAGTCACATCCTATCTGGATTACTGTAATGCAATCTATGCAGGGCTGCCTATGGAAGGTGTCAGGAAATTTCAGTGGCTCCAAAATGCAGCAGCCAGATTGCTAACTGGGGCTGGTCACAGGGCTCACATAACCCTCTTGTTATGGCAGTTCCACTGGCTGCCAATTTGTTTCCAAGTATATAGCTTGGGCCCAAGCTATCTCAAGGACTGTGTCCTCCTTTGTGAGATGGCTAGGGTGTTAAGATCATCAGGAGAGATCTTTCTATTGGTTCCCCCACCTTCACAGGTGTGTCACAGGACACAGGAGAGGACCTTCCCTGTTGCTATCCCCAGACTTTGGAACTCCCTCCCACTGTGTGGTTCAGTAGGCTGGCCCCATCTTTCCTTCCTTCTGCAAGTGGGAAAGACCTTTCTCTTCAAGCAAGCTCTCCCTTAATGATTGCATGCCTGAGTGGGGTTCTTAAATGGATTGTTGTGTCTTAAAGCTCTGAATGTGTTTTGAAGTTGTTTCTATTTACTATCATTTTCTGTGGTATTTGTTTGATCCTTCTTAAGGAGAAAGGCAGGGCAAAGATATTTAAAATAAACAAACAAAAATAGAGATCTATTTAAAATCAAAGGAAATTAAGATATTAATATTAAATACAATTAAATTTGAACAATATTAAAAACATCACTGGCGTAGAATAACACAAAATTTAAAACTCATGATAAAAAGAAATATGCTGCATTCCCTAGTAAAAACTCCAATCCTGCCAGGGCATTCACAGAAGGACTCTAAGAAGAGAGCCAAATGAGCATTGTCTGGGATGGAATTCCATAGACTGGGAGCAGCCATCAAAAATGCCATCTCTTGAGTTCTCACCAAATGTTCCTGCAATGGCAGCAGGAGCAAGAGAAGTCCTTCCACTAAAGTTCTCAGAGTTGCACAAGTCATACAATTGGCATGCAGTGAGGACCATAAGCAGTGACTCCTTAACTAGTGGCAGTTCACTGCTGCAGTTCACCGCCTCCCAGAAACGAAATTGGAAGACCTAAGAATTAGACTGCACAACATGCTAAGACAGAAAAAAGTTACCTTGAAACAATTACAGGAGTTGGTTAGGCACCTGAACTTTGCTTGCAAAGTGGTGGTGCCAAGCAGGCCCTCTTTGCGGCGTTTTTGTGATGCCATGAAGGGCCTCACAAAGCAGCATCACAGGAGAAGGCTCACAACGGGCATGAAGGAGGACCTTAGAGTATAGATTCGCTTTCTCAGGGAATTCAATGGAATTTCATTCTGGAGGGAGGACAGAAGGCTGGGCTCAGAATTACAGGTGCAAACTGATGCATCTGGAACAATAGTTTATGGCATGTATTACAGGGGGAAATGGTGCACAGGAAAGTGACCAGATGAATGCCATACATCTGGGGTTACAAGGGACTTCACATTTTTGGAGCTTTTTCCAATAGTTGGAGCATTATGGCTGTGGGCAGATGATTGGACTAACTCAGCAGTCACATTTTGGTGTGACAATCAGGCTGTGGTGCATGTAGTTAACTCACTAACATCTAGGTCGCAAAGGGCCATGGTTCTGGTTAGAGAATTTACACTGCGCTGTTTGCAGTTCAACATAGTTTTTCAAGCGCATCATGTGCCAGGAATTGACAATTCAATAGCTGATGCCCTGTCCTGCGAACAGATGGACCGGTTCAGGGTTTTGGCACCGGGGGCACAGGCTCATCCAGACATCCTACCACCCAAGGTATGGAACCTTGGAGGGCTGAGGCTAATAGAGCCATGAGTTTAGCACTCATCGCAGTTATGCCATGGCATGTAATGAGTATTTCGCTTTTTGTGAACAGGAAGGCCTGGACCCTAGTTGGCCAGCTCCAGATGAGCAGTTAATGCAATTTGCTGTATACTGTTATAGGAAGGGGTTGGCTCCAAGATCAATTCAGGGTAGAATGTCTGCGCTGGCATTTTACGCTAAGGCCCAAGGCTGTAAAGGATTCACAATTGACTTCCACATTCGGAAGATGATTGAAGGGTGGAGTAAGGAGCGAGGGACCACAAGGGACGCTCGCACACCCATATCACCAGCCATTTTAGTGAAGTTAGGACGCACATAGGAAATGGTTTGTAGAGATCAATTTGAACCCTGCCTTTTCAAATCTGCATCTCTCATAGCATTCTTTGGGGCCCTGCGAATAAGTGAGTTAGTAGCAGCCGCCAGAGCAGACGCATCCCTATCCTCTTTGCAGAGGAAGGATGTGGTCTTGTTAGAAGACCAGTTGATCATTCACATTAGAAAATGAAAAACAGATCAATGGGGAAAAGGTCAGATGATTGTTTTAGGTCGCTGTTCAATAGAAGAAATTTGCCCAGTAAAGGCCACGCAGGAATATGTGCAGATTAGGGGAGATGGAGAAGGAAGTTTTCTGCGGCACAGAAATGAGTCACCTCTTACCAAATACCAATTTTGGAAAATTACGTCCCAAGCCTCGTGCAAGGCAAGGATACAAGGGTGGCATTTTGGATCATATTCATTTTGAATTGGTGCTGCATCCACAGCAGCCACTCTTGGTTATGGAGCAGAGGATATTAAGAAAGTAGGGAGGTGGTCATCTCATAGATTCCGTGCATACGTACAATCATTGCCACAGTGTTAGATGCTGCCATGTTTTTTCCTGTGTTTTTATTGTTGCAGAGCTGGAGAGACCATTGTCCCAGATTCGAGTCCTGCTTTGTGGATACAGTTTCATATTTTGGGCGGCCAAGTACGCCAGGCAGACCAGCTGGGGTCTGAACTTGGGCCTTGGGGCCACAGTGGCATTGGAATGGAGGGGACGGAGAGGCATTCTCTGGGATGGGTTCCTCAGGTACTCTGGATGTTACCCCTGATATATTGGTGATCCATTTGGGCAGCAACGACTTGGCCCAAAGGTCAGGCAAGTCATTGATACTACAGGTCATTGAGGACCTTGGAGCCTTCGGGGCACGTTGCCCAAAAACACGCATTATGTGGTCAGATATAATTCCAAGAAACGTGTGGAGATATGCTCGTGACCCTAGGAGGATTGATCAGGCAAGAAAGGGAGTCAACAGAGAAGTTGGCAGGGCCATAATGCTGGGCCACAGGTCAATAGTTAAGCATCCCCATTTAAAGGTTACACAGCCTGAGTTATACAGGGCTGATGATGTGCATTTATCGGACAAGGGGTTGGATATTTTCTTACAGGATTTGCAAGGGGGCCTTAGGGCTGAAATTTTCAGCTTGGTGGGGGACATGGGACATATTTCATAGTCCCTTTGCCGTGGCAGGTAGTGCAAAGGAACAGGGTTAGTTGAGTTCCAAAGAAGGCACATGTGGTGCAAAACACCCCTTCCCTCAGAATGGTATCAGCAGAGGTTTAGATGAGGGGAGGGGAAGCTGGGGACCCCAGGGGATGCTGACCAATTTAGGTTTGCAGACCCAGATGGGGCAGACTTGGGGTTCTACAGCTATTTGAGACACGGAAGCGTGCTGGTTGGTAGGACAGCGAGCTTTCGTTACAGGAAATCGATTGGCAGAGGTCTGGACCGGAAGGTCAAGTTGACTTCAGTTACAGACCTGTTTGCACTACATTAGGCCCCCTTGTAAAAGGGGAGATCCAGGTTATAAATAGTTAATACAGTTGTGGCCCAGTTACCCATACTACTGTGTCTGGTCTCTTTATTCCGGGCTGGGCGGGCAATGACTTTACATTGAGTGGTCCACATAAGTCTGTATGAATTAAGACAAGCACTTTGTTTCTCCTTTTCTCACTGATAGGGAGAAATCAAGGCCTGACACTTTTTTCAGTAACACAGTTTAAGCATCTGGACATGTTGCTCCCTTCACATGGATTTACCTTGATACTGGTAGCCTTGTTGTGCCTGTACAGGTCCACAATTTCATTTATGTCTCTGTGTCCAAAGTGTCTGTGCAGCAGAGTCAGTTTGATGTCCACTGCTTCCTAGTTTTGCTCTGGACTTGCACTGTCAGCTGCTTCATGGACTTGCGCTGTGTTTGCTGTCTCCTGTTTCTCTAAGAGACTCAATTTATAGATTCCATTAGTTTTAATGGTTTCAAAATGCATTTCACCATCACTTTGAACTGTGCAGTTTGGACTTCTGATTCTCATATCAAAACCTTTATCTGCAAGTTCTGAAGCACTCATCAGATTGCTTCTTGCTCCTAGCACAAATAGGACATCACGAATATTGATTTCATTTATTTCATCTCGTACAGGGCACAATAAGACTCCAGATCCTTTCCCCTGAATTTTCAATGGATCTTTGTTAATTCAATCTGTCGCTCCAGAGTAATCCTGGTCAAGAGTTTTGAAAAATTCTTTTCTATTATAGATATGAGCAGTTGTGCCAGAATCTAGACACCATTCATTTAAAATTCAAGACCTCAGCACAATTTCATAAGCCATAAGTGACTTCTGTTTAAATTCCCTGCTCTATTTGCAATTGTTTGTGTCTCTTTTGAAGTTAGAAGCTGTGTTCTGTACTTTGTTAACTCTTGTTCAAAATGTGAAGAGCTGCCATTGGCTGACTGTCCTCTAGGGGTGTGGCAATCGTTTGCTTTATGCCCCACCAACACAGTTCCAGCAATTAGCCGATTGGTTAGGGGGTGGAGCTTGTTCAGAGTATCTGCTCCTTGCAATGTAACTTGAGCCAGATTCACTTTTGTCTGTCTCAAAGCTTCCAAGGCACTCACAGGCACACTCTTCTCTCAGAACTTTCAGAGATTCCTCAACCCCTTTGTCTTGAGCAGTGATTACAGACAATAGGGGCTGAAAAATGTCACCTAAAGTCCCATACATAAATGCTGCCTTTTGGTTGTCTTTAAGCCCCAAACCACAAAGACAGAGATTAGAAGAAAAAAAAATGTCCAGCAAAGCAGATATGTGTGCGACACAATTACATTTCAAGGTTAGTTTTAGCTTCATCAGTTTTAGCGTCCAGTGGTTCAGTGTTTTAATACTGGAATGTTCAAATGCTTCCTTAAGAGCTTTTATCATTTGCTTGGCAGTTTTGCATTCTCAAGTAAGAATGATCTGTTCATTATTCAGTCCTTTCATGATAACATCCTCAACTGCCTCATCTATTTCCTGCCATTTAAGTAGATCTGCTCTTCCATGGCAGGCTCCTCCATGATGGTTCTATATATTTTTAGACCTTTAAGATGTGATACCAAACATAATAGCCACACTGAAAATTCAAGTGCATGTAATTTTGGAAGCCACTTGCCTGAATGCTCATTTTCTCCACTCATCCTTCTATCTCTTAAGTCAAAATATCAGAATTAACAGTCTTATTTTGAGCTGGCTGGCAATAATTTGGGGGAGGGAGAATAATACAAACCCTAAACAATACTCAGCTTCAACAAAAGCCCAACAAAAATACTTACTGATAATCAATTTGTACTCCTTTTATGCAGCCTGGCATCTGGGTCCATAACCTATTGGATAAGGATAATGGGACTTGTAGTTCCAGCAGAGAGAATTTATAATCATTCCCTAAATTGCACATTGTGGGAGGCTAGCAGAGCTTGGAGTTGGAATTGAATCAGCAAGTTCCCAAAAATATACACTCACCCCACAGTATAGATATTTCAAACACTGTTTTAAGGTAAAAGAAAGAAAATCTTTACTCATGGCAATAACTTGCAAATTGCAGGCTGAAGTTTGATTCAGAAAATTATAATAGTAAATAAACAGTATCAGGTACTTCAGAGGTTAGCAAGAAGGATGAAAGAAAAGTTAAAATAGTGAAAAGCAAAAAGACTTCTCTCAGACTGCGTGGCTTGATGAAACAAACATGGTAGATATAAGGAGATGTTCAGTGGAGCATCCTTTCTCTCTCTTGTCCCAAAACCTTCTGGAATGTGTGTATGCCTTAACAAAGGCAGTAAACAATTTTAATGAGAAAGGAGGGATTGCCTTTGCCCACCAAACAGGACATTAGTTAATTGGTGAATGAGAGGAAGAGGAGGTCAGACTAACTACCCGGCATGCAACATAAACATTTTCCTTCCTCTCAGGTGATCATGCACTAGGCTCACATGCTGATTTGTGAAATAAACTCCAACATATCAAAGTTTGAAAATGTTACTTTTTTGGACCAGCTCCCAGAATCTATCATCCAGCATAGTTAGTAGCCATGCTGGCTGGAGGATTCTTGGGGGGGGGGGGGGGATGAGGTGAACAAAGGAACGTTCCTTAGCATTTTAGAATTTCAAGACAGCTTTATGGACAGTGCCCAAAAATGCAAAGCTAAACAACAATCCCAGCAACAGAATAAGCTGGTGTACCATGTTTATTATGTAGAACTAGATTTGTAGCACATATTATCACCAAATGGCCTTCAAACTGGATAGCAACATACAAAATGGATAACACATGAGAAAAGCAATTGTACTTTCAATCCCATGAAATATTTTAAAACCACACACAGAAAGCATTTCCAAAGCATAAGAAATTATATAATATACTGCACAAAATACCTGTTTTTTCAATTTAGTCAACATTTCATTGTGCAAGCTGCCATTTTAAAAATGTGTGTTCTTTAGGAACATCCATTTCATCATCTATTTTTAGAATGCACAACACACTCTACAATCAAGAAGCTGAGTATCTGCATATGTATAACTTGCAGATCAATATTAAAGATCAAAGTATCTTCCTATTGATCACATACTTTCCCTCCTTTCATTGATATAGTTAACTAAATGATACTGCAGAAATCACCAAAGGCAGAAAATGTTATTTCCCTTCAGTGTCCACTTTGATACCACAATCTACCTTGAGGGCATGAGGATATTAACCAACAGAGGTATTTGAATATGCAAATGACATGAGAGATGTAATAGCACTTGAACCAGAATCAGGAGAGATACTTTTCAGAGACACTAACATGAACAAAATTAGAAAAAGAGATATCCAATGTATTGATATTCCACTCTGAAGAAATCTGTATAAGAAATCTGCAGCTAATGCAGAAAAGACCAAGCCATACATTGCAAGATAAGAACATATATTTGGAGCTGTGTGTACTCTGCAGAAGGTTGAATTGTGCTTAGGGGTGGGGAAGAACTGGACAATATTCTGTGACAGCTTGACTGATTTTAATAAAGATATGGAGAGTTTTAGCAGGGAAAAAACAAGTTTCTTAGAGAATTCACACATGTGCAAGGCTTATGGGGCATCTTGGACAAATATTGGTTCCCTTCCTCAGGCAGCAGGTAATGACCTCTCCGCCATTGCGCCGAGTCATAATGGCTGGGAGGCTTTGCCCTCCTGCCCAGAAAGGCAGTGTCATGGTTGAATGACGCCGCTTCCGAGGGGAGGAGGGACAGAGGCTTGATAAGTCTCCATCATCCTAGCTCAGCCTCTTTGCTGTTTTTCCCGGCAAAGAGGTGAGCTGTGCAGTCAGGCGAGGAGAGCTTTCGATTTCCCCACCTTGGCTTATCTCCGATCTCTAAGTTGGGCAGACCTTCAGCACTACCCAGCAGTTTCTATTTCTTTAATTTTGTAAAAATTAGAGTTAATTTTGTTATTTTTGAAGATTTCCAGTCCCTGGGTGTTCTTCAGCGTCGGATTGGGGTTGTGCATCGGCGTGACCCAGCTGGTTTCCTATTTTTATTTACCTCATTAGTGGCTTCCTTTTCTTATTAGGCTCATTTCTGTTTGTTAAAACTAATTGTGGGTGTCTTTGGGCAGGGGATCCTTGCTTTACAACCCCCTTCTTCCCTCCCCCCGATCGTTACCTTTGTTCCTGGTATAGGGTTAATGGGGGGGGTTGAATTATAGTTCAATATTTAAGGCTAGTTGGTTGTACTTTTAATTTTATTGTTATCTCCTTTCTCTCTTCTTCTGTTTCTTTTAGTAATTGGTTTGTTGGTTTTAGGTTAGCATAGTAGTAGTTGATAAATAATTAATAATAATTTGAATATATATATATTCCCTGACCACTGCTGCTGCGGGTTTCTTATCTGCAATTATCTGCTTCTCGTTCCTAATTTGTGAAATTTGTGCAATTTTACTTCTCCTACTTTGCTTATGTTGCTGCAGTTTGTAAATGCCATTAAAGGTTGCATAACAGACTCTCTCTCTCTCTCTTTCTCTCTTTCTCTCTCTCTCTCTCTCTCTCTCTCTATATATATATATATATATATATAAATTGCATATAAAAATTGGGAAAGGAGTACGACAAGGCTGTATATTGTCCCCCTGCTTATTTAACTTATATGCAGAATACATCATGCGAAAGGCTGGACTGGAGGAATCCCAAGCCGGAATTAAGATTGCCGGAAGAAATATCAACAACCTCCGATATGCAGATGATACCACTCTGATGGCAGAAAGTGAGGAGGAATTAAAGAACCTCTTAATGAGGGAGAAAGAGGAGAGTACAAAAAACGGTCTGAAGCTCAACAACAAAAAAACTAAGATCATGGCCACTGGTCCCATCACCTCCTGGCAAATAGAAGGGGAAGATATGGAGGCAGTGACAGATTTTACTTTCTTGGGCTCCATGATCACTGCAGATGGTGACAGCAGCCACGAAATTAAAAGACACCTGCTTCTTGGGAGGAAAGCGATGACAAACCTCAACAGCATCTTAAAAAGCAGAGACATCACCTTGCCAACAAAAGTCCGCATAGTCAAAGCTATGGTTTTTCCTGTAGTGATGTATGGAAGTGAGAGCTGGACCATAAAGAAAGCTGACCGCTGAAGAATTGATGCTTTTGAATTGTGGTGCTGGAGGAGGCTCTTGAGAGTCCCCTGGACTGCAAAGAGAACAAAACTATCCATTCTAAAGGAAATCAACCCTGAGTACTCACTGGAAGGACAGATCCTGAAGCGGAGGCTCCAATACTTTGGCCATCTCATGAGAAGAGAAGACTCCCTGGAAAAGACCCTGATGTTAGGAAAGTGTGAAGGCAAGAGAAGAAGGGGACGGCAGAGGATGAGATGGTTGGACAGTGTCATCGAAGCTACCAACATGAATTTGACCCAATTGCATATATATATACAGTGGTGCCTTGCTAGACGATTGCCTCGCAGGACGAGGAAATCGCTAGACGATGCCTTTTTGCGAGCGCTACTGCGCTTCGCAAAACCATGTTTCCCTATGGCGATTTTCGCTAGACGATGAGGTTTCCCCATAGGAGTGCGCCGACTAGTGGTCAAAAGCTGTCAGTGCAGCTGTCAGTGCATTCCTATGGGGACCCTCACTCGCTAGACGATGTTTCCCTATGGGAAATTTCGCAAGACGACTGCGTTTTCCCTTGGAACGCATTGAAGCGATTTCAATGCATTCCAATGGGAAAACGTGCTTCGCTAGACGATGTTTTCGCTAGACAGCGATCCTCGTGGAACGGATTAACATCGTCTAGCGAGGCACCACTGTATATACAATTGCAATATATAATACATTTAATTAGCAGGAGTGCTTGTGGGGATATTAGACTTAATCAAACCTAGGTTGGGTGGTTGCAATTTTTTATATATTGTTTCCCCTTTAGGTAAGAGGGGATTTGAACAGTGGTGTTGCACCATCTGCTGGAGACAAGTGGGATATTTTTTTAAAAAAAAGAGGGGGGAGAGGACCATATAGTGCATTGGCTGGATTGCATTTTGTTGCAAATTAAATATACTTATATAAAAGGGTGAGAAGGGGGGGTTAAAAAGCCAATTATTAGTGTGTTGCGCCCCCTGTGGGCAGCAGCTTAAATTTTTAAAAATGCAATTTGAAATTTGAAATTTAAAATAATACAGTACATAACAAAATAAAATATACACCTGTCTCTATTCCATTTTGATAGAATAATTTGCCATGGGACATAAAAAGGGTCAAGTTATTTCGAAGGGCAAGCAGCCTGCAAAACGAAAGGCTCCAACTAGGGTTCATCCTGCAATTTCCTCCTCGGACGAGGAGGACTGGCCAGACTATGGTACAATACTCGCCAAGTTAAGTGAACATGAGCGAAAAAGGACCTTGGCTAGACAGGCTACTGACACTGCTACGCCAAGAAGATCTAATAGGGAATTGAAGGCACGCAAGATGGATGAGTTATGGAAGCTTGGTGATGTAATGATGTCATGAATTGCTTTTTAGAAAAGGAGTGCTCGGCAGCCACTGGGGCAGCAGCTACAGCCATGGTTGATGTTGGTCATCAGCCCATTCCTGTTGAGGCGGAGACTGATGAGCTGCAGGAACCTGTCAGGGATCCAGCCGGTGATGCAGGAGTCCAGTCAGGGTGTCTACCGTCTCACCTGGGAGCAGGTTTTTTGGCCAGCAGACAATTGGGTCCCGATGTCACTTCCACCACCAGCAGCCAGCAGGGGGCTGAGTTGCAGCAGCCCAGCTCAGCACTGCCGGCATTGGTGGGTCCAGGTGAGTTTGCACCCACACGACATACACAACACTGGCCTTGGGGTGAACTCAATACGCCGATTTTTTCTTCTACTCCACCTAGTTTCCTGCCCAATTACTCCGGCAGTAGCCCTCCAATTCAATTTGGGCCCATACCGGCTTTGAAGCATTGGACGGCGCCATACCCACAGTGGTCCTCTCCTAGTCAGATGACGGGATTCATGGAAGGCTTGCAGCAGCCTAATTATCCTTCAATCCCAAATACTGGGTACAATTCTGTTCCTTGTACCGCACTCCCTTATGGTGATCAGTCACTCCCATTGGGTGACCACCTACTCCCTGCCACTATAGAGAAGATTTGGCGCGGCGAGTACATGGATGTATTCGAGCTTTTGAATAGAAAAGTGGAAGAAAAGAAGCGTTCTAAAGGAGAGGAAAGGGACAAGGAGAAGTTTAAGAAAAAGAGGCCCAAAAGATGTTGGGCAAATTGGTTGCTTGGTTTTTTGATTTATGCAGGCACAGTGGTAAAAGTGTACCCGGCCAGGGCTTTTGCACTTCTCCAGTATCTTGATCTAATTTACAAAGCGTATGTAGATTTCTCGGGCCATGCATGGCTTCTTTATGATGAGGGGTTCAGAATGAGAGCCGCGATAAATCCCCAGTTGAGCTGGGATGCGCAATATCCTGGTCTCTGGCTGCAATTGATGACCCCGGCACACCCTATTTTGGGTGACCGTTTTGATAGTGGTCATTTAATGATGAAATCCAACATCAGCAATGCTCCCTGGGCATTGGCAGGACAAGGGGTTCAACCCCGCCTGTTTTGCTGGGAGTTCAACACAACGGGTTTTTGTAATAGGAAGTCTTGCAGGTTTAGACACCAATGCTCCATATGCAGGGGAACGCATGGTTCAACGTCCTGTTTTAGAGGATGCCCTGGTCCCAGGGGAAATAAGGATGGTGGAGGACCCAGGAAGCCTACGACAGGATCAGGGACCACTGCAAAAGGACCCCAGCCCAATTAGATTGGCCATACTATCAGAACGGCTGCATCACTACCTAGATAAGGAAGCAGCCCATTATTTGTTAGATGGGTTCAGATTTGGTTTTAGAATTCCCGTGCAGGGCGTTAGGCAGGCTGCTTTGGCTAGCAACCTCAAATCCGTTAGGGGCATGGAAGATGTGGTGAGGCTGAAGATTGAGAAAGAAGTGGCAGAGGGCAGAGTAGCTGGACCTTTCCAGGAATCCCCCGTGCCGAATTTGCGGGTTTCTCCCCTTGGGGTTGTCCCTAAGAAGACCCCAGGGGAGTACTGCCTTATACATAATCTCTCATACCCAGACAGAGATTCTGTAAATGATAGAATCCCATCAGAGCTCTGCATGGTTCGTTATACGTCTTTTGACGCAGCCATATGGATGGTCAGGTCCTGTGGGCATGGAGCTGAAATGGGAAAAGCGGATATAAAATCTGCTTTCCGTCTGCTTCCTGTTCATCCTGAAGATTTTGAGTTGTTGGGTTTTCAATTTGAGGGTTTCTTTTATATGGATAGGGCATTGCCGATGGGCTGCTCGATTTCTTGTGCAGCCTTCGAACGTTTTAGCTCATTCTTGGAATGGGTTTTTAAGTGTAGGGTGGGGCTTTCCCAAGTTGTCTATTATTTGGATGATTTTTTTTATTTTGTGGGAAGCCAGGATCCAGGCAGTGAGCATCCTTCATGAGCACTTTTCAAGTCATGGCTGGAGAGCTCAGTATACCCTTGGCAGATGAAAAAACAGAAGGCCCAGCTACAGTGATCACATTTTTGGAGATTGAGTTAGATACTGTCCAGCAATCTAGCTGGCTGCCAGAAAATAAATTGATTGATCTAAGGATTCAAATTCAGAACTGCTGCAGTGCAAAAAAGTTACATTGAAGGAGCTCCAGGAGGCGGTGGGCCACTTAAACTTCGCTTGTAAGGTCATTGCCCCCAGCAGGGCCTTTTTGAGATGGCTTTGCAAAGCCATGAGGGGCTTAACGAGACCGCATCATAGGCAGAGAATTTCATCAGGCATGAGGGATGACCTGTGCATCTGGTTATGTTTCCTTGATGGTTTCAATGGGATCTCCTTCTGGAGAGATGAGCTGTGCTTAGGCGCTGAATTTCAGGTTCATTCTGATGCTGCTGGATCACTGGGCTAGGGAATTTATTTTAGAGGCTGATGGTGTGCCAGCCTGTGGCCCGAGGAATGGAGTGACTCTGACGTCACCCATGACCTCACATTTTTGGAATTTTCCCCAATCCTTGGAGCCCTATGGCTTTGGGCGGATTGTTGGGCCAATTCAGCAGTCACCTTTTGGTGTGACAATTTGGCAGTAGTTCACATCGTGAATACACTTACGTCTAGATCACCAAGAGTTATGTAATTGGTAAGAGCATTCACGCTATGGTGTTTGGAATATAATATTGTGTTCCAGACATGTACGTGGCATTAAAAATGAGCTGGCTGATGCCCTGTCCCGTCAACAGATCGATCGGTTCAAGGCGTTGGCCCCAGAAGCTCAAGCTCATCCAGAGACATTACCTCTGGAGGTCTGGAGCATTGGAGGATTGAGGCGAACAGGGCAATCAGTTTAGCGATCGCTCCCAGTACCAGGCGCAGCTACACAGCTGTGTGTGAGGAATTTTTTGCTTTTTGCAGTGGGGTAGGCTTGGGACAACCATGGCCTATGACAGTTGATCACTTATAGCAATACGGGGTTTATCTTCATAGGAAAGGTTTGGCTCCTCGCAACTATACAGGGAAACATGTCGGCCCTTGCGTTTTATGCCAAAGTGCATCTTTGCCCTGATCCAGCCAGCGATTTTAGAATTTGGAAATGATTGAAGGGTGGAGCAAAGAGGCAAGATGATAAGCGCACACCAATGTAACCCAAAATTATTTTTCAACTTAATAAGGCTTGGGAGGCAGTGTGCACAGATTTGTTTGAAGTCAAATTATTTAGGGCAGCCACTCTGACTGCATTCTTTGGGGCCTTCAGGGTTAGTGAATTGGTCAGGGCATCTAAGGATGACAACTCTAGGATGGCGTTGCAGATTTATGACCTATTGGTCTCCAAAGACAAAGTCTTGTTCCATCTCCGCCAATCCAAAACTGACCAGTACGGGAAGGGCCAAATTATAACCTTGGGAGTTTGTTATGTCAAAGACCTTTGCCTGGTTAAGGCTATTTCAGAATTTATGCAAGTAAGGGGCAATTCAGAGGGTGATCTTTTTTGCCATAAAGATGTATCACCCCTTACAAGATATCAATTTTGGGCGGTTACTTCCAGAGGTCTTCAGGAAGCAGGTATCGTGGGTTGGAAATTTGGAACCCATTCCTTTAGAATAGGTGCAGCGTCCACTGCAGAAGCCTTGGGCTACAGTGAAGAACAGATAAAGAGGGTGGGAAGGTGGTCGTCACACAGATTCAAGTCTTATGTTCGTTCTCTCCCACATTAGATGTGAATTTGTTTTCTCTTTCAGGTGACAAGGCAGCTTCCACTCATATCCAAGTAGTTATATTTGGCCACAGTTATGTTCATTGGGCAGCGAACCACGCCTTGCGGACCGGTTGGGGTCGCAACTTAGGTCTCAGGGCCAGAGCCTCGTTAGACTGGAAAGGACGAAGGAGTATGTTATGGCCTCAGCTACTAGAGCACGCTCTTGGGTGCATTACCGGTGAGCCCCCGGATATATTTGTGGTTCACTTAGGAGGAAATGACTTGACTATGAGAACGGGCAAGTCGTTGATATTGCAGGTGATTCAGGACCTGCAGACATTAAGGGATAAGTTTCCTGCAATGAGAATTCTGTGGTCCAATATTATTCCACGTTGGGTTTGGAAGGCTGACTGTGACCTCAGATGTATTGAGGCATGGTGTAAAACACTCTGTCTGTGTTCTGACTCCTGTCCTCTGAATATGCCGGCCACAGAGACTGGCAAAACATTAGGAAGAACAACCTTCAGAACACGGCCAAACAGCCCAAAAAACCTACAACAACCAATTAGTTAAATAGTTAATAAAGCTGTGGCCCTGTGTGTCGCCTCTTTATTTCTGGGCTGGGGGGGCAAATACCTCCCTTTTTGAAACAGAATTTTAACAACTGAACGTGATTGAGTTTCATTGAAAAATGCACTACGCTTTTGCTTCTCATGTCAGCCCTTGTTTTTCTAAATGTTTTTCAATTGTTTTATTACAAGTTTTAAAAATATTGTTCAATTGCTTTTTAGTGTTACAACTTCTTACATTTCTGTTTGTACTTTTAAAATCTATTTGTGAACTACCTTGCATCCCTATGCTGACAGAAAGGTAGCATAGAAAACTAAATAAATGAATAAATAAATGTGCATAAAATCCAGCAGTATAACGTATTCATCAACCATGGTGGTTTTTCAGATATTAAAAATGTCTTTAATATATTATCCTGGAGATCCCAGGGCTCCTTTGAGATCACCTTTTTCATAGGGAAACCTAGTTGGGGGTCTTGGGATGGAGGGGAGTCTGAAAATTTCTGACAATCATCACTGCCATTAAAAATCATTGGGGGAAGGAATCAGAAATTTCAGAAAACATCAGGAAAACCACTATGACTGATTACATGATCAGCCTTAAGAATCATATGTTAATGCTGCTGTATTTCAGCCAATGTATATTAACTGCAATGGACAAAGCAAAAGCAGTCTTGCAACTCTATCTGGAAAAAAAAGATGGGAAGAAAGTGTAGGTGAGATTCAGAGAAACACAGTGATATCAAGACTGACAGATTTTCGTATCTCTATTTATCTTATCATAATGAAGCACATTTTCATCCCATACATCATTTCTTTAAGCCAGTCCTGAGAAATCTGTGGCCCACCAGATGTTGATGGACTCCCATTTCCTAGCTAGCCTGGCCAATGGTAAGCAATCTGACAGGATTTGTAATTATACAGCATCTAGACATCCCCAGTTTCCCAATATGACTATAAATTGTCAAATAGCAGCTCCTGGATTCTAAGCACTAATTCTGAAGGCCATTCCCAATGACTGCAAAGATGTTTAAGATGCTTTCAGATGGATGTACCTCAGGTCAGGAATCACTGGGAACCCACTCTGTCCTTCCATCCTTAACAGATTGTTTTGCAGGACAAGGAAGAAGTAAGAAATAGCAATGTGAAAACTCAGAAGCATTCTAAATGGAAAATGGTCTGTCTTCTCCTTTCCCCTTTCCATAAACAAGGCATGGCCATTGTACAATAAAAGGCTGGTCTAGAAGTCTACATACTCCCAGGTAAATGCAGTTTAGGATAGCAGCTTTATTACATCCAAAGACATCATGAATGAATGACAAATCAATGGAAGCCTTGCCATTCTATGACTACCCTTGTACATGGAAAACAGGACAGTGTCACAGACAGCAACAGCAGTAGTAGCAGCTGGTGATAGTCTGAGCAAGAAGATACTTCTCCCTCTAAGATAAGAACATAAGAAGAGCCCTGCTGGATCAGGCCAAAGGCCCATCTAGTCCAGCTTCCTGTATCTCACAGTGGCCCCACCAGATGCCTCTGGGAGCACACAAGACAACTAGATACCTGTCTCCTGATACTCCTCCCCTGCATCTGGCATTTTGAAGTACCTTCCTTTTAAGCCTGGAGATTATACATCCCCACCATGGCTTGTAACCTGCGATGGACTTTTCCTCCAGGAATCTGTCCAATCCCCTTTTAAAGGCTAGGCAAGGAGTTCCACAGACTAACAACACGCTGGGTAAAGAAATATTTTCTTTTGTCTCTTCTCACTCTCCCAACACTCAATTGGAGTGGATGTCCCCTGGTTCTGGTATTGCGTGAGAGGGAAAAGAGCTTCCCTCTATCCACTTGATCCATGCCCTGCATAATTTTATACGTCTCAATCATGTCCCCCCTCAGGTGCCTTTTCTCTAGACTAAAGAGCCCCAAACGCTGTAGCCTTTCCTCATAAGGGAGGTGCCCCAGCCCAGTCATCATTTTAGTCGCTCTCTTCTGCACCTGTTCTGGTTCCACAATGTCTTTTTTGAGGTACAGCGACCAGAACTGTACGCAATACTCCAGGTGTGGCCTTACCAGCATTTTGTACAATGGCATTATAATGCTGGCTGTTTCATTTTCAATCCCCTTGTCAGACTGAAGAAGCCTCCTGTGACATTCACCCTCGTGGCCCCTGTTTGTCTCACTAAGCACAGAGCTCACAAAGGCTAACCAAACACCTCTTGACACGCTGCCACCAGTTGATCTCCTTATCAACTTACTTTACTCAGAAAAGATGAAGGTCCATTCAGTACTGACTTTTTAATAGAACAGGTTTATTGATTACAGTTGGTTTCTGGAACAATTCATAAGCACGTTCCTTAAGTTTCATCAAGCATCAATTTTAATCACTCCTCAGACCCCAAACTATCCTTCTCTCTCAGATTCCTAACACCGACTCTGACTGACTCTCTCCTCTCAGGCTCCGCCTTTTAACATCTCTTTCAGCCCCGTCTCTTAACCACATTAACATGTAACATGAATAATGCATAACTTACAATGCATAACTTAGGGTGAACGCCACACCTCCTTGTTTAGACTTGGTGCCACCTTGTGTGGCAGTTATGCTTCACATCCCTGTTCTGCTGCAGACTCCACTGCCTGAGCTACCTGCCTTCCAGATCAGGATGTTCAACAGCTATTTCCAGGTTTTAGAACTTTTGAATGCAGAAGGATGGGAAAGTAATTGAGTGCGTTGTCTGCATGGTGGACGTTTGTCTATCTTTACGTGGCATTTTTAGCCCTCCTTTGATTATTCTGTCTTTCACTTGCACCTGATTACAGTGGAACCTCTACTTACAAACTTAATCCGTCCCAGAAGATGTTCTTAAGTTGAAACGTTCGTAAGTTGAAGCAAAATTTCCCATAGGAATGCATTGAAAACCGATTAATCCGTTCCGGCTGTTTTTGGTTCTTATGTAGAGGCGCCGTTCTTACATTGAAGCATTAGTTCCCATAGGAACTAATGCAAAGCCGGTTAATCCGTCCTCTACCACTAGGGGGAGAATTTTTTTTCTTTTAACCTAAGATGACTTAGGTTAAAAAAAAGGCAGGAAAGGAGGGAGGGAGGGAGGGAGGGAACACCTTTTAAACAGAACACCTTTTTTTTCGGTTCGTAAGTTGAAGCTCCGTTCGCAAGTAGAAGCAAAATTTTGCGGACGGAGCTGTTCGTAAGTTGAAATGTTCGTAGGTAGGGACGTTCGTAAGTAGAGGTTCCACTGTACTTTGCCTGTTTTGTCTTTCACTTGCACCCATGTCCTCTTTTGGAAATAATGTAATACTTTGCATCAGGGTGGAGAATATTGGACTTCAACTTCCATAAGTCCCAGTCAAAAAAAGCCTTTGCTGAAGGGTAATGGGAATTAATTCAACAACGTCTAGTGGGCTACATATTCCCTGCCTTACATCACCACTTGCCTTACTGTCAGATAGTTTCCTTCAAAAATTGCTTAAAACACCGTCTGGTGTCTGTGAGTGCTGTTCTTCCAGGGCTTGCATATTTTTAACAGAGATGCAACAGGTAGGAAGAGCACCTTCATGTATATCACCGCCATGTTGGCAAAAGGTTTTCATGTTAAATTATTCCTGCTGCTGTTGTCATGGATTCCACAAAATAGATCAAGAAGGTTGCCCTTTGTTCTACATTCTGAAACAAAATGCATTTTATCACCAAGAGAATAAAAGAGAATACAAATATTTTTAAAAGTCCTGAATCCTAAATATTTTACTCAAGTGTGAATTTTATTGCAATTTTATTGCTATTTGATAGTGAATAATGCTTATAGTGAATAAACATATTTTTATGTGAAATACTGAATATAGACCTATTCTTGCTAAGGAAATCTTCATGTGTGGGATAGAGCTTTTCACCTAAGAATTCACTGGAGCCCCTGCTCCCATTTTTCTCAGTGCTGCCTCTGAGATTTGTACATACATACAAGTGCCTTTACAAAAGTAGTTTCATGTAGTTAATATCTCAAATAGCCTGCATTTTGTTTGCATTGCAGGACAACTGAAGTGAAGCAGAGAGATGGAGAATACAGAGTGGTAGCTTAACCAAAATAATTTTAAGAACCAGTTTTTTTTAATCTTGTGAAAGAGAAAACCAAAAAGGGTAATGGGATTTAAATATGTACTATAACATAAAATAGTGTATGTATCCTTAATAGGTTTGGTGTGGTACACTACAGCCAACAAACTATACATCTGTATGACATACATAACCAATTTAACCAGTCTGGAATGACCACATTCATTTTCTAGTTCAGTGCAAGGCTCAGTAATGTAATAGGCACAATGTATTCCACAAATTTAATAATTTAGCATGCTTGCTTAGTTAACTTATATTAACCAGAGATATAGCAAAGGCCAGGCTGTCCTTGTTATGGGATATTTTGAGTATGTTAAAAAGAAATAGAAAACTGTTTGTTTTTATCCCCCCCCCCCCCCATTTAACTTGATTCATCTCAAAAATATTCTGCAGTGAAATTACTATCTTTTTAAAGTAGATTTGCTTGGGAATGAAAATGAGTAGCTTTCACTTATAATTAGGATATGTAGTTTTAATTTTGAAAAGAGATCCTTACAAGTTAGTAAAGCCATAAAGGCAACATTTAAGGAGTTTTTAATGCTAAAGAAACATTTCCAGGAAAAGAAAATTAAGAACAAGATTATAGACTTAATCATGTTTTTGTCATGATGTGAAAAAAATCCCATTGATGGTAACAAGCAGGAAACAGGATCAGGTTCATAGCATGCAATATATTAAGAGATAGATCTGGTTTGTAATTAGTCTGAAATCCAGACATTATGGAGTTACTTTCTAAGCATAATGCAGGAAATGTATTCCATGGAGATGCACTATGTCATTTCCATAGGGAATATTGTTAGCTGCAGCTGAAGGACCAGAATTTAAATTCATGGAGTATCCATCTCAACATGGAAATCAAATTAGTTAAAAACAGGTGTAACTATTTTATGGGTTTTATGTTTCATTCTGGAGCACTTGATCATTGTTCAAATTGCAAGGGGAGAGAATATTCAAAAGAGAAATCTGCACAGTATATTTCAGAGCCACCAAACAAACGTAACAAAACACAATCATTTCTGCTTCATCTGGCTCATATTTGCTTGAATCAGTTAAAATAACAAGGCATTCACAGTGTGTAGGTGTGCAATGTGGGGGTCATAACAACTTGACATGCAACTAAGTGGACTCTCAACCTGGGAGCTTTTCATGCACGTCTCCTGCAATACATCATTGTGCTGTTTGGAAGGACTGTGCTTGACCTAGGTTCATTCCAGGTCAACCAATTGGCAAGTGCAATCATATTGCAAAAGGTATTCTGAAGCACTACCCAATCTTTATATAATGAACTGTCAAGCCGAGATGGAATGAATTTGCTCCCAATGGCTCTTCAATAATTTTGATATTAAATATTCATTCACCAGAAAATTTTCTGTACAGTTGCATGATTGGAAATGTTACCTTTTGGACTACAAATCTCAGAATCCTCCGACCACTGCAATCTGTGGCCATTTTGCCTGGGGGAATTCCGGGAGTTGTAGCCTATAAGATGAACATTAATATTTTTATGTGGCATGCAGTTAAATACAGCAAGTGGCAAACTCAGTTATGGGACACAGCTTTTTTAAAAACAATGCCCATGCATTTAGATTTGTAACTAATTAATAATAACATGACATCAAGTTAATTCAAAGTTATGGTGACACTTCCCAGGGTTTTCCAGGTAGAAAGTACTTGGAAGTGGTTTACTATTCTCTTCTTCTGGGGATGCTCTGGGACTGTGCATCTGTGCATCTGCCCAAGGCTGTACACAGGCTGGCTCTTCTCCTGGGAAGCTTAGAATAGAGTTTAAAATGAAGACCCCACACTCTTGTCATCTGATCTAACTGTTGTATGTGTTTGTCCCTATCCTAGTTTGTTTTGTACCACCTAGTGTGATGATGGAGAGCTCTTCAAAACTCAAAGCCTTATGTGTTTATTTTTTTCATGGACTATCATAGTTATAGTTTTCAAGATGTGGCACTAACGTCTGAATACATAAAGCCCAAGAAGGCCAACTACCATGTTTCTCTGAAAATAAGACAGGGTCTTATATTAATTTTTGCTCCAAAAAACACATTAGGGCTTATTTTCAGGGGATGTTTTATTTTTTTCATGTACAACAATCTACATTTATTCAAATACAGTCATGTCATCTTCTTCTGGTTGCTGCACAATGGTAGAGGGCAGGGTTTCACTTAACTGGGGCTTATTTTGGGGGTAGGGCTTATATTACAAGCATCCTGAAAAATCATACTAGGGCTTATTTTCAGGTTAGGTCTTATTTTCAGGGAAACCGGGTAAATTCAGAGCAATCACTCCACACATACCCTGTAAAACTCCAGTTTTGAATAAATTGGGCAAGACTGCCTTTTCAAACATCCAGAAGAGAATAAAAACAGACAAGACATATAGTGTCCATTTGCTAATTTACATGGCATTCAGAGCCATGTAATGTCAAAATGAATGCATATGTCCCAGACTCACCTACCCCTTCATTTATTAAAAAAGAAAGGAATAGACATCTTCTGCATATAATACAAATTTAAGATTATTTTTCACAATGTTAAAAATTTAACACTTCAAATTATGTAAACCCTCCTCTGCTTAATTCTGGTAGGCATATATTTAAGAACATAAAACTGACCCTGTGGGCTTCATTCAACAGCTTTACCCCATTAGATAAACATTTGTAAAGTCTCCTTCCTAATCATTCATCTACATATTTAACCCTTCTCAACAAATAAACTGAGCTGAATGTGGAAACACTGAGTGCATTAAGAAAATGTGTGATTATTTGTACTAATGCATTCCATGTGGGAAGTCTAATTCAGTTTTTTTCAAGATAAATCAATATACTGTTGTTTTGTTTTTAAATTAACATAGCAAAGCTTGGGAAGTTGTGTTGAAGAACAATGAATATAATAATATACTGAAGCTACCCATAGCTGAGCAAGGAGTAAGATGATTCTATGGGACCCAGAGCACCATTCTACCACAACTCCATTATGGGTGGCTTCAGCATATCATTATATTCATTCCTCTTAAAAGTGACTGTCCAAGCTCTGCATAATTAAAAATAGACATTAAAAATAATAAAACCTTGTCAAACAATTGATTGAGTTTTGGTCATTGCTTAAAATACTGGGTGTGCAGCTGGGAAATTAGAATTCCCATCTACATATTTTAACTTTATTATAACACCCTAATGGACACTGAGAGCCTGCGAGATGTATTGCAAAAAGTATCAGACTAGGCCTGAGGAGACCTGGGTTCAAATCCTCAATCAGCCATGCAAACTCACTGAAGGTAACTATGATAAACCACTGCTTGAATGCCTCACATATCTCAGAAACTGTCAGACGTGATGTGACAGCTCATAACACACCATGAATGTGATAGAACTAGCACCTTTGAGAGCAACTAGGTTAGCTGCCATGATGTTAAAAAGGTATGGGCTACCATTGGCTGAGTTGTTATTCTAGAGAGGACCTGGGGAGAAGAAAAGTATGGGAAGAGTGCTCAAAATATGAACTTACAAAGCAAAGACGTGTGAAAGCAAGTGCAAAGGAACAGAGGGACTTGAGGAAAAGGAGTAGAGAAAAATTCTGTTGGAGACTAGAGAGAGTAATAGCAATGACACAGAGGTCTACAATAGAAACATGGAAATCTGCCTTGTACTGAGCCAGGTGTTTGATCAGTCTAGCCCACTATTGTAAACTCTGACTGGTAATGGCTCTCTAGGATTTCAGACAGGATTTTTTCCCCTAGCCATACCTGAAGATCCCTCTCTGTCTAGAAAACTCTGAAAAGAGTCACTCTAAGTCAGAATTGACTTGACATGATGATGATGATGATTCAACCCACAATTTGGAAAAAATAAAATTTGATTCCCCACTCAGAGAGAGAAAGAGAGATGCCAACAACAAAACGGCTCAACCTGGTTTCCTTGGAAAAGCTACTAATCAGCTATCTGCAGCTGAATTATTTTAAAATGTTATATTAGCAGGGCATAGATACATGCTATCAAGTTATCTTTATCCAGTAAAGGCACAACTGGCACATCACCCAAGATTAAACAATCTTTAAGGTGTCACCACGTTTTTGTCTTTTTTGTTTATTCTAATTTTTCCATTTTTTACTTTTATTTTGTTTTTACCTATAATAATTGAAGGATATAAAGTATTTTTAAAAGAACAGAAAAAATAGAAAGGGAGGAGAAGTCATAATGTATGTCAAAAATACATATTCCTGCAAAGAAATATAGATGGATGAGCTTGATTGTCCCATCAACAGCATGTTAATTAAAATAATTGAGATGGGGAGCAATATGGTAGTTGGAGTCTGTGGAAAGCTCCTGCCCAAGGCCATTAGCTGTTATCTGTTTTCAGTGATGAGCAAAATCTCCTGGCAGAAAGCAGCGGCTCCTGATGGGCAGGGTGACCTCTCATTCTGCCTTTTCCCTTAGAGTTAGGGCATAGGGTCAAAGACTTTCTCCGGCCAATCCTAGTGGCGATTAGGTAACCAGTATCCTATCTGAATTCTTTCAACATTCTGTGTAATCGTGCTATGTTAATAAAAAGAGTTCTCAAGGCGTGACTTTTAAGCTCTGCTGGCTCGGACATCTGCTTGTCCACTTCTTTGCAATTGCCTTCCTATTGTTCTGTGATCACCCCCATCATTAGTTTTCCTTTTGCTCCGTGATCACCTACAGGAGTCTACTAAAGACCACCCAATCAAGTAGAAGATGAGGATGAAACCTTTGAAAAACTAATTGCAAGAATTTCAAATAGACATGATGAGGCATAATAGTGAGAGAAAAGGAGGAAGGTAAATGCTGCTTCTGCAAGTCCCTGCAAGGACAGGATGATTGAGAAAATGGTCATGGTAAAATAATCAGTATATACTCTTTGTTAATTATTTAGCCGACATAAGGAATTTAGGGAAGTCTTGAGAAATTATAAGAGTAAATTACAAATAAGAGAGGTACCCTATTGTACTGACAAGAAGATTGAGTGATTAAGCCTAGCTAATAATGAGGAAACTGTATGGGTCAGTAAGAATGACTGTAAGAAAGTTAAGGAAAGGGGAACATGTACCAAATAAGGAGAAAAATAAATAGGAGTCTGGGGTCTAGTTAATATGGGGAATGGGAGATGTAAACAGGGGCGGGACTTCACATTCAGTTTAGGCATACCAGATAGGCTGTACACCTTGGAGTACCTACCAATGGGGAATCAAGGGAGGGACCATGCAGCCAGGAATAGAGAATAAATATCACGCTATCTGTATTAATTGGTGTGCCTACCTAGTTAGGATACCCACTTTTGCAAAAGTGCTTTTTAATAAAGGAGAGCTGCTTGAATTCATGATTGTCTGGTTACTGTATTAAGTAACAAGGGTGCGAGCAGTTCTCACAATGGGAAATTTCAATTATCCTAATACCTGTTGAGAGGCAAATTCTGCCAAATGTGGCCCTTCCACGAAATTCCTGGCTTGTGTTGCTGATAAACTTTTCCTACAAAAAGTGATGAGAAGAAACTAGGGGAATAGTTATCCTTGACTTGATTCTAACCAATATAGGTGAATTGAGAAGAAGTGGCACTAATGGGAACTCCGGAGGAAAGTGATAGTGTTCTATTTGAGTTCTTGATTTCAAAGGAAACAAAAGTAGAGTGTAGTTGTACATGTATTCTGGAGTTTGTTGTTGTTTAGTCATTAAGTCGTATCCGACTCTTCGTGACCCCATGGACCAGAGCACGCCAGGCCCTCCTGACTTCCACTGCCTCCCAGAGTTTGGTCAAATTCATGTTGGTAGCTTCGATGACACTGTCCAACCATCTCGTCCTCTGTCGTCCCCTTCTCCTCTTGCCTTTCCCAACATCAGGGTCTTTTCCAGGGAGTCTTCTCTTCTCATGAGATGGCCAAAGTATTGGAGCCTCAGCTTCAGGATCTGTCCTTCCAGTGAACACTCAGGGTTGATTTCCTTCAGAATGGAATTCTGAAGTTTAGGAAAGCCAATTGTAATAAACACTAAAAGCAATAAAAAAGCATCCTCCAGTTATGTGTGTAGGAAAAGAGAGAAAAGAAATAGTGGCTCAGCTACTCAGTGAAGATGGGAAAATAATAACAGATGATAAAGAAAAGACAAAAATTCTAAATTTCTAATTAAGCTCAGTTTTGTTGCAGATGTTTGGACAAATGGTCTTTGAGCCATGGTTTTTTAAAGTAAAACTGTTCCTTCCCCCTATGCAAATGCCGGTGACTTTTTCTGTCTGCAGATTTAAAACAGATAAAATACATTGAAAATACCAAATTTGCTTTCCTTGTAGGCATCCCTTCAGTCTTGAGAGACTATGGTAACTTGCTCTGAATAGAGAACTTGGAACAGCATCTAGTGTGGCTGAGAAGGCCAATTCGAGAGTGACAATCCCTTCCACACTGAAGACAAATACAATCTGTCCCCTGTCCAACTCCCTGATTTTGCTGGGTTTGGGACTGCCTCTTTGCCTCAGCCTGCTGAACAAGTGTCTCTTCAAATTGGGAAAAGCCATGATGCACTGCCTGCCTCCAGGCTGAATGCTCAGATGTCAAGGTTTCCCATCTGTTGAGGTCCATTCCTAAGGCCTTCAGATCCCGCTTGCAAATATCCTTGTATCGCACCTGTGGTCTCCCTCTGGGGCGCTTTCCCTGCACTAATTCTCCATACAGGAGATCTTTTGGAATTCGACCGTCAGCCATTCTCACGACATGCCCAAGCCAACTTAGACATCGCTGTTTCAGTAATGTATACATGCTAAAAATTCCAGCTCGTTCTAGGACTACTCTATTTGGAACCTTGTCCTGCTAGGTGATACCAAAAATGCGTCGGAGACAACGCATAGGGAACATATTCCATATTTGCTTACCTGGAAAGAAAATGGTTAGCCCCAGCCTCCCTCCTTTTATTGTGGAATGAATCCAGGCATCTGGATTTTTAATACTGATTTTGAAAAAAGCTATCTGAGAGCCAAAAACCTTCTGAGTTTCTGGCGTTCTTATCAACATCAACATTGTAAGCATAAACATTTCAGCAGACATGGGGATGGGGAGAAGACCTGAACTTTTGACCCTGACAGTCAGGACCAAATTAAATGATTCTCAGGAAAACTTTTTAATTACTTCCTGGCCAAACAGACATTAAAAAGAACTATTTCTGGTGCAAAATTATGTTGAAAAATATTCAAAAATAGAGAATAAATATTCAAAAGCACACTTATTTAAGATGTGAAATTATTGTTTTTTGTTTTGTGGCTGGGGATGATCTACCTCAATGTTAGCAGAGCTTGTCACTATACAATTGTTTGGTAATTAAGAAAGAAAAAACCCAAAGATGCTATGTGTCATCAGGTCACTTCTGATGTGTGGTGACTATAGACTAGTCATTTTGAGTGCAGGGTGGATAGGGCTAGAAGAGGTCTGTTGAAGTGAAGGGGAGGAGTGATGTGCCATTTAGCATGCTCCTCATGTCCCCACAGCAAATTACCCTTTGTAGCCCGATCAGCTATCAGTTATGTACTTTCTCTGATCCTCTGTGGAGGGACAGGGAAAACAGGTTCTCTTCTTCCATGCTAAAGATCCATTCAAAGCAAGGTTCACCTGGTTTACGCACAAATAGGTTTACCTGGTTTACTCACAAGTAATGAGGCAACTACAATAGCATGCCTAAGTAACATGTTGAAATAGCAATGCATCCAACTGGCACAGTTTTTGAATTTCTATGTGTTGGTTATTGAAATATTAAAAATAAAGGAAGAAGAAGAGGTTTCTCCACCCTCCTTTTCTTCTTTTTCTTTTTTTATTCATTTTCAATAAGGGTAGGGGTTGAGGTGTGGGTACAAGGAGATAAGGAGGGAATGGATAGGGGTGGGGTAAGAGTAAAATTCCAGAGGGTGAAAGAGTATTCTTACATCCACTTACTTAGTTATGTTGAAAGGGAAATCACATAAATAAACCATCTAACAATTTTTCCAGACTATCTGTCTTTACAGTTCTCCCCATTCCTTCGGACCTTCTCATACTTCTTTTATCTATACTTTCCAGTCCATACTTCGTATCCAATTATAAAACTGTTCCCATTTTTAAGTCCTTTTTGAGATATTTCATTTAGTACTTCTGTTAGTACATCCATCTCTGCCACTTCCAGTATCTTTTCTATCAGTTCCTCCAGAGACGGTACCCCTTCTTTCTTCCAATATTTTCCATATGCTATCCTCGCTGCCGTAATTACATGTATTAACAAATATCTCATTTCTTTACCTACAATTTCAGGCATAACATTCAGTAAAACCAATTCCGGTTTAAATGGTATCACATAATTTTTTTTGCAACATTTCGTGTACTGATCTCCAATACCTTTTTGCTTCCCTACATGTCCACCATATATGATAAAAAGTACCCTCCTGCATTTTACATTTCCAGCATTTGTTGGAGGTATTTTTGTACATTTTAGACAATTTCATTGGACTCATATGCCATCTATAGAACATCTTATATATATTTTCTTTAAAGTTTACTCATTTTGTAAGTTTAATATTATTCTGCCAAATTTATGCCCACTGTTCTAAAGCAATATTATGACCAACATTTTATGCCCATTTTATCATACAGTCTTTTACCACTTCATCTTCCATTTTCATATTTAAAAGATATTCATACATTCTTTTAATTATTTTATCATTTGTCTCTAACAGTAACTTGTCAAATGTCATTCGTTCTTCATAAAAACCCATTATTTTATCTTTTGCATACCTGGAGTCTAATTGTAATCTTGTCCACCAATCTATGGAGGGTTTTTTTCTCCTCTAACTCTTCTCTAGCCCTTAACATCCCTTCTTTCTTAAGCAGATCTCTATATCTTACCAGTCTTGTTGAGTCCATCCAAGTTAATGGACTCCACCCTCCTTTTCAATGGCACAACCCACCTAATACATCATAGAGTTGTCTCCTCAGTTAATGCCGCCCCAGTGTCATTAATGATCAAAGCACCTGTCTGCAAACGCTAAAGAGCTATTTTGCATCTCAATGAATTTTGCCACATAGATTGCATGCCTTAACCCTCTGCCAGTTGGTGCAGGACTGCACTTAAAGGGGAACGATGGATCATTCTAAGTAGAAGCACAAATGAATGAGGTATTTTCTTTCATGACAAAGAATGCCATCAGGATTCCATATACCATATAACTATATGCCAGTGTTGACAGACTCTATATGAGTTGCTGGCTTCCAAAATGTCCTATCATTATCAGCTCTGGTCAGATCTTGCAAACCAACAACGTCTCATATTAGGTTGTTCTCTCTTCCTACTGCCCCCATTCCTAGCAATATTGTCTTTTCCAATAAGTTCTGCTCAGATCTTACAAAATAACAGTTGTGGCTTCCTCTATTGAGTCAACCCATCTTATTTTAGGTCTTCCACTTCTCCTACTGCTCCACCCCAGTTTTCCCAGCAATATAGTCGATTCTGGTCACTTCTGTGTTTCCATTACATGTGCATGGTAGGATAGACTCAGTTGACTCATTTTTGCTCTACTGAGAGTCCAGGCTTGACATAATTGAGCACCCACTTTTCTGCTTTTCTGGCAGTTGAGATGGTCTACAGGATACTTTCTTCTGCTCACTACCATTCACACTTGTTGAAGAACAGCCCTGACAATTGCTTTGTGTTTGGGTGAGACGTGGATAACTGATGAAAAAAGAAGTCAGCTTTTCCCTTGCATAATGTCACTTTGTAAATGGTAGTGAGCATAAAAGGGTGTCTTGTAGACCATCCTGACTGCTGCCATTGGTGTTGTCAACATTCAAGCTGCCCTTTGCTATGTAAAGCTTGACATCCTTTTTTCCTGCTGGCAACACGGATACAATATGGTGCAGCAATATTGGGCTATTTCCTGGCTTTTTGAAGCAGAATATCCCACATTCATAAACTGTAGGTTTTCTGAAGAATTGAATTAGATATTCTTCCCAATTGTCATCTGCAAATTTAAAAAGCATTTTCTGCTGGAGAGCTCAAAGGTTTTTCATGTTTATGAAATATATAGTGATCCTATGACACATCTTGCCCAAGTCTGGTTTTTCTGTTTTTGCGCATGGATCACACAGCTATTTGTGTGAGTTTTTAAAAAACATCTGTTTTACAACTACTTTTTTTTACAATTGGGATTGAAAAGTTTAGTATTTGCTCATTTAGGTCACACTACAACACCAACCCATAAAATGTGGATTCATTCTAATAATTTCTAAGTCACTTTCCCAATACTTTTCAACACCTATGGATGAACCTATGAAGACTGAAGATACTTTTTCATTTTCTGAGGTAAATTGCATGCCCTCCTCAAACTGGGAGAGGGAAACTGAAAGCATTCTATACACCAAAGGCACCCAAACTCCATGCTCAGCTCCACCACCCCATACTCCTCAAAACATCACTATAACTCACCAGTGCCAATACACTCTGTCTCTCTCTTATCTGCTTCATTTTTCTCTCTCAAACTGTCTACTGTAGCCAAAATCAGGAAACTGTTTTGAGAGCTGCCCGTGTGGTATGGAAATAATTGACTCCACCTGTGTCTCCTTTTGGATCACCCCCACTTCATGCAATTTGAGGAATGGGAACCCCAGAGGTATTTATAGGCTTTGAGGTCTATTTGAGAGGGGAAGGCCCTTCACTGAAATAGAAATGTGTCTGAAATAATGCAAGAGAGTCCAATCAACTGACTTCCTGTGCACTATTGCTACTAGGAACAAATGAAGCAATCCATACTATTGTACATACAAAATTCATACATTTCCTGTAAACTTACTAGGATTTTTTTCTTTTCTTTCAAAAGTTACTGTTAATGTTTTCCCAACTTTGACCTCCCATTGGGTTTGGCATTTGTCCTATTAGTTCTAACAATTGTGTGAAATTTCAACACATATAATTCTTGTTCTGTTACTTAAGCTATTTTGAGAATTCAGATACTGTTATGAATGCACATTCATTAAGTCTGTATGTATCTTCTTGTGGAAACAAAGTGTCAGTTAAAATAGAGAGATAATTTAGTTATATTCTTCTCCCATCCTCCCTTTTTCATAAGTACTGTGTAATTTTGTAGACTTTGATAAGAGTACAAAGGATCTAGTAGACAACTCAATGTTTATATTCAGACTGAAGAATTGTACACTTCCCTTTGGGTCAGCAGGGCGTCTCTATAGCTTATGATTTGTTAATAGCAAATTGCTTAGGAGTCAATGCCTCTTATGAACTGGGAAGATAATGATCATATCCTGCTTGAATTTATATTCTTATGAAAAAACTCACTTAAGAACAGGGGTGGTCCAAGAAAACCTGCAGCCTCAGGCAAAGCAACAAATCATGCTTCCCACCCACCCCAGTTCAAGGTGTATACCTCTCAAGACCAACCAAGGTCTAAAGATATGGCTGGACTAACATCAATCTGGTGAACTGACTGGTGTCTCACAGACAGCTCATTGCCATCATACACATTGCGCAAATAGTTTCAGTACATAATAAAATACCTGAACATGCATATGGTTAAAATGTATGTAAACACGTTTTTTACAAACCATAAAGTTCATTTTTAAAAACTTACTATAGCAAACAAATACACGTATAACCAAAACCTTCATACATGCATACATTTCTGCTACTCTGGTTGGGGAGAGATTTTGCAGACAACACTGAGAAGATGACAGATGCTAAAACATAATTACAAATATGACTCCCCCACCCCCCACTATCCATATGTAAGTGAAACTGGGCTTTTGAGATTGTACATCATGCAAGTGTATTTACATTGTCTCATTTTAAAAGTGCTACAGAAATGCCTTCTCTTGGTTGAAGACAGATAAATGGTTTCCCTCCTGAACCTCCAACAATTTGCTGATGTCATATGTTATCAGTTGACAGGAAAATGTGTGATACCTGCTGTGAAAAGGAATTGTAACACTAAAGAGAGTCCAAGACAGCTGAGTGATAAGATAATTCAGAGGGCAAGAGAAAAGACTATTAATGTGCATGCGGGTGCAGTGGCAAACAGCATGAATCTGTGATTTTGCAGATAAAGTTTAGAATCTCCTCTGGAGACTGTGGGAAAGAAGACACCAAATAATTCTTTTCACCATTGTTGCTGGACTCAAATGTGGCTCAACAAGGGCAGTGTACATTTGGGAAAAGAGAGAGAAGGAAATTGATAGTAGATAAGAGTCATTAACATATAAATGTGTAATGAGCAAGGATGGGGGGGGAGGACAAAAATTTGATGCAGCTTGCAGAAGAGTTGTTCTGTCTTCAAAAGAAGATACCTCTGAAGAGTCAAGAGACAGGAACAAAGAACAGAGATAGAGAACCCCTTAAGGCTGACAGGTGTGTCTTCTTATTAGTAGAAGTAACCAAGACAAACATTAATCATTGCTTTATTTACTGGCTAACAATGTTCAAATCACAGAGAGAAATCTAATCAAGGTACAGTCAATTTTGCATCTTAACTTGATTTCTTGAACTCTTATATGCAACCTTGGATGAATTTTCTCTTTATGAGGAAGCATATTCAAGTCTTGAAAAGAGTTTCCAGCCTTTTGCAGCTTCACACGCTGCCTTTGGAACTAGCTACCAATTCCTTAGCCTGGGTAGAGGGCCTTAGGATAAAGAAATACTTCTTTTCAAATGAAGACTGAGGGGGGGGGGGGCAGAAAAGATCATGTAATCTGTTGTGTACTTTCTGAATATATTGTACATGGAAAGTCAAGATGGAGATAATTTTAAGTTAAATTTAATTTAATTAATCTTTTAGCTCCCCTTCCATTTCTTCCCTTGCCCTTCTATCATTTCTTCCTCTCCACTGAAGCCTTCTAGGGAGAAGCATGTGAAAAAGTGATGATGTAGTTCAAAGTATCGGGAAGGGCCACTGTTCTGTATACTTGACCTGCTCCCACAGGACTGAATATTAGAGTCTGTATCATACCATGACTATGAAACTAATGTCACTGCAAGTGGTTAGAAAAGCCACCACCTTCCTTTAAAGTACATGGTCCTTACAGCATCACACTGGATTTGGAATTGCCCACCCAGATGCATCTCCTCCCTCCAGAAATATAATCCATTAAATTCATACTGTCTCTAATAAAACATAAAAACATTAATAAAACATTAAAAACATAAGTAACACCAAAATACATTCAAAATATTAAGGTAAAACAAAGATTTAAAACACCACTTAGACAGGCAGACACTCAGAGAAAGCTTGCCTGAAGATAAAAGTCTTTGCCTGCTTGTGGAGGGGCAATAAAGATAAAGCCAGCTTAGCCTCCTGTGAGAGGCAGTTCCAAAGTCTGGGAGCAGCAACAGAGAAGATCCTCTCCCATGTACCCACCAAGTGAAGGTGGCAGGACCAAGAGAAAGGACTCTTCTGATGATCTTAACATGCCATTTTGGTTTGGAAAAGTGATAATAAAGCTCCACTTTCATCCTGAAGAAGGTTGCTGCTTTAAATATGGTGGCCCTGAAATACGGAGACTAGTCTCTTTATAGGAATTATTCCACAGACCAGACAGAAACTGCTACTTCGGCCCACTTTCTGACTATTTTGGCCTTGTGAGAGTTGAAGTGCTGCCACCAAGCGGGCTTCACTTTCCTATTTGTTTAAAATTAGTTCAAAATTATATGAATTTTGTGAACAATCAACACCAGAAACACGGCAAAGTAGAAAAGCTCAGATTTTTTTAAAAAATTTCAAACCTAATTTTGAACTTTTTTTAAAAAAATCTCCTCTACAATTCAGGATTCTGTTGAAAAGGAACTATGGCTATTTATAGACTTGCTTGAATTGGGTCATGCCCAGGTCACAATGGAAGCTAGTTTTCTGATGGAAAAATCAATTGGGGGCACATCTTAACAATCTTCCTATTTGGGGGTATTATTGCTAAGAAACTACAACTTGTGGAATTTCTATGTCACTTGAAGACATGATAAAGATTGTTGAGTTCACAGAATACATCGTGTACACAACAGATCTTTGGAAATGGGGTCTAGATAAGTTTTCATTGCTTGGAATTATGTTTAAAAGGGGGAGGAGCTACATGAGCACATACTAAGGGAATCTATTCCCCCCTGCATTGAAGGAGAATTATTTTATAACCAATTCTGGGGCTGTGAACTGAGAACAGCCACTCTACAATATGGACTTGAATAGCATAGCCTTTTGCAAGCATAATTTTTCCCTACTTCCTCAGCATAAATATTCAGTTGTGTCTTTAAAATAAAAATGATGTTTCTAAAATGGTTTAATTGCTTCTTTTATCACTATAACTGAAAGAAAGTACGCACTAAACATAACAGAAATGAAATCCCTTACAGCATGGAGGGGTGTGACTGAAACCTTGACCAATCTGTTTGGTAACTGGAAAGCAAGATGATTGGCTGGATGGTGCATGTGGCCAGCCAAGTGTAACTGAAGAAAGAGGGTTCTTGTTGGGTTGTTGTAACTGAAGAAGAACTGAAGCTTAGATCTGCTCCCAAGTGGATGTTATTATGTAGTAAGAAGATATCATTTTCATTCTTTAGCCGCCAGGTCTGGTGTGGATAATGGCTGGTGCCAAACACTTTGCTGGAAAGTTATTTTGAAAAATGGCAAGCCTGGGTTGTGGCTGGTTACAAGGGGGTTGAACCCAGACCCACTGTTTTTTAATCAAGGTCAAAAGACACAAGGATCAGTAGTCAGATCATGCATACCTTTTAATGCTGCTACACGAGCTCTCAGAGAAAGAAATCCAGCCAGTACAGGTTTAAAACTATGGAAACTGCTGTGATACTAATTACTTTAAAATATATATAACATGCTAGAGTGAAATTATGCCTTCTCATGCCCTTTTCCATTTCATCTGTTTCCAGAGAGGATCCACCTATTTGGCGTATGTCTAGAAGTAAAGAAAGAAAGAAAGAAAGAAAGAAAGAAAGAAAGAAAGAAAGAAAGAAAGAAAGAAAGAAAGAAAGAAAGAAAGAAAGAAAGAAAAAGATTGAGATGGTAGCTATCTGCCAAGATATCACAACCATTTGCGTAAACAATAAAGTGAGGTTGCCTATGATTCATATGTATCTATGCATACATACATGTGCAGGCATACAAGCACGTATAAACAATCATTTAAAACTACCACAACAGCAATTTAAAAGAAAGGACACTCACCTACAGTAGAACATCTGGCTCTTCCAAAGTGGGAGCAAAAGGAAGGTGCTAGCAAGCACTGCCTTTTTATGCTGTTTTGGTCAAATGTGTCACCACAAGTGTCCGTGACTGGCCATTATGATTTTGTAAGAGATCCACAGTCTCTGGTGGCTGGTTTCAATTCAGAAACTGCCCACCCTTCTTATGATGAAATAGCCTGAAGGGGCCATGTGGTCTTGACCGACACCCTCCTTCATGCTGCTGAAGTGAGAGGAACTCTGATCAATCCCTTGCTTGCCTAAAAGGTAAATAATCTTTTAAAAATCAGTCAATAAATGGTAGAAATTATTTAGGATTTGCAAAAAAAATATTTATAAAGATAGAGCATGATTTGATTTCTATTTGGATCATGCTGCTTGGATGTTTCTATATGTGTGTCCCTACCAGAATTACAGTGTGTGTGTGTTCATAACAAAATATTCCAAAGTGACCATGAAGCAAAGGTAGCTGCTGAATTGTGCCTTCTGAGTTTGCCAGTAACTGTGACTGGGTTTTTCCTCTTATTTTCTTTTACTTTAGTGAGATAAACAAAGGAAATTAAATGTAAAACAATTTATTCAAATCATTTTAAATCTTTGTTATAAAAAATGATTGATAGCGCCTGTTTTTTATTACTCCTTCCACATGCTGAAGAAAAGCTTGATCAGCACACTTTATTATTTTTTCTTTCTGTTCAATAGGGTTTGTAGAGTTCCCGACCTCAATGGTCAGGATTAAGAGCTGGTCCACATTCTTTTGGGTCAAAACAAGACATTTTAGGAAATAAGCAATATTTCCTAAAATGCAATATTTCCTAAAAAGCAATATTTCCTAAAAATAAGTAGTGGCAGGAGAGCCTTCCCTCTTGCCACTACTTAATTTTTCCTCTGGTTTTTGGCTTGTTGATGATTTTAATTTTATTGCCTTTTTGGACTGTAAAGCGCCCAGAGTAGATTCGTCTAGATGGGCGGTATAAAAGCCAAATAAATAAATAAATAAATAAATAAATAAATAAATATGCAACACAGCCTGAAAACAGATTTTTGTACAAACAATCTTTAGTTTCATAGCAATGTCCATTTCAGTCCATGAAGTACAGTCATCATGGCCACCAGGTTCAATGGTGCATCTACCCTGTTTCCCCGAAAATAAGACAGGGTCTTATATTAATTTTTGCTCCAAAAAACGCATTAGGGCTTATTTTCAGGGGATGCTTTATTTTTTTCATGTACAATCTTCGTTTATTCAAATACAGTCATGTCATCTTCTTCTGGTTGCTGCACAATGGTAGAGGGCAGGCTTTCACTTAACTAGGGCTTATTTTTGGGGTAAGGCTTATATTACAAGCATACTGAAAAATCATACTAGGGCTTATTTTCAGGTTAGGTCTTATTTTCAGGGAAACAGGGTATAACAGCTAGGAAAAGGTACTAGTTGAAGCAGTGTTTCAAAGTGTCATAAACAGATGCTCTTATAATTGCTCTCGTAGCCCTGCAGCACTTCCTTGGTAAAATGAGTTGTGTTTCATCAATCTGTAGACCAAGCAGGTTTCCAAATATCACATGTTAAGGCTAGTCACTTGCTAAAGCTGCAGGGTCCTCGAAGATTTATAACAGTTTCAGTATAATCACATTGATGTATTCAATTATCTATCTCCCTGGCAAAATATGTTTGTGGGTGGGAGCATGTGCAACCTTCCCCATACCCCACCCCACCCCAGTATCTCTCTACTTTATACCTGAGGGTATATATTTCCTGCTGAAACCATATTCCAGATCTCTGTTGGCAATGGCTGAGTATTGCCTTCACCAGAAACTCCAGGTTCTTGCATGCTTGCAGCATTTGCATCAGACTCCTACAGATATTAAAGAAGTAATTTTATTTTAGCATCCTTCTTTATTTTGCAGTTCTATCTACAAGAGTTTTCACCATCATGGTTCATGCACTCCAACATTTGCAGAAGAAATTGCTTTCAGCAAGATTAATCTCTTCTTGGTGGTGGTGGAAACTGTTCATTCTCAGAACCACTGCTGATATAACACTTTTATGGCTTGGGCCTCACAAGTGATGTTGGTTCAGTTGTCAGTATAGGCTTTTGTGGTGTGCTAGGGGCCTCTATGTTCTCTCCTCAGAGTTTGTCTGGGCAAGCATAAGAACAGCCTGTGAGAAACCTTCTTCAAAACCTCTGCCTATTGGTTCATATACTTTATGGAGAGGGTCTTTATTCACAGTACCCAAGCAGGGGACCCAATCACCCAATGGCACCCTATGGGGCTCACTATTCTCACTTTTCCTTTCCAAATACTTTCCTTACAGTAGGCAACCCGAGGAAGAAACACTGTATTGGACCAAAACCTCCATGAAATGGTGAAGCAATGGATACAGAAGTACGATCTCCCACATTCAGAAACTGGATGATTTTTGAAGAACTTACTATTATAACACAAGCATTTTTACAACGAAATCCATTTCCTCAGGTATATCATCATCTGTTGTGTTGTATAAGGATTAGAGATGGGAACGAAGACAAAAATGAATCACGATTCATCATATATTCGTCACTTCATATTTGTTCAATATGGAGACTCCGATAAATACGAAGCAATGAAGTTTTACTTATTTTTGATTTCTCAGTTTGTCTACCCCCATTTCTTGCCTCCTGTGTCATCTGCAGCCTGCTGCTGCTAATCAGAAACTCTGGGCAACCCAGGGAGGGGCCTAGAGATTCCTGGGTAGGAAAGGCAGCCAGCCAATAGAGCTGCTGAAAGGGCTGCGGGGGAGTTCCTTGTTAATGGGCTTTATGAAGCATTTTTCCGCAGCCAATTTGCACTCTTGCTCTGAGTCTGTGTACTTTAGGCAGCCAGCAGTTTTTTCACTGTTGCAGCAAAGTATTTAAAATAACATTTACTTCTTTCATTATTATTATTATTTGAAATACTGGGAACTTGGGGAGGGCTTTCTTAAACTGGACATATTTTAGTTCAAAGTCTAGTTATTTTTTTAGGTTGAGGGTTAGAGTAGGATGGGTGATTTCTGGTGTGTGTGTGTGTGTGTGTCTGTGTGTGTTACCCTTTCCCCCATTTATTCCAGAGTGCTTATGGGGGGAGGGGTACTGGCTGGTTGCTTACTGGTGCCTGTGTGTGCTCTAGCCGGTACTCCTATATGCTCCAAAAGCACATATTCAATTTTAAAAACTTTTTTTCTTTATTATTTTCATTTGTGGGACACTGGGGAGGACTTCCCTTAGTCAGGTCATATTTTAGTTGAAAAAATAGTTATTTTTTTGAGGTGTGTGTTCGGGCAGGGTGAGTGATCTCTGGTGTGTGTGTGTATTTTACACTTTCCCCCCATTTATTCCAGAGTGCTTTTGTGTGTTTGTGTGTGCGCGATGGGGACTGGGAGTCTAGTTATTTAGGGGTATACTATTAGTTTTCTTGCTCCTTATCCACCGTTACTCTTTAAAAAAAAAACCTTCAGTGCCTCCACCATCATCCTGTTACTCCTTTCAAAAATAAAATTTATCATTGCACACTCTCCTATATTATCACGCTTAGTTTTTCCTTCCCCTCCCCTTTATTTGAAGTGTGGTTTAGGAGGCAGCAGGGTACATATAGAACAGGTGGAAATGAAGGGCAGTGGGGTCTCTAAGGGGAAGAAGCCCCTGACTAGACCAGCCGCCACCACCATTCCTCCTCTGGTGACCTTGCAGGTGGGCGTGGAAGCAGAGCTTCCTCTGGTGCCCAAAGAACAGCCGCTCCTCTTTGTGGAAAAATCTGAGGAGTTACTGGTTCCAGAGGATCCAGAAACCTTCCAGAGTATCCAGAAACCTTCCAGAACTGTAATGGCAGGGCAGGTTTCCCCACTCCTGTTCCCAGTCATCTCCTCCATCCTCCCAGACCAGCACCACTGGCGTAGTTTTCTCAGGCCAGCAGTAGGCAAGGGAAGGCAGTGGGTCATTGTAGTGCCAAACAGGGCAGAGGATCCCTGTGGGATCATTTTACTGTGGTGAATAATGACCCACGGCTGGTGTGCTGCAATGCCTGCCTTGTGGCATCTGTCCTCTACCACCCTACGCCGACATCTGGAGAGGCACCACCCAAGCTCCTGTCTGGGGAAGGCTGTCTGGGGAAGGCTTGGGCGAAGAAGAGAGCAGTCCCAGGGGGAGAAGTGGGGAGTCAGAAGGGGGCACCTCCTTCCAGAAGGACAGCCACCAAGGTTGCTGGGGCTGGGAGCATGAGGCAGGCTATGCTCCACAAAGTTGCACCCATTGGGTCTGCACTGACGTTCAGCAGGTGGTCTAAGGGCAAGGCACAGGAGGCAGCACTTGTCTTGTGGCTGAGGCTATTACCTTGCTCAGGCTTCCACTGTCAACCGTGGAAGCCCAGGCCTTCTGCTGGTTGCTGCATTTTTTTGGCCGCTGGTACCCCCCCCCCCCATGGAAACCATCAGTTGTAGAGTCATGCCCTCGCTTTGTGCAGACGATGGTCTGTGACAAGCTTTCACAGTCATGGGGTGGAAGGTGCACTTCACAGCGGACCTGTGGAGTGGAGGTCACCACGGTTACCTCTCGCTCACAGCCCACTGGTGGCAGCCGGAGGACCTGAGGAGTGGCAGGGCATCAGCAACAGGACCACAGTGGGAGGCCCTTGTCCTACCACCAGGCTACAGGTCCATTCTGCTGCAGGCGCAGCACATGGAGGCTCAGGCAATGAGAAGGAACATCACCAATGAGTTCCTGGATGCACTTCAGCAGTGGGCATGGAAGGGTGAGGTCATCTGTGGCCACATGGTCACGGATGCTGAGCGCAATATATTGGCAGCATTGAAGGCAGTCGGCTTTGAGGGCATAGTGTGCATGGCACATAAGTTACACTTTGCTGTGTGCGATGCCACTAGCATGGGGAGCCACAGTAAGCCCGAGTGGGACGCAGGGACCCAGGATATGTGGGCACTTCTGGAGCAATGCCACTAACTGGTGAGCCATTTCTCACACAGCCTGAAAGCTGTTCACTGGCTGCGTGAGAGGCAGGAGTAGTTGGGGCAGGAGTCACATGTTCTCCTGATGGACCTGCGAATCAGGTGGAACTTCACCTACACCATGGTGTCCCACCTGATAGAGCAGTTTTGGAGAACATCATGTCCTTCGTGCCTATCCTGCCCAGGGGAAGAGAGGTGGGCATCAGTGCTACGGATTGGCTGGCCCTCTCCCAGATGGTGGAGGTACTCAAGGTCTTCCAAGAGACCTCCGATGTCCTGTGTGGTCACATAGCCAGCCTGGGGCAGTTCATCGTCCTGATTCATGCCCTCGACCGGTACCTGAAGTCTGCTCTGGTACAGGGATCCCCCCTCCTTCCATGGACCAGGGCCTTGGTGAAGAGGTTGCAGGCAGGCATGCAGAAGTGACTCCAACTTGTCTGCAGGACAGAGCTTACCACATGGCCTGCCTGTGTGATCTTTGCATCAAGGGCAGCATGGCGGCACACACTGTGGAGTTCAAGGAGTGGAGAACACAGCTATCCACTGAGGTCCTCAGGGCATTGCGAGCACAATGTGTGTGTGGTGAGCTGAGGATGAGTCAGGGCACGAGTCAGAGGAGCTCCCATTTCTGGAGCTCTGTGGTGAGCTGGATAGTTGCTACAGAGGACAGACAGGTTGCAGATGAGGACCCAGCAGAGACCATGGTGTGGGAGTACCCACCTGAGTCCACCCATCTCCCCCAATCAGATCCCCTCCATTTCTGGACCTAGAAAATGGTGATATGGCCAGAGCTGTTCTCTGTGACCATGGACCTCCTTTCCATCCCCCACGCCAGGATCCAGAGTGAGTGTGTGTTCTCCCATTGTGGAGACATGCTACGACCCTGCTGCTCCTATTTGGAACCCATAAATGCGGAGAGGCTGTCGTTCATTGATGTGAATCCTCCCTTCTTGGGCTTCCCCTCTTTGAATCCAACAAGGTATGGTTCCAATGATAGTCTCTCTGTCACCACACCACCTGCCCACCTGCCTGCCTGCCTGAGTCCCCCAGTTCACCATACAATCTGCTTGCGTGCCCACCCGCCTGCCCGTCTGAGTCCCCAGGTTCACCATACCATCTGCCTGCCTGCTTGCCTGCCCACCTGTCCGCTTGAGTTCCCCAGGTCCATCATACCATCTGCCTGCCTCCTGTCCCACTCAGGGCAAAAACTGAACTCAATGCCTCTTTCTGACCCACTGAGGGCAGAAACTGGACTCAGTGCCATCTGCCTCTGTGCCTGGTAGCAAACTAAAGTACATCTTTTCCAAACACCTCTGTGCCTGGAGGTAAACCCTACCTCAACGTCCCACCCTGTCAATCCAGGAAAATCACTCCAGTTCTTTGAGTGCCTGATTCCCAGTCTTTCCCACATCTTGGTTCCATGTGGCTGAGTTCTGCAACTGTGCCACCAATGGAAGAAAGAAGCCTGTCTGCCTCAACATCCCACACCGCTAACCGTGGGGGAAGTTGAAGAAACCTGCCCACCAGCCAGTCACCAGCCCCTCAAATAGCCCCAAGGCCACACCTCTTCCAAACACCTCTGTGCCTGATGGCAAACTAAAGTACAACTTTTTCAAATGCATCTGTGCCTGGAGGCAAACTAAAGTACGTTTGTTCCAAACACCTCCGTGCCTGGTGACAAGCTAAAGTATGTCTAACACCTCTGTGTCTGAAGGCAAAACAAACTACCTCAATGCCATCCACTCTGTGCCTTGGTGAAAAACTGAATTCTGTCTATGCCAGCCTGCCTCAATGCCCCTGCTACTCATTCCTCTAAAGCCAGGGGGAAGAAGAAAAAACCTGCTCTTCCAAATGCTTCTGTGCCTGGAGGCAAACCAAACTACCTCAATGCCATCCACCTCTGTGCCTGGTGGCAAACTATGCCAGCTGCCTCTGTCACTTTCCTCGGGGGACCCACTTTGTGGGTGTATAATTCAGACATCCAAAACCCAAACATCGTTAAACGTGGAGGGCCTGTAGAGGAGAGACAGGTGAAGGTTCTATGTGATTTTGGTGTGTCTAGGTGCCTGTGGAGCACTTTCCTGGTGGGGCTTACCTGTGGATGTATAACTTGGACATCTGAAAACCAAACTTCACCATACTTGCTGGGCTTATAGAGAAGGGTCAGAGGACTCTTCTCTGTGATTTTGGTGTCTCTAGATTCTTGGAGGGACCTTTTGTAGGGTTTTGAATCACAAACAAATTGACAAATAAAAAATGTAAATTCATTCTTCGATGACCTTGATGATTTATGAATTATGATGAATCACCATTTTTTAAATTCATGTCCATCTCTAATAGTGATATCACTGTTGAAGAGGAGTCAAACCCAGGAAAGTCTTTACTTTAAACAAACAAACAAACAAACAAAAGCACTATAAGGCTTTTTGTTGTTTAAAATATTTAAAACACAGTGTGGGTGCTTTGTTGTTGTTTAGTCGTTAAGTTGTGTCCAACTCTTCGTGACTCCATGGACCAGAGCATGCCAGGCCCTCCTGTCTTCCACTGCCTCCCGGAGCTGGGTCAAATTCATGTTGGTAGCTTCGATGACACTGTCCAACCATCTCGTCCTCTGTCGTCCCCTTCTCCTCTTGCCTTCACACTTTCTTTTTATTTATTTTATTTATTTATTGGATTTCTATCCCGCCCATCTAGACCAAGGTCTACTCTGGGTGGTTTACAAATTTAAAAACAATAAAACCAAAAACATATATTATAGGTCCAGGATGGCGAAGTATAAGAAATTAAGATATGGCAGGAGGGAAAGCCTGCCCAAATAGCCAGGTTTAAAGTTTATTCCTGAAAACACCCAGAGAGGGAGCCAGGCGGATCTCCACGGGCAAGTTGTTCCAAAGGTGAGGGGCCACTGCCGAGAAGGCCCTGTTCCTCATTCTTTCCTTCTGGACCTCCCTCGGTGTTAGGCCCCTCAGCCGCCTGGCCTGGCTGGAACGAGTGACTCTGGCAGAACTGGGTGGGAGAAGGCGCTCTGCCAGATATCGAGGTCCTAAACTGTTTAGGGCTTTATATGTAATCGTAAGAACTTTGAAATCAACGCGGAAACGAATGGGCAGCCAATGCAAGGCGGCCAGAGTGGGGGAAATATGTCGGTACCTTTTCACCCCTGTAAGAAGTCTGGCCGCCACATTTTGTACCATCTGAAGTTTCTGCGTCAATCTCAAAGGCAGTCCCACGCAGAGCGCATTACAGTAGTCTAATCTTGAGACTATGGGCGCATGGACCAAAGTGGTGAGCGCCCCCACATCAAGATAGGGATGCAGCTAGGCAATCTGCCAAAGGTGGAAATGTGCGGAACGGACCACTGACGACACCTGGGTCTCCATGGTGAGCACCGGGTCCAGATGTACACCCAAACTGCGAACCTCACTCTTGGTGGTAAGAGTCACCCCCCCCCCCAAAGGAAAGGGAGTTTCCCAGACCACTGATGTCTGGGACACCCACCTGAAGGACCTCTGTCTTTCCCAACATCAGGGTCTTTTCCAGGGAGTCTTCTCTTCTCTTCCAGGGAGTCTTTAGATGGCCGAAGTATTGAAGCCTCAGCTTCAGGATCTATCCTTCCAGTGAGCACTCAGGGTTGATCATAATATTCTTAGTTTAATTACAAGAATATAGACTAATTGCTACAATGACTAAGAGGAGAACCAAAGTTTCACCAGAGTTATGAAATAAGTCATAAAATTAACTTGTTACTTGTAATTATTTTCTTTTTCAATGGCAAAGATATAACTTCATTAGAAATGTAACTTTATGATAGCTAATACTACTCTTTTTGTATTGTAATCATAGAGGAGGAATATTATATGATTCAAGTGTTAGCTCATATCATGTGTTAAGTTGCTGCCTTGTGCTCAGTTGTAAGATGAGATGAAAGGAAAACAGCAGATAGCAGTATTCAGTTTAAAGAAAGAGTAATAGCAGTGTGATTATGATTGCACGCATTTACCAGAGTGCTGATTGCGATACTGATCACTCCCTGGTGTGTAGTAGAGTAAAACTGCGAGCAAAGAGATTGTATCACACGAAAAAGGAAGGAAGACCACGTATTGACATCAGCAAGACTCGTGATCAAAGAAAAGTGGAAGAATTTGCCCAAGCGCTTGAGGAAACCCTTCCAGGCCCGGCCGATGCTAATGCACCTGACCAATGGGAACATTTCAAGAATGCTGTTTATAACACCGCCTTGTCCACATTTGGCAAGAAGACCAAAAAGACGGCAGACTGGTTCAAAGCCCATTCAGAGGAGTTGATCCCAGCCATTGAGGAAAAGAGGAGAGCTCTAGCAGCATACAAAGCCTGTCCTAGTAAGTACAACTTGCAGGCTCTTCGACTTGCTCATAGCAAAGTCCAACAGGCTGCCAGGAGATGTTCCAACGATTATTGGCTTGAGCTCTGCTCTCAGATACAGATAGCAGTGGACACAGGTAACATCAAGGGAATGTATGATGGTATCAAGCAGGCTTTAGGTCCAATACAGAAGAAATCTGCTCCCTTGAAGTCTGCTACAGGCGTGATCATCCAGGACCGAGCACAGCAGATGGAACACTGGGTGCAGCACTACTCTGAGCTATATTCCAGAGAGAATGTAGTAACCGAAGAGGCACTAAATAACATTGACTGCCTGCCTGTCTTGGAAGAGTTGGACAGTGAACCAACTTTAGCAGAAATAAAAGCGGCCTTGGATTCCCTCGCCTCCAGCAAGGCACCTGGGAAGGATAACATCCCTGCTGAAGTGCTGAAGTGCTGTAAAGAGATCATCACCACCGAGCTGTATGAAATCTTTTGTCTTTGCTGGAGGGAAGGTGGAGTACCATAGGACATGAAGGATGCAAACATTGTCACATTGTATAAGAACAAAGGAGACAGGGGCGACTGCAATAACTATTGTGGCATCTCTCTTCTCAGCGTTGTAGGGAAGCTGCTTGACCGTGTTGTGCTGAAGAGACTCCAGGTGCTCGCAGACAGAGTCTATCCAGAATCACAGTGTGGATTTCGAGCTAATAGATCCACCACTGACATGGTATCCTCCCTCAGACAGTTGCAGGAGAAATGTAGGGAACAACAACAGCCACTCTTTGTGGCCTTCATAGATCTTACAAAGGCCTTTGATTTGGTTAGCAGGGACGGCCTTTTTAAAATACTTCCCAAGATTGGATGTCCACCTCGACTCCTTAACATCATCAGGTCCTTTCATGAGGAAATGAAGGGCACTGTCGTTTTTTAAGGCTCAACATCAGATCCCTTTGACATCCGAAGTGGAGTGAAACAGAGCTGTGTCCTTGCACCGACCCTGTTTGGGATCTTTTTTGCTGTCATGCTGAAGCACGCCTTTGGAGCTGCAACAGAAGGTGTCTAACTCCAGACCAGATCAGATGGAAAGCTCTTTAATCTCTCTAGATTGAGAGCGAAGACCAAAGTCCATCTGAAATGCATGTGGGACTTACTCTTCGCCGATGATGCAGCTGTTGTTGCCCACTCTGCTGAAGACCTCCAACAACTCATGAATCACTTTAGCAAGGCCTGCCAAGACTTTGGATTAACAATCAGCCTGAAGAAAACACAAGTCATGGGCCAGGGCATGGTCTCACCTCCCTCTATTACCATCTCCACACAAGAATTGGAGGTTGTTCATGACTTTATGTACCTTGGCTCAACGATCTCTGACACACACTCCCTAGATGTCGAGCTGGATAAACGCATTGGCAAAGCAGCTACCATGTTCTCTAGACTCACAAAGAGAATATGGCTTAATAAGAAGCTGACAGCATATACCAAGATCCAGGTCTATAGAGCCTGTGTCCTGAGTACACTCCTGTACTGCAGTGAGTCCTGGACCCTTTGTGCATGGCAGGAGAGGAAGTTGAACACCTTCCATATGCGTTGTCTCCGACACATTTTTGGTATCACCTGGCAGGACAAAGTTCCAAATAGAGTAGTCCCAGAACGAGCTGGAATTGTTAGCATGTATACATTACTGAAACAGCAACGTCTACGTTGGCTCAGGCATGTCGTGCGAATGGCTGATGGTCAGATTCCAAAAGATCTCCTGTATGGAGAATTATTGCAGGGAAATTGCCCCAGAGGGAGACCACAGCTGCGATACAAGGATATCTGCAAGCGGGATCTGAAGGCCTTAGGAATGGACCTCAACAGATGGGAAACCTTGACATCTGAGCGTTCAGCCTGGAGGCAGGCGGTGCATCATGGCCTCTCCCATTTTGAAGAGACATGTGTCCAGCAGGCCGAGGCAAAGAGGCAGTCCCAAAACCAGCAAAATCAGGGAGCTGGACAGGGGACAGATTGTATTTGTCTTCAGTGTGGAAGGGATTGTCACTCTCGAATTGGCCTTCTCAGCCACACTAGACGCTGTTCCAAGTCCTCCATACAGAGCATGTTACCATAATCTCTCAAGACTGAAGGATGCCTAATCTAAAAATAGCAGTCTATGTTAACTTAATTTGAGAAACAAGAAACCAGAGTCAGTTTTTTAAAGCTGTAAGTGTAACTAATAACTTTTTATAGACTACTTTATAGACTCCAAGCTATGAATATTAATAATGCCATACTGCATGTCACTTTGATAACAGAACAAGATGTTTGGGGACTGGTAATCTTGTACACTACAGCTTTTATAAAGAAGGTTAATGTTGGTTTCATCACACAGGGATTATTTATCTTGAGGTAAAAGATTTCCTGTAAGAAGTCTTGAAAGGTTTTTTTTTTTAAGTCCTAGAAAGCTTTTTGGACCCTAAATAACAAATTCCAGAAAGCACCTTTATTGTTAGGGTATGCTCCTATTGTTGTTGTTTAGTCGTTAGGTCATGTCCGACTCTTCATGACCCCATGGACCAGAGCACGCCAGGCCCTCCTGTCTTCCACTGCCTCCCAGAGTTTGGTCAAATTCATGCTCCTATGCCCATTTTTAATTCAATGGATAATACTGGAATCCTCATCCTGTATGAACTACACTTGCTCCAAAACAATGGTCTTTCTATAGCTACCATAGACTGTGGTACAGTTCACTTTGTTTTGTAATGACTATCCTATAGGTGATCTAATCTTGCAGCTATGCTTGCACTTCAGAGCACAAGACTCTAAAATACCTCTGTTTTTTTTTCTCTTTTGCAGATATTTCTGTTAATCAGTATGTGGAATGTTGCCCTTTCCTATTGCTGATGTGATTCAATTCCTCTGCCTTTGCAAGAACAAAGAATTAAGCCACTTAACACTCTTATTTCTGATGCTTTTACCAGCAGCTTGTAAAGACCTGCATACCAGAACAAACCACTTGTTTGTACAATACCACCTGGCAAGGCTTCTACCAAACCCTTTAAAATACGGACTAGATTTCAGTGTCACATATTTTCTAATGAAAGATGTAAAGTAACAATATTGATTCAAGTACAATAAGTTTTTCGAAGCATCCAACTCAGTAGATGCTAAACTGTTATATCCGTTTCATACCACATTATCTGTTGTGGTTCTATTCCAAGGTATTCTGGGATTTATTGGTAAGATTCCTGAATATCAAAGGCATCAACTGAAGTAATTCTGGATGGAGGCAAAGACAATTAATTATGCCTATGGACTGTTTACCTTTAAACAATTACTAGGACTAAAATTTCAGGAGGCAAGTGTCCTCCTTTCCCCCCTGCAGAGTCCCATGCTTAGGATGAAGCCATGACAGGTAAATGAGTATCAAACTGATATAACTGTGTATGGCAGATACACCTTAGGGACCTTCTCCCATTCTGGCATCTGAGGCTTTTGTTCTGTCTTCTTGCAATAAGGTTTGGCTGTTGCCATCTTCATCAAATCCTATTAAAACTATTTAGCCTCATTGGAGTCACATAATTTACTATTTAATATTCCTGCTCCATGTATCTTCTTTTAAATCTTGTCATTGTCCTGAGAGCAGGCTAAAATGAGTCATTCAGATAAATTATTCTGCTGAGATTTGCAGTCAACACACCACACTTTTTTAGAGCAAATCAGAAAAAAATAAAATCTTGCTAAGTGTTTTCTACACACTACCACCTTATCTGGCAGTGTCATGGATAGTATCCGGAGTTTGAGATGCAAAGTATGTGATCTTGCCTTGAGCTACCTTTGCTTTACTTTGCAATAGGCCCTTCATGATAAGTTTGCTGAGAGTCATGATAGACTATGCATCTCCTAACTACAGGAAGCAGCATTGCACAATGCATGAAATGTCGAAAGATGGTAGCAAATGGGATTAATCCTGCCAAATATTAGACAGATAAATCCACAAGCTTTTATGCTAGCCTCCTTGATACGTTTACATATTCTGTTAGGGGGCCTGCTGGACAGGCCTAAGTTGGGTGGAGTTAATCTTCCTCTTAGGGATCAAGTTCATAATTTAGAAATGCTACTATTGGAACAACAAGTATTGGCCATGTCTAGACTGCCATTTAATTGACCTAGCTGTTTGCCCAGTTATGCCCCTACTCGGATGAGGGGTCCATGATGATGTTGGTTCATGCACTGGTGGTCTCACAGCCAGTTTCTGGTAGGCACAACTTTGATCACATCACTCCAGTGCTAGCCCACCTGCATTGGCTTCCTGTTCTTTTTTGAGCCAGGTTCAAGGATTTGGTTTTAACCTACAAAGCCCTTAATAGTTTGGGACCCCACTATTTGTTGGAGCATCTTTCCCTCAGAACTTCAGCCCATACCACTTAATCTTCACACGCTCTACACTTGTGGGTGGCCACACCAAGGGAGGAAAAAAAGACCACTACTAGAAACTGTGCCTTTTCAATGGTGGCCCCATTCTTATGGAATGGGCTCCCACTAGAGCTGTGCCAGGCCCCCCTCTCTCCCAACTTTCAAGAGGATGTTAAAGAAACTACTCTTTAGAGAAATATTCAAGGATATCTCCCCCTGAATTAATCTGTGAGTCCCCATATCCCACCATCAATTAGGTTTTATTTGGCTTGTTTGCCACTTACATTTGTAGTTGTTTTTTTTTTTTTAGTTTAATCTTTGGTTTATGGGATGGGGTGGGTTTATATTTTTAATGCTCTGATTTGATTGGAAACTGCCTAGAGTAGTGCCCAGTGCTAAGTCAGTCAGTATCTAAATATTTGAAACAAACAAACAAACAAACATTTCCTAACAGACCTGCTTCCTGTTTCACAACTCATAGTCAACCTACACATTAGGTTAAATTGCATACTATCTGCCTATTAAGCCAAACAAAAAGGCAGAAAAAGGTGCAAAAGCACAGACAACTACATAAGCTTTGGAAAGAACACCCTCTTCATTAGGAAAATATAAAAAGTAAACAGGATGAAAGGAAGGGAAGACAGGAAGAAGAGAAGACTAGATCTTAAGTCCTTGTCTGCAATTTGTCTTTAGAAGTAATGCTGGAGGGCTGCTACAGGCTAGTGACAATGCTGTTAGAGAGCCCCTGGAACAGCACATAAGCTCACTCAAAACTGGAAACTTTAGACCCTCCATCTTGGTCAATGTAAGTTCCCACTGTGAACTCAGAGCTGCATCCATCTTGCCTGGGTGCACATGCTCCTTGGTTAGTGGAAAACATGGTCAGCAGAAAACAAAGAGCCATGTTTTGTGCTAACACAGCTCTCCCTGCTTTTGTCTGTGACCTTGTAGATTGCTAATTTAGCTGTTTAGGCATGGAACTAACATGGCATGAGTTTACCCAATCAGAGAATGAACTTTATCAAGCAAAATAGGTAAAGCTACACAATTTGGGTATGTTTCCTTCCTTTATCTAAAAGATCTTTCAGAACTAACAGCAATATGGAAAATGTAAAGATTGCCTTTACCTCCTCACTCCAAGAGAATTCAGTCCAAACTTCATTAGCTAGTTTGTTTCAAGGCCTGGTTCTAAAAAAGAATTTGAACCAAGGATAAATGAAAGACCTTCTTTGATACTATCTGTGAACTCTGGTCAAATTTGAAAACCTACTCTATATTTCTCTCTCTTCAGAATAAGCCAGGGAGAAATACAGGACCAGATAGCAACCTCCATTAGGATCACTCAGGCAATATATTTCCACATGCTTTATGCCAATTCATCTGCTATCAGAACATCTCCCAACAAAGCCTAGGAACTGGAGTTCTGTGAGAGTACTTTGATGAGGGCTGTAAAGCCTATCTAAGAGAATTACAGTTTTTAGGATGTCATGAAGAAAATGAATTATTGTTGGATCAGTTTAAGTCTGTGGTATAGATGTGCAATAGATAGAAATGGACATGAATTTAAAAATGAATCACCAAATTCATTCAAAAATTGCTAATTCGTCAATTCATATTCGTCCGAATCAAAGCCAACATGAATACAAATCAATGAATTTTTTAGTGATTTTTGATTTATCAATCCATTTGGATATAAAATGCCCCCCCCCCCCAGGAACCTAGTGACACCAAAATCACGGAGAAGCTTCCCATGACTCTCCTCTACAATCCTTCCAAGTTTGGTGAAAATTGCGTTTCCCAAAGCCAACTGCTAAAGAGCATTTTCCTGGGGGTACCCACTTTATGGGCTTATAACATGGATGTCTGCAACCCAATCTTAACCAAACCTGGAGGAATTGTAGAGGAGCATTAGAGGAAGCTTCTCTGTGATTTTGGTGACTCTAGGTACCTGGGAGAACATTCCTGGGAGGCCCTCTTTGTGGGTGTATAACTCAGACATCAGAAACCCAGACTTCACCAAACTTTCAATTGTAGAGAAGAGTCAGAGGAAGCTTCTCTGTGAATTTGTTGTCTCTCTCTGCTGGGGGCGTTATAGGGTTTTAAAGTAAAAAAAAAATGAATTGACAAATCGATTTGTTGATTTGTAAGATAAAATTGTAAATTCGTCATTCATGATTTGTTGACCTTGATAAATCACAAATCAAAACAAATCACAATTTTACTGATTTGTGCCCTTCTCTAGCTATAGATCTTGTCACCATATCCACAGCCCAGTACATATCTGTATCCAGGCATGATACAATATCATCATACCTGACAGCAAAGATTATAGCCTACTGTTTTACCTAGCAAAATACCTGTTAGTGGGCTGAATATACTGTAAGTTTCTTTATTTCAAGCCACTGATGGCCATATGAAATATCACACATCTTTGTATTTTAAATTCCATTAATACAGGAATTCACACAAAATTCATTGGAATAGATATAATTCCACCTAATTTTGTATGTAAGAGCCCCCACAAACAAATAAACAATGGAAAAGTATAGTCTGATAATGCAGGTATGTATATTTATTTTATGCTTTACTTTTAAAGATAGCATTAATATGTAAAGCAGCATCAATTGTAGCAAACATAAAGTTCTCTCAAATCTCTAGCTGCTTATGCCAAAGTCTGAAAGTCAGGATTCCTAAAAACTGATTAAGGTAGTTTTATATTTCCTTTAACTAGTGAAGCAATGCATTTTCAGTTACTATACCACAGACGGAATACCATCTGTTAGCATATGGCATTGGCTCTTAAAGGAATGTTTACATCTGGGAGAACATGGATTCTTATTAGAAAGAACAAGAGAATTAATTAAAAAAAATTCAAGTACGTGTGGCAGATTTTTATTGACATGGAGAGTAGATCCACCGTGTAGTACATGAACCAGTGGCGTAGCATGGGGGGAGCAAAAGGGGCTCTCACCCCAGGCACAATTTTCTTAGACAACACCCTTTTGCATGCCGCCCCCCTCTGTCTTGCCACTGAGCTGGCTTGGGTAGTTCTGTCTATTTGTCCTCTCACTCTCCTTCCCTCCCTGCCTGCCTGCCTGCCTGCTGAGGCTGTCTGGCAGGTGGAATGAGCCGGCCACCCCCAGGCCAGCATAAGTGCAGCGCCAGGCTACAAAGGGGAGTAGATCAACCAGTCGAGGAGAGTGAGCTGGTAGACTGTATCTGATGGCCCTTTCCAGGGCTGGTGGAGGAGGTGTGGGGCACTTCCCCTCCTCTAACCAGGTGTGCCATTGGGAGAAGTGGCTGCCTTCCTCTGTGCCGCTGCTGCCCTCAGACATGAATGGTATCTGGGAGAGGGAGAAGGAATGCGATTTCTATCCAGGAAGGAGAGGGAGAGGTGGTTGAGTGTGAAAGGAGGTGGCCAGCAGAGGCGACGGCAAAGTCTTGGACAAGATCTTGGCAAGGCTACGGGTGAGTTCAAAAGGGGGTGGCCTTTTCTTTCTTCTGTGCCCCCCTTCTGCATACAAAAGGGGATTTCCTGTCACATGGCTGCCAATGTCATTGAGCCACCTTGGGGGGAACCAATTCTGAAAAAGCCTGTGTGGGGTCCGAGGTGGGATGGGGGAAGAAGAAGGCAGCTATTAGCATGGCAGGCTATCTGTAGTGGCAGAGGTGGTAGGGAAGGCAGAATAAATAAATAAATAAATCAACCTTGATCCCAGGTCTTAGGGTAACAGGGGAATGGAGTGCTGGGGGAAGGAGTCCTCTCCCCTTGTCTCCCCCACTTCTCAGTCTCCATCCCTGCCATGGTGACAGCCAGCAAGCCTCCCTTTCACAGGTCCCTCCTCCATCCACCTCCCTGCCTGTCCTACCAACTTCTCTCTCTCTCTCTCTCTCTCTCTCTCTCTCTCTCTCTCTCTCTCTCTCTCTGCTTGGATGGTGTGGTGGGGCACTGTAGTGGTGTGTGCACATGTGCGCCCTGTCCATGTTTGGAAAGACTAAAGGAGGCAGGGAGAGGCAGTTGAAAATCGTGTTTGGAATGAAAATCCATCACTGCCCCCAATCCCCCAGTGAGTTCCCAAAGTGAAAGCACCCAATACGCCTTTGCTGGAATGGATCTCCATTCTTGCCAAGCATAACAGAGGGAGGAAGGGAAAGGAAGTGAGGAGGGGGTTTTCAAAATCACAGAATGGTCATTACAAGAGTGTTTCCTTGTCAGGGGAGGCTGAAGGAGGCGGCCTGGGACTCTTCTAACTCGTATGAAACAACGCAAGATCCTGGGAAGAGAACAGTGGGGTGGGGGAGGAGTTAAAGAGACAACTCAACAACTTTAGTGAATTGTTGTTGCACATGTATTTTGTTGCAGGGGGGTGAAGTATTTTTGTCTGAATAACTTCAGGCCACCAAGTATGCACCTGACAAAGTGGACAAAGTTTTGTATATTTTAGTCTAGCCATAAAGTCCACAAGCAGGGGCGGGGGAATAAAAAAAATAGCTGAAGGGAACACAAAGCAAAAATTGTCCAGTTGGTGTGTGGCATGTGGCATGCGTGTGGTGGGTCTGGATACGTGGCTATTTTTTTCCTAAGTATTTTTTTTCCCCTCCGGGCAGGAGCTTTCCCAAATTTTGTCACCTGGAAAGGCCGATAGATGAAGAGCAAGATTCCATGGGAAGTCCCGTGCAACCCATACCTTCCATTGATTTCTGTGCAAGCCGGGTGGGACGATTAACAAGACATTGCACCATAAAATGATGGAGCTAGAATTTTAAAAATGCATGCTTTTACTATACAAAGAACAGTCACAAAAAATAGAAGTTCCTCATCTCCGTTTTCAAAAATTGTTTATTGAAACAACCTCTCTTTGGAAGCCTGGACAGAGATGATCAGTTCCAAATTCTGTCTAAAATACCATTTAAAAAAAAAAAATCCACTCACCATGTTTTACCCAAACGAACACAAAACAGCTTGACAGAAATAGTTCAAATTATTAGATAGAAATTCTCTTCACAATAGCACGTACCTATGGATGTCTGCTCAGAAATATCATTGAGTCCAGTGGGATTTACTCCCTGAAAAGAGCATCTAGCTTAGAACCATAGTTAGGTTTCCTGAGAAATTCCAGTGGAATAGAAAGGAGTCCATCAGAATTTGTCTGGGAAAGCATGGGTGCTATTAAGAGTCTATTGGGTAAAACCAGCAAGAGTGACTTCGCCCATGTCGCTGCCAAGTGAAGTGGCCTGAACAACCCATCCTAAACAACCCACTCAGAAAGTCTGACTGGCTGCTCTACAACTTATACCTAAGAAGGTGGCCCAGAATCTTAACTTGCCCTTAATTCTGTTCAGGGCATTGGTCAATTAAGATTGATTTCAAACATGGCTTGTTTGATTTTACTCACTTATTCAACTGATGATTTTTGCACGAGAGGATTTTTTTTAATGACCATATGATTATTCAGGCCTAGAAATTAATTTTATAAAAATCTAAACATGCAGAGATAGATAGATAAACAAATGGAATTAAGAGATGTTTTAAAATACATACAGTCAAGTAATGTTTCATTTTAATGTTGAGCTAAAAGTTTAGTCTTATTTAGAATCTACCAACATGAAATTGACCAAACTCCGGGAGGCAGTGGAAGACAGGAGGGCCTGGCGTGCTCTGGTCCATGGGGTCACAAAGAGTCGGACACGACTAAACGACTAAACAACAAAGAACCTTAAAATTGTGAAAATTAAATTAACAGTGATTAAAAAATTCTTCTTTTCAATAGGCCGACTCTAACTTTGGACCTAAACCTTTATATTTATTATTTAAGGAAAACCATCTCTATCTGTGTGGCATTATGTGCCTTTTTTTAAAAAGCCTGGGCAATAGTTTTCTGGTAATTTCCTAAATGAAGACTTTCCATTCTGAAATATAATTATCAGATCCATTGCCCTCTCTAATCCTACTAGTCCTTAGATTGTATGACCCTAATTTCTTGAAGTAAGATGCTCCCTAAATCTATTGATCCCAAATACCAGACATGGTTGAAAAAATCAACATAGCTTTTTTTTTCTTAATTAATTACATCACACTTTTTTCCAAAACAAGGGAGGCAGTGGATAACAATATGATCTGACACTCTATTCATAAAGAGATGTTCTTATTTTCCAAGTAGGAGCCTAGAGACTGTGTTGGTGTAGACATTAACAGTGCACTAAGGCATGTTTACGAAAAAGTGTGATGTTTTTGTTTTCAACATGACATTTGGTGACACACTGTGGATGAGGGGAAAGTCTTTAAATTGTGAAAATATCTGCCACCATTGAAATCATCCCAGCAGCTGTATTCTCAGAAATCAAAGGCTTCTCCCCTTCTTGTGGCCCCCAACAGCTTCTGACAATGAAAAGTATCCCAAAGGGTTGGAAATTTTTAATTTCCAGAAAACTACCACAGCTGATGACATCATCAACCTTACGCAGCATAAGTTGTGTTGTTTTTAGCCTGAATGTGGTTGACCCACACAAAGTGCAAACACACTGAAAAAAAGGAGAAAAAGAGTAGAAAGGTGAGCCATCGTACATTAATATTAGAGATTCTATGTTAGGGTCTCTGAGAATATCCTCAAAGTTAAAAGTTCAAGTACAGAGGCACTGCAGAGCAAACCTGAAGACAAGAGCAAGAGTGAAGCTATGACAGTTTTGCACCAAGAAGAAGTATGTTGGGCAGGCAGCAGGAGAAGCAGGCAGGCAAAGTGACATCTACAGTTACCAGCTAAATGTAGCAAAAAAGCATAAATCAGTGTGACAGAATTAAGTACAGTATATACAGTTCAGTGACCTCTCACTGTCTCTTCCTCCCCAGAAATGCAATTGGAGAGTTTAGCTGAGACTTTATTTTTCCTAGACTGGAAACTACAATTGTCAATAAGAAAAGTCCAGTTCATTTTCTCTTCCTCCCCATCACCTTATCATGGCATTTTCCTTAATTGTACTGGTGCTTCCCTGTCTTAAAAAATAAGCAACCAACTAAACAAACAAATCTCCAACTTATACTTTCTCCGAAACATTTCAGAGCCAGGGGTTGGGACTTCAATTCCTGGCTATGCCTCCTGGGAGAAGAGCCATCCTGTGTCACCTTGGGGAAGCTGCACAGCCCAAGGACACTCCTAGAAGGGAATGCCAAACCACTTCAGTGTATTGCCTACCTATAAAACTCTGAAAAGGGGTGCCATAATTAGAAATTGACTTGATGAGACACCGTTATTATTCTACACAATTTCATTGTAATTATACAATGTGGTGTGCATTCAATCATGGATTCCATAGAAATAAAACATATTGTTGGCTGTTAGGTCAAAATTATAGAGACAAAGCATAATGGATGCAGATTTATGTTTGCAAGGCCACTTTTCACCAGGTTGTGCAGTTTCACTTAAACACCAATATCAAAATGACCTCCCAAGGAAAGCAAAAAAGCAGTGTGCTGCTTATATACCGCCCAATAGTGCTTAAAGCACTCTCTGGGCTACATATTGCCCCCACCCCCCAGCGAGCTGGGTACTCATTTTACATTTTACAGGCTGAGTTGACCTTGAGCTGGGTACCTGGGATTGAACCCTGGGTCGTGAGCACAGTTTTGGCTGCAGTACAGCAGTTTAACCACTGTGCCACAGGGCTGTACACATAGCCCTTTTCCTTTTGTAAAATCTCTGTATTGGGGGGTGGGAGAAAACAATAGGACTGTAAAACTTGGATCTGATAGTTCAAGGTGGATTGTTGTGTTTTAAGTCTGTATAGGCAACACAGTTAATATTACAGCTACCCATGCTGTGGTTGTCCAACACTTCCTTCAAATGGATAGGTTAATCTTTGGTACATGATGTGATGTATAGAAAAAATTGGCTTTCTTTTACACTGCAGCTGTTTTTACTGGCTCAACAGAGCCATCAGAGAACTAGTTCACAACACAACTACCTACAATATACACCAAGCCTACCATTTTGCCAGCATCAGTACTGTTTATATATATTAGCCCTTAGACTACTGTACTCTGCTCAGAGCTTGCACACTTTAACACTACAGTTGGGGGAGGCCAGGTGTTATAGTGGTAATAGCAGCAATAGTAATCTTTCTCCAACTTTCATCTAGCTTCCTACTTGATAGTAAGTTCAAAAATCACATATTCAGAAACAATGGCAGACAGCTCAGAGAAAACCATAGCTAACAATATAGTAAGTTCTTCTGTAAGGCACGCAGATTACATTTCCTGCCATTTTTTTTAATATATTGAAGGATGTTTTCCAATATGACTAGAAAAATTGCATCACCTACATGACACTTGCTACTCCCCATATCCAATCGAAGTGGAAGCCTCAAGGAGATATTGTACAATGAGTTTCATGTTCTGTTCATTATATCAAAGAAACATATTTTGTCATTAAAGCACTGAACGTTTAGCAACAAGTAATCCTTCTGTGCGAAACAGGCATTTATTTGCATGTTACACATAATTGGGGGGGTGTATAGGGTGCATATGGCATGTGTAGAGACATACCTCTAATGATTGGACTATCACACTCTTTTAAAGTGTCAAATTCAAAGTGCTAGTGTTAACTTATAAAGCTATTCATGGTTTGGGACCTTGGTAGGAGCTTTGCCTACCTACTAAATTTCTGCTACATCCCCAAAATTGATTGCACTGTGAAGCACACCATTTGCTTCCCCCATTTGCAGTTTGGCTCCCCTGATCTAGAAACACACAAATAGATATAAATACCCATCAGAATATGTAAAGAAATCAGTTAAGACCTCTCCAAACCAGCTGAGGGCAACGTGATCCCCATCTACACAGCAAATATTGGGATACCATTGGGTCAGATAGTATTTGCATGCTCCTAGTCAAATGCTTCCTTCTGTGCCCTGACCTTGATGCTTCTTTGAGTACAGCATCATGTCTACTTATGTTTTTCGAATGTGCACATTAAATGCTCTAAGTCTTTAACATATTTACCTCAGCATTTTCTCTACCCTGTTTCCCCGAAAATAAGACCTAACCTGAAAATAAGCCCTAGTATGATTTTTCAGGATGCTTGTAATATAAGCCCTACCCCAAAAATAAGCCCCAGTTAAGTGAAACCCCGCCTTCCACCATTGTGCAGCAACCAGAAGATGACATGACTGTATTTGAATAAAGGTAGATTGTTGTACATGAAAAAAATAAAACATCCCCTGAAAATATGCCCTAATGCGTTTTTTGGAGCAAAAATTAATATAAGACCGTCTTATTTTTGGGGAAACAGGGTAATAAAAAAGGTAATGGTATCCCCATCTTTACAAAGAGATGTACAACCAGAACAGAAAGATATTTGTGAGTTAGACTTTTATTTTTTGCACATCAGATGATAAAAGACTCAGAGCATTTAAGAGCAGGACTCTATTCCTGGACAGCATTGATGTTTTATGGAAATCCGTTTCTTAGTTCTGCCAGATAAGGCTACAGTTTTAAAACAATCTTAGAAGGCAAATCTACTTCAAATGAGATTGTGAGCTTATCTCACAGAAGCTGGAGGGCTGGTTAGTTCTCAAAAGATAACAAATTGCAATAAGATGGTTGCAAGCCAATGTCATCTAATAATTGACCTTAGCCCTCTGTCAGGTGCCCTCTATTTGTCTTGTCTAGCATAAGACGGCATTTTCTGAAGTCTGTGAAGCTTTTTTTCTATTCAAGGTGAGAGGAAATAAAAGAAAAATATATCTTGTCAGAATGAATTAGCATAATTTAAATTTAAGACATTTACATTTAAGCTCCACCCTTGTAGTAAGACTTGAATGAATTTAAAAAAAAACGATAGTCAATATGTCACCATGAAGTTATCTTTATAGCTGAAAAACAAAACATACACATTTTTATATGCTTCTTTTGCTATACCGAAGGGTTTTTTTGTTGTTCAGAACCATTTCCCACATTTTTCACAGATACTTGCAATCAATGTATTAGTTTCTTGAATGCATATTCATTTCCAAAGGATAGTTTCTATGCTACAATTTAACGTAACACAAATATAAGATGTATGAATGTGTGGAAATACAGCAGAGTGTCGATGAATAAACACAGGAAATTATTTGTAATAGAGAGAGAGAGTGACAGAGAGAGATTTCAGGACTGGTGACATACACAACCCCACCTTCATGTACACCAATGAAAGCAACTGTTGAGTAATCTAATACAAAATATTTTGATATTTCCCTTCATGTATTAGTACCTAGATGATGTGATCTGTAGATCAATAAATATTTACAGAGTATATATTCTATTTTTTTCGGACGTAAAGGTAGCAATAGCTTTATTAGCATAAGACAAATTCCAAGCTCCATACTGAAAACATATCTTTATAGGCTTATCACAAGCATACAGAAATTGTGCAGAGGCATACACAAATGCAAGAACCTTCAAGAATACTATCTGTTCACCAAGTCAGATGTAAAATGTAAGTGGGAAAAGGGAAGTTGGGGGGAGGGGAAAGGTAGGTCTTGCTCCTCTGATCTGGAAACACACAAATATATGCCTTGAGTATGTGGCCTGTCTCACTTGAGCCATTCTGCAAGTGCTTAATAGCACCTTCCTTCTAACAGTAGTGTAGTGTTAGTCTGGGCTGGGATGCAACATGGGATTGCCTGATATCGTGCACTGATGGTAAGTTCAACAGCAGAACATAACATAGAGTCATAGAATAATTGAGTTGGAAGGGGCCTATAAAGCCATCGAGTCCAACCCCCTGCTCAGTGCAAGAATCCAAATCAAAACAGATCTGACAGATGAGATAGCTTTTTCTGCTAGGTGAGCCAACAATTTTTGACTAAGATCAGATGTATCAGAAACTATTGGGCTTTACCTCAGAACCAGCAGCATCTACAGTTGCGCTCATGTCACAAATATTTTATTTATCTCTGTGGTATTTTTATATAACTCTTCACCAAAACATTTTCAATTGCAGTGTACATAACACGGTAACATTGATAGTACAAGGCAACCCCTCAAAACTGGTAGGTATTATTTGTAATATGCTTTGTTGCTATTTTAAAAATTCTTAGGACTTTAATTGTTCCAAACATTCCACCTCATTCCTTCACTTTCTACTAAATTACTACTATCCCAAATTCCCCATAAGATGCACCCCTTGAGCTCTCTTGCCATGTAATCTTTGTTGACTTGTGTGCCCAAGCATTCAGGATGTGAATGGTGACCATGACATAAAAATACATTTTCCTCCCCTTCCATTGTGGCACTCTTTGGAACAGGTCTTGTACATAAAAAATGATTGTGCTGTTGACTTTCTGAAAGTGAAGGACACATTTTCAATTCATTCAACTGTGCATGCACATGCTGAGATGTAAACATTTTTAAAAGCAACCTATTCACCAAAGGACTGTAATTCACTGATTAGTATGCCAGCATTCTAAATGCCGGAAGGAGAAGCCTTACTCATGTACATGTAATTTTCTTTCTTTCAGTTTCTCTTTTACATGTCTTAATGTTTGTTTTTGTCAGTATTTGTATTATATATATTTAAAGAATAATAAAAAAAGGAAACATATGTATCTGAATCCTGCTTCTTGGTACATTTGCCAGGCTATGGCCCTATGCATATTATTAACGTGCACATCTTATTAAAACCAGTTACTCTTCCAGTTGTGCCTCTGGATTAATAGTTCTTTCTGAGACTGGAGATTATCAGGCAACTCCACATTTATGTCTGTATATGTTCCTCGATAGGTAAAATGGAATATTTGATACTAACTGATCAAAATGCTCTTGATGTTGCCTGTTATTAGGTAAAAATTATCAGACATATTTTTAAACTGTGTTTCTGTGTTTAACTGTGTTTAAGCATTAATTTTTTTGGACAAGAGCTTCAATGTGGGAAAATAACTTGTATGTTTTAATTTCAGTACCTCTTAAGATGCATTTCTTTTTCTCATTAACCAAATTAACCTTGAAGTTGTCCATTATTAGGCACTGATTGCAAAACAACATAGCATCTGGATTTCTTCTCTTAGAGGGTAGACTTGACAACACTAGAAAATAATGAAATCTATATATTTAAAAAAAACACCAAACGGACACACACGTGTGTGTGTGTGCATGCACTGTCATCATTCAAACACACAAAACAGTTGCTAGTTTGATGGTGTCGTATAGGCATTAAGTCACACAAAATCAATTTAAATATTTTTTCCTCAAATGTCCAAAGCCAGGTTTGAAGCTGAGTACTGAAGAGGAGAGTTGTCCCTAGAAGATGGATATTGAACATGTAAATGCTTTGCTCACCAATTACTTTTCCTCATTCATTCATTCATTCATTCATTCATTCATTCATTCACGTATATGCCACCTTTCTTGTCCAAACTCAACTGCCCAAGGCAGTTCACAACCATAAGATAGTTTTAAAAGCTGTAAAAACAATATTTAAAAGTTTAAATATTTAATCATCATCTTAGAACTGCAGAGCTGGATGGAACTTTATGGATCACTGAGTCCAGACCCTGTCATTGATGCACAGTGGGGAATCAAACTCTCAACCTCTGGCTCCTTAGCCAGATTAAAAATGATTTAAGAAACTTAGAAAAAAATTAAACTATCACATTCCTGAGAACTCCAGTTATTTCTTAAAAGCCTGGCTAAGAGGGCAAGAGGGAGGGTGTCAATCTGGCTTCTCAGGGCAGTGCATTCCAAAGCCTTGGAGCAGCCACTGAGAAGGCCCTCTCTCATGCCCCCACCAAAAGAGTTCCAGAAGGAGGTACCTCCAAAGTTCTGTGATTGTATATCTATTACACTGGAAGTGGAATCCAGCCTATTGAAACTGGCTTCACTTTATGGGGGTGGGGGAGTGGTAGATTTGCTTGCATTCAGGCAACCACCCTTCTTCTACCAACACAGCCTTCTCCCAAAATCTGTTGCCTGTTAACACAGATTTGTGAAATTATAGAGCTACAATACTGCCAGATCCAATTCTTTTTATGTCACACCTTCAGTCATACTATAGGCCATGCATTTTAATTAGAAGTATGTTGTTTTCTATTATGTGGCAACAGAGTGTGAGGACATACTCTGAAACCATATGGGTGTTTCCCTGCAGGGACATATGCTGCACAACCCAAGGCATAGATGCAATTAACAAACATTTTACTGAAAAGGAGGGGTGATTCAGTCTGAGGAACTCCACAGCACTATCTTCTTAGAGTAAAGCAATATTGCTGAGAGACCAATATTTAAAAAGCTAGAGCTAAGAGGTATGCAAAATTATTGAAAAGAGAGAATAGTGAACTATTTCCTTTTCCTGTTAGCACATCAGCATAGCCACTCAATCATATCCTTTTCAAAAAGGCTGTAGAGCTACCCATCAGCAGATTCATGCATTGTTATCCTTTTCAGATATTGAAGTGTGTAATAGGGTATCCGCATTTCACATGCTAAGCCAAGTGAGTGTGGTGCAAGAAACAATACCAAATGTAACAGTGGAGCACTTTTCCATAAAAGCATCAAATCTATGCCATTTGTAAATTAATACATGGTTACCATTTTCAGATGTGGGGATATACGGCCGTGCACGTATGTACATGCAAAGATCCTTGAGCCTAGTAAAGTAAAGGGGTGAGCAAAGTGTGGCCTATGGGCCACATGTATCCAACACCCTGGGGGACTCCATGACTTCACACTCACCAATTATTTTAATTATAAAAATGCTGCAAAAGCCCATTTGTATCCATTACAGGGGATGGGAGGCATCTTCAGATTTGCCCTCAAACACCCCTGCCCCACCCAACAACCTAACGTTTTCTTTCTTTCTTTCTTTACAAAAATTGCATCTAGAGAGCATGAAGGGGCTTCTCTAGTTTCTTAAATCCTTAAATCCTTTTTTTAAAAAAAGAAAAATATTTTAGAGGTAGATGGGATGCAGTTACAGCTCCACATACACCCCAAAAATGAATTGAGGAGACTACAGAAGTGCCTGAAGCTTTAGGACAAGGGAAAATTGCCCCCACATTCCCTAGAAGGCACAAGGGGATTTCTGAGTTTGTTTAAAAACAAACAAACAAACAAACAAACAAACCTGTGGTGCATGAGGGGTTCCTGGGGCCTGAATTTGGCCACCTACTTTACAGTTACTCTGCATTAGAATTATTGGTTTTCAATAGGCAAACAGTAGTTTAAGAGGAGCAGCCATGTGCTCCAAATCTGAACAGCCTAAATTTGATAAATATACACATTTGCATATTGAGCATGTCAGATGCAATAATAGCCAGTTAATAGTTATTTAAATGAACAGCATCAAGTTAATAATGATACCATACTTGTTACACCGGATGTCACAACTCTTTGTACCAATGTGCCCATTATGAAGACTTAAATGATTTCCTTAACACCAGGAAGTCTAAAAATCCTCCTACAGAGGTTATTACCAGGTTGGCAACACTAGTTTCTGCTTCTAATAATTCTACACTTCATGGAAAGTACTACTTACAATTGCAAAGTACAAAAATGGGCACTTGCATGGCTCCTTCTTATGCAGATCTCTTCATGGAGAAACTAGAAGGAAAAAATTCTGAAACAGGCTAGCGACAAACCTCTCATATGGTGGGACTACACTGATTATGTCTTTATGGTCTGGAAGAAAGACAAGGAACACCTGAAAAAAATGAAATTCTACATCAACTCTGTTCATCTCAAAATCAAATTTACATCTGGTAATAAAAGCAAAGTGTGCTGCTTATATACCACCCCATACCACTTAAAGCACTTTTTCGGCAGGCTACACATTGCCGCCCCCCATGAGCTGGGTAATCAATTTACCACCCTCGAAAGGATGAAAGGCCAGTCAACATTGAGACGGTTACCTGACCCCATAAGGATTGAACTCAGATCGTGAGCAGAATCTTGTCTACAGTATTGCAGTTTACCCACTGTGCCGGGAGGCTCTTAATATAATAAATAATAACAATGTCATGCTGTGAATGCTGACTTTTGGCAACCCTTTCAAGGGTTTTCTAGGTAGAGTACTCAGAAGTAATTCACCATTCCCTTCTCCTGGGGGCATCCTGGAATTTTGCAGATTGTTGAAGGCTACACAGCCTGGCTCTTCCCCTAGGAGTCACAGTGGGGAATCAAACTTCCAACCTCTGGCTCTGCAGCCACATACTTAACTCACTGAACTATCCAACCAACTATTATTATTATTATTATTATTATTATTATTATTATTATTATTATTATTATTATTATTATTATTGGTTGGATAGTTCAGTGAGTTAAGTATCTGGCTGCAGAGCCAGAGTTTTATAGTTTTATCTGTTGTGTTTCATAGTTGTATCTGTTGTGAGCTGCTTGGGCCCCCATGGGGAGAAAGATGGCATAGAACAGAACAGAACAGCTTCCTTGGAATCAGATGGGAAGGAGAGATAGAGTTGTGAGTCACCAGCAGACTAATGGCACTGAACCCCAAAATTCTGGACAATCTCTCCCAACAGTTTCCTGTAGATGTTTAATAACATGGGGGACAGGACTGGGCCCTGAGGGACACCACAGAATAATGGTCAGAGTTGTCATGATGATGGGATATGTAGTCAGAGGCGTGTCATGATGATGGGATATGTAGTCAAAGAAATGTAAAATAGAGTCAGACAGGTTCTGTGTGGAGATGATTTGAGAGAATTTGGAATGTGTTTTTCTAAGCGCCATGAGAGTGTTTTCCTGAAGACCGTTACAGCCTGGATCCAGATAGCGTGAAGGCCAAATTGAGAGGCCCGTGGAAGACTCAACATTCCAAGCTGGCTGCAGAAGAGATAAACAACACCTGGACTCTCATGGGAATAATGGGAGGAGAGAGGTGGTACAGCCTCTTAAGGTTAATTGGTTAACAGCCAGAAAGGTCATGAAGAAGGGATGAGTTAGAAAGCTAGAAAATGGACGATGGGTTATGCGAATTATGTTCAAATGGTTCGTGTATTGTTCTGTTATGGATTTCGATTCCATGATGATGGGAGAGAAAGGACTTGATTGAGAAAGGATGTAAGTAAGGAGAAAGAAGGTGGGGCTAGTCACTATAGCCCACCTTAGTTTAGCTTTTTAGTGTTTATTATTTTAATGGGAAATAGTTATCTTATTTAACTGCAATGATCTTTGAATATGTTCTTGATGCTAATGCTTATGCAATATAAACTGATTTCTAATGAAACTATTTTTCTAATAAAAATTAATTATAAAAAATTCTACTAAAGGACTGGTCTCTTGAACAGCAGGGTCTGGCTAAATCCAGGAGGTGGAGAGGGCCACAAACTAGCTATCATTTAAGAGTCCTACCAAACTGAGCTTTAGTGAGTTCTAAGGAATCACAAAGCCTGTACTTGCAAAGTACTGAGTAAGCGTAAAGTGTTCTTTTAAGGTCAGACTTGTTCTAAGTGCTTATGCTACGCACTGCTGAGGTCTTGGGACTTGCCCCAGTGCAAAGGTGGTAGATGAGTGGCCTGTCGAACTCTCTGACCGAATGCCCAGCGGCCCTTTAGGGGGTCCAGTGCATCACAAGAGTGTCAAACAGGAATTCCCCCAACACCACCTTCTGAGTTCCGCCATCCAGGAAGAATCGGAACCACTGTAAAATAGTACCTCCAAGACCCATCCCAGAAAGGCATCCCAAAAAGATATCACGGCCAATGGTACTGAAAGCTGCTGAGAGATCCAGCTGAAGCAACAGGAATGCAATTCCCTCCCCCCATCCATTTCCTGTTGTAGGTCATCCACCAAGATGACCAAAGCTGTCTCTGTTCCATAACCAGGTCTGAAGCCAGACTGAAGTGCATCTAGAAAATCTGCTACATCCAGGAACTTGTGGAGCTGAGACACCACAATACGGTCCAGACCTTGATCCAGAATGGAATATTGAGAATTGGCTGATAATTATCCAGTGCAGTGGGATACAAGAAGGGCTTTTTAAACAAAGGTCTTACTACTGCCTCCTTAAGACATTCTGGTACCTTGCAAGGAGTCATTCATCACTCCTCTAACTGACCAAGTACCCCTCTTGCTATTTTTTTAAACCAGGAAGGGCAAAGGTCCAGCACACATGTAGTGGCTTTCACATTTCCAAAGATCCTGTCCATATCATCAGGCTGTACCAACTGAAATGTATCCATTATAATGGGACAATCAGGGGCCAAAATTACATCAACAGGACCTGTGTCAACTACAGCATCTAAGTTAGAACAGATTCAAGTGACTTTCTTTGCAAAGTGTCATGCAAAATCTTCACAGAAGGCCGTTGAGTGATCAGCATATTTCTCTCTCTCTTTTTTTAAATGTTTAGGGAGTGAAATAGTGCTGAATTGACAAGATCTGGTAAGCAATTTTAATCACTGCAGTATAAGTTCATGCTATAGGTCTGAACTAGGAGAAAAATATTTTTTAACAATTACAATTTAACAATTGCATTGCAGTGGTACTCACTAATGTAATCAGAGGACAGGCAAAATGAATAGGGTTCACCTCCATACCACATCCCACTGTGTTCACCATCAATGATGTCATCCAGACAAGCCCACAAATGGCTGCAAAGGACCAATACAAGTGATCACATAAGCCAAAAGCAACACAAACCTATGTGAATGGAAACACAAAAATTGCCACACATGTCCATGATAAAAGATTGGATCTACTCATAATTAGCACTAATGTCATGTAGTCAATAGAATAAATATTGAAAGGAACTGTAACACACACAAAAAGTTATGAAAAATAAAAATTAATGTTAGTCATATTACACATTACTGTTTCTGGTGTATATTGTTGTTACCCAAATTATGAGTTTGAGCTTACTCTGGCAGGAGACCAAGACAAGACACAGACAGGAAGGTGCAGCACAATTTTATTAGAAAGCCAATGCAAGCTGGTGAGTTCCCTCTAAAGTGAGAGGAACCCACTTTATGTTTCTTAACACATTTTTACACTTTCTACACAAAGAGCCATAAAAGTGTCTACTTCATTGGTTCATCTTCATTATTCTAGTACATGATTGGCTTACCACTATCAGCTTCATGTGAACACAGCTGTGCTTATCTATTTCCTGGAATGCGAGGTTAAGAGAGAATGTCTAGAACTGCAGGTCTGCTGTTTCTCACATAGGCCTTGCCTTATCAGGAGACCCTCAAAGTTCAGCTAAAGTTCACCCTGTTAGCCATCAGTTTTCCCCCTTTGAGATTTCAGTTACTGCTTTTATAGGCATTGAAGTTTGCCTTTTCATTTATTTAGAAATTACCATATATCTCTTATCCAGGTTTTCCTAAGTACACAAACTTAAAACATTGGCAAGCATTGAAGATTAATAGCAGATTAATAAAAGTACAACTACAATCATAAGATCTACAATAATAAGTTGCCTAACCCATCCAAAGTCTGGAAGCTAGAAATTTAGACAGGACCAGTCTCCTAACCCCTCATTCTCCCACTGGGCTAATTTCTGTACATGTCTTCCACATTTTCTCCATCATCATTAATACTATAGACAACATTCAATCTAAATGAGGGCGCAGGCGCTGCCCTGAGATACAGCCAATAGGTCTAAAGCCATTCTGTTTTGCAAAACCAATTGTCTGATATGTCCCTGTGGCGGAATGCCCACGTCACTCCTGTCCATCATGTGGAGCTCAAGTGCAGGAGTCTATGATAGGACGGGAGGGGCGGGATCAAGGAGACAGTTAGACAGTTAGAGACAGTTAGAGAGGAGAATTGAAGGAGAAAAAGAGAGATTGAAAAGTTGGAGCTTTAGAGAGAATAGGAAAGAGTTAAAAGTAATAAGAAACAGATAGACAAGGATTGTTGAAGTGGTTAATGTGAAAGTATATACAAGCAAACGTGTAATCAAATTCAAGTACTTTAATGAGAGATCTTAAACAGTAATAAAAGAACATCAGTGATTTACATCTGTGATTTACAAACCTAAATAAACCAGTTATATTTTGACAACACGTGTCTGTGATACCTATTGGGTATAGTGTGGACTATAGATCCACTGGTGGCGCCGGAAAGAGAGTAAACGTATCCAGAGAGTGGACCTGTGTTTGGGGAGAACAAACAAGGGAAACTGGGTGGATGCGACAGTCCCTTTTCTTTACTTACCCAGTGGAGAGCCTGAGGGGTGGGGTTCACCTCGATTTCAACCATAGCCTGAAGCTATATCGGAGCCCAACTCAAGTGAGCTTTTCCATACATGGGAAATATGGTCCCTTCCAGCCCCTGTTTTTCTGTCACTGGGGACAATTTCTTAATCATATCTTGCTTGTTGAGGGCTCAGTAACTTTGGATCTTACCCTGAGGCAACTCTTTCCTTAAGTTAGTCTGGGCAACACTGTAGCAGGGTAGCATATCTCACTCCAGTTTTCCAGGAGGACTATGTATGCCTATTTTTCCACATATAAAATAATGGCCTTGCAGGGTGGAAAAGATTTTATTACATAGGGATTTCACCATCCACTGCTTGTAGTAACCCCTCAAACTTTCAACATGGGGTACATGATTTGCCACCCATGAGCAGTTTTTGAATGCACCGTTAATTTTACATTCCACCTGACAAATATTTCAACCAACCTTTTCCCCAGTTCCATTACAAATCTACCACCAGGCGCCTTGTAACTGATTCCGTAATCGTAGGTTCCCCCCCACCCAAAGGCTCTTCAGGATTCCTGGAAGAGAGTCTGTAATTCTGTGGCATCAAGGGGACAGAGTAATATTGGAACTCTGATGACTGAATCATGAGGAAAATTATGACAAATCCAGCAGCTGGACTCATTTAAGCCAGTTGCCAACTGCTGGGACATATGGAGAATGGAGTTTGTAGTGGCCTCAAAGGCAACAACATTCCATTGACTTAATACAACTATCCCCACCATGAGGAGGAAGATGATGTCACTTTGAGTGGGTCTCTAAGGAGTACACTCTAAGGAGTTTATGCCATATACAGTCATGGCCAAAAATATTGGCACCCTTGCAATTCTGCCAGAAAATTCAACCCTTCTCTCAGAAAATTGTTGCAGTTGCAAATGTTTTGGTACTCACATGTTCATTTCTTTGGTTTCCATTGGAACAACACAAAAAACAGAGAAGAAAAGTTAAAGCTGATACAATCCCACACAGAAACCCAAAAATGCACTGGCCAAAATTATTGGCACCCTGTCTAAATTGTAAGAAATAATTGCTTTTCAAGCATGTGATGCTCCTTTAATTTGTATTTAGACACACCTGTCGCAAGTAAGAGGTGTGGGCAATATAGTAATCACACTTGCAATCAGTTAAGATGGAGAAAAGTTGATTCAGCCTTTGTCTTGTGTGTGACACTGAGCATGGAGAAAAGAATGAAGTGTAAAGAGTTGTCTGTGGATTTGAGAGAAAAAAAATGTGGAAAAACATTGACAATCTCAAGGCTACAAGTCCATCTCCAGAGATCTTAATGTTCCTGTGTCCACTGTGTACAATATCATCAAGCGGTTTACAGCCCATGGCACTGTAGCTAACCTCCCTGGACATGGACGGAAGAGCAAAATTACTGAAAAATTACAATGAAGGGTTGTTCAAATGGTGGATACAGAACCCAGATTAACTTCCCAACAAATTCAAGCTGATCTGCAGACACAGGGTACTACAGTGTCAGCTCACACTATCAGTCGCCATCTGAATGAAAAGGGACACTATGGTAGGAGACCCAGGAGGACACCACTGCTGACACAAAGGCATAAAAAAGCAAGACTGGAGTATGCCAAAACTTATTTGACAAAACCACAATCCTTCTGGGAGAAACTACTGTGGACAGATGAGACAAAAGTAGAGCTTTTTGGTAAAGGACATCATGGCACTGTTTACAGAAAAAGAAATGAGGCATTCAAAGTAAAGAACACAGTCCCTACAGTCAAACATGGTGGAGGTTCAAAGATGTTTTGGGGTTGCTTTGCTGCTTCTGGCACTGGGTGCCTTGACTGTGTGAACGGTATCATGAAATCTGATGATTACCAAAGAATTTTGGGGCGCAATGTAGTGGCCAGTGTCAGAAAGCTGCGTCTCCACCAGAGGTCATGGGTCTTCCAGCAAGACAATGACCCAAAACACACTTCAAAAAGCACTCAGAAATGATCACAAACAAAGTGCTGGAAAGCTCTGAAATGGCCAGCAATGAGTCCAGATCTGAATCCCATAGAATACCTGTGGAGAGATCTCAAAACAGCAGTTGGGAGAAGGCATCCTTCAAATTTGAAGGCCCTGGAGCAGTTTGCAAAAGAAGAGTGGTCCAAAATTCCAGTAGAGAGGTGTAAAAAACGCATTCTCTGTTTTGTTGTTGTTGTTGTTGTTCCAATGCAAACCAAAGAAATGAACATGTGAGTACCAAAACATTTGCAACTGCAACAATTTTCTGAGAGAAGGGTTGCATTTTCTGACAGAATTGAAAGGGTGCCAATAGATGACTGTATTACAGACCACGTCCAAACAATACCACTTCAACAATACCACTTCCTAAGGCCTTCTAGGGATTGATATGCAAAGTGTGTGTTCCTAGCCATCCTCCTGCAAGAGCTGGAGTCAATTTTAACCCACCAAACGATTTGCCTCTATTCCAAATCCATCTTTTTTGCTGTGTGTCTCTGGACTGGATAGTGGATTTGGGGCTTCCCCCAATTAATCCTAGGCCCTACAGACTGAGTTTATATCCCCATTATATACCCAGCTGGTAATCACAGTGTTGGTAAAGGCTACTAACCTATACCCTAGCCTAAGCATTTGAGAAACTCCAAACACTACAAGCCACTGACCCAGCCATGGATACTTATAGCTGAAACCAGTGGCTTTCTCCCACTACCATGTAAATTTGCAAAGCCAAAAACAGAAAAATACCACAATAGTTATTATTATGATAATTACCACCATCCACCAATTTATATCCATGCAGGAAGGTGATACCAATAAGGCATGTGCAGGTGCCGTCTGACGATGCAAGTCTGTTTTTCCAGCAAGTCTAAGCCAGTTCGTCCCTTGATCCCCAACCAAACCTTGACAGAGTGATAACAGTGAAAGGAAGGTTGAAGTCTCTCAACAGGCTGTATTCTTACTGCGGGACTGGGACTTCCTCCCACTGAGTCCTACCATCAACAGGTAAGTTTGGCCTTGGAGTTCAGAACGAAGCAGGGCAAAGGCTAATAGAGTTCTGTCAAGAGAACAAGCTGGTCATCACAAACACTCTTTTCCAACAACACAAGAGGCGACTCTACACATGGACATCACCAAATGGGCAATACCGAAATCACATTGATTATATTCTCTGCAGCCAAAGATGGAGAAGCTCTATACAGTCAGCAAATCAAGACCAGGAGCTGATTGTGGCTCTGACCATCAGCTTCTTATAGCAAAATTCAAGCTTAAACTGAAGAAAGTAGGAAAAACCACTGGGCTAGCCAGGTATAATCTAAACCAAATCCCTTATGAGTACACAGTGGAAGTGAAGAACAGATTTAAGGAACTAGATTTGGTGGACAGAGTGCCTGAAGAACTATGGATGGAGGCTCGTAACATTGTACAGGAGGCAGCAACAAAAACCATCCCAAAGAAAAGGAAATGCAAGAAAGCAAAGTGGCTGTCCAACGAGGCCTTACAAATAGCAGAGAAGAGAAGGGAAACAAAATGCAAGGGAGATAGGGAAAGTTACAGAAAATGGAATGCAGACTTCCAAAGAATAGCAAGGAGAGACAAGAGGGCCTTCTTAAATGAACAATGCAAAGATATAGAGGAAAACAATAGAAAGGGAAAAACCAGAGATCTGTTCAAGAAAATTGGAGCCATTAAAGGAACATTTTGTGCAAAGATGGACATGATAAAGGACAAAAATGGTAGGGACCTTACAGAAGCAGAAGACATCAAGAAGAGGTGGCAAGAATACACAGAGGAATTATACCAGAAAGATCTGGATGTCCCGGACAACCCAGATAGTGTGGTTGCTGACCTTGAGCCAGACATCCTGGAGAGCGAAGTCAAGTGGGCCTTAGAAAGCATGGCTAACAACAAGGCCAGTGGAGGAGATGGCATTCCAGTGGAACTATTTAAAATCTTAAAAGATGATGCTGTTAAGGTGCTACACTCAATATGGCAGCAAGTTTGGAAAACTCAGCAGTGGCCAGAGGATTAGAAAAGATCAGTCTACATCCCAATCCCAAAGAAGGGAAGTGCTAAAGAATGCTCCAACTACCGTACAATTGCACTCATTTCACACGCTAGCAAGGTTATGCTCAAAATCCTCCAAGGCAGGCTTCAGCAGTATGTGGACCGAGAACTCCCAGAAGTACAAGCTGGATTTCGAAGGGGCAGAGGAACTAGAGACCAAATTGCTAACATGCGCTGGATTGTGGAGAAAGCCAGAGAGTTCCAGAAAAACATCTACTTCTGCTTCATTGACTATGCAAAAGCCTTTGACTGTGTGGACCACAGCAAACTATGGCAAGTTCTTAAAGAAATGGGAGTGCCTGACCACCTTATCCAGCTCCTGAGAAATCTATATGTGGGACAGGAAGCAACAGTTAGAACTGGATATGGAACAACTGATTGGTTCAAAATTGGGAAAGGAGTACGACAAGGCTGTATATTGTCCCCCTGCTTATTTAACTTATATGCAGAATACATCATGCGGAAGGCTGGACTGGATGAATCCCAAGCCGGAATTAAGACTGCCGGAAGAAATATCAACAACCTCTGATATGCAGATGATACCACTCTGATGGCAGAAAGTGAGGAGGAATTAAAGAACCTCTTAATGAGAGTGAAAGAGGAGAGCGCAAAAAAATGGTCTGAAGCTCAACATCAAAAAAACTAAGATCATGGCCACTGGTCCCATCACCTCCTGGCAAATAGAAGGGGAAGATATGGAGGCAGTGACAGAGTTTACCTTCCTGGGCTCCATGATCACTGCAGATGGTGACAGCAGCCACGATATTAAAAGACACCTGCTTCTTGGGAGGAAAGCGATGAGAAACCTAGACAGCATCTTAAAAAGCAGAGACCTCACCTTGCCGACAAAGGTCCGCATAGTCAAAGCGATGGTTTTTCCAGTAGTGATGTATGGAAGTGAGAGCTGGACCATAAAGAAGGCTGACCGCCGAAGAATTGATGCTTTTGAATTGTGGTGCTGGAGGAGACTCTTGAGAGTCCCCTGGACTGCAAGGAGAACAAACCTATCCATTTTGAAGGAAATCAACCCTGAGTGTTCACTGGAAGGACAGATCCTGAAGCTGAGGCTCCAATACTTTGGCCATCTCATGAGAAGAGAAGACTCCCTGGAAAAGACCCTGATGTTGGGAAAGTGTGAAGGCAAGAGGAGAAGGGGACGACAGAGGACGAGATGGTTGGACAGTGTCATCGAAGCAACCAACATGAATTTGACCCAACTTCGGGAGGCAGTGGAAGACAGGAGGGCCTGGCGTGCTCTGGTCCATGGGGTCACGAAGAGTCGGACACGACTAAACGACTAAACAACAAAGTCCATCAAGTCCTCGAACAGTGCACTTCTTCTTACCCCTCGGAGGGATCTCGGGACGTTGGGGCAGGTTGCTTGGGTTCATTGGGACAGGTGCTTGCTTCACTAGTTGATGATATGCTCATGCCTGCCTTCAATTTTTAGGCTAGAGGGAGTGGTTAAGAGAACCAGATATGGAACCCTTCCACTTAGGTTCCATTGGTGCTGTCCCAGACTACAATTTGATGTACAGCCAGTCTCCCAATTGGTGTTGATGAAGTGGCTCTGTCAGAGACTGCAACTGCTTCTCAAGCAACACTTTCCAATTTTCCTGCAAAAGACTAGAAACACTCAACAAATACTAAGATCCTGTCTTTTCACTCTTAATCTCTTTGCCGTAAGTAATCACCCAACTGGGTATGGTCTTCCATAAAGACTCTCAAAGGGGGTGGTGATTAATTTCCCTCTTGGAAGAATATGTACTCTCATTAGGGCTTGGGGTATCAAATCCACCCACCCAAGACCCATTTCTTGGGACATCTTTCTCTGATGTGAAACATTTGATTCATTCTTTCATCCTGGCCACTAGATTGTGGGTTCCAGGCAGCATGTAACTTCCAGGGAATATCCAGACACCGGGCCACTTCCTGCACTACGTCTGCTACAGAATGAGGGCCATTATTAGATTCTGTTCTTTCCCAGGGGATTCCAAACCTTGGAATAATTTCCTTCAGCAGTACTTCAATCACCTCCCAGGCCTGACTTTTTTTTCAAGGGAAAGCCTCAGGCCATCCAGTGAGGGAGTCCACCAAAACTAAGCAATAACACATTCCCCTATTCTGAGGCAATTCAGTGAAATATATCTGCTATAGGGCCCCTGGGACACTCCCTTTTGGTTGGGTTCCCATGGAACTTATTCTTGCTCCTTCCAGTGTTGGTAAAGGCTACTAACCTATACCCTAGCCTAAGCATTTGAGAAACTCCAAACACTACAAGCCACTGACCCAGCCATGGATTTATTCCAGTTATTTTTGCAACATGTCTGGCACATTTCATGCACTTCTTTTGCCAAATTTGCCACTTCTTCTACCTCTGCCCAAAATTGGACACATTGTGCAAGCACAGATTGGCTTGAATGGGTTATTTGGCATAATTCTTATAACATTTGGTGAGCCAGAACTTTTGGAATCACTAATTGCCCTTCTCCTGACACCAAACACCTGTGTTCATGTGAGAAAGAAGGCGAGTCGGGGCCACCGCTCGCTGGAGCGCCGTCCATTCCCACCAAAGAGGCAGAAAGTGGAGGGAAATGTGGACCCCAGATGACTCCGGAGGAAACCCCAGAGGAGTCCCTACCTGGGGCTGAAGAGGAGGCACTAGCCCAGGACATGAGAGGGATGGGAGTAAGAGAAGAGCAGTTGAAAGAGGTGGGAAAAGGGAGCAGGAGGAGGGAGGAAATAGAAGCGGGGGAAGGAGAAGTGGTAGGAGGAGAAGGGTTTTTACCCCCAGGCTGGGAATGGATCTGGATGCAAGATCCGTGGACCCAGAAGTGGGAGAGATTGAGAGTACCCAGAGAAGAGGCAGATCATAGGAAGAGGCCAGTGATTCCCCCCCCCAAAAAACAATCTTACTGGGGGGAAACCGAAGCTAGAGAGTGGAGAAAGAAGATAAGGGAAGAGAGAGAGAAGGTAGAGGAGGACAGATGTAATAGAAGTGAATGGTGAGTTCAGGAGATGAGGAAGGTGGAGGAGTGGAGAAAGTCTGGGAAACCTTGGAACAAGGGAGGGACCCCAAGTGGGAAGATTTCCTTGGAGACGTGGCCGTGCCCCTGTTGCCTGTACAGACGGCCACAACGTTAAAGGAATGGACACCTCCAGAACTTCCAGGACCCTGGAATTCCAGTTATGGCAACCCCTTTGTTGTAGAAGAATGGAAGCCCCTTTCTGCCGCGTTGGAGGAAGGAGACAGAGACTTTAACTCGGTTCATGATAATGGTTTGTCTGTTAATGCAAAAATAAATGTTCCACAGTTATCTATGCAAACGTTGTCCGGTGGAGTTACTGGTGAAAGGGAAGAACTCCAGCCTCAAAGTACCGAACCCTCACAGTTCATCTCGCTTTTCTTCTCTCTCTGGGGATTGCTTCTTTTCCTTCCTCTAATATTTTGGATCCATTGGGATGTCTAACACTGGGGCTGGCACACTATGAACAACCAAATTCTTTTCCATACTTTCTTCTGTGGCTTTCTTCACTGCCTCATCTGCTGGTCTATTTCCCTTCCTTGGCTTCCTGAGCCTTTCCATGTCCCTTGATATGGATCACAGCTACCTTGGAGGGCAGATGTATAGCTTCCAAAAGACCTTGTGCTTCTTTTATATTTTTAATCTCCTCTCACTTTGCCAACCCCCTGCCTTTCCACATGCCTCCAAAAACATGTACTACCACAAAGGTTTATTGAGAATCAGTGTATATGTTTGTCTTTTTCCCTCTTCCCATCTGTAATGCTCGAGTCACTGCTATCAGCTCAGCCTATTGTGCTGAAGTTCCTGAAGTAAGGAGTTCAGCTTCCATTACCTCATCTTCTGTAACCACTGCATATCCTGCCTTTCTCTGCCCTTACCTCACACAATTACTTCCATCAACATAGAATTCACATTCTGCATGGGAGATGGAAATATCTCTTAGACCCTTCCTGCTAGAGAATTGCTGGTCTATGGTATGCACACTATCATGAAGAAAGGGCTCTCCTGTCTCCTTTGGTTCAAGTAGCAGGGTAGCCAGATTAAGACAAGATCTGGTTACCAATTGTAATTCTGGACTGTCCAATAGGGCTGCCTGATACTGGCTCAGTCATGTATGTGACATCCAGTGACCCCCCCTTTTGTTCCAATACTGTAGCCACAGCAGAGGGCACATAAACTGTCGTAGGGGAACCAAGAGTGGACTTCTTCACTTCTTTGCACAGCATTGCAGGCAAGCTGGCTTTGTGGCATTTCATCCAGTTGTTTTGACAGAGAATCCTCTGGCCTTCGCCAGCTGCCAATCTGTTGAGTGAGGACTCTGAGGGCCATTCCGTTTTTCTCATGTACAAACTGTTCATATGGCTTTTTGGGGTCAGGCAGTCTGAGAGCAGGGGCCAAGATAAGTCTCTCCTTTAAGACCTTAAAGGCCTTTTTCATTTCTCTGGTTGCCTCAACCCTCTCCCTGGTCCCTTCAGTCCCTGAACTAAGGGACTTGGGACTTCCATATTCCACTTCTATGTGGATAGACAGTTTTTTGTCTGAATGCAGTCAGAGGGTTAGAGTAGGTCAATATACATCTAAGGTTCTCAGCCTTAGTATTGGTTCACCACAAGGCTGTGTGCTGAGTCCCCTGCTCTATACCCTCTATACATATGATTGTATTTCTACTTATAGCAGCAATATCATTGTTAAGTTCACAGATGATACCACAGTAGTGGGGGTCATCTCAGAGGAGAATGGGTCTGCTTATAGGGATGAAGTGGAACAATTGGTAAAATGGTGTAGCGAGAATAACTTGCTTCTAAATACTTCAAAAACTAAGGAGCTTGTAATAGATTATAGGAAGAAGGGGATCGATATTCCACCATTATCCATCAGTGGAGACTGGGTAGAAAGGGTGAGGGTTTTTCATTTTTTGGGTGTCCATATTGAGGAGAACATGTCTTGGAGCATAAATACCTCAGAGGTACTGAAAAAAGGCTCAACAGAGATTGTACTTTCTAAGGATGCTTAGGAAGAATAACATCACTCAGAGACTGTTGGTGTCCTTTTATCGATGCTCAATAGAAAGTGTATTGTCATATTGCATGTGCACGTGGTATGCGGGTTGTACAGTGGCCCAGAGAAAATTGCTCCAGAGGGTGATTAATACAGCACAGAAGATTGTTGGGTGTCCCCTCCCCACATTGGATGAACTGTACAGGGGTCGCTGTCTTAAAAAAGCACAAAATATTATAAAGGACACCTTCCACCCTGGACACCCTTTGCTTGAACTACTGCCATCAGGAAGACGATATAGATCTATTAAAACAAGGACAAATAGATTTAAAAACAGTTTTTATCCAAGGGCGATGACTTTGCTAAATTCAGGTAAGATTTAATCTGACTTATTGTAGGGTTGCATGTGAATGTTTTTTGTTGCCGTTGTATTATGTTGGAATTAGTAAGGAGTTTACATGGAGTTTTAGCTGAATGAGTGATGCACTGTCTGGATAGCACTCTGGTGATTTCATTGCACATGCAATGACAATAAAGTGTTATTCTATTCTATTCTAATTCTATAGTTCAGAATCCAGAGCCTACAAAGCCGACCATACCCAGGAATGCTCTCCATTGCCGTTCAGTGTCTGGCAAGGCCATGTGTCACACAGCTTCCTTCCTTTCTCTACTCAACTGCCTTTATCCTTTCTCTTGACAAATTCAACATTGGTCTTTCCCTAGTGGGACTCTGCCTTCTGCCGATGACTGTCTATTACTGCGTCCTCAAGGTCAGCTCCTCCCACCTCTTCTGCAAGGTTCAGATCCAAGTACTGCTGCTCCAAGTACCTTTCTGTTCACCTTTTAGCCTAGCCCTCCCTCTGTGTTCTTCTTGTTTGGCTGGCTTGATCTTTCCTTTGTCCTCCCCTGCATCATTGGCCTCTTTTGCACTGCTTCTTTTGGCATCATCCTTCGCTGGGGCAATAGGAAGGGTCAGATACAGGTGAGAAATATCAGATTCGGGGTTTTCAGCAAAAAGAAAAAAAACAAGAGGGGGCTTCTCTACCTTGCATTTTCAGTTCTTCTGACATTTTTCCTGCCCAGACTGTACAACCATGACTTTTCCTGTTGAATCGCAAGGGTACTTGCTGGGATACATCATAACTGAGGAGAAGCAGCCGGTGTATGCCAGATCTCTGCTGCTGAACTTCCCAGGAGTCATTTTGCACCAATCTAACAAGGCTCCTACATGATTGGCATCAAACTCCCATTTACTGGCCACTGAGGGGGTCCAGTATCCTTTTGACATGGCCAATCATCATTGCACAAATGTGTAAGTCTCCTTTTGGTAATTCCAAATTGGAGATCACCTAAAGACTTCCTGTTTTTCAATACAGATTCAAGGGGGTGTCCCCTGTATGGATGCTTACTGGCTCCTCTACCCCACTTCGGCAGCCTGAAATTTACCCTGCTGCCTAATGCTAGGTTTTTTGTCCCATTCTGGCACTCATACACTCTCTTCCAGTCACACCAACCCGCTGCGAGGCAGGACACACTCAAGTGGGTTAGGCACACTTGCATTCAACAGTTGGCCATTACAGGCAACAAGCCTCGAGCTAGGGTTGGCACATGTTCACCTTATTCCACTGAACAGTCCTGGTCACCCCCCAGAAGGCTAACAAAGAGGACACCGTTTTACTTCATTCACCAGACCACCCAGAGTACTCACTGTACTCAGAGTATCCACTGTACTCACCTTTACTGGAAAGCTCAAGGCGAGTCGCAGTTCATAACCATCTGGTCTCCCCCTTGTGAGTCTCCAAATAGGGACACCTCGGTTTAGATTGATCCCAGATGATTCCTCAGAAACTGTTACCCAAATTATGGGTCTGGGATTACTCTGGCAGGAGACCGAGACAAGAAACAGCCAGCTAAGGTTCAACACAATTTTCTTAGAAAGCCAATGCAAGCTGGTGAGTTCCCTCTAAAGTGAGAGGAACCCACTTTATGTTTCTTAACACATTTTTACACTTTCTACACAAAGAGCCATAAAAGTGTCTACTTCATTGGTTCATCTTCATTATTCTAGTACATGATTGGCTTACCACTATCAGCTTCATGTGAACACAGCTGTGCTTATCTATTTCCTGGAATGCGAGGTTAAGAGAGAATGTCTAGAACTGCAGGCCCACTGTTTCTCACATAGGCCTTGCCTTATCAGGAGACCCTTAAAACTCAGCTAAAGTTCACCCTGTTAAGCATCATTGTTACTAACACAGCTATCTGTTACCTTACTTTTACAGCACAGCGGGACAAATATCCATATACAGTGGTGCCTCGCTAGACGATTGCCTCGCAGGACGAGGAAATCGCTAGACGATGCCTTTTTGCGATCGCTACTGCGCTTCGCAAAACGATGTCTCTCTATGGGGAATTTTCGCTAGACGATGAGGTTTCCCCATAGGAATGCGCCGACTAGTGGTGAAAAGCTGTCAGTGCAGCTGTCAGTGCATTCCGACGGGGACCCTCACTCGCTAGACGATGTTTCCCTATGGGAGATTTCGCAAGACGACGAGTTTTCCCTTTGGAACGCATTGAAGAGATTTCAATGCATTCCAATGGGAAAACGTGCTTCGCTAGACGATGTTTTCGCTAGACAGCGATCTTCATGGAACGGATTAACATCGTCTAGCGAGGCACCACTGTACTTGCTCACTAAGTTCTTCCAAAACAATGTTACCAATTTCTGAGCCTTATTTCTAGAAATCTATGATTCACAGCAGGATACAGTTCATTAGGTTTCTATCTTCCCTCCTGCAAACACTGCAGACTAAATACTAAAGGGTTTGATCCTACTTTGCTCCTTCATTACTTCCCATGTTTTCAGGCAGCTCTGCAAAACTACCTCATTTGTTTGCAAACAAACTACAAGGAGACTTTCCTCAAATTGCAACATTTACCCAGGAAATGGGGAAGGTCTATCATTAGGTAAGCATGCAGCAACCTCCTTTCATAAAGAACTATTTGGCAAAATCATCACAGGATATTTTGCTTTCTATCTCTAGTTCTACAAGGGCTAGAGACTTTTTCAAATGAAAGCTGGGCATTCAGTTGAGAGGATCATCCAAAAATACATTGGATGGCATGGCTAAAATCCAAGCAAAATTAGAAAAAGATCCTGGTATTGTGGCAACCTTAAGCCACGCACAAATGTGCGACAGTATGTCTTTACATTTGAAAATGCTCATTGTGCATTAGTCGAAAAGGGGATATATCTGGTGCTTTTCTGAAATGTGAATTATTGCTTTAAAAAATCGAACTATGCCATCAAAATATATGTATATGACTCAACAAAGAAGTCAGATTGCATCATGAGAGTTTAATAAGGATTTTCTTAAGGGAAAGAACTAAATCCCAGTGCACATGTGACCAGGCCAAAAGAGCATGCCATGGGGACTGAGATTTCTTTCAGAATAGATGATTTTCACACTTTCAGTCCTATTGCTACAGAGCAGCAGAATTTGGGAGGACTCAGATGAAAGCTAGCATTGTAAAAAAAAATCTAGTATCTGAAGGAACCTGTTCATTTTTTCAGTAAATCCCATAGCTGTTGCTTAGGAACGCAAGCTGCTGAATATGATCATGATTGACTACAAGTAACAAAACAGAGCTGTAGTTTTGAAGCAATATTAAAAATACAATAGGAACACAAGGAAATCTCCCAAATATAGAGATTCGAGAAGATAGTGTAGAGAGGTAAAAATTGGAAAATGAAGTCATTAGAATGATGAGCATGCTGTATTTCTTGAGCTGAATCTGGTTTAGATTAGCAGAGAATGGTCTCTTCTACTGGTTGTTACATGGTGTTTGTAAAATGAACTATGTTCAGATCATTCTGAGTGCACAAATGCATATCCTTGTTAGTATTCTCTTCCTCTCGGAATCATGTGGTTTCAGCAAGGAGGTTTTACCAGGTAGGGCCTCAAGTGGAAATGTTGTGCAACAGTGAAAGAATATGGTGGAAAGTAACCCTAACCCTAAAATAAGATTGCTCCTATTCTGAGCAATCCACAGGCACACTCAAAACAACTTTGCTTTTCATGATGTTCCTCAAGTTAGAGATATAATGATGTATTTAGTTTCATTGTATTGCCCGCTCAATTATTTTGTCCTTTTCTGTTTTTTTTTTTTCAAATTTACCAATAAGGGTATTAAACAGAGTCTTGTTTTGACCATCACTGCAGTAATAATCAAAATAGCCCTCTCTTGAATTAGAAAAAAATGTACTGTTTAATTTATCAGAGATATTGGCATGCAAACTGGGCAGGTCAAACTGACTACAAGTGTACGTATATGACACAGATCTATGCCTTTAGTTTTAAGGAATGGATTTACCCCAAGAGACGCATTACATGGAAGTCTCAACAGGGGTGCATTCCAGTTTAGAATTATGAAGGACTACTTCTTATTTATTTGTTTGTTTTTGTTATATTTGTATTATATTTTTATTTATTTATTTATTTATTTATTTCAATGCAACATGCACAAAGAAAAAGAAAAAAGAGAGAAAAAGGGCGGCAGAACTGAGATCCAACCCTGAGATCAGACATGGGTATTTTTTCTTCCTTCCAAACACTACGCATTGTCTACAATGTGTAGGGCCACCCCAAGACATTTTGCTATCTGAAGAAGAATAGCAAATGGTGCTTCCCTCTCCAGTGGCTCCTCAAGTCAAATTGCGTAGCATTCAGTGCTGGATATGTGAAAGAGATACTGTAGGCACTTCTAGTTGACAGTAAAAATACAAAAATAATGAATTGTTTCCCCTTTATTGGTGTCCTAAATTAGTAGTCTAAGACAGCTGCTTCATTCTGCCTAATGACAGAGCCTGTAATGGAAAGGGGCCCCATTTCAAACCATTCTGAAACCAGTCACTGTGGAAGTCTGAAATGGTATTTGCAGCTTCAAAAATATTTTCTTTTGCATAGGAACACATAAACCGATGCCCCTAAAGTTGTAGTACAAATAGACTGCTGCTACTAAAACACTGGTGTTGGCAACCTTTGGTGTGTGTGAAATGTAAACAGAATATTGTAGCTAATAAAAGTTTGCAGCAGGCCAGAAATCTCTCTAGGTACACTGCTGTCCATAATCTTGTCTAGAAGTACATAATAATCATTAAAAACCGAATTTCACTGTCCTAAAGCAGCAGCAGCAGCAGCATGAGAGAGCTGCGGAGAGGTGGAGTGACTGAAACTGCTACCAACTAGGCAGCTGGGTTCACATTGGGAGGCAGCGGCAGTTGGATGATGTCCGTGATATCCACATGCCCTGAGTTCCAGGCGGGCGGGGGGGGGGGTTTGAGAGAGACCTTGAGGTGTATGGCAAAGGGGACCTGCCTCCAGAGTTCCTGGAGGAGACTGGGAAGAAAGGCCCACAAGGAGCAAGGAGACTAACTTATTCCCAAGAAGATGCACACAGTTAAAGTGGCTGTCCCCAACTGCCCTCTCTTCTCTTTGAGTGGGGTACAGTAATAACCATTCTATTTTGAAGCTACTGGTATTTTGTGACACTTTTATATTCATATACTTAGAAGTAGAATTTAAAACATATTCTTTTATAGTCTGATGACAGCCATCCGCAGTCCACTAGCCCTGCTTTGGATCAGGAGAAGAACAACTGCCTGCTCTTCCTTGCCCAACCCTAGGAAATGGAGCAGGAATGGGGCAGCCTGTCTAGATTGCCACCCACCCATAGAGGCAGTGCATTAGGCTCCCATTTCACCAACAGAATATTCTTTGACTCTGGCCCCTTGGTCCTCTTTCCCTTCAGGTATGGCAGGGTGGGAGCCCCAGACACATGCTATGTCAGTGTCTAATAAGATGCAATTCTAAACATGTGACTCCTGGACTTTCATAATGCTTGCTCCTTTTCCTGAGTGCTGGTTCCAAGGGAAGATCCTAGGAACCAAGGCACAATGGGTTGGCTGTGTTCTGAAAGAGGTCACATTAGAGAAAGTCTTTCCTATCAAGCAGTAGTTTTGAAGACTGTTCTTGGAATTGGCATTCTAGAAAAGAAGCCAGTGCTGGGGAGAGTGAGTTCCTTGGTTCAGGAAGTGTGGCCACCTTCACTTGTTCTGTCACAACAGTGTACCGAAAAGGACAAGAACACTTTTTTCTTTAAGCATTCAATGTATGGGGGATACAAGGGCTGTAGTGAGAGACACTGCACCTTCTAAATCACCAATTACCTGCAAACTTATAAATTCGCTGTTGGTAACTGTGATTCTGTATTTGCAAATACTTCAGTTGAAAACATACTATAGTAGTAAAAGTCTGAGAGATCAGTAATGAATACCATTTATTTTTGTTAGCTCAATTAATATAAACAAAAGTTTGTTATCAAGAAAGGACTGGAATCCACCTATCATTTCCTTTCACTCGTCTGAGGGGTGAATGATATCAGTTATACCTTAACAGCCTCAGCTTCAGAGTTATAAGAATTTTTATCTCTGTCTCTCATTACTATCTGGCTGCAGAGCCAAGTGTTGGGTGTTCGATTCCCCACTATGTCTCCTTGACAGGGGCTGGACTCGATCCATAGGGTCCTTTCCAGCTCTGTAGTTCTAAAGTTATTATTATTAATCATGATTGAAGGCAGGTGAGATATTTTTGGGTAAGTCTCAGAATAAGTATGCTAGTTGCTACACTCCAGGAGATGTTATTTTTTTAAGTTCTGGATTTTTCTGAGAATTGAAGGTGTTATTGCTCATGTCACAGAATCAACTAATGCCTATAAATTGATTTTGTAGTTTCCTATAGTGCTTCAAAAGTTGCAATACTAGTTTGATCAGAAGTGGTATGAAGGCACAAGGAATGAACATATTCTCCACAGGATTATGTCTTTCGTATTTGTATTTTTCATTTTCTTTGAATTGCAAAGAAACAGTTGCCTTTCCCTATCACACAATAGGAGAACTCCTCAATAATTCTGCCAGTGTTAACACACAAAAAGTGTCCTATCTCTAGGGTTTGGAAAGAGTTCAAAGTTTAAACATACAAGAATCTAACTCATTCTTTTAAGAATGAGTTAGATTCCTGTAAATTTAGATGAAATATTCAGCTTCCATCATACTCTCACTTCTGCAAGCATTTTTTTTGTCATGTTGGTTTGAGTACATACAACATAGTGAATGTTTAATCAGAATCTAATCTATTACTTGGGGTTTTAAACTTGTTATTCTCATTTCCCTTTGAATTATTTTAATGTCAGTGGATACTAGGGATCTATAGTGAGAATCTCATTACAGATTCAGCATATTCTTTTCGTTTTTGAGAATATAGCAATAGACTTGTTTTGGTTGCTCAGCCACCAAGGTAATAAACTGAGGTTTATTTAGAATGTAAATGAGTGAAATAAAAATGTGAACAGGAAAATCTATCTCACTGAAGATATTGGTGCATTTGTCTAATAAAAAATGGTACACAGAAAATTACTGATGAATGGGAATTATTGAGATATGCATTTATTTTGTAAGAGCTTGAATGGCAGATCGATAACCCTGCACCATGCAATAATCATAAGAAAACTTCTGCCCTAAAGTTGGGCACCTGGGATGTTCGGACAATGACCCCTGGCTTTTCTGATGACGTGCAGGAAATAGGCGATGCACGCAAGACAGCTGTCCTCGACATGGAACTGAGTAGGCTTCAGATGGACATTGTTGCCCTGCAAGAGACGAGATTGCCAGACTCGGGTTCTGTCAAAGAAAAAAAATTCTCATTCTTCTGGCAGGGAAAACCATTGAATGAGACCAGGGAATATGGTGTTGGCTTTGTGGTTAGAAATACTCTGCTGAGATCCATTGTTCCACCTACTGCATGGATTGAAAGAATCCTGTCTCTGCAGCTCCACTCATTAGCAGGACTGGTCACCCTCATCAGTGCATATGCACCAACACTGTCATCTACAACAGAAGACAAAGACAAATTCTATGATGATCTGGCAGCTACTATCAAAAAAATCCCCGAGAAAGAGCCACTAGAGTTGGTGCTGATCACAATTCTTGGCCCACTTGTCTAGGCTGTTTTGGCATTAGGAAGATGAATGAAAATGGCCAATGCTTGCTGGAGTTTTGCTGTTATTATGGTCTTTGCGTCAGCAACATGTTCTTTAATACAAAGCTTCGACACAGAGTCTCTTGGAGACATCCAAGATTGAAGCATTGGCATCAGCTCGATTTGATTCTCACTAGACGCTCTAGCCTTTCTAGTATTACGATCACACGCAGTTATCAGGGTGCTGATTGCGATAATGATCACTCCCTGGTGTATAGCAGAGTAAAACTGCGAATAAAGGGATTGCATCACACGAAAAAGGAAGGAAGACCATGTATTGACATCAGCAAGACTCGCAATCAGAGAAAAGTGGAGGAATTAGCCCAAGCGCTTGAGGAAACTCTTCCAGGCCCGGCTGGTGCAAATGCACCTGAACAATGGGAACATTTCAAGAATGCTGTTTATAACACCGCCTTGTCCACATTTGGCAAGAAGACCAAAAAGACGGCAGACTGGTTCGCAGCCCATTCGGAGGAGTTGATGCCAGCCATCGAGGATAAGAGGAGAGCTCTAGCAGCATACAAAGCCTGTCCTAGTGAGTACAACTTGCAGGCTCTTCGACTTGCTCGTAGCAAAGTCCAACAGGCTGCCAGGAGATGTTCTAACGATTATTGGCTTGAGCTCTGCTCTCAGATACAGATAGCAGCGGCCACAGGTAACATCAAGGGAATGTATGACGGTATCAAGCAGGTTTTAGGTCCAATACAGAAGAAATCTGCTCCCTTGAAGTCTGCTACAGGCGTGATCATCCAGGACCGAGCACAGCAGATGGAACACTGGGTGCAGCACTACTCTGAGCTATATTCCAGAGAGAATGTAGTAACCGAAGAGGCACTAAATAACATTGACTGCCTGCCTGTCTTGGAAGAGTTGGACAGCGAACCAACTTTAGCAGAAATAAAATTGGCCTTCGATTACCTCGCCTCCGGCAAGGCACCTGGGAAGGATAACATCCCTGCTGAAGTGCTGAAGTCCTGTAAAGAGATCATCACCACCGAGCTGTATGAAATCTTTTGTCTTTGCTGGAGGGAAGGTGGAGTACCACAGGACATGAAGGATGCAAACATTGTCACATTGTATAAGAACAAAGGAAACAGGGGCGACTGCAATAACTACTGTGGCATCTCTTTTCTCAGCATTGTAGGGAAGCTGCTTGCCCGTGTTGTGCTGAAGAGACTCCAGGTGCTCGCAGACAGAGTCTATCCAGAATCACAGTGTGGATTTCGAGCTAATAGATCCACCACTGACATGGTATCCTCCCTCAGACAGTTGCAGGAGAAATGTAGGGAACAACAACAGCCACTCTTTGTGGCCTTCATAGATCTTACAAAGGCCTTTGATTTGGTTAGCAGGGACGGCCTTTTTAAAATACTTCCCAAGATTGGATGTCCACCTCGACTCCTTAACATCATCAGGTCCTTTCATGAGGAAATGAAGGGCACTGTAGTTTTTGATGGCTCAGCATCAGATCCCTTTGACATCCGAAGTGGAGTAAAACAGAGATGTGTCCTCGCGCCAACCCTGTTTGGGATCTTTTTTGCTGTCATGCTGAAGCACACTTTTGGAACTGCAACAGAAGGTGTCTATCTCCAGACCAGATCAGATGGAAAGCTCTTTAATCTCTTTAAACATTAATAAGTGAAGCTTTGGCTCCAGAAATAGAGATGGATGTAGCGGAACTTCGTCAATGTTTAGATGCTACCTACAGAGTGAATACAGCATATAGCAGAAAAAACAAGCTACCTATAGAAATTTATGCAAGATTCACGAAGAAGGCAATCAGGGATAAGGTTTTAAGAACCTCACAAAATAAACAACTGAAAATAGAAGATAATAAAATCAATGTTTTGAAACAAACTCCCTGGCAAATGAGACAGAGAAGAAAGGAATATTCCGCGCTGGTAACGTTGCTACAGCAAAATGGAATTTCATATAGATGGCTAACACCAGAAGGTCTATTTTTCAGGATAGATACACAGAGATATAACATAACATCTCTAATGAAAGCGAGAGAATTCATGGAAAAAACTGAGGAGAAGCTGAAAACACAGGGTGAAAGAGAGAAGGAGAAGAAATCCGAAGAGAGACTCCGAGAGAAATCAATGCAACTATCACAATCGGAATCGGATACAGAGCTAGGAGGACAGGAAACAATGGAGTTAAGATGTACCAGAAGCAGGATGAAGAAAAAACAGAAAGGTAGTAATCTACAACAAGATGCCTAGAAAGCAAATGAAGATTTTCTCAGTTAATGTAAATGCTTAAATTCACCCCAAAAAAGGAAGAGGATCTTCTTACAACTGCAAAAACAGAAATCTAAAATTATATGTATTCAAGAAACTCATATGAAAAGAGCAGACCTGAAACTATTAGAATGGCCAAGGTTAGGAAAAGTATTTGCAGCTTCGGATGTAAGTAAAAAGAAGGGTGTGGCTATGTACATCAAGAAAGAACTAGAACCAAAACTGATTTTCGCCTCAGACACTGGAAGGATATTAATGGTAGAAATACAAAGAGAATCAAAGAAATTGCTTATTGTTAACATTTATGCACCAAATGGAAACCAAGAAAATTTTTTCAAGCAATTGCAATTAGAATTGATAAATAAAGAGTATGATTATTACTGTGTGATAGGAGATTTCAATGCGGTCTTTGACAAAGAATTAGATACAAAATCAGATAGAGCAACTAAAAAAAAGAGAGGAACAATTTCAAGAAACTTTTTACAATTGGCAGAAGAAGTAAACATTATAGATGCTTGGAGAACATGTAATCCAACGAGAAGAGACTACACCTTTTATTCTAATAGACATAAATCCTGGTCAAGAATCGATACATGCTGGGTCTCGACAAGCTTAATGAAAGAATTGGAACAAATAGATATCTTACCTAGTACATTTGCAGACCACAACCCAATTTCAGTGCAATTAGGCAGTAAACCAAGAGAATTCAATTGGAAGCTTAACACCGCGCACTTGAAAAATGAAGATTTTAAGAAACAAGCAAAGGAAGAATTGGATTTTTTCTTTAAACAGAATATAAGGCCAGAAACTTCAATGCTGATGGTATGGGAGGCGAGCAAAGCATTTTTAGAGGAATAGCTATAAGATTTGCATCAAAACAAAAAAGAGAAAGACAAAAAAAAATATGAGACCTTGGAAAGGAGAGTAGCCACAGATGAGAGGCAGTTGAAACAAAACCCGACGAATACAGAATTGAAAGAGAGGATAAAAGCTACACAACACCAGATAAATATATTACTTACCGAAGAAACTGCAAAGAAACTTAAATTTGCTAAGCAAAACTTCTTTGAAAATGCAAATAAACCGGGGAGATGGCTAGCATATAAATTAAGGAAAGAGAAGGAGAAAACAATAATACGAACATTGAAAGATGAAACAGGGATGGAGAAATTTAAACAGGAAGAAATAAAAAAGATTGTGGAGGATTTCTATCGGAAGTTATATAATAAAAAGGAAGGTGATAAAGAAGTTCAGGAAAAGTATGTATGGAAACATAACAAAATGAAATTGACTGAAGAACAAATCCAGTCCTTAAATGAATCTTTAACGTATGCGGAAATTATAGAAGCCCTCAAAAAACAAAAAAATGGGAAAACACCAGGTCCAGATGGTCTACCAGCGGAATACTATAAAGAATTGGAAGATGTATTACTTAACCCATTTAAGAAGCTTCTGAAATGTGTGGAAGAAGAGGGAAAATTACCACCAACATGGACTGAAGCGATAATTTCCCTTATACACAAAGAAAATACGGAAGGCAAAGAAATCCAAAATTATAGACCAATTTCCCTGCTGAATGTCGATTATAAAATATATGCGACTATATTGGCAACCAGACTGAAAAGAATTCTAATACAGCTAATACATCAAGATCAGTCTGGGTTCCTCCCAAAAAGGCAGATGAAAGATAATATAAGGATAATTCTAAATTCTCTAGAATACTATGAAGCCCACCCGGAGAAACAGATGGCGATGATATTCTTGGATGCGGAGAAAGCCTTTGATAATCTTGATTGGAATTTTATGTTGTATCAGCTGGAAGTATTGCAAGTTGGAGAAAGATTCCTGAAACTAATTAAAGCAATTTATACTCAACAAAAAGCAAAAGTGAGAATTAATGGAGAGCTATCAAAAGAAATACAAATACAAAAAGGTACCAGACAGGGATGTCCACTTTCGCCATTGCTATTTATCTTGACTCTAGAAATATTAACCGAACAAATTAGAGATAAAAAGGACTTAAAAGGACTGAAAGTAAAAGGTCAAACATACAAACTTCAAGCCTTTGCAGACGATTTAGTCATTATTCTGGAAGATCCATTGGATTCAATAGAAGATCTGATGGAGACGCTGAAAAACTTTGGTGAAATGGTAGGAATGAGAATAAATCAAAAGAAAACAAAAATACTTGTTAAAAATATGAAAGAACAAGAACGACAGAAGTTAGTTGAGAAGACAAACTTTCAAGAGGAAAAGAGAATTAGATATCTAGGGATTCAAATTACAATGAAGACGAGTACACTATTTAAAGATAACTATATGAAACTGATGAAGGAGATACAGAACAATTTGGAGAGATGGAATAAATTACAACTATCATTGTTGGGAAGAATTGCGACTATCAAAATGAATGTTTTGCCAAAAATTCTATTTCTATTCCAGACAATCCCTATAATATTAAAACAGTCCTTTTTTCAAGAATTTAATAAGATAATTATGAGATTTATATGGCAAGGAAAAAAACCAAGAATTAAAATAAAAGCAATGCAAGATGCAAAACAGAGGGCGGGTCTTGGACTTCCAGATTGGGCCTTGTATTATCAATCTTGTGTATTAGTCTGGATAAGGGAGTGGATAACTTTGGAAAATGATAGATTACTCAATTTGGAAGGACATGATTTGCAATTTGGCTGGCATGCTTTTTTATGGTATAAAAAGGAGAAAGAGCAAAAACACTTTAATGCACATATGATAAGAAGAGCTTTATTGGGAACTTGGAAAAAGATTATACAACAAACTTATCAAAAAACACCAGTATGGGTATCACCTATAGAGGCCTATACACAGCCTAATCTTATGACGAAAGAAAAGTTTTTAAGATATCAAGATTTATTAAAAAAGGATTATACGTTAAGGTCAAAAGAAGAGTTAGAGACACAGAATATTCACATAGACTGGTGGTCTAGAGCACAGCTGGAATCTAGATACAGAAAGGATAAAATAGAGGGTATATATTTAGAACAAACGACATTTGATAAACTCCTATTAGGTTCAAAAGAGAAAATAATTAAGAAAATGTATAATTATCTGTTAGAAATTAAAATGCAAGATGAAATGGTTAAAGAGTGCATGATTAAGTGGGCACAAAACATAGGTCATAACATTGATATTGATCAATGGTTACAAATATGGCAAAAGAATATAAAGCTTACAAAATCGGTTAATTTTAAAGAGAATATATACAAGATGTTTTATAGATGGCACATGACGCCAGAAAAACTGTCGAAAATGTATACAGATGTATCAAATTCTTGCTGGAAATGTGAAGCACATGTGGGAAGTTATTACCATATGTGGTGGACCTGTACAGTAGCGAAACAATATTGGAAAGAAGTGCATTGGCATTTCAACAAATATTGCTTTGTAAGGTCCCACTTTTTATTGTCTATGATACCAGATAATATAGATAAAGCAAAGAAGGGTATAGCTACATATATAGTTACTGCAGCTAGAATTCTATATGCTAAAATCTGGAAAAGTCAGAGGGTACTGAAAAAAGAAGATCTTATAGAGAAGATACGAGAAACGGCGGAAATGGACATTTTATCAGAAATAATGAAGGACTGTCCTTTGCAAAAGGCAACTGAAAGATGGGACTTATTTTACAAATGGTTAGAATCACCAGACAATGCTTGAATAATATAGAACAAAATGTGAACTAAAATTTAGAAGGCAGAAAAGAGTAGAAAAGTGGAAACTGAATTCTGAGATGATAATGTGAATAGAATGGATGTTGATATATTGTTGTCTCTCCTCTCCCTCATAACCCCAATCCTTTTTTCTTTTTACATTTTGTACCCCACACCCTATCCCAAGTTATTAAAATAAATATTTAAATAAGGGGGAAAAAAAGAAAGCTCTTTAATCTCTCTAGATTGAGAATGAAGACCAAAGTCCAGCTGAAATGCGTGCGGGACTTCCTTTTCGCTGATGATGCAGCTGTTGTTGCCTATTCTGCCAAAGACCTCCAACAACTTATGAATCGTTCTAGTAAGGCCTGCCAAGACTTTGGATTAACAATAAGCCTGAAGAAAACACAAGTCATGGGCCAGGGCATGGACTCACCTCCCTCTATTACCATCTCCACACAAGAATTGGAGGTTGTTCATGACTTTATGTACCTTGGTTCAACGATCTCTGACACACTCTCTCTAGATGTCGAGCTGGATAAACGCATTGGCAAAGCAGCTACCATGTTCTCTAGACTCACAAAGAGAATATGGCTTAATAAGAAGCTGACGGCATATACCAAGATCCAGGTCTATAGAGCCTGTGTCCTGAGTACACTCCTGTACTGCAGTGAGTCCTGGACCCTTTGTGCATGGCAGGAGAGGAAGTTGAACACCTTCCATATGCGTTGTCTCCGACACATTTTTGGTATCACCTGGCAGGACAAAGTTCCAAATAGTCCTGAAAAGAGCTGGAATTGTTAGCATGTATACATTACTGAAACAGCGACGTCTACGTTGGCTCAGGCATGTCGTGAGAATGGCTGACGGTCGGATTCCAAAAGATCTCCTGTATGGAGAATTAGTGCAGGGAAAGCACCCCAGAGGGAGACCACAGCTGCGATACAAGGATATCTGCAAGCGGGATCTGAAAGCCTTAGGAATGGACTCAACAGATGGGAAAACTTGACATCTGAGCGTTCAGCCTGGAGACAGGCGGTGTAGCATGGCCTCTCCCATTTTTAAGAGACACTTGTCCAGCAGGCCGAGGCAAAGAGGCAGTCCCGAACCCAGCAAAATCAGGGAGCTGGACAGGGGGCAGATTGTATTTGTCTTCAGTGTGGAAGGGATTGTCACTCTCGAATTGGCCTTCTCAGTCACACTAGACGCTGTTCCAAGTCCTCCATACAGAGCACATTACCATAGTCTCTCGAGACTGAAGGATGCCTACACGAATGGCCCATATTCAGTTCTCTTGTGTTCTACTATCTTTTATAATTCACGTTCCAGAAAAGCATTTTTAAATTAGAGGTAATTTATTCAGGACTGCTTTGTTAATTGTGTACTGTGTAATGCAAAATTTTGGATTCTTTATTCTGAGAGAAAAGCAGCATGGAAATATTTTTCTTAAGCAACATCTCAGGAGTTTGCTTTCCTAAATTAACTGTGACTTTCTGCTTAATAAAAGTCATGAAAACACTGTTGTCTCAGTAGTACAGTGGTGCTTTGAGTTGCAAAGTTAATTCGTTTCGGGATGATGGTCGTAACTCAAGTTGGTTGTAACTCAAAGCACCATTTCCCATAGGAATACATTGAAACACGATTAATCCGTTTCAACCGTTTTTTGGTCGTATCTCAAGGCGCTGGTTGTATCTCAAAGCATTAGTTTCCATAGGACCTAATGCAAAAGTGGTTAATCTGTCCACTAGGGGGCAAAGGAGCTACAGAGAAGCAGCCTCTTCGCTGACCAATGGTTAACTGAAGGACAAAAGGAGGGAAAGCAGTTCAAATTCCCCGTCTTTTTTCTGGTCGTATCTCAAAGAGCCGGTCGCAAGTCAAAGCAAAATTTTGCGACCATAGCTGGTCGTAACTTGAATTGGTTGCAAGTCAAGACGTTCATAAGTCGAGGCACCACTGTAAATGTTTCTGTTTATTCACTAGACTGATCATGAAGGCCAGATTAAACTTTTTGTTGCCTAGAAGCTCAGCTCGTGGTCAGAGAATGAAGTGAAATCACATCAAGCAGCAATGTGCACTACCAGTTAAGGTAAGAAGAAACAGGATGTAATCAATTAGAATCTTTTTTAATTATGAAATTGATATTGTTACTTTATATTTAATAAAGAGAATTAGCAATATTATCTGGAAATGTATTCACTTTTTTTTTGTTTAGTCGTTTAGTCGTGTCCGACTCTTCGTGACCCCATGGACCAGAGCACGCCAGGCCCTCCTGTCTTCTACTGCCTCCCGAAGTTGGGTCAAATTCATGTTGGTTGCTTCGATGACACTGTCCAACCATCTCATCCTCTGTCGTCCCCTTCTCCTCTTGCCTTCACACTTTCCCAACATCAGGGTCTTTTCCAGGGAGTCTTCTCTTCTCATGAGATGGCCAAAGTATTGGAGCCTCAGCTTCAGGATCTGTCCTTCCAGTGAACACTCAGGGTTGATTTCCTTCAAAATGGATAGGTTTGTTCTCCTTGCAGTCCAGGGGACTCTCAAGAGTCTCCTCCAGCACCACAATTCAAAAGCATCAATTCTTCGGCGGTCAGCCTTCTTTATGGTCCAGCTCTCACTTCCATACATCGCTACTGGAAAAACCATCGCTTTGACTATGCGGACCTTTGTCGGCAAGGTGAGGTCTCTGCTTTTTAAGATGCTGTCTAGGTTTCTCATCGCTTTCCTCCCAAGAAGCAGGAGTCTTTTAATTTCGTGGCTGCTGTCACCATCTGCAGTGATCGTGGAGCCCAGGAAGGTAAACTCTGTCACTGCCTCCATATCTTCCCCTTCTATTTGCCAAGAGGTGATGGGGCCCGTGGCCATGATCTTAGTTTTTTTGATGTTGAGCTTCAGACCATTTTTTGCGCTCTCCTCTTTCACTCTCATTAAGAGGTTCTTTAATTCCTCCTCACTTTCTGCCATCAGAGTGGTATCATCTGCATATCTGAGGTTGTTGATATTTCTTCCGGCAATCTTAATTCCGGCTTGGGATTCATCCAGTCCAGCCTTCCGCATGATGTATTCTGCATATAAGTTAAATAAGCAGGGGGACAATATACAGCCTTGTCGTACTCCTTTCCCAATTTTGAACCAATCAGTTGTTCCATATCCAGTTCTAACTGTTGCTTCCTGTCCCACATATAGATTTCTCAGGAGATGGATAAGGTGGTCAGGCACTCCCATTTCTTTAAGAACTTGCCATAGTTTGCTGTGGTCCACACAGTCAAAGGCTTTTGCGTAGTCAATGAAGCAGAAGTAGATGTTTTTCTGGAACTCTCTGGCTTTCTCCATAATCCAGCGCATGTTAGCAAGTTGGTCTCTAGTTCCTCTGCCCCTTCGAAATCCAGCTTGTACTTCTGGGAGTTCTCGGTCCACATACTGCTGAAGCCTGCCTTGGAGGATTTTGAGCATAACCTTGCTAGCGTGTGAAATGAGTGCAATTGTACGGTAGTTGGAGCATTCTTTAGCACTTCCCTTCTTTGGGATTGGGATGTAGACTGATCTTTTCCAATCCTCTGGCCACTGCTGAGTTTTCCAAACTTGCTGGCATATTGAGTGTAGCACCTTAACAGCATCATCTTTTAAGATTTTAAATAGTTCCACTGGAATGCCATCTCCTCCACTAGCCTTGTTGTTAGCCATGCTTTCTAAGGCCCACTTCACTTCGCTCTCTAGGATGTCTGGCTCAAGGTCAGCAACCACACTATCTGGGTTGTCCGGGACATCCAGATCTTTCTGGTATAATTCCTCTGTGTATTCTTGCCACCTCTTCTTGATGTCTTCTGCTTCTGTAAGGTCCCTACCATTTTTGTCCTTTATCATGTCCATCTTTGCACAAAATGTTCCTTTAATGGCTCCAATTTTCTTGAACAGATCTCTGGTTTTTCCCTTTCTATTGTTTTTCCTCTATATCTTTGCATTGTTCATTTAAGAAGGCCCTCTTGTCTCTCCTTGCTATTCTTTGGAAGTCTGCATTCCATTTTCTGTAACTTTCCCTATCTCCCTTGCATTTTGTTTCCCTTCTCTTCTCTGCTATTTGTAAGGCCTCGTTGGACAGCCACTTTGCTTTCTTGCATTTCCTTTTCTTTGGGATGGTTTTTGTTGCTGCCTCCTGTACAATGTTACGAGCCTCCATCCATAGTTCTTCAGGCACTCTGTCCACCAAATCTAGTTCCTTAAATCTGTTCTTCACTTCCACTGTGTACTCATAAGGGATTTGGTTTAGATTATACCTGGCTAGCTCAGTGGTTTTTCCTACTTTCTTCAGTTTAAGCTTGAATTTTGCTATAAGAAGCTGATGGTCAGAGCCACAATCAGCTCCAGGTCTTGTTTTTGCTGACTGTATAGAGCTTCTCCATCTTTGGCTGCAGAGAATATAATCAATGTGATTTTGGTATTGCCCATTTGGTGATGTCCATGTGTAGAGTCGCCTCTTGTGTTGTTGGAAAAGAGTGTTTGTGATGACCAGCTTGTTCTCTTGACAGAACTCTATTAGCCTTTGCCCTGCTTCATTCTGAACTCCAAGGCCAAACTTACCTGTTGTTCCTTTTATCTCTTGACTCCCTACTTTAGCATTCCAGTCCCCTATAATGAGAAGAACATCTTTCTTTGGTGTGAGTTCTAGAAGGTGTTGTAGGTCTTCATAGAATTGGTCAATTTCAGCCTCTTCAGCATGGGTGGTTGGTGCATAAACTTGGATTACTGTGATGTTGAAAGGTCTGCCTTGGATTCGTATTGAAATCATTCTATCATTTTTGAGATTGTATCCCAGTACAGCTTTCCCCACTCTTTTGTTGACTATGAGGGCTACTCCATTTCTTCTACGGGATTCTTGCCCACAATAGTAGATATGGTAATCATCTGAATTGAATTCGCCCATTCCCGTCCATTTTAGTTCACTGACGCCCAGGATGTCAATGTTGATTCTTGCCATCTCCTGTTTGACCACATCCAACTTACCAAGGTTCATAGATCTTACATTCCAGGTTCCTATGCAGTATTCTTCTTTGCAGCATCGGACTTTCCTTTCACTTCCAGGCGTGTCCACAGCTGAGCGTCCTTTCGGCTTTGGCCCAACCGCTTCATTAGCTCTGGAGCTACTTGTACTTGTCCTCCGCTCTTCCTCAGTAGCATGTTGGACGCCTTCCGACCTGAGGGGCCCATCTTCCAGCGTCATATCTTTTAGCCTTTTGTTTCTGTTCATGGGGTTTTCTTGGCAAAGATACTGGAGTGGCTTGCCAGTTCCTGCTCCAGGTGGATCGCGTTTAGTCAGAACTCTCCACTATGACCTGTCCGTCTTGGGTGTCCCTGCACGGCATAGCCCATAGCTTCTCTGAATTACTCAAGCCCCTTCGCCACGACAAGGCAGCAATCCATGAAGAGAATTCACTTTTAATTCATACCTATTCTAGCAAAAAAAATGGTGACATTCCCATCACATGAAATTAATGTGAGACGTTCGAGAGCCGAGGCTGCGCTGTATTTAAAAGATCATCTGTGTTGAAGAGGTTGAAAACTTATTTGTAAGAAGAATGACACTAATGCTAGAGTCATCCACTTGGAATCCAGAATATCGTCCTACCAGTGCTCAGACATGGATGGCTTTAACATGCCATTATGTCCATTCTTCTTAAAAGCTGGCTTCCAACTCCTCTATGTTGTATACACTACCTCACCTGGGGGGGGGGGATTAGATCAATGAAAAATCTGAACACTCCTTTCCCATTATTTGCTTTTATTGCTTACAATTTTTATTTTTATTTTTTTGCTACTGATTATATGAAGACACAACAAACCACTGGTCATTCTAGCCTCAAATCATCAGCTCTGTCCAGCAGTGATTCACCATCTTTTCAGGAAAGATATCTGTTTTCCAAGGCTGATACATGAGATCCTTTAAATGAAACATGCCAGAAGCTGAACTAGAGATATCAAGAATTAAACAAAGCATATGTTCTACCACCTAGCAAGAATGCTTTATAATATATGCATAATGACACTGTTCTATAAAACATCTTACTTTTCTATGAAATTGTCCTTTTAGCTGTTCTCTATCTTCAAATGTCCTCTGAAATTATCTTCCATCCTCTTTAACTACTTTGCCAGAATGAGAATGAAAAGCATTGTTAGAAATCTGAGAAGGAATAGAACGACTACGTTCTTGGAACCTATAACCCTACCATCTGGAAAAGGACTCCTAGGCCTCTTTCTATAAGATCTGAATGTAGGAATCTGGTGTGTGTGTGTGCACGCATGTTGCCAGTGCCCTGGGTTGGCTTATAGTTCCCAAGCCCCTAGTAGGCAAGGGGGAGGGACAACAGGTACCTCCGAGCAAGTTGGCTGATGAAGACCCGTGAGGGAGAGGGTGAAGCACAGGCATTGATAAAAGATGAAGACCCAGAGGATGCAGGGGCTTCTTTAATGGAAATGGAAGGAAAGATGGAAATTTTAGAGGAGAAGAGAAGTGGGGCAAGGCTGCTGAGTCTTGGGATCCCCAGTTCTGCTCCTTGGCTGAAATGGAGGCTGTCTGCGAAGAGGAGCCCTGGGTTAAAGTTCCCAAGGCCAGCCCATTGAGTAAAGGGCTGCAAATTTGTTCTTTACTGACCTTAGGATAAAGTGTGTCAGCTGGGCTTAGTCATATGGAGGAAGGTGTAGACTGCATTAGGTAGTTACAAATGCAACATTGCTAAAAGCATAGCCATCTCTTGCTGCTCATATGCCATCATGATATGGAAGAGATACTCATCACCTTGGTACCTCTGGATGTCTTCAGAATCTGTGACCTTGTATTGCAAATAAGGTTGGCTGGATAGCTCAATGAGGTGGACCACTAGAAGTTGTGAGTTCAGTTCCCCACTGTGACTCCTGGAAAAAGAGCCAGTCTATGTGGCCTTGGGTCCCAAAGCACTAAAAGCAGAAGGGAATGGTAAATCACTTCTGAATACTTTATAGTTAGACAACCCTGAGAAGTATCACCATAAGTCACAATTGACTTGCATACAGTTATTTTAATATTGTATATACATACACACATACTTGGCTTTGTCAAGGTTAGAAGTTCTTTAGTTCCACCCTCCATCTTTGTTAGATAGCTAAGCTTTTTTAGAAACATGTGTCTAAAACCTCACTAGCAAGTACACAAGAATGTGTCCATGAAAAGATTGGCATCTTGTTAATTTGCACCCCCACTAACCATATGCCAGGTCCTGTTATGTCTAAATATTCAATTCCAAGAGAAGATCCACCAGCTGAGGGAATTAGGATGAAGTGGAAAGTCTTCCTCAGCACCAGAAACCACCCTTCACTGGGTTACCTCTCCAATAGGTCATTCTCCAAAACAGACATCTGCCACTAGATCTGCTCTGCTCAGGAACAGAGGCTGACGGATGGGCAGAAAAAATAGTGGGGCATGGATGGAGAACTTCTGCATTTCATCTATACATTATTAGTGTGGCTGAATTTATTTTATTTATTTATTTTATTAGATTTCTACCCCACCCATCTAGACCAAAGGTCTACTCTGGGCGGTATTACAAATTTAAAAACAGTTAGATCAATAAACATATACATAAATAAATCCGAGATGGCGAAAATATAGAATTTAAGATACGGCAGGAGGGAAAGCCTGCCCAAATAACCAGGTCTTAAGTTTACTCCTGAAGACACCCAGAGAGGGAGCCAGGCGGATCTCCACGGGCAAGTTGTTCCAGAGGTGAGGGGCCACTGCCGAGAAGGCCCGGTTCCCCATTCTTTCCTTCCGGACCTCCCTCAGCGTTAGGCCCCTCAGCCGCCCGGCCTGGCTGGAACGAGTGACTCTGGCAGAACTGGGTGGGAGGAGGCGCTCTGCCAGATATCGAGGTCCTAAACCGTTTAGGGCTTTATATGTCATTGTCAGGACTTTGAAATCAACGCGGAAGTGAATAGGCAGCCAATGCAAGGCGGCCAGAGTGGGGGAAATATGGTGGTATCTTTTCACCTCTGTAAGAAGTCTTGCCGCCGTATTCTGCACCATCTGGAGTTTCCGCGTCAGTCTCAAAGGCACGTAGAGTGCATTACAGTAGTCTAATCTTGAGACTACAAGCGCATGGACCAAAGTGATGAGTGCCCCCACATCAAGATAGGGACACAGCCAGATGGACTTCCTGCCGAATATTACAAAACTTTCCGAGATGAAATTGTGGAACCATTGAAAAATGTTTGTAACCAAGCGCTGAAAGAAGCGAAGACTCCAAAAACCTGGTCAGAAGCAAACATTACATTAATACCCAAGGAAGGAGCGGACTTGACTCAAATAGGGAATTATAGGCCGATTTCTCTTCTCAATGTAGATTATAAAATATTTGCGTCCATCATGGCGGAAAGACTGAAAAAATATCTTATGCAATTTATACATGAAGACCAAAATGGTTTTCTCCCAAAACGGCAACTGAAGAATACTATAAGAATAATAGTAGATATTCTAGAATATTACGAAGCACATCCGGGAAAACAAATGGCTCTTCTATTCTTGGATGCACAAAAAGCTTTTGATAACTTAAATTGGGAATTTATGAAGATACAACTTGAGATGATGGACTTTGGACAAAACTTTTTGAATATGATAGGAGCAATTTATATAAATCAAGCAGCAAAAATAATTGTTAATGGAGAAGGAACAGCGAAAATTGAGATTGCTAAAGGAACACGGCAAGGATGTCCACTCTCCCCATTGTTGTTTATTCTCTCATTGGAAACATTAAATAGAGAAATCAGACGGAATGAAGGAATACAAGGAACAAAGATCAAAGATGAAACATAAACTTCAAGCGTTTGCAGACGATCTGGTCTTCATTTTAGAGAACCCAACAGAAACAGCTCCAATCTTACTTCAACAAATTAAGGAATTTGGCGAGGTAGCTGGACTAGAAATCAACCAAGAGAAAACAAAATTCTTAACCAAAAATGTAACCCAAAAACAAAAGACCCAACTCATCTCAAACACAAACATTCAAATAACAAAAAAAGTAAAGTGTTTAGGAATTAACTTGACTGCCAGATGTTCTTCACTGAAAGAAGACAACTATGTGAAACTCCTTGAGCAGATTAAACAAGACTTGGAAAGATGGGAGAAATTACAACTTTCATTTTTAGGAAAAATTGCAACGGTTAAAATGAATATTCTCCCAAAAGTAATCTTCCTTTTCCAGAATTTACCAATCAAATTAGAGCAAAAGTTTTTTGAAGAGTTAAACACCCTAGTTGCAAAGTTCATATGGCAGAAGAAGAAGCCGAGAATTAAACGTAAGTTATTACAAGATGCAAAAGAAAGGGGAGGATTTGGTTTGCCAAATTGGAATTTATACTATCAAGCAAGCGCTTTAACTTGGATTAGGGAATGGATAAAGCTAAAAAATAAGAGAATACTATACTTAGAGGGACACGACCTGCAAGCAGGTTGGCATGTGTTTCTATGGTATGGAAGAACTAAAACTCACAAATACTTTGAAAGAAATACGTATAATAAGGAATTCTCTGTTAAAGGTCTGGGAAAAAATAAAACTTAAAATATATGTGAAAATACCTAGACGGATTTCACCCATGGAAGCATTTACACACCCAAACTTGCTAAATTTTGAAAAAATAACGACGTATAATGAGCTTTTAAATGCTGAGGGACTTCTAAAGACAAAAAACTCAACTAGAGAACCAAGGATTGATCTCTTTATGGTGGCCTCAAATGCAATTACAATCAATCTACAATCAAGATAAAAAAACACAAGGATTCTATAAAGAATATACAATATTTGATAAAATATTACTTACCACAGAAGAACAACAAATTCAAAAATTGTATAAATTTCTATTGAAATGGGACACACAAGACGAAGAAGTTAAGGAGACAATGTTAAAATGGTCTAAAAATTTTGGATATAATATAGAACTAGAAAAATGGCAACAAATGTGGACAAAAAATTACAAGCTAACATTAGCAACCTCCTATAAAGAAAATTTATATAAAATGTTCTATAGATGGCACTTCCCTCCAGCCAGACTTGCAAAAATGTTTCCAAATATGTCGAAGAAGTGTTGGAAATGCAAGAATCATGAAGGAACTTACTACCATGCATGGTGGACATGTGATAAAGCAAGAAAGTATTGGTTTAAAATTCATATGTGGATTAAGCAAATGTCCAAACAAGAAATAGAATTTAAACCAGAAATATTTTTATTGGGATTATTGCCAAATAATATAAATACACAAAGCTATTACCTAATACTACATGTTTTGACTGCAGCTAGATTAGTATGGGCACAGGTCTGGAAGGAGGGAAGTCCACCAAAGGATGACATGATCATTAAGAAAATACTAGAATGTGCAGAAATGGACAGATTAACAAAGAGATTAAAAGGACAAGAAAAATCAACTTTCTACCTAAGCTAGAATTTATTTTATGACTGGTGGAAAGCAAAAGTCCCGTAATAACGGAATTAAAATGAACAGTATGGAGAGAATCTCACCAGAAAAAGTATAGCAATAAATAAGATTGCTTGTAGGTTAAGCTTATATTTTATGTTTTATGTTTGCACTTTATACATGATGTTGTATTTATATGTTTTTAAGTTTTATGTTGGAAAATAAAATATATTAAGATAAAAAAAAGATAGGGACACAGCTGGGCAATCCGCTGAAGATGGATGTGTGCGGAATGGACCACCTGAGTTTCCATGGTGAGCGCCGGGTCCAGATGTACACCCAAACTGCAAACCTCACTCTTGGTGGTAAGAGTCACCCCCACAAAAGAGAGGGAGTTTCCCAAACCACTGATGTCTGGGCCACCCACCTGAAGGACCTCCGTCTTGCCCACGAAGACATGGCCATGCTGAAAATGTGCACTTCATACACTGATGTAACTAAATTCCCTCCCACTGTGTTCAATGAAAGGGGAGGGGGACAGAAAGTTGCCCTTTCTTTGCCATGCCTATCCTAGATGCACAGTAGATAGGCCTCACAATGGCAGATCAGAAATCAGATAGCAAGTAATGTGGATGCAAGATCTCTTGCTCTCTGGCCTCAGTGTCATACACACTCTGAGTGCACAATGGAGAATTCTCGCAATGGGAAACAATAGAGAAATTACACTTTGCACAGCAGAGGGGGACACTTTGCACTGAAAAGTAGGACTTGGTAGGGGAAAAACTACCATTACAAGTGGAAGTTTATGCATAGATAAACACCACTTTGTTTAGAACACTATAGGATGGCTACCCCACAACAACAGCCAGAAAAATGTAATATTGACCTTGGAATAGGGTCTGCCAAGGAAGGTTTCACTAGTGAGGGAACAGCTATCAAGATGAACTGCTGACACCATCTTCCTTGTCGTTCCACCCAAAACAGTCGAACTTGTATACCACCTGAGCCCCACTATGTATCCTGAGACAATATGGGTGATGGGAGTGCACTCCATGAATATCACAGAATATGGGAGGACAATTAACACATGCATTTTTGATGGTCAGATGGGCCTCCTGTCTCCTTCCATCTCATCTGGTGCTTTCCAGTGGTGCAGATTATGTGTTTGGGAAGTGAAAAGTAATAGAGTGAAGCTTTTAAGAACACTATACTTACAGGGGGAAGCTAAAGGTGCAGTTATGCATCACTACTATGAAATGATAATAAACTGGGAAGCACCTTCAGCACTATGTGCCGCCATGAATTTCATCCCCAGCGACTCTGAATTGTTCAGTGCAAGCTTTTCAGTGACTGAAAACCTTCTGAATCTCTCTCTCTCTCTTTTTGAAGCAATGTGGACATCATGGATTTATGCATCGATCAATGTGCAGTTATGTCCCTTGAGACAATCTCATACAAAAGGTATTACAGTGACACCTGTGAGTTCTCACTGACCATAGAGCAAAATCCAGTTGCATAACTTTACTCTGGCATAACCCAGATTGGACACAGGAAAGTTTTAATTTAAACTCATGGACATTTTCTTATCCTCCTCCTTTTAGGTTCCAAGTCTCCATAGGGCTCTCCTTTGCCCCCAGGAAGCCCTTGGAAGCCCTGGGATGGTGCTGGTAAATAGTTAAAATTCATTGCTGGACTGCTTTCAGTGGTCCCAATACCAGTGATGGAGTTCCAATGGCGCTTTTTTACTGTTAAAGTCTCTTCCCCCAATCCCAAGTCTCCCCCAGAGCAGAAGGGAAGCATAGGGAGCCTCAGAACCTGAAAGGGCGGGATACGAAACTTTCTATGAATTTAAATTAAAATTTTCCACTGCCTGTTCCAAGTTATACCAGCATAAAGTTACACAACTAGATTTTGCCCACTAGATTAAAAAGTGAGAAATGTTTGTTTCTGAAATCCTCAACACTTTTGAATGCAATGGATTTGATATATGTGTTGTTGAAGTGTACTGTATATCCAGGGGACGAACTTCATCAAAAAACTTGCATTCAGTATATATGTCACTTGTGGCATACATGTCTTTTACAGAGGAACTATGTGGTGGGAAGAGGGAAGAATCCTCTGTAATATTTTCACTGTTTCTTATAGTATCCTCCTGTATCTTTGTAGACACAGTCAATGTCAGGTAGTGGAAGACTTTAATTTGGTTTGCTTTTGTTGAAGTCAATTTCTAAAGCAGAAAATATGGGTGCAATCAGATGGACATTTAGCCCACTGTTTAGGTGACTGTGGAAATAGATTGGCTCACTCCTTTTTCACAGTGAACCAAATTGTCCTGAGAGTATTTTTGCCTGCACCTTTCTGACCTTTATCAGGGGCTTCTACTTTTTTTGATGCAGGTAGTATTGCTCTGGTTGTGCATGTGAACACTGGAAATGGGCGAAAAGTGAGCCTTCCTCTAACTTGTCAATATCATGAAGTGGCTTAATAGGGCAACCAGTTCAGGATATTGGCAAAGTAGTCACTTCCTCAGCTCAGTGGCGGGGCCAAGAAAGTGAAAAAATTGTTTAAAGTATCCATTGGGCATCAAATAGTCACTGTACCACTTCAAAAAAAAAAAAAAAACAAGTCAAATGGAAAGCTTTGTCCCAGAAGCTTTTGTTTCCTTTTTTTTTTTTAAAGGTCCATTAAGTGAAAAGGAGGGACGTGGTGGCGCTGCGGGTTAAACCGCAGAAGCCTCTGTGCTGTAAGGTCTGTAGATCTTCAGCTGTAAGATCGAATCCACGTGACGGAGTGAGCTCCCGTCGCTTGTCCCAGCTCCCGCCAACCTAGCGGTTCGAAAGCATGCAAATGCGAGTAGATAAATAGGGACCACCTCGGTGGGAAGGTAACAGCATTCCGTGTCTAAGTCGCACTGGCCATGTGACCACGGAAGATTGTCTTCGGACAAACGCTGGCTCTATGGCTTGGAAACAGGGATGAGCACCGCCCCCTAGAGTCGAACACGACTGGACAAAAATTGTCAAGGGGAACCTTTACCTTTACCTAAGTGAAAAGGAAATTCCAGGAGGTTAGTAGGGATTTGGAGAATATTTTTTAAAAAAACAAAATAATAACAGTATTTGAAAGAAGACTGACAATTCTTTTCTCAAGAATATATTACAAATTTGGAATAGGTGTAGAAAAATATTTATTCTATAAATTTCTCCATTACAATCTGTAACAGAATTAGAGAACTTTCCAGAGAATTTGAAAGGAAGTTTGCAAAAGGTATTAAGGAGGAAACAAGTTACTAGAGTAAAAGATTGGTTGGAAAAGATAGGTGGTAAAGACCAAATAACAGATGTGCTAGGTGTAAAAAAATTATCCTGTTTTAATATTATTCCATTGGAACATTGGACTGAAGAATGAGTGAAAAGAAATGGTAAATGTAGGGAGTCTGCAAAATTTGAAGAAATGCTATTACAGACACATCCTGTCAAGTCAATTCTCACATGGCAACCCTTTTCAGGGTTTTTCAGGTAGAGACTACTCAGAAGTGGTATACCATTACCTACTTTGGGGGTGCTCTGGGACTATACAGCCTTCCCAAGGCCACAAAGGCTGGCTCTCCTCACAGGAGGCACAGTGGGAAATTGAACTCTGAACCTCTGGTTCCGGAGCAAGATACCTAAACCACAGAGCTATCCAGCTAGTAAACCACTGAGCTATCCAGCTACTATACAAATATAAATTTATATTTAGATATATAAGTTGCATCAGATGGAATTTTATTTTATTTATTTATTTATTTATTTATTAGATTTCTATCCCGCCCTTTTAGACAGAGTCTACTCAGGGCGGGTTCCATTAAACATTATAAAAACTAAAACAGTTAAAACAATTCAAAACAATAATGTTAGTAGTGCTCAAGATGGAAAAAACAGAAAATTATAATAAAAATAAAGTCAAGTATTGACAGGAGGGAAGGCCTGCCTGAAGAGCCAAGTTTTTAATTGGCTCTTAAAAACACCCAGCTGAGGAAGCTGAGGAAGTGATTACATTGCCAATACCCTGAAGTGGTTGCCATATTAAGCCACTTCACAACATTGACAAATTAGAGGAAGGCTGCTGCAGATCAAATAGGGTTGCTTGAGGTCTTTATATCATTGAATGTGAGAATCACACCAAATGGCATACCAAACCTCCTACTAACCTTATTTAACCTGATCCAGCCCGTTCCTTCCCAACCATGTAGATAAGCCCTAATTCCACTAGCTCTACAGCTTGCATAATTTCTGAGTTGGTTCAGGGCATGATAGGGAGACATATGGGCTTGGGATTCAGCAAAAACATGTCCTCCTTCAACCTATTACTATTATCCTACTGCTGTTGAAAGCCTGATTGTGGAACAGTAATGATGAAAATTTCTGTTGCTTCCACAAGGCTTCCAGCAGCAGGCTTGGGTATCTCTCTCTTTACTTGTAGAGAGGAATGCCCCCAAAATCTGAAGGAACATTGGATGGCTGTCATTGACTGATATATAAGGTGCTACCTCTGTTTACATTGAGCTTTGAAAGCTATTACAGTACAAGGCCCTTGCTGTTTAAAAAGACTTCTGCTGCACTCACATACAGTATTTCTTTAGGAAGGGTTAGCCTATGAGAAAATCATTGCCAGGATTTCTTGTCCACTCTGAACTACAGTGGTGCCTCAACTTACGACCGTCCTGACATACGACCATTTCAAGTTGCGACCAGCTCCGCCTGCAAAATTTTGCTTCGACTTGCAGCCGGAGCTTCGAGTTGCGATCAAAGGAGGCAGGGGAAAAAGGCGGGGAATTCAAATTAGAGGGCTAACCGTTGGTCGGCAAAGAGCTTCTTTGTAGCTCTTTCGCCCCAATGGTTAGAGTGTGTGTGTTGGAGGAGGCTTGGGACTGCCTGGAGCTGCTTTCTACTTCTGAGTAAGTACATTTACAGGGTTTTGCAGGGTGGGTTTGGGCTGGGGGGGGGTTATGTTTCTGTGCTGTGATTTTTTTTGGTGGTTTTTTGTGTTTATTTTTTCAGCCCCAGCGCCTTCCGATGGGGCTTGCTGTGTTGTTTATTTTTGGTTATTTTTTTTTTAAATCCCCAGCGACGGAGCTTGCTGTGTGCTTTATTTTTGGTTTGTTTGTTTTTTAAAGCCCCAGCGACGGAGCTTGCTGTGTGCTTTATTTTTTATTTTATTTTATTTTTTGTTATTATTTTTTTTGCCGGAACGGATTAATCGCATTCCAATGCATTTCAATGGGAAATGGTGCTTCAACTTACAACCATTTCGAGTTATGTCCATCTTCTGGAACGGATTATGGTCGTAAGTCGAGGCACCACTGTATGCTGCATTTTGAATAAATGGATACTTTTTTGGAAGGAAGATTTGAAAATGTAGTTGTTCCACAGGACATGTAAAAATGAATATAATGTTCCTTAAAACATCCTGATAATCCATAGCTGTTTCCAGAATAAGTAGCATTGTTTCCTATAGCACTTGATTCCCTTTAAGTTCTTGGATTGAATATACCAGAGGTTATGTTGTCACAGTGACAAGTTTATCAATTTCCACATGGCCAGGCCTTTCAACTCTCTAAGATATAAAGATGCAGCTGAAACAATTAACCTCTCTCATAGCCAAGGATTTGTTTCAATCAATTATGTCCTCTTGAGGTAATTTCTATTCAATGATCTGAGTTGAAGCTGGTTTTGTACAGCACCGGTGACATCCAAACTCATTTTCTGTCAGTGGAGATTAAAAGTCTGCAGAGAGAGGTCATCTATTGAAAGATAACAGATTCAGTCTCTTATGCTTCTATGTTTTGATTTTCCTTTTATGAGAATAGGAAGCTGAGCTTCACCACCACCACCACTCTGGTTTGAAATCTTAGTTTTACAATCTTAGTTTATTTAAGTTGATGGATCTGCTGAGTCCTATCCTAAATAAAACAGTTGCAAGAAGAAAATGCTACCCCATCATTACTTGTCTATTCATCATAGTACATGGGAGAGTTTTAGGGTTTCATTCAAGGGTTCTTTAAAGAGGTGTCTCATTCCTTTTTAATCATTTTCGTACCAGTCCTTTCATTAAACACAAATCAGCAGGTTGTTTCAGGCTCATCCGTTTCATTTTAATTCATTTCTGTTTCAGGTGCCAGACCAAATAAAGCCCTACAGAACCCTCAAAACTTCTCTAAAAAGCAACGACAAGGCTAAACTACTCTAAAAAAGCAAGCAAGAAGAACAGTACATAAGAGAGAAAAATAAATCATTATCAGACCTACACAGCTACTAGCAGTACTTTAAAGTTCACATTTATTATCACATGCTTATCCACATCAGGAAACAGTACAGTTGAGAAGGAGAAATCATTATTATGATCAGACCTACAGTATATCACAGAAGTGAGTACACCCCCTCACATTTCATAAATATTTTAGTATATCTTTTCATGTGACAACACTGAAGAAATGACACTTGGCTACAATGTAAAACAGTGAGTATACAGCTTGTATAACAGTGTAAATGTGCTGTCCTCTCAAAATAACGCAACACACAGCCATTAATGTCTAAACCACTGGCAACAAAAGTGAGTACACCCCTAAGTGACAATGCCCAAATTGGGCACAAAGTGTCAATATTTTGTGTGGCCACCATTATTTTTCAGCACTGCCTTAACCCTCTTGGGCATAGAGTTCACCAGAGCTTCACAGGTTGCCACTGGAGTCCTCTTCCACTCCTCCATGATGACATCACAGAGCTGGTGGATGTTAGAGACGTTGCGCACCTCCACCTTCCATTTCAGGATGCCCCACAGATGCTCAATGGGGTTTAGGTCTGGAGACATGCTTGGCCAGTCCATCACCTTTACCCTCAACTTCTTTAGCAAGGCAGTGGTCATTTTGGAGGTGTGTTTGGGGTCGTGATCATGTTGGAATACTGCCCTGCAGCCCAGTCTCTGAAGGGAGGGGATCATGCTCCGCTTCAGTATGTCACAGTACATGTTGGCATCCATGGTTCCCTCAATGAACTGTAGCTCCCCAGTGCCGGCAGCACTCATGCAGCCCCAGAGCATGACACTCCCACCACCATGCTTCACTGTAGGCACGACACACTTGTCTTTGTATTCCTCACCTGGTTGCCGCCACACATGCTTGACACCATCTGAACCAAATAAGTTTATCTTGGTCTCACCGGACCACAGGACATGGTTCCAGAAATCCATGTCCTTAGTCTGCTTGTCTGCAGCAAACCGTATGCGGGCTTTCTTGTGCATCATCTTTAGAAGAGGCTTCCTTCTGGGACGACAGCCCTGGAGACCAATTTGATGCAGTGTGCGGCATATGGTCTGAGCACTGACAGGCTGACCCCCCACCCCTTCAACCTCTGCAGCAATGCTGGCAGCACTCATACGTCTATTTCCCAAAGCCAACCTCTGGATATGACGCTGAGCACGGGCACTCAACTTCTTTGGTTGACCATGGCGAGGCCTGTTCTGAGTGGAACCTGTCCTGTTAAACCGCTGTATGGTCTTGGCCACCGTGCTGCAGCTCAGTTTCAGGGTTTTGGCAATCTTCTTATAGCCTAGGCCATCTTTATGTAGAGCAACAATTCATTTTTTCAGATCCTCAGATAGTTCATTACCATGAGGTGCCATGTGAAACTTCCAGTGACCAGTCTGACAGAGTGAGAGCGATAACACCTGCTCCCCTGAGACTTGTGACACTAACGGGTCTCATGATACCAGGGAGGGAAAACGGCTACTTGGGCCCAATTTGGACATTGTCACTTAGGGGTGTAGTCCCTTTTGTTGCCAGTGGTTTAGACATTAATGGCTGTGTGTTGTGTTATTTTGAGGGAACAGCACATTTACACTGTTATACAAGCTGTATACTCACTGCTTCACATTGTGGCCAAGTGTCATTTCTTCAGTGTTGTCACATGAAAAGATATACTAAAATATTTATGAAATGTGAGGGGATGTACTCACTTCTGTGATATACTGTATGTAGGGAGGCACTACTTCATCATCATTGTCATCATCAATTCAATATCATTATCAATTATTGTGGTAGGCTGTTGCCAGTGCTTGGTGCCACCCACACCAACACAACCACATGAGTAACCTTTCACATGCAAGAGAAGGACAGGTTACCTACCTGTAATTGTAGTTCTTTGAGTGGTCCTCTGTGATTCACACTCTGGGTGATTTGTGCATGCATGGAGCCTCATCGGAATATTCTAGAGCTTCTGCAATCAGAAAAAGAAACATTAGTACAAGCCCCCTGAAGGCTCTCCCTTCAGTTAAGTCAACCACCGCTGCGAGTGAGTGCATGAAAGTGGGGAGGCTGGGTGGGATGTGTGAATCACAGAGGACCACTTGAAGAACTACAATTACAGGTAGGTAACCTGTCCTTCTTCATGGCCTCTGTGAATCAAACTCTGGGTGACTGAAAAGCTGGCTTACCCAGAGGACGGTGTCATGCCAAGGTAGAAGAAAGTGTAGCATGTCCAAAAGAGGGATCAGACTTCTGCCGAACATCTAGTCAGTAGTGGTTGATAAAGGTAGATGGCTGTGACCAGGTTGCAGATGCACAAATCTCCTGGAGGGGGATCCCTTGGACGAAAGCCTTAGATGCCGCCAATGCTCTGGTAGAGTGTAGACGAAGTGGCTGTGGCACCGAAGTATGGGCGAGCTGGTAGGCAAGCTGGATAGCAGAGGTGACTCACTTGGAGATATGCTGGGAGGTGACTTGGAGCCCCTGTGATGTAACTGACAAACAGTCAAAGAGAATGCTGAAAAGGCTGAGTGTGGGCTACATAAAAAGCCAGAGCCCATCTGACATCCAGAGTGTGAAGGATGTGTTCCTGAGGAGTGGATGGAGATGGAAAAGAGGATGGGAGGACCAAGGGTTGAGAGAGGTGAAACTGAGAGAGAACCTTGGGAAGGAATGAAATGTCTACAAAGAGATGAACCTTGTCAGGGTGGAACTGATGGTATGGATAGTCAGACCATAGAGCTGCCAGATCACTGGCACATCATGCTGAGGTGATTGCCATGAGGAATACGGTTTTAAATGTTAAGAAGATGCAGGTCCACCAATGTGAAGGGCTCAAAAGGGGCCCATGTAAAGTGTCTGAGGACTAATGTCAATGACCACTGAGGCAGAGGAGAGCGTACATCAGGATATATATGCATTAACCCTTTAAGAAAATGCTTGAGGGTAGGATGCTTGAAAAAAATGAGAGGCTGCAGAGGTTGGTGACTGGTGCATAACAATAGCAGAGAGGTATACCTTGAGTGATGAGAGAAAGTCTTCTGTGCTTAAGGTGGAGAAGAAAACATAGAACTGTGCGGAGAGAGGGATTAGTTGATGACTGGGCTATTGAGGAAGTGAAAGGCTGAAACTTTTTCCATTTATACATGTAGGCTTGACTGACAGAGGGCTTTGTTGCGTGATGGAGGATGTTCATCAAGGAGGCAGAATCTTCCATGCTGCGAGGTGAAGTGCTGGGAGATCTGGGTGGAGGATCTGAGCCCTGATTTGGGTGAAAAGATGAGGGAGGTGAGGAGGGTGGTAGACTTTGGAGGACAGTTGGCACAGAGTCAGAAACCAAGGCTGTCATGAGCACCACGGAGCTATGAGAATGGTGTTGGCCTTGTCCTGATGGAGGTGGACAAGGAGCGGGAATGGCAGAAACAGGTAGGTGTTTTGAACCAGCATCTGATGAAGGTGTCACTGAGGGAGTTCTTGCTGACTCCTGTGCGGGAACAATTGTATCTGCATTTTCGGTTTGTTCTGGATGCAAACAGGTTGACTTTGGGCATCCCCAACGAGTGCAGAAGGTCTGGAAAACTGTTTGGTCTAGTTCCCACTCATGAGCTTGGTGTTCCTTGTGGCTCAGTAGATCTGCAAGGCTGTTGTCTTGGCCAGCTACATGGACGGCCATGAGGCAGATGTGGTGAGAGAGGCACCACTACCATAGGTCCACAGTGAGGTATAGGAGGCTTGAGAAGTGAGTACCACCCTGCTTGAGAATATAATACATTGCTGTGGTATTGTCTGTGGTTATCTGTACCATTTGACTGCAGAGGTGGTTTCTGAAGGCTTTGCAGGCTTTGATGATGGCTAGTAGCTCTAGCTCATTGATGTGAAGCCTTCTTTCCCTCTGTGACCACTAGGCATGGATCTAGAGGAATCTGTAGTGGGCTCCCCAGCCTGTAAGGCTTGCTTCTATAGTAACTTTTATACGTGAGTGGAGCTGCTTGAAGAGTCAGCCCATTGTCAGGTTTTGTTTGGAGGACCACCATGATAGTTGGGTGGCAAGTTCTGGAGTGACACATAGGAGGGTATGTGGCAGGCTGGAGAGGGGGGTCGAACAGTGCTAGAAACCATGCCTGGAGGGATCTCATCTTCAGGCAGGTGTGCTGGACAAAGGAGGTCATTGAGGCCATCATACCGAGGACACATTGTACTGTCAATGTGGGTATGAGTGCATGGGGGTGAAGGCACTGAGCAGAGAGATTAATTTGAGACGTTTGTCCTCTGGGAGAAACATTCGGGCCTTGTGGGAGTCCAGGTATGCTCGAAGATCTTGGCCAGTGTGATGTCAAACTTGATGCTTGGGCTTGCGGTCATGGCGTCTGATGGTATTTTGTTGGTGGGTCTTGGGATGGAAAGATTGCTGGTTTTGTCCTTGTCGAGAGAGCGATTGAGAAGCTTCAATGAAAATGGAGATAGGAGCGGGCTGCTTTTCTCGATCATCCCAGAGAGCAGAACACGAAACAATGGGCTCAAGTTAAAGGAAGCCAGATTTTGGTTGAATATCAGGAAAAACTTCCTAACTGTTAGAGCAGTACAACAGTGGAACCAGTTACCTCGGGAGTTGGTGAGTGTTCCAACACTGGAGGCATTCAAGAAAAACTTAGATAACCACCTGGCAGATATGCTTTGATTGTATTCCTGCCTTGAGCAGGGGGTTGGACTTGATGGCCTTGTAGGCCCCTTCCAACTTCACTTTTCTATGATTCTATGATTCTATGCTTCTGTAGAAAAATGGTAATGGGATCATGAACCTGATAGACGTCTGTGGCGGAATGCCATCACATTACAAAATACATTCAAACCAATGCATAACCAAATCCTATTTAATGAATAATCCAGAACATCTGTGATTTTCCCTTTGTGATTTACATAACAATAAAAGAACATCTATAATTTACTCCTGTGATTCTCCAACTTAATAGTTCAATAAACCTGTTATAGTTGGCAGCACACGTGTCTGAAATATGTATTTGGTATTGTGTAAATAATACTTGGTGGCAGCGTGCAAAGAGGAAACGCATCCAGGGGGTGAACCCTCTGTTTTAGTGAATAGCTTAGGGACTCCAGATCATAGATCGTGAGAAAGACTAAAATAGGAAAAGGCTCTGAGGAAAATTCAATAGTTAAGATTACCTCACGCTTTAAGTGAAAAAGACCAGTAGGCTAGCTTGAGATCCCAAGCTCTAAGAAGGGAACACTGAGGGAACAAGCAGAAGCCAAGGTCATAAACATAAGCTGGGGTGATTGAAAACAATAAAGGCTGTGACTATTTCAAGTGAATATTTCTGATTACTTTCAGTGTCTGGAGACAAATATAAACAGTGTCTCAGACCAAGGGACTGGCTGGGTGCCAGAAGAAGAAATATAGTAGCAAATCCGTGGCTGCTGCCAGTGGAAAGCTACAAAGATACAAAGAAACAATAACTCTAACTCAGTAAAGAAAAAAAAGTTTTAAACCAAGGCTTGACTATATCTCTCAGCAGAAAAAACCCACTAATCATAATAAATACAAGTACTTATGTCTCCTAAAAGAGGGAAAAAGATTGTGATGGAAGAAGCTGATCCTGAGGAGACACAACAAGGGTTACCTCAGGAAGTTGAGTGAAATGAAGTTCCTATAGCAGTGGAACAGGAGGGTGCCTCAGGGAGAGAAAGCTCCCTAGAGTTTCAAAAATGGAAATTAGAGAAAGAACAGGAATTCCAGTTAAAACAGTTAGAAATAAGAACTAGGGCTGAGGAAAAAGCTTTACAGCTGAGGGCTGAGGAAAAAGCTTTACAGCTGAGGGCTGAGGAAAGACAGAGGGAATTTCAACTAGAAATGAGACGAATGGAATTATCAGCACAAAACAATAATAATAATAATAATAATAATAATAATAATAATAATAATAATAATAATAATAATAATAATAATAATAATAATAATAATAATAATAATAATAATAATAATGAGTCAAATCCTGAGGGGGGAAATTTATCAAAAGCGGACCTTAAGAAATTCCCTATATTTAGAAAGGGTGATAACCCAGAATAATTTATTATTTTGTTTGAATGCGCATGCTGGGACTTTGATGTGAGAGGGGCAGAGCGCATGATTGTGCTGAGGTCTCAGATAAGTGGGGAGTTAGCAGAAATTTATTCCCAAATGCCCCAAGACCAAGCCAGAGACTACGAGGCATACAGAAAATTGGTTTTCTCGAGGTTTGGAATCAATGCTGAACATCTAAGACGGAAATTTAGGGCATTGACTAAAAAGCCTGAGGAATCCTATTCTCAATTGGGGGCAAATATGGTGAGATACTTGGAGAAATGGCTCAAACAGTTGAAGGTCGAGACATTAGAAGATATGAAAAATATTATAGGTCTTGAACAATTTTATTCAGTTCTACCTGGGGAATTGAGGTATTTAGTAAGAGATAAAAAGCCTAAAAATATTCTGGAGGCAAGCGAAACAGCTGATTATATTACAGAAATAAAACATCCAAAATTCTCTGAGATAAAAATTGGAGGGAAAGCTTGGGACGACAGAAGGAAAGAACCCAGAGAGTACCTCAAGAATCAACAAGCAGTTGGGAGCCATTTTAGAGGCAAGCCCTCAGAGCAGAGCCAGCAGATATATAAGAACTGGGAAGGGAAGGGAGACAAAGCCCCAGTTTTGAACAGAAAGTCTCTAAATCCTGTTTTGGCTGTGGAGAAAAAGGACATTTCATAGCACAATGCTCAAAGAATAGAGAGCTTGGTCAGCAAAAAGGAAATATGCCCAAGAAAGTATACTGTGTACAGCAGAATAAAACAACCACAGAGGCAGTTGAAACGGGTGCCATAGCAACCCCAGTTACTGCTAGAGCAGAAAGCCAAGAACAACAACAACAACTTCCAATAGCAAAAGTTCTCCATTGTTATTTGGTTGAAAGTAACCAGGAGCTTATTAGATGTTGTGGGGATAGTATTTATATAAATGAGACTAAATATCTAGCTCTAAAAGACTCATGCTCTCAGGTGACATTATGCCATCCAGAAATAATCTCTCAAGAAAATATATTAAGAAATGAAAGCCTCACTGTTAAAGGGATTGGATCAGAGTTAATTACTTTACCGGTGGCTAGAATACCAATAAAATATCAAGGGTGGAATGGGATGTGGAAAATGGGAATTACAGATAAACTTCCTGCTCCATGCTTGATAGGGCTAGATCTCTCTGAGCATGTTAAGAGTGTTTTGGTGAATACTCACTCCCAGAAAGAAAAAAAAGAAGCATCTGAGGAAAAACATGAACTCCCTAATGAAACAATAAGAGGGAATGAAGCTGATGAGACAGCTCATTTAGTAGCTATAAGGAATCCACATGAGAATACTTTTAAAAAGGAACAAAAAGCAGATTCTACCTTAGAACAATGCTTTAAGATGGTTAGAGAAGGACCAATAACCCCTGAGAACCCCGAAAGGTACTTTGTGGAAAAAGACCTATTATATAGGGAGGTCTTAATAAATCCTAGGAGGGGAGGGGAGAGCCTTCACAAACAACTGATAATCCCTTCTAAATACAGAGAGAAAATAATGGAAAAGGGACACACAGACACCTTTTCTACTCATTTGGGGATTACACGCACTAAGCAGAGAATATCTCAGAATTTTTACTGGCTGGAAATGGGAAAGCAGATAAAAGCATTTTGTCAAAGCTGTGACATATGCCAAAGACAGGAATATACTGGGTTAAAAAGGAGACCTGAAGTAGTAGGAGTAGTTAAGGAAGGCTTAGGGAAAAACTCTAGTGAAAATTTCAATAGTGAAGAAAAGAAGAAAAATGATATTAGAAATGATTATATTGAAAAATCTAATAAGAGTTTCGATCTGCTGACCCATGTACACTTAGAGAAGTCTGGAGTTGATAGAGAGGGTTGGAATTGGATAAAACGAGTTAAAGATAGTTTCATATATACACGCTCACAAGAAAGTCAGGAAGTACCCACTAAAACAACAAAAGAAAGTTGGGGAAGAAAAAGTTTCCTGGAAAGTCAACTTAATAACTGGTCTGAAGAGGGTTGTATGATTAAAAGAAAACCCAATGAAAGTAGTTTTGTCCAGAAACAAAAGTTAGACAACACTAAAAATGCTAGTGAAATCTCGTTCTATCTTAGAGAGGAAGTCTTGATGCTAAGAAAGATGAAAGGGAATAAGATAAAATTAAATTGGGCAAGTCAATTTAGAAAGATAGCCAAAATGAAAGAAGTAAATTACAAGATTCAGAAAGATAGAGGGGAAAGTAGAAAAATGGTCCAAGTTTATCTGAACAAACTTTGGTGCAAGAAAGAAAATATAGTCCATGAAAAAAGAGAAAAGCCCAAAAGAAAATATGAATGGCCATACTGGGAAGGCAGAGGTGTACCATATCAAAATCAAAATAGAATAGAAATTAGCCTTACTCTAATAGTAGTGCAAACTGAAGAAAAAGTAAGAGTTTGGCTAGAATTAGTTGGATATTACCAACAGGTTTTATCCAGTAACATCGAGATAGCTGCTCCAGTAATTCAACACTGTAGAGCAGTTAAAACAATAAAGTTGAGAGATAGATGGAAAATGGCATTGGTGAACAGTCGTGTCCGGAGAGATCCAGAGTTCCAGAAGGACGTCACCATCATCGCAGAGGTGTCCAGAGAACCGGGAGCTGTGCTGAGCCAATTGGAGAACAGCGGGACCCTTCATCAGATGACATCCCTGAGAGAGAAGCTGAAGGCTGGTGAGAGACTCCATTCCACGGTGAAGCGTGAGTATCATGAAAGTGGGTGGACTTCACAGAAACTCAAGCCGTGCAGGTGGGAAGGACATGTTATTATCTGCAATAACCCTTCACCATGGCTGAGGTTGTGGACTATCGGAGAGAGCCAAGAGGAGTTGATGAGATAGGCCCCAAGTCTACAAGACTTTGACTGTAAGAGTAAGAATGTTAAAGAGACTCAAAATGTGATGCCTGACACCTTATTGAAAAGATCAGAAGATTGAAGAAGACGAAAAAGGACTATATTAAAATGAAACTGTAATGGTATGAAAATTGTTCAAATTAAATGTTATAAAAGTGTATTGTAACTAATAATGTAATAAACTGTTCCAGTTGGGTATAAATAAGATAAGTAATTACAAATGTAACTTTTAGATGAATTAATGGTAAGCAATGATAAAAGTATTGTAGTAAAGAAATTGAAAGTATTGCAAATGTTGATTGATAGAGTTTAAAGGTGATGAGTAAGTATAAATGTGATTTAAAATGTGTAACGGAGTAATGTAAAGAAAAAATTTTTTTGTTTGTTTGAAAGATTGCTAAGTAGTTCCTACGTTGTTCATGGAGTAAACTACTGTAAGTTTTACCCCATGAAACAAACTTTCTAAGGGGGGAGGTATGTGGCAGAATGCCATCACATTACGTCACTCTCCTGTCCATCATGTGGAGCTCAAGTGCAGGAGCCTATGATAGGACAGGAGGGGCGGAACAAAAAGAACAGTTGGAATTAGTTGGAGACAGTTAGAGAGAGAGAGAAGCAGGGGAGAGATAGGGAATTGAGAAGGTTAATACATAGATTGAACAATTGGAGTGATAGAGAGAATAGGGAAAGAGTTATAAGGAATAGAGAATAGATAACTAGTAAAAGTATATTGTTGTTGTGAATAAAAATAGGTTTAAACCAATACATAACCAAATCCTATTTAATGAGTGATCCTGAACATCTGTGATTTTCCCTTTGTGATTTACATAACAATAAAAGAACATCTATAATTTACTCCTGTGATTCTCAAACTTAAAAGTTCAATAAACCTGTTATAGTTGGCAGCACACGTGTCTGAAATACGTAATTGGTATTGTGTGATTAATACTTGGTGGCAGCGTGCAAAGAGGAAACACATCCAGGGGGTGAACCTATGTTTAAGAGAGAATAAACAAGGGACACTGGGTGGACGCGACAACGTCCTTGATCCGTCAGGAGATAGTATGTGATGAGGCCGGCTTCATACAGGCGCCCCTAGCTGTGCTGAGAAGAGAAAGAAGCATAGAGATGTGGATCAGCATGGTAGTGTCTTTAGAAATCGGATCATAGAGATGGTCCAAGAGTTCTGCAGCAGGTCCATGAATCTGGAGCTCAAGAGACTTAGCCATGTGATCCATTAACTGGGCGTAAGTCTGAAAGTCCTCAGCCAGAGATGTTGGGTCTGGGTCTGCCAGGTCTGAATGCAGTGATGTTGAGAGCACTGATGGTGTTTGGGGCCGTGAGCCATGGTCGGAGGGATTGGCACTGTGAGGCAATTCAATTGACTGTCAATCGACATTGGAATCGTAAAGTGGCTTGCCCTGATACTGGAAGTGAGAGGCTTATCGATGTCGAGTTGTCGACGTCGAAGGTGCCTTCACAGTAAGAGGTTGGTATCAAGGATCTTCATCGTCGATGAGGGTGGTGTGGAAGCGAGCTCAATATGGAGCTGGTGGAGCCTGCTGTCAGTGTCAATGGGACTGCTGAGTTGGTAAGGGTGCCGGTGGACCACACTGAATCACTGTGGAGCAGTGGTCATGCTGAGCAGAATGAATGGTCAACATCGTCCAGCTGTGGAGGGAAGTAATAGCTTGTTGATGCCAAGAAAGTAGTTGGGGCCGAGGAATATTTGTCCAGTCACCAAGGCTTTTTAGGCACTGATCGATATGCGCCATCAGTTAAGACCAGGCAAAAATGGTGGTGAGATCGTTCTGACACCGAAGGTTCCATTCTAGGAACAGAGTGCTCAGATGTTGCTGATATGCTGGGGAAGGTAGCTGGCTGATAGTAGTTGGCAGGCATCTCGGTAGGGTACAGATCGGGGCAAAACGACTCCCGATGATGATGCCGAGGGCAATGGTAAGTGGCGTCTATGCAAGAAGGCAAGTGGATGGTCTAGTAAAGTTGGTGCCAATATTTGTGCACCGGTGGTCAAGGCGGAAGGGGCAGCCTAAGGCACAGTGTCAAGTTGTGCAGCAGCATCATGGGAGGGTGAAACAGCCTCAGAGGATCCCCTAGGTGATTGGGAGAACTGTGGAGGACTAGTTGGTGGAGAAGTAGCCAGTTGGTCGACACATTGATCCCAATCAGGTGACTGGGAAGGATGAGGAGATGACTGATGGGCTGGAGGAGCATTTTCATCAGAGAGAGATCCAATGTAGACTAGGTCTTCAGACTCAGCAGGTAGCTGAGAAGTCGGTGTTGAAATAATCTTGGAGGGCTTTGACTTTGAGGACTTGGCCTTTTTCAGTGGACATGGTTCTGCAGCTGAAGGCAGGTCAGTTGACGCCTTCCGTTTGGTTACTGAAGGCTTCGATGTCAAGGCAGTCGATGTCAAATGCTTGGCCTTGTGAGGCTGGGAGGCAGGAGGTAAGGCTGAAGTTGACGTTGAAGGGGCCCCTTGGTTTTTGGAATGGGAAGGGCTGGCTGATGGACATTGTTTTGCTGCTTCAGAGATGGCCTAGTCCATGGCTCTGGCCTGTGGCACAGATTTGCATATTGGTTTTGCCATAGGTTTGCCTGGCTAGAGGGATTGTTCCCAAAGTCAAAGCTCAAGCCTGGAAAGGTGACTGTGTAGAACCCCATGCCTGAAGTTCTTACAGTGGGGGCAGGAAGAGGTCTGATGAGCCTCTCCAAGGCAAAAAAAAGCACTTAGTGTGGCTGTTGGAGAGAGGGATCTTATTATTACAGACCATGCATCATTTAAATGGGCCTGAAGAGGACATGAAGTTAAGTCATGGGGGGAAAGGGGGGGGAGTGCCCCCAAAGGCTGAATCTGATAGCAAAGAGTAAAGGTGTAAATTAAAATTAATAAGTGTTTTTCTTTCTTTCTTTCAGAGGAAAGACTCTACAAATGAGGCTTTCAGCACAGCAGTTGAAGAGAAACTGAAGGGAGAGCCTTAGCGCCAAGGTATATATACTAGGGGGAAGGGGCTTGTACTAATGTGTCTTTTTTTTATCGCAGAAGTTCTAGAATATTCCGACAAGGCTTTGTGCATGTGCAGATCACCCAGAGTGTGATTCACAGAGGCCACAAAGAAGATGATGCCGGCTGTCTTCAGAAATGGGAGAGGCAATTTTGCACACATGGGTCAAACAAAGGTAATCCGAATTAGAAAATGCAAATAAAATCCAAAACGTTCCGGTCCCTCTCATTCATGAAACTGAATTATTTGGATTTCAGAGGTTCTCTTTCAGAAATGAACTAAAGAATGAAACAGCCTCTTTCGTGTAGTTTTTCATTAATTACAACCTGAAGGTCCCATCCCTAACAAGTTTTTTGTGGTAATACCATGTTTCAGAGTACTTAGTGAGACTGAGGAATCATAGGTATAGAGTTCCTAAGTACAAAAAACCCTATAGCATTTCTCAACAGTAAAAAGTGTGTGTGCTGTATCAGGCTGTATCCATTACTCCTAGTAGGCACATCCTTTTATGCTGAAAGTAACAGGGAAACATTCAGAAATATTTGCTGTGATTCCAGTCTTGTTGCATTGTTTTCATTCAGAACCTTCAGCACAATGCAGCAACTGCCATCAATTGTTAATGTACACAAAGTGCCAAACTGAATTTTCCATAGTCTGTGTGCTGGATAACAGAGCTAGGACTGGGATAATAACTGGCAAGGCCAGTTACTATTGATCCCTTTTCCCTGTGAATGCTTTGCCATTTCCACCACCAACCAAAGCAAACAGCAGCAGGGACTGGAACAGGGAGGCTGTTACTTGCTTTGTTTTATTTTCCAGAGGTGTTCATCAAAGGCCTGAGACTTCAAGACCACTTCTGAATATAAAATGTAAACAATTCACAAAAATTACTTACAATTTATTTATTTATTTATTTATTTTTAGATTTCTACCCCGCCCCCCTAGACAATGTCTACTCGGGGCGGCTCATGGAATTTCTCATGGAACATTTACTTCTTGGGAGAAGAAATCATAATTAGTTGAAGTAATATACATTTAGTATAACATTCATACTGTTCTTTTCCATACTAATTTTTAAATGCATAACCTACCTTGAAATAAAACCTAAAATGATTATGTTAAAAAGCTACTATGTGAATTTTATGTGATGTTGTGTGCCATCAAGTTGGAACTGATTTACAGTGACCTTAATAAGGTTTTTAAGGCAAATGAGACATTCAAGGAATGGTTTTACTAGTTCCACCCCCATCTCCCACTGAGTTACCATGGCTGAGCAGGGATTCGAACCCTGGTCTCCTGAGTCCTAGTCCATCACTCTATGTACTAACAGCAATACAACAGTGATCTTCAGTCACACCAAACATTCACACTGTTTAAGTGTAAAAAGAGATGAGGGACAAACTAAGGGACTGGTCAAATAAAAGATCTTCAATTAAAAATGATGATGGTGGTGGTGATCATGATCATGCTGCTGCTGAGCTGTGGTGAAATATCAAGAAGAGAGGGTCAAATAGTCTCCTAGACCTTACAGTTCCCCAGCGTAATCTGATTATATGTTGGGGGACAGACCTAGGTATAATCCTCTCTTCTGCTCCCTCCTGCAGTCAGTCATCAGCACTGTCAAAATTGATAACACAATTCATCTATTCAGTGGAGAGAGCTTACATGCAACATAAATTCTGTTTCTGTTTGGCAAAAACATCAAAAGATTATCTAATCTCTTGTCCTTTTCAGTATCTGTAGAAAAAAAAGAACTTTGATGTATAAATCAATGTAGAAACCTCTTTTAATTTTCTTTTCCCCTGTTCTTACATAACAGAAAAACTAATGATATTAAAAGAAAATATTGAAAAATTATATTCTACAATGTTAATATTAAAAGGCAGATGTCACTGTGTTTTGTCATGTGAGAAAAGTACCAGCAAATACTTTTTTCAATATTCATTCTTTTCTTTTTATTCCCATAAAAATAACAAGTTATAACAAGCATTCAGGTTCCAAGCTTTTCCCAAAAAACATAAACAAAACAGTTGTCATGAACATTCTCACTTGATTTTTTGTCCATCTGCAAGCTTAAATCCAATTGTTAATTCCAATTAGAGTAGACCCACTGAATCAATTGCTAAATACTAAGTCAACACATTGTAATCCCTATGATTCAATGGGTCTCCTCTAGTTAGGACCAGCCATTGGATATTACCATTACCTAAGTAGCTATATGTATAATATTAGTAGGAGTGTGTATAATATTAGGTTTATTCATAGAGTTATAAGCAGAACATGTTCAAAGCCAAAAATAAAAAAAAATAAAGAATACAGTCACTAGCAAATTCTCCTGCTGTGCAGTACGCCCTAGAAGCAACTGTATACTACAAAATGGGTTGGATTAAATAAACTCACAACTCTATGGTCCTATTCAGTAGTTACCTTTCCTGGTGTTGCCAACATAGATTCAGGTGACTAGCCCTACCGTGCCCCTGCCCCCGTTTCTTTGCTCATGTGAGCAGTGAAGAATCTGGAGAGAAGTTCCTGCTCACATATACGTTCTACAAGCTAGTAAGAACCCTGGGAAATCTAGGGCTTTGCTCATATGTAGAACCTGTTTACAACCAGGACCCTCCTCTATAGATTCATCACTGCTCATCTGAATAAAGCAATAATGTGCAGGACTATCTGCCTTTCCTGATCTGTGTTGATGACCGTGAGAAAGGTCATGAAGGAATAGGGTTTTTGTCTCTTCCAAATAAAAAATAACAAAGTGTCCAAGTGGAACATTGCATACTAATTGATTGATATAAAAGATTTATATAATGGTCTTCATTGGCAAAGCTTTCACAGTATGCATGAGTAACATAAATTATTTTTCAAAATCTTAAATGTTTAGGACAATAAACATGTTTTTGCTTGACATGGAATATACAATGGTTCAAGGCAGGTCTCACAGGAGAAATAATTCCAAAACAGGCCACAGCTGAGAAGGCTGTCTTGCCACTCCTTTAATCACAGAGGCCATGTGACCTGTCCTGAAGAGGAGCTGCTCAGTGACAAGAACCTTCCCAAAGTCTGATTAATATTGCAAACCCAAATCCAGAGAGATGTTGCCCCAACTCTCAGAATACATGTAATTATTGTTCATGGGTGAAACATCTATTCATGGTCTGGGCCTATCACCACCTTACCAAAGAGTAAGTATATTGTATATAAAAATTATATTATTGGTTGCGTCCATAACAATATAAATCAGCAAAACATCTGCTTTAATTTTAGTTCTTCCACCTTACTTGCTAACAAGGATAAGATTAGAATTCTAACCAACAGAACACTAACTACATGTTAAAATGCACAGATGCTTTGGAGGAAGCTAATGTTGCTAAAGCCTATAACATAGACACATTGTTATGCTAGGAAGTGTGATATAAGTCATTTCATTCATAATTGCAGTCCTTTACCTCTTAGAGCTACTATTATAAACCCGACTGTTTATTACATGCAGATATATGTTAATCTCACCACTAGCTAATTTCTTGAACATCTCTTCATATAACAAGCAACACCACCTTTGGTTATTCCTGCTGCATCTGATCAAGAATGTCTCTGCATCTCTAACATTGCCACTATCTTCCCACAAAGTTCCTTTTCTTGCCTGATCCCTTTCTGATGGTTCTAACTTTATCTTTCACTCAACCTAAGTTTCCAATAGAAACACTTGATATAACTTTCTGGGAACTACTGTCCTCTTTGCTTCAGAATGGGAAGCTCTCCCTGTGGTTTAATCCTGGACATTTCAGCTACATCATTTTATAGAATTCTTGAGTTTTGAAGTTTAAAATAAGTGGTCAAACCAGTTTTAACCAGAAATGTTGAAAAAAATGACTTGAACACTACTTTTCTCTGGGGCATTATTCTCTAAGGTTTGTTGGGCAAATCCAATGTAATGTGAGTGTACTTAACTTAGATGAATGCATGCATACAAATTAATATATAGCAAAAAATAAGGAAAATAATAGGTGCCACAAGAAACTTCTTAATTACAAAACCTAGAAATCTCTTCTTTTTAGTGAAAAAAAGCCATCTTGATGTGACAGATAATGTTAAAAGATGCTGATAGCAGGGCTGGGAAAATATAATCACTTTAAAGAGAAACTATTCATCTATGAGAGAGACATTGTAGCCCACAGTGTACTTGTACACATCCAGTTCTATGTAACTGACACTCCTGGGCAAAAAAAATTAATGTGAATTTTGATTCACCAACCTGCTTATTTGAGTCCTTGTTATGTTTGATGATAGCTCTTTGGTATTTAAGCTAGAGCTTGGAACGTTAGGCTAAAAAATTAGCTAAATATTAGAAATGGGAAAAAATAACATTGCTATTAACATCGTAGTTTTAAAATGTTTAACCTGATACGTTGTTGCTCTAATACACTACTTGAAACATTAGTGGGTGTGCTGGCTATAAAGGACATTATGTCAAACCATTCTTCCCCTCTCTAAAAGCAAAGGGGCCTATACTTCCTTTTTAACATTACACTTACATGCAGTTGACAGGCAACTGTGTTGAACTGATTCAAGGAGTTTGTCATGATAATCTCAGTTGTTGCCTTAGATATTGGCAAAGCCAGCCTGTGAGCGAAGCTTTAAGCAGAACCATATTTTTCAATCAAAACCTCTTGCAGTGTTTTGCTGAAGAAGGGTAAGTGGGAGGGATCAGCTGGCTCTTTATAGAACACCAGTTTCCAACTATGGGACTCCTTCTGGCTGTAAACTCTTGATTCCCAGAAGCTCTGAGAAAAATCATACATTTTAGCTTTGATAGTTAAGATGTCTTGGTATTACAGTCAAATGCACCTATACAGCCAAGATTGAGCTACGTGGTATGCATGCAATTTTATAAGGGAGGTATAGACCTTTTTTACCAGGCCGGGGGGGGGGGGGAGCAGCTGTAAATTCATATATCACCACTGGAGAAGATATATCCAAACTAATGTTGTTCAAAACTACCATTAACCTTAGAATTTAGATATTACTTTTTGGAACTTAATTTTTTTTTCTGGCATTAATACAAAAACAAAGACATTTAACATTGATGTGTTAATTTTAATAAGCTATTTTCAAGCTTTGATTTAAGTGGCATTCTTCTGAAGTTAGATTTCACAAAAAATGGAAAGACTGTCTCAATCCTGGTTTTGCAATATTAATATCCTTCAGCTCCAATTACAGGCTAATTCTAACATCTGTTTCTGGCCCAAGATAACAGGGGGTGGGTAATATTAAGCTGTTTAATCAAGATTATAGAAGATGTGGAGTATGTATGTATACCATAAGCAACCATGCCTTTCTCATACCATCTTCAGTTTCTAGAGTGAAAAAGGAGATGCTATCTCCAGCTCAAGACTATTCCCTCAGCTATAAACAAGTCATTTACTCTACTCCATTTTTCTTTTACTATAAAGAAGTAATTAAGAAGATAAATAATTGTATTACAGAAGAATTTGAAATGTGAATTTCATGTGACTCATTCATGTGTCTCATATACATTACCTTCTCACCAATGTAAACAAACTGCGTGATATACTTGTAATAACAGAAGTATCCCAGAGCATTGGCTTTTAATCATATTATTTAAAGTCTCTACCCCCCCTCTATGCTCTCTTTTTCTGATGAGGAGTTCTGTGGTAGAATAATGGTTGCTGATTGTTGGTGCAAGCAGGCTTTAAAATGCAGTTTAGACTCAAGTCTCTACCCCCCCTCTCTCTCTGCTCTCTTTTTGTGATGAGGAGTTCTGTGCTTGAATAATGGTTGATGATTGTTGGTGCAAGCAGGTGCTTGGCTTGGCTTGGCTTGGCTGAAAAGGTGCTTTTCAAGGTGTTGTGTTTAAAAGGTGTTCCCTCCCTCCCTCCTTTCCTGCCCTTTTTTTACCTAGAAGGTGCTTGGCTTGGCTTGGCTTGGTTTGGTTGGAAAGGTGCTTTTCAAGGTGTTTTGTTTAAAAGATGTTTGTTCCCTCCCTCCTTTCCTGCCTTTTTTTTAACCTAAGTCATCTTAGGTTAAAAGAAAAAAAAAAGAAAAAAATCTCCCCCTAGTGGTACAGTACGGATTAACTGGCTTTGCATTAGTTCCTATGGGAACTAATGCCTCTACTTGCGAACGGCGCCTCTAGATAAGAACGAAAAACAGCTGGAACGGATTAAATGGTTTTCAATGCATTCCTATGGGAAATTTTGCCTCTACTTATGAACGTTTCAACTAACCAACAGCATTCCAATACGGATTAAGTTCGTAAGTAGAGGTTCCACTGGAATATATTCTCAGGACATAAGCAAAGTTAGGAGATACCAGGTTGCAAAGACACTATAATACTGAGAGAGTAAAATTCAACTTGGTCTATTTAGAAATATACAAAGCAAACACATTCAACTGGCAGCATAACATAATATGATACAACACATGGCATAGAAATAGGTGATCTGACTTACAGCAGATAAGATGTCCCCTTTACACATGCCTTTTATACATTCTTGGGGACCAATCACAAAATACATTACTTCATTTCACACTTACATAAGGTTACATCATTTTCTCCAGCTGTACAACATCTTCAACCTTGGTACCCACCTGAATCCACTCAGTACATGACTCAGGTAAAATCAGCCATTTTACTTTTTACTATACAACATTTATATTTAATACATATTCAGATAAAAAATCTCAACATTTAAGTCTTAAGATTGCAGTCTCCATATGGAATACAACCTATATATTTCCACTTGTTAGAAAAAGCTAAAGACAGATGGCCAAGCAAATATCTTTTGGTAGACTATTCCACCAGCAGATCTAAACAATGATGTTATGCTGTACACAAATGAGTCCCCAGGATCTTAAAGCCCATACGTTCTTCTCTTTCCAGTGATTAATTTCTCATTTATTTTTATATGAATGATCACTTGTACTGATTTGTACTTTTCATTTCTCATTGTGTCCAAAGTACTCCAGGTTTCTGCATTTTATATGCTTCAGGATTTCTTAATCTTTATTCATTTACCTTACATCTCAGTTGGTCACCTTTGTGATCCAAAAAATCCTAACACTTTATATCCTTCTGCCACCCCTTTTTTGGGCAGTAGCCCCTGTCTGTGTGCCATACAACAGAAAAAAGAATACACAGCACCAGACAATGTGCATTCCCAAAGCCAAATTAAAGTTTTTGGCTGCATATTACATTTTGCAGTTTAAGAAGGCTACTTGGGGCCCTCTCTAGTCTAACTTGCACAGCTGTCATTCAAAGAAATTCCAAGGTTTACAAATCTATTTTGAGTCTATAGCTGCATTTCTTGGAATTTCCACTGATTACTGTGGACTTGATTTTCGTAACATTTACTTTTAGTCTGTGCTCATTACTCACTTCACTGATGTTATAAAGTAAGCTTTACAGACCATCTGAAATGAAAGGTAGCATATCAGATGTTGCTGATAACTTCTGCATTGAAAATGATGTCATTATGTGAATCAGCAAATGCTTCTCTAAAAATATTCCTCGAGCTCAAACTGAATATCTGTAACATGAATATACATCCTCTTCATATCTCTATTTTCTGATCACCATCTTTCACTTCAGCTTGTTAATGCTAAAACAGGCTGCCAATTGTAAGAATATATATTTATATACATCAGGACTCCTGTTAGTCAACAGAGGCTATCTTGTAGTCAATAAAGTAGCCATACATATTGACATTTGACATGCCATCTCTTCCCAAGTACATGTATGCAGAAGAGTGCTTACCTGGTTCCGAATCACCATCTGAATTCTAATGCATGTCTCCTGCAAGCTTCTTCATACTTCTTTTAAATCATGCTGTCTTGGTTCATCAGGCTTTTGTTATGTGCTATCAAGTCAGACCCCTTCACGGATTGCTGCCTTGTCGTGGCGAAGGGGCTTGAGTAATTCAGAGAAGCTATGGGCTATGCCGTGCAGGGACACCCGAGACGGACAGGTCATAGTGGAGAGTTCTGACTAAACGCGATCCACCTGGAGCAGGAACTGGCAAGCCACTCCAGTATCTTTGCCAAGAAAACCCCATGAACAAAAACAAAAGGCTAAAAGATATGACGCTGGAAGATGAGCCCCTCAGGTCGGAAGGCGTCCAAAATGCTACTGAGGAAGAGTGGAGGACAAGTACAAGTAGCTCCACAGCTAATGAAGTGGTTGGGCCAAAGCCGAAAGGACGCTCAGCTGCGGACGCGCCTGGAAGTGAAAGGAAAGTCCGATGCTGCAAAGAAAAATACTGCATAGGAACCTGGAATGTAAGATCTATGAACCTTGGTAAGTTGGATGTGGTCAAACAGGAGATGGCAAGAATCAACATTGACATCCTGGGCGTCAGTGAACTAAAATGGACGGGAATGGGCGAATTCAATTCAGACGATTATCATATCTACCATTGTGGGCAAGAATCCCGTAGAAGAAATGGAGTAGCCCTCATAGTCAACAAAACAGTGGGAAAATCTGTACTGGGATATAATCTCAAAAATGATAGAATGATTTCAATATGAATCCAAGTCAGACCTTTCAACATCACAGTAATCCAGGTTTATGCACCAACCACCGATGTTGAAGAGGCTGAAATTGACCAATTCTATGAAGACTTACAACACCTTCTAGAACTGACACCAAAGAAAGATGTTCTTCTCATTATAGGGGATTGGAATGCTAAAGTAGGGAGTCAAGAGATAAAAGGAACAACGGGTAAGTTTGGCCTTGGAGTTCAAAACAAAGCAGGGCAAAGGCTAATAGAGTTTTGTCAAGAGAACAAGCTGGTCATCACAAACACTCTTTTCCAACAACACAAGAGGCGACTCTACACATGGACATCACCAGATTGGCAATACCAAAATCAGATTGACTATGTTCTCTGCAGCCAAAGATGAAGAAGCTCTATACAGTCAGCAAAAACAAGACCTGGAGCTGATTGTGGCTCTGATCATCAGCTTCTTATAGCAAAATTCAAGCTTAAACTGAAGAAAGTAGGAAAAACCACTGGGCTAGTCAGGTATAATCTAAACCAAATCCCTTATGAATACACAGTGGAAGTGAAGAACAGATTTAAGGAACTAGATTTGGTGGACAGAGTGCCTGAAGAACTATGGATGGAGGCTCATAACATTGTACAGGAGGCAGCAACAAAAACCATCCCAAAGAAAAGGAAATGCAAGAAAGCAAAGTGGCTGTCCAACGAGGCCTTACAAATAGCAAAGAAGAGAAGGGAAACAAAATGCAAGGGGGATAGGGAAAGTTACAGAAAATGGAATGCAGACTTCCAAAGAATAGCAAGGAGAGACAAGAGGGCCTTCTTAAACGAACAGTGCAAAGATATAGAGGAAAATAATAGAAAGGGAAAAACCAGAGATCTGTTCATGAAAATTGGAGATATTAAAGGAACATTTTGTGCAAAGATGGACATGATAAAGGACAAAAATGGTAGGGACCTAACAGAAGCAGAAGACATCAAGAAGAGGTGGCAAGAATACACAGAGGAATTATACCAGAAAGATCTGGATGTCCCGGACAGCCCAGATAGTGTGGTTGCTGACCTTGAGCCAGACATCCTGGAGAGTGATGTCAAGTGGGCCATAGAAAGCATGACTAACAGCAAGGCCAGTGGAGGTGATGGCATTCCAGTTGAACTATTTAAAATCTTAAAAGATGACGCTGTTAAGGTGCTACACTCAATATGCCAGCAAGTTTGGAAAACTCAGCAGTGGCCAGAGGATTGGAAAAGATTAGTCTACATCCCAATCCCAAAGAAGGGCAGTGCCAAAGAATGCTCCAACTATCGTACAATTGCACTCATTTCACACGCTAGCAAGGTTATGCTCAAAATCCTACAAGGTAGGCTTCAGCAGTATGTGGACCGAGAACTCCCAGAAGTACAAGCTGGATTTCGAAGGGGCAGAGGAACTAGAGACCAAATTGCTAACATGCGCTGGATTATGGAGAAAGCCAGAGAGTTCCAGAAAAACATCTACTTCTGCTTCATTGACTACGCAAAAGCCTTTGACTGTGTGGACCACAGCAAACTATGGCAAGTTCTTAAAGAAAGGGCAGTGCTTGACCACCTTATCTACCTCCTGAGAAATCTATATGTGGGACAGGAAACAACAGTTAGAACTGGATATGGAACAACTGATTGGTTCAAAATTGGGAAAGGAGTACGACAAGGCTGTATATTGTCTCCCTGCTTATTTAACTTATATGCAGAATACATCATGCGAAAGGCTGGACTGGATGAATCCCAAGCCGGAATTAAGATTGCCGGAAGAAATATCAACAACCTCAGATATGCAGATGATACCACTGAGGAGGAATTAAAGAACCTCTTAATGAGGGTGAAAGAGGAGAGCGCAAAAAATGGTCTGAAGCTCAACATCAAAAAAACTAAGATCATGGCCACTGGCCCCATCACCTCCTGGCAAATAGAAAGGGAAGATATGGAGGCAGTGACAGAGTTTACCTTCTTGGGCTCCATGATCACTGCACATGGTGACAGCAGCCACAAAATTAAAAGACTCCTGCTTCTTGGGAGGAACACGATGACAAACCTAGATAGCATCTTAAAAAGCAGAGACATCAGCTTACCGACAAAGGTCTGCATGGTCAAAGCTGTGGTTTTTCCAGTAGTGATGTATGGAAGTGAGAGCTGGACCATAAAGAAGGCTGACCGCCGAAGAATTGATGCTTTTGAATTGTGGTGCTGGAGGAGACTCTTGAGAGTCCCTTGGACTGCAAGGAGAACAAACCTATCCATTCTGAAGGAAATCAACCCTGAGTGCTAACTGGAAGGACAGATCCTGAAGCTGAGGCTTCAATACTTTGGCCATCTCATGAGAAGACTCCCTGGAAAAGACCCTGATGTTGGGAAAGTGTGAAGGCAAGAGGAGAAGGGGACGACATAGGACGAGATGGCTGGACAGTGTCATCGAAGCTACCAGCATGAATTTGACCCAACTCCGGGAGGCAGTGGAAGACAGGAGGGCCTGGCGTGCTCTAGTCCATGGGGTCACAAAGAGTCGGACACGACTTAACGACTAAACAACAACAACAATCAAGTCAGAACCAACTTATAGTGATCCTAATAGGGTTTTCAAGGTGAGTTATTTAAGGAATGGCTTTACCAGTTCTACAACCCCAGTGAACTTACATGGCTGAGCCGGGATTCAAACCCAGACCTCCTGAGTCCTGGTCCATCATTCTATCCACTACATCACACAGGGTGATGAGGACATAAAGCTTATTCTGTAATTGCTGCAAAATCTGGTATTTTTCTTTTTGAGTAATATAATAAAGCTTAATCTTAGCAAAATTTTAGGAATGATACTATTCAGCAGACCCAATCAAAAACATTTACTAGTACATCTAAGTTGTCATTTTTTAATTGGTTTATTTAAAATATTTCTATCCGGCCTTTCTCCCCAAAAGGGACCCAAGGCAGCTCACATCATTAAAAAGACAATATTCAAAAGCTAAAAACAGTAAATATACAAATATTACAAAAGAATTAAATGAGTATTGTATTAAAAACAGTAAATAAAATCAATATTAACACATTTAAGACAACAGAGCACAACAGTCCATTAAAAAATCCCTCTCAAACTACCAGTCATTAAGGAAAAGCCTGCCTAAAGAGAAAGGTATTTACCTGCTTGCGGAAGGATACTAATGATGGGGCTAGCCTAGCTTCCCATGGAAGGGGGTTCCAGAGCCTGGGAGCAGAAAGACAGAAGGCCCTCTCCCATGTCCCCACCAAGCACACCTGTGAGGGTAGTGGGATTGAGAGAAAGGCTTCGCCGATTATCTTAATGCCCAGGCAGACTCATAGAGGGAGATGTGGTCTTTTAGATAGCTTAGACCAAAACCATTTGGGGCTTTATAGGTTAGAACCAGCACTTTGAAATGTGCCCATAAATGGATTGGTAGCCAGTCCCCTGCTGTAACAGGGGAGTTATATGTTCCCTGTAAGTAGTCCTAGTTAGCAATCTGTCTGCAGCATTTTGGACCCTCTGGAGTCCCATTTAGAGCGTGTTACAGTAATCCAGCCAAGATGTAACTAGGGTATATGTTACCATGGCTAGATCAGACCTTTCAAGAAATGGGCTCAGCTGGTGCACTAGTTTTAGCTGTGCAAAGGCACTCCTGGCCAGCAATAAAACCTAGGTATCTAGGATCAGAGATGAATCCAGGAACACCTCGAACTGTGCTTATGCTTTCAGAGGGAGTATAACACCATCCAGCACAGGCTGCAACCCTATTCCTTGATAAGCTTTTCGACTGACCAGGAGCACCTTTGTCATGTCTGGTTTAAGTTTCAGTTTATTTGCTGTCATCCAGTCCATTACTGACACTAGACACTGATTTAGAACCGAAATAGCTTCCTTGGATTTAGATGGAATTGAGAGGTAGAGTTAGGTGTGCCTCGAGACCCCACTCCGGATCCGTCGCCAGTGCCAGCTGCTCCAGATCCTGGCCCGCTGTGCCAGCACTGCAGTTGCAGCCGCCTCCTGAGGTTTGGCTGTGGGGGGAGTAGCGATCCGGCGACTTATGGCTTGCGTGCCCGCAGAAAGGGCTCTGCATGCCAGCTGTGGCACGCGTGCCATAGGTTCCCCATCACTGGTCTGTGCTATTGAAAGCTGCTGGAAGGTCCAGCAGAACCAACAGGGATGCACTCCGCTTGTCCAGTTTCTGGCGTAGATCCTCCACCAAGGTGACCAAAGCAATCTCTGCCCCATAACCAGGTCTGAAGCCAGATTGAAATGGATATATAATCTATCTCATCCAGGAACCCCTGGAGCTGAGAAAACACAACCTGCTCCAGCACCTTGCCGAAGAATGGGATATTAGAGACTGCCCAATAATTATCCAGTACTATGGGGTCCAAGGAGAGCTTTTTCAAGAATAGTGTTACTACTGCCTCCTTTAAGCATGCTGGGATCCTACCCTGCTGCAAGGGGGCACTCACTACCTCTTGGACCCACTCAGCCAGTCCCTCTGTAGCAGCTTTTATAAACCAGGAAGGGCAACGGTCCACCGGACAAGTTGTAGCCTTCATCTCTCCAAAGGTCCTGCCCACATCACCAGGCTTCAGAAACTGAAACTTATTCATCAACACAGGACAAGCAGGTTCCATAGTTACATCTACAGGACCTACATTAACTACAGCATCCAAGTCAGAGCGAATCCGAGCGATTTTGCCTGCAAATTGCTGTGCAATTTTTTCACAGTGAGCTACAGTGTGGCCAGTGCTATCTTCTTGTGGGTCATGATGTAACAGGCCCTTGACAACATGAAAGAGCTCTGCTGATCAACTCTGTGCAGATGATGCAAAGGTGGCAGAGAAGAATGACTTCTTCACTGCCACTATTGCCATGGAATAGGCCTTCCAATGGGCTCTAGCCCATGTTCGGTTGTATTTACTCCTAGTCTTCCGCTAGCATTAATACTTCTGTGAAAACATCAGTGAGTCAGGAGCATTGACATTTTTTGTTTGCCTTACTGCATTCTGGATGGCTGTTTGAGTATGAACATCTGACTTGCTTACTGACTGACTGACTGCTCCATTAATGCCAAAGCAGTATTCTGGGTAGTTTACAAAGGATTAAAAGAGAGATTTGCAACAAAACACTAAAATATAACACAAATAGCAGTAATGTGGCAAGAGCAGTAAAAAAACCCACAAGTGGCACCAACAAATTATCACAGAAAAGTGGAACTGGAGGCGAAACACTCAAATACTGTTGCTATGTTATTTTCAAACAGCTGTATATTGTTCAGGTCACCATTGTTTCTCTGACTTTTCTAATTTTGTTTTGGATCTCTTGCACAATATGTAATTAACTTCATCTTTATTTGCCCATTTTCACCTTTTCCCCATCAGCTCTAATATTTCTTCTGCCAACCACTTTTTTTTTTAAAAAAAAATCTTTTGAGTTTGCTGTTACTTACTTACAACTCAGTAACCTGATAGCAAGTAGCATTTATATTTCAGTGCTATAACTTATTGTGATGGGTACTATCACGTTCAGATATTTTCATACTACTGTATAGCCCAGGGGTGGGCAATTAATTTCTATAGGGGGCCACATGAAAAATCTGAACTGTGTTCGGGGGCCGAACCAACTTTACTTAAAAATAAAATGAAACAGTGATGTTATGATTGTTTTTATTTTAAACTTGTTAATCTTCACAAATACTAAAGAGGTTTTTTGCGGTATGTTAAAGATAAGCAACTGATCAACTTTAGACAAAAAGCTATAAATGGTTTTGATGTCCGGTGGGCCGGACAGGAGCGGCTCGCGGGCCGTATGTGGCCCTCGGGCTGCACTTTGCCCAGGTCTGGTATAGCCTGACCTTTGCCTGGTACTGACTACTGCTGCTGGCCAAGGTCAGGTGGAGTTTAGCAGCAAGTTAGTTTGCTAAGGCATCCACAGGCCTCTTGCTCAAACTCCTTCACAAGAAACTACTGAGTTTTCCACTAATCAGATTAACTTAACTTGATTCTCAGCAAGGCTAAGGTGTGTAATGCTGCTATTCTTCAATTTGGTCCAGAGGCTGGCCTCTCAAAAGTGTGAGGTTAAAATAAAGAAACCAAACCTGTCAAATCTATCTATCTGTCTAGAAGTTGGGGAGTATCCTGTTACATTATCCTACTTCAGATAAAACAGTATATATATATATATATGTATAGTTTTTAAGTATCTCCAGTGCATACAATGACCAGGTCTGATGCACGCACCATTATGGCATGCTTGGCTGCCTTAATAAAAAAAGTATCAAGATATGATAAAACAAAGAGCCTTATATACTGTTGTGTAAAAATGATTTATTGAAAAAAGTAGTTATCAGTTTGGAGTGTCTTAAGCAGAAAAAAATATTCAGGATCTAGGAGTACTTAAACTATCACTACACATTTTGTTAAAAGTCGTATGAATTTTGATTTGTATTCCTGCATTGAACGGGGGGGGGGGGTTGGACTCGATGGCCTTATAGGCCCCTTCCCAACTTAATTATTCTATGATCGATTGACTGAATCTTTACTTTCTGCAAGGAAGTCAAAATAAATACACGCGATTACGGAGGCGCGGGGGAACAGCACGATTCGATAAGTAAAAACGTACGTTGCCCGTGCAGAATTTGTTTTCTCTCCCCAGGCCGATTTGGTGACAATCCCATGTCCACTTCACAGCTGAAGAAGCGGCCCTTACACTCCTGCCAACTTCCCACTCTAGGTTTGCAGTGCTGCTCCCCCCCCCCCCTTTCTATATACCTCTTTTGTCAGCCTCCCTCTTTTCCCCCTTTCCTTCCCAATCTCTTCAAATAAGCAACCAATCAGCAGGAAGCCTCCGGGCCGTCGGGGTGTGGCTTGGAACGACTCGGTTCGACGACAGCTATATAAGGGTGCCAAAGGAGAGGGGGAACTTGCCGAGGGCGGAGGGAAATACTCGCGAGAGTTGGCAGGCGGGGGCTGGGGTACGTCTGGAAGCTCCGCGCTTTCTCACGTGGAGGGTTTCAGGAAACAACACCCCTCAGGAGAAACATAGTTTCTTGCTGACTTACAGTCATGTCGTTGTGATCTGCAATTGCTTGCAAAGGGGTGCGTAACCCACTTAGTTAATCCGAGACCTTCTTGCGCTCCCGATTCTCAGGCACATTTCTTCACTAGCGGCTCCCTCGTGCTGCTTCAACGGAGCTGCCCACAGGCACCGCTGTGTATAGCACGGCAGTCGGGAGCGGGGCCCCTGCATCGAGGAAACCCGAGGCGATCTTTCATTGCCATCAGAACGATTCAGGTGTGCTCCTTGACGAATTGCAAGGGAGAGCTTAAGAGAGTCCTTTTGGTTTTACTTCCGAGGAAGCCTGCCTGAAGCCCACCAAAAACGACGAAGAGCCTGCCCTCTGCGCCCCCCGCCCGCCCGCCCGCCCGCCTTTGCTCTCGCTCTCTTCTTCCCTCAGGTGTCGCCTGCCGCCACCGCGATCCCGTCGCCGGGCGACTAGAGCGAGGCAGGGAGGCTCGTGCCCGCCCCTTTCCCCTCCCATTTGGTTCATTAGCGGCGCGAGGAGGGAGCTGCTCTGTGGGATTTGTTCTGTGTTGTGATTACCTGCGCAGGATCGGGCTCGGAAGCGAGAATTCGCCCGCGCAGCGGAGACTGCGGAGCCTTGCTTAGGAAAGCCCTCCCTGCGCCTCCAAAGGTGTAGCGCTGATTGGCGTTGTTTAGTTGTTATGGGGCTGGAGGGCAAACCTTTCCACCTCTAAGTCGTGTCTGTGGGAGTTTACAACAGAAGCGGGGGTGGGATGGGGTGGGGGGGAGAGAAGACACTTTAGTGGGTGTGCGTGTGCGTGTGTGTATTTTCTCCTCCTCCTCCCACATGCATGCAATTTAACCTCCACCGGAGTCCATCCTTCCCTGTATTACAAAGTCCGTTGGGGCTGAGGGCAAGAAGGCGGCGTGCGGAGCTCTTGCTCCTGTCCGCGCCAGGCTTTCCTCTCTCGGCGAGGGAGCGACCGAGCTGCAAGCAGGCAAGCAGGCAGTCGCGGCTTCTGTGATAGGCGGACATCGGCGGTCGCAATGCAGTTTCGTGCAGGCGGCGGCGGCGGCGGCGAAAGCGAGGTTTTGAAAGGGGCGCAGCGCGGGGCTGGTGGCGGCGACGGCGGCTGCGGCTGTTGTTGCTGTTGCGTCTAGCCCGGCGGGGACGGGATTCCAGCATGCTGTGCAGGAGACCCGGCGAGAGGAGAAGGCAGAAAAGCAGGCACTGAAGCGCGCAGGGCTGGGCTTGCCGATCCGCCCGTCTGGCAGCTGACTTCACAGTGGTTCGGCTTTGCCTTGGAGGGGGGTGTCCAGCCTATGACCCTTGGGACTGGCATCTCCGCCCTGCCGTCGGAAAGACTGCTGCCAAGCCGACTTCGCTTGTGGATCGGGCGTGACATCGGCTTCCTTTCGCTTCGATCGGGGATTTAGGTTCTGCTTTGGACTTCTGAGACCTTGGAAGAGGAGGAAGGGGCGGGTTTCTCGTCTCTTCTGCTCTCCCTTCTGTCGGGAGGGTGAAGTTCTCCACGGTTTGGGGGCCTTCTTTTAAAAAAATCGAGATCGGTGGCTGCTTTGGGGGACCCCGTGGCGGCAGAGAGGAAACGATGAAGCTGCTGGTCGCGCTGGCTCGGCTCAGCCTGGTGGTGCTGGTTCTGCTGCTCCATCTCGGGGAGGCGGCGCCGCAACCGTGCCCGGGTCAGTGCTCCTGTTCGGGTAGCACCGTGGACTGTCATGGGCTGGCGCTGCGGAGCGTCCCGAGGAACATTCCACGCAACACCGAGAGGCTGTAAGTCTCCTTCCCGATTCCTTCTCTTCTCTCAGGTTGGAACAGCCGGTGAACCATCCCTTTCCTCTTCTAGGGAACATGTCAAGCCCTCTGTTGCCATTTCTAGGGATTGGAAGGTAACCCCCACCCACCCCAAAACGAGAGCGCCAAGAGCCCTTGCCCAGTTCCTTTGGGTGCTGCTCCTCTCATTTCTGCCTTTCTCGCCCCCTCCCCCCCCAAAAGGCTTGAAAGGGCACCCCTATCGTTTTAACCCACGATAGCATTTTCTTGGTTACATTTGTGCCGTGCAGAATAACAGCTTTTGGGAGCAATACGTTTGGAAGTTTTCACAGAATTATCTCTTTCTAAAGGCCGAGGTTCTGCAGCTTAATATATACTTAATACTTCTGTTTTAAGCATTAGTGTTGTTCTTAAAGGCCTCCCCTCAGCAAACGTCTGTTTCAAATGCCCAGTTTTATACTTGGTGTTGGTGAGGAGACACTCTGTTTAGGATTTGAAGGGATTTGGTTTTCTTTTTAAAATTAGCTTGGTGTCATTATCAGATTTCATTATCACTTTCTCTGTTCTCTTAAACCCACAAGCAGGCATGCATACATCTAAAGAAAATGATAGATCGATAGAGGTTGTTCCTTGTTTCAGTATACTACAGTTCAATGAACACAAGGCACAACCCAGCAGTTGTTCCAGTTTTTAAATTATTGATCTGTAGTTCCAACTTCCAACTTGTTGTCTCTCTCCCCCAGTTTCCCATACACACTTCTCATTACTGGTTATAGAAGCAGTAGTAGGAGACATGAAAGAATCAAAGGGTTAGTTCCTTTGCTTTACTGCCTGCCTTGCCCTGTATTAAGCAGAGTAGTTGCAGTTTGGTAATTTGGGTCAGGAAGAGCTGTGAATAAAAAATGGCCCTTTCCTTGCTTTGCTCTGTGTACCTCTCCACACACTGAAAGACATCCTTCTGGTCCTGGTGAAGCTGTCTGAAGGAAACAGCTTGTAGAAGCCCCTTCAGGAGGTCTTCAGTGGATGATAAATTGGAAAGAGTTATGTGCAGTCTCAGCTTGGAACTGCACCAGTCCCAGGCATAGCAGTCAAGACATTCTACCTAGTTCATTTCAGTGTTTTCCCCTTTACAAAAGCATGGCATGGACAGGGTTAAAATCTGCAGTACTTGTGCAAGGAGGTCTTTAAGTCATATAGGTGGAGGATTTCCCTATAGCAGGAATATAGTAAAATTGCTTTTTCAAGTGCTGCTTTGCATAAAAATAATTCTCAATTCTTCCCCCAACAAAATATTTTTGTTTTATATAAAAGTTGACTGATGATTTGACATTGGACTTCCAAATGATTTGGGGGTGAAACACTCATATTTTTAGACAAATATGAGGCACTTGTTACGTATTTAAGCCATAGACTTGTGATCTCTTTCTTAGCTAAAAATTGGTTACCTTTTGGTTTGACAGTGTGAAGTGTATTATTCCAAACTCAGTCAAAATGTTGTGAAGGAGTACCTGTTACCCACTTCCATGCTAATAAATTAAGAACTAGTTAGGATATTTCCTGAGTGGTCACAAGTTTGAGAGTGGTTTTCAAAACATGACTTTATTGTGTTTTATGTAAGCAGTTTGGGGAGAAAACCTCCAGGAAAGAGGCATGGAAAAAAGTTAGGTTTGTCTTTCACTAAAAGAATACAACACCAGAATGACTGGGTATTTTGAATGTGGGGAAGTTTGTCCAGATCACATAAGATTCCTGCTGCTTTTCTTCAGTGGAATGTGCTTACTTCTACCATCTCCTCCTCAAATAATATACATGATCTTAAGGTCAGGTTTCCATGTAAAGCTGTTTCCTGTAACTAAGCTCACAGGGTGATCAATTATTTCTTTAAGGTATTTCTATATTGTTCTTAATATTTACTCCGCTGTTAACGACAACATAAGTTTTAGCTGAACCCTTGCTAATATATTAGTTAAGCAATATCGTGTTTCCCCAAAAATAAGACAGGGTCTTATATTAATTTTTGCTCCAAAAAACACAGTAGGGCTTATTTTCAGGGGATGTTTTATTTTTTTCATGTAGAACAATCTACATTTATTCAAATACAGTCATGTCATCTTCTGCTTGCTGCACAATGGTGGAGGGCAGGGTTTCACTTAACTGGGGCTTATTTTTGGAGTAGGGCTTATATTACGAGCATCCTGAAAAATCATACTAGGGCTTATTTTCGGGGAAACAGGGTAGTGATCAAAAAGGGGTGAATTGAAATTCTGATATGAAATCCAAATCTTTCCTATTATCTATATAGTTTACATGTTATAGTCATAAGAAAGCTTACAAGGTGAAATGAAGAATTTATTTTTTAATTTGAAGATGTTATTTTGAAACAGTTCAGACCTTAAATCATATCATGTTAAATCCCCCAAATGTTTGTTTGAGAACATTTAGCTATGTAACTACAGCTGGTTTTTTTTAGGAATGCTGCAAAATTGATGATGCCTTTGAGAGAAATCTTGGGCCCTGGGAAAGCTGTCAAAGATGTTTACTGTCTCCTTCCTCCCTGTTTCCCCATTCATTTGACCTCCTGATGCCAGGACTCTTGCCTGCTTTCCTCCTGTGGACTCTGCAAAGAGGGAAAAGCTCATAGTCCATGTAGTTTGCTGTAGCACATGTCTTGAGAACTGGGCCAAGAAATCCTCCCCTTTTCTCTCTAGTTTTCAGAACTGACTTCCAAATGTCACTAAGTAAACATGTCTTGGCTTCATGTCTGGTACACACAGACATTCATCCAAAATAGAAGCCAACCATATCTAAAGGTTGTAGAATTGATACTAATAATAATTTCTGCTATTGTGAAAAAGTCATATTTTGCAACTGTAGCATCTTGTAGCATCACTGTTTTCAGTAAATTATATTTTTAAAATGAACAACTGAACTTTACATAATTCAATTTATATTCAAGTAATATAAATTTGTTTTTAGGAAAACATACTTACAGGATTTTGTATGAAGCTAGGCTTATGTATTAATTCTCAGAAGTATTAAAATATTTTGCTTTTTATTTCTTTTTAAAAAAACTGTACAGCTATTAATGATCACTTCTCATTTTACTGCTGGCATGTTCTTCAAAGGGATCTTAATGGAAATAATATCACAAGGATCATGAAGACTGATTTTGCTGGTCTGCGGCATCTTCGAGTTCTGTAAGTTGTTTCTTTTCTAGTTTTATTTGTTACTTTTTATATGTACAGAATAATTTCTTAAATGAACAGAACTAATTCTATACTTAAACTCTAAAACAGTAAACTTACACTGTATGAGAAAAAGCAGTTGGGAGATGACATAAAATTTGGAAGAATGCCACAGTAGCAATTCTGTATTGTGATTTTATGCTTATCCTTGAATCTATAAGTACAGCAAAATATATGTATTTTGAAAAATGGGCAATAGTAACAAAATAGATTTTTTCCTGTTTTTTTTTTTAAGTTATTAGAGTAATGCATTTGAATGTTTAGATGGCTCAGAAATGCTAGAATTCTTAAAATTAAAAATTTGGTAAATAAGTAGATTCAGAAATTATGGATGTAACTTGACTTTTACAATGAAATTTGAGTAACACTGATTTAAATGTTAAAATTGTTCTATTGGATGAAAGTCTGTGGGTTTTTTAGGTTTACAAGTAATTTTCTCTGTGTGTAGGCTTTCCATTTTTCAGTCATGGGACTCTTAAGACAGCTATATAGTGATAACTGCTGCTTTGTCAGCAAACCTTGAAATCAAGTAGTAAAGGGAAACTGTAAATCAAGAGATAATTGTAACCAGTTGGAATATTGTGAGCCATCCTCTCAAAAGTGAACAGTAACAAATTGTTCTTATTTGTTGCATTGAATCTTTCAGGTATAAAATAGCACTTGATCCTTGTTTGTGAAATATATTTATGGTCACTATATAAGTAAACATTTTAAACATTGTGTTATACAGTACTTGTTTTCTGCATTCTCCTATTAATCAATAGCATTGCCTTTTTCCTTAAGGCAGGCATATATTTTCTTCACCTTTGACCCTTCAGGTTCATGAGTAGGTTTAAAATCTTTCTTTCAGAATTGAAAGTATAGTATTTCTATTCCATGGGCATAAGTCACAGAGTAATGTAAGGTGATGGTTCTTAAACACATTAAATTGGATGGGAAGTCTAAGAATAGAGTGAGAATTGCAGAGTTAATAAAGAAGAGGCGATTACAAATTTCCCCATTACTGAAATGCAGTAATAACAGGTGCTAATCATTGTTTGATTACTAGCTGCTTTAAAACACTTATTCTGCATTTCAGTCAACTCATGGAAAACAAGATTAGTACAATTGAGAGAGGAGCATTCCAGGACCTGAAAGAGCTGGAGAGACTGTGAGTATTTTTTTTTAATATATCATTTTCAAATGTAACTGAACAAGTAGGTGATTTTTTTTTCTGTTTCCCCTCTCAGTTTGCATGAGACACAAAGATTCATCCATGTACAGTGGATGGCCTATGAGAAAACTTGATGTGCCTATATTAGTTCTTACTAACTGCAGTAATATACAGCAGTTGATTTCTGGTAGTATGTGAGCTAAGTGGAAATTATATAGAAAGAGAAAATTTGCAGTCTAAAGAGTCATGTAGATATAATATTACACAAGAGTGTAAAAATGAATTTCCTGGAGGGAATGAGCAATGACTCGGAAACAACCCCAGTCTGAAGACAGGAGAGTGAAGAGGGCATTCCTTTATGAAAACTTAAAGGATATACACATTGGCTAAATTCCAGTAATAAGTCACAACTAGAGTGGGCCCATTGAATCAATGGAAATTATGGAAGAATTGACTCTGCAAATCCCCATTGATTCACTGGCCCTACTCTAGTTGTGATTTTTTATTTGGATATCAGCCACTGAGTTTTTGCTGTTTGCAGCAGGTAAGGACTTTCTGAGTATTGTATAGTATGATGTAGGAAAAAGTTTTTTTTTTTTTTTTACAGAAAATGGTTCTGTAAGATGAAAACTTTTTAGTTGCAAAATGCTGTGAGCATTCTCCTGAGTATTTGAAGTGATCTTACAGTATTAACAGGAAAACATTAGAAGCCTAAAATGGTCAGTTATGAATGTGTAATGCCGCAGTCAGTTGAAGGTTTTACTTCAGTTTACAAGCTTTTCTGTACTGTTGAACCATAAGTGGTAGTTTGCACACAATTTGTGTGTCTTTCTGAAAGGTGCACTTTTGCTCTGTGAATATTGGATTTTGATAGCACTTAAGGTGTGGTATTCAAACTTCAGGAAAGTACTTCCATGTAGACACAATGTCATGAATTTTTAAAGCAAACGTATTTGGCAGCTATGTGCTCTCCTAGCATAGAATAGGTTTCTCATTTAGACATGCAGCTTAAAAAGAAAAAAAAACTCTAGCATGTCCTTTAGTCAACACTTCCAGTTTGTCAAGAATTATAAAGCTGCTTCAGGGGTTGTTTTGTGTGAATCCCCCCCCTTTTCTCTCTCTCAAAAGGGTGAGCCACAGAAGTGCATTTATTCACCCCCTTCCCATGTTACACAAGGTCTTTTCAAGCTGTCTGCTTCAGGTGTCAAGAATGTGCTGGGGTACTAGAAAGTTAGTCTGCTGTTTTTCAGGGTTCTCAAACAGCAGACTAACCTTGTATTTAACTCACACAGGAGAAGAGCATTTGTATTGAAGCCTTGTAACTTTTAGCATGTCTGTTTTCTGGTAAGGAGAATGTTGCTTTACTGTTTCCGGGTAGTAGAACTATGTTTGTAAGAGGGATTCCTCTCCCTCCAACAATTGCACAATACAGTAATTCTTCATACTCTTTTCATATCAGAAGTCTTAAATGTAGTATTGTATAGTTTATCTGTAGAGCCCAGGTTTGCTGAATCGTGTTTGCATTGATTCACAAAAACATTTGTATTGATACCAAGAGAAATAGAACGGATCTGGATCAAGTGAAATGTTTTGAATGTTTAAGATGACTAGCTGATTTGGTTGGCTTTTGTAGGTTAAATTGGCCCATGAACTGTTCCTAATTGAAGTTAAAGGATGCTATCAAGGTCTGGGGGGGGGGGGGGGATATTGTGGTTTTAAGTTTATGCACAAATTTTGCTACTAATCTTAGATTTTGGAAAGCGGTTTTCCAATTTTTTTTTCTCCTTGAAATTCTGTCAATAAGAGATGTTTTACATTAATGAGACTTTAAGGCCAGAATCTTATGCATAAACCCACTGAGATGTCACTGGGCAGCAATATTTTAAATAGATGCTTTAAATAGAAATAAAATCTAGTAATTAAATCAGTCTGGTTATTCATCAGTTAGGTATCTATAAAGAAATGTATTTCCATTTTTAATTGGGGTTTTTGGATTGTGTCCTAAATCTTTAATACTTCCTTGAAAATAAATTATGAATTTATAAATTTTTGAAATACCTAAAAATTATTGCTTCTTATAAAACCATAGAACTATTGGTTAATATGAAACCAATACAGGAACAGACTTAAGCCTTTTAAACACTGGTTTGTTCCAATTGCATGTAAAGCTTGGAGTGCATGGCTTTAAACTGCAAGAGGTGTATGGGTGTGTGAGTGCTGAACTCCCTTGTCTCCTCCTACCCAGTCTGTCCCTTTAGAGCCATTTCCTGTATCTCAAGCAGCCCAGCTAGGAAGAAAAGAATGAGGATAGGAGTTCAGTACTTCTTCTCTGTGTGTGTCTTTTGCATCACTCCTACTTTGCATGTAACTGTAGCAATTCTTTAAAGCACAGATCTGTTGCTGTTGTGTGTAGTTTGGCCTTGGGGCATCATTTTGTTCTGCTTAATTATTTAAAAAGCAAATCCTTGTATGTTTGTTAAAAAGCAGCTCTTGTTCTTAAAAGCAATACTTTGATGCCTTGTATCTGTAAAAAGTTTGCATTTTCATGCTGTTCTATGACTAACTTTGCAAACTAGAAATTTTGTGAAATATCTTCGAATTTTTCAGACTAAATTGTTCTAAGCTGTTTAAGATTTGTGTATTTTCCCACATTGTGGTAAGAGTATCACAGCTTTTTCATGCAAAGGCTTTAAATTTGATCCTTTGAAGTAGGAGAGATAATTTTTAATGGAAGATAATATAGTCAGGGACGTGGTGGCACTGCAGGTTAAACCGCAGAAGCCTCTGTGCTGCAAGGTCAGAAGACGAGCAGTCGTAAGATCGAATCCACGCGACGGAGTGAGCTCCCGTCTCCTGCCAACCTAGCAGTTCGAAAGCATGTAAATGCGAGTAGATAAATAGGTACCACCTCGGTGGGAAGGTAATGGCGTTCCGTGTCTAGTCGCGCTGGCTACATGACCACGGAAACTGTCTACGGACAAACGCTGGCTCTACGGCTTGGAGACGGGGATGAGCACCGCACCCTAGAGTCGGACACGACTGGACTAAATGTCAAGGGGAACCTTTACCTAATATAGTCAGAATGTCTTGAAAACAAGTCTCGCATTGGCTTAGAGCAAATATTCTACATTTTTTGAATAAAAACAAATTATTTATTGTTGATGATTTCAACATTCATTTGACAGAATCTTGTTGCTGTGTGACAACCAGTTTCTTGAGATTGTGATATTGAAAATTATTTCTAGAAAATGCTGAAGTTCTCTTCAAATATTTCCTTTATATGTATGGCATAGTGAAGATTTTGTGAATATGAATAATATTTAAATATCAAACAGATTCTTCACAAACTTAACTTCTGTAGCAGTTTTATAATAATCACCATCTTAGAGCTGCAGAGGTGGAAGAGACACAATGGATCATTGAATTCACTCCTTTGCCTTGGAGGCACAGTAGAGAGTCAAGCTCCCAACCTCTGGCTCCACTAATGACATTTCTATATGTACCCCTTCAATCCACTGGCTATAAAATGTTATTTGATTTTTGTTTTATTTAGTAAAACAAAAGGTGGCATTAGGCAGTAAGTGTAATTCCTGGTAGTAAATTGCCACAAGTTGGGAAGTCATCACAGACTTTTGCTGTGGCATGCCAAGATGCATGCCTTGATGTGCAACAACAAATGCATATGCTAATTTCTTAACAGGGCGGAAATTCGCTGTCTAGATTAATGGACAGATGGACATGACTCATAGGATTTTGCCCATTGTCTTTGATAATTCTTGTCACTCCCTTCCAATCATATTGAGAGCTGGTGCCTCCATGTTACCCAGGAATAGAAGGAACTAATCTGCGTCGTAGTAGTGGTACAGTGGAAGCTGTGACACATACAGTATACAGATGTGTTTTCAGATTGAACTCCTAATGCCTCACATGTTTGCCCATGGAGAGGGCAAATGCAAGGCCCCTGTTAGGTCAGATTTGTAGGTATAGCTACCAGCTTAACACTGTGATCATAGGCTTACACAGGATGACACTCCTCCCCTCTTCCGTGTAGACAACAAGTGTAGTGAGCCTGCTGATGGGACCAGTATGCAGATCTGTACTTTATTCAGGACATTGTTTGAATCACTTCTGTTTTGGGATGCCCCTTTTTTTCCTGCAACTCATTTCATCTATCTGTGCTGCCACCACCCTCTACTTATTTCCTAGTAGGCCTTTGTATTTATATTTAGTCTCCTCTGTTCTCAATCCCCAGTCAGGCAGAGTAGCAGAAACTCTGCTTGGCTTATAGGAGTGGCGAAGAGAGAGTTAAGAGGAGACTGAACCCTTGGGTCCTCCCACAGTGACTTTTTCGGTGAACTTGAACAAAGGCAGGCATAATGTGACTGTTGCCTTTGTTAATATTGGTGAGCTGACTGGTTGTTATTAAGATAGAGACTTTGAAGGGGTAATGAGAAACATCAGGTATAACCCGTGACTGGGTACTGATGAGGTAGTTCAGAGAACTTACCATTGGTTAGGTACCTTTTCAAGTCAGCATGCCTCAACTGGACTCTGCTGCACTGGAACAGGTGCTGAGTGCCCTGGCTAAGATTCTGTGATGAAGAAAACATTGTGAATGTTTGGCCTCATTAGCAGTATGTGATGTGGTGTGTTTGCTGTTGGTTTCTCCAGTGTGTTGTCAAATCTAATAAGTGTTTGCAGCACTACAGGGGTATATATTTTTTTTTAGTGTATATCTTCTCTGTGCCTTGTTTATGGTGCACAGTATTACCACAGTATGATTGAACATTGTTAGGCAACTGTATGGTTTGCCATAGTGCATTGGGAGATGAAGGTACTGTGCATGTGTTCAAATGCTTGGCATGAAATATCTAAGGGTGCTTCGGAAAATTAGATTGTTTGGAATGCTCAAAGAGGTGCTTTGTATTTCTAGGCTCAGTTGCAGATATGGAGTTGTTGATAAAGGAGTGATCTTCTGTTGCTCAGGCTTTTATATATTCATAGCAATGTGCTGTGGTTGGGGAGTTAATTGGATTCCTGTTCTGAGGTGACATTGGATTCTCCTATTGCACTATGTTAACTAACGACATCCCTTTTTGTTGGCATGTAGCTGGATGGATTATAGTCATGATGGATTATAGTGCAGTTATGATATGGTGAATCAGCAAATCTACATTCTACAAGGCAGTTCTAAAAATGGGGGTAGCCTAAACAAAAAATTATAAACCTGAAACTGGGCTTCATATCAATACCAAACTTGGCACATTTGCAGCACACCATCTGCTTTTCCTCTGTGCTAAATTTGAGGAAGTTTGGGCAAGGGGTATTTGGTGGTGTTGTTGTTTTTAAATAAAACCGCTTCACCTATTCAGAATAGGTGACCCAAATGATCCCAGATTTAAAACTGATCACATAAAAATCCAGTCTTCCTTATGTTGAAAGATAATTGTTGGCCACACTCATTTTTCTTTGTTTGGAAAGAATCCAGTCTGTAGAGGCTGAAATATTGATCCTCAAAAAAGGCCTTTCAAAGGGGAAAAATAGCAACTTTGTTATAACATTGAGTATTCATAGTACAGATTTGTCAGCAAGAACTTTGCAAAATGATACATTATATATTCATAGATGGGGGAGGGGAAGAAGATGTTTGGACAGGTGCAGGATGACTAAAAGTAACAGAAATAGGGGCTTTCTTCAAAGAATAAATAAACTAGGTTTGCTTTAAAGAGTGATAGCCCTCCACAAATGGTAATTTTTGCCATGCATCTTCAGGGAATTAGCATACAATTTTGTGAGGCATATTCAGAGTATTTTCTCTTATTAAAAAAAACCAAAACAACAGATAGTTGTGTTTTGTCCTAGCACTTTCAGTAAACATTCTCTCAGGATTTCTGAGACCAAACAGCTTCCTAACATAGAGGGAATCAGCTCCAAGTCTGGGGCAATCTGAACTTTTGACCCTGATCAATCAAGACTGAATTAGTTGAATTAGTTGACTTTTAGCTAACTTTTAATTTCTTAATTCCTTCCTGGCCAAACAATCTCATGGGATTCGTGCTTGCAAGGGGATTCTGTGACTGGTTGTAAAAATGCAGACAGAAAACCAGTCCTTGACACACCAGGAAATGGTCCAGCATTGCTGCTTGTGTTGCCAGCAGAAAAAAGGATGCCAGACTTTACATAGCAAAGGTCATCCTGAATGCTGACAACATCCATGTCAGCAATCGAGACAGTTTACAGCAGCCATTCTCAATCTTTTCTTGGCCATGATAGTAGGCACAATATAAAAGAAGTATAGGCTGAATCTAGATTGTATAAGTCGCATAATAAACCTTAGAAGGTGGTGTGTGAAGAATTGTTTCCAATCTGTGGCCCCCTTCAAATGTGCCAGGGCTCCCCAGGGGCTGCTGAGAATGGCTGGTCTACAGGACCATTTGCAAAGAGACACCCGGGAAGGGGAAATGTCAGAACCTGACTCTTTTTTTTAAAATCAGTTAACCACTTCTAACCCAAATACAAAGCAATTGTCAGGGCTGTTTTTCAGTAAGTTATCTAAGAAAAAAGATAAATGAAATGTGCATTTGCCATAGGGTAATAAGACTTTTCTGGATTGAGAGGTTGACCGTTGTGGGAATGCTAATGTGAATGAATGAAATGTAAAACACACAAAATTTAAAAAGCTAGACTACTTCAGTAAAGAAATGGAAAGTACATCTGATTATTCAAGATTAAGTAAGGGGAAAAAAGAAGTGCAGGAAGAAGAATTTATTGGCCTAGGAACCTGGTTTGGATACAACAGAACATCATTACAGATGGGCACAAACTGCTGTTTTGGTGGTTTGTGCCAGTTTGTTTAGTTGCTCAACAGGTGTTTGGCACTTCAAAGCCCCATCTCCTGCAGTGGGCACCCATTTAGAGTCTGGAGGAGGCAGGACAGGGAAGCCAGGCCACTGTTTCCAAGTGGGCGCCCACTGGAGGAGGCAGGGCTTTGAAGCACTGAACACCTGTTCAGCTGCTAAACAACCTGGCACAAACTGCTGAAGTGGCAGTTCATGCTCATCTCTAGACATCATTACTTAGCGCTGCCACATTCATCATAAAAAAGAGCCATGATGACATTCAAGTTCTGAAAGGAGAAGAAAAATCTTTTTTCTCTTCTCCCATTAATGTGAAAGAAGGCTGTTTATAATATAGTTGAAAAAGAACCACGATTTAAAACCCAGCATGTTATAAGTACGCTGCTTGCCATTTGGTTTACTGTATCTCTAGTTAGCTTATTTAGGGTTATATACAATTAAAAATAAATGATGTCATCATGGATGCTCATGTGATGCTTAATTTGTCAAGAGCAGTGGGAATGCTTAAAAAAATAGAACAGTTTCCTCTTGGTGCTCTGAACTAATACTGTAGTTGAAATGTATCCCAGTGGTAGTAGCATACTGGTAAGGCAGGTGTTTTTGTGTCTCCACTGATGATGTTCCTGGAAGCCTTTCTGTCTGTGCCCATTTCCCACAAAAGCAGTTTTTGAGATGAGTGTCAGGATAGTGCCATTTAAATGCTAACACTCCATTCATGTGTTGAGTGAGTCAGAATATCTAAAATTCCATTTGAAAAAATCTGTAGTATAGGAAGTGACTTCCAGTTGAGTATCTGCTGAGAGATTATGGATGTAGCAGCATGCAGATATATTATTAAGCATTGTCTTTAAAGAATTGCTGTGAGAATGGGAATGTTAGGTCAACTGCACATGGATCCATATGTTTAGATCACTTCTGTAGTTTATTGAGACAGTTCTGTGAACAAGTTTGCAAAAGTTGCGATGCCTGAGAGTGGAGCTCGCTCCCGTCCCGTCCTTGAAGAGCACCGCCAACAGCAGCTGCCGCCGCTGCCTCTTCCAGGAAAGCGGCTCTCTGGCTCTCTTTCTCTCTCGGCACCCCCAGCACCAGCCCGGCCAGCGGCCACCTCAGCGCCCGGCGGTGCTTCCTCCTCCTCCTCCTCCTCCTCTTCGTCTTGCTTCAGCCGCCTCGGTTCTGGAGGCTGCCTGGGCTCGCCTCGCAAAGTTTGCTCCTCTGTCGTGGTGGGGGTAGCTGCTGCTGCTGAGTGCGCCTTTTTTTGAGGGGGGCCCTCAGAGGAAGGTTGCCGGACCTCCATGTGTTTGTGTGTGTGCGTGTGCGCGCGCGCACCTGTGGGGGCCCCCGCCCCGTTCTGTTTAATTTCGCAGGTACCGGTGGGGGCTTTTCTCCTTTGGCAAGGCGAATTCTGTGAGGGGTTTTTTAAAAAAATTTATGTCGTGCCCTCCTCCCCCCGGCTAGGCGGTCACCGGCGCTCCCTCCCTTCTCCGCTTCTTCGTCCTGCTGCTGGTGGTGGTAGTGAAGAATGAGCCGGAGGGGGTCGTGGCCGGCGACGAGGGCTCGCGTGCCCCTCCTCCTCCTCCTCCTCGGAGCCCCAGCCGGGCTAAGGAAACTCCTGGGTGGCTTCCTCCGGCTCTTGCTCCGCTTGGCGGAAAATCTGATGCGGCCCAGCCTCACCCAGACTCTGCCTCCAGCGGCCCCCAGGTAAATTGAGTTTGAGACCCCTGCTCTAAGCCCTTTTCCTGAAGAGCAGCTGAGGCAGGAGGTGAGCTGTGTTTGGGAGGACATTTTATTTGGTGAGGTATTTTCTTCTAGGCTGACCTTTGTTCTCCCTGACCGCATGGTCTGGGGGGGGCGGGGTTCTGACTTTAAATGTGGGCTGGCAGAAGCTCTAAGCCCTTTTCCTGAAGAGGAGCTGAGGCAGGAGGTGAGCTGTGTTTGGGAGGACATTCTATTTGGTGAGGTATTTTCTTCTAGGCTGACCTTTGTTCTCCCGACCGCATGGTCTGGGGGGCGAGGTTTTGGCTTTAATTGTGGGCTGGCAGAAGCGCATGCCTAATGGCGCGTGAAATTCTCTGATTCTATTTTTGTCTCTAATCTGGTAAATAGGAAAGCCAAATAGCATTGCATACACCTGGGGGGCAGGAAAGTTTTTGGGGTAGGATCAGGCTTCCTCCCTTTTTTAATTCACTGACCAATCAGTCAAGATGGAGAGTGCAGGATCTGTTGCACTTGTAACACCTGTGGTATGTTTGTTTTCTTGCCAATGAGGTGCCTGGGTACAAATGCTCTAAGTGTTAGTTGGTGGTCCTCTTGGAAGACAAGGTCCTGCAGCTGGAGGCCTGTGTTCTAATCTCCGCACTCTTAGGGAGCAGGCCGGGTAGGTGGGGCTCGTCAGCCTTGGAAGGCAGCCCATCTAGGAGAAGGAAAACTCCGATTTCAAACCTCCACTGCCTTGTGGCTATATCCACTGATGGAAAAGGCTTCAGGAGTTAACCTCGAGGCAAAATCTGGAGCCGGAGTCCCGGAGGCAGCTCGTGTCGTTCTGGCAACTCCTGCGACGTTGCTGTATTGGCTCTTGCCTTTCCATTGGACTACTTCAGCAATGTGGAGAGAGGGGATTTGCTGCTTGGGTAACAGCCTATCCTCCATATTATTTTACCCGGGCTTTGTGCTCTGGAGAGGACACTCCAGCTTCGCATACAGCGTCGAAACAACACGGGAAGTAGCAGTTACCAGTTATAAGTCTTTGCTCGATTGGCGTAGAGCATGATGCCAGGGGCTACTTCCGACGGTGGGAGAGGTCATTGCACCTCACTAGGTAGCTACCGCCCTCCTTAAACTGGGCAGTCCCCAGCCAGTAAGGTGCTACCTTGCCACGGTCGGTTAACCTCACGGGGTGCGTGGGGTTTAGGATGAAAGCTGACAAGCAGATCAATAACCCTGCACCATGCAACAATCATAAGAAAACTTCTGCCCTAAAGTTGGGCACCTGGAATGTTCGGACAATGACCCCTGGCTTTTCTGACGACCTGCAGGAAATAGACGACGTGCGCAAGACAGCTGTCATCGACATGGAACTGAGTAGACTGCAGATGGACATTGTTGCCCTGCAAGAGACGAGACTGCCAGACATGGGATCTATCAAAGAAAAAAAATTCTCATTCTTCTGGCAAGGAAAACCATTGAATGAGACCAGGGAACATGGTGTTGGCTTTGCGGTCAGAAATACTCTGCTGAGATCCATTGTTCCACCTACTGTGGGGAGTGAAAGAATCCTGTCTCTGCAGCTCCACTCATCAGCGGGACCGGTCACCCTCATTAGTGCATATGCACCAACACTGTCATCCACAACAGAAGTCAAAGACAAATTCTATGACGATCTGGCAGCTACTATCAAAAAAATCCCTGAGAGAGAACCACTGTTCATTCTCGGAGACTTTAACGCTAGAGTTGGTGCTGATCAGGATTCTTGGCCCACTTGTCTAGGCCGTTTTGGCATTGGGAAGATGAACGAAAATGCCCAACACTTGCTGGAGTTTTGCTGTTATTATGGTCTTTGTGTCAGCAACACGTTCTTTAATACGAAGCTTCAAAACAGAGTTTCCTGGAGACATCCAAGATCGAAGCATTGGCATCAGCTCGATTCGATCCTCACTAGATGCTCTAGCCTTCCTAGTATTAGGACCACATGCACTTACCAGAGTGCTGATTGCAATACTGATCACTCCCTGGTGTGTAGTAAAACTGCGAGCAAAGAGATTGTATCACACGAAAAAGGAAGGAAGACTACGTATTGACAGCAGCAAGACTCGCAATCAAAGAAAAGTGGAGAAATTTGCCCAAGCTCTTGAGGAAACCCTTCCAGGCCCCGCTGATGCAAATGCACCTGAATGATGGGAACATTTCAAGAACGCTGTTTATAACACCGCCCTGTCCACATTTGGCAAGAAGACCAAAAAGACGGCAGACTGGTTCGCAGCCCATTCGGAGGAGTTGATGCCAGCCATCGAGGAAAAGAGGAGAGCTCTAGCAGCATACAAAGCCTGTCCTAGTGAGTACAACTTACAGGCTCTTTGACTTGCTCGTAGCAAAGTCCAACAGGCTGCCAAGAGATGTTCCAACGATTAGTGGCTTCAGCTCTGCTCTCAGATACAGATAGCAGCGGACACAGGGGAATGTATGATGGTATCAAGCAGGCTTTAGGTCCAATACAGAAGAAATCTGCTCCCTTGAAGTCTGCTACAGGCGTGATCATCCAGGACCGAGCACAGCAGATGGAACACTGGGTGCAGCACTACTCTGAGCTATATTCCAGAGAGAATGTAGTAACCGAAGAGGCACTAAATAACATTGACTGCCTGCCTGTCTTGGAAGAGTTGGACAGCGAACCAACTTTAGCAGAAATAAAAGCGGCCTTGGATTCCCTCGCCTCCAGCAAGGCATCTGGGAAGGATAACATCCCTGCTGAAGTCCTGTAAAGAGATCATCACCACCGAGCTGTATGAAATCTTTTGTCTTTGTTGGAGTGAAGGTGGTGTACCACAGGACATGAAGGATGCAAACATTGTCACATTGTATAAGAACAGAGGAAACAGGGGCGACTGCAATAACTACCGTGGCATCTCTCTTCTCAGTGCTGTAGGGAAACTGCTTGCCCGTGTTGTGCTGAAGAGACTCCAGGTGCTTGCAGACAGAGTCTATCCAGAATCTCAGTGTGGATTTCGAGCTAATAGATCCACCACTGACATGGTATTCTCCCTCAGACAGTTGCAGGAGAAATGTAAGGAACAACGACAGTCACTCTTTGTGGCCTTCATAGATCTCACAAAGGCCTTTGATTTGGTTAGTAGGGACGGCTTTTTAAAAATACTTCCCAAGACTGGATGTCCACCTCGACTCCTTAACATCATCAGGTCCTTTCATGAGGAAATGAAGGGCACTGTAGTTTTTGATGGCTCAACATCAGATCCCTTTGACATCCGAAGCGGAGTGAAACAGGGCTGTGTCCTCGCACCGACCTTGTTTGGGATCTTTTTTGCTGTCATGCTGAAGCACGCCTTTGGAACTGCAACAGAAGGTGTCTATCTCCAGACTAGATCAGATGGAAAGCTCTTTAATCTCTCTAGATTGAGAGCGAAGACCAAAGTCCAGCTGAAATGCATGTGGGACTTCCTCTTCGCCGATGATGCAGCTGTTGTTGCCCGCTCTGCTGAAGACCTCCAGCAACTCATGAATCGCTTTAGCAAGGCCTGCCAAGACTTTAGATTAACAATCAGCCTGAAGAAAACACAAGTCATGGGGCCAGGGCATGGACTCACCTCCCTCTATTACCATCTCCACACAAAAATTGGAGGTTGTTCATGATTTCGTGTACCTTGGCTCAACGATCTCTGACACTCTCTCCCTAGATGTCGACCTGGATACACGCATTGGCAAAGCAGCTACCACGTTCTCTAGACTCACAAAGAGAGTATGGCTTAATAAGAAGCTGATGGCATATACCAAGATCCAGATCTATAGAGCCTGTGTCCTGTACTGCAGTGAGTCCTGGACCCTTTGTGCACAGCAGGAGAGGAAGCTGAACACGTTCCATATGCGTTGTCTCCGACGCATTTTTGGTATCACCTGGCAGGACAAAGTTCCAAATAGAGTAGTCCTAGAATTAGCTGGAATTTTTAGCATGTATACATTACTGAAACAGCAACGTCTAAGTTGGCTCGCGCATTTCTTGAGAATGGCTGATGGTCGGATTCCAAAAGATCTCCTGTATGGAGAATTAGTGCAGGGAAATTGCCCCAGAGGGAGACCACAGCTGCGATACAAGGATATCTGCAAGCGGGATCTGAAGGCCTTAGGAATGGACCTCAACAAATGGGAAACCTTGACATCTGAGCGTTCAGCCTGGAGGCAGGCAGTGCATCATGGCCTGTCCCATTTTGAAGAGACACTTGTCCAGCAGACCGAGGCAAAGAGGCAGTCCCGAAAGCAGCAAAATCAGGGAGCTGGACAGGAGACAGATTGTATTTGTCTTGAGTGTGGAAGGGATTGTCACTCTCGAATTGGCTTTCTCAGCCACACTAGACGCTGTTCCAAGTCCTCCATACAGAGCACGTTACCATAGTCTCTTGAGACTGAAGGATGCCTAACGTAACCTAAAACTAAACAGTAATATTGAAATTGGCAATTAATGTTGTCAAATGAATTTTGGTTACAAGTCAAATAATGATGCATGGTCCAGACTTCAGGTATTTAAATCAATCAAAGTTTTAACTAACTTTCATCTGCTCCCTCATAAGAAATTGAGAATTCAAAATTACTGTTACTACATTCTGAAATTTGTCAGTTTTGCAGTATTTATTTTAATATCATTTAATTGACCTATAGACCTGTACACCTAGTGCTGTCTGTGTCTCATTTAGTAATAACAGAGCCACAAGCTCCATAAAAGGGGGTTGGGAAGGAGTTTGATTCAGTGTTTTGACACAGATAGGCAGGGAACCAGAGGGTCTGGATATCATTATTCTATTTAATAGGAAACTGCCTGGATACAGGACTCTCCCATGTTTCATAGTTTCTATTACAGTTTTAATTTACCGTACTAAATTGCGTCCCCATCTTCTAGATCAGTGGTTCCCAACCTTAGGTAACCCAGGTGTTCTTGAGCCAACTCCCAGAAACCGCCGCCAACACAGATAGTGGTGAAGATGTCCGGGAGTTGCAGTCTAAGAACACTTGGGTTACCCATGGTTGGGAACCACTGCTCTAGAAGATGGAAGTGGACATTCTCAGTTAACTTTTTTAAAACAAAAAGACTGTGGAGGTTTTTATCACAACCATGAGTTGTGATAAAAGTATTCATGATTTACCTGACTTACAGGGAAACATTCAGATGGCGTACTCTAGAGGACTTGGCAAAGTAAGGCAGAAAAATGCCATCAAGTACAGCAGCATAATGTGTGACAGATACGTTATGTGTAATAAGATGTCATATATTGAAGGAGGGGACATAGAGAAGAAGGTAATTTGGGAGCAATTCTGATATATAAAGGAAAAATGATGTAAGTTTTCTCTGTGGAATTCAAAATATGCCAGATATCTACTAGTCCTCAGTCATACAATCTTTGATCATGTAATAAATCAGAGAGTTCAGAAGAAGTACTCTAGTCTAAAATCAAACAGGTTAAGAGTCCATTTTGCCATCATCAGGTAATGGTGGCTGCATGTCTTAAATGTTCATGAAACACACTGAGTGATCTGAATTTTGACCATATTTATTTAATAGGGTGAGCATATTTGAAATTTTGATAAGTAAAATGAGAAAGTGGTCATCTGTATATGTAGCGGTAGGAATCATGAAAAGTCGAACATTCTTGTAGATAGGAAAAACAACATATTTTGATTTTGTAGCAGTACTGCTTATGTAAAAATCCCTAACACAGTTCTTACAAAGTTAATAATTATCAAACATTAAAAGATGAGTCTCCTGTTAAAAAAAGAAAGCACAAATTTTCCTTTTTTTCATTTTTTCAAGAACCTGCTTCATCTTGTTAGAGATCCTTCATGTTTATGGATGAGAGATCCATAGCAAGAAAGCAAGCAAGCAAGAAAAGCCTACTTATATATGTTGTGTCCATTGTAGCTTTTGGTGAAGAAAGGAAAAAGGGAGGGGATATTTGGGGAAGGAAGGGGGGGAGAACATTCAGCCATTAAAATTCTAGAAGTAGAAAAAAATTGTAGCTTTGCTTTGAAAAAGAGATATTACTCTTGCATTGTTGACTGGCTTGTTAATATCTGGGATATGACAAGAATGATGAAACTGATTTGGGGATCACTTTTAAATATTTTCCCAAACCACAAAGGAACTGGCTGCTGGTGCTTCAGGGCCAACGTCAATGTGTTGCTGTTGACATACAAAGCCCTGAATGGTTTGGGACCTTGCTACCTGGCAGAGCTCCTCTCCCTCAGATCCACCACCCATCCCACCCATACCTCCTAATCCTTGATGTTGTGGATACCCACCCAAGGCCCGGAAGTCTACAACTAGGAACCGGGCCTTCTCAGTGTTGGCTGTCTCACTATGGAACTCACTACCAGTGGAGATGTGTTTGGCTCCCACCTTCCTAGTGTTCAGAAGTAGACATTGGGACTAATAATAAAAAAATCATGATATTCGTTAAAAATTGCTATGTTTAATATTCATCCCTTCAAATTGTCAATTCCAGAGCCCCCGACGAATATGAAGGGATGAGTATTTCTCAATTTTTATTTCTCCATTTTATTTTATAGCCTTCCCTCTCTGCCTATAGGCCTGCCAAACAGCTGATCAGCAGGCCGATAGGCAGACAGCCCTCCCAGCTGCTCGCTCCCACAGCCTGTCCCCCACCCCGTCACCTCCCTAACTTGGCCATCACCACCACTGCCTCCACCCTCTGGCCTCCAATGCCAGCTTAGCAAAGAGCAGTCTGCCTTAAGGGAATCCGGGCTGCCCTTTGCAAAGATGGCGGCTGTGGCTTTCCTTAGGCCAGGGAAGCCACAACTGTCATCTTTGCAAAGGGCAGCAGGTTTTCCTTACAGCAGTGCAGGCAGCAATGGACAGTAGTGAAGGCTGTGGTGTTGGGGTGGTGTGGGCGGCAGCGGCATGGGCAGCTGCCCAGACAGGGGGCGCAGTGGCACGGGTGGTGGGCATGGGCGGTGGCAGCCAAGTTAGGGAGGTGATGAGGGTGTGGAAAGGGGGCAGAGTGGCAGGCTGTGGGGGTGGAGTGGGGCTCAGCTTTTTTTTTTTAGACATCCTCAGTATACATGTTAATGTAAGCAGCCCAGAGTAGTGGCATGCCAATAGATGGGTGGGGTAGAAGTTTAACAAACAAACTTTTCAAAATAGGTTTATCAAGAAATGGTGGGTTCTTTTGTTTTGTTTTTGAATGATGCTTCTTATTCAATATTCTTTCTGATTTAAAAAGACCAGAGCTAGGTAATACCATTTTTTGATTATATGAATGTAATTGCACTTAGTTTATTTTCATGTATTGTCATTTAAAATATCTCCCTCCCCAAATCATGTTTTTATGTCATATATCAGTTTACAAATGAAAGGACATCTATATCTTGTTAAATACTAAACTAAATAACAAAATACTTACATTACATATGATTCAATTTCTAACAACACTATTGTACATGTATTTATTTTAGCATTAATTTGTAAGTTTCAGAAAAGACTGAATGGTGTTTGAAGGTGGTGGTTGCTGGTTGAATTCAGTGATTCAGATTCTGTGCATCTTAACCCTTTCTTCTCTTGGGTCATGGAAAAAATGATGAATACAAATTCTGTTTGCACAATATGCAGGCAGCACCGTTGTTTGCAGGGTGTTTGAATTCTTGCACAAGAGCTGAGGAATCCAGTTTGTTTATAGTGTACTGCTTTACCCATCACATCACATGAAGCTTGCTAACAAAAGTCCAAATGGTAGTCTTTTAGATATCAGAGTAAGAGAATACCAACAAGCTGGAAGGCTGAAAATTTAAACATCACTTTTGCAAGCATTATAATGTCATTTCTACCATCAAAAACTAATTTTGTTAGGCAAAAGTATCCCACACTAGGCATCTGTTTAAATATTCATGTAGCTAAAATGGTCTTATTAGAAAACTGATTTCTTTGTGTATGGCAAGTAAACATGCATCATTGGCTCTCTACAAACAACAGTTTGTGTGAGCTTGCTTTTATCAAGGGAGAAAAAAACATATGGACTCTTGATGAGCATTAGAATACCACAGACAAAGTGAGATGTGAGTTTGATTTCAGCCTGCATCAATTTAGATTCTTTAAGCACAATGATAAAGGAAATTATTTCCACTTCTGTTCAGCTCTCTCATCTTCCACCCAGCTCTTTGCATGTGGACATTGTATAGAATACTGATTCAGGTCACTGCACTAGGGAAATTAATGTAGTGAGCCTTCATAGTAACGGTCATGACCCTAGCAGTGGTAACTAGTATCACATTTCCTACCATAATAATGGACATTGACTAAAGATTAAAATAGACCTGAAGGCTAGTTTTCATTAGGTGTTGGTGTCCAATGTATATCTTGTAGGTTTACAAGAAGATAATTTGAATTCATCAGTTTTATAACCAGAGCAAATCCTGTGGCAGTTGACTGTGTAGTTGCAGCCTAAATTCAATGGCTGGACAGAAAAAAGGACATTTCCAGAGAAAAAGTATTGAGGTGGAAGCAAAGCATTTTTGTAACACTCTTAAAAGTTCTGTAGCTCACAAAGTGGTTGCCAGCTGATCCTCATCAGCTGCTGAGGGCAGTGGGAGAGGAGCAGCAGTCATTGCTGCTAGTGCCTACTCTTTCTTTCTTGCAGCAGAACACATAGGGTTGTGTTTTGCAGCTTTCTCTCAGTAGCTGCCATTTCTTTGACATTTCGCTGCTGTTTTTCCTTGCTAGCCGCGTACTGTAGAAAGAGCGGCCCAGGTAACTAAGTGTGGGAACTACATCAGATGGTGCCCAAGAAGCAGAGGTTGGGCAAGGCAACCTGTTGCTCTTAGCCAGCTTGCAGTATAAAGGTAGCTGAACTCTATATCTAATATAAACTGTTTACCTTTTTTCCATGTAGCAAGTTGGAAATAAAATTGCTGGTATTAATTGCTATCTGTGCCTGTAGATCACTGATCTTTGCCAGATACATAGTGCTGTCTGTAAAGTGCAGTTATAGTCCACTGTGAGAGTACCCATCAGTGTGTGCTGCACTTGCACACATTTATTGTATACAGCAGCTTATAAGAGACAGGCCCCTGTCTCAAAGCCTCCACTGTTGTTCTTTTGCGAGTTCCTACTTACTGACAGCTGCCAAAACCTCAGGGTCTCAGAGCACTTTAAAACACTTTGGGCTGGTTTTTGATAGCCAGGGTCAAGATTTCAGGGTGGTTGGTTCTGATATTTATCTGGATATGTATGCTCATTTTGCAATTACCTTGAAGCATTTGGGATGGGTCTGGTCTAATACAGAAATGAATGAATGTCAGTGGCAGTTACCTAGGGCTACTGCTCTTATTGCCCTGCTTTTTTAATGGGAAATACTAACATGCACCAAGTGCTTCCGGAAAAAGAGCAATGTTAAGAGCAGAACTCTCATCTTAATATCTGGTTTGTTTGCTTGTTTTTTTTGGTAACTCTGACTTGAAAAAAGAGCCAGTACTGTAAATTTACAGAAATTAGAGTTTTCTGTAAATTCTAAAAGACCACCCCCTTTTCTTTTCTTTTTTTTAAAATTTGCTTTGTAGGTACAGATCTTGTACAGATCTCTTGATGATTGGGAATATATAAGCTAGGGGTTTAATGCTTCTCTCTAATGGTAGTTAATGAGCTCAAGCAGAGAATATGCTTTTGAACAGGCCTTGAGGGGAAGCGCAGAAATAAGTTGTTCCTTATTAATCAGGGCTGAAGCAAAACCTTTGCTTGCTAACATGCATAGCTTTAGGTGCACATTTCTCAGAACAGTATAGGGTGGGGATGCCTGCCTTTCTTATCACTTAGTCAAAGAATGTAAGACTGCTTGCCTAAAATTATATTTCATACCTGTGCGTATACATTTTCCCAAAAACATTTCACAAAATGAGAAAAATGTAGAAAGGTGGTTAAGGGACTGAAATAAATCTGGTTATGACTCTCTTAGCCAGGTGGTGTGTGTGGTTGTTAAACTAGAATACATAATTCAGTAATTCATGGGGAAAATGCACATTACTGACAATTGCACAAACTTGGTACCAGGATGTTTTGTAATTGGTAGATTTAGCAAAGTTGTCTGACTATTGTTACATCAATATACCATGGATTCTCTTGTGATCATGTTTGTCTAATGTGTAAGTTTTGTCATTTACCCTATACTAATTAAAACACAAATCCTTCTAGTGTAGTTGTTTCATTTCACAAATAGCTGCCAAATGTTAGAATGACACTGAATAATACTACATTAAATCTAGGAAGTCCAAATATGGTCCATATGTTTTCAGGCTGACAATTCTGATAACTTAACACATGCCACAGATTGTCAATATGAAACATCAGCATTCCTTTGTCTCCCCCTCCACAGGCTTTAGTATGCTTGTTTCCAGAGAATGGAATACAATGCAGGTAAGGTAGTAACTTTTAGCGTGACCTCTGGAATAAGAGTGTGCAGGCTGTATAACTGAAGATCCTGTGTACTTTTTTGCTAACTGTAGTAGTTTTAGCAGTATACTTAATTAATCTGAGTCTAGTTCTCATGGGACTCTCTTTAACAGGTCTAGAAGTCAAATTGCAGTAAGAAGCCCTGTTTGCTCTTTGCAGACCTTTTTAGAAATTCCAAGACAGGAAGGCTGTTTATTTTTCCCACATCTGTTTTGTACTCGTTCTTTGAGACACTGTTTGCTGGATGCTCTTTTTTAGCCACTTAAATTAGTTGTACTGTTGCAAAATGTCAAAATAAGCATTACTGGATCTCATTTGTAAAGAATACAGTTTTTGTTCGTTTGTGTATCTTTTACTAGCAATTTATTCATGGAATTTAAATTTTCCATAGGTTTTTATGTTTACAAGGTTATCACTGAAATTGCAGCTTTTCAATTCGTATAGGAATAATTTAGGCAAACATGATCATTATTACAAAACTTAGTCCTGAATAGACAATGCAACACAGTAACATTAAATTGTTTCTACTGTATCTTGCACTTCAAATGTAAGTCTTCAGCCACCTTGAATTTCTGCTGTTTTCCTTCAGAGGAGGATGTGAGACGCTTCTTTAAGGAACTGAATAATTTCAGTCATACTTGTAATAAACATTTTGGGACAATATTTATAGTATGTTAAAAGTGTTTATTCTTTTTTCTTCAGCACTGTGTGAAAGATCTTATATCAGTTTACATACAGTAGTACTAATACTACTTAGTTCTTATGTAGTTCTGCGGAAAATATTTACACATTTTATATTTCTGTGTGATTCTCTTGGTATTGCTGCATCCCTGAAGGATATGCACTTAGGAAAAAGAAACCAAACACAGTTACAAGCTGGAGGATACCTGGCTGAGCAATACTACAAGTAAGAAGGATCTTGGAATCGTTGTCGATCACAAGCTGAATATGAGCCAACAGTGTGATCTGGCTACAAAAAAGGCAAATGCTATTTTAGGCTGCCTTAACAGAAGTATAGTCTCCAGATCCCATGAAGTACTAGTTCCCCTCATTCAGCACTGGTTGAGCCTCATCTTGAGTATTGTGTCCAGTTCTGGACAACGCACTTCAAGAAGGATGCTGACAAATTGGAAGTTCAGAGGAGGGTGACAAGGGTGATCAGGGGGCTGGAAACCAAGCCTTATGAGGAAAGAGAGAAAGAACTGGGCATGTTTAGCCTTGAGAAAAGAAGAGTGAGGAGAGATGATAGCACTTTTCAAATACTTGAAAGGCTGTCATTCAGAGGAGGGGCAAGATCTGTTCTCGATCATCCCATGTAGGGTCACGAAATGAGAAGGCTGATAGTTTATGTGATCACAAGTAATTAGGATAGCAAATAGTCTTAGAGAGAGAAGTTAATGAAGTCAGCCACACACACAGGGATGTCTTCCAGCAGAGTCCTCCATACACACCTCTGGATACAGCTCTGGGGCAACGCCCCCAGGAGGACTCTCTTTTATTTATTTATTTATTTATTTATTTATTTATTTATTTATTTATTTATTTATTTATTTATTTATTTATTTATTATATTTATATCCTGCCCATCTAGTCGTTCGACTGCTCTAGTCGTTCGACTACTTTTATTAACCTTACAAGCTCACAGATAGTTGACAGTATACAGATAGTTGACAGAGTTCAGATAGGACAATGGTTACATAATGCCATTAGGATTGGCCCAGAGAAAGGCTTTGAAGTTGGCTCCCTATCACTATGAGAAAGAAAAAGAATGGGTAGCCACGCCTCTCAGAAGCAGCCGCATCTTGCTAGGAGGGTATGCCCTCACTACAACAACAATGTGGCTTAGCAACCTTGGGGAGGTTAATACAGTGAAATCAAGGTAGAGGTAGTAAATTAACAGCCAAAGCTGTGACAGCAGTCGGGAAAGGATTATAACCGGACAGGATTCTGGCAGTGGAAAGTCTTATTTGCCCTTTTCGCTTTGCTTATGATCATGACCATGATCACTTGAATCACATGGTCTCCCCATCTTGTATGGTGCTTACTGCAACTAACGATAAATACTGGCCATAATCATGACTGCGGGTAGAAGCATAAGGTTCAGTTTACATTGGGTAGAACATTAAATGCCTTCTTAGAGGAATTGTGTTGAGCAGAACTATTACTGTTGGTAGGAACTATTGCACTTTTAGCCATACCGGTAATAAATGTAATAATGGGAACATATATAGAACTCGTCAGATTGGACAGATGGAATGGGTAAACTGCTAGTCAGATCTAAAATCAGAATTGTAATTCGTGAATCACCACTGTACTGAGAAATCATCTGTAGTGTTCATATTCTATGCCTATGGCTTTTCAGGTTTGCTAAAATCAGTATGCTATAGGAATGTTTCTTCTTTAAACAAGTTAATGTAAGAGAAATGTATGTTGTTGAATTGTCATGTCATAAAATATTTACAAGTCTTCCAATAAAACAATGTTCAAGAAAAGCTTTTGAACTTGCTTGAATACAACATTTAAGCTGTACTAAGTGCACTTTATTGAATTTTTTCCTCAATCAAAATTTCAGTTCAATTACTCTCTGCTATTTGAGAAAAAAACCTGTTCAGATGTTTATGCAGTGTGTCAGATAAATATGACATACTTCATTAGCTTTGTTTTCTAAATGTAAGTGAAATATAAATATGGTAATGCAGATTTCCATTAGTTTATGGCAGTGGAAAATTTTCTTGGATAGTTTCTTAAAATAGTTTTGATGCACTATTTTTTCTCTCAAGAATCCACATCACTTTTTCTGAGTACCACTTTTTCTGAGTACCATATAATTTAGCTGAGAAATGGTATTTGGCATTCAAGCAATTCAGGATATTATATGTGGTACTTTATTTCGAGGGACCTGACAGGGAGCAAGAAGTAGATAATCTAAAGCAGGGGTCTCCAAACTTTTCAGCATGAGGGCTACATCATATATTTTACACATTTTCGAGGGCCAAAGGAGGGAAGGTTGACCCTTCGCTTGGGTTCCCCTTCCCTCCTCTTCCTATGCCCGGGCCGGATAAAAAGGCAAGGCGGGCTGGATGTGGCCCACGGGCCATAGCTTGGAGACCCCTGAACTAAAGGATAGCTGCATTCACATTCTCTCCATCAGCTAAAGGAGATTATTTTTTTGAAAAAGACATCTGAGGGTGCCCTGCTTCTATAGTTCTGAATTTGTACTATCAAACATATGGTGAATGAAAGAAGTAAACTGAAGAGTTGATGTAGTCTTCAAGCACTGTGGGAAGGAACTATCTTTCCAGTTGTGGAGGAGAGGCAGTAATGTGCTCAGTAAAAGTAGGCACTAGAGATGAGCACAAAGTGTTTTTTTCATGCCAATTCCTTTTTTGGCTGAACAGATGTTTGGTGCTTCCCAGCCTCAACTCCTCCTGCAGGTATCCACTGAGAGGCAGCATCATGGCTTCCTGGCTGTTCAGCCAAAAAATGAACCGGCATGTATTGCTGATGTCAAATACGGATTTTAATAAAAATATATCTCAGGAAAGAATAAGAAATGTAAATGGGAAACATTTTATAACATAGAAAATGTTTTAAAAGCACGTAATAGATATTCAAAATGTATTGTACGACCCAAATGAAAAGTCAGTAAATCACTCCACCTTTGCCAGTTGTACTCCAAAGGGGGGGGGGGGGCTAATACAAAACCCAGCTAACCTAGGATATCACTATACCAGGACATCACTTAGATAGAGATTAGTGCATTTTGACATCCCATACCCACAGGAAAGCCAGAGTTTCATGTCAGGTTGTTCTGACTATGCATAACATCAAAAGATATATAAACAGAGATTTCTATCATGTTTAGGGAACATCTCAAAGGATACAGGGTTTGGATTGGGTGAGAATTATGTAATGCAGTATGACTTATTTACTATAGATTTTACCATGCTCTGCTTTGTTTTACAAAGAATATGTATTGTAATATAGAATTTTAAGTGACTCGTTTGAAAGTTTATATATTTTATTTTTATTAAGCAATAGCTTTTTTACTAATTAGTCTTTATATTGTATCCTTTGAATTACTGATATTTAAGTTCTATGGTGTCTGAATAGAAGATCAGAATTTTAGTAAATCTTACTTTATATACCGTGTTTTCCCGAAAATAAGACAGGGTCTTATATTAATTTTTGCTCCAAAAAACGCATTAGGGCTTATTTTCAGGGGATGTTTTATTTTACAGTCATGTCATCTTCTGGTTGCTGCACAGTGGTGGAGGGCGGGGTTTCACTTAACTAGGGCTTATTTTTGGGGTAGGGCTTATATTACGAGCATCCTGAAAAATCATACTAGGGCTTATTTTCAGGTTAGGTCTTATTTTCGGGGAAACAGGGTAGTATTAAAATGCACTCTTCATATCTGAACTAGAAAGGTTTTTTTTTAGGAGACAGTGAATTTTGAAACATACGCTCGTTTAGTTTTTTATATACTTTTATATATTCCAAACATATTTTACAGTTTTGGCCTATTTACATGTCTGGTGGCTTGCTAATAGAGATGGGGGTATTCATATTCGTATACAAATAAGAATACCCCCGCACAGGTGGACATAACGAGGGTACAACCTCATGGAGCTGGATGGTCTACTCACCGATCTGCCGCGGGCGCAGGCGCCGCGGAGCCTTCCAGTGGCTCCGGAGATCGCGTTCAGCGAGCCAATCTTCGACCTAGCAGAGAGGCTTGTCCCGCCTCCTGTCAGGAGTAGCGAGCTGAACGCGATCTCCGGAGCCATTGGAAGGCTCTGTGGCACCCGCAGCAGTGGAGGATCAGTGAGTGGACCTTCCGGCCCCATGGGGCTGGACCCCCATTATGTCCACTTGTGAGGAGGTATTCGTATATGAATAAGAATACCTCCATCTCTACTTGCTAAATAAATCTTTTAAAGAAGAAAAGGATTCATTTTTGAACTCCAAGATTTTGGAGGATATCCTGGAAGGAAGAATTGAATGAATATATCAAGGTACAATATCTTCAGTGACCACAATTAAATTCCTTGTCGGATGTTTATAAGACACAAATCTATAAGTCTCTCATAGGGAGTCTGTAAAATGGGGACCCAGTGAAGGCACTCAGATATTCCTTCATAGAATCTGACACCAAACTGGTGGTTTGTGCCCATCTCCAGTAGGCACTAGAAAATAAGAGAACTTAGAGCAGTGGTTCCCAACCTTGGGTCCCCAGATGTTCTTGGACTACAGCTCCCAGAAATCCTGGCCAACACAGCTAGTGGTGAAGACTTCTGGAAGCTTTAGTCTATAAAAAATCTGGGGACTCAAGGCTAGGAACTTAAAGAGTAGGAATTGAAACTGACAATTGGAATTGTCAGCTGCTGAAGGGTTCTCTGAATGAACAGATCTTAGCCTTTGAGATGTGTGCTTGTTGAGAAATGTAATGTCAAATCAGACTTACAGTGACCCTAGTGGAGTTTTCAAAGTATGCAAGATATGGTTGTACCATCATCAGCCACCAATGAGTCTCCATGGTGAAGTAGGAATTTGAACCCAGGTCTCCTGAATCTTATTCAGTCACATAACAGTGTGTATGATGGAGCAAAACACAAAACAAAAAGCAAGGGTTCCCAGTGAACCACTCAATTTGGGGAATCACAACACCTGAAAAGAGAAGGCAATGGTTGAGGGAAAAGCTGCTGGCCGAACATCTGGAGTATGAGTGAGTATGTGGCAAAATGTGAGCATCAAATCAAAATATTGTTTCCATAAAATCTAAGAGATCTCCTGTCTGTTTTTGTGAAGTTTGTTGGTTGTGGTAAACAATTAATGGCCTTTTCAACTGCTAGTTTTTGAGCACAGTAAATTGATTTGTTGCTCATCTGAGTGTCGTTATCCAGATGTTTTCCATCCAGACTAAACATGGAGCTGTTGCATTCTTTGCAATAATGGATGGCATGTGTGCTGGCAAAAATGCAGTGTTCATGTAGGACAAGTATTGTGATGGTGATGCATGAGAAAGCCAAGCTTTTTATTTCAGTATATGTGCCAAATTCATAAGAGTAAGCTTGGTATTTGAAATATTTTATTTTAAGAGAAAACATATAGGGATAAAACTGTTCTTCTTAGAATTCTAAGTTGCAGTGCAAATTGAGACCTTAGACATGGACTTAGAACATCCTTTTTCATGTCCTTTATTTTTGTTAATAGATAACAATCCCAGCTATATCAATCCCAAATGGATAAAAGCCTTTGGTTTTTGCAGTCATTACTTATGTGTTTCAAATCAGGTTCATAGAATCTGCCAAGTGGTTGCCTAAGTTTCTCTTAAATGCCTCCAGTGTTGGAGCACTCACCACCTTTCGAGTAAATGGTTTCACTGTCTTACTGCTCTAACAGGACATTTTTCCTGATATTCAACTGAAATCTGGCTTCCTATAACTTGATCCCATTGTTGTGTGTCCTGCTCTCTGGGATGACTGAGAACAGATCCTGCCCGTCCTCTGTATGACAGCCTTTCAAGTATTTGAAAAGTGTTATCATATCACCCCTCAGTCTTCTTTTCTGAAGGCTAAACACACCCAGTTCTTTCGGTCTTTCCTCATAGGGCTTGGTTTCCAATCCCCATTCTGTTGTTTTCAGCCCAGTGCTCCAGCCTATCAAGATCATTTTGAATTTTGTCTCTGTCTTCCAGGTTGTTAGCTATTCCACCCAATTTTGTGTCACCCACAAATTTGAGAAGCATTCCCTGCACTCCTTCATCCAAGTCATTAATAAAAATGTTGAAGAGCACTGAACCCAGGACTGAGCCTTGGGTTACCCCACTTGTTACCTCCTCCCAGTTGGAGAGGGTGTACTCATCACCTTCTGAGTATGATTCTGTAGCCAATCGTGTATCCACCTGACAGATGTTCCATCCAGTCCACATCTACTTAGCTTGCTAATCAGGCTATCATGGGGCACTTTGAAGCTGTGCTTGAGTCAAGATATACTATGTCTACAGATTCCCTCTGTCTATGAGGGAGGTTACCCGATCAAAAAATGAGATCAGATTAGTCTGGTAGGATTTGTTCTTGACAAATCCGTGTTGGCTTCTAGTTATTACTGCATTGTTTTCTAGGTGTTTGCATAGTGACCGTTTTATAATTTGTCCAGGAATTTTCCCTGGGATTGACATCAGGCTGACTGGTCTGTTGTTCCCAGGTTCTTCTTTTCTGCCCTTTTTGAAGATAGGAACAACATTAGCCCTACTCCAGTCATCTGGCACCTCACCCGTTTCCCATGATTTCAAGAATGGTAATAGTCTTACTGGCTATGAAAAAGTTTAAAAGCATCTATTGTAAGTAAACCAAGTGATGAGTGCCTGCATGGGAAGATTAACATGTCAATGAGCATTTATGTGAGCTCAGTATTTTTGCTATAGGGCAGCAGTTCTTTACCACGGACCCCCTTTAAATATATTTTGTAATCGTGGACCACCAAGATTTGACTCAAGATTTAAAACCCTAAAGTGCATCAAATATTTAAAGTTCAAAGATTCAAAACCTTAAAATGAAAAAGTAAAAGCCAGACTATGCAAAATATATGACCTAGAAAGGAAAACAATTGTGGAAATTATGGAAGAGTTAAAACAATGGATAACAACTACAGGAAAGAATATTGAAAGATATGATGGACACTTTAAACAATATAGAGAACATGCAATTTCAAAATACCCAATGATTATTCTATGAATCACTAGGAGCAAATGCAGAGAGCAAAAGAAATTAGGCCCATGTAAAGATGATGCTCTAAAATTTTAGAAAGAGATTTGGGAAAGCCCAATCGGACATAAATGCCTCATGGATTAAAGACATTTGTAAAGAAACTCAAGGAAAATTTAGGGTAGGAGAGGAGGAAAAATGAAGCCTACATTATTATATAATTACAAGTAGAGAAAAATTAATTAAGGCAGTAAAAATAGAGAATATTTTCTAACAACAGAAACAAAGTCTCAATATAAGAAATGACAATTTGAAAATAAATTAAACAGTTGGAAAAATAAACCACTATGGAGAACACCAGAGAAATATTGATGGAAAGCATGATTCAACATGGCCATGGCTAAAACTGGGGACCATTAAGAAAGAAAATTAGTGTACTGGTCATTATGCAAAATATATAACTTGCTAGCCTCCAAAAACCCATGGGAACATCAGATAGAGAAGGTGTCAGAAAATGAAAATGTCAAGATCTTGTGGGATTTTTGGATCCAGGCTGATAGACACTTTGAACATAACACACCAGACATAGTAGTAATCAAACGAAGAAATGTCTGGATCATTGACTTTGCAATTCCAGGGGATGCCAGAGTTGAAAATAAAGAATTGGAAAAATTAACAAAATACAGAGATCTGGCAATTGAAAATTTTGCTTGTGGATGAAACACACACCAGTGGTCCCTGTAGTCATTGGGAACAATGGGAACAATATCAAGAAATTGTACACAGTGTTATAAGCATTTGCAGATTTCAGAAATAACACCATCAGAACTACAAAAATTGGAAATATTAGGAACAGCATACATACTGCACTGATATTTAACAGATACTTAGGTTTTTGGTTAAGATTTACGATACGATTAGGCATCCTTCAGTCTCGAGAGACTATGGTAATGTGCACTGAATAGAGGACTTGGAACAGTGTCTAGTGTGGCTGAGAAGGCCAATTCGAGAGTGACAATCCCTTCCACACTGAAGACAAATACAATCTGTCCCCTGTCCAGCTCCCTGATTTTGCTGGTTTCGGGACTGCCTCTTTGCCTCGGCCTGCTGTACAAGTGTCTCTTCAAAATGGGACAGGCCATGATGCACCGCCTGCCTCCAGGCTGAACGCTCAGATGTCAAAATTTCCCATCTGTTGAGGTCCATTCCTAAGGCCTTCAGATCCCACTTGCAGATATCCTTGTATCGCAGCTGTGGTCTCCCTCTGGGGCAATTTCCCTGCACTAATTCTCCATACAGGAGATCTTTTGGAATCTGACCATCAGCCATTCTCATGACATGCCCGAGCCAATGTAGATGTTGCTGTTTCAGTAATGTATACATGCTAAAAATTCCAGCTCGTTCTAGGACTACTCTATTTGGAACTTTGTCCTGCCAGGTGATACCAAAAATGCGTCAGAGACAGTGCATATGGAATGTGTTCAGCTTCCTCTCCTGCCATGCACAAAGGGTCCAAGACTCACTGCAGTACAAGAGTGTACTCAGGACACAGGCTCTATAGACCTGGATCTTGGTATATGCTGTCAGCTTCTTATTAAGCCATACTCTCTTTGTGAGTCTAGAGAACATGGTAGCTGCTTTGCCAATGAGTTTATCCAGCTCGACATTTAGGGAGAGAGTGTCAGAGGTTGTTGAGCCAAGGTACACAAAGTCATGAACAACCTCCAATTCTTGTATGGAGATGGTAATAGAGGGAGGTGAGTCCACGCCCTGGCCCATGACTTGTGTTTTCTTCAGGCTGATTGTTAATCCAAAGTCTTGGCAGGCCTTGCTAAAATGATTCATGAGTTGCTGGAGGTCTCCAGCGGAATGGGCAACAACAGCTGCATCATCGGCAAAGAGGAAGTCCCACATGCATTTCAGCTGGACTTTGGTCTTCGCTCTCAAGCTAGAGAGATTAAAGAGCTTTCCATCTCATCTAGTCTGGAGATAGACACCTTCTGTTGCAGTTCCAAAGGCGTGCTTCAGCATGACAGCAAAAAAGATCCCAAACAGGGTCGGTGCGAGGACACAGCCCTGTTTAACTCCGCTTTGGATGTCAAGGGGATCTGATGTTGAGCCATTAAAAACTACAGTGCCCTTCATTTCCTCATGAAAGGACCTGATGATGTTAAGGAGTCGAGGTGGACATCCAGTCTTGGGAAGTATTTTAAAAAGGCCGTCCCTGCTAACCAAATCAAAGGCCTTTGTAAGACCTATGAAGGCCACAAAGAGTGGCTGTCGGTGTTCCCTACATTTCTCCTGCAACTGTCTGAGGGAAAATACCATGTCAATGGTGGATCTATTAGCTCGAAATCCACACTGAGATTCTGGATAGACTCTGTTTGCAAGCACCTGGAGTCTCTTCAGCACAACATGGGCAAGCAGTTTCCCTACAGCACTGAGAAGAGAGATGCCACGGTAGTTATTGCAGTCGCCCCTGTCTCCTTTGTTCTTATACAATGTGACAATGTTTGCATCCTTCATGTCCTATGGTACTCCACCTTCCCTCCAGCAAAGACAAAAGATTTCATACAGCTCGGTGGTGATGATCTCTTTACAGCACTTCAGCAGGGATGTTGTCCTTCCCAGGTGCCTTGCCGGAGGCGAGGGAATCCAAGGCCGCTTTTATTTCTGCTAAAGTTGGTTCACTGTCCAACTCTTCCAAGACAGGCAGGCACTAATATGGCACAACTATACAAAACATTATGTGAAAATGAAAGCTAGAAAATGACGTGAAGGTAACTTGTACAAAATTGTACCTCATTAAACACAAGTTGGGTGGGGAAAAAGGGAACATTATATTCAAGTACAATTAATAAGAAGGCTGGTGCTGTGTTTCACTTAAAAGCCTTGTTATATCAGGCTTAATAGCTGAAACTTGCATTCTGAGTTCTGACTCTACATTTTTCTAATGGTTTCTATACTTATTTTTAACATAAATGAGAGCAGAGAATGATGTTTTGCACAAGTATGTCATTACAAAAGGCATCAGTACTTTCATAGCCCTCTTCGATAGGTCCAGATAATTTGCTTGTAGGTGAGCCCAGAAATTTGAAAGGGACTTTTCCTTGAACTGCAATTTCAGAGCACCATCCATGGATATTTCTTTTTTTCTTTTTTAAATTTCATTTTCCATTGAGTAGGGGAAAATCATAGGGAAGGGGATTTGGAACAGGGTACTGGGGTAAATATAAAATACAGAATATGATAGAGAACAATATACATCATTATTACTTTTGCTGATATGTTTTCTTACTAAGCTTACTTCGCACTTAACTTGCCATTTTTTTCTAAGCCTTTAAAATCTACAATTATATCTTATATCTTCTTTCCTATAACTTTAACCCATTCATGTTCTCATCTCTCATCCAGTTATACAGAGGTTCCCACTTTTTTCTAGCCTCAACAATTTCTTTGTCTTTTAATACTTCAGTTGAAATACCCATCTCTGCTGCTTCGAAAAAGTTTTCTATTAACTCCTGTATTGTTGGAGTCTCCTTTCCCCCCCAGTATTTGGCATATAAAATTCATGCTGCTGTAGTTACATGTATAATCAAGTATCTTTTTTCTTTTTCTATCGAATCTGGTATTATATTCAACAAAAACAGTTCAGGTTCATATGGAATTATAGTGGATAACATTTTTTGTAAAAACTCATGGACTAGTTTCCACCATCCATGGATTTTTCTATGAGCTTGTCTTCCTCTGATGCTGTTTGCCCCTCTAGTTCATACATATTCACTGAAAATGGATCTCTAATCCAATTTTTGCCTGTGTCAGGAACAGGAAAATATTCATGCAAACTATGCTGCAAATCTTCCAAATGTCATTTGATAAGTAATGTGTCCTCTTCAGAAAACTCTTTGTCAAAGCAAGAACATTTGTGAGGTTTGGAAATGTCCCATAGTTTCAGCTCGATAGGCCACAATTCCTACTTTTTGATAATTGCTTCAATCTTGTCTTCAACTTAAAAAAATATAACCTTTTCTCCTTGAAGATACAAGTTGAACATATTTAAATGGGTGAATGTATCTGACAGATATGCTAATTTGACTAAGAAAAATCTGTCAAACAATTGCTGAGGTGAAATTGCTTCTCTCTGAGAAATAATCTTATCTTGTCTCTCAGTTCCCAAAAACAAGACAAAACTTTACCTCGTGATAGCCAACAAACTTCCCAGTGTAGCAAAAGTTGGTGGTATTCACTGTCCATATCTTTGCAAAACTGTTCTAAAAGTCTTGAATTCACTGATTTGCTTTTTATAAAATTGACAATTTTGATTGATTCATTTAAGGTCTGCTTTAGTTTTTCTGATATCCTCTTAGCAACTAGAGCTTCCCTGTGTACGCAGCAATAGTATCAAGTTACCAAAAGTATGATTTTTAAAAATCCGTGCTACAAGTCCAGTAAGCTTTCCAGACATTGCTCATACCCCGTCTGTGCTAATTCCAATGCATTTTAACCAATCTATGTCATGAGATGTTATAAACTCATTTAAGCTATTAAATACTTCTTCAGCTATAGCGTGTACCAACGAGGAGATGAACAATATGTATTTGAAAACATTTCTCTTATGCTATCTAACATAGCACAGTAAAGTCTCTTTCTTTCTTATGTCTGTGCCTTTGTCCAATTGCAGTGCAAAGTAGGGGGACATGCAAATTCTTTCTAATAATTGTTTCTTGATATTGGCTGACAAACCGTCGATTTGCTTCCTAACTGTTTCATTTGACAAAGGTATTAAGGAAAGGTCCTTGGCAGCAGCTCTCATTGATCAGTGCAGAAACCATGATTTTTGCAGCAGGTAATATACGTTCTTCACCTATTGTGTACTTTTTTCCTATTAGTTGAGAAACTTCAAATGAAGCCCTCACTGTATTTTCATTGTTACAACCAGTTGCAGTCTTTTAAACCATTTTCTTACTTTCCCAAAGCTCATGCTCATTACTTTTGAAAAAATCAATGCTCTTTGTGGCATGTTCTTTATATTTAGTATTGATATGTCTTCACAGTTTTGGTGATTTCATGGCCTCGTTGGACAATATCTTTAACACAACACACACTCTGTTAGTTGCTTGTCTTCAGGAACTGTACACATGAAGCCAGTCAACATATTCCTTGCTATAATGGTGACACTTTTTAAGATGACTGATAGAAGCTTCATTTTGTTTTGAACAGGATGCACCCTCATCAACATCATCAGTTCATTTACGTTTCAAATTCAGGCAGTGATCCATTCTGAGGTTCAGCAAAAATGTATTGTTATGAAATTCATTGCAATAATATTGAAAAGTCATTTTACCCAATAGTAACTGAACAATTTTATTAGCAGAAATCAAAGAAACATGATCACAAAGTCCGTCTGAACACTCACTCACGCTGACACTGCCTGACTCCAACTCTCTCTTTCTGCGGTTTCTGAGTGTCTCACAGTAGCAAGAAATGTCACGTGCTCTCTCTCAGCCACTCAGTGTCATTCACTTGCATGGTCTCACCATGTGCAGAAGTATCAAACGATTGTTTGCTATCAAACAGTAATTTTCATAACCAATTTTTACTTTTTGTTTGTTTTTAATAGACGTGGTAGGTTAGAAAAACCAAGTTTTACACAAACAAGCAAGGGAAATTAATCTTTCCTTTCCTTTCTTTCTTTCCATTTCTTTCTTTCCTTTTCTTTCTTTCTTTCCTTTCCTTTCCTTTCCTTTCCTTTCCTTCCTTTCCTTTCCTTCCTTTCCTTCCTTTCTTAATTGCAAAAGATCATAACATTTCTTCAATCCTTTGCAGACTCCCTGTGAGGACATTGTGGCCCTCTGGAGCCAAGGCTTTAGTGGATAGGGTTTACAGCAAGGAGTGTGGTGACAGTTTCTAACCAGTTGCATTGTTTGAGTGGAGAGCAGATTGTGAGAATGAGCCAGAGTTTGTTGTTCCTGGCTGGTGTTTGCTGCATCCTTGTGTTGGATTAGCAGCTTCTCTGTTTGTAAGAGTGCATTTGCTTCTGCCATATTCTTGAATATTTGTAAACAAAGCAAACAGAGAGAAAGCAAAATTATCAAGTACAGTAGTTTCTCATGAACTTTGTAGCACTGCCACTTGGGGAGCATGTAGTACTTTTATTGGAGATTAGAAGATTCTGGGCTCTGGTTGGCTGAGTAGAATCCTATTTGAATGATGGGAAGTAACTGTGGTAATTTTTTTGCTGGGGTGGTGGTGTCTTAAATCAATGGTAAGCAAATAAGTAGCCTCTTTCAGTCTCAGCACTGAATGGAATTTTGTAGAATCCAGTAAATTTTGGGGGAGGGAAGGGCATGGTACAGTAGTGGGAGTGGTCAAAAATTGCACGCACACACCCTGAATATTTATCTTAAAGCTTTTGTTGCTAGTCTGTAAGCTTTAGAAGAGCCAATACAGCCTTTTAGAGCAAGAAACAAAACTGTACAAAAGCTGGCAACATGCTGGTATTCTGAGAAGACCATGTGTCCTTCTGAGGAAACCCAGAAGACCTGATCCTGACTCCAGGACTGGCAAATTTGCTCTTGGACTTGAGGAATCTCACCTACATTGGGTGTGAGGGCAGCCTGGCTGCAACCACTCTCCTTCCATTGTTTGCAACTTATACATTTGCAGCAATGAAGTGCATTGCCCTTAAGCTTTCAGGCTTCATGTGAAGAAACCAAAACAAAAGTATTGTGGCACCTTTGAGACTAATAAATTTATTTCAGAATGAACTTTCATGGATAAAAGCCAATTCTTCAAAGACGTGTTGTTATTTTTGTTGAAACAGATGAATGTGGTTATCACCTGAAAACTTGTCAGGAATTGTGAGGAGCATAGTGAGCTGTTAACCTACAGGTTCCATTTATTTCTTTTCTGAACTTCATGATACAAGGCACACTTCTTGCTTCAGGCTACATCAACTTACATCTTTTTGTTTAAGACCTAATCTTGCCTTGGGTTATAGTTGGTATAATTTATTATAACCTGATAATGTAACCTAATTTTTAAGGTTTTGTCTCCTGGGAATCCCTCAGATGCTTTCTCACTGCCATTCTGATCAACCCAAACCACCATTACTAGGGTCAGGAATGATGGGAGTTGCACTCCAAATGTTCGGAGGGCAGTAGGTTGAAAAGGCTATGTTGTATTATAACAGGACCAAAAAATGGAACTCAGGCTAGGGATGTAAGCAAAGGAGTTAGTACTCAGCAGTCCCCTTGCATACTGTTGCAGGTCAAAATATATGACTTTCTGTTTGAGATTGGGGTTTGAGATTTTTTCCCCCTATCCCTGCAGTCTCACTGAGCATACCATTTTGTTCTATATAACAAATGACTAGTATGTGCTCTTATGAGTGAAAAAGAAGTACAATGTATAGGAAAACGACTGTGGTAGTTTCAGTGTCTGATCTTGTGCCCAGCCTTGACTCAGAGGGACTCTTGGTGGAGATACAGTGTGTCTAGGTCCTCTTCTATATGCTTGCCCTTTCTCCACCCGTTTCACCGTGACTGTGATTGCAAAAACTTTTCCAACAGCCCAAATCCTGTTGCTTTGCACAGCAAGTCACACTAAAAGTAGGTTTGTTGAATTGGTGGGGGTTTGGTGAGTGAAGTCCTCCGAGACACAGTTAGAGGAGGCCTGTTTGAATCAGTGGAACATAAAGAGGAATGAACTCAACAAGTCCCCATTGATTCAGTGGTCTGAAGCTCTTTTCAGTTTAATTCTCAGTGCTCCTTGAAGATGGATGAATTGCTCTAATACAGCTGATAGTTCTTTGAAACAACCATTTTCTCCTTGTGGAAAACCAGTGTAAAGACTTTCAAGTAGAATGGTCTTTGTATTCATGCCAGATCATCATCATCATCGTCATCTTAGAACTGCAGAGGTGGAAGGGAACCTAGGATCTTTGAGTCCAGCCCCTATCAAGGAGGCACAGAGGGGAATTGAAGCAAAATGTGCTGCTTATTGAACTCCTAACCTATGGCTCCATGCTGTCAAGCATTTCCTTTTGATATAGAAGCAAACAAAAAAGCTAGATTTCAATTCATTCATGAAGATTCTATGTCAGTATTTATAATTTAAATGTTAAATTATTCATAGGGTTTATATTCCTTGCATGACCATGGTGCTAAAAGTTGTCTGCTCCTGCTGCATGCCTACTTAGTCCCAAGATGTCTAGTTTTGATATGTCATGGTAGAGTTTCTATTGATTTTGCTTATTTGGTTTATAACTCTTCTTTTTGCTTATTTTATTTATAATTCTTCTTTTTTTCCCTCCCTCTCCACTAAAGGCGTCTAAACAGAAATAATCTTCAGCTTCTCTCTGAGTTGCTGTTTCTGGGAACACCAAAACTCTACAGGCTGTAAGTAGATGTAATTCCATGTCACTTTTGGGAGCCTTTGGAATTCTCTTTGGTGCTTCAAAGTTCTAATTAAAGTGCTTTATTCGCTTCTGAAGCCAGATTTATCTCTGAAGGCACTTTTCTCCTATATTCATTTTTATTATTGAAAACGTATGTGGATTCCTTCTGTTTTGTTGATTATTTTTCAGTTGTTGTAGTTGACAGATCTAGAATTTAGAACCTGAGTTAGAGATGATTGCAATTGTTCATTCCCAATTTGCCACTGCTTTCTGATGATGAGGTGGATTCAATTCTGCATGGAAAATAGTTTCCAGTTTATTCTGCCCTCTTTTTTCCCCCATATAATAATATGGATCGGAAGTTGTTTAAAGAATGGCAACAATGAAATCAGAGTAGTTGCTTGAGGATTATTAGCATTAACTTAGGGCCTGACTACATTGGAATGAGGAATTGGTAGGATTTGATTACTGTGATTTGGTTCACAGTTGTTGTTATGTTTGAGACCACAAACCGATACAGATTGAATCAATATTTCACTGTCCATATTGTTTCCAAAGTGAGTCGCAATACGGGCCACAGCCCCATTCACTCCTTCCTTTCTCTGGTCCCACCTCTCCCATCTTTTTATGGAGAGGCAGGGAGCTGCTAGAGAAACACTGCTCTAGAGGCAGGGAAAAAAGCAGATTTGAAAGGAAATAGGCTGGAAGAAATCGATTCTGCCTTGAATATCATGCAGACATTAAAATATACATCACATTCACCTGTTTTATAGGTGGAGCAAATCCTGCTGTATTTGACCATCTGGCTCTGTATTTGAAGATTTACCTACTGAACAGGATACTATGTTAATGGGTCCTGAGTTGTGGGATTATATTCTCAAGTAAGGGATATGTTGGAATGCAGACTGTTGAAGGTTTTTTGCATTCAAGTATGTTGATGTATTCTGTCTCTTAATTACAACTGTAGGATCTGTAGAACTATAAAGTGGTTTCCCACCCTTTGTAAATTTGGCTGTGTGTATCCCAATTGGATCATCTCTTCCAAAGTCATTTTTGAAATGGAGAGATTCCTTACAAGCAGGAGGAACTGGGGATTCATTTGGTAGAGGGTGTGCCTATTCAAAGAAGGAGAAAAGCAGCCCTCCTCCAGGCTCCAGTTCTTCAGTCCTCAGTCTTGTCAAGTCTCTTTAAAACTTTGCCAGGATAAATGCTAATATGATATATATTTCCATTATTGGACAAAAAATTAAAATGTGTTAGTTTGCATTACTTTTTAATTTGCTGTAGCTCTGGCAGTATTTATCAGACTTCTTACAAATTTAGGAAAATTTTAGACTGCGTTGGTTAAATTGTGGATGAAAGTTTTCATGTTACTAGCTGAGCAAGTGTCATTTTATAAGAAATAGAATCCTGAGGTTTGCAATGGCAGGTCTTTTTTTTCTTCTCCCTTTGCCACTTCCCTTAAGTAAAGGGACATACCCTTTTACCTTTAAAGGGTATAAAGGCAAAGCAGATATAAATAGCGTAATCAAGGCTTTATATAAATTCAGTACATATTTGTGACCTAGACATCTAGTAGCAGTACTATGGAGTAAATAGATCCTCTATTAAAAATTTATAAATTTCATTATGCACATTAGCTTGACAATATGTTGATCAAGATACTCATTTTGCAATGAGCTTCAAGTATTTTATCAAACTGAAATCACTGCTAGTAAAGAAAAGAACATTTTTAAAAAGTTTTGCCCCAGCTGAAAATAAATTGTTTCAATATTTGTAGAACTTTCAAGATGTTCTGGTTGGTTTTTTAAAAAAATTATTGTTCTAATCATATTGGGACTGCAAGGAAAGGCAAACTTTCTGGACAAGCCTGTCAGTACTCACATTGGGGACTGATGCTGAAGTTGTTCAGGTAAATTTCGAAACAAAAAAAAAATCCCTTGTGCTTGGGGAGTCTGCTGTACAAAATATCACAGCATCTTGCTTCCCATTTTTTTTCAAAGGTGTTGCTCAAGAGTTCTGTTGTTATGCCTGCAGAAGTATAATGGTATAAACTGCAGGAGTGACTTGCTACTAGTTAATATGCATTGCACAGCAACTCACATGATTGGCGCACATGAGGGATACAAGCAACGGCTTGCTAAGGAGTGGCATTTTATGTCACTGCCATTACACCATTGTCACTAAGTAATAGGATTTGGGCTACTGTTTCAAATATTGGGTCAAAAACCTACAGCTTGTACCAAGTGATTTGCTTTTAATCTTGGAACATTTTTGAGTTTTATATTGCAAGATAACAAGCTCTGGACATTACATTCAACTTTTTCTGATTGCCAGACACATTAAGCTTAGTTCTGTTTCTGGGATCTAACAGCATTGGGCTTAGGTCAGAAGAGATAGTATTTGAATTCAATTTATTCTGATCCACAGTCAGAGAAGTGAATAGAATTGGTTTGGTTTAAGCATTGAACAGTTTTTCATTTGACACTTACTTAGTCCTTGTGGTCCTCCCACTATTTAATTCCATAGTAACTGTATTTTAAAATGTAGAACTGCTGTAGCATATGTGCTATATCTCATAATAAATATCAAACCTATACATTTTATCATTGAGTGATTTTTAAGTAATATCAAATAATTAAAATAGACTCTAGTGCAGCTTGATTTTTCTCCTGTATGAAACAAATTATATAATGAGAATGAATTATATAATTTGGCATTGGCAGTGAAGGTTGTGGACTGCAGGAAGTAGATGAGTCAATATCGCAATGGTCTTGATGCTTCAGTGTGCTTGATAATCCAACTATGACTGTTTATAACATGTAATAAAAAAGTTTAATAAATCTAATGCAGAGGCTTTCCTATACTCTTAGAAGCATGTATGTCTTGAGATGACATGCTGTTATTTGAGAGCCTTTATATTTTAGATTATGTGTAGTTTGCTAAGGTAGTGCCAGTTTTACTCAGTGAATCAACATTTCATTCCTGTAGTGTAGGTAGTATATTACAAGTCTTTGAAACTTGTTAAATATGCCAGTACATTTCTAAATTATAGCCGTCTGATAAATACAGTGAAGTAGCTGAGATGCTGAGTAAAGAAGCACATATTTTGTTGCATAGTGTAAACACAATATAAAAAGGGTGCACTATATATAAAATATTGGACATAGTTGGGTACTGCATGTGGCCAGCTGTACTTTCCCTTGGCTGTCTGCTCCAGTTTCTCATTGATGAAGTGGAGAGTGCACTATGTTTGCAGGTCAAGATGTTTGCTCAGAAATAGAAGTATACTTGCAACTGTGTTCTGGGGCAGGAGACTAGTTTAAATAGCATTACCATTTATCGAATCCATTAACAGAACTGTGTAAAATAATATCAGCTCTATTTAAACTGCAGAGCAACATCATAAATTAAAAGCACTTGACAGGTGGAAAGTATAAGTAAAGGAACGTGATAGGTTGAGTGTTAATGATACAGTACCTACTATTGGTTTAAATGCTTAAGGATAGGAAAACATAAATAAAATAAAATCACTTCAACAAACAAGCAAACTTTGACATACCATGCCAAACTTTGCTGAATAAGTTAATAGTTAACCTGTTGCAAATTCAGTATTACTGTATTTAATCACATTGTGGTAATAATTCTTGAAAAGCTCTTGTGATATCAAGTTATATTGACATGTTTGTTAGGAATTTCACAACAGCATATAATACACATTTTAAAGAGCAAGAAATATATATTTTTTCCTTTCTTGGAGTGACACGGGTTTTCTCTGGTAACCCACATGCTAATACATCTGGAATCAGCAGTAGTGTCATTAAATGCGGCAGACCATTACTGCCTGGTGAGTGCTTATCTGAGGCAAATAGATTTTGACTGCTTAATTTGACTGGTTAGACCATAGTTCATCGATTGCCATTTGCTGCAGGGTACTAATTTTGGATCCAAATTTCAGTGGTTTAAAAAGATATGTCTATAGATACTATATTTTCTAAAGTATATAGAATTTCTCCTTCAAAATCATTTGTTTTAATGTAACTCTTCTGATAGGTAAACTGTAGCTAATCAGGAAATGAATAATGGCAATCTTTTGAAGTGGATCTGCAGGTTATTACTGGAAAACGTCCAGACATATATTTTACGTTAACTACTTTCTTACTCCCCCCCCCCCCCCCAAATGAGAGAAGAATAAGGTTTTTGGCATAACGAGAGTGTTACTCTTGATTGTCTATTTAGTAGATTGGTTCTTATAGCCTGTAACAAAAGAACAAAACTGCATGGGGAGCTCTTGTAAAATTCCTCCTGAATTAATTTCTGCCAGCTATGATTAAAGTGTGTGGTACTAGATGTGTCAGACACCATAGTTCTTTGCTTCATTTTACTCCTGGCCTCTTTGGCCCCTGCCACAATAAATCCAACAATGGTTACGCAGGAATTGCAGGTTACAGTTGCTACGGTTACCGTTGTCCAGTCGTATCGACATCATTACTCATCTAGTGAGTTACCATGATAGCTACCGCTGACTCCCATTCCTGGGAACACTAGACACGTTTGAAGCAAAGGGATGAAAGTTCTTCAGATGGCTGTTAATGTTTTTTTTAGATGAGCAGCTCTGGTCTTTGCATTCTTAGCATTAATACCTGTATAGATGTCATATAGTAGATTGCTTTGTAGTGGGCAGGGAAGAGAGAATGAAAATGATAGGAGGAACAAATGGCTGAAGAAAGTACCTTGTTCTTGTTTTATCATGACAAAATGCATAGTGTACCTCACTGTCTCCAGTAGTTCTACTAGTGTTTTAATAGGGAGCATAAAAAAAGTGGATTTTTTGACCATTTAAGACAAAAATGATTTTTAATATTCAAATCATGATTTAAATTGTTTAAATGAATTTGATTTTTTAAAAATCATTAATTTATATCCACCTGGATATAAACATTTATATTGTCCTTAAGTGTCATCATATACATTCTAGCATTCCTGAAGTTTTTTTAAAAAAATAACATTGACTTCAGGTTAAAAAAAGAATTATAGTGGGTTCATAATTAACAACCAAAATTGGCCAAAATGCTATAAAGTAAGTAACAGATAGAGTAGGCCCACTTGAATCAATGAAACTTATGGAGTTAACTTACTAAATATCCATTAATTCAGAGGGCCTAGTCTTGTGTGATTTATTGCACAAAGCAACATGGTTTTGGCCAATGTTTTGAAAGCATTTTTTTCAGAACAGTTTTTTAAACAGAAGACCTGGACATTTACGTTAAATAATGTAGTAGCTATCATAAGTAATACATGTTCATGCACCTAAACATCCAATTTTTAAAAAGTGGAACAATGAGATTTTCTTACAGAATTGATGTGTTCTCAGTTGCTGTGTTCTCAAATTTAAAGGAGGCTTTTAAAAAATGTGTCATTGCATTGTCTGCTTGGTGTCTTTCTAAGAGAGATGTATTCTCATGAACTACACTCATGTGAAAAAGAAAGTACATCCTCTTTCAGTTCTATGGTTTTACATATCAGGACATAATAAAAATCATCTGGTTTTCTTCAGCCTGAAGAAAACACAAGTCATGGGCCAGGGCGTGGACTCACCTCCCTCTATTACCACACAAGAATTGGAAGTTGTTCATGACTTTGTGTACCTTGGCTCAACAACCTCTGACACTCTCTCCCTAGATGTTGAGCTGGATAAATGCATTGGCAAAGCAGCTACCATGTTCTCTAGACTCACAAAGAGAGTATGGCTTAATAAGAAGCTGACGGCATATACCAAGATCCAGGTCTATAGAGCCTGTGTCCTGAGTACACTCCTGTACTGCAGTGAGTCCTGAGCCCTTTGTGCATGGCAGGAGAGGAAGCTGAACACATTCCATATACACTGTCTCTGACGCATTTTTGGTATCACCTGGCAGGACAAAGTTCCAAATAAAGTAGTCCTAGAACGAGCTGGAATTTTTAGCATGTATACATTACTGAAACAGCAACGTCTACATTGGCTCGGGCATGTCATGAGAATGGTTGATGGTTGGATTCCAAAAGATCTCCTGTATGGAGAATTAGTGCAGGGAAATCGCCCCAGAGGGAGACCACAGCTGTGATACAAGGATATCTGCAAGTGGGATCTGAAGGCCTTAGGAATGGACCTCAACAGATGGGAAACCTTGACATCTGAGCATCCAGCCTGGAGGCAGGCGGTGCATCATGGCCTGTCCCATTTTGAAGAGACACTTGTCCAGCAGGCCGAGGCAAAGAGGCAGTCCCAAAACCAGCAAAATCAGGGAGCTGGACAGGGGACAGATTGTATTTGTCTTCAGTGTGGAAGGGATTGTCACTCTCGAATTAGCCTTCTCAGCCACACTAGATGCTGTTCGAAATCCTCCATTCAGAGCATGTTACCATAGTCTCTCGAGACTGAAGGATGCCTAATCTAATCTTGTCCTCCACAGTCTGAAAATTAGGTAAATATAACCTCAGATGAACAACACTACATGACATATTACACCGTGCTATCATTTATTTATTTAAGCCAAAATGGAGAAGCCATGTGTGAAAAACTAAGTACACCCGTACTGCTTCCATAGGAATTAAGAGACTAAGCAGCAGCCAGGTGCTGCTAACCAAATGCCCTTGAGTAATTGATTATCTGCAAATGTGACCATCTGTATAAAATACAAAGTTTTAACAGTTTTAACCCAAGAGTTACATCTTAGACTCTACAGCCTCGGTTAGCTTGTTAAATGTTCACGACAGTACAATTAGAAAAAGAATGAACAAGTATGGTTGTTTGGAAGGGGGAGAAAGCCTCTTACGTCTAAAAAGAACATGGCAGCATAGCTTGGGTTTGCCAGGTTGCTTCTGGAGAAAACACTTGACTTCTGGAACAATGTCCTTCAAACACCCAAGACCAGAGTGGAGATGTTTGGCCATAATGCACAGCACCTCATTTGGCAAAAACCAAACACAGCATGTCAGCACAAACTGATAAGCAGCATATCATACCAACTGTCAAGCATGGTGGTAGAGGGGTGATGGTTTGGGCTTGTTTTGCAGCCACAGGACCTGGGCACATTGCATGCAGTCTTTGAGTCAACCATGAACTCCTTTGTATATCAAAGTATTCATGAGTCAAATGTGAGGCCATCTGTCGAACAGCTAAAGCTTGGCCAAAATTGGGTCATGCAACAGGGCAATGATCCCAAGCACACCAACAAATCTACAAGAAAATGGCTGAAAAAGAAAAGTATCAAGGTGTTATAATGGCCCAGTCTAAGTCCAAACCTCAAACTTATTGCAATGCTACGGCAGGACCTTAAGAAAGCTGTGCATAAACAAATGCCTGCAAACCTCAATAAACTGAAGGAACACTAAAGAAGAGTGGACCAAAATTCCTCCACAATGATGTGAGACTGATAAAGTCATACAGAAAACGATTACTTAAAGTTATTGCTGCTAAAGGTGGTTCTACAAGCTATTGAATCATAAGGTACTGCATGCTAAAGAAAGCATCCACCAGGCAAAACCATTTATTTGGCTTTAATTTGATTTAAATTGACTGTTCCTGGTGGCTTAACTAAATTCCTAATCCCAACTTTGTTAAAGGCCATGCTCCCTGGCATTCTTCCCTCCCCTAGCCAAAAAGAAATTCTTTGAGTTTCAAAAAGGCAGAAAAAAAGGGCGGGGGGAACCAGATTGCCTGACTGTCCTTTAAGAGATGGGACATAAATTCCAAACTGCTAGCTGAGGAGGAGCTTGAAACCAACTTGCATGCTGTAGCTATCTCCATCTAAGAAGTGAACCTGGCCTCAGCATCATCAGCCATGTAAATTTAGGACATTAATAACAGCATATAAGTTTGGAACTACCCACAAGAACTTGATGCACAGCCTTGAAGAATATGATTTATCATCGAAAGCTTGCTGTTTGTTTTTTGTTTTATATTCTTAATGGTTGATTAAAGGTATCACCTCTTCCTGCATTTGCAAATGTACTTAGTTTTTCACACATGGCTTTTGGCTTTATTTTGTCAAATGAATCATGATGGTGTAATGTGTCATTTGTACAATCTGAGATTGTATTTACCTAATTTTCAGACCTTTTAAGTACCAGATGATTTTTCTTTTGTTCTTATATGTAAAACCATAGAATTCAAAGAAGGTGTACTTTCTTTTTCAGATGACTATATAAGAGAATGGCAAATAATTTGCATATCATTATATTCCCTGGATTTAATAACACCTTATTTGCAACTGTTTCATTTGAAGAAGTATTGGATATTATGTTTTTATATAGTGCATACATAATCAAACCTAGTATGTCTTTCTCATGTCCAGTTTAACTTGAATTTAAAAACTTCAGGTAGCAAATATGGTTTGGGCTTGTGCTTCCTTCAATGTGGTAAGCCTCTTATATAAAGCAGTTATATTTTGTTGCTTGAAATCCCTTAAAGTTTTAGAAGAAAACTCTGGAGAGTAATTTCTGACTCCAAGCAAGTTTATTTAATTTAGTTTAATTTGGAACGAAAAGCTACTTAACTTGACCTATACTAGTGGCATATACATAGAAGTAATAAAACTTTTCTCATGCCATTGCTCTTCCTCACTCACTAAATTTTATGGAAGCGTCATATGATGTTGACCTTCACTTGTAATCTTCTTTTTTGCCACTGTTTCTGTTTTCCCCCCTTACTACAGTAAATCTGTGACAGTAAAAGACAGAATGGCTTCACAATGTCTTCTAACTGCTAGGGAGGTAACTGTCTGGAAGCTTTCCTAGTATAGAGGAGTGCAGGGAGGGGGGAGGGAGGGTTGCCTATGATTAGGCTGCAAAGCAGTGTTGCTTCTCATTTTCTCTAGATGTCACAACTACATATTATTTAGACTGTAATGCAAACACCAGAAGGTTCTTGAACAGTTGATTTTGAAAGCCACAAGAAATTATGATATAGTAAACTCAATACCATTTGGGGAAATAAGTCCAAATGGAATAAGTCAGAAAATAGAGCTGTATTGCAGTGGATAGAAGTAAGGTAAAAATGTTATAAAGAGGGTACCAAAGCTTCAAACTCATGCTACATGGGTACTTGTATGCTGTGTCATTATAAGTAGTGATATAAAAAAGGAGGAAATGAAAACAGAAGAATTACAGAAGAACATGTAACAGCAAAGCATGAAGTTAGTGAGAGATTAAATCTTGCATTAACTGAATAGCTGAGAAGCACTCAAAGGAAAGTTGATTGCTTCCCCTCCAACTGTTCAAATTGATTGAAACCCCCCTAATTTAAAGTTCTGTTTGTTCTGTGTCTTAAACTATCAGAATTTCCTTTTCGAAGGGAAAGAATCCAAGGATAAGAAGTCATTGCTGACCAACAATTGTTCCTAATCCTCACAAAATGCTGAAGAAATTAAATTTATTCTTTATTGCTCAAAGTGTTACCTAGGTCACTGGGCGATGGGAAAATTGAACTGGAAGCTGAGTGGTACAATCTTTGTTTTGTGTCTAGATGCTTAACCTTAGACATGACAAGGCATTTTAAGAGTGTTGTGGGAATGAGGTTCAGAGTATTAACACTAGGGCTTTTATTACCCTGGATTTATAATGGGATGTACTGTCAATGAGGAAAATGTGTTTACATTTCACTATTAAATGATCATTTAATTAACACCTGTGTGTGTGTGGTGCTGGTGTTGGGAAGGACTTGTAAAATTCTTTGCAGTCTATTTTTTCCATAGACATTTTAACATACATGTTTAAAATATAGCTGAAAAAAATGTTTATGAACTCAAAACACTGGTGCAAGCCTAAGGAAATGGACCCTGATCCACAAAAGCTAGCAGACTGTATTATTTCTTTAGTGGTCTATAAAGGTATCACTTATTCCTGCATTTGCACTCTAAAAAGGATATATTTACCTGTGATCTTCATCATAGACTGAAATCCTGTTCCTTAGCATAAGCGAAATGATAACTCTTGTTTTGTTACTTCCTGGTAGACAAACCATCCCTGCTGTGATTCTCGGGGGCCCGTGTGAATGCTGGATCAGTGCTTGCATCTATGAACACATAAGTCACGGCAGGGATGATTTTTTTATCAGAGAGGAATAGACCAAAAGTTATGATCGAGTTTATACTAAGGAACAGGATTTTGGCCATAGATTGCTTCAAATTCAGTAGACCTACTTTTTTTCCTACAAAAACCTTTTAATATCAAAAGTTGTATGTTTATAAATGGTGAACAAATGTAACAGTTTTTAATATAAAAATTGTCTAATTAGTCATTGAATATAAAATCTTTGTATTTGGATAAGATGTGACTAGAGATGGGTACAAACCACCGAACTGGCAGTTTGTGCTGGTTCGTCCTTTGGTCAAACAGGTGTTTGGCAGTTCTCAGCTCTGCCTCCTCTAGTGGGTGCCCACTCAGAGGCAGTGCCCGGAGGAGGTAGAGCAGGGAAGCTAGGGCACTGCTTCTGAGTGGGTGCCCATGGAAGGAGGTGGGGCTGGGAAGCACCCAGCACCTGTTGAACCGAAGGACAAATCTGCACAAACTGCCAGTTCAGCAGTTCATGCCCATCTTTACTGGTGATAAAATCATGTGGAGTTTTAAATTGGCAGTCTTGGATTGAGAGGGTGACTAACAAGTGAATGTGAAGTCAGAAGAATAAAGACCAAGGAATCATGAAACATAAAATGCAGAGAGCTAGAATTCTTCATTCCTGCAAGAAGAAGATTGTTACAATTGATTCTTCAAAATAAAATGCATGAGAAATGTCCAAAAAGCTGAGTTGGTTCACACACCAGTGCCAAATCGTGTTTCATCATTATTTGCATGAGCTGTGTGCTCCTGTGATGTTCCTCCCAGTGCAAATGCCAGTCCAGTGAGCTCCTTCTCCTTTAGAATAAACCACCGTTTTCCATTTATACTTGTACTAGTGACATTAATTTTTAGTCCAGACTAGGACTCTAAACCAAATAAATACACCCCATATCTTGCAACCCTGTTTGGGAAGGGAAGTTTATATATATATATATATTTTAAAAAAGGTATCATTAAATTGGAATGCACAAAGAAAAAGACCATTGCGAGAGGAAGAGTTACTTACGGAGCATCATAAATGCACAATTCTTTAGCATTCTGTCTGAACTGGGCCCCTTGTCTCCCTTGCATCTCAACTACAGTGTAGAGTGAATGACACTGACCTGCCTTGCATCGTACTTGTAAGGATTGCAAGATGATGTGTGTGAGATAATTCAGACATTCTATAACACTGTATACAAGTGAAATATTGATAGTGATGGTTGCCAAGACTAAGTTAACAGATGTTATCTTTTTCTGACTTTATTATTTGTCTCCAGTTTACCTGCTTGATGTATTCAGACATTTTTGTATTGTTAAGAATCAAGATAAGAAGTGACTCGCGATACATTCTTATGGATGTTCATGCTGGTCAAAGGCTAAGAGAAATTTGTAAAATTGTAAGCATGTGCTGTTACAGCTTGGCTAGCTTGAAACTGTTCCTAACTACAGTGGTGCCTCGACTTACGACCTTAATCTGTTCTGGAATGATGGTCGTAACTCGAAATGGTCGTAAATCGAAGCACCATTTCCCATAGGAATGCAATGGAACGTGATTAATCCGTTCTGGCCGGGGAAAAAAAATTACAAAAAAACAAAAACAACACCCCCCCCAAAAAAAAAAAAACACACTGCAAGCCCCATCGGAACACGTCGGGGCTGGGGGGAAAAAATCACCAAAAAAAAAAAAAAAAAAAAAAGCAAGCCCCATCGGAACGTGTCGGGGCCGGGAAAAAAAAATCACCAAAAACCAATAAAACAATGCAAGCCCCATCGGAATGCATTGGGGCTGGGGGGGGGGGGGGAAATCACACACAAAAAACCAAACACACAAAAAATGCAAGCCCCATTGGAACCCGCTGGGGCTGAAAAACAAACACACCAAAAAACAAAACAAAACAAAAAAAATGCAAGCCCCATCGGAACGCGCTGGGGCTGAAAAAAAAATCACACACACAAAAAAACCCAACACAGCAAGCCCCATCGGAAGGCACTGGGGCAAAAAAAAAAAAAACCCACACCAAACACACCAAAAAACATCACAGCACAGAAATATAGCCCCCCCCAGCCCAAACCCACCCTGCAAAACCCTGTAAATGTACTTACTCAGAAGCAGAAAGCAGCACCAGGCAGTCCCAAGCCTCCTCCGACGTGCACACTCTAACCATTGGGGCGAAAGAGCTACAAAGAAGCAGCCTCTTCACCGACAACGGTTAGTACATTTGAATTCCCCGCCTTTTCCCCCACCTTTTTTTTCTGTCGTAACTCGAAGCTCCGGTCGCAAGTTGAAGCAAAATTTTGCGGCCGGAGCTGGTCATAACTCGAAATGGTCGTAAGTCGGGACGGTTGTAAGTCGAGGCACCACTGTATAGTTGAGATGACTCTGAAGAGAGAATCTCTGCTTCCTAAATTACCGTAATCCTATAAAATTTGTGCAGAGTGTAGACTTTCCCCTTTGTTCCTTCTCCAAAAATGGTATTGTGCAGAGTAATGGAGTAAATGAGAGTTGTGGCACATTTGAAAAATAATTTGAGGGTCTGGGTATGGTGCAGTTGGAGTTTCAAATTTCAAAGCATGTTTTCAGAAAAGATGCTCCCCCACTTGGTATAAAAGATGTCTGTTTGCCATAGTAGATTATTTTCCTCACCTTTGTACCCTGCATTTAGAGTGTTTTGTGATTCATTATTGGGAGCTAAACATGGACTTAATTTGCAAGTCTGATGGTTGAGTCACTTGTCTTAGATAAATCCTGTAATTTTAGGGCACTGCAGGATATACACATTCCTCTTAAAATCTAGTATGACTCAGACCATCTTGATTGGTGGTTTCATGATATACCTTTGCCTTAACATGCTAGAGCAGGGCTCAGAAAATGTTATGAGACCACAACTCTGAATATTCATCATTATCAACTGGGCTTGTTAGGGTTGATGATAGTTGCAATCCTGAAACATTGCAGGACTGCAGTTTGCCAGTCTTTGGACTAGAATTAAAGACCTAAATTCAGTTGCTTGTTGTAACTGAGAAAATCTCTAAGAGTGAACTGTGAAATTGTGAGTCAGCACTTGGACATTTCTTATTCTTTAAAAAAAAACACACACAAGAAAACCCAACCTCTTAGACAGTGGCCAAAACTGATACATAATGCACACAGTGAAAAAATCCCATTCCCTTTTTACAACATTCTGTTCATTTCATTTTAAAATAAAAAAATATTATTTTGGATGAAGTTCAAATCACATTTGCCAGCTGTTAACAGACTTTGGCTTTGAATAAATAATAATCATGTGCTATCATTCTGACTTATGGTGACCTTTTTCAGAGTTTTCTATGTAGATAATACTCAAAAGTGGGAATCTACAGATCTTGTGGGATGCATTTCCCAGTGGTTAGTCCAACAAGACCTGAATGGTCTAAACCTGCCAAACTCCAGGTCTAAATCTCTAGCATATTCTGCATATTCTGCATATTTATTTATTTATTTATTTATTTATTTTATTGGATTTATACCCCGCACCATCTGGCAACCAGGCCACTCTGGGCGGCTCTTAACAATGTTCATCTTTTTGCATATTCCTCCATTGTATAGACTGCTTTCTTCTGCAGCCTTCTTTAAATGTTGCTCTAAAACATAAAAGAACATGATTTTAATAAAGCTGACTATCATAAGAATCCTTGAAGTTAAGGAGATATGGACTTAAATTCTACTGCTGATCTCAGCTGAAGTAAATTCACTGAATCAGTTGATGTAAGTCAAAACCTACATAAATCACATTGATTCAGTGGATGTATTCTAGTTGAGACTAGAAATTGGTTTTAGGCCGTAATGCACAATTTGGAAGCCACATTGATATTACTGGTAGTGGGAGGTTTTGGTAATCAGAGACTCCTCCTTCCTGTTGCTCCTGTGGTTTCCAAACAATGAAAGGGATTACATAGGAGTTGCAGAACAGAAGGTGTTATGTGCAATCAAGTCATCTCCTACTTATGGTGACTCTAGGAACCACACTTCCAAAATGCCCTGTCTTCAACAGCTCTGTTTAGCTCTTGTAAACTCAAGGCTGTGGCTTCCTTTATGGGGTCCATCGAACTCATATTTGGTCTTCCTTTTCCTGCAACATTAAGCACTTCCCAGCATTATTGTCTTTTCCAGCAAATCTTGCCTTCTCATGATATTCCTAAATTATGACAGTCTTGCTTTCATTGTTTTAGTTCTAGAGAAAGTTCAGGTTTGATTTGATCCAAGACCCACCTGTTCATCTTTCTCGTGATCCAGAGTATCTGCAGAGCTGTCCTCCCATCACCATATTTCAAATGAAACATTTTTTCCTGCCAGCTTTCTTCACTATTCATTTGGAAATGCAATCATTTGGATGCTCTTGGCCATAGTTTCCAGTGACATGTCTTGACACTTGATCTTTTCTAATTCCTTCGTTGCTGCCCTTCCAAGCCTCAGTCTTCTGATTTCTTGGCTGCAGTCTCTTTTTGGATTGATGACTGAACCAAGGTGTACAAAATCTCTAACTATTTCAATTTCTTTATTGTCAGTGTTAAAGTTGTGTAATTGTGTGGTTTTTCTGTAGTCATGATTTTTGTCTTAATGTTCAGCTGCAATCCTTTGACTCTTTCCTCTTTCAGTTTCACTCAAAGTTGTTTCAAGTCATTGCTTCTTTTTGTCAGTAAGATGGTGTCATATGAGTATCTTAAATTATTGACGTTTCTTCCAAAAAGTTTCACTCTTCTGAGTGTGGTCCAGCTTTCTGTATGATATATTCTGTGTACAGATTGAACAGAAAAGGAATAAAAATCCACCCTTGCCTGATACCTTTCCCTATAGGAAACCATTTTGTTTCTCCACATTCTGTACTAACAGTAGCATTTTGACCACAATACAGGTAGCATATCAGGACAATCAAGTGCTGAGGCACACCCTTTTCTTTCAGAAGAATCCATAGCTTGTCATGATCCACACAGTCAAAGGCTTTGCAGTAGTCTATAAAGCACAAACCTCTCTTTTTCTGAAATTCTTTGGTGTGGTCCAGTAGCCAGTGGATATTTGCAAAATGATCTCAAATGCCTCTTTCTTTTTTGGCTCTAGTTTGAACATGATACATTTCTCTTTCTCTCTAAAGTATATGTCTTTATTGCAACACTTTGAACATCACTTTGCTTGCATGAGAAATTAGTGAAATGGTCCTATAGTTTCTGGACTCCTTGGCATTTCCTTTTTGGGGGATTGGAGTGTATGTTGAACACTGCCAGTCTATGGGCCAATGTTTTGCTTTTCATATTTGTTGGCATATTCTTTTTTGGATTTTGATAGATTCAGTCTTTATAACTTGAAATAGTAGGACATCCTTAATTTCTAAAAATCATCCTCTGCTGTTGACATCTTTAGCCTTCCACAGGCATACTTGTACAACCAGAATTTCAGGCATTGTGTTGCATGTAGTCCTGCCTCTAACATTTTTTTTTCAGCCAAAAACCTGTTCTCCTTTCCCCACTCATTTCCCCATTTATTTTGCCTTGCATGATCAGGTGCAATAATCTGTACTTTTTAGTTCTCTTTATGATACTGATATACAGTGGCTACAGTGACACTTGCCTTAGTTACATCCCGTTTGGATTACTGTAACGCTCTCTATGTGGGACTGCCTTTGAAGACGGTTTGGAAACTTCAGCTGGTGCAAAACTGCAGCCAGACAACTGACTGGAGCCAGCTATAGGGAGCATATAACACACCTGTTACAAGAACTGCACTGGCAGAAATTAAATACCTAAGTGATCTAGCTATATACCGTTGTGAAGGAAGGGATTTGACAGCATATCTGCACAGATGCTCAGACATAAATGTTACCTGCTATTAACAGATGGATTAGTAGATGCATTGATAGATGTGATTAATAGTAATGTAAAAAGTAGAAGTTTAAATAAAGAAAAAAGGATGACTAAAGAAATATTAGCAGTAACAGAAGAGACAGGTAAATATTACAACAAATACATCTTCCAAATAATTACTCAAGAACATTTGAAAGAAATTGGAGAAACCAAAGAAACATGGTGGTCTGAAAAGTTTACAGAAATAGAAAATCAGGACAGTATATAAAATACTTTTAAAGCTCAGGGAAGCAAGTGGCATAGGAAAAAAATAGTATTCACTACTGAAGGGTAGGGATAATAGATAAAATTACAGTGTGGATTGAGTAGATTAAACTGCTGCTTGAGGATAATATACTGTCACGTTCCTGCCTGTCCCTTGGTTGTTTCACCAATCAAAGGGCACAAGCTACGTGTCGTATTGCTGCCACAGTTGATTACGTCAGCATTGTTTATTATTAATGATAGAGGTCCAGGCAGTGTGTCATTTTAAGAAGAACCAAATATAAGTTGTTTATTATTACAGGTGATGAAAGTACAGTCAATGTCGTTAACTCTTAACAAAACATCCTACTTCATCCACTCTTAACCGCGAACTCTCTCTCTCCACTCCGAACTCTAAAATCACCAATCCTCCCTATCTCCCCCTCCTGCAGAGACTCTTATATCTGATGACTCTGCCTCTCCAGCACTCTCATTGGTACATGCAGATAGCCTATTAATATTCATGACCTGGGCGGACGGCACATCCCTCCCCCCTTAATAAGTTTGTGATAGGAGCGGAAACTTAACTGTTTGCCCTCATAAACAAATGAAAATACATGGAAGAATGCAAATATTTACCTCTTATATTACTTACATTACTAAGGATACATTACTTACATTAATAAGGATTACATTACATGACTCTTACATTACTAAGGATACTTACTATTATTCTTACCATCACTATACATACCTCTTAGTTTATTAATATCCAAGCAAATTTTGCACTTTAAGCATATTCCATAACTGTTGCACAAACAGAACAGTTAATATTGAACTCAGATAAAAACAAAGAATTTTCTCTAGTCATTTGGTCTCCTAGGCAAAGTGTCCGCAACTACATTCTGGATCCCTTTTACACTGCGGATTTCAAAATCAAAGTCTTGTAAACTCAGCGCCCATCTCATCAATTTGCTGCTGCTGGCTCGAATCGTCCTTAGCCATAGAAGAGGAGAGTGGTTGGTGCACAGGACAAATCTTCTCCCCCAAATGTACGGCTTCAGCTTTTGCAGCGTCCATACGATAGCTAGACACTTTCTCGATTGTGAACAAGTGTTTCTCACCTTGCTGATGTTTCTTACTGATGTACATCACCGGGTGCAGATTTCCACTGTTGTCGGCTTGGCTCAACACGGCTCCCAGCCCGACATTAGATGCATCTGTGGAGATGACAAACTCATGGTCGAAGTCCGGTGCAATAAGGACAGGTCCTGAAGTCAGCACCCTCTTCAGACGATCAAAGGCTACCTGGCACTCTGACGTCCACTGGATGTTTTTAGCTTGCTTCTTTTGGGTTAAGTTTGTTTTCTTTTTGAATAGTGGTTTCATTTCCTCAACTGTGGGGAGGGTAGGCATTTTCTTCTCCTCCTCCAGAACAACTATGGCTGCGTTCTTCATTGAATTTTTCTTGCCCTTGCCTTCACCTTCACCCATAAACTCGACCACAGGTACTTTTGTCACAAAGCTCTTCATATGAGGAGGACCACTTTCCCAGGTCACCTCAAAATTCACAGGCAAGTTCCTTTTAAGTGCAATCTCAAACACTTGGTTTATTTAAGATTTATTGAGATTTTCATCATCTAGTTCTCTCCCATTAATCTCTGGTTTCTCAGGTAGGGGCTCGTTTTGCAGGATTTTCAGTGTTTTTGCAGCTGCATGTTGAGCCTTCTTAATACTAGTTCCTTCAACTTCCCAGTGCTGTAGTAACAAATCTACAGGTCCTCTTACTTTATGACCCAAGCGTAGGAAAGGGGTCGAGATCACTGGCAATGGGCATAGCCTAGCCCTCATCTTGTCATTTCCAGTACCTCGTTTTTGGCAAGTCTCACAGCTTTGACAATATTGTGTAACTTGCTTCCCCATCCCTGGCAATAAAAGTTCTGTGCCACTCTTTGCTTAGTGTGAGAGATGCCCATGTGTGCTCCAAATACATCTTTGTGTGCCTTTTCCAAAATCTTTTCTTGGTATTTAACTGGTACAATTAACTGTTTGTGGGGTCCTTCTCCTCCCCTACGAGGAGTCATTAAAACTTCTCTATACAATAAATCTTTTTCCACACAATACCTCTCTGGATGTTCAGGGGTCAGTGTGGGATTCTCCTTAACTTTTTCAAAGCAATCAGTTAAGGTAACATCTTCTTTTTGTTCCTTAATAAAGGAGGAACTCTTAGGATTTCTCATCAGCACTAAATCAACTTTCTCCCTCATTTCAGGATGTTCCCCTAAAATGGGTCTTTCATCGCTAGTTTCAGCACTTTTCTCAGTGGCTTCAATCTGCCTCCCCTGAGAGTGAGTTACCATTAAAACACTCTGCACATGTTTAGATAGATCTAAACCAATCAGACAAGGAGCTGGGATTTGATCTGACACAGCTACTTTCCATATACCAGACCACCCATGGTAATTCAATGCTACTCTAGCCATTGGCAGAACTACAGAGTACGAACTTATGACATTGAGAGTGATGACCTCATGTTCCAACATGTTTTCTTTAGAAATGATGTCTGGATGACAGATAGTTACATGGGAACAGGTGTGTCTAATACCTACTGTATATACTCGAGTATAAGCCGACCCGAATATAAGCCGAGACACCCAATTTTACCACAAAAAAACTGGGAAAACTTATTGACTCGATTATAAGCTGAGGGTGGAAAATGCAGCAGCTACTGGTAAATTTCAAATATAAAATTAGATACCAATGGAGGATGGAGGAGGAAGGTGGGAGGAGGAAGGTGGGTACATAGAATATGCAGAAGGAGGAGGATGGGAGTGTCCTGGAAGCGGACACTCTCGTAAAGATCTTTAAGAGACATAGCTGACAGGGAAGAAGGGGGGTGAATGGGCTTCCCTGGGCTTGTAAACAAAGATGCCCTCACTGTGACCTCTGTTCAGAGTGGTCTTTGAAATACTGACATGCTGCCAGGAAAAAGTTTTCATCTACAGCTCCTTCATTTGGACATAGACTGCTATTATCCTCCCAGCATGGTGTCTGCCTGCGGAGTCTGAAAAATGCAGTGTACTTAACCCGGGTCATTGGACCACCTACAGAGGCTGCAGGCACCTGTAGATGAGCGGGGGAGTCCGGAGAACACCCGCACTGCAGGGGAGAACATGTAATTTTGACACTGACTCGAGTATAAGCCGAGGGTGTGTGCGTGCTTTTTCAGCAAAAAAATTGTGCTGAAAAACTAGGCTTGTACTCGAGTATATAGGAAATACTTTCTGTCATCAATAAAAATCATTTCCCCAGAGATTTCCAGTATATCTTGATCACACTTGATTAAATCACACTGTATCACTTTAGCCTCTGGAAGCTCTGGGCTCTCTGCCAAGTCCGTTCCCTTAGCAACAGTGCTGCCACCGGTGGCTTCAGCTGCTGAAGGCTGAAGGAAAAATACTTTTTCAGGCTGACTAAAATCTCAATTCTTTTGAGTTTCACATTGGGCAAAAAAATGTCCTTGTTTACCACAAGCATAACATTGTTTATTTGCCCTATGTTCAGGGTGAAGGGATTTATTAGTTTTTCCCTCAGAATTATTCAATCTCAGCAGACTTGGCTCTGAGAATGAAGGTTTGACTTTAAAATGGCTTTCTTTAGGTTGCGTATTATTGAGGTAATTTTTACTAGATTGGGATCTCTTATTGTCGTCCCACACTTTTCTACCAAATTTTACCTCAGAAAACCGAGGATCTCTGATCCCACTAATAGAATCAGCATATTCAGACACTTGTAGCACATTTTTAGGATTCTTGTCCTTGACAAGATAACACAACTCCCCTGGTAAAATTGAATAGAATTGTTCTAGTCCAAACACATTTTTCATTTGGTCTAAGGAGGTGACATGTTCCTGTTCTAGCCATTTGTTAAGATACTGAGTCAAACGTGCCCCAAGTTGAGCAAAAGACTCCTCAGGTTTCTTTGAAATTGATCTAAATTTTCTCCTAAAATGCTCTGAATTAATCCCAAATCGGGAATATACCATCTTTTGGTAAGCTTCAAAATCTCTAGCTTGTTCAAGAGGCATCTGTGAATAGATCTCAGACAAAACTCCCCCTATCTGTGACCTTAAAATTATCATCCTCTCATCATCTTTAACCCCGAAGTCCCAACAAGCTCTCTCAAAGGAAATCAGGAAAGATTCAGGACAATCTCCATTCCGATATTGGGGAAATTTCTTTAGGTCGATATTTGAGGGATTTCCCACACTGGAATTACTATTATTGTTATTATGTGCAGCTAATTCCAATTTCTTCATCTCAATTTGGAACTGCATTTCTCTTTGTTTTTGTCTTTCAAGTTTTCTTATTTTTTTCTCTTTCCAATTCTAATTGGTTTTTTATAGCTAGTTCCTTCAGTTTAAATTCTTGTTCTAGCTTCCATTTTTCAAAATCTTGAGAGCTTTGGATATTTTCTCCTTCTGAGGCAATTATTACTGGACCCTCAGTTTCTTCTTCACTTTGAATTTGAGGGTTCCTATTTCCCTCAGCACCCTGGAGGTCGACCTGTGCCTCCATAACCAGCTTTTTACTTCATTTGGGCAGCATAGACAACACAATTCCTTATTAAACTAGAGTGGTTCTTTTCCCTCACAAGAGCCAAAAGGACCTTTGTTTCAGTGGCTTTCCTTATAACTAGGTTGCGCTTTTCCAAGCAGCTTGCCTCAGCTACTCCCAAGCTCACAACCTTTGCCACAATATTTCCCTGTCTCGGCAATTCTTGTCTCCAGACACAAGAACAACTTTCTGCTTAGCTTTTCTTTACTTTTAGCTTTTATTATCACCTCAGATCTATCCTGACTTAGACTTCTACTCCATCCGCTACTGCTCTTTATCCTCAGAGTTCCGGATTTTGAGCTAGCCACTTGGTCTTGTAAATTCTGAGGTAAATGGTTTCTCTTGAGTAGGTATTTTCCCTATCCTAGAATTCTCCAGATCTGGGTTCAGAAGCCCTGAAATTAAGTCTTCCACAAGACACTAATGGGTAACCACTACTTATCACAGATCCTAACTCCTAGCTAAGAATACCTTCCAACTCAAGCCCATTCAATTTTTCACTGGATTGTTTCGTATGCCAGTGCTGTGCCACCAATTTGTCACGTTCCCGCTTGTCCCTTGGTTGTTTCACCAAGCAAAGGGCATAAGCTACGTGTTGTGTCGCTGCCACCAGTTGATTACATCAACATTGTTTATTATTAATGATAGAGGTCCAGGCAGTGTGTCATTTTAAAAAGAACCAAACAGAAGTTGTTTATTATTACAGGTGATAAAGGTACAGTCGATGTCGTTAACTCTTAACAAAACATCCTACTTCATCCACTCTCAACCGCCAACCCTCTCTCTCCACTCCAAACTCTAAAATCACCAGTCCTCCCTGTCTTCCCCTCCTGCAGAGACTCTTATATCTGGTGACTCTGCCTCTCCAGCACTCTCATTGGTACATGCAGATAGCCCATTAACATTCATGACCTGGGCGGACGCCACATATACCAACTTAATTTATTGTACCAGATGGGAATGCTGGACCAGAAATCCAAAACTGAACATGCAATATGACTGACAAAAATGGCAGAGCTTCTGGATTTGGTGATATTTTCTCAGCTGTATTAAAGCTAACAGAATATGACGTAGATATTTAGTGAATATATTGTATCAAATCTACATAACAGGAATCATTAATCTGATGGAGTTAGACATTTAATACATTAGCTAGAAAGGAAAGGACTAATGCTTGTATTTACTACAGAGCAGTCACTTGCTTAATGTTTTTGGAAAACAATAGTATGTGGCAGAATTTGCACGAAATGCAAAGGACGGGGAGAGACGTTCAGTTTAAATTGATATGAGAAATGGAACCAAGGAAGAATTGTTCTACGTACATATACTTGGAGCAGTGTACAGTATATGCTTGTTTTATTGACTCCATGAAAGCCTTTGACAAAGTCCAGCATGGAAGGTTGATGGAGTTGTGGATAAACAAGGGATTAACTGAACAGGCATTCTTATAAATGTTATCTGTACTTGCAACAGAAAACTGTGATAAAAATTGAAGATCGGATGCCAGAGGACAGAGACATACAAAGAGGAATATAGTGTATATTCTTGTTATTACTAGATAATGGTTTAGATAGCTTGCAAAGGTTACTTAATGAAAGTCAATGAGGGTTTAATGTTAGATGATGGTGTTAAGTTTAGTCAATGGCTGAAATCCAGTAGTAAGTTGAATCACAGAGGATATGATCCACTGATTCATCGGGCCTATTCTAATTGCAACTTTCATTGAATTTCTGCCAATGAAATATTTCACCTTACACAGAAAGAAACTCACAGGCGTACTTATTTAGTGTTGGTTTAAAAAAAGTGTCCTAGTTGAGAAACACATTCTTATTCCATACATTCTTGCAAGAAGTATAACAAACAGCCTACATAAAAATCTGGGGAAATATTCATGGTCCTCATGTGGCTGAGTTACCGTGAAATATTTGAGATCAGTAAGCAAGATATCTGGCTGTTTAGCCAGAGGTTAGGAGTTTGAAACCCCACTATGCCTTGTAGAAGTACAGGCAGACTGAGTAGACATGGGCAAGCTGCAGCGTACCGTCAGAAGAAGGAAATGGTAAGTCACTTCTGAGTTCTCTGTATCTAGCAAGCCCTGGAAAGGGTCACTATATGTTAGAATTGACTTTCCAGTACTTTTGGTATTCGAACTGTGTGATTGTCCTTCCCTATGTAATAATTCAAAAACATCAACATATTCTCCCCAAATTTTCTCTATAGTGGCTGGCAGGAGATGATCACCCAAGAGAAGGGACTGATTGCCCTCTGGGAGAGCACAGCATGCCACAGAATTGAACCCTGTATCTGGGATGTCCCTTCATTAATTTATTATTATTATTATATATTTATTATTATTATATATAATAATAAATGGAAAGTTAATTTTACTCATGCATCCTGTATTCACAAATGGCAATAAAGTATGAAATTTGCTCATTAATTAACCGTGATTCACTGAGGCCAGTACATATGGGAATTGTAAGTTACACCAATTATTCTCTCCCATTTCTATATATTCTTATTGTCCAACTTTGTAAATTGACATGTAAAACCTTAAAAACATTCTGAATTTTATATTTTTCAGGAATAAAAAACCTATCAGCTTGGAACTCTAGCTGTCAGGTGTAGGGAGAGGAGAGTGACTGGTGTATCTTGACTTAAACTGGCTAATTGTGTTTTTTAAAATAATTTAACTCTTCTTGGATTGTTGCCCATTCCAAGGAGTTTTATTCTGATGTAATAGAGATATATTTATTATATGACTGTTGTTAAATGTTGTATCTATGTGTTTTGTATGTTTTATTGATTTCACTGGAATGCATTCCACTGTACAATACATTTTTATTATTGTTATTGTGCAGTTGGTGTTGCTTACATGTGCTTGAGGGAAATTTTTGTTTGGGTGTTTTCAGGACAGATTGAAATGTTTAAATGGCTGAAGAGGGAGAATCATATTGACAGCGAGGATGTATCTACATTACCCTAACAATAGCAGTTACATCCTACAATAAGTGCTAAGCTTCCATCTACAGATGGGCATGAACTGCCAAAATGGCAGTTCGTTTTGGTTCATGGAAGTCTATGAAACATGGACCAAGAATTTATATATTTTCCCCGAACGAACCACAATTCGAGTTGTTGGTTTGTTTGGGAATTATTTTTTTAGATAGTCCGATGGCTGTCTTAAAAAAAGAAACAAGGCCGGCTGCCTCCCCACCCCCTTCCCACTGCCCCCATTGCCTCCTTGCTTTTTCCTTCCGCTGCGTCTTCCTCCTCAACCACCACTGCCACCATCTTGAGATGTAGCCAGCTCCTGCAGGCTGGCAGTCTCTGCGCATGTCCCTGCCTCTCAGCTGAGGTGGGGACATACCAGAGTGCTCCCCAGTGGCCTGATAGGCCAGGTGGTTAAAAAAATTTAAAAAATTGTAAAAATATTTTTTTAGGTAGGTGGCCAATGAGGGCGGCGGCTCTGCACATGTCCCCACCTCTTGGCTGAGAGGTGAGGACATGCGCAGAGATGGCCGGCCTGCAGAAGGCAGCTGCACCTCAAGATGGTGGTATTGATGTTGCTGGTGGCAAACGCAGCAGCAGGAAAAGGTAGGGAGGTAACAGGTGCATGTGCAGCTGCAGAGATAGCTGGCCTGGCTATCATTGTAGATTTATCACAGAGTTTGTGGTTCTGAAGATGGTTCGACCAGGTCTTGTACATGAGAAATACCACACAGTGAAAAGAAAGACAAAGTTTAAATATATGGACTGGTCAAATATATGTGAAGGAAAAGCCTAGGAAGAAAAAGTGTAGAGACAGAAATATGGGGAACATACTGCATATGAGTATAGTAGTTTGGAGGGGGATTTTTTCCTTCCTACTCCAGAGGCTACTTATGTCCAGGGTCATCATGTTATTTGTGTTTTTTGCAAGCAGTTTCTCATTATAATTTTTTACCCTTTTTTGGGGGGGGGGGTTTCAGACGACGCAAGGCCGTTATTGATTTTTTTGTTCCTCCTCTGTGCTATCTCCACATTAAATCCAGCCTGCTGGGAAGCTACTACTATATTTGTTCCATGTTTCATCATGCAGTACAGCCAACATCCCATTGAGTGTATATGCCGAAAACGATTAATTTCCTATGTATCTGGCAGGTGGTCCCACCTCCCTCACCTGCTATCGTTCGACTCAATTAATTTTTGAATGTTGGCGTGTTGGCATGCTTATGTCAAATACAGAGCATCAGTCCCCGTACTGTCTTTTGACCGCCACTGTAGTGTGCTGTGGGTTCTCCTCCATAGAGGGTAAGAAATAACGGAAATAGGAACAAATGGCCCAGATTGGTACATGGCCAACAAGGGCATTTTGCCGACACAGTAATGTACACACCCTTGTTTTTCTTCAAGGGAAGGGTGGCAGAGAAAGGCACAAGAAAAGGAAGGTGATATGTCCCACTTGAGTGTAGATGAACATACCACATCTAATTCACCCCCCATGGAAGAGTTAAAAAACGTATGAACCACTATCACAAGATATATGCCACATACCACAATGCAAGGCTATACAGGAAGCAGAAGACACGAGAAAGAAGGGGGGCCTTTTTCTTGTGTGACCGTGGACTCAGTTGAGGGCACCCCAAACAACTCTCCTTGTTCGAAGGAAGCAGGAGGAAATGCATACTTCTTTACTATAATTTGGTGAGTGTAGAGAAGCACTGTTTCAAAACATAAATACACATGTGCTTAAAATAGTTTTGTGATCCATTTGAAGAATTAATATAAGTTTTAGGAATAGTGAAGATATTAAATATAAAATCCAAGCACATATTCAGTTTTATTGCTCATGCTCAATTAAGGGAAATGCTAAAAATGTGGTGCTTCTAACTCTTAGCATTATCCTATTTCAATAATTTCTACTGCAGTGCTTTTTAACAGTTAGATGAAATTGTCCTTTTAGCAAATGTTTTCTGTGTAATTTAACCTACAGAACATTTTAGTAATCCAAATGACCATACAATGATCCCCATTTTAGAAATCCCAAACCACTGCTTTGAGTGGAAGACAGATAGTGAACGGTGCTTTAATATTTCACTAAAGGTAAACAGTAAACAGAAATACCTGGATGACTCATGCTACTGATGGACAGAGATACATATAAATAACTATGTACTCTAATATTTTATGCATAATTGATACTGTGAAATAAAAGCTTAGTTGGTATTTGAACACAGGGGAATTTCTTAGTACACAATGCCATGAAGGGAAAAATTAATTAATGAATTGATTATGATGAGTGTCTATTGTTACTGATCCAGAGGGAATTATGATAATGGTAACAACCCAAACACTGTGCTAGAGAAAAAAAACACTGAAAAGAAAAAAATTGAGACATTTTGTGTAATTGTCACCGTTGTAACAAAACAACAATAAAAACCAAAACCCACAAGCAAACTGAAATGTTGCCACTAAAGGAAAAAAAACTTTATTCTTATATCCTGTGACCTTTCCACTGTGAACATAGCTAACAGTATACTCATCCATTAAGATATATCCCTGCTCCATCCAGTCCTAGAACTTCCAGCACAGTAAGCAAGCTTATAGGTCAGTAATTCAAGGGGTGAGGCTTAGCTCCTTTTTAATATATTGGAATAATAATGGACAGGCCCCAATCAGCAGGGTCTGGGCTGTATGGTCAATCCAGGTAAAATATGCAAGAGTAATGAGCTCAAATCGTTCAGTGGTGACCAAACTAAACATGCTTATTTTAGAAGCAGTTTCATTGTGGTCATTAGTGCAGTGATTTAACTCTTTGGTGGACACCTGCACAGAAAATAAATTGTGACAAAGAGCCAAGGTATCTGTGATCGGGTTGTTTGCAGCACCTTCGGATTCTGATCGACCCAAGAGCAATCAATGCCAGGGCAGTCTCTTCTGTCGTGTCCCTCCACGCCGCATCGATAACACACGTCCCCCGTTTCTCTTCCTCCTCACCAGTTCAGATAAGCCTCATGTATGCGCGAATCAACCGTCACCGGCCTAATCGGTTTAGGGCCCACTGGTCTGAAGCTCTCGCCTCTCCCTCTCTTGGACCCATTGCTTAACACTGGTCTGCGTGGCCCCACTCCTGAAAAGCCTCCCCATGCCATCTTCTCTCTCTGTTTCCCTCTTGGTTTGGGGCGGGGTTATCTCTATTATTGTCTTCAGCAATGCAAAAATCCTCCACTAGGTGGACCGCATCTTCCAGATCCTTAGGATGGTTACGTTGAACCCAGCATCGCATATTACTGTTTAACGTGGTTATCAATTGTTCCATAACCAAAAAATCCAGTATTTGATCTTTCGTCTTTTCCTCTGGCCTCAGCCACCGAACCAAATTAGCTTTCATTTTTTGTTTCAACGATCTAGGATGTATACCTGGTCTTAGTTTTAAGTCTCTGAATCTTTTGCGGTAGGCTTCTTTGGTCAGATTGAGAGTTTGTAAGATGGTATATTTCACCTTCTCATACTACATTGCCTCATTGGGAGCTAGCGTGTCCACTACTACTTTTAGGACACCGGATAGACAAGGGGTTAGTATTAAAGTCCACTGATCCTTTGGCCAACCAGCGGCAACCGCTACTCATTCAAACGTGTGAAGGTAAGCCTCGGGATCGTCTTCCGGCCCCATCTTTTGTACCCATATAGGTGCTGGCCCCGCCACCCAAGGGTTCTTTATTGCCATTCCCGTCTTATGATCTTTGTCCTCCCCATTTTTCAACATCTGAGTCATCAATAACCGCTGCTGCTCAGCCAAGCTGTCTATTAGTCTTTCTTGTCTTTCGATGGTTTGTTGTAACCTCCACTCTCCTGTCTTTTCCCTTTCCGGAACTGCCCCACGTTGGGCGCCAATGTGATCGGGTTGTTTGTCAAAGTCTGACAGTTCCTTGCTTTTGACGGGAAACAACAAGAGAGGAGATTCTTTGAATAAACTTTTATTAACAAAATCAACAGGTTTTTCAATCACAACTTCTATAGGATCTGTAGGTTCATTATTAACTGGCAAGTCCGCCCACAACAAAGGCAACGTGTTTTCATAAGTGTCTCTTTTCAACGGAATGACTGACTGAAACGCTCCTGATCCACCAGTCTTCTCAGACATCCACTCCTTACTGCACAGATCATCCCGCAGCAAGGATGACGTGACCACTCTCCCTCGGGGGGTTTCTCGTGAGGTTGGACTGGTCCCAGATGAATCACCCTCTTCCAGGGACCTCGTCCTCGTGGGTACACCAAGACTGTCCATTCTTCTGGCCCCAGTCCCTCAATTATCGGTTTTCCTTCTTTCACCTTCTTCTCGGTCTCCTTCACGTCTCGGTTCTCAACACCTATCCCTTTCTGTGGGATTTGGAATACTCGCAGTTCACTTTCTCCTTCTATCCATTCTTCCTCCAATACTACTACTTTTCTTGTCTGGGCCCTCTCCCTCCTCTGAGGTCAGGAAAACATCTACCTCCCTTTTCCCCCCTTTTCCTGGCTCCTCCTCCTCCTTTCCCACCTTTAACCCTTTCATCTTCGTTACGATTTCTTCTATCTCCCTTTCTCCAACTTCTCTATCTTTCTCCTCCTCTAAAGACATTTGAGGGGACGGCTCACTCTTACTCTTCTCCTCCTTTACATCTTCTTTCTCACAGTGTATTTGGAAACACTTGCTGAAGTGTGAACAAGGTGGATATGAATTTGAAGACTACACCTGCTCATTGAAGTTCCCTTTCTTCTAGATTCCAGATAGTTTTAAGGTGTGCTGCTATAGAAGATAATGCAGGATGTGCTTTTAGATTTTACTGTGCATAGTGTGAGGAGATAACAAGGTAAAAATGATGAAAGGAGCCAAAAGATCAGAAACTTAGCATGAGCTCATAGTCTGTTATGTTTCAGTTCACTGGCAAACAGCTGTATTTACCATATTTTTTCATGTATAAGATGCTCCCATGTATAAGACCCCCCAACTTTTCTAAACCAAAATTTCTTACTTCGCAATAAAGTGAAGGGGAAAGCAGGAATCATCAAAGCGATTTGATTCCTGCTTCCCCCCTCCACTTTCTTCCAAAGAAAGTAGAGAGGGAAAGCGGGGAATCAAAGTGCTTTGATCCCTCCCCCATCCTTACTTCCGTGTATAAGATGACTCTCAATTTTTAATCTAAATATTTTAGACAAAAGTATTGTCTTATACACGGAAAAAATATGGTACGTGAGGCTTAATAATTCTTTTTCTTCCTAAACTTTGGAGGAAAAATTGTGATTTAGATGCCTGAAAGTTTAGGGAGTGAGGCTAAGGAAACTTTGCTGCCCTATGGCAAGTTGTGCTGGTTTAGTTTCAGTTGTACCTCTTTGGAAGAAAAGGCATTATTGGTGAACATTGGGAAAGCAACCAGATTGCAATTGGTAAAATGTATATCATCTACATTTCATTTACAAGGAATAATAATTTAACCCCAGGATAAGTTTGCCTGATGCTAACTCTCTCTTTCATGCTAGTTGAAAGACCTTCCTTCAGACAGATACTGTAGATCTTTGCCCTCCCACCCCGGAATAAAGAGGCAAGATTCAATTGATGGGATGAAACAGGGCCACACTTTATAAACTTGAAAGGGGGCCTGTTGTAGTGTGGAATGCTGTTGGTAGTGGAGGTCTCACAGGACCCTTTTTCATGCCAATGGGCGTGTGTCCTGCCCTGAGGCCGTGCGGTCCCGACGACAGTGCAGCCCTGACCGGCCATGTTCTGACCACCCCCGGGCCTTTAGCCCCCTGTCTATTGGCAGCCTTCAGCCCGGTGGTGTCCCCAGCACACACACACCCCGAACCATAATCTTGCAATCCGTGGCTCAGGGGGTTCCAACGCGCTGTACCTCGCCTGTACTCCATGGGGAACTCGCTGATCAATCCTCATTCTGCACTACCCACCAGTGTGACCAGAAACAACCACGCCCAGCAAAATGCCCTAAACTCCATACCAGTGTAGGATAGGCGAAAAAACCCTGCTCACAACTGCCAATCAGCAAGCAGGTCAAAAATTCCTATCCGGCCCCAGAGGCGACCAGCAAAGCTCACACTAGCTATAAGGATGGGCGGGCGGGTTGCAAGCCTCGAAAGAGGCCGATTGGGGGAGGAGCACCTGTTAAACAAGGCACTCCTCCCCCTCCCATCCAGATAGCAAGGATGTGGAAAACCAGGTCTCGTGCTATTCTGGAGGAGGAGGGCAAAGGCGCTCCGTGGGGAAACTCCCTTACCCGCGGAGCATGCCATTTGTTTTAGATTGGTGTGTTAATCAACAGGATACTTGCTCTATTTTATTTTGTTTTCACATTTGTTCCATGTAAAACAGCTATTTTACTGTTTCAATTAGTTCTACATATGTTCTTTTCAAGTTTTGTTAGCTACCTTTCTGTGACAAAGACAGTGTTAACTAATTTAATTGCATGGCTCACATGCAAGGCCACTCAGAAATCTTTTCCTGTGGTGGCCCTTGGCTGACAATGTGACAATAAAAACATCTTGCCATGTATTTGTCCCAGTTGCATTTAACACCTGCATGTTCTGGTGGCTGTAATGATGCTAATATGAAAAGAGTCCTCTCAGGCTCAAACCTTATTCTCACAGTACAGATTTCCATTCTAAAAAGGTATTTCTGGTAGCTTCCAAGAGATAATAGGGATTAAGTAAAGAAGAGAGCTTGTAATCATGTTCTTCCACAAATAGTAGACCCGTTTTAATATTTTCAGTTTGGTGAATGCTGCATAATCATCTTTGGTTTTCTTTGTTGAATGTAGAAGTGGTGTCTGACTGTGGGAGACATTGCTGAGGAGAGTTGAATGTGTTTTACTTTGTGTGATCTTATTTAATGAGGAAAATAGCATTACAAATAGTTGTACTCTGTAGATCTACAGAAGAATTAAGGTACCTGTGATTGGAAAAGCCATCTAGATATACCTGATGCAGTATGATTTTGAGTTATGATCACTAACTAAGAAAGATAAGAAGTAACAGCACTGAGAAATTATTGGAGCCTTTGGAATTCTTCTGTGAATTACCTTATCTAGGTAGATGAAGACTTTGAAAAGGAATTTTGAATATATTTTAAAAGTTTTTGCTTAACACACTAAAAACTAGTGTTGGTTTAAAACTGCCTTTGATTGCATTGCTTAAAGATTCCAGAACCCTTCTGTGCACCTTCTCTGTCAAGGGGGCTGAATGGGACAAAGGAACAGCACCGTACATTTTGTTTGGCTTCTCGGGCGGGGAAAGAATGATCTGGAAGCAGTTCTGCTGCTATCTTGACTTGCCCACTAAAATCCCTTGTGTGTATTCCTGTTCTGAAATTCCATTTCCAACTCTATGACTGAGTGTATTTCTGTACTATAAAAGCTTCATGGTCACAGTTTTTAAGACACATGTCTCATTGAAGTTTTTATTACTCCCTGTTCCTCAATGGCTGTGTGATTTCTGCTTGAGGGTTTATGCATGTTTCCCTTTCTGAAAGCTAAATCAGTTTATAGACAAGTGGATCCCAAACTTTGTCTCAAGGGAAGCCTCTGATGGCTTTGTGGAAAACAGTCTACTGTTCTTTTTGATTTAGAATCTGCACATAATGAAATCTTGATAATTTGTCATACATTATGACTAAAGCTGTGTGTGGCACTCAAGGCTTAATAAACAAAGCCAATTTATTCTATGTGACTGTTTCAGGACTTGTTTTTCATTTTTAGTCCTGAGTTAAGTTAAAACAAGCTAACTATATGGGTGCAAAGTGATATTTGACTTTAATATCCTGGATAAATTAGTTTTTTGTTTACTTCAGGCAAGTTTAATGTGAGGAATTAGTTGAACATGTGTTGCAAACTTAGGAACAGGTTATTTAAGATGTGGTTGACTGACAACAATAAAATTGTTCTGTTATTTTTAAAATTTGTTTCTTCTTGAGTAAATTCTCATAAAATGTTTGTTCTTCACATTACACTGCCATTGAAAGCTGTTTTGGGCATTATATTTCCCCAAAAGGGGAAGCAGCTGCAGACATATTTCCTTGTAATGTGGAAATGGTCAGATGTGACTTTTAAGATTTTTTGATTCGTTGAAAGTGTGCTCAAACTGCATGTCTGCAAAATCTTTTTCCACTACTAATAATTTAATGTCTCATTCTGGAGTGCATATTAGTATGCTGGTAAATGGTAAAAATGACTATCCAGTTGTCTTTTTCCCCACTAATTACAGCATATATCTGGTTGGATATACACATCAGTGGGGGAAAGGAAGTGTATCCACTTATTTGAGAACAATAAAATAAGTAGACAGCTGAGAAAATGAGTTGTCTTCTGCCATGTGCACATTGTATTCCCACACATGTATATTCAGGGGTAACTCCTCTTGTGTTTTATGGGGCTTACTTCTAGGAAAGCATTCTTGAGGTTGCAGTATTGGTCTCAAACAGAGTGAGACTTACCTCAATGTAAATATGTGTTTGTTTTGTGTTACCCATCCAAAAGAAAAAAAAGAAGAAGGCAAATAAGCAGTCCTGTATTGCCCCTAGGTGGCATAGAGAAGAGGGGAGGGGAATTGAAGTTATGGTGGAGGTACGTTAATACTCCCAGACAATGTACCCTCTAATTTTCAGCTCTGCTGGGCAGGACTCTGCCTCTCTCACACACACGGCTTCGCCTCTGTGTGCGTGACTCCACCCCCCCCCCCCCACGCACTGGGTTCCGTCATGACTGGAACCTAACACAATCACTGCGTGGAGAAGGAAGAGAGCTGCGTGGAGGGAAGCAGAGCCATGCGCGCATTCCCAGCTTAGCGGGAACCATGCTCCCAGACAATACCCAGTGATGGTGGCTCACTATTCCACACACAAAAGATGAATCAATGGATAAGCTATTAGGCAAATAACAAAGGGAAAACAAAAGTTAAATAAGGATTGTGGCACATTAAAGACTAATAGATTAATTTTAGCATACACTTTCATGGATTCCAATTCAATTTTTCAGACACAGGAAGTAAAATATTTAGTCACAGGATCATTCATAATAGGGACAGAACTCTCAGGGAAGATAAATACAGGCATGGAAATTCTTATGTGTGATAACCCTAGTAGGGTACCTGAAGTGTGTGAGATATCTAAGGAGCACTTGTAACATTGTAACCTCCGCACTTGTAAGTTTTCATGGCCAAGCAGGGATTTCAAACCTGGTTTCCTGTGTCTTAGTCCCACACTGTATCTCAAAAGTGATAATAGCATTATTAAAGCCAGTAACAATCTTTGACAGTATAAATAACATACATCTTCTACATGGTTAGAATAGTTAGCTAATTACAGTTCTGTCTGTAATATAAAATTGTAGATGCAGGGGCGTAGCTTAGCTTGTATTTTCAGAATAAATAAATAAACTTCTGTGTTTTTTGGGCAGAATCAATAACTGTCTAAATGCAATTTCATAATGAAAAACTGGCTGTTAATATGGCGAGCTAAGACCTTATTTTAGCCTTTCAAAATACTCTGGAATGTATGGAGGAGATTTACCTCAGCTGTCTTTCCCTCTAATCTTGCAGAATTTGATAATGTAGTGAGACTTTATTCCTCCTGCAAGTTGCTGCATTCCACTCACCATTCTGTTGTAGTACACGTTTACAGATGAAGTACAAAGGAAGTAGCCACCCAATTTTTTTTTGGTTTTTTCTTCTTCATTTGTCATACAACTAGCATTCTTATTATAATTCCTATGAATTCTTATTAATAATTCATATTATTCTTTATTAATTTCACTCTGCTTCTGCTTCTGGTGATGAAGGTGAAATTTTCATTGTAGCAAATGTAGTAGACATTTGGGCATAATGCTTGAGTTATCCGAGTCTTAATAACTTTGCTGTTGCTTTGGTGCTTAGCATCACTGTGACACCACTGCCATCTTTCTGCCTGCTTATGTCAAACATGTATGATACAAGTAGACTTTCATTTTTGTGTAGAACAAAATACTAGTACATTAACCATGTGTGGTATTAATGTGTTTATAGCTCAGTGAGTTAGATATCTACAGAGACAGAGGTGAGGAATCAGGAATTTGATTCCCCACTATGCTTTCCAGGAGAACAGCCACCTTGCATAGCTTTAATCAAGCTTTACATTCCCTAATAACCACCAGAAGAAAGGATTGTAATTCTGAGTACTCCTGTGTACTATATACCTAGGAAATCCTTACAAGGCTCACAAGAAGTTGGTATCACCTTGGCAGCATATTATTATTATTATTATTATTATTATTATTATTATTATTATTATTATTATTATTATTATTATTATTATTATTATTATTATTATTATTCAAAAACACAAGACACAGTCAATCAAAATTATAAAAACATTGACTGGTATTATATAACAGATACAAGTTTTAACCAAAAACCTAAGTATCTGTTAAATATTGGCGCAGTATGTATGCTGTTCCTAATATTGCTGTTTTTTGTAGCTCTGATGGTGTTTCGCTTGCCAGGTCTCTGTGCATTGTTAGTTTTTCCAATTCTTTATTTTCAACTCGGGCATCCCCTAGAATTGCAATGTCAATGATCCGGACATTTCTTTGTTCGATTACAACTATGTCTGATGTGTTATGTTCAAGTTGTCTGTCCGTTTGGATCCAGAAATCCCACAAGATCTTGACTTCCTCATTTTCTGACACCTTCTCTACCTGATGTTCCCATGAGTTTTTGGAGGCTGGCAAGTTATATTTTTTGATAATGACCAGTGCACTAATTTTGCCGCTCTACCATGTCTAATTTTGTAATCTGTTTGTGCAATCTTTGGATATTTGCGGATGAGGTGTGACACAGTTTAATCTTCTTGGCAGAGTCGACATTTGCTGTTAGCATGAATACTTTGGATTTTAGCTTTCATTGCGTTGGTTTGGAGTGCTTGTTCTTGTGCAGCAAAGATCAAGTGTTCGGTTTCTTTCTGAAGGGTCCCCAGTTTTAGCCATGCCCATGTTGAATTATGATCATGCTTTACATCAATATTTTTCAGGTGTTGTTCATGTAGTGGTTTATTTTTCCAGCTGTTTAATTTTTTTCAAATTGTTGTTTCTGCTTACATATTGAGCCTTTGTTTCTGTTGTTTTTAAAATAATCTCCATTTTCAATGCCCTAAGTATTCCTCTGCTTCTACTGATGTAACCATTTAGGCTTCCTTTTTCCTCCTCTACTACCTGCTGTATTTGCAGGAATCACAGCCTCTGATTTTTCGTGGTAAATATAATCTGTCCACATCCCTTTTTGGATGTAGTGTGTGATGCATGCCCATTAGTTTCCATGTTTTTCGATCCAATTCTTCTAATTCATTTTGGGTCCAAGCTATTATTCCAGCTGGGTATCTTAATTACTGGAACGGCCCATGTGTTTATGGCTTTGATTGTATTTCCCCCATTTAATTCTGAATTTGAGATTTTCCACAGTCTTTAGATGTATTCCCTTTCTGTCAGTTCTTTAACTTTTGTGTGTAGGATGTTTCTGCTTGTAGTATTCCAAGGTATTTATAATTTTCATCACTTGATAGTGGTTTTATAATATCGCCATTTTTTAACTCTATTCCTTCTAGTTTTTGGATCATGTTGGCTGGCTGAAGAAATCTCAGAATTACTGTCTTTTTTCTTGAACTGTGAAGGTTTCCTGATGATTGGAGGAGGGCTAATGTTGCCCATTGTTTTATAAAAGGCCAAAAAGGAGAATCTTGGAAACACAGATAAATCAGTCTGACATCAATCCCATAGAAAATTCTGAAGCAGATTAAAAAGTGGTCACTCTGCAAGTACCTTGAAAACAACACAGTAATAGCTAGAAGCCAACATGGATTTGCCAAGAACAAATCCTGATAGACTAATCTTATCTCGTATTTTGATCAGGCAACCTCTGAGGTATGTAGTGGGAATTCTGTAGATGTAGTATATATTGATTTCAGAAAAGCTTTTGACAAAGTGCTCCGTGATATTCTGATTAGCAAATTAAGTATGGGCTGGATAGAATAACTATTAGGTCGATCCTCAGTTGGGTACAGAATTGTCCTCAGAGACTGTTTATCAATGTGTCCTTCCCAAACTGGGAGAAGACAACAAGTGGGGCACCACAAGGCTCAGTCCTGAGTCTGGTGCTCTTCAGAATTTTTATTAATGACTTGGATGAGGAGTTTCAGGGAATGCTTATCACATTTACAAATGGCACAAAATTGGATAGAAGAGCTAATACCCTGGAAGATAAATCAAAATTAAAAAAGATCTTAATAAGCTTGAGCACTTGGCTGAAAACAACAGAAAGGAATTGAACAGAGATAAATTTTGATTGAATATCAGGGAAAACTTCCGAAGTGTTAGAGCAGTACGGCAGTGGAACCAGTTACCTCGGGAGTTGGTGAGCGGGAGACATTCAGAGAAAATTAGACAACCATCTGTCAGATATACTTTAACTTTGACTTGGATTCCTGCATTGAGCAGGGAGGGGGTTCATGGCCTTACAGGCCCCTTCCAATTCCATTGTTCTGTGATTCTATGATAATTTGATTCTAACTTGTGGCAACAATCCTAGGGTTCTTCTTCGTGGCCTCTGTGAATCACATCCTGGGTGATATGTGCCTGCGCAGAGTCTCATCGGAAGGTTCTAGAGCTTCTGCGGTAGCAAAAAACACATTAGAATAAGCCCCTCCCCCGTATAAGTACCTTGGCGTCAAGACTCTCCCTTCAGTTTCTTTCAACCGCCGCGTTGAGAGCCTCATAGTTCTGCTTCTGTGAGTAAAAGTGAAAGAGAGCTTAATCTTGATTCCTTTTCGTTAAAATTATTTTCTTTTACAACTTAGATCAAATTGATTAATACAGAGATTTTTTTTGTTTTTGTTTTTCCACCGCTTGGCCTCCGGCCAGAGCACCCCCCCCCCCCATCATCGTTTTTCCCTCCAAATTGTTTTTTCTCCTATTCATGGCCCCTTTGGACCCATTTAAACACTGCGTGGTCTGTGATAACAAAATACCACTCTCCGACGGCCATGCCAAGTGTCTTTTTTGCTTGGGAGAGACACACCAAACGTCATCCTGCCAGCATTGTAAAAACTTCAAGCGCGGAGTTCTCCACTCTCGCCTCTTGAGGTTAAAACTCCGTCTTTGGGAACAATCCCTTCAACCAACTAAAATGGCCCAACCTCCTTGTAAGGTCACCTCTCAGACCAAGGCGATGGAAAAGGCTCTTTCAGAAGACTCAAAACAATGTCCATCGGCCACGCCATCTCACTCCGACGCTCCAGCCACATCGTCTTAAAACCTCCAAAACTCACAAGTCGAAACGCTCGATAATGAAATCTTCGATATCGAAGCCCTCCACTAAATGCCAAATGTCCACCGAAGCCTCTTCGGTTCCGGAGCCATCTCCACCTAAAAGACCCAAACAACATAAATCTAAATCTGCAGTCATTTCTCAGCAACCTCAACAAATTTGTGAATCAATCTCTGTAGGCTCGCCTTCTGACGATGATGGAATCCCGTCTCATCAACCCTGTTCTCAATCACCGGAATGGGATGACAGAGTCGATTGTTTAACATCTTCTCCTCCCAGTCCTCAACACTCTGTTCCTTCAAGCAACCCTTCTGTAGTTGCTTCACCCGACAGAGTCGACTCTGAACAACAACTGGAGACCATGCCTTATTCGGTGACATCAGATCGCCCACCACGGCCTCCTCAGAGACATTGGCCTCAACAGTCCTTTGAGCCGTCTATTCCATCACGCGTGGCTCAGACCCGCCTTCAGCACTCTCATCAGGTTGCCATTTGCCGGAACCAGTGCTCGACTGGGCAGACTGCAACCACCAATCAACCAGTTGCTCTATCCGGTTTGGTTGTACCTTCCCACAGCGGGCCTCGATCTCAACAGCCATCGGTGTCGAAACGGCCACATCACCATGACCCACCTGGTTTTCAATCTGCTTCCTACCTGGTGCCTAAAAGACTCAAAATCCACGCCAAGTGGTCTTCCAGAGAAAAATTGCTCCACATAAACGAAGTGGAGCTATTGGCAGTTATAAAAGCTTTCAAAGCTTTCAGAAATCTCCTCGTTGGCAAGATGGTGCAAATTGCCACCGACAACACCACGGCAATGTACTATATCCTGAAACAAGGCGGCACCCACTCTCCAAGTCTCCTCGATTTAGTGGTCGACCTCTGGGAGTGGTGCCTGACACATCATATCTGTCTCACGGCTTTACACATAGCTGGCCACAACAACGACCTGGCGGATCTACTCAGCCGTACAAATTCTCAAGCTCACGAGTAGGAATTAGACCAATCAGTTTTTCTTTGTCTTTGTGAGCAATGGAGCAAGCCAATTCTCAATCTCTTCACCTCCCGTGTGAATCGGAAGTGCAAATGGTACTGCTCCTGAGCCGGCATTAGCAAGCACTCTCAATGAGACGCATTCGTCAGCCGATGGCCCAAGACCCTCACTTACCTTTTTCTGCCATTCCCACTCCTCCACAAGGTTGTGATTCGCCTACAACAAGACAAACCCGATGCCATTGTTATAGCCCCTTGGTGGCCGAGGCAACCCTGGTTTCCAGTCCTTCACAATCTCTCATCAGACATTCACCACTTCCCTCGCCTGCCACACCTCCTCACGCAGAACAATGCCCAAGTACTCCACCCAGACTTACCTGTTCTGCACCTGGCAGCGTGGAGGATTCCGCCTCGCTAATGGACGTCCTCCATCAAGCGAAAAAACCCTCCACTAGGAAGACTTACCTGTATAAATGGAAGAAATTTAAATCTTTCACTGAAGCTTCCTCATTGCCTTCTATCAATCCACCACTCACCACCGTTCTATGTTTCTTACTTCATCTCAAATCTAGCGTTCTTTCCCTCTCATTAAGAGTTTACCTCTCCGCAATAGTTTCTTATCAGCCTCCCAACTCTCCAGCAGCTGATTTCTTCAAACAACCAACATTAAAACGTTTTCTTAAAGGTCTATCTCATATGTACCCAGATACTCGTCCACCTTCTCCACAATGGTCATTAACTCTTGTACTACAACAACTTACTAAAGCTCCTTTCGAACCTTTAGCTGATTTACGACTTCTTACCTTTAAAACAGTTTTCCTCGTCGCTATCACTTCAGCTCGATGAGCTAGTGATTTAGCAGCCTTACGTTATGACCATCCTTATTTACAGTTTTTTCCGGACAAGGTGAAACTATCCATGGATATTTCTTTCCTCCCCAAAGTCGTATCTCAATTTCATCTCTCTCAGCCGTTTGTCCTTCCTTCTTTCTTCCCATCACCATCTTCAACTCAAGAAAGAATCCTTCATACTCTGGACGTTAGACAAGCCCTTGCCTTTTACCTCCAGTGTACCCAATCTTTCAGGTGCTCACCTTGCCTTTTCATAAGTCACCAACCACCTACCAAGGGTCGTCAGGTGACCTCTCAAACTATATCTAGGTGGGTTGCCTCAACCATTCACCTGGCATATCAACTGGCACAGAAACCAGTCCCGAAAGTGATTCGCCCTCACTCCACCAGGGCAGTGGCAGCCTCTACGGCATTTCTTTGTGGCGTACCTCTTCCAGACGTCTGCGCCTCTGCCACCTGGGCACAACCGTCTACTTTCATCTGGCATTATAGACTTGATCTCCGGCAGAAGTCTGATGTGGCCTTTGGACGTGCTGTTCTAGCCTCTACCTTGGCGTGACACCCTGCCTCCGGGTAAGATAGTTTTCTAGTCACCCAGGGTGTGATTCACAGAGGCCACGAAGAAGAACGACAGGTTACCCACCTGTAATTGTAGTTCTTTGAGTGGACCTCTGTGATTCACACATCCTGCCCTGCCTCCCCACTGTCACGCCATACTGCTTAATCTAGTGGCGGTTGACACAACTGAAGGGAGAGTCTTGGCACCAAGGTACTTATACGGGGGAGGGGCTTATTCTAATGTGTCTTTTGCTACCGCAGAAGCTCTAGAACCTTCCAATGAGGCTCCGCGCAGGCGCGGATCACCCAGGGTGTGAATCACAGAGGTCCACTCGAAGAACTACAATTACAGGTGGGTAACCTGTCATTTTCTAAGTATGAAGTACTAAGAAAGTGGTTTTTTGGGCCCTCCGTATGATTGTGCTCTGGGATTATGGTGGCAGTTGAAAATTACTCATTGAGATATCTTGTCAACACTTGATAATCTGATTGACAAGGAAAATGAATTTTGTTTTCTTCATATTTTTAGTATGTATTTTATTTGGTAGGGGAAGAATTATAGTTGGCCAAGGTTTGTTGTTCTGGAGAAGCCTGTACTACTTTGTTTACTTTTCACATTGTTGTGAGGCACATTTTCCCAAGTCAGTATAATTTCACAATTGCTCTGTTGGAATTTTGCATCCTTTCTGGGACTACAGATGTTAAAAAGTCTTACTATAACAGAAAACTGTATACCAAGTTGTGTCTGGCTTTTGAGGAAAATACTGTATCAGGTCTGGAGGATGTACTTGTATGTTGGGGGAGCTGACTCGCTCATCTTGCATTTTATCTACAGGATCTGCTTACTAGACATCAGAGAAGAAACATAGACACCTTCAGAATACGTTCTTATACATTATTCATTAGTACATTGCCTGAGAAATCACTAGCAAATGGCATGACATTATGGTTCCAAGGCCTGCATTGAAGGGAGACGGGGATGAAAAGTGCCATCCAGGCACCTGTGCTGACGAAAACTCTCAGACCTCTTTAAGCCAGAAGTGGGCGATTTGTGACCCTCAAGTTGTTGTTGGAGACAAGGAGTACACTGCAGAGTTGATACTTTTTCGACTCCATGCTGCAAAATGGATAAAATAACATGAAATTACTTTGCAGAACCAGTGTAACCAATAGGCTCTCAGACACAGTTTTACCTCTTGTGATGTAGTTATAAAATTAGCAACTTAATCCATGTTTATTAGCAGGGTAGTTTTTAAAAGTTTTATTTTAGAAGATCTATTAGAGAGATTATGGTAGTGGGTGAGGCTTAGGCAGCCTGTTGCTGGATCACAGTTGCACATACTAAATGTATTTTAATGCTTTTTCTTCACAACAATATTCGCTCTAAGGTGTGTGTGTGTGTGTGTGTGTGTGTGTGTGTGTGTGTGTGCGCGTGCGTACATGTGTCCAGAGCTCCATGATGCCACACAGTGGCTGCTGGTGTCAATGCCTGTTTACTTCCAGGTTTCAGATGAAACCCCACCCCCTGCATGCATACAGGTGAGGCTCCCACGCAGCGGGGATGAAAATTAGAGGGAATGTTGCTGCACAGGAAAGAACTACCCTGCCAATGGCTTAAAAGTATTCTGTAAAATGTAATAGCCATTGTTCTGACTTTATAATGTTTGGGGTTTTTTTTAGTTTCTGGGGGAGGTTCAGAATAGTTTCTATTCATTGTTTAACTTCCCAGAGCAGTGCATGTCACTAAGTTGGGTGGTATAAAAATGTCTGAATAAATAAATAAACAAACACAAACAAACAACCAAACTAAAGATTTTTTTTTTTGGCAGAGAATTGTGTTGGGCTTGAAAATAAAGCATCCTGTATATGCCTGAATTACCTCCATTCTTTCTTATGCGATTATTGGCTTACTTGTGTGTGTTTTTCCATGTAGTGGGGACATTTTTGTTGGGAAAACACTCAAATCTCCAACTCCCTTACCTGGGCCTTGAAGTGGAGCAGAAACACTTTACCTGAGGAAGACTGCTTTCTTAGCAGTGCTAAAACAAGTTGTTACTTAACATTTCTGTTTGGTTTTTATAATTTACCTTTAAATTATTCATACATTTTTTTTAATTTTCAGAGCTAAATAGTGATACATACATTTATAATTTGTCTGCAAAAATTAAGGAGACAAGATTGAATTCATGCTTTTCAGTAATCTGCAGTTCCTTTGTCCAGTTTTGTAATTTGCATATCTTGCCGGAAGTTCATGATGAGCTTTTGGAGCAAACAGCTTTTCTATTTGCATGCATAATGCATGGCTGTGGAAATGTGAGTCTATATGAGAAGCATGTAGTGTTTGCTTTATTCTTACATCAGAATAATTTTTTCCTCTGTCCATTTTATGCTTATTCCAGAGGCTTAAAATGAAAGCTTTGTTTCTGAAATAATGGCTTAGTGTAAGCTTACATTGTTGATCCCCTTGGTAGATGCAGTGTAATCCACTTTAGTAATGTGAATTTTTAAACAATTATCAGACTTTGTTATTAACCCGTGTATACTAATAGTAATACCCTAGGAAAAACTGCAAAGAAATTTAGTGCCCCAGTTTAATAGGCGGCTTTGAGGATACTTCACAACATTAACATTCTTTTATTTGTAGGCAGCCTATGTTCAACTTTAGCACAGTATTCGTGTAAAGAGTGGTTTATAAAATACTGAAGCTGAAATTTCAGTGAAGTCTTCACTAGCTGAGAAGAATTGCTTTTAAGGAAAACACTGAAACATTCCTATTTCTTTTATTCTAAATCCTTTTCTTGTGTCCAATCTAGTTTGCAGGAAATCTTTTTTACTTAATAATAATTAATAATTACTTAATAATTACTTAATAATTCACCCACATGTTTTACCAGCCAACAGACCAACCACCCCCAAAAAGTTAAACATATTTTTAATATACATACTTAATGCAAAGTGATTGTTCTAACTTATAAAGTTTTAAATGGCTTGAGCCAAAGTTATCTCAAGGACCACATCTCCCTTTATAAGCCTGGTCGAGTGTCAAGATCATCAAGAGAGAGGCCTTCGACTTGGTCCTGCCTCCTTCATAGTGTGTTTGGTGGGGACGTGGGAGAGGGCCTTCTCCATTGCAACCTTTTCTCTTTAGACAAGCTTTCCCTGAGTGACTGGCTGCCGAATGGGGTTTTTTAATGGATTGTTGTACCGTACTGCATTGAATATATTTTGGTGCTGCTTATGTTTTTTAGTATTGTATTCATTTGATCGTTTTAGTATTGTATACTCACTGTTGTTAACTTAAATACTGTCTTTTAATTGTTGTAAGCTGCCTTGGATCCTTTTTAAGAAGAAAGGCAGGTTTAAAATCTTTTAAAGAAAGAAAGAAAGCCCAAAGAACCATACTATCTTAAAAGATATGTTACCCTTCCATTCTTTCAAAGATGAAATGGCTTTTCTAAGCTAGTACCTGTAACTCTCCAAATGTAGAGAGGGTTACACACTTCAAAACTATTGTTATGTGCAAATATGTGCAGATGTGACTAAATGTCATTTGCTTCCGGTTTCTCTATTCTGGTGACAGCCCTAGTATTTTGTAACTCACCTGAAGGGACTGTATATTATTGCTAAATAATATAGTTAAGGTGAGTCTCTTTGTGACTCCGAAGCACAAAGGAGACAATAGACTTTTTGCAGAAATTCTAAACATTCAGTGTGGTTTACAAAGAAATGTTCTGTTTTCATAAATAAGTAATATTATTAAATTTAATAAACAAAAGCATAAAGTTACAAACTTTAAGAAATAATGATCAACCTTGAAGACAGATAGTTACAAATAATATTATTCATGTTGGGAAACTGTGGCATAAGTAAATTATATTGTGATCGAAATGTGACAAGAGATAATTCCACTTGTGGTGTGTTGCTTTTATGCTGCAGGAGATGTGGGCATAACAATGAAGTGTTTTGTACCACGCTGGTCAACAGCCTGTAGTATTCAGGTAGTTCTCCAGAACTAACCAAAAGTAATTATTTTGTTACTGTTGAATAATGAGGAAGCAAAGAGTTACTTTCACATTTCAGCTATGACAGTAAGCATGCATGCATATCTGTAAACTGTCCCCTTTATTTAAAACAGTAAACAGATGACAACTTGGAGCTCTAACAGTAACTAATTTCTTTGTAAAAATAACTTGCCAGACATAGATTCTTAGAGTTTCCTATCCTGGATGATCTCATGGAACAGAACTGCAAAAGGCTATTCAAAATAGAACTAGTAACAAAGAAAAGAGCTGAATTTAGAATTGACATTATGCTGTCTGAAATACAGAGTGTAAGGAAACATTAAGGCTTAGCACCTGCTACTGGTATTTCTCAAATCCCTGAAGTGATTTATTTATTTTTAATGGCAAAGTAATTCCACACAGTGATTAAGTCAAAAGGCAAAATACTTACACTTTTGAGACATCTTCCATTAGAAAACAGCAATCATCATTGCTTCTTCATTAGTGTATGCCTTGACTCAGTGGTAGCAAGAATTGTTCAAAGGCACAATCTCTGAAAATTCTTTGCAGGAGTTGCAATACTGAAAATACATGTCTGTTCTTGACATGTCTAAGCCTTTATTTCCTGAGAAACCAGAATCTTCTGTCCACTAGAAATAGTTTTTAGGATGTGGAGGTGTTCAAGGATATGTGTGTGTTATTTCTCATGTTAAAATTACATGTAGTTTTATTCATAGCGGTGGCAACATGTCAGACTAGCATATGTGCAAACACTAGCCAAACAACTAGAGCAGCAGCAACAAGTAACACCTGATCCAGTAAAGGCAGCTTTATAAACTGCAAGCACTATCAAAGTATTGGATTTGATACTTGTGGAAGGATGAAATCTGGCTTTCCTGAGGTTGTAGAAGATTTCTGCTGCAGGAGTGACTATGGAATAAAATCCAGAGGGATTTTGCTATTCAGGTTGAGATATTTGGAAATGACATTCTTCTATTTATAGCTCGTGCAGTCATTTAAATTGAAGTTATAGTAATTACTGTTGTAGCTTTCTATGGCTAATATTCTCTTGTGCAGCTCTGCCTGCACGGGGGAATGATTTCACCAGTAGCAGCAGATTGCCACTGAAGAGTTTTGTTTTGTTTTTAAAATTTTGGGGGGACATGTATGACTAGTGAGAAAAAGTTGCAAGCATCCTGAAATGAAAAAAGATAACTCTTTGATTAGTGGTAATTTGTCACTGCTGGTGATACCATTCCTCCAGTGCAGGCAGAGCTCTGCAACAGTCCTTTCTTCTTAAAATGCACACAATTCCCCTTGATTTTGTTATGCAATATGTTCTTCCACATATTGTGAATTAACCTTAAATTATTATTCTTGTGTAGAACAGGATTTCAGAAACAGGTACAGTTGACATCAGATAGATAAGGCTCTGTGCAAATCCTGTTCCATGTCAATTATTTTTATTTTAAAAGTGCATGGATATGGATAAGCTGGCAGTTTATATTGCTGTATAGCTTGGGAATTTTTTTTAATTCAAAATATTTATTTATTTATTTATAATATTTTAACCCATCTTTCTCCTTAAAAGGACCGAAGGCTGCTCACATCATTAAAAAGACAATATTTAAAGGTAAAAACAGGAAGTCTACAAATATTTAAAAAGAATTAAACGAGTTTACTAAAACCAGTAAATAAAATCAATACTAAAAACGTATTAAAAAACAACAGAGCGCAACAATCCATTTTTTAAAAACCCTCTCAGATAGCCTGCCTGAAGAGAAAGGTCTTTGCATGCTTGTGGAAAGACAGCAAAGATGGTACCAATCTAACTTTCCCAAGGGAGGGAGTTCCAGAGTCTGGGAGCAGCAACAGAGAAGGCCCTCTCCTGCGTCCCCACCAAGTACACCTCTGAGAGTGGTGGGACCAAGAGAAAGGCCTCCCTGATTAGCTTAATGCCTGGGCAGACTCATAGAGGGAGATGCAGTCTTTTAAATAGCTTGGACCAAAGCCATTCAGGGCTTTATAGGTTAGAACCAGCACTTTGAATTGTACCCAGGAACGGATTAGCAGCCCGTGGACCTGCTGTAACAGGGGAGTTAGATGTTCCCTGTAACCAGGTTTAGTTAGCCTGTGGCATTTTGGACCCACTGGAGTTTCTGAACACTTTCCAAAGGCAGCCCCATGTAGAGGGTGTTATAGTAATCCAGCCGAGATGTAACTAGGGCATGTCTCACTGTGGCCAGATCAGGTATCTCAAGAAACGGGCACAACTGGAGCACTAGTTTTAGTATATATCTCCTGAGTAAGTGTGCACCTTTACTTGCTTCATTTTCTCATGTAAGAATGAAAAATCTTAGAAACTTTCTCTCCCACCAAATGAGATTATGAGAATTTGGGGCCATTTTTTACATTTTGGAACTTTTCTGTGAAAAATTTGTTTACAAAAACCTATTTTGTGCTTTAATATATATATATTGCTAATGTTGTTGCTGACAGGAAAATAAAGCACTGGTCTTAAAACTCTGAATTGCTTTTTCAGCACCTTTCTTGCAGAGGATGAAGACATCTACAAATATTTTTATGTTCTTAGTGAGTTATGCCCCTCTGTCCCTCTATGCAGGAACTGAAGAACCTATAGCCTTCTAGTAGTTGTTGGACTGTACTTTCCATCAGTCCTATCCGACAAAGCAATGTGTGAGGGATGATGGAAATACTAACTATGAGTTCTGCATCCACCATATGGAACATATGTGAAGAGAACTTTCATACATGCACAATCTCTCTCTGAAATTTGAATGCTGTGCAAACCGGGTTGAAGAATTTGCTTGTTTACAGCAGGTTTTTCTTTACATAAAGGTCTACCACCACCATCACTTCACACATAATGTATGACTCGCTCAGTGGAAGATATGATGCCAAGGGTAAAGCTCCTCTCTCCTGTAGGTAATTTCATGATTTACAGTTATGAGTAGAAAGGACTGGAATTGATTAGGAACAGAAATGAAATTATTCTCTTTGCTGTGGATTAACTGCCCCCATGTTTCTTCCTTTTACTGGGTGAACACAGGGAGAGAAGGTGGTTTCAGATGTGGCTTTTATCATACTAATGGTCAGAAGGCATTTTGCTGCTATTCTGTGTTCCTTAACAGATTTTGCAAGGTAAGAAAGAAGGTGGAAGGAATAACTGAAAAACTAGAGGTGGTTACAGTCGAAGTATGATGTTGTGGGAAAACCACCCCCACCACAAGGTTGTCACAATACAAGCCACATCTACAGCCTCTCAGAAAGGAAATAAAATTGTGTGTGTGCCTATCAAATTTTCTCCTATTGTAAAATCCCACTTCAGTTTTTAAAGTTTTAATGTGTACTTTGCAGATCATTAGTAGAACAGGGAAATGCAGGTCCAAATGACAGCTTATTTCTTGTTATGTGGGTACCCCCAACGACCCTTCATTTTAAATTCATGAGCTTGTCGTAATCTATATTATGTAAGCAACATACAGATTCTGAAGACGGCTTTCCTCAGTCATGGCATGGATCCTCTCACAATATTGTATACTTTGTAGATATCTTGAAATTAGTTTGTTTTGGTTTTTTTTTTTCATTTCTGTGAAGTTGATTCCTGCTATAAAGCGAGAAATGCAGACTCAAAGGAGCATATAGGAGCATATTAAGGTGGTGCCAGGTTCATACAATCACACAGTCATAGCCTTTACTAATGACTTGGTATTTGCCTCATGATGAAATGGGTTTGGGCTTCAATATTTCTCTATTTAAAATCCTGGACATGTGGTCCCTGCAGTGAATTGTGGTGGTGTGGAATGCTTCTGGTCAAGTGTGGAGGGTGGGCAGAAAACTCAATCTAATTGTGTGAGCCCTTGGCTGTGCTACCAGTAGCTGCCCCCTGCCCTGCAGCCCAGTGGGTACTCATCGCCATGGGCAGACATTGAAGTGACTTTAGTGATTTAGTGTTTCAGGGCCTAAACACACGGGACATTTGAATTGTTTCAATTTTCTACATCATTTATACCAATATTTATATATCATCATGTGGTATATAAATTGCCAGGCACATTCACATGGCTGTCCTTTCTTTTGGTACATTTCTTGAACTTTGAAGAGATTTTGTAGGCTATATATGTCTACCCAACGAAATTGACTCATTTTCTGTTCTGTTAAATGAGCAGGCTGCTGTAAAATTGGTTTTTTAAAAAATTAAAAAAACCTAAGTGATATATTTCTAAGGCAGCATCTAAATTTGTGTGAAAAACTTTAGAAGGCAATATCGGAAGATGTTGCATAATGCAAAGTTTCCCTTAGGGTGCTTTGTTTATCAAAGGACACTAGGCTGGGTGTTCTTCCACATTGACAAGGGAAGGGATGAGCGGGGATGAATGTTACAATAAGAAAGTGACGCAGCAGTGAACTGTTGAGGGAGAGAACACTGATGCATTTGAATTTTTTTTGTTTTTTAAGAACAAGCTGTGGTGTCTGCCCAGGTCATGAATAGTAATAAGCTACTTGCATGTACCAATGAGAGTGCTGGAGAAGCGGAGTCACCAGATATAAGAGTCTCTGCAGGAGGGGGAAGTAAGGGAAGTTGAGAAGGGAGGTTTTGGAAATTTGGAGTTTGGAGGAGAGAGAGAGGGTTGGTGGTTGAGGGTGGATGAAGTAGGATGTTTTGTTAAGAGTTAAAGACATTGATTGTACCTTCATCACCTGTATTAATAAACAACTTCTGTTTGGTTCTTTTTAAAATGACACACTGCCTGGACCTCTATCATTAATAATAAACAATGTTGATGTAATCAACTGGTGGCAGTGACACAACATGTAGCTTATGCCCTTTGCTTGGCGAACCAACCAAGGGACAAGCGGGAACGTGACAAATTGGTGGCACAGCACTGGGATATGAAACAATCCAGTGAAAAATTGAATGGGCTTGAGTTGGAAGGTATTCTTAGCTAGGAGTTAGGATCTATGGTAAGGAGTAGTTACCCGTTAGAATCTTGTGGAAGACTTAGTTTCGGGGCTTCTGAACCCAGATCTGGAGAATCCTAGGAGAGGGAAAATACCTACTCAAGAGAAACCATTTACCTCAGAATTTATAAGACCAAGTGGCTAGCTCAAAATCCGGAACTCTGAGGGTAAAGAGCAGTAACGGATGGAGTAGAAGCCTAAGTCAGGATAGATCTGAGGTGATAATAAAAGCTAAAAGTAAAGAAAAGCTAAGCAGAAAGTTGTTCTTGTGTCTGGAGACAAGAATTGCCGAGACAGGGAAATATTGTGGCAAGGGTTGTGAGCTTGGGAGTAGCCGAGGCAAGCTGCTTGGAAAAGCGCAACCTAGTTATAAGGAAAGCCACTGAAACAAAGGTCCTTTTGGCTCTGGTGAGGGGAAAGAACCACTCTAGTTTAATAAGGAATTGTGTTGTTTATGCTGCCCAAATGAAGTAAAAAGCTGGTTATGGAGGCACAGGTCGACCTCCAGGGTGCTGAGGGAAATGGGAACCCTCAAATTCAAAGTGAGGAAGAAACTGAGGGTCCAGTAATAATTGCCTCAGAAGGAGAAAATATCCAAAGCTCCCAAGATTTTGAGAAATGGAAGCTAGAACAAGAATTTAAACTGAAGGAACTAGCTATGAAAAAACAATTAGAATTAGAAAAAGAAAAAAAACAATTAGAATTGGAAAAGATCAGAGAACTTGAAAGGAAAAGGGAATTTGTACAAGAAACCAGGCAAAGGGAATTTGAGCAAGAAAACAGGCAAAGAAAAAGAGAAATGCAGTTCCAAATAGAGATGAAGAAATTGGAATTAGCCTCTCAAAATAATAATAATAATAATTCCAGTGTGGTTGTTGTTGTTGTTTAGTTAAGTTGTTTCTGACTCTTTGTGACCCCATGGACCAGAGCACGCCAGGCCCTCCTTTCTTCCACTGCCTCCTGGAGTTTGGTCAAATTCATGTTGGTAGCTTCGGTGACACTGTCCAACCATCTCGTCTTCTGTCGTCCCCTTCTCCTCTTGCCCTCACATTTTCCCAACATCAGGGTCTTTTCCAGGGAGTCTTCTCTTCTCATGAGATGGCCAAAGTATTGGAGCCTCAGCTTCAGGATCTGTCCTTCCAGTGAGCACTCAGGGTTGATTTCCTTCAGAATGGATAGGTTTGTTCTCCTTGCAGTCCAGGGGACTCTCAAGAGTCTCCTCCAGCACCACAATTCAAAAGCATCAATTCTTTGGCAGTCAGCCTTCTTTATGGTCCAGCTCTCACTTCCATACATGGCTACTGGAAAAACCATAGCTTTGACTATGCGGACCTTTGTCGGCAAGGTGATGTCTCTGCTTTTTAAGATGCTGTCTAGGTTTGTCATCGCTTTTCTCCCAAGAAGCAGGCATCTTTTAATTTCATGGCTGCTGTCACCATCTGCAGTGATCATGGAGCCCAAGAAAGTAAAATCTGTCACTGCCTCTGCCTCCAGTGTGGTAAATCCCTCAAAAATCAACCTAAAAGAAATTTCCCCAGTATCGGAATGGAGATTGTCCTGAATCTTTCCTGATTTCCTTTGAGAGAGCTTGTTGGGACTTCGGGGTTAAAGATGATGAGAGGATGATAATTTTAAGGTCACAGATAGGGGGAGTTTTGTCTGAGATCTATTCACAGATGCCTCTTGAACAAGCTAGAGATTTTGAGGCTTATAGAAAGATGGTGTATTCCAGATTTGGGATTAATTGAGAGCATCTAAGGAGAAAATTTAGATCAATCTCAAAGAAACGTGAGGAGTCTTTTGCTCAACTTGAGGCAAGGTTGACTTAGTGTCTTAATAGGTGTTTAGAGCAGGAACATATCACTTCCTTAGACCAAATGAAAAATGTGGTTGGATTGGAACAATTTTATTCGATTTTGCCAGGGGATTTGCATTATCTGGTCAAAGACAAGTATCCTAAAAATGTGCTACAAGCGTCTGAATATGCTAATTCTATTAGTGGGATCAGAGATCCTCAATTTTCTGAGGTAAAAATTGGTAGGAAAGTGTGGGACGACAGTAAGAAATCCCAATCTGGTAAAAATTACTTCAGTCAGGCTCAAGCTAAGGGAAGCCATATTAAAGCCAAAACCTCATTCCCTTGTGAGTACAACTTCCAGGCTGTGGCGTTCACCCTGGTTATGTTAAATAAGGTCAAGGAATTAGAGATTAAGGAGAGAGAGAGGGCTGAGGCCAGACAAAAGGAAATAGATTTTGAATTAAGACAACTAGAGATGAGAGAAAAAGCTGAGCAAGAAAAAAGACAAATGGAATTTCAAATGGAAATGAAAAGATTAAAATTAGCCTCTCAAAATAACAACAATAATAACAGCACTAATGAGGGAAATCTCTCAAAGATAGATCTGAAGAAATTTCCCCAATATAGAAAAGGTGACTGCCCAGAATCTTTCCTCATTTCCTTTGAACGTGCTTGCTGGGACTTTAATATTAGGGGTGATGAAAGGATGATAGTGCTGAGATCCCAAATAAGTGGAGAATTGCTTAATATTTATTCTCAAATTCCCCTAGATCAGGCTAGAGATTTTGAAGCCTATAGAAAATTTGTGTATTCTAGATTTGGCATTAATGCAGAACACCTGAGGCGAAAATTTCGTTCTCTTACCAAAAGGCATGAGGAATCCTATTCTCAGCTAGGGGCTAAACTGCTGCAATGTTTGGAGAAGTGGATGAAACGCGAAAATGTCACTTCTCTTGAGCAGATGAAAAATGTGATTGTGTTGGAACAATTTTATTCTATTTTGCCTGGGGAATTGCGTTATTTAGTCAAGGACAAAAATCCCAAAAATCTACTAGAAGCAGGTGAAACAGCGGATTACCTTGGGGAGATTCAAAACCACAGGTTCTCTGAGGTAAATTTTAACAAACAGAACTGGAACAACCATAAGAAACCCTTTAATAAAAATTACCTCAGCAAAACAACAGGAAAAGAAGGCCAGGGTAGTACTTCACCTAAATTAGCACGGCCTTGTTCTCAGACCCAAATGAACCCTGAGGAAAAGTTAAAAGTGGAACAGATCTCCTCAGAGTGAGCGAAGAAGACAGTGTTATAACTGCGGGGAGTTCGGTCATTTACAATTCAATTGTACAAAAAATAAACCTAAAAATGTGGAGAGTGGCCAGACCAAGAAAGTATACTGCTTGGGAACTGTGGAGGCCTCTGAGGGAAGCCGTGGCCAAGGTTCTGTCTCCATGGCAACTGGCACGACAGAAAATTCTGATCTGCCACTAGCCCAGGTCGCTCAGTGTTTTCTAGTAAAGGCAGAAGATATTTTAGTTCATAACCCTGGTGAGAGGATCCTTATTAATGAAAAGTCTTATGTAGGAGTGGTTGATACTTGTTCTAACATAACCCTGTGTCATCCTGAAGTGATTCCTCAAGAACAAATTCTCCCAAACCAGACTGTCACCATCAAGGGAATAAGTTCTACTCCAGTGATTTTACCCATGGCTAAAGTGAAAATAAACTATAGAGATTGGGTTGGAATTTGGGATGTGGCAATCTCAGATCAAATTCCTGCACCTTGTTTAATTGGGCTAGATCTCACTAAGCATGTGCAGAGTGCTTTTGAAATAACAAGTTCCCTGAGGGAGCAGTTAACAATTCCTGAAGGAAAAATGGATTCCCTAACCTCTGAATCTATCCAGGGATGTCCCAAGTTAGAAAAGAACCATGAGGTAGCCAAAATGAATGATGAGGTGATTTTGAAAACCCCTAATGATCCTTCCTGTATTGAGGAACAGATGGAAGATAGTACTTTGAATGATTGTACTACGAAATTTAGAGAGAATCCCATTCCACCGACCCCTGAACACCCAGAGAGGTCTATGACTGATAAAGACCTGACAGATAGAGCGGTTTTACATTTGATAGTGCATGTTAAGAGTGCTTTTGCACTTACACGCTCACAAGGGGGCCAGGAATCACCCACTGCAGCAGAAATGGTTACAGTAGCAGAGGGAAGCCTGGAGGGAAGAAGTCTCTTGGGAAGTCAGCCTAATTATCGTCCAGAGGCTGATCTTATGCTTTTAGAGAATCCAAATAAAAATAGTTTGGCTCAGGAGCAGAAGGAGAAAATCAGTTTGGTGGGTTGCTTTGAACCAGCCACCAGTACACCCACTATATTATCTCCTGAATGCCCTGAAAGGTCTTGCCTGGATAAGGAGCTTTTACATAGAAAAAAGTCCTTAGAAGGGGCAGAGCCAAGCTTGGGAAATACTCCTGAAAAAGAGAAAGGCTTGTATGAGGCCCAGGAAAGAGTATTCTGTCCTGAGGACCAAGTATCAGAACTGAGAACTATAGAGGGGAGAAAATTGCTTTTGGCAGGGGCGGAACCAGCAGTCCTCAATTCCTTGCAAGGCAACCCCCTTTCTAGCGTATCACTGAATAAAGAAATAGAATCAGCTAACATACTCAGTGCATCTAAAACAAACCAATCGTTGATTGCACTTAAGAGAAACTTGCAGGAGAATATTAAAGTGACCCATGATAGTGATCCCCCACATAGGGAAAACTTTGTAATAAAAATACCTGTGAGTGAATTTTTGAGTGAGGAGGAAGGCATAAGCCCTGACGTCTTGAAGAGGGACACATCCAGAAATGTTCGGGAGGAGGAGAGGGAACTGCCTACCCTTTCCCCAGCCGAGAAAGGGAAGCCCCGAGCCAGAAAGAAAGCAGGCTTCACTATAAAACGGCCAGCAGAGGACGTCCAGTGGACATCAGAGGGCCCGATGACCTCCAGTTGAAGGAAGAGAATGCGGAAGAAGGAGCCAGTGATCAGCAGAGGGACCCCTGAGTGCCAGCAGTCGTGTGACCAGCTGAAGGAGGTGATAACGACCAGACCAGTCCACAGCGCACCTGACTACAACGGGAAGGTGAAAGACTTGGTCTTTGCAAACTTGGACTTTGCAAAAGAGACTCAGATCGTGCCTCGAAAGCCCAATGACTGATTGGGGAGGGGGGATAAACCAAGCTGATAATGTATAATAAATGTTCTGTTTGTAAATGTGATGAAAAATTGAATATTGATGGACAGAAACGTGAAGAATGATGCAAGAATTTACAAAAGAAACTAGAATGGACTATTGATTTACTGAATTATCTATGTAAAAGTTTCCTGATTGTGATATATTTCTGTAAGGTTGAAAATGTTAAATGTAGTAAGTGTAAATGATAAGGTAAAGTATATTATTGAATTGTAGTGGAATGTTTAGTGTAAAAAGGTATTGTGATTGTTAGATTAAATGTGGTATTGCTTACAGAATTGTGCGAGATGGTAAGTAAAGTTTCAGGCAATTGTGCCTGTTTGTTTAGGAGGGAAAACGCGTTTCCCCTCCCAAACAAACATATTTAAGGGGGGAGGTATGTGGCGTTCAACCTGGTTATGTTAAATAAGTCATGCATTATTCATGTTTGTGCTGATGTGGTGGAGAGGCGGAGCCGAGAGATAGATTAAAAGGCGGAGCCTGAGAGTCAGTCAGAGGAGAGTCAGAGTCAGAGAAGAGAAGAAAGTCAGAGCAGAGTGGAGAGAGAGTTAAAGAGAGAGAGAGGGAGAGATAGTTGGGAGATCTGAGGTGTGATTAGTCAGAAGAGTGAATAAGTAACCTGTAAGATCAAATAGAAGATTGTTATTGTTGCTTGATAAACCTGAAGAAGATACTTATGATTTATTATAGAAACATCTGTAATCAATAAACCTGTTTTATTTAAAAGACAATGATTAATGGACCTTTATCTTTCTGAAGCAAAGTACGTTGATTTTAGTGATCAACTGGTGGCAGTGTGTGTAAAGGAGTTTGGTTTGCCTTCATGTGCTCTGTGGTTGGAAGATAACCAGGGGCAAACATCACACAGGCTCTTTGAATTGCCCATAGCAAAGTCCAACAGGCTGCCAGGAGATGTTCTAATGATTATTGGCTTCAGCTCTGCTCTCAGATACATATAGCAGCGGACACAGGTAACAGCAAGGGTATCAGGCTTTAGGTCCAATACAGAAGAAATCTGCTCCTTTGAAGTCTGCTAAAGGCATGGTCATCCACGACCGAGCACCGCAGATGGAACGCTGGGTGCAGCACTACTCTGAGCTATATTCTAGAGAGAATGTAGTAACCAAAGTGGCATTAAATAACATTGAGTGCCTGCCTGTCTTGGAAGAGTAGGACAGCGAACCAAGTTTAGCAGAAATAAAAGCGGCCTTGGATTCCCTCGCCTCCGGCAAGGCACCTGGGAAGGATAACTGCTGAAGTGCTGTAAAGAGATCACCACCACCGAGCTGTATGAAATCTTTTGTCTTTGCTGGAGGGAAGGTGGAGTACCACAGGCCATGAAGGATGCAAACATTGTCACATTGTACAAGAACAAAGGCGACAGGGGCGACTGCAATAACTACCATGGCATCTCTCTTCTCAGCGTTGTAGGGAAGCTGCTTGCCCGTGTTGTGCTGAAGAGACTCCAGGTGCTTGCAGACAGAGTCTATCCAGAATCACAGTGTGGATTTTGAGCTAATAGATCCACCACTGACATGATATTTTCCCTCAGACAGTTGCAGGAGAAACATAGGGAACAACGACAGCCACTCTTTGTGGCCTTCATAGGTCTTACAAAGGCCTTTGATTTGGTTAGCAGGGACGGCCTTTTTAAAATACTTCCCAAGATTGGATGTCCACCTCGACTCCTTAACATCATCAGGTCCTTTCATGAGGAAATGAAGGGCACTGTAGTTTTTGATGGCTCAACATCAGATCCGTTTGACATCCGAAGCAGAGTGAAACAGGGCTGTGTCCTCGTACCGACCCTGTTTGGGATCTTTTTTGCTGTCATGCTGAAGCACGCCTTTGGAACTGCAACAGAAGGTATCTATCTCTGGACTAGATCAGATGGAAAGCTCTTTAATCTCTCTAGATTGAGAGCGAAGACCAAAGTCCAGCTGAAATGCATGTGGGACTTCCTCTTTGCCGATGATTCAGCTGTTGTTGGCCATTCTGCTGAAGACCTCCAACAACTTATGAATTGTTTTAGCAAGGCCTGCCAAGACTTTGGATTAACAATCAGCCTGAAGAAAACACAAGTCATGGGCCAGGGCATGGACTCACCTTCCTCTATTACCATCTCCACACAAGAATTGGAGGTTGTTCATGACTTCGTGTACCTTGGCTCAATGATCTCTGACACACTCTCTCTAGATGTTGAGCTGGATAAACACATTGGCAAAGCATCTACCATGTTCTCTAGACTCACAAAGAGAGTATGGCTTAATAAGAAACTGACGGCATATACAGTGGTGCCTCGCTAGACGATTGCCTCGCAGGACGAGGAAATCGCTAGACGATGCCTTTTTGCGAGCGCTACTGCGCTTCGCAAAACAATGTTTCCCTATGGCGATTTTCGCTAGACGATGAGGTTTCCCCATAGGAGTGCGCCGACTAGTGGTGAAAAGCTGTCAGTGCAGCTGTCAGTGCATTCCTATGGGGACCCTCACTCGCTAGACGAGGTTTCCCTATGGGAAATTTCGCAAGACGACTGCGTTTTCCCTTGGAACGCATTGAAGCGATTTCAATGCATTCCAATGGGAAAACGTGCTTCGCTAGACGATGTTTTCGCTAGACAGCGATCCTCGTGGAACGGATTAACATCGTCTAGCGAGGCACCACTGTACCAAGATCCAGGTCTATAGAGCCTGTGTCCTGAGTACACTCTTGTACTGCAGTGAGTCTTGGACCCTTTGTGCACGGCAGGAGAGGAAGCTGAACACGTTCCATATGCGCTGTCTCTGACGCATTTTTGGTATCACCTGGCAGGACAAAGTTCCAAATAGAGTAGTCCTAGAACGAGCTGGAATTGTTAGCATGTATACATTACTGAAACAGCAACGTCTACGTTGGCTCAGGCATGTCGTGAGAATGGCTGATGGTCGGATTCCAAAAGATCTCCTGTATGGAGAATTAGTGCATGGAAAGCGCCCCAGAGGGAGACCACAGCTGCGATACAAGGATATCTGCAAGAGGGATCTGAAGGCTTTAGGAATGGACCTCATAAGATGGGAAATTTTGACATCTGAGCGTTCAGCCTGGGAGCAGGCGGTGCATCATGGCCTGTCCCATTTTGAAGAGACACTTGTCCAGCAGGCTGAGGCAAAGAGGCGGAAGGGATTGTCACTCTCTTATTGGCTTTCTCAGCCACACTAGATGCTGTTCCAAGTTCTCTATTCAGAGCACGTTACCATAGTCTCTCGAGACTGAAGGATGCCTAAATTAATCATTCCCAGAGCATTTCATTCCCCTGAAATCAAATAGATCTGAGGGAAGAGTTAATAAATCCCCGTATTCTGAGCATAGGGCCAATAAGAAATGTTATTCCTGTGAGGAAGAGGGGCATTTTTTTTTGGCCAAATGTGAAACTGAAAAGAATAGGGATTTTATTCAGGCTAAAAAAGTATTTCTCCTTCAGCCTTCAGCAGCTCAAGCTACCAGCAGCAGCACTGTTTATTTATTTATTTAACTTATATGCTGCCCACACTACCCAAAGGTCTCTGGGTGGCTTACAACAATTAAAATACAATAAAAAGTTAAAACAATGAAAATACAATTAAAATATATAATTGCCATCAGGACCCACAGTTGATATTATTTCAATTAAAAGCCTTCTGGAACAGGAAGGTTTTGACCTGGTGCCGAAATGTCATCAGCGTCAACGCCAGACGAATCTCAATTGGGATGGCGTTCCATAGTCTGGGGGCAGTTGCCGAAAAGGCCCTTTGTCTACAAGCCGTCCCTCTTACCTCCTTGAGGGACGGCTCTTTCAAAAGGGCCAACTGGCTAGATCTTAACTGTTGGGTAGGTTCATATGGAAGGAGGTGGTCCTTCAGGTATCCAGGGCCCAAGCCGTTTAGGGCTTTAAACAAGCACTTTGAATTGGGCCTGGGCAGCAACTGGTAGCCAATGTAATTTAAACAGAATCGGCTTGATGTGTCCCCTAGCGGGGGTTGCTAAGGGACCAGACTTGGCAGAGATCCTAGAGCTTCCTGATGCTAAACTGTTACAGTGTTTTTTTATCAAGTGCGATCGAGAATTAGTGGAAAGCTCCGGGGAAGCTATTTTTATTGACAACATAAAGTATTTAGGTTTAAGAGATATATGTTCCCAGATAACTGTTTGTCACTCAGACATCATTCCTAAAGAGAATATGTTGGAACAGAGAATCACCCTCAAAGGCATCAGTTTGGACTCTGTAATTCTGCACATGGCTAGAGTGGCAGTGAAGTACCATGAGAGATCCAGCATATGGAAAGTAGCTGTGTCAGATCAAATCCCAGATCCTTGTCTGATTGGTTTAGATCTATCTATGCATGTGCAGAGTGTTTTAATGATAACCCGCTCTCAGGGGAGGCAGATTGAAGCCACTGAGGAAAGCGCTGAAATCATTGTTGAAAGACCCATTTAAGGGAACATCCTGAAATGAGGGAAAAAGCTGATTTAGTGCTGTTGAGAAATCCTAATAATTCCTCCTTCATTAACGAACAAGAAGAAGATAATACTTTAAATGATTGCTTCATAAAAGTTAAGGAGACTCCCATTCCACTGACCCATGAACATCCAGAAAGGTATTGTGTGGAAAAAGGTTTATTATATATAGAGTTTTTAATGACTCCTCATAGGGGGGTAGAAGGACCCCACAAACAGTTAATTGTACCGGTTAAATACCGAGAAAAGATTTTGGAAAAGGTACACAAAGATGTATTTGGAGCACACATGGGCATCTTTCGCACTAAGCAAAGAGTGGCATAGAACTTTTATTGGCCAGGGATGGGGAAGCAAGTTAAACAATATTGTCAAAGCTGCGATACTTGCCAAAAACGAGGTACTGGAAATGACAAGATGAGGGCTAAGCTCTGCCCATTGCCAGTGATCTCGAACCCTTTCCAATGGGTGGGTTTGCAAAAGTCCTTAGAAATAGCAGAGCAAAACTTAAAGGGTGCTCAAGAAAAGAAGAAAATCTGGTATGATAAAAAGGTCTGGGAAAGAACATTCTGTCCCGAGGACAAAGTACTGATGCTGAGGCCCATAAAGGGGAATGATTTGCAGTTAGCATGGTCAGGAGCTGTAGATGTGTTACGACAGCACTGGGAAGCTTGAAGGAACTAGTATTAAGAAGGCTCAACTTGTAGCTGTAAAAGCACTGAAAATCCTGCAAAACAAAATCCTACCTGAGAAACCAGAGATTAATGGGAGAGAACCAGATGATGAAAATCTCAATAAATCTTAAATAAGCCAAGTGTTTGAAATTGCACTTAAAAGGAACTTGCCTGTGAATTTTGAGGTGACCCGGGAAAGTGGTCCTCCTCATATGAAGAGCTTTGTGACAAAAGTACCTGTGATTGAGTTTATGGGTGAGGGTGAAGGCAAGAGCAAGAAGATTTCAAAAAAGAACGCAGCCATAGCTGTTCTGGAGGAGTTGAAGAAACTGACTACCCCTCCCACAGCTGAAAAAATGAAGCCACTATTCAAAAAGAAAACAAACTTAACCCAAAAGAAGCAAGACGAAAACATCCAGTGGACATCAGAATGCCAGGTAGCCTTTGATCGTCTGAAGAGGGTGCTGACTTCAGGACCTGTCCTTATTGCACCGGACTTCGACCGTGAGTTCATCATCTACACGGATGCGTTGAACATGGGACTGGGAGCCGTGTTGAGCCAAGCCGACGACAGTGGAAATCTGCACCCGGTGATGTACATCAGTAAGAAACTTCAGTCAGGTGAGAAACACTTGCCCACAATTGAGAAAGAGTGTCTAGCTATCGTATGGACGCTGCAAAAGCTGAAGCCGTACATTTGGGGGAGAAGATTTGTCCTGTGCACCGACCACTCTCCTCTTCTATGGCTAAGGACGATTCGAGCCAGCAGCAGCAAATTGATGAGATGGGTGCTGATTTTACAGGACTTTGACTTTGAAATCCGCAGTGTAAAAGGGACCCAGAATGTGGTTGTAGATGCTTTGTCTAGGAGACCAAATGACTAGAGAAAATTCTTTGTTTTTATCTGAGTTCAGTGTTAAGTGTTCTGTTTGTGCAATAATTACGGAATATGTTTAAAGTGCAAAATTTGCTTGGATTTTAATAAAATAAGAGGTATGTATAGTGATGGTGAAAATAAGAGTAAGTATCCTTATTAATGTAAGAGTCATGTAATGTAATCCTTATTAATGTAAGTAATATATCCTTAGTAATATAAGTAATGTAAGAGGTTAATATTCACAGTCTTTCATTTTAAAAAGCCCATGCTTGCAAGGTTGAAAATATTGATCAGTTGGTGAAACGAATTGATCTTACCTCTGCATCATGTGAACGGAAGTTTATAAAACAATTTAAATAATGACATAATCAATATAACTGCTGTTCTTATGGTTCGTGTGATTACAACCTCAGTCTCTGTTTACACCTTTGCCCTGAAAAGTGACATGTACATGAGATAAAGAAAGTGATAGGACTTAACAATTAAGAATAGTATCTCTTCTTGGACCCACACAATATTATTATCACAATGGACATTTCCTCAGTTTTAATTACACTTGAGGATGTTGTTAGCAATATTTTGTTCAATATATGAGAAGATACCTCATTTCAGGTTTTATTTTGCTTTCTTGGAAAGAGTGAATGCTGTGTTTGCAAATGCTTTACTTCTTACTGTCTTTCAATTCAGGAAGAGAAAACTGGTTAGTGGGACCCAGTGGGGATCCTCCCTTTCCTCCAGATGGCTATGACATCTGAGAAAACCTTAGAGGATTTAAAAGCACTCTGAGCACTCACTGTAAACTCCTGACAATCTGACATTAGGTTCTGGGCTGATTAGGGTGGCTATGAATATAGGACAAAAACCAACAGCCATGTGGAGTTTTGAGTAGAATGAGTTGTGTTCAAAGTTGAAAAGAATTTATTTATGAGTAGTGAAGGATAAACAGACGACTTTATTGAGCACTATTATTCAAATGAAATGATTTACATGTCTTCCGACTCATTAATTTTAACTTGTCTATGGCCTCTTGACTGAATGAGCACAGCGTGATGCAGACATCTTTACTTTTAAATGCGGTTTGCAAACAACCTAAATAGTTAAATAATGGCAGGAACTATAGAAGCTCTCAGACTTGAGACTAGTTGCCTAAATGTAATTATGTATCAGCACCATCTGCTCCAGCGTGATAAGAGAGTAATCAGGAGCACCTTCTCTTTTTCTTTTCTTTCTTTTTTTTAAAAATCAGAATTTCTCATTTTAATGCTTAGATCATGAAAGTGAAATAAGCTTTCTTGGTGAGTCCTGAGACACTGGGGTAAGGGAAAATTGAATTGTCTCTATATAATAGTAAGATGCAGAATTCTGGACTATATTATATCTTATACTTTCAGGTGGGTTTTAAGAAAACACAGTTTTCAATTCATTTAAGTGGGCTGTGGGTGTCTTGAATTCTAAAATTTGCCTTTCCAAAAACCAACAGGTACATATTTGTCAGTGTTATAAAACATGCCTTAAAAGTAATCTATTTCTTCTCATTGAGTGTTTAAATTACACTTCTTCACAGCTAGTGCAGAGACAATGCTTCCTCCCTAGCCTGTAAATTGATCTACGTTATCTGTAGATTACTTTTACTGCACAGCAATTGACTGAAGTAATTTGTGCCTTTCAGTGTTTTCTCTATTTATCAGAGCATGACAGAAAGCCTGGTTTCATTCCATGATGGGGGAATGAGGGGAAAGCTGTGATGTATTTAATTATTCTTCAGGTCCCACCATTTCTCTCATCTCTTGTTTTTAGCCTATCTGAGAAGGCATGATATGAAAATTTGGAATGGAATGTTTTATTTAAAAGGAGAAAAATTACCTAAACCAAAAAAATAGATACCTTTGGTCTTGAACCATGTACTCTGTGTGGCATATTAGTATTTTACATTCCTTTTCATAGTACAATATGCAATGTTTTGCACGTGGCTTCTAAAAGTAATATTTTAAAAACTATGTTGTTGAAATGTTCAGTATGCTAATTTAAAAAGGTAGATGGTAAACAAAAGCAAGCTTTTGTTGTGTAGTAATTCCATGAAACTAAATAATATTACTATGTTGTCCAAGGCATTACGTTTTTACAAAGGTTTCTTCTTTATCTCAAACATAAATTGATCATGTTTTTTATTTTATTTTTCATTGGTCCTTGTCAACACTTGCTAGAAGCTTACATGCCAATGGCTTTATTTTATTTACTTGTTTAGATATTTAACCTCTTCTTTTATGGGAAGAAATCAGAAGACAGTTTACTTTGTGTCCTTGTGATTCTCAATTCGTTTTAGATATAGTATAAAATATTTTAGAGTAAGTGCCACAAAAACTAAAGAATATCAAATAAACATGCATGGTAAGAAGTGTCAACTACTGCCTCAGTGGTAAGTGGCTAAGACCATTTTACTATACTAATAATAGCAAGTAGAAGAAGAGGAAGAAGCAGCTATCAAGTTGATTCTGACATATAGTGACACTTTTCAGGGTTTTGTATGTATAAAGTACTTAGAAGTGGTTTACCTTTCTCTTCTGGAGATGTCCTGGGCTTTTGCAGCCTGTCCCCTCTTCTCCTGGAATGAAGAATCAAACTCCCAAACTTTGCCTCTACAACCAGATACCTAACTCACTGACCTATCCAGCTAGACCAGTGGTTCCCAACCTTGGTTAAGCCAGGTGTTCTTGGATTGCAGATCCCAGAAACGCTGGCCAGTACGGCTAGTGGTAAAGGCTTTGGAGAGTTGCAGTCCAAAAAGAGCTGGCTTACCTAAGGTTGGGAACCAGTGGATATGTCTGTTCACTTTACAGGAGCTAATTATACTTGACCCAATGTTGTATTTTTAGATTCCCAAATAGTTTTTGTGAGGTACCAGACATGCTAGTTGCTGATCTTCTCAAAATAACATAGACGGTTTGGTGGATATGTATATTGAACTAAAATGAAAATAATATTGTTTTTCTGCTCATTATTTTTATTACTGTTTTGCATTGACTCACGGTTTTTAAAATTTTATAAATAATGTCTCAATTTGGAAAGCAAGAGATTAATCCAAATTTATAAACTACATTTAGATCAATTTATAACATTGTCTGTTTATATTTCATTTATGGTGCAATAGTTTGTTATCTAGTTATGAAGTCTCTTCCTGTCCAGGATAGTGTGTCTTTCATTTCTGATCCTGTGTCATGTGGGCTGTATATATATATATATATACATATAATCAATGGTGGTATTAGTACAGATTTCTCTTTATTGGAATACAGCCAGTGTTAGCTAACTTTTCGAGTTGCTTAACTCCGTGAGGTTGCTTAGAAACACTCCCTTTTCAGTTCTTCCTTCCTTCCAGCTCACACTGGTGTAATGTTTAAAGCTTCTAAGCAAAGAGGTCTGAGTGTGGTTGATTTTTGGTGACCTTTGTGGTACTAAACCAGTGACCTCTTAAACACAGACATGTAGCTGCCCATTGTCCTTGCATGTCTGTCTAGTTAAGAAGTAGATGGCAAACAAAAGCAAGCTTTTGGTGTATAGCAACTCTGTGAAACTAACTAATAATATTGCAATGCCATGCCAGCCACTAAACAATTGCAACTGATGCCTTTTCAATCCATTTCCAGGATTACTTCAGAAAAATAAATATCAGCCTTAATCAGAAATTTAAATTTTGCTTTCAGTACATCTAAACACTATTTAATTTTTGGAAAGGTTTAATGTAAGATAATACTATGCATAATTCTCCCTTTGATTAATAAGTAGTGGCTGAAATCCTGTTGCTTAGTTCAGTAAGCCACAACTAGAATAGGCCCATTGAATTGTTACAGGCCAATTCTGGGTTCAAGATTTCCGGCGAGGACAACAGGCTAAGACGCAAGGCAGCTGAACCAAAGACCCAATTTTATTTGAATAGCAGCAAAGAAATGGTCAGCTGGGACTTCTCTTAAGAGCAGAGAAGACCACGAGGAGATGCATGTACATACATTTTATACTGGTACAAACAAACAGCCATAAAAGTACTACATTTCTACTGGTCATCTGTACCCCAACTTTGGATCCTGCTCCTGATTGGATCTGAGATGCTAACTTGGCCAACCTATTGGTCAGAAGAAAATATCCATTTTATGCCCTGATGTTTCTTTGACCTGTGCCCAAGATGCGCCTGAAAGTCTGGGAACAATCCCCCTTATCTATTGATATGTTTATGTGTGTTCTTCCTGAGCCCTGAAATGTAACCTTCAATTCTATGTCTTACTTGTATATGTTACTTTGTTGTCTTTCCGCCCCCAAGCATTCCAATGATGGGCCATCTGCTTCACCCAAAAGAATGGATAGGAGGAAAGAAGAACTACATTGTTATTCTATGTAGGCCATAAATGCTTATCAAGTGGTGCTATCAGCTAGGTGTGAATGGTCTTTGTTGTTCCCAGGTCTGGGTTGAGGCAGAGTTAAAACAGAATCAAGTTTGTAAAACATCTAATGAATGTGGGCTACATGACCATCTTGGAAAGGCATACATTAATAGGGTAGAACATTAGAGAAATACAGAGTACAAGTATAAAGTACATTTGAGACAAAGTACATTTGTGCTACAAATACAGTAGAGTGTTTACATAGTATTGGTGCATAGAGTATTGGTACATAGCTGGTACATAGGATACCCAAGTCTTGTTGATACATATGGTGGTAATAGTTATGTTAAAACATAGTCTCAATATCCTCCCGTATCAGAATCAGTGGGGATTTGCTGAATCTATTCTATAAATTCTCTTGATACAAATGGGCCTACTCTAGTTGCCACTTGCTTTAGTGTAGTGATAGGCTAATGAGTTCAAAATGATGGGGGTTACCACACATTAACTGTCACCAATCAACAAAAGGGAAGGATAGAACATTCAGCAGAAAAAAACTTGCAAAAGCAGAAAATATACTATTAGTAATATCTCTATCTCATGTGAATACAGTTCCATTTTTAATTGCAGCTGATCTCATGTGTTTTTATTTTACAGAGAACGTTTTGTTGGGGGTCAGCACCTGTGAAAGCTAGGGTTTTTCCCCTGTAAGGGAACAGGCATAGAAAGAGAAGGGAAGGGGTTGTAAGGAGAACTGTAGTACATTTCTTAAAATCCAAAAGTCTTACAGTCATAAAAAACTCTAGGCATATATCTTAAAATTTATCCTTGTAACTTGTAAAAAGATGCAGGTATTAAAACCTATGTTATAGGCACAACTTAAATTCACTGGAGCATCTCTTTTAAGAGTAAAGACTCTTTTAAAAGTAAAAGAGAACAATTTGAATATTTCATACGCAGTCTTTGTTGTAGTCTATAAAGCATAGACTGCTCTTCTGAAATTTTTTGGTCTGTTGTAGTGTGTTTGTATGTTCTCTGCTGTCAAGTTGGGACCAACTTGCAGCGACCCTGATAGGGCTTTCAAGGTAAGTGAGATACTTAACGAGTGGGTTTACCAGTTCCATTTCCCCAGTGAGTTTCCATGGCCAAGTGGGGATTTGAACCTTGTTCTCTAGAGTTCTAGTCTGTCACTCTATCCACTATACCACACTGGGAATGTAGTAACTAGTGTATATTTGCAATATGATCTCCAGTCCCTCTTCCAGGAGCAGGATAAAAGAAGGGAGGAAACACACTTTAGTGCGTAAACCTTAAACTAGACTGTTATGTAGTGAGTGTAGCAATGGGAGCAGTTGTTGCCTGTCCTGTTTGGGTTGCCAGCCAGCTGCAGGTAATTAGTGGGAGTAAGGTGGTTCCTTGGGTGAGCATTGTATAAATGTGCACATGTGTTTTACTTGGTGTCTTTCGCCTTATCTTGTTGCTGAGAAGTGCTGAATAAAGGCATGCTGATTTACAACTTGGAGTCATGAACTAGGATGGGATGTGACAAGGGAGATAGCCTGAATTACTGAAATGAGTGCCCCACCCGAGAAGTGACGTGACGGTGAGAATGGCTAGCAGGGGTCAGTTTGAGCCATTTGACCAAGCAGCCAAAGATTGGGACTCTTGCATAACACGTTTTGAGTTTTATTTGACTGCTCAGAGAATTACAGACGCGGGGCTGCAGAAGGCTACATTTTTTAGTGAGTGTGGGTGGCAAATTTTTGAAATTGCCAGGGCACTTATTGCACCAGTGTTGTTGCAGGAAACACTGTCTAATGTTGTAAAAGAGAAATTGAAGAATCGCTTTTCACCTCAGCTTGCCGACATGTATTTTATAAAAGGGACTGTCACGTTCCCATGTGGCCCTTGGTCGTTTCACCAAGCAAAGGCACACGCTACGTGCCATTCAGCTGCCACCAGTTGATTACATCAACTTTGTTCACTATTAATGACAGAGGTCCAGGCAACGTATCATTTAAGAACCAAGTAAAAATTGTTTATTGTTACAAGTGATAAAAGTCCAGTCAATGTCGTTAACTCTCAACTAAACAACCTTCTTTCTCCACTCTCAACCACCTACTCTCCCTCTCCCTCCTTTTCTTTTCCCCCACTTAACACCCCCCCAACTCCTATTGGTGGATGCACATTTCAACATAAATATTCATGAGCAGGGTGAACGCTACATCCCTCCCCCCTTAATTAGTTTGTTTTAGGAGGGGAAACTTAACGGTTTGCCCTCATAAACAAACGAAGGTTCATGGAAGAATGCAAATATTAACCCCTTACATTACTAAGGATACATACCATTATTTTTACTATCACTGTACCTACCTCTTACACATACACAGGCATCCTTCAGTCTCGAGAGACTATGGTAACGTGCTCTGTATGGAGGACTTCGACGCTGTATGCGAAGCTGGAGTGTCCTCTCCAGAGCACGAAGCCTGGGTAAAATAATATGGAGGATAGGCTGTTACCCAAGCAGTATATCCCCCCTCTCCACGTCGCTGAAATAGTCCAATGGAAAGGCAAGAGCCAATACAACTGGTTCCAGCGATGTCGCAGGAGTTGCCAGAACGACACGAACTGCCTCCGGGACTCCGGCTCCGGATTTTGCCTCAAGGTTAACTCCTGAAGCCTTTTCCATCAGTGGATATAGCCACAAGGCAGTGGAGGTTTGAAATCGGAGTTTTCCTTCTCCTAGATGGGCTGCCTTCCCAGGCTAACGAGCCCCACCTACCCGGGCTGCTCCCTCACCACATGGATGATGGCGGCGCCTCCTCCTCCTCCTCATGGCATGGGGGTTTGAGATCAGAGTTTTCCTTCTCCTAGATGGGCTGCCTTCCCAGGCTGACGAGCCCCACCTACCTCTTAGTTTATTAATATCCAAGCAAATTTTGCACTTTAAGCATATCCCATAACTATTACACAAACAGAACAGTTAATATTGAACTCAGATAAATTTTAAAAAGAGAGAATTTTCTCTAGTCGTTTGGCCTTCTAGACAAAGCATCCGCGACCACATTCTGAGATCCTTTTATACTGTGGATTTCAAAATCAAAGTCTTGCAAAATCAGCCCCGATTTCATAAGATTGCTGCTGTTAGATTTCATAGTTCTTAGCCACACCAAAGGGGAATGGTCGGTGCAGAGGATGAATTTCCTTCCCCAAATGTAGGGCTTCTGCTTTTGCAGCGTCCATACGATAGCTAGACACTCTTTTTCGATAGTGGATCAATGTCTCTCACCAGATTGAAGTTTCTTGCTTATGTAAGTCACTGGATGTAGACTTCCACTGTTGTCTGTTTGGCACAGCACGGCCCCCAGTCCCACGTTCGACGCATCCATGTAAATTATGAACTCACAGTTGAAGTCCGGTGCAATAAGGACAGGTTTTGAAGCCAGCGCCCTCTTCAGACGATCAAAAGCTACCTGACACTCTGACGTCCACTGGATGTTTTCAGCTTGCTTCTTTCGGGTTAAATTTGTTAAACGAGCAGCTATCTCACTAAACTTTGGGACAAAACGTCTATAATAACCGGCTAACCCAAGGAACGCTCGGATTTTCTTTTTAGAAGTCCGGTTGGGCTAAGTATCAATAGCTTCTATCTTTGCATCTAGGGGTTTGATCATCCCCCCTCCGACTAGATGCCCTAGGTACCTTATTTCAGAGTTCCCAATTTGACATTTAGCCGCTTTCACTGTCAAACTGGCATCACGTAACTTTTGCGACATGACCTCTAGATGGGATTTATGTTCTTCCCAGGTCTGGCTAAAAATACCGATGTCATCCATGGTGCCATAGTGAACTCTCTCAGGCCATACAGGGTTTTATCTACCAGCCTTTGAAACATGACTGGTGCGTTTTTTAAGCCAAAACTCATAATTCAAAATTCATATAATCCTAAAGGACTGCAAAAAGCTGTTTTTTCTTGGTCTTTAGTATCCATGGGCACTTGCCAAAACCCTTTAGTCAGATCCAAACTGGAGATATATGGACATTTCCCTATTGTTTCAATAAGGTCATCCAGGCGAGGCATTGGGTAGGCATCTCCCTTGGTAATATGATTTAGTTTTTGATAGTCCACACAGAACCTGATGCTCCCATCTGGTTTATCCACTAAGACTATAGGAGCAGCCCAAGGACTCGTGGATGGTATAATAATATTGGCTTTTAGAATCTCACTCAGCTCGGTGCGAATCTTTTCTATATAGGGACTTGTTACTCTGAAAGGAGTGATGGCTATGGGCTGGGTGTCCCCAGTGTCTATTCTATGCACTACCCCTTTTGCAATTCCGGTTTTGTGCGAAAACACCGTCCCATATTTCTGCAGGAGAGTACACACTTCCTTCTGTTTTAATGATAGAGCTGGGCTAAGGACCATGTCTTCAGGGTTATTTTAAAGTTCCCCCCTGCCTTCCCAGCATAGCAATTTTTGCTTCTCTTCTGGGTCTTCCTTGACAGTATATAGAACCCAGTTTTCTTTTATATAATAGGTTTTAACATGACACGGACTACTTTACGGCCTTCATCTTCCCTTTGGAGAATATAATTGACATCATTAATTTTGGAGACCACTGTGTACGGTCCGATCCACGCTAACTGCAACTTATTTCCTTTTATGGGTCTCAACATTAATACTTCTTCTCCAGGACTGAATGTTGTTTCTTGCGCTTTTTTGTCATACCAACTTTTCTGTCTACCTTGGGCCCCCTTTATGTTTTCCCCAGCTATCTCTAGGGATCTTTGTAAGGTGTTCATTAAATTATCAATGTATTCTACAATTGATTTAGGGTCCCTTTCTTTATAATCTTCCCAGTTCTTTCGTAACAAATCTAAAGGCCCTCTTACTTTACGACCAAACAAAAGTTCAAAAGGACTAAAACCTGTGCTTTCTTGGGGAATATCTTGATAAGCATATAGCAGTGGTTGTAATTTATTATCCCAATCATTTGGGTTCTCTGCCACATACGCACATATCATTCTCATTAATGTTCCGTTAAATTTTTCCACCAACCCATTTGTTTCGGGGTGGTAAGGAGACGACCTCACATGGGAAATTCCACAGACCTGCCATAGTCTCTTCATTAGTTTGGAAGTAAAGGAAGTTCCTAAATCTGTTATTATTCCTGATGCAAAACCCATTCGGCACATATAACTAATTAACGCATCCGCCACAGTTTCCGTCTCTAAGTTTCTTAGGGGGACCACTTCTGGGTATCTGGTGGCAAAATCAATAATGGATAAAATATACTTATTTCCTCGTCTAGTCGCCCTGGGTAGGGGTCCCACCAGGTCCAGACCTAACCGTTGGAAAGGGGTCGAGATAGCAGGCATTGGGCATAGTTTAGCTCTAGTTTTGTCATTTCCAGTACCTCGCTTCTGGCAAGTATCAGGTTTGGCAATATTGCTTAATTTGCTGCCCCATCCCTGGCCAATAAAAATTCTGTGTGACCCTTTGCTTAGTGCGAGAGACGCCCATGTGTGCTCCAAATACATCTTTGTGTGCTTTTTCCAGAATCTTTTCTCGGTATTTAACAGGGACAATTAGCTGTTTATGGGGCCCTTCTCCACCCCCACAAGGTGCCATTAAAACCTCCCTATACAATAGGTCTTGTTCCACACAATACCTCTCTGGATGTTCAGGGGACAGCGGAATGGAATTCTCTTTAACCTTTTCAAAGCAATTATTTAAGGTGCTATCTTCCTTTTGTTCCTTAATAAAAGAGGAACTATTAGGATTTTTCATCAGCACCAAATCAGCAGTCTCCCTTATTTCAGGATGTTTCCCTAAACCGGGTCTTTCAATGAAAGTTTCAGTGGTTGGGATTCCCATGCTTTCCTCAGTGGCTACAATCTGCCTCCCCTGAGAGCAGGTTACCATGCAAACACTCTGCATGTGCTTTGAGAGATCCAAACCAATCAGACAAGGATCTGGGATTTGATCCGACACAGCTACTTTCCATATACCAGACCACCCATGGTAATTCAATGCTACTCTAGCCATTGGCAATACTACAGAATCAGAACTGATGCCTTTAAGAGTAATTATCTTCTGTTACATTATATTTTCTCTTGAATTATGTCTGGGTGACAGATAGTTACTTGAGAACATGATTCTCTAATTCCTAGATACTTTTTACTATTGATAAAAATCATTTCTCCAGAGCTTTCCAGTAAGTCTTGGTCACATTGGATAAAATAACACTGTATCACTCTGCCCTCGGGAAGCTCTGGCCTCTCTGCCAAGTCCGTTCCCTTAGCAACAGTGCAGCCATTAGAGGCTTCAATTGACAATGACTGAAGGCAAAATACCTGTTTAGGCTGACTGAAATTTCTATTTTTTTACTTTCACATTGGAACCAAAAATGTCCTTGTTTACCACAAGCATAACATCGCTTATTTGTCCTATGTTCAGAGTAAAGGGATTTATTAGCTTTTCCCTCAGGGTTATTCGATCTCAGTAGACTTTGTTCTGAGAATGAAGGTCTTGCTTTAAAATGGCTTTCCTTAGCTTGAGTATGACTGAAGTAATCTTTACTGGATTGGGATGCTCTCTTACTGACGTCCCAAACTTTTCTATCATTTTTTACCTCAGAGAATTGAGGATCCTTGATCCCACTAATAGAATCAGCATATTCAGATGCCTGTTGCACATTTTTAGGATCCTTGTCCTTGACAAGATAACGCAACTCCCCTGGTAAAATTGAACAAAATTGTTCTAATCCAAACACATTTTTCATTTGGTCTAAGGAGGTGACCCGTTCCTGTTCTACCCACTTATTGAGATACTGAGTTAAACATGCCCCAAGTTGATCAAAAGACTCCTCACGTTTCTTTGAAATTGAGCTGAATTTTCTCCTGAGATGCTCTGAATTAATACCAAATCAGGAATACACCATCTTTTGGTAAGCCTAAAAATCTCTAGCTTGTTCAAGAGGCAGCTGTGAATAGATCTCAGAAAAAACTCCCCCTATCTGTGATCTAAAATTTATCGTCCTCTCATCATCTTTAACCCCGAAGTCTCAACAAGCTCTCTCAAAGGAAATCAGGAAAGATTCAGGACAATCTCCATTCCGATATTGGGGAAATTTCTTTAGATTGATATTTGAGTGATTTCCCACACTGGAATTATTATTATTATTATTATTATTATTATTATTATTATTATTATTATTATTATTATTATTATTATTATTATTATTATTATTATTATGGGCAGTTAATTCCAATTTCTTCTCAATTTGGAACTGCATTTCTCTGCCTGGTTTCTTGCTCAAATTTCCTTTTCCTTTCAAGGATTTTTTCTTTTTTCCAATTCTAATTGGTTTTTCATAGCTAGTTCATTCAGTTTGAATTCTTGTTCTAGCTTCCATTTTTCAAAATCTTGGGAGCTTTGGATATTTTCACCTTCTGAGGCAGTTATTACTGGTCCCTCAGTTTTTTCTTCACATTGAATTTGAGGGTTCCCATTTTCCTCAGCACCCTGGAGGTCGACCTGTGCCTCCATAACCAATTTTTTATTTTGCTTGGGTGGCATAAACAATACAATTTCTTATTAAATTGGACTGGTTCTTTTCCCTCACAAGAACCAAAAGGACCTCTTCTTGGGATTCCCCAAACCTGGGTTCAGAAGCCCCGAAACTAAGTCTTCCACCAGACTCTAACAGGTAACCACTTCTTACGCTACAGATCCTCACCCCTTTTCCCTCCAGACTCAAGAAAATTCAATTTCACACTGGATTGTTTCAGATCCGACCGCTATGCCACCAATTTGTCACATTCCCGCGTGGCCCTTGGTCATTTCACCAAGCAAAGGTGCAGGCTACGTGTCGTTCAGCTGCCACCAGTTGTTAAAAAAACTTTGTTCACTATTAATGACGGAGGTCCAGGCAACATATCATTTAAGAACCAAGTAGAAATTGTTTATTGTTACAAGTGATAAAAGTCCAGTCAATGTCGTTAACTCTCAACTAAACAACCTTCTTTCTCCACTCTCAACCACCTACTTTCCCTCTCTCTCCTTTTCTTTCCCCCCACTTATCTCCGCCCCACCAACTCCTATTGGTGCATGCAAATTTCAGCATATATATTCATGATCAGGGTGAAGCACAAGGAGAGTAAATCACAGGATTTGTAACAGCTTTGCGATGAGCAGCCATGCACTGTAAATTTACAGGTTTAGAAACAGGTTTGAGGGATCGGCTGGTGCGTGGACTGAGGGATGAGAAACTGTAACAGTGTTTGTATGCTAAGAAGGGATTGACCTTTAACATAACCCTGGAGGAGGCAAAAGCAGCAGAGGCAGCAGATCTGTCGACACATGAGGTCCACATGACACAGAGTTCAACCCCACCACGGAAAGCTGAACCAGTCTTCAGGGGAGTGTGGAAGATAATTCTGGAGAGGAAGAGGAGGTACATCGGACTAAGAGAGAGAAAGTGAAAAGGAACAAACTGCCTCATGGGACTGGGTGTACCGGCTGTGGAGGGCAGCATGAGAGGAGGTCCTGCCATTTTCGTAATGTGAAGTGCAGAGCATGTGGCAGGATGGGTCATATTGCCTGTGTTTGTTGGTCTAGTAATTTTAAGGCCTCCCTGTCACAGCATTAAGCACGGGAAGAGTGGAAGAGAGGATTTCGAGTGGAGGAGTGTCATTCTGTTATTAATCACTCTGATCCTGTACCCATTCAGAGTGTCCGAATGCAAACACTTGAGAAAATTAGAGTAACAGTGCACATTCAAGAGGTCCCATGTGAAATGGAGGTTGATTCAGGGTCAACCCTGTTGATAATTTCAAAAGAGGCTTTTCATCAGATTTGTACTGCGAAAGGGAATCGGTGCTTAGAACTGCTACCAGTACAATTGATGGACTTTCAGGGATGGCGTGTTCCAGTAGCAGGGATGGGGACATTTCAAATGGACTATCAGAAGTTCAGTGGCCCCCTGTGGCTTGTTGTTGTGGAAGGACATCGCACAAACCTGCTGGGCTTGGACTGGTTTGAGCCATTGGGCATTACAGTGCTGGATGTTCATCTAGTAGATCAGTTAAACACTGAAGCAATTTATCAGGACTTCCCCAGTGTATTTGATGATTCATTGGGGTTATATAAGGGCCCACCAATATCATTTAATCTTGACCCAGCTGTAGTACCTAGGCGTTTGAGGGCCAGGAGGGTGCCATTCGCATTAAAGCCCCGAATAGATGAGGAGTTAGACCTATTGATCGCACAGGGAATATTAGAATCAGTGTCACATGCTCAGTGGGAAACCCCAATTGTGATTCCCCTGAAGGCAAATGAAACGGTGTGAATTTGTGTGGATTATAAGGCATTACAACAATACACATACTTTGTTCCAGTAGTAAGTGATCTCGTGGCATCATTGGCAGGGGAAAGGGTTTTTGCTAAATTGGATCTAGCCCAGGCATATAAACAATTGCCAGTAGATGATGGCACAACAGAGGCTCAAACTATAGTGACTTATCAGGGTGCACTTAAGGTCAGGAGATTGCAGTTTGGAGTAAGCATGGCCCCGGGAATTTTTCAAAGTTTAATGGAGAGTTTACTGAAGGGAATTCCTGGAGTTATTCCATATTTTGATTATATTCTGGTGGCAGGAAGTTCAATGGGGGAACTGTCAGAGTGTCTCCAAGAGGTCCTGGGTCACCTGCAGGATGCGGGCCTGAAGGTTAAAAAAGAAAAGTGTCAGTTTAGGGTATCGCAGGTGGGGTTTCTGGGGTTTTTGATAGATGCGACACGTGTCCATCCCACAGACATGAAAATACAAGCAATAAGGAATGCCCCAGTGCCACGTTCAAAAAAGGAACTCCAATCATTTTTGAGACTTTTAAATTTTTACCATGCACTTTTACCTCATAAGGCTTCGGTGGCTGAGCCTCTGCATTGGTTGCTGGATGGGAAGATCCCTTGGGCATTGGGCCAGAAGCAGAATGAGGCATTTGAGGCTGTAAAAAACCTGTTGTCTTCTGAAAGCGTGTTCACTCGTTTTGATGAAAGGAAACCAATTGTCCTAGCATGTGATGCATCCCCATATGGAGTGGGCGCTGTGTTGAGTCATCATATGTCTGATGGGCAGGAAGCTCCGATTGCATATTTCTCAAGGACTTTATTGGCGACTGAGATAAATTATGCACAGATTGATAAGGAAGTGCTTGCTCTTGTTGCAAGAGTAAAGAAATTTCATGATTATGTATATGGCTGGCGATTTGAAATTGTTACGGACCACAAACCATTGTTAGGAATTTTTGCCTCAGTTTGACAGACACCTCAGATACTGTCTCCCCGAATTCTGCATTGGGCTGTGTTTCTTGCAGCATATGATTATGTGTTATGTCACCGTCCAGGAAAAGCATTGGGACATACTGATGCCCTTACTCGATTACCACTGGCAAGTATAGAGGCAGATCCTGCTCCTGCATACGGCGTTATGTTGATAGAGGATTTACCCCAGCCACCACTTCATGCTTCAGATAGAGCTTGTCATACAAGTTGGGATCCAATATTATCTAGAGTTTTAAATTGGGCATGGAAGGGGTGGCCATTTGGGAGGCTGGAAAGTGATTTTAAGCCTTTTTATTCACACCAGCATGAATTGTCAGTACATAAAGGGTGTTTGCTGTGGGGAAATAGGGTCATTTTCCCACCTAAACTACGACAAAGAGTTTTGGAAGCATTGCATATGGGACATCTGGAAATAGTACGCATGAAGGCATTGGCCCGTAGTTATGTGTGGTGGCCTGGAATGAACCAAGAAATTGAGAAATGGGTTCAAGTGTGCCAGTCATGTCAGGAATCTCGGCTGGCTATGCCACAGGCACTCGTACAGCATTGGGAGATGACAAAGACACTGTGGTTGAGGCTGCATATAGATTTTGCAGGCCCTTTCCAAGGTCAAGTCTTATTGTTGTGGATTCATATTCAAAGTGGCTGGAGGTGGTTCCAGTTTCATGAGTGACATCGGCTGTTGTGATCTGGGTATTGCGACAGTTGTTTGCAATGCATGGATTACCAGATACTATAGTATTGGACAATGGCACACAGTTTACCTTGGCAGAATTCCAATGATTCATAGCAACTAATGTGATCCATCAGATTACAGCAGCCCCATTTGATCCGCAGTTTTGTTTTCCATATTTGTTGGCATATTCTTTCTGGAATTTTGACAGATTCACACTCTATGACTTGAAATACTTATATTGGTATTTAATCTACCTCTGGTAATTTATTTCTTCTTAATTGTTTTTGGAACATCCACTTCATGTATGCACACCATGAGTATATGGTATGTTTTGCATATAGATTGTTCATCCCTCCCATTTTTTGCCTGTTCTGTGCAGAAAACTGCCAGTCTTATGCAGCTTTATGTCCTATCTGATGAATCTCTTCAAGAAAGATGCAATTCTACACAGGATTTATAAAAATTCTGCACAGGTTGGTGTTTCTTCTCTTACTTCCAGGTGAACTATGCACAGGAAAGATACTAGGAATTGTAATAATCCTTCTCAGATTGGGAATTCTTCCAGAAAAACAACAACCATGGAACTTCTAAGAAATACCATGAAATTTCAGGGGGAGAGGGAGAGAAAAACTGCTGTGAAGTCTAAATTCCCCACCCTGTGTTTCTCTCAGAACAAGAGGCTTTGAAATTCATGTCCTTGTCTTGTTTAAGAAGACAATTTAACCCTTTGGTTTTTTCAGATGTAGAGAGCAATGAAGTGGATGAAAAAATGACTATTGTCAAACGGTAGAGAACTCAGAGAGGCCAGCAAAACTAATATAAGCTTGCATTTGAGCAGCAGGGCAGTCTTCCTTTTCCATTGCTTCTGCTCCCTGTCATCAAGCAGAACTTTTCTGGGTTTTCAGAGCCCAGTTATGCTCTCACAAATAGGGTATCATAGGCCCTTTGGATGCTACTTGTGCCTGATTTGCACATAAAGCATAATTTCTACCTGCTCTGCCATGTGATTATTCCACAATAATTTGGTAACTACTGGGGCTTTGCTCTGTTAAATTTCATTACATACTTCTCATTTTTTACACTCTCTGTGTTGGATTCTATTGATATTTTTAATGCTATTTTTTGTAGTTTTATTGCCTTTGCATTACTTATAATAATGATTTACAAATGCTGAAAATAAATCAAAATCCATCCACCTTAAAAGACGTGGGTTATGCTTCCAGTGCTGGAGATTCCTCCAGCTGTTTGAGGGTTTCAAACAAACAAGAGAGGCCTTGGGAAAAACATTTGCACATGCACTGATACCTTTGGTAGTGAAAACACTGTGCCACACCATATGGATGTTTCATTATCTCATATGTGTGATTCTAGAATCTGAGTTCCCAACATTACTTCAGGTGTAATATGACAGAACCCCCTTTAGGACTGCAGAGACCAGTTGGGTAATTGCCTGGATTCTATCTTACGTATTGTTAAGCTTTTGTTTTTAAAATAATCATTTTTCCCTTCTGGATTATTTCCATGCATATTAAAATAAATAAGGGAATGGAGGTAAAAGGTTATTTTATTTGCATAGTGATGCTGTGTGTCCTGTTCCCTGAAGACCAAGCATTTGAACTCAACCAGCATTGTTATGATAGCTGCGCCCCTAGTCCAATTTCTAAAGGTTAGTTTCTGTTGTCTTTATCTCTCTAGGGACTTCCTAGGAAGAATTATTACACAGTTGAGTGATCATAGTGTGGTCTCTTCTTTAACAATCTGTAATATTAAAAAAAATACTAGACAATGATTCTATAGACTCAATATATATCCTTCAGCATTTAGAGAGAATAGCACAATTGTGATTGTGCACTGGTGTGCAGTGATGTGAAACATGAGTGATGTTTGAAAAAGTAGGGCTTGGTATGATGATTTTTATGAAGGAGAAAAATGTATGTCCACTCCTAGCAATGTCCTGTGGCACTGGTTTTCATTTGTGTGAATACAGTGATTAATTAAGAAATAACTGTGAAAAGCTGCGTTAATAATTTCTTTCAATTTGTTAACTCTGCTGGATTGTAGACCACAGAAATAACAGTTGTCAAATTCTTCTTCAAATAATGACTGCCTTTTGCTGCTGAGCATAGTACTATGCTACTTCAAATGTATCGCTTGTCAATGACCAAAACCATTATCATATAGTTCAGGAAGCATCTTGCCAGAAATTTCTATGAGAATTTCTACTGCTTTTGCTAAGGTAGCAAACTCATAAGGAAGGAAATCCTTTGTTTATATTTTATTTATTTATTTATTTATTTATTTATTTATTTATTCATTCATTCATTCATTCATTCATTTATTTAACTTATATGCCGCCCACACTACCCAAAGGTCTCTGGGCGGCTTACAACAGTTAAAATACAATAAAAAGACAAAACAATTAAAATGCAATTAAAATATATACTCTAAAAATTGCCATCAGGACCCACAGTTGATATTATTTCAATTAAAAGCCTTCTGGAACAGGAAGGTTTTGACCTGGCGCCGAAATGTCATCAGCGTCGGCGCCAGACGAATCTCAGTTGGGAGGGCATTCCATAGTCTGGGGGCAGCTGCCGAAAAGGCCCTTTGTCTACAAGCTATCCCTCTTACCTCCTTGAGGGACGGCTCTTTCGAAAGGGCCAACTGGCTAGATCTTAACTGCTGGGTAGGCTCATATGGAAGGAGGCGGTCCTTCAGGTATCCAGGGCCCAAGCCGTTTAGGGCTTTATATGTCAAAACAAGCACTTTGAATTGGGCCCGGGCAGCAACTGGTAGCCAATGTAATTTAAACAGAATCGGCTTGATGTGTTCCCTAGCGGCCCCACCACTCACCAGCCGCGCAGCTCGATTCTGGACCAGTTGCAGTCGCCGGACCGTCTTCAAAGGCAGCCGCACGTAGAGCGCATTGCAGTAATCTATGCGAGATGTTACCAGTGCATGTGTAACTGTCATGAGACTCCGCTCGTCCAGGTAGGGCCGTAGCTGGTATAATTTCCGTAGCTGAAGGAAGGCGCCCCTGGCCACCGAGTCCACCTGGGCTTCCAGTGTTAGACTGGGGTCCAGGAGCACCCCCAAGCTGCGGACCCTGTCCCTTAGGGGGAGTGTAACCCCATTCAGGGCAGGGAAATGGCCCTCCAGCCTGTCCGGCGAAGCACCCACTAACAGCACTTCCGTCTTGTCTGGATTGAGTTTCAATTTATTAACCCTCATCCAGTCCATTATCAGGTCCAGACACGAGTTCAGCACAGAAACCGCCTCACCTGGATTGGTGGAAAATGAGAGGTAGAGCTGAGTATTGTCAGCATATTGCTGACTCCTCAGCCCAAAACCCCTGATGACCTCTCCCAGCGGTTTCATGTAGATGTTAAACAGCATGGGGGACAGTATCGAGCCCTGAGGAACCCCATGACATAAATGCCATGGGACAGAGCAACTGTCCCCCAGCACCACCCTCTGGACACGGTCAGCCAGGAAAGAGCGGAACCACCGTAAAGCGGTGCCCCCAACTCCCAACCCAGCCAGCCTATTCAAAAGGACACCATGGTCGATGGTGTCGAAAGCCGCTGAGAGGTCCAGGAGTATCAACAGGGTCACACTCCCCCTGTCTCTCTCCCGGCAAAGGTCATCATACAGGGCGACCAAGGCAGTCTCCGTACCAAAACCTGGCCTGAAACCCGATTGAAATGGATCCAGAAAATCTGTTTCATCCAGCAGCGCCTGGAGTTGCCCGGCCACAACCCGCTCTAACACTTTGCCCAAATAAGGGAGGTTCGCCACTGGTTGGTAGTTACCCACCAGCCTTGGGTGCAGGTTAGGCGTGGAGTGGCCGAATTACCGCCTCTTTCAAGGCGGTAGGGACCACTCCCTCTCTCAAAGAGGCGTTCACGGCCTCCAGGACCCAGGTGCGAACCCCTCTGGCAGATCTTCCAATTAGCCAAGATGGGCAAGGGTCGAGCGGAGAGGTGGTAAAACGGACAGATCCAAGCACCCTGTCCACATCCTCAGGTCTCAACAATTGAAACTCATCTGTTAATACTTGACCTAAGCACGGCACACTGGACACATCCTCTGATTCTGCAGTAACGGTGGAGTCCAACCCACTGCGAATCTGAGCGATTTTTCCCTCAAAATGAATGGCAAACTCATCACAGCGAGCTGATGAGCAGTCCGGGACCTCCACCGGATTTCCCGGTTGAAGAAGATCCCGGACCACCCGAAACAGCTCTGCTGGACAACATTCTGAGGAAGCAATACGGCTGGAGAAATATTGCCGTTTCGCCAGCCGTATTGCCACGAAATAGGCCCGATAATGGGCTCTAAGTCGTGTTCGATCGGACTCCCAGCGGGATTTCCTCCACCTGCGCTCCAGCCGTCTCCCCTCTCGCTTCATCGCCCGCAGTTCAGAAGTATACCAAGGAGCTGTCTGGGCTCTGCGTGCAGGGAGAGGGCGCTTAGGCGCAATCGTGTCAACCGCCCGGGTCATCTCCCTATTCCATAGGGTGACCTGAGCTTCGACAGGAGCGCCGACCATATCAGACGGATAATCCCCCAGAGCATTCAGGAAACCATCTGAATCCATTAGTCTCCGAGGGCGGATCATCTTAATAGATCCCCCACCCTTGCAGAGGGGAGAAGAAGCTAATAGACTAAACTTGACCAGGAAGTGGTCTGACCATGACAATGGGGTCACAACCAGCCCCTCCACATCCAAACCACCATCTTCCAGTCCCGTTGAGAAAACCAGGTCCAAGGTATGGCCCTTCTCATGTGTCGGGCCGATGACACATTGAGACAGCCCCATGGTTGTCATGGCGGCCATGAAGTCCTGAGCCGCCCCAGTCAAGGCAGCCTCGGCATGGATGTTGAGGTCCCCCAGAACCAACAGCCTGGGAGTCCTCAACACCAGGTCCGAGACTACCTCCGTCAACTCAGGCAGGGAGACTGTTGGTACGCAGCAGGGTGGGCGGTACACCAACAGAATCCCCAACCTGTCTCGTAAGCCCAACACACAATACAGGCCCTCAAGACCTCCTCTCAAAGGGATAGGAAGCCTGGTCAAGGAGATAGAACTCCTATAGACTATAGCAACTCCCCCTCCCCGACCCTCCGAGCGACATTGGTGCTGGACCGAGTACCCAGGTGGACACAGCTGGGAGAGGGGAACACCACCCTCCTCTCCCACCCAGGTCTCAGTAATGCACGCCAGGTCAGCACCCTCATCCAGAATTACATCATGGATGAGGGCAGTCTTATTTTGTACTGACCTGGCATTCATCAACAGCACCGTGTGGCTCGAGGGTTTGCTGATGTGGTCACCTGATACCACCTGGTTGGGGGTAGGACTAGAAGAGGGGATAGATGTAAGATATCTAACCTCTCTTCTCCTACGTGGGCATGTTCTACCCCCACCGCCATTCCTTCCCCTACCCAGCACCACCTCAATGGCTGCCCCCTCCAACGCCCTCCCCCCTTCCTGTTCCCTCAAATCCACTGTGGGTCTCTCTTAATTGATGGCAATTAATCACAATTTAAAAATAAATAAATAAAAAAATAAAACCCTTCTAAAGCCCCTTCTCCCCCCCCCCCAGCCATGTGGCTGATGTTGAGGAGGGGGTGAGGCAGCCAGGAGCAGCAGGGCCCAGTCCTGCAAAAACAGAGGGAGACCAAGCCAGCTCCCCCAGAAAAGAGTTGGCAGCCGGCAGGAGCCCAACCACAGTCCCCCTGTCTCTCACACAGTGAGCTGTGGCTGGCAGATAGTCTTCGGTTCCTCCTGAGTGCAGGAACACTGGTCCGGTGGGTCCCAAGAGCAGCTCCGGCTTAAAAGCCCTCTCTCCCCCGAGCCAGGTGGCTGATGTTGAGAGGGGGTGAGGCTTACTTCGTAAGCACCTTCGTAATTTTGATTTACTTCGCAGCACCTGGTGTAGTAGTAAACTGATTCCGTAGTAATTCAATTGGGTACAGTTTTGCTAGGTGAGCAAAATGCCATGAGCATAAACAGTGCTGTAAACAAACTTGGTCAGGTACCAATTTGCCATACTTGCTTTTTAGAAGTCTAGGAGTTTAAGGGTCTAGGACTACCCCACCCCGCAGGGTTTTTCTTATAACTGCAGAATTTTAGGCTTCTACTATCATGTCGTGTAGACCTGCTGGATTATTATTCCCTTTTGGATATTGTGTTCAAAGAAATGAAAAAAGTAACTGAGCAGTCCATAAAAGACATACCCCACACTGTGAATTGTTTCTTTGTTTGTAGACCACACCCAAGATCTTAACCATAAGGATTTGAGCAATTTTATGTGCTCCGCCACAAGATTAGAATTTCAAACATCTTGATAGTTTACTGGATAGACAGACTCTGAAATTGAGCTGAAATGGAAAAGCTTTCACTGTGGATGCACATGTTAAGAAATGAAAGTACTCTCAATACTTCTTTTTAGTAATAAACTATGTAAGTAAAAACAGTACTTCATATCCCCCCCAACTCATGCCTTTATGCAGAACAATGTGTATGATCAAAGGTCTTCCTTCCTTCCTTCCTTCCTTCCTTCCTTCCTTCCTTAAAAAAAGAACCCAAGGCAGCTTTGATAATTTATTCAGGTATCATGTGTGGAATTTGTGGGGATTTGGAAAATATGTCATTCATTTTGACAAGTTATTTTTAATCTGTGTTTGCTTTTTTTGCTTCTTAATAAAATAAATACTTTAAAAGTGAAAGTTGACAGGAAAAGAAGTGTGTTCAAAATATGGTGTTGGAGGTGAGCTTTATGGATGCCAAGGACTGCCAGAAAGATAAAGAGGTGGGCTCCAATCAAGACTGAACTTATTCTAGAAGAACAAATGGCTAAACTGAGTCTATTATAGTTTGGTCATATTATAGACAAAATTCATGGAGAGATTAAAAGGTAGGAAAGGAGGGAGACCTAACATGGATTAATAAAGGAAGCCATGGCATTTGGTTTGCAAGATCTTTGTAGGGCTTTTGATTATATGACCTTTTGGTGGTTATTAATTCATAGGGTCACTATATGTTGGAAGAGACTTGGTAGCATAACAATAGAGGGAAAGGAAAGTGTAACAGGAAAACATGTTAGTTCCATTTCAGTTAGAAAGTTCTGTTCATTATTCTCAAACACAGTCAGGCCCTAGCAATATTTTGAAATGTGAATTATTGATCTACATTCAATTCTCTTATCTCTAGAAGTTAAATAGTGTGTCCAATTTTTCTATAATTTTGTTCAAGTTTGAGAAAATATGCACAATTAGAGATGTTTGAGGACCAGTTTTTTCTTTAAAAAGTACTAAATTTGGTATCCCCTTTAAAAAGCCAATATATTCCAGAACTTTTACAAGCATGCCATGCTTTGATAACTGTTGGGGGGGGGGGGAATTGTAGTCACACTGAATGCCAGTTGCCAACAGGTAATTTTCAGCTGTAAAACAAAAAGGGAAAAAAACACCAGTGCACTGTAGAACTACTACTACTCTCAGTGCCCTTTCTAAGGTGGTACCTTCATAATGCATGTATGCATCATCAAAGAAAATAAAGAACACTTATTTCAGAGTAGTTCTTTAGAGACAAATGCAGATTTCATCAATAGATTAATTGACTAAAATGCATACAAATAATTGATTACTTTAATTTGATAATTATTAAATAACCTCACTAAAATATAAAGTGAACATCTTGAAAATATATGTTTAGAAATTATACAGTTACAGCTTGGGGATCTAGGATTGGTGATGTTGCCAATGGTGGCTGCTGCTCTAGTCTGTCTTGTAATATACAAAATAACATTTTTACTGGTTGAGTTAGTGCATCGGAGCATATAGAAAGAAGTGTAAAAACCAAATACCTCCCATTCTTGAACCAAAATGGTTGACTACATTTAAGTTCCTTGCTACTTTTGGCAACACAAATTTGGTTTTACTTTTAGCATAACAGTGAACAGAGATGCAAATAGGGAGGCAATAGTAAAACCACTGTTGGAAAACCCCTCCTTCGACACATAATACTGAATATTTACTGACCAGCCTCTAATATTTCATTTTTGGGCAAGGTGCTGGGGTATATTGTGACTTCTCAGCTTCAGGGCTTCCTGGATGAGACGGATTATCTAGATCCATTTCAACCTGGCTTCAGGCCTGGTTATGGGACAGAGACTGCTTTGGTTGACTTGGTGGGTGACCTACACTGGGGACTGGACAGGGGGAGTGTCTTCCTTTTCGTTCTGCTGTACCTCAGCAGTTTACGATACTATTAACCATTATATCTTTCTGGTCTGTATCTCTGGGATGGGACTTGGAGACACTGGTACCTCCGATTCTTGAGAGAACTCAGAAGGAGATGCTGAGGACTCCTGTTTGACACCTTGGCCATTAGCCTGCTGGGTCCCTCAAGGTTCTGTTTTGTCTCCTATGTTATTTAGCATCTACATGGAACTGCTGGGACAGGTTGTCTGGAGTTTTTGGGGTTCAGTGTCACTGCTGTGTCTCCTTGCAGTCTAAATCTGAAGAAGCTGTTTTGGTTCTAGATTAGTGTCTGGTGTCATTAATGGACTGGATTAGGGTGAACAAACTGAAACTTAATTCAGACAAGACAGAGGTGCTCATGGTCATTTGAAAGGCAAATCAGGGAACAGGGATGCAGCCTGTGATGGATGGGGTTACTCTTGAGTGCACAGCTTGGATGTGCTCCTGGAGCCATTTTTAACTCTGGATGCCCAGCTTTTGGCAGTGGCCAGGAGTGTATTTGCACAATTAAAACTAGTATGCCAGCTGCGACAGTTCCTGGAGTGTTCTGCTCCGGCCATGGTGACAGATGACTTAGTTACATCCTGGCTGGAGTACTGTAATGTGCTCTATGTGGGGTTGCCTCTGGAAAGTGTCTGGTAACTTCAGCAGTCCAAAACACAGCAGCCAGATTGCTAACTGGGGCTGGTCACAGGGATCACATAATCCCCATGTTACAGCAGCTCCACTTACAGCAGATCCATTCCCGGGCACAATTCAGTGCTGGTTTTAGCTGTAAAGCCCTAAAAGGCTTAGGTCCAAGCTATCTCAAGGACAGTGTCTTCCTTTATGAGCCTGCCCAGGTGTTAAGCTCATAAGGAGAGGCCTTTCTCTCAGTCTCACCACCTTCACAGATGCATTTGGTGGGTACATGGGAGAGGCCCTTCTCTCTTGCTGCTCTCAGGAGGCCAGGCTGAGCACATCTTTGCTGTTCTTCCTCAAGGAGGTGAAGATGTTTCTCTTCTGGCAAGCTTTCCCTTAATGACTGGCTGTCTGAGTGCAGTTTTTAAATTGATGGTGGCACTTTACTGCTTTGAATGTGTTTGTAGTGTTGCTTTTGTTTACCGTCTTTTCATGTCGTATTTGTGTGATCTTTTTCAGTATTTGTATACTTAATGTTTTTAGCTTTAAATATTGTCTTTTAATAATGTATGTCGCTGTCACAATTCCACGTGGCCCCTGATCATTTCACCAAACTAGGAGCTCACGCTACGTGCCCCTCAGCTGCTACCAGTTGATTTCATCAACAATACCTATTATTAATAATAGATGTCCAGACCATATGCCATTTTAAAAGAAACAAATAGAAATTGTTTATTGATACAGGTGTTGACAGAACAAGCAATGTTAACTCTTAAACAAACATTCTTCTTCATCCACCCTCAATCACCATTCTCCCACCCAAACTCCAAAACTCTCTCAACTCTCTAACTCTCTAATTCTCCATATCAAAACCCTATCTATGTCTATCTTAACTCCTCCTTCTCCTGCTGAGTCTCTTATACCTTGTGACTCCGCCCCTCCAGCACTCCCATCAGTCTATGCAAATAGCGTATGAATATTCATGACCTGGGTGAATGCCACATTCCTCCCCCCTTAATAAGTTTGTCTTAGGAGGGGAAACCTAACGGTTTGCCCTCATAAACAAAGGTTTATGAAAGAATACGAATATCAACCTCTTACATTATTTACATCACTAAGGATATATCACATTACTCTTACATCAACAAAGAGATATTAACCTTTTGCATTACTCACATTAATACAAATTACATTACGTTACCTTTACATTAACAAGGATACTCACCAATATTTTTACCATCACTATACACCTCTCAGTTCATCAACATCCAAGCAACTCTGCATTTTAATGATATTCCATAACTATTATACAAACAGAACATTTAATACAATATTACAAACTTTTTATCCACCCATTAGTCATTTGGCCTTCGAGACAAGGCATCAGCAACCACATTCTGAGTCCCTTTTACACTGCAGATCTCAAAGTCAAAGTCTTGCAGGATCAGTGTCCATCTTGCAAGTTTGCTGTTATTGGAATTCATAGTTCATAGCCACATCAAAGGGGAATGGTCGGTGCAGAGGACGAATTACCTTCCCCAAAGGTAGGGCTTCAGCTTTTGCAATGTCCATACGATAGATAGGCATGCCCTCTCAATGGCAGACAAATGTCTCTCACCAGGTTGGAGTCTCCTGCTGATAAGAGTCACTGGGTGTAGATTCCCGCTGTCATCCGCTTGGCACAGCATGGCTCCCAGTCCCACCTTCAACGCATCCCTGCAGATGATGAACTCCCAGTCTAAGTCCGGTGCAACAAGGACAGGTCCTGAAGTCCTCACTCTCTTCTGACGATTGAAGGCTACCTGGCACTCTGACGTCCCCTGGATGTCCTCGGCTCTCCTTTTCCGGGTGAAGCCTGGTTTGTTTTTTTAATTAGTGGCTTCGCTTTCTCAACTGGGGAAAGGGCAGGCAGTTTCTTCCAATCCTCCAGAACAGCAGTGGCTGCGCCCTTCTTTGAGAACTTATTGCTCTTGCCTTCACTCTCACCTATAAACTCGCCCACAGGTACTTTAGTCGCAAAGCTCTTCATATGTCGGGGACCACTATCACGGGTCACCTCAAGATTCATAGGCAAGTTTCTTTTAAGTGCAATCTCAAACACTTGGCTTATTTCAGATGTATTGAGATTTTCATCATGTGGTTCTATTCCTTTAATCTCTGTTTTCTCAGGTAGGGGGTTGCTTTGCAGGATTTTCAGTGCTTTTACAGCTACAAGTTGAGCCTTCTTAATACTAGTTCTTTCAAGCTTCCCAGTGCTGTCATAACACATCTAGAGCTCCTGACTATGCTAACTGCAATTCTTTCTCCTTTATGTGCCTCAGCATCAGTACAGCTGCATGTGGAGACTTCCCAGTACTAGTTTCCTCAGCCCTCCAGTGCCACTGCAACAAATCCATAGGTCCTGTCCCTGCTAACTGCAATTCACTCCCCTCTATGAGTTTCAGCATCCAAACTTTGTCCTCGGGACAGAATGGTCTCTCCTGGGCCTTTTCATCACACCATACCCTCTGCTTTTCATGAGCACTCCTCAAGCTTTGCCCTGCTATCTCTAAGGACTTTTGCAGACCCACGTGTTGGCAAGGGATCAAGATCCCTGGCAATGGGCATAGCTTAGCCCTCGTCTTGTCATCCCCAGTACCACTCATTTGGCACGTATCACATCTCTGACAATATTGTTTCACTTGCTTCCCCATTCCAGGCCAATAAAAGTTCTGTGCCACTCTTTGCTTGGTGTGAGAGATTCCTAGGTGTGTCCCAAATACACCTCTGTGTGCTTTTTCTATAATCTTTTCTCTGTATTTAACAGGGACAATTAGCTGTTTGTGGAGTCCCCCCCCCCATGAGGTGCCATTAAAACCTCTCTATATAATAAATCTTTTCCCACACAATACCTCTCTTGGTGTTCAGGGGTCAGTGGAATGGGATTCTCATTAACTTTCCCAAAGCAATCACTCAAGGTAACATCTTCCTTCTGCTCATTAATAAAGGAGGAACTACTAGGATTTCTCATTAGCACTAAATCAGCTGTTTCTTTCATTTCAGGTTGTTCCTCTAAAGTGGTTTTTTCAACAAGAGTTCCAACGCTTTCCTCAAAGGCTTGAATCTGCTTCCCCTGAGAGCGAGTTACTATTAAAACACTCTGCACATGCTTAGATAGACCTAACCCAATCAGACAAGGAGCAGGAATTTGGTCTGACACTGCTACTTTCCATATACCAAACCACCCCTGGTATCTCACTGCTACTTTGGCCATTGGCAGCACCACCACGTCTGAGCTAATGTCTTTGAGGGTGATGTTTTGTTCCAACATATTCTCTTTAGGAATGATATCTGAGTTACAAATAGTAACTTGGGAACATGTATTTTTCAGACCCAGATACTTTACGTTGTCAATGAAAATAGGCTGTGCAGAGTTATTCAATAAATCCTGATTGCATTGGATTAGGAAACATTGTATTACTCTCGCTTCTGGAATGTCTGGGCACTCTGCCAAGTCCATTTCCTTAGCAACCATGCTGTGGCGGGAAGAAGCCTCCACTTCAACTGCTGATTGCTGTGACTTATTATGCTGCACACAAAACACCTTCTTAGGCTGACTGGAATTTCCACCTTTATGCTGGTTAAAATCCCTAGTCTTTTGAGTCTCACACTGAGCCCAAAAATGACCTTTCTCCCCACACACACAACACTGTTTACTGGCCTTGGGTTCAAAATAAAGAGCCTTATTAACTTTTCCCTCAGAACTATTAGATTTCAGATGACTGTGCTCTGGAGATGAGGGTTTGTCTCTAAAATGGCTTACCTTAGCTTGTACCTGACTGAAGTAACTTTTCTTTTTACTGGTTTTACTGTCGTCCCACACTTTCCTACCAAATTTTACCTCAGAGAATTGAGGATCTCTGATCTCACTAATGGAATCAGCATATTTAAATGCCTGTAGCACAGTTTTAGGATCCTTGTCCTTGACCAAATAACGTAATTCCCCTGTCAAAATGGAATAAAATTGTTCTAATCCAATGATATTTTTTATTTGTTCTAAGGAGGTGATGTGTTCCTGCTCCAGCCATTTATGGAGCAATTGCGTCAAACGTGCTTCAAGTTGGGCAAAAGACTCCTCAGGTTTCTTTGAAATTGATCTAAATTTCCTTCTGAGGTGCTCTGAATTAATCCCAAATCTAGAATACACCATCTTTCTATAAACCTCAAAATCTCTAGCTTGTTCCAGAGGCATCTGTGAATAAAGCTCAGCTAACACCCCACTTATTTGTGATCTCAAAATTATCATCCTCTCATAATCTTTTACCTCAAAGTCCCAACAAGCTCTCTCAAACGAAATCAGGAAAGATTCAGGACAATCCCCTTTCCTATATGGAGGAAATTTATTTAGGTCAATTTTTGAGAGATTTACCTCACTAGAATTATTCTTGTTATTATTATTTTCAGCAGCTAATTCCAATTTCAATTTGGAATTGCGTTTCTCTTTCTCTTTGCTCAAATTCCCTTCTCCCGTTTTCTTGCTCCATTTGTCTGGTCTCAGCTCTCTCTCTCTCCTTAATCTCTAACTCCTTGAGCTCTACTTCCTTAGCTTTCTCTTCAGCCCTGGCTTTAATTTCTAGTTCCCTTTCTCTGAGTTTGTATTCTTGTTCTAGCTTCCATTTCTCAAAATCCTGGGAGCTTTGAATATTTTCTCCCTCTGAGGCAATCAATACAGGTCCCTCAGTTTCTTCATCCCTTTGAATTTGAGGGTTCCCATTTCCCTCAGTACCGTGGAGCTCAGCCTATTCCTCCATAACTGACTTTTTACTTCTTTTGGGCGGCATAAACAATACAATTTCTTATTAATCTGGACTGGTTCTTTTCCCTCACAAAAGCCAAAAGTACAAGCCTTTTTCTCTCTTACAGTGGCTTTCCTTCTAACTAGGTTGCGCTTCTCCAAGCAGCTGCCTCAGCTACTCCCAAGCTCACAACCCTTGCCACAATATTTCCCTTTCTGGGCAATTTCTATCTCCAGACACAAGAACAACTTTTGCTTAGCTTTTATTATCCCCTCAGATCTATCCTGACCTAGGCTTCCACTCTATCCGCCACTGCCCTTTACCCTCAGAGCTTTGGATTTTGAGCTAGCCACTAGGTCTTGTAAATCCTGAGGTAAAAAGGTTTCTCTTGAGTAGGTATTTTCCTTCTCTTAGGATTCCCCAAATCTGGGTCCAGAAGCCCCAAAACTAAGTCTTCACCAGGACTCTAACGGGTAACCACTTCTTACTAGAGATCCTAACCCCTTCTAGCTAGGAATACCTTCCAACTCAAGCCCATTCAACTTTTCACTGGATTGTTTCGTATCCCAGCGCTGTGCCACCAATTTGTCATGATTCCACGTGGCCCCTGATCGTTTCACCAAACTAGGAGCTCACGCTACGTGCCCCTCAGCTGCCACCAGTTGATTTCATCAACAATGTTGTTGTTGTTTAGTCGTTAAGTCGTGTCCAACTCTTCATGACCCCATGGACCAGAGCACACCAGGCCCTCCTGTCTTCCACTACCTCCCGGAGTTGGGTCAAATTCATGTTGGTAGCTTCAATGACATTGTCCAACCATCTCGTCTTCTCTCGTCCCCTTCTCCTCTTGCCTTCACACTTTCCCAACATCAGGGTCTTTTCCAGGGAGTCTTCTCTTCTCATGAGATGGCCAAAGTATTGGAGCCTCAGCTTCAGGATCTGTCCTTCCAGTGAGCACTCAGGGTTGATTTCCTTCAGAATGGATAGGTTTGTTCTCCTTGCAGTCCAGGGGACTCTCAAGAGTCTCCTCCAGCACCGCAATTCATCAACAACACCTATTATTAATAATAGATGTCCAGACCATATGCCATTTTAAAAGAACCAAATAGAAATTGTTTATTGATACAGGTGTTGACAGAAGAAGCAATGTTGTTAACTCTTAAACAAACATTCTTCTTTATCCACCCTCATCCACCATTCTCCCGCCCAAACTCCAAAACACCCTCAACTCTCTAACTAACACTCTAATTCTCCATCTCAAAACCTTATCTATGTCTATCTAAACTCTTCCTCCTGCTGCTGAGTCTCTTATACCTCGTGCCTCCACCCTTCCAGCACTCCCATTGGTCTATGCAAATAGCATATGAATAATAATGACCTGGGCGAACGCCACAGTCGCCTTGGGTCCTTTTTAAGGAGAAAGACGGAGTAAATTTTTTTAAAATTTAATGATTAAATCTTAACTTATTTTCATTTGTAAAGATGAAAGTGAGAGGTTTCTAAGAACTCCACTACTGAGTGCTTGAGGGGAATATGTAGGTATCATTATATCAATACCAAAGGGTGACAGAAGGATCGAATATACTTTAGCTTTGTCTGTACTTGAGATCCTTCTCAAACAGTTTTTTGAATACAGAATTTTAGTAGTACAGTATTCAGTCCAACACCACTAGTGCAATATTCACTGGTGTATCTGCTGATGGAGAATCCCCCCGACCTTCTTGTTTGGTAGGTTCCCCTGCACCTCACCTCGGCCCTTCTATTGTTTAAAGAAATGTGTGCAGACTGTGAGTTCCAGTTTTGGGAAGGATAGCTCATGCCTTCCAAAGTATTGTTGAGAAAGCTTTTAGATTCTTCCTCCAGCCACTGAAAATTGAGCATGACGGGGCTGTTGCAAGTCAATACAGTGGACCCTCGACTTACGGAATTAATCCGTATTGGAACGGTGGCCGCAGGTCAAAAAGTCTGTAGGTCGAGGGTCCATTTCCCATAGGAATGCATTGAAAACCCATTAATCCGTAACCGGCTGAAGAAAAAATACCCCCCCACCAAAAAAAGAAAATACAGTCACCTACCAGGTACAGTAGACCCAGCCCCGCTCCTCACAGTCCCTTGGTAGCCCCGGAACAGCCGGACTCTGTGTGAGCAGAGCGCCGAACAGCTGAGAGTCGGCAACCAGCAGAGAGGCAGCAGCCATTTTGGAGAGGCGGCAGCCATTTTGAGAGGCGACCACATCGCTGCTGCCTCTCAAAATGGCTGCCGCCTCTCCAAAATGGCTGCCGCCTCTCTGCTGGTTGCCGCCTCTCAGCTGTTCAGTGCTCTGCTCACACAGAGTCCGGCTGTTCCGGGGCTACCAAGGGACTGTGAGGAGCGGGGTTGGGTCTACTGTACCTGGTAAGTGACTGTATTTTCTTTTTTTGGTGGGGGGGGGTATTTTTTCTTCCGCCGGTTCCCCGCCTCCCCTTTCCGGTCTGTAGGTCGATTCTCCGGCCGCAAGTCGAAGTGAAATTTTGCGGCCGGAGAAGTCCGTAACTTGAAAAGTACGCAAGTGGAGCCATCTGTAAGTCGAGGGTCCACTGTACTAGAATGGTTTGTAACAAAATACAACTTGTGGCTAAAGGTGTCTTCCAATGGCGTGTGTGACTGAGATCTGAGTAGATGAGCTGAGTAGAGCTCATGACATCTCTTTAAATGACTTAATCTGGTTTTAAATGTGTGTAAAATATATTAATAGTATATTTCTTTTGATTGTTATTAATTTTAGCCTGATAATTTATGTAACACTGTTTAGTATTGATTATTTAATACTGTTTTAATATTGAAACCTTTTTAAAAAACATTTTAACTTATATATATATATTTTACTAGACATTGACTTTTAAAAATATATTGTAAGCTGCTGTGCATAGTACAAGGGAGAAAGGCAGGTTACCAGCTGGCCAGTCAGTTAATCAACATAGGCTTGGTCATCAGGGTGGAGACTTTTCAGGAGTCTAAAGAAATTCCATCTCTTTTTGTGTGTTTCCTGTCAGGATAGGTGCCAGTTTTGCTTATCAGTATCTGTTCTTGAGAAGTGGATACAGAGCAGGGTTGCTGCTGATGCATCCAACTGTTCAGTTGCCCTACAGTCTCATTAGCTGTTAAAGGTAACAGACTTAGCTTTGAGGAGGAAACCACAAATCATTGGCTTAGAAACCTTCAGCGTCCATCTCAAAATTGCATGGCTCGTCAGGCTTGGAGAACAGTTGAAGAGTTCTGCATCCCTGGAGGTTTGTAGATTTTGATGGATTTCTAGTAACTCTTGGGGGTCACTATGTAGCATGGTTGGTGCTGCTGGGAATGCTCTTCTCAGTTTCTGGGACTGTGAGGTGACATGGCCAAGTGACTTTGTCTATTGCCTCATTCAGCTCCTAATTCACCGAAAACAGTCCAGGCAGATAGCTAGAGCATGCATGGAGGAAGATACAAAACAAATTGTCCAAAGTACAGTACAGACTGATTTGAAAGCCTAGTATGTGAGATGTTAATGAAGAAGCAATACTTCTTGTTTGTTTGTTTGTTTGTTCAATTTATATACTGCCCTTCTGGCTAGTGGCCACTCTGGGGAGTTGACAACACAAAAAATAACAAAATCAGGGGTCTCTCTGCCACCAGGGGCATGATCTTGATATTCCTCATCAGCCATTCTGTCTCTTCTCGCGCGCCCCCCCCCCCCCCATCTCCGAGGGCCCACCTTCTTCCAGGTCCTGATACAGGAAACTCACAAGACCACCTGGCAAGCATCTCCACTGGGGACCATAGAGATGGGGCAAGGAGAGGCAGACACATGCACTTCACTTCTGGTTCCTATTTCACATAGAGCTATGAACAGCTCTTTTACAACCTTCATGGCACTATGTTCCCTCCCTTTTCCCATGGTACCCCTGGCTCGGTTCTCGGGTGCCGCATGGAGTTGTGGCACACAGTTTGGGAACCCCTGCCTAAGCATTTAAAGTGGCAGTGATCAATGACATTATCGGTTGTTGTTTTCAGTCTCAATGGGCTCCATGGATGACATAGTTTGAAAAGTCTGCTGGAATAACCAGGTTTTTAGCTGTTTCTTAAAAGTCCCCGGCGAAGGGGTCAGGCAAATAGCAGGTGGCAGTTGATTCCACAGCTGAGGAGCTACTGCTGAGAAGGCCTGATTTCTTGTTTTCTCTTTCCGGGCCTCTCTCATGGTCACCATCCTCCCTGATTTGCTGTTGGTAGACTAAATTGAGGGTTGGTGGTGTTTTATGCATAGCCTTAGCAAATTAGGACCAGAGATAGATTTACTGTTGTTGTTGTTATGTGCTGTCAAGTTGCCTCTGATTTACGGCAACTCTATGAATGAAAGATCTCCAAAATGTTCTCTCTTCAACAGCCCTGCTCAGCTATTCTAAACTCAAGCCTGTGGCTTTCTTTTGCATTTTGTCTCCTCCTTTTTCTGTTGCCTTCAAACTTTCCTAGCATTATTGCCTTTTCCAGAAAACTCTGTCTTCTCATGATGTGCCCAAAGTACAACAGCCTCAACAGAAACATTTTTGCCTCTGGAGATATTTCTGGCTTGATTTAATCTAGGACCCTCTTGTTCATCTTTCTGGTGGTCCCCAGGGTATCTGCAAAACTCTCATCTAGTAGCATATTTCAAATGAATCAATTTTTTTCCTGTCAGCCTTTTTGTACTACCTAGCATTCATACCCGTACATGGTGATTGGAAATATGATAATATGGATGGTCTTGGCTTTCGTCTCCAGTGACACATCCTTACACTTGATTATGTTTTATTGTTTCTTTATTGCTGCCTTTCGAAGTCTTAGTCTTCTTCTAATTTTTTGGCTGCAGTTTGTTTGGACTGATGATTGAACCAAGGTATACAAAAGCTTAGACAATTTTAATTTCTTCACTGTTAACACTACGGTTGCGTAATTCTTCTGTAGTCATGATTTTTGTCTTCGTAACATTCAACTGCAGTCCTGCTTTGGCATGTTTTTCTTTCACTTTCACTAAAAGTCATTTCAGTTCATTGCTCCTTTCTGCCAGTAGACAGTATCATCTGGATATATTAAATTATTGATGTTTCTTCTACCAATTTTCATTCCTCCCTCATCTGAGTCGTCCAGCTTTCTGTATGATATGTTCTGTGTATAGATTAAACAGACAGGGAGATAAAATGCACATTATCTTGACACTTTTGCCTATAGGAACATTATGTCTTTCCATATTCTATCCTAACAGTAACTTCTTGTACACGATATAGATTGTGCATCAGGGCACTCAAGTGCTGAGACACACCCATTTCTTCCAGAAAACACCCATAGTTCCTAATGATCCAGACAAAGTCTTTGTCATAGTCAATAAAGCATAGACTGATCTTTTACTGAAATTATTTGGTGCACTCCTATAGCCAGCGGATATTTGTAGTCAGGGATGTTGGCAAGTCCGAGTCTTTGGGCCCGAGTCTCAATTCTGAGTTTGGGTCTTCGGGTCCAAGTTCCAAGCCTCAAGTCCAAGTCTCAAAATGTTTGCCCTCCCCTGAGGCTTGGGACTCTGGACTCGGACCCAAAGGCTCAGACTGGTCATGCACCAGCCAGTTGATAGGCCAATACATGTGCAGAGACAGCAGCCCTCCCTACGTGCTGCCGCCACCACCCACCCCATTCCCGGAGCCGGCCCGTGCATATGTGGGCAGAGGCAGTAACCTGGCTCCTCGAAGGGAAGCTGGGCCTGCTGCCTTTGAAGATGGCAGCAGCAGGTAGGCAGATGGTGGGGACTCAACAATATGACCTGGACAAATGGGTCAGAGTTGCACGTTGAGTTGCGAGTCCCCCCAGAAACTCCTGAGTCGAGTCTGAGTCAAGAGTTACAAGTCCCCATCCATGTTTGCAATATTATCTTGAGTTCTTCTTTCTTTTTGGAATGCAGCTTGAACATTAGGCATTTCTCGCTCCATATAAGGTAAAAAATCTTTGTTGCAACACCTTGAACACCACTTTGCTTGCATGGGAAATTTAAACAATGGTCCTATATTTGCTGCACTCCCTGGCATCTCCTTTCTTGGGGATTGGAATGTATATTGAATATTTCCAGTCAGTGGGCCATTGATTAGTTTTCCATATTCGTTGTTAGGATTTTGACAGATTCAAAATGGCTTGAAATAGTGGCTTGAAACAGTTCTATTCATATTCCATCTACCTCTGGTGATTTTTTTTTCTTCCTAGTGCTTTCAGAGTAGTTTTCACTTCACTTTCTAAAGCACTTCTGGGTTCTATATCACAGTCCTTAGTATAACACAAGTTTTAGTTCTAGAGCTAGACTAGGGACTGTGTTATAGAACCCAGAAGTGTAAATGAATAAGGATAAGGATGTTTATGGTGACATAGACTATTTATGTTTATGTTTATTGTGTGAATAAGAATGTTTATGGTGACATAGACCATTCATTGAGCTGAAGCATGTTACTGTAAGCAACAAGTAACAACTGACAAATTTCAGATAGAGGCATTGGAGGAGAAATATATTTGCTTGCTAGATTCTCAGGTCTTCTGTTTCTTCGTAATAAACACTTCATCTCAACGATTTTTCTCTCCATGTTTGTGTTTTGCCAGTGGTAGACCAATTGTCCTCAATGTTAAAGTTCCTTATATCCTTGAATCTGTTTTATAGATGCAGTAATATCTTTGCTTGGCAAATCCCAAGAAAGTTAAAATTCAAAAATAGTCAGGCCTAACGGGGAAGAATATATGATTCCCACACACACTCTAACTTTTAATCTCTTCTCTGCATAGTTAAATCTTACCTCCTCTGCCTACATATTAAGCTTATTTGTGTGACTAATGGCTAAATCATTATTTCCATGTATTATCTTATCTGTTGCAATAGTTGGTGTCTGTTGTAAAAGATTTGTTGTACTAATTTCAATCGCTTGCTGTTAGTAAGATGTTTTTCTCAGATTGATGAAAAATATTCTGCAGCTTACTGTGGTTTTACTCTTGTAAGGCTTTGCTGCTTTTTTCACATAAGGCTGTCCTGGATTTACTTAGTCCCATTTGACTCTTCTGCTGACTGCTGTGATATCATGTGTGTAGGACCTAGGAATATGGAATGAATTGAAGATTAAGTCTTGTATGCTTCAAGCTAACCTCGTAACCTCAATACAGTTTATTTCCCATTTGTCATTCATTGTGCTTTTCAAGCCTCCACCTCATTTTGCTTTTGTGTTTTCAAGCCTGAATTATTTTACTTTTTGAAAGTTCTTGACTAATATAAATATTGAGCTTTGTGCAGTGGTCATTCATGACTCTGTCCTTCCTGGCTTATGTAAGGTAATAGTTAATTATACTGGACTACCATTTCATTCTCTGATCCAATACAGCTATACCTGTGTAGGTGATCACGGAGCAAAAGGAAAACTAATGATGTGGGTGATCACAGACAATAGGAAGGCAATTAGCCTTTAGAGAAGTTGCAAAGAAGTTGACAAGCAGATGTCTGAGCCAGCGGAGCCTAAAGGCAACGCCTTGAGAACTCTTTTATTAACTTAGCAACGGTTACATCGTATGTTGTGAGAATTCAGATAGGATACTGGTTACCTAATCGCCACTAGGATTGGCCGGAGAAAGTCTTCGAACTTATGATCTAACTCTAAGCAGAAAGGCAGAATGAGAGGTCACCCCACCCGCTGGGCTGCTGCTGCTTCTCTGCCCGGAGAGTTTGCTCTCACTGTAACAGATAACAACTAACGGCCTTGGGCAGGGTTTTCCCACACACCTGTATAATGGTTTTCCTGTTTTGCTTCTCTCCATGAAAAACAAACAGATATGATTATTACTATTCTAGTAGTATAAAGGTTTTTATCCTTGTAAACAAAGTGTCACCACACGTCTCTGGCAGAAACTGGATAAGAAATTGTAGTCCTACTCTGAAGCCTACCCATGCCCATGCTATATATTTTACTTCTATGTAGCAAGGAATGTTCATTTATGAAGTTGCATGATTAACATTATTTAAGTATAGAAATCTGTTACTGTGATTATCAAAATTTCCACAGTATAATTGGGAGGCGGAGTTGTTGGGACCTCTCAGTCCAGATGCTTTTCTTTTTGAAAAAGGTGTGAAAAGTCTTTTTACCAGGAAACTTTCCACTGGTTATTCACTGGTAGTGGAGATCCTTTCCTTGGTAACACCAAGATGGCTCCCTCCTTCTTGCTCTTCTTTTAGCAGACAAAGAACTTAATTTTCAATCAGGTTTTGGACACTGGTTAGGTAGTAGAGAGTATTTGTTTTATACAGGTGTTACAGGTATTCATTTTTCTTCTTTAAAACATTTTTATTAAAATAAGATTTTTAAATTTTTGTTTTGTTTTTGTCTTTTGGTTGTTTTAAGTTTATTGGTCTTTTATTAATATTGTATGTATCATAGCCCTTTCAATGTTTTAATTTATGTGTCCGTCATTTGTCCTCTTTTTATAAATTGCCTTGGGTTTATGAACTGGAAGAAAGGCAGGATATAAATGGAGTAAAATCAGTCAGTCAGTCAGTCTGTGCAAGACCTCACTAGATTCCAAGGTTTGGAACGTCAGTATCTTGATGTCATCTAGTTGTAATCATCTATCAGCTCTGCAGAAGGACCAGTGTAAAAGGATGGTATAATTTAATGCAAAATTAAAGTTTTTGGCCCCTAGTTCAACAAAACTTCCCGTGATCTTGATGCTATCCTCCTGTTGATGCAGCCTAGGACTGTGTTGGCTTTCTTGGCAGCTGCAGCACACTGCTGACTCATCCTCAGGTGGTGGTCCACCAAGACACCTAAATCCCTCTCACAGGTACTACTGTTGAGCCAGGTACCACCTATCCTGTACCTGTGCATCTGGTTTCTCTTGCCTAAGTGCAGGACCTTACTTTTTCCGCCACTCAACTGCATTTTACTGGATAGGGCCCAATGTTCAAGTCTGTCTAGATCCTTCTGAATGTTGAATCTCTCTTCCAAAGTATTAGCAGTTCCCCCCAGCTTTGTGTCATCAGCAAATTTGATGAGTGTTCCTTCAATCCCCTCATCCAGGTCATTTCTGAAGATGTTGAAGAGCACTGGGCCCAAGACAGAACCCTGAGGGATCCCACTGCACACTTCCCTCCACGTAGATGTGGTTCCATTGAGGACCACATGTTGAGTGCAGTTGGTCAGCCAGCTGAAAATCCTTCTCGTGGTTGCACTGTCTATCCCACTTTGTTCTGTCTTATGCAGAAGTAGGTTTTGTTCTACCTTATAAAATGCCTTTCTGAAGTCTAAGTTTACTATATCCACTGCATTTCCTTGGTCCACTAATTTAGTCACTTTATCAAAGAAGGCAATAAGATTTGTTTGGCATAACCTGTTCTTAACAAACCCATGCTGGCTTCTAGTAATCACCTTGTTATTTTTTAGATGCTCACAAATCTGCTGCTTGATTATTTTTTCCAGGATTTTCCCAGATATTGATGTCAAGCTGATTGGTCTGTAGTTTCCTGGATCCACTTTTTCTCCCATTTTGAAGATTGGAACCACATCAGCTCTTTCCCAGTCCTCTGGCAATTTGCCCGTGCTCCACCAGGACCTCTCAAAGATTTCATTCAGTGGTTCCGAGATCACATCTGCCAGTTCTTTTAGTACCCTGGGATGTAAACCATCCGGTCCAGGAGACTTGAACTTATTCAAAGCAGCTAGGTGTTCTCTTACCACTTCCTTACCTATTTTTACCTGCTTCCCTCTCCTGTCTCCCTTTTGCGTAAATACAGATGCAAAAAAAGAATTAAGCAGTTCTGCTTTCTCCCTGTTGCCTGTCACCTTCTTGTCATCTTCTCCCACTAGTGGACCAACCATTTCCTTGACTTTCCTCTTGCTCCTTACATGTTGAAAGAAACTTTTTTTTGGTATTTATTGAGATACTATAGCCAAAAGGGTCTTAAAAACAAAAAAGAGAAAGAAAAATAAATTTATAGATGTTCTGCTGAAATTGTATCTGCATCTCATTCTCTACCAGGCAGATGGCCAAATATATCAATCTATTAATACAGTGACACAGGTCACAATTTCCAACAAACTCTTTGTTCTGCCCTCATGGGATGTAATCAACAACTTCCCAGGTTTGCCAAACCCTTGCTGCTGATGTCTAGCTGTCTCTTTCAAATGAATTATGCTTGTTTTGCTATGTTTTATCTGTATTTATAGCACCCGTGTTCTTTGTTTTTTCCTAACTGGGCACACGCCCCTCATTCGGGCGAGGACTGTTGCCTGTTGTGTTATAAGTTTCTTTCCAGATGCCAATAAAGGTTCTTTCTTACTTACTTACTCCGAAGCGCATTCGGAGGAGTTGATGCCAGCCATCGAGGAAAAGAGGAGAGCTCTAGCAGCATACAAAGCCTGTCCTAGTGAGTACAACTTGCAGGCTCTTCGAGTTGCTCATAGCAAAGTCCAACAGGCTGCCAGGAGATGTTCTAACGATTATTGGCTTCAGCTCTGCTCTCAGATACAGATAGCAGTGGACACAGATAACATCAAGGGAATGTATGATGGTATCAAGCAGACTTTAGGTCCAATACAAAAGAAATCTGCTCCTTTGAAGTCTGCTACAGGCGTGATCATCCAGGACCGAGCACAGCAGATGGAACGCTGGGTGCAGCACTAAACTGAGCTATATTCCAGGGAGAATGGAGTAACCGAAGAGGCATTAAATAACATTGAGTGCCTGCCTGTCTCGGAAAAGTTGGACAGTGAACCAAGTTTAGCAGAAATAAAAGCGGCCTTGGATTCCCTCACCTCCAGCAAGGCACCTGGGAAGGATAACATCCCTGCTGAAGTGCTGAAGTGCTGTAAAGAGATCATCACCACCGAGCTGTATGAAATCTTTTGTCTTTGATGGAGGGAAGGTGGAGTACCACAGGACATGAAGGATGCAAACATGGTCACATTGTATAAGAACAAAGGCGACAGGGGCGACTGCAACAACTACCGTGGCATCTCTCTTCTCAGCGTTGTAGCGAAGCTGCTTGCCCGTGTTGTGCTGAAGAGACTCCAGGTGCTTGCAGACAGAGTCTATCCAGAATTAGAGTGTGGAGTTTGAGCTAAGAGATCCACCACTGACATGGTATTTTCCCTCAGACAGTTGCAGGAGAAACGTAGGGAACAACGACAGCCACTCTTTGTGGCCTTCATAGATCTTACAAAGGCCTTTGATTTGGTTAGCAGGGACGGCCTTTTTAAAATACTTCCCAAGATTGGATGTCCACCTCGACTCCTTAACATCAACAGGTCCTTTCATGAGGAAATGAAGGGCACTGTAGTTTTTGATGGCTCAACATCAGATCCCTTTGACATCTGAAGCGGAGTGAAACAGGGCTGTGTCCTCACTCCAACCCTGTTTGGGACCTTTTTTGCTGTCCTGCTGAAACACGCCTTTGGAACTGCAGCAGAAGGTGTCTATCTCCAGACTAGATCAGATGGAAAGCTCTTTAATCTCTCTAGCTTGAGAGCGAAGACCAAAGTCCATCTGAAATGCATGCGGGACTTCCTCTTTGCCGATGATTCAGCTGTTGTTGGCCATTCTGCTGAAGACCTCCAACAACTTATGAATCGTTTTAGCAAGGCCTGCCAAGACTTTGGACTAACAATCAGCCTGAAGAAAACACAAGTCATGGGCCAGGGCATGGACTCACCTCCCTCTATTACCATCTCCACACAAGAATTGGAGGTTGTTCATGACTTCGTGTACCTTGGCTCAACGATATCTGACACACTCTCTCTAGATGTTGAGCTGGATAAACACATTGGCAAAGCATCTACCATGTTCTCTAGACTCACAAAGAGAGTATGGCTTAATAAGAAACTGACGGCATATACCAAGATCCAGGTCTATAGAGCCTGTGTCCTGAGTACACTCCTGTACTGCAGTGAGTCCTGGACCCTTTGTGCAGGACAGGAGAGGAAGCTGAACACGTTCCATATGTGTTGTCTCTGACACATTTTTGGTATCACCTGGCAGGACAAAGTTCCAAATAGAGTAGTCCTAGAACGAGCTGGAATTTTTAGCATGTATACATTACTGAAACAGTGACATCTACATTGGCTCGGGCATGTTGTGAGAATGGCTGATGGTTGGATTCCAAAAGGTCTCCTGTATGGAGAATTAGTGCAGGGAAAGCGCCCTAGAGGGAGACCACAGCTGTGATACAAGGATATCTGCAAGTGGGATCTGAAGGCCTTAGGAATGGACCTCAACAGATGGGAAACCTTGACATCTGAGCGTTCAGCCTGGAGGCAGGCTGTGCATCATGGCCTCTCCCAGTTTGAAAAGACATTTGTTCAGCAGGCCGAGGCAAAGAGGCAGTCCTGAAACCAGCAAAATCAGGGAGCTGGACAAGGGGACAGATTGTATCTGTCTTCAGTGTGGCAGGGATTGTCACTCTCCAATTGGCCTTCTCAGCCACACTAGACGCTGTTCCAAGTCCTGTATTCAGAACACGTTACCATAGTCTCTCGAAACTGAAGGATGCCTAATCTAATCTAACTGATTTGATCTCCCCAGTGGTCACAAGTTGTTCTTTAGTATGAGTTAGCCCATTTCAGGAAGTGAGTTGCCTACTATCAAATTTTCAAATAATTTGCAAGGTCTCTGTGGTGTTTGCTTTCTCCCATGATGCTGTTTTCCCATGCATCCAGATTTTTTGAATCTACATCTTTAAGATTGAGCTCATCCCATCAAAGGAAAAGTCTGCAGTCTTGGTTCTGTGGGATAAGAATTTGAGGGTCCATTCGAGTATCAATGTTCTCTTTAACTGCTGGAAGGGTCAGGAGGTTTCACTCAGTACATAATATATACTCAGTCTCTTTTTTTCTTCTTCGCTTTGCTAAGTCAGTGTCCCATGACAAAAGTATCAATTCAACCAAATTAAATTTTAATGTTAAGAGTTGGATCTTAATCAACATCTCTTTGATTAGTTTTTAGGAAGACTGTGAATCAGTCTATACAATTGCCAAACTGTGCAGTGTCTCTCTTGTGTTGTATTTCTATTCTGCAAAGGACAGGTACACTGCAGAAAGATGTCTTCTGACTAAATTGTGCCAGACTGCAGGTGTAAGTGACTAAGCTTTTGTCAATATCTGTATGAAGAAGTGGAGATTACCTTAATAGGGAAATCTCTCTGCAGGCTCTTGCTATTCATACATCAGACAAAATAGACATTGTAAGAATTCATTGGTGAGAATTAGCTCTAGACAAGAGGACTTAAAAGCTCTTCTAGAATGTGCAGGGCAAATTTGGAGCTGTACCCTTATTTTGCCTCTAGTTATATAAATTTTAGTTGAATTAGATCTTTAGTTTAGTTTCAGAACCGATAGTTAAGTACATACATTTTCAGGGAGATACAGAATTTCTTGATTATATCCAGAAAGAAAGATCAAAGTAAATATTTTAGAAACAAAGATGTTGTATTGAACTTCTTCACCCTAAACTGTCACAAATGTTCTGTGTGTATATTTAATTGAGATACTTCAGTACCTACAATTAGGTTATTTGCTGAAGCTTAAAAGAAATAATATCACAAATTTGACTCCCAAACCCAGCTGTTTATATAAGCATACCCATTTTGTTTACAATGGCACAATTAATATTCTATATGTTCTAACTGTAAAAATAAGGATAATGGGTCACACTAACTATAATTTAATAAGTGTGTTTACACAGTGACACATCCAAAATATAGCTTGTGTTTTTCAAGCATACATATATAAGTTCATATGCAAATGTAATATGTATCCATCCCTCCCCCTTAGTGTGGTGTGGCATGATTTGTTCTGTATTGACAAAGAGCAATACTATGGATACATCATGTCCTATATTATGAGGGAGGCAGAAATATACCTTATTCTCAAACTACTATTACTGTTACCACCACCTGTTGTTACACATACTCCTTCTACTGCTAATTATGTTGTGAAATATATATACATCAAATTTTAGTTCTTATCTGTTGTGAAATTACCTAAAACGTTTTTATATCCACATGGGGCACAAGCAGAGGTGGGGAAACAGTGGCCCTCCAGATACAGCTGAAATATGTCTCTGATCATCACTGACTGTTGGCAAGACTGCCTGAGTCTGGTGGAAGTGGAAGTGCAATGACATTTAGAGCAGTGGTTCCCAACCTTGGGCCTCCAGATGTTCTTGGACTACAACTCCCAGAAGCCTTCACCACCACCTCTGATGGCCAGGATTTCTGGGAGTTGAAGTCCAAGAACATCTGGAGGCCCAAGGTTGGGAACCACTGATTTAGAGGGTACAAGCTCCCTTCCTCTGTTGTAGAACATGCATTTTGCAAACATCCATAAACTACTTGTGGCTGTCAGTACAAGCATCATTTTCCCTTGTTTAGAAGAGAGTGTTTTTCCTCATTACTTGTGTCATACCCCTGGGTGGAGTGAGGATATAAAGGGCAGTCTTGCCTGCCTCCCCAGGTTGACACCGCCATTTGAGCCCTGCACACTTTCTGGCTGAATGCCTGAAGAGGGATTGAGTTCTTGAGTTGTATATGTACCTGGTGGGTTAGGAAAGTACCCTGAATGATTGCAGAACCTGAATAGGTCAGTAGGATTTTGTTTGTTTGTTTGTTTACAATTGCATGTAATGACTGTTTTTTCCCCCAACTGTATTCTGTAAACATGAATTACTTTTGGCAACACTTATTTAATGAGCTTAGTGCAGTTAACATTTGTAACCCTTCTTCCTGTTTTGTATATGGTTTCAGTTTGCTTTTACAAAACCAGCAGCCATTTTAGAAGGAATAACTCATAGAATCCGGGATACATCCCTTGAACATCACCTTTATTAGACTTGGTTTCTTGATTGCTGTTCTGTTAGCATGATGAACTAATTGACCTAGCAGGACTCCCAATGGAATAGCAGCTTCTGCTTAGATCATCAGGAGCACAATCTGTTATTTCATTTCCTCTTCAGATCCCATCAGGGAGACTGAATTGTGAAAAGACTGCCTACTGGGAACATTCAGCCCTCATGACTGAATAAGTAACTTCTTTTTCGGTACCGTCTTAATTAACAACAAAAAGAGACTATATCATGAAGAAATCTGCTGTAATTCTAATACAGATCACTAACTTCAGTAATGTAATTACTTGAACCTCACAACCGTTTGAAAAGTCAGGGACCTGTGCAGGTGCAAAGTACAAGGCTTCAGTGTGACATAGAAAGCATTTTATTCAGGGTGACTCAGCCAGTTCTGAAGCTACTGCAAAGGGATATTGAAAAAAAATGATATCTAGTGTCAGATGGCCTGTTGTGTTTGTAAATTAAATTAATGTTAAGTCATTCAAACAATTTGGAGGCAGAAATAAGGTCTTAGTATTTTATTAATTTTGTGAGACTGTGAGAAAGAAATTGGCATATATTTATAGTGATCCACTATGGTTCTTTGAAGGAATGGATAGAAATTCCAGATAAAGAAAAACCTGCCATCCAGGAAGCACCATGAATTCTCTACCAACTTATTTCAGAGATTTACTGTATTGTATAGATAAAGCAAAGTACTGTGCACTTCACAAAATGGAGATCATCAATGTGAAAGGCAGCTGGTTTTGTAATATCTTAAAAATCCCAAAAGGCGTGAGAGATAATGCATGCCGTATAAACATTAAGATATTTTCATTGTAAAATTGGATTATTTGTCAAACAATTAGGGTAAGACAATCTCATCCAAAGCTCTCCACTATAGCACGTGTTAATAGATTTGTGTGTATGTGTCAGTCAGAAAAGATGGCAGCATCTGAACTTGGTCTTTACTACCCAGTCTACAATTCTATCAAGCTCTGTTAATATGTCGATTCCAACAATTCCAAATATTAGCTGCACTTTGTATTACAAAAAAACAGGATATTGGTCATTGTTGTTTATTTTTCATCCCAGCACTTTCAGTGCAACATAATAGTCATATAACATGAAAGAGCTTAACTTGAATATCTGAAAATCCAATCTCCCACGTTTCATCTTAAAACACTGAACATGTAGATTTCATGGTTTCCAATTCATTATAGTCTTTCCTCCATTTCCCCTCCCATCTCATCTACTTTTTGTAATATCTTGCCTGATGAAGTGAGTTATTAATCTCAAAACGCTCACACATTCCCTTATAACTCCAGAAGGAACTGAAGATGTTACCTGCAGATGGAAAGAAAAGTGTCTGGTTGCTAGGTCTATTCACTAATGAACAACAATGGAATGGATCAAGTAAACAACTGTATCAGGGACAAGATCTACCTATCTTCTCTGTCCTTTCTTGTGACAGTCCAATCACCAGATCTAACACAAATAATAGACCCATTCCCTTATGCTTTTGTTGAATATGTCACCAGACACAGAATATTGTATTCTGAAGTAATATTTATGCAATTTAGCATTCTTCAAGTAATTTAGAAGGTTAGGTGATGTATGAGGTTAGCCAATGTAAAACACTGTTCCAATGCATTCCTATGGGAAATGGTGCTTTGACTTACAACCATTTCGAGTTACGACCATCATTCCAGAACAGATTAAATTCGTAAGTCGAGGCACCACTGTAGTAAATACCAGTTGGGGCAAGAAGGCACTGGCTGAGTGGTACATTAAAAGGGACAATCCCAAACAGTTGGGATAGTTTTGGGGGTGGTTGTCCTTTGGGCTAACACCTAACCAAGGAGCACTAAGAAAATCCTGACTAGATTTTAGAGTAAAGGTGCCAGAGTGGTGGCGTGCAAGTATGAAGGGAGTCTGTAACTCACAATATCTCCCCAGGGACATTGCATGCCTTTATGAGATTTAAGTATTTAAGTATGAAAAATCAGTGCAGTTTGAAAAGAATAATTGAAGTGAGAGTCACCTGCTGTCTTTCCTCTTGTGATGTGGTATTTTTAATCACGCAAAGCCCTGTATTTCCACACACTCTTGCAACCCCACATTTAGATGTATGTATTTAATTGTGATAATATTAGATCTTTCTATGGCAAGTTCGAGCTTCTAAGACAAGTACACTGAAAGCTAAAATAGCTAATCTGAGGCTGTCATATCATGAGAAAACTCAGTGGAAAAGGACAGCAGTGCTAGGAAAAGCATAAGGCAGTAGGAAAAGGAGAAGGCATAACAGGAGACAGATTGACTCAATAAAGAAACCAGTCTTGAGTTTGCAAGATTGTAGAGCCATTAATGACAGGGCATTATGGAGGTCGTTGATGCAGAGTCAGAAGTAACTTAATGGCACATGACATAAATCAAGATGAGTATAGATGGGCATGAACCGAAACACAAACCAGAAAAACAGACGAATCGGGCTGGTTCATGGTTTGGTTTGCGATCCAGTTTGGGGATCCTGTTTTGCTGAAGCAAAATGAAATGCCAAACTTTTTTCCTCTTGGTGTTTCATTTTGCTTCAGCAAAATGGATGCTCACCTGCCCCATTTCTGCTGCCCCCATTACCTCCCTACCTGGTCATGCCGCCATCTCCACCACCATCATACTAGTGGGCTAGCTTCCCTTCCAGAACCCTGCCTGCTGCCTCTGGCCATGTGCCATCCACCCAAGTGATTGGCAGGTGCATGCGCAGACGCAGCAGCTGGCTCCAGGAAAGGAAGCTGGAGGTTGGACACATCTGCAGGGAAGCCGCTTGCAGGGAAGCTGCTGCACTGCTGCCACCACCTCCACTGCCACCACCACCCTGGGTGCCCAGATGCTTGGGTGGCATGTGCAGAGGCAGTATCCGGGCTCCTTGCAGGGAATCTGTGACAATGGCAGTGGCACAGCACGAGCAAGTTGCTCTCCCACCGGGCACGAACCAAAAACCTGTTTGGTTTGTGGTGGGTCGTGGGTTGTGGTTAACCGCGAACCATCATGAACCACAATTTTTCAGGTTCATGCCCATCTCTAAAGATGAGTAATTCTAGACAAATAAGAGCTGTCTTGTGCAAAGGCAATATCCAGACAGTTTTATTTAGGCAGCATGATATATGGGATTTTATGAGAAGCTGTTCTAATTTCCCTAGAACTGATGCTGAAGAGTTACTTTTTGGCTTGTCTGAAAAGCATGTTCATAAAAAAGGCTATGTGAAATTACCTGGAATGTAACAGATTATTTTCATTTTTTATAAAACCATGGAAAATAATTGTTATTGGTTTATTATAATTTTTAATTTGTTATTGGATTGACGATATGAAAGATATATTAGATTAAAAGAGGAAAAAGGAATGAAAATGAGAAATAAATATTCAAATAAAGAAAGGAGATAAAGCTGGGCTAGATGAAAAAGAAAAGTAATTTGTGATTAGATTTTTAGCATGAATGTACATCAGATTCTTAGATGACTAGATAAGGGGGGAGTGCAATTCAGTTGATTGCAGATCAAATTGTTACTTAATTAGCATCTGAGTATTATATTAAGAGACAGCCAGAACTCTTCAGTGCTCAGGTTGGTTGGTGGGTACATTAGTTGTAATCTCTCTTTCATTTGTGATTCCCATTTCATTGTTCCCTGTTCTCCTTTCATCTGGAGAGTATGATTACTGTTGGTCTCTTTTATTATATGCATCGTCCCCATGTATGCTTGCCTAACCAGGGCCCAAATTGTGAGTATCGTTGTAGCTGAGGCCAAAAGGTAATTTATTAAATTTTAAAGATACAATCTACTGCTGGAAGTCTTTTGGTAAATTAGTGCTTCCTGCATGTGAGTCTCTGAGCTCAGAATTTTGGATTTCTGTCAGTGTGAGGAAACATAGGTTCATCTGAAACTGTGATAGTCTGTTGAGTGGATATTTCCTATGGTATGGTTTATATGCTCACTAACTCAGAGTACAGGATAAACATCTGGGGTCACAGTATTATGTTATTAATGCAGATATCAAGTAGTGGCACAATTTGGTTATTGGTTGCAACAGCTGTCTTGAGAGACAGGTGAACACTAAGCATGATTATTCCATATTATGCATAGCATACTAGAACAAAGAAAGAAGCCCTCCATCACTGGGCTTCTGTGGGCTGTAGGTCCCATTGAACTCAAGTAGATAAGTATAGGATTGTGCTGTTGACTGAATTATTTGTATCTGTTTCAGGATGAACGTAATTTCCAGTCCAGTTTGGGGCAGAAATTGCCTTAGTTGCCCTGGTGAAAAATCTGTGCCAGAAAACAGAGGCACCATCACATAAATGCAGTCATGGGTTGAGTTTTCAAAATATGTTCTACATCAGATTTAATCTTAGTAACTTTATCTTGATAATGTAATAAAAAGGTATTAAGGAGTGGGAGTGTGATTACATGGGGAAATTGTTTGCATTTTGGGTGCTTGTGAAGCAGTCCAGTGAGATCTGTTTCCCAACAAACACATGATGTACGGGGAATTGTGCTCCAGCCCAACCCTGTTCTGTGCCCAAGCTGGAACTTTTTGGTCCAGCTGCAGGACTACTACTTTGGGGGGCTGAACTGGAGCAATTCCCTGGCAGACAAAAGTGTCACTTTAAGGGAACTCTCCCCCTGAAAAATGACCCTTTTCAGTGTGGTCAGCTGTGTGCCTTTCAGTCATCTGATATGACCCTGAATTTACTCTCTTGGTGCCCTTATGGCCTTCAATATTATTCACAATACTTTCCAGAATAGGTCTTCAATATCATTCACAGTATTATCCTTTCCATAATAGCCTCTGTTTTATGGTGTCTCTAGTCCTTTCTGGAGGCACATTCACAGAAATTTTTTTCATCACATGGCCTTTGTTATCTTATGCCAAAAGCATCTGCCATACTTTTAAAATAGATTATTATGAAACAAACAAAAATAAGCACAAGTAAATAACACCAAAGATGAACAACAAACCAACAATAATTCATTCAAATTAATGAAGTAAGGATAATATCTCCAACTTAGCCATTACAAAGACAAAAAAAAAACAACTCCATCAAGCTATTTTTTGAACAACTGGCTATCTGTGGAGCTTACACAGTAAGTGACCTTCTTTATAATTGTTGCATCTCATATTCTAACAAGCTAGTCAGAAAGTGAAAGAGCAAACTACTTTTAATCAATAAGATGCCTTCAAGATTTCTGCTGCCATAGCGAATGAAAATCTAATTCTAAATCAACTCTTTCAAATATAATAATTGAAATAATTAAGGAGAATACTGAAATAATTGACTGGAAATGTATACCCTGCCATCTGTTCTATGTATTGTAACACTAAGTTCCAGAAGGGTTTCATATTAGCACAGTACCGAACAATAAGATGCATCTACCAGATTTGTAAAAACTGGAATGCCTTTTCCAATATATTCTCTTAATTTTGCATGGTATGAGATACCACCAGTTGGCTGGATAGCTCAGTGGTTTAGGTATCTGGCTGCAGAGCCAGAAGTTGGGAGTTAGATTTCCTACTGTGCCTCCTGCAAATAGTGCCAGTCTGTGTGGCCTTGTGTAAGCTGCACAGTCCCACAAGGAGGGAATGGTAAATCACTTCTGAGTATTCTCTACCGAGAAAACGCTGGAAAGGATTGCCATAAGTCAGAATTGACTTGACGGCACAGAATTATTATTATTAAGATACCACTGGTATAATGTTTGAAATAACTGTTTTAAACACATCACTATGTATTTTTTTAATACATCTCTGTGAATTGCCTCTAAAATCTCCCATAGTTTATAACATCTACATGAAACTGTTAAATGAGGTGATATTTTATTTATTTATTTATTAGATTTTTATCCCGCCCTTCTAGACAATGTCTACTCAGGGCGGCTCACAATAAAATTATTCATAAAACAGTTAAAACAATGATTTAAATTAGTATTAATCAAGATGGATAAATATAAACAAAAGACTAAGTAAAAAGAAAAGTCAAGTATTGACAGGAGGGAAGGCCTGCCTAAAGAGCCAAGTCTTTAATTGGCTCTTAAAAACACCCAGCGAGGGTGCCAGGCAGATCTCTGATGGCAGGCTGTTCCAAAGTCGAGGGGCCAGTGCCGAGAAGGCCCGGTTTCTTGTTCTTTCTTTCCGGGCCTCTCTCGGCGTCTTTCCTGGCTATAGCGAGTGACTCGAGTAGATCTAGGTGGGAGAAGGCGTTCTGCTAGGTATCGAGGTCCTAAACCGTTTAGGGCTTTGTATGTCATCATCAACACTTTGAAATCAATGCGGAAACGAATGGGCAGCCAATGCAAGGCAGCCAGAATGGGAGAGATGTGCTGGTGTTTTCTCGTTCCACTAAGTAGTCTGGCTGCCGCATTCTGCACCATTTGAAGCCTCCGCATCAATCTCAAAGGTAGCCCCACGTAGAGCGCATTACAGTGGTCTAATCTTGAGATTACAAGCGCATGGACCAGAGTGGTGAGGGCCCCGCCATCAAGATAGGGACGCAGCTGGGCAATCCGCCACAGATGGTAATAGGCGGAGCGGACCACTGACGCCACCTGGGTTTCCATGGTGAGCGCCGGATCCAGATGTACTCCCAAGTTGCGAACCTCAGTCTTCGCGGCGAGAGTCACCCCCCCCAAAAGAGAGGGAGTTTCCCAAACCGCCAATGGAGGGGCCACCCACCCTCAGGACCTCCGTCTTGTCCGGGTTCAGCCTCAACCCATTCTCCTGCATCCATTGCAGTACAGCCTCCAGACAGCCCTGAAGGGACAGAACGGCATCCACTGAAGTAGGTGAAAAGGAGATGTAGAGCTGCGTGTCATCAGCATACTGATGGCACGAGGCTCCACACCCCCTGATGACCCCACCCAGCGGCCTCATATAGATATTAAACAGCGTTGGGGAGATTATTGAGCCCTGCGGAACCCCACAATTGAGACTCCACGGGGCCGAAACCCTCTCCCCAAGCTGTACTCTCTGAGGACGGTCCTCCAAGAAGGATCGGAGCTAGGCAAGTGCCAGGCCACCGATTCCCAGCTCGGAGAGCCTCCCCAGGAGGATACCGTGGTCGACGGTATCGAAGGTGGCTGAGATATCGAGGAGGACCAACAAGGACATTTTGCCCCTGTCAGCCTCCCTCAACAGGTCATCCAGCAGTGCGACCAGTGCCGTTTCTGTGCCGTGGCGCGGCCTGAAGCCCAACTGGAACGGATCCAGGGCATTGGTTTCATCCAAAAGAGCCTGAAGCTGATCAGCCACCACCCTCTCCACCACTTTACTGAGGAAGGAAACATTGGCGACGGGCCTACAATTGCCAATATCGTCCGCCGCCAAATTTGGTTTCTTCCTAATGGGCCTAATGAGTGTCTCCTTGAGGGAGTCTCTCCTCCTGGAGAGACCCATTAATTATCGCTGTGGCCCATTCCGTTGTTATAGGCCTGGCTGCTTTGATTAGCCAGGCCGGGCAAGGGTCAAGAGAGGAGGTGGTGGCCCGACAGTGATCAAGCGCTTTGTCCACCATATCTGGCGTCACAGGCTGAAAGAATTCAAGTCTCACCGGGCAAGACAGAGTGCTGGACATCTCTGCTCGATTCACTGTATTTAAAAAAGGAGAGAGGTCCCGGCGGATGGCCTCCACTTTAGATTTAAAAAATGCTGCAAATTGGTCAGGTGAGATATTAGTAGGAGGCCCATCACCTAGACCAATTCCGGATAGATCGCGAACTATACGGAAGAGTTCCGCCTGCTGATTTGAAGCTTCGCTTATCCGGTTAGCGAAGTGTGATCGTCTAGCAGCCCTCACCTTAGCAAGGGAGTGGTTAGTCGCGATCCTGACAGCTTTCTTATTATAATCCGTCGGTTCATCTCTCCAATTGCACTCTAGCCGTCTCCTGTTTCGCTTCATAGCTCGCAGCTCCTGGTTAAACCAGGACCCTGGCCGAGCTCTGCGCCGGAGAGGGCGTTTAGGAGCGATCGTGTCTACAGCTCTAGTGGCGGCAGCAAGCCAGCCATCAACCAGAGCCTCGACAGGAGCGCCAGACAGATCAGCTGGAATCCCTCTCATGGTATCCTGGAATCGTAATGGATCCAGTAACCTTCGAGGGCGAACCATTAAAATAGGTCCATGCTCCCTGCGGGGACGGAGAGCCACTGAGAGGTTACATTTTATTAGGTGGTGATCTGACCATGACAAGGGAACTGAGACAAGGTCAGTCACCATCAGACCACACTCGCTCCGCTCAGTGGAGAACACCAGGTCTAGCATATGACCGCCTACGTGTGTGGGGCCATTAACATGTTGGGACATGTCCAAGGAAGCCATGGTTTCCAAGAACTCAAGAGCTGGACCGGAAATCTCTTCCTCCGCATGGATGTTGAAGTCACCCAGGACCAAAAGTCTCGGGGACTCCAACAGTGCCGCGGAGACAAAGTCTGCCAGCTCCGGTAAGGAGGTGGCTGGGTTGCGGGGAGCGTGGTAACCCAGCAAGATCCCAATACCATCCCTATATATGGTATATATATAGATATAACTGCTTGGGGCTGAATGCTGATTTCATCCAAGTGGCAAATATTCTTAACTGGTTTCATGATGAAGAAGAACAAACTGAAATGTAATCTAAATGAAATTGAGGTTAAGTCAGCTGGTTACTAATCTGAATGGAAGTTCGCAATCTATCATGGAGGAAGTGAGCGATAACTTCCCTTTGCAGAAGCCATGTTATTTATTCTCAGCAAGCCTTGTTTTTAATGTGCTTATTAACTATATCTTGAATAGCACTTTCTGTCAATTTAGCCAGAACAGCTGGCTGTCCTATAATTTTCTGCTTTGTCCTTTCTTCTTTTCTTTTTTAAACCATGTTGTAGGAATTGCTTCCCAATACTCTAATAAGGAAACTGATTTTAGAGATATGTTGTACAATTTTGTTATAAGTTTTTAATTTGGGTTTTTAAAAAGAACTTTAGTGAGTATGCCCCTAGGATCCAGTGATGTAGTCAGATGTGCAGTTCAGGCACACATGACTGATTTTTAAAGTCATGTGATTTTTAAACAACTTAGTTCTTTGTGAAACCTGCCAAATGACACTTGTAAAACAAATGTGCCAGATAGAAGGTTATGTTGCAGCAGGCTCTTTCTGCTCTGGGCTGAGATAGTGAAAAGACCTGCAATTCTACAAAAAGGGAGAAAGGAATACACCAAGAAGGCAATCGAAGATCCAAGTGCATTTGCTCTGCAGCACATTTGAGACCTGCTGAACATGATTTACCCCTCTCTGCTCTTGGAGAATGGAAATACTAACCCAGAGCTATGCCACGCTTTACAGGAAGCAGAAGCAGTCCACTTTATCAAGTGGAGTGACAAATGTTACTGTGTTAGCACTTTTGCAAAGCTTAGGGTTGTTTGTTATAGGCACAATATGTACTTTATTTTATTTGTTCGTTTAAACATATACCCTGCCCATTTAGTGGACAAGCCACTACTCTGGGTGGCTTCCAAGAAATTACAAAAATGTACAATACAACAATTTAAAAAAAGAAAATTGAGAAAACTGGGCATATAAAAACAAAAATCCATTTGGCGAGCCAAGGGCTGGCATAAACTCAGTACAAAATTGATACTGCAAAGGGGTGAGGTTTGTAAAGGCCTGGGTAAAAAGCCAGGTTTTCAGTTGCTTACAGAAGCTCAGGAGAGTGGGGGCCAATGGTAACTTGACATGGTGGGAGTTCTAGAGTGGGTCGGCCACTACTGAGAAGGCCTGGCACCTAGTTGATGACTTCTGGGGCTCTCTCAGAGTGGCCATCCGCAGCATCAGAGATTGGGAGATGTGGGTGGGACAGAAGGATGAACTGAAGTAGAGGCGCTCTGACAGGTAGCGAGGTCCTAAACTGTAAAGGGCATAATAAGTTAACATCAGTATCTTAAATTTGGCCTGGAAGCATATTGGCAGCCAGTGCATGTGGGCCAGGATGGGTGAAATATAGTCAAATTTAGATGTACCAGTGACCAACCTGGCTGCTGCATTTTGCACTTGCTGCAGCTTCTGAACCACCTTCAAGGGTGGCCCCATGTAGAGAGCACTGCAATGGTCGATCCTTGAGATTACCAATGTGTGAACCAGTGTTATTAGTGACGTCCTGTTGAAAATTGTGTGGAGATGCACAATCAGATGGAAAAGGGCACATTTGGCCACGGCCAAGATCTGTTTCTCCATCAAGAGGGCCGGGTCCAAAAGCACACCCAGATTACAGGCCTGATCCTTCAGGGAGACCCCATCAAGATCAGGCAACAAACCCTCTAACCAATCAGGATGCCTTCCCAACAGCAGGATCCCCATCTTTTCAGGATTCAACTTCAACCTGTTTGCCCTTGTCCAGTCCATAACTGCAGCCAGACAACGGTCTAGGGTCTGTACAGTTTCCCCTGCTGAAGAGGAAAAGGAGAGAGAGAGTTGTGTCATCAGTGTACTTCAAATCTTTGAATGAGCTCCCCCAGTGACCTCATATAGACGTTAAACAGCAAAGGGGAGATGATCAGGGGACCAGCAACACTCTGAAAAATGGAGCGTCCTTGCCTCAGGCTTGTAGCCTGCAGCCTGAGTGGATCAGTAAGGGAGCCTTCCGGGCTGGGCGTTCTTTCAAGAGCAGCTGGTCTTGCTGACACCGCTATGATTGTAAATCCAGCCCCCAGCTCTACCTTAGCATCTCAGCCGAGCTTTCTGCAGGTTCCACAGATGGAAAACAAGGGGGAGTTCTTATTCTCCAGGTAGAAAGGTCTTTACAGGCAAAAGCCCCTTCCCTCATCTCAGATGGTAAATGGCCAGTGATATTCTTAAGCTTCGGAGGGCCTCATGGCACAGAAGCCTTCACTAAAATACAGAATTAAAACAAATAACTCACAGAGAATCTCTGCCCTGCATGCTGGCCCACCACCATTTTTATAGCTTTTTTTCTGCAACTTCATGCAGAGAGATCCAGGTTGCAAAAATAACATGTACAGGTCAACATATGTTGAGCTCCTAGCTCATACCACACAAACCTTGTTGATACTGAAGATTTGCTAGATATGTAGTGATGTAGGAATTACAGTATGTTCAGAAAATTATTCTCTGTGTGGGTTAGGGATTTAAAGCTTTGTTTATTTTATTTCTACAAGCAAGAACAAAAAAAATTAAAGTTATCTCTAAACTGAGCAAAATTATGAGACTTGTGGTTTTGCCTTGCAAAAAAAATTGCATGGAACTACATGTTGTGCAAAAGACATGTTTTGTAAGAAAACTCTTGTATTTTGTGCAGCAATTTATGTTTGTGCAAAATACTAGCACAAAAAAACCAATACAAGGGTTTTTGTGCAGTTCCCTACTTTTTTTTTTACTAACACTGTTTCTTAGTAAAAAGCACAGACAAAAAGTCCTCTAATATTTTCACTCTTGTGAAGATAAAAAGCCTTGAACAGTTGACAGTATTTCAACAGAGTCTCTGTATATGTCAAGATAGTCTTTTTTTTTTCAATGATGAGAAAATTTGTAAGCATTTGTTATAGCTTTGGTTTGGACCACATTAAAATAACACTGTAAAGTAAGCAAGTAAGATTTATTGTGCGGTCATAGACCCATTCATACAAAGGTAAAATAGATAAAATAAATACATAATATAATATAGAATTTTGCTATAGCATTTTGCACGTTCTTATAGCTGAAAATAAAAACTTAGCCACTAACTGTGTAATTATTTGATTCTCTCCAGACAACAGAAATTTCAAATAGCTTGTGGGAGGTAGACCAGTACATTTAGTCATGAGTGAACCAAGATATTGAATGTGTTCGATCCTATATAGGCTACATTCTAAAATGATGTGCGCCAAGGTCTCAATAATTTTTTTCCCCACAGGTACAAATCCTTTCACCATATGGGGTGTTATTAAAACGCCCTTTTAAAAGGGCTGAGGGAAAGCAATTAAACCTAGCCCTTGAAAAGGCAAAGCAATATCTCGGTGCTGTAATTTGGTATAAGTAGTTAACTGGCTTGGAGAAGTTAAAATTTAGGCCAAAACACAGTGGTGAACAAGTCCTGTCTGCACAAGATAGAGAGTATTGAAGGTCTATATTTTTGATATGTTGTATAAGTATTGGTTTAATGCTACCTTGAGGCTGTCTCAGTAGGAAATCCATAGAGAAGCCTAAGAGATGCAGTTTTTCTGTAAATCCCTTATGCCTTGAGCTGGCAAAGACATCTTTCAGCAAATAATATAGGTAGCCACAGGTTATTGGGGCATAGACCGCCTTTAACCAATAATGAAATGAATGTAGCCATGCTTGACATTCTACTGAGGGCATACCAGCTTTGAGCCGCAGATCGGCTGAAGAGGCGCATCTTGGCATGGCAAATAAGGATCGCAACGTATTTGATAAAACGCTTTCAATGGAGGGGTTAAAACCCTTAATCCAAACAGCGATACCATACAACAACTGCGCAAGGATTGTATGCTTGACTATCTCTAGGGCCGCAGGTATCAACTCCCCACCCTGAACATAGTGAAATCGTCTAAGTAGTTTACTTAAATAACACTGTAAAGGAGAAACAGCATGTAATCTGACTGTTGTGACTGAAGTAACATCTAATTTGTCTGATACAAAAGAAAATGCACACACCCCCAAAACTGGAAAGCTTTGTTTGACAAATGGAAGCCCAATGCAAGCTTGATACAGAACAAATGTTCAAAGAGTGATTGTCACCAAACTGATTGCACTGTTCTGTACCTTTTGTACTTTTGAGCCCCCCTCCCCCAAAACATTCGGATCAATCTTATCTATTTTGGCCAGAGCAGTAGTGAATATGTTGTGAAATCCAAGTTGCAATTGTTATGATTTCAACTTGCTTCATTTTATCTGCACAGACATGAGGGTAAGATTCTGCCTTATTCTATAAATAATTTATAGAATTCTGTTTGTGAAACAGATTATGTGTGACAGATAGCATAGTGGCATTCCTGTATATGTAAATATTGTGTGCAAAATATTGATAGCTTTGGCCTGAATTCAGAATGGATTTTGTGTGTCTCAATCTGTTTTAATTTAGAACAACAATACACACTCCATACTATGTGGCTTAGCTTCTAATGCTGAGTAAATCTTATTTGTTGGACCTAAAATAAGATGTCACCATCAATGGTTTAACCCTGGTGGAGATACTAAGTTTTCTGCAGAACCAACATATTCTTCAGTGTACTGTATATGTAGTTCATCAGCTATTTTGTAATTCATTTGTCAATTTTTGTGAATTAATAAAACCAGACAAGAGTACCCTAAAGTAATACACCTGGGATCCACCACGATCTCCATGAGTAAGGAAGCATCAAAAGGACCTGGGGGAAGTAACATAAATTACAGTCAACTGGGGTCCTTTTGCTTCAATTCTTTATTGTGGTCACAGATTTGTGACCCCCTTGGGCCTAATTTCCTGCCCTGAACACCTCCATGTCCCTAGGGGGCTAGCACAGGAGAGGTAGTTTGGTATAGTCTGTGGGCCACAGTACTGGGGCAGTAGGTGCATGCACATTGTTCCCCATGAAGCTTTGGACTTTTTCACCTCTCCTAGTCCCTCTTCATCACTCATGAGCCTGTCCCCTCCTCCTCCAGGGCATCCTCTTCTTTTATGGCCTATCCGCCTCTTCTGGCGCTTCCCTGTAAACTAACAACTCTTCCCCTTCCCAAGTTGGCCATGCATTTTTCCCATCCCTTTCATGTGCTATTGTAATGGATCATTAGAAACCTGATGCTGCTGTGGTACTATGGCAGCCTGCCCTCTCATGGTATAGCAGCAGATAATGATATGAGTACAATGGGCCTATTCCCCACACTGTTTCAGGCAACATAGTAGAGAGTGTAATATAAATGCTGAGTTCTTTAAGGGCAAAAGGAGATGTAGTGTTGCAACAATAGAGTAATGTAGACATGTTTCCCAAACCTTCAGAACTGTGAAGGCATAATACCATATATGTTGTGTTTAATACTAAACTGAGAAAAGGTAATTTGCACAGAAATGGGGCAAAGACGTTGGTGAGCTTACTGATATTTTAAACACCATTAAACATTCAGAAAATGTCTGAATACTGAGAGTGTGTTTTCTTAATATTCTGAGGGGCAGAGTAGTCTTATCAGAAGTTTTCAAAAGTATTATTCATGGTCTTTAAGCATTAATTTCTTGAGTAATTTGAAACTGGTTTTTCTCCAAACATGCTACCTGTCATAGTATATTTACCCTAGGGCAGGGGTCCCCAACCCCCAGTCCGTGGCCCAGTGCTGGTCCGTGGCCTTGGCAGGACTGGGCCGCGGAGACAGATGTTCCGCCCCCCGCCGCACGCACAGCCCACCCACCCGCACGCACGGGTGTCTTGCATGCAAGTGCACCCCGCCCACCCACCCCACCTCTCATATTTCGGGGCTTGAATCTAATTATGGTTCCATTTTGTGTCTTATCAGTTATTCACATCTTTTAAGTCCTGCATTTTGCCTCTCCAGGGTTGTCTTAGAAATTCTGAGGTTTTGTTTTACTGGTTCCGTTGTTCACTTCTTCTATCCTGAGCAGTTTACTTAGTTTTAATTAGTCTTTCGTCAGCTGCATTGTCAGGCCTACACATTAATATTATCCATTGTACATACTTTTTAGATGCTCATTTGAGTCAACAAGTTAAGGTTTATATGTTTTATAAAAATGCATCCTATATTACACTGTTTTAAACTGTTTAGAGTTGAAAATGTTGAATAAATTATCAATATGTATTAAGGAGCCCTATGCTGTGATATGGAAGTACAAAAGAGACACTCATATTATGCAGACACTTCTAGTTTATATTCCAGGGTGCCTACTCTGCTCATCCATGGAACTGGGAAGGTTTGTTGAACTTCAGTATATGTACAATCCCACCTGCGTGGCTATGCATAAAATCTTCTACTAGTTCCATTCTAAAATTTGGCTGCACAAACCTGTGCTCTTAAGATCAGAAAGCATTCCATAAGTCAAATAAAAAAATAGGGATGCCCCAAACAAAAAATTATAGCTATTAAACGACCTCAGATGAGCATCAAATTCGGCATGGATATAGCAGAAAGTCTGCTCTTGCTCTGTGCCAAATTTGGGGACATTTGAGCAAAGGGGTTTTGAGTTGTGGTTTTTAAAAAATAACACTGTTTTTACCCTGTGCAGATGCAAGCAACCAAATATCTACAGCCATTGAAAAAAGATGAAATACGTTGATAGGACAAAATGTGCGTACCTGAAAAATACCCTCCATTTTAGCCACTTTTTTTTTCCATTCAGAATGATTGATTCATTCATGGCTTTAAATTAATCTTTTTAATTAGTGCTTTTTAAAGCTTGAAATGCTCTGAAATCGCCGCCTTTTATGACTTCCAAACATTCCAATGGAACTATTTGCATAGCATTGTGACCAAAATGTGTCTGGAGTCAGCCAACCAGCTATATAAGGCAGGGTCAGCCGTCTGTCATTTTTCACCATGCCACAGAGTTCAGTGTGAAAGAAAGCATTTAACTCCTTCCTGGCCACACATTTTTATCTCCTGCCTGTGAAAATATTTTAAAATATATTTTTAAAAATAGATAATAACTTACCTGAGAGGACAAGAACTTTTCATTGAAACAATAATTCATGAAGAAGTGATTTGTTTTTGAAAATAACCTTGGGCAGACACCATTCCCCTTCCTTGGCTAAGCAGTGGGGAATTGTTGACACATGCTGGGAATATGGATTGTGATATGGAATACTGAAAATGTGTGCAACTAGTGCCATCTACTGGATCTATGCAACATCATTGCCATTGGAACTAATCTGGAAAGTTTAATAATCTGCCCAGAACCTGGTGGAAACCTGGAAAATTAAACTACATGGATCAAAATTATGCAGAAAAAACCAAGATTTATCATCAACTGAGATTAACTAAAAATAACACCAATAGATCAATTTGGATTGCTCAAATCTCATTTGTTCATCTGGATTTTTCAATCCCATTTAAACTAACAATGCTAATAACTAACAAACAACATATATTAGGAATCTCTGATCTTTTAACCTATTATCTTTGTTATTGGGGCACAAAACACACCCATCTTTCCCTTTAAAAATACATTTCATATTCCTACTATTAACAGATTTGTAGGCTAAGATATAATCAAGGCGGGGCTGAGGTAATTAACAATAGTAATATTTGAGTAACACCAAATATTGAGAAATTGAATGTATGCTAATGCCCATTGAGCATTGATAAGCAAGTGATTTACAGCTAAGGGGAGATAAAATGTCAAGCTTGGAGTGTTGATTACTGAATCACTTGCAATTGGAAGAAGTGTTGATAGTGTAACTATTATAAAACTGTGTACTAGAATTTAAACAAGAAGATTTACAGACAGGAAATTAATTTTTAGAAAAATGTCACACAGAACTAGAACTAAGAAACCTATACTTGAAGAAGAAGAATAGTATGGAATATATCCAACAGATCTCTGGGAGAGGATCCAAGATTTGATGGCTGCCAAAGTAACACAGATATCAGATCAAATTAAACAATCTGAATAAATAATAAAGACAGACATCTCAACTCTTAAACAAGAATTAACAACTGGATTAACAGAAACAAGAAACCAAGTTAAAAAGCATTCAGAGGAAATTGATAAACTAAAAACTAGACAGCAAGAATTAGAATTAGCCCAAGGAGCCTTAGGCCAACAACTCGAAGCAGCAAATCAAAGATTGAAATATTAGAGATTCAGAATATGAGCCACAACTTGAAAATTAGAAACATCCCATAAAATATTGGGAAAACAGACCTGGAAGAGGGATTTTCCACACTAATATGGGAGCATGTCGAGATTGAAGAAGAATATTTGGACTGTGATCAAATCTACAGAATTAATTCCAAATTTGCAACAAGGAACAAAGTCCCAAGAAACATTTTAGTCAGGTTTATACACAAACAATTCAGAGATCTTACATTGACTAAACAAAGAACCAACCCACTGGAAGTGAATGGAACAGAAGTACAAATCTTCCAAGATTTCTCATCAAATGCATTAAGGAAAAGAAAAGACTTTGACTGTTTCACTCAAGAACTTAGAAAACAAAAAATAAGATATCGTTGGAAAATTCCCTGTGCACTGGAAGTGACACTACCAAAAGGGAAATTTATTATATCCAACCTAGAACAAGCTAAACAATCATTTGAAGAAATTCTAAAGAGAGACAGCTCAGAGACCTCACAAGAATCAGAAGTTGGATAATTCACCATCTGGAAAACCATTTAAGAGTGACACTCCAAGTGAATCACAAAATCTTGATGCAGGGGAAAAAATAAAAATAAAATAAAATATAATAATAATAATAATAATAATAATAATAATAATAATAATAATAATAATAATAATAATAATAATAATAATAATAATAATAATAATAAACTAAAACAAGTGGCAGTATTTTAATAAGATGGAGGTCCTAAGTATTGTATCAGTTAACATCAGTGGTTTAAATTCCCCCACAAAACGTTCAATAACTTTTAATCAATTAATAAAATTTAAAGTAGATATAATATGTTTCCAAGAAACACTCATAAAGAAAGAACATTAACATATTTTAGATAGAAAAAAATTGGGAAAACTGTACCTGGCATCAGCTGAAGAGAAGAAAAAAGGCGTTGCAATATACATTAAAAACCAAAAAATCAACGTGAAAGAAGAATACAAGGACCCAGAGGGAAGATTCATCATGCTGAAGATCAGATTCTCTGATGGAAAAATCAACACAATAATATCATTGTATGCCCCAAAAAATGCCAAAGAAAAGTTTTATAAAAAGTTTTTTCACTTGCTTTTAGATTTTCAAGAAAGTCAGATTTTGATATTTTGAGATATGAATGGAGTTATGGACTCTGAAAAAGAAAAATCTTTTAAAAAAAGAAGGAAACTCTAGGAATGTATTCAAATATATGGGACTACTGCAGTAGATAGATGGGTGGACAAAGATTAATCCAACTAAAAGAGACTACACTTTTTTTCAGACAGGCATCAATCATACTCTAGGAGTGACATGTTGGTTATTGAAAACTAATACTAAGAACTTAGAAAAAGCCAAAAAAATATCAAAAGTAATGGAAGACCATAACTCCTTAAAGATGACTTGGAAGAAGGAAGGAATTATGAGGAAAAGATGGAGACTAAATGATAACTTGTTGATACACGAGGATATTCTTTAAAAATGCAAAACAGATCTGAAAGAATTTTTTTTAAATAAATTGGGGAAAAAACAGAAAAAATGCAACTATCTGGGAAGCATTTATGTGAGCAAATTTGCTCTCCATTGCATCATAAAAGAAAAGATAAAAAGAAGTGCAAACAAGGAAAATAACAGATAAAATTCAATCAATAGAAAGACAACATTAAAAAAGTGGTACAAACAGTGAGATAAATTAAGAAACTTAGCTCAGCTAGACCTATTAGAAACTGAAGAGATGCAGAAGAAAAACTCAGCTTTCTTTTTTTTTTACATGTTTTATGGTATTAGATACATCTATTTCTTTTTTAATATATATAAATATTTTATTGTATTTTTCTACTTTTCTATCTGTTGCAACCAGAGTGATTTATTACAATATATTCCATTCATTTTATCTTGTCATATACTCTCTAACATAATATTAAATCTAACCTGTTCTACTTAAATCGGTGTAGATTTCATCCAAGTATAAAGAGGTTCCTATTTATTATTATCCAGTCTATCATTTAGTATATCTGTCAAAATATCCATTTGTGCTAGTTCCAAAATCTCAATAAATTCCTTCTGTGTCGGCACCTTTGTAGTCTTCCACTTACTGGCATATACAATTCTAGCTGCAGTTATCAAGTGTAAGGTCAAGTAGGTCTTGTTTTTTTCGAGTGTAGCTGGTAATATATTCAATAAGAAAATTTCTGGTGTCAAAGCAATTTTATCCCCTAAATTTCTTTCTATCATTTCATGAATCATTTCCCAAAAGTCCTTGGCCCTACTGCACATCCACCACATATGATAGAAGCTCCCTACTTTCTTTTCACATTTCCAACACTTATTAGAAACATTTGTATACATTTTTGTTAATTACTCTGGTGTTATGTAACATCTGTAAAACATTTTGTATATATTTTCTTTCAGATTTATAGATTTAGTCATTTTAATATTTCGTTCCCAGATTTGTGACCAGGCACTTAGTTCAATATTATGACCTACATTTTGGGCCCATTTTACCATACAATCCTTCACAATTTCATCTTCCATTTTTTGCTCCATCAAAATATTATATAAACCTTTAATCAATTTTTCCTCTGAGTCCAGCAACCCCTTATCCAAAGGTATTTTGTCTTTCTGAAACCCTGTAGCTTTATCTTTTACATATCTTGATTTCAACAAATTTATCGCAAGACCAGATAGGCGGGGTATAAATGAAATAAATAAATAAATAAATAAATAAAATATCGACCACCAATCTAAGATATCTCAGCATATCTCCTGTTTGTCCCTTGAGTTGTTCTTGCTGGATCAGAGAACGCTTCTAATGGAGCTACCCAATCTTTCTATAATGTTGTGCCTTAACTGTCTTCCAAACCCATAACAGAGCTCTCCTGATCAAATGTGAATTAAATATTTTGCATTGCTTATCATCTTGGTACCATAGTAGGCATGCCAGCCTAGCCTTAAATCATGCCCCTCAATTTTTAAAACTCTTCCATTTTGCAGAGTAATCCATTCCCTCACCCAGAGCTGCTGCTCTGTAATAATTCATCCAGTCTGGTAGGCCAAACCCTCCTCTTTGTTTACTGTCCTGAAGAGCCTTAAGCTTTATTCTTGTTTTTTCCCCATCCCAAACAAACTTGGCCATTATCTTATTCGTTCTTTAAAAAAATATCTTGTTTTAATAATATTGGAATTGTCTGAAAGAGGAAAACTAGCTTTGGTAATATATTCATTTTTATTGCGGCGATTCTGCCCATTAGAGATAATTGGAGTTTGGACCATTTCTGCAGGTTTACTTTGATTTATTTCATTACTTCCATATACAGTGGTGCCTCGCTAGACGATTGCCTCGGAGGACGAGGAAATCGCTAGACGATGCCTTTTTGCGAGTGCTACTGCGCTTCGCAAAACGATGTTTCCCTATGGGGAATTTCGCTAGACGATGAGGTTTCCCCATAGGAGTGCGCCGACTAGTGGTCAAAAGCTGTCAGTGCAGCTGTCAGTGCATACCCAGTGGTACAAAAACACTAATCCAAGGCACGGATAACAACAACAAGCACTCCAAACCAATGTGATGAAAGCTAAGATTCAAGGAATAAGTTCTAACAACAAATGTAGACTCTGCCAAGAAAAAGGTGAAGCTATGTCACATATCCTCTGCAAATATCTAAAGATTGCTCAAACAGATTACAAAATCAGACATGATAGAGTGGCAAAATTAGTGCACTGGTCATTATGCAAAAAATAAAACTTTCCAGCCTCCCAAAACCCATGGTAATATCAGGTAGAGAAGGTGTCAGGAAATGGCAAAGTCAAGATCTTGTGGGATTTCTGGATTCAAATTGATAGACACCTTGAACATAGCACACCAGACATAGTAGTAATAGAAGAAAGAAATGTGTGGATAATTGACATTGCAATTCCAGGGGATGCCAGAATTGAAAATAAAAAAATGGAGAAACTAACAAAATACAGAGACGTAGCAATTGAAACATCTTGCTTGTGGATGAAACATAATTCAGTGGTCCCCATAGTCATTGGAGCTTTGGGAACAATATCAAGAAATGTCACACAGTATTATAAACAGTTGCAGATTTCAGAAATAACACCATTAGAGCTACGAAAAACAGCAATATTAGGAACAGCATACATACTCTGCCAATATTTAACAGATACTTAGGTTTTTGGTTAAGACTTGTACCTGTTATATAATACCAGTTGATGTTTTTATAATTTTGATTGACTGTGCCTGATATTTTTGAATAACCACTGCCATCACCTTAGAACTGCAGAGCTGGAAGGGACCCTATGGATCATCAACTCCTGTCCCTGTCATAGAGGCACAGTGGAGAACTGAACTTCCAACCTCTGGTTTCACAGCCAGAGACCTAAACCACGGAACTATCCAGCAGTTCTTGGATCTGCATGGTTTTTATATAGGATCATCTCTAAACCACTATCCAATTATAGAGCCCATCTATGCCCACAAACAACACCACAGAAATCATGGGTCCCCTACTGCATGGTTCAGAAACATGGATCTGATGCACGGATCCTCATGGATTGACATGAGTTTTAAATAGGATAATCCCAAACCACTGTCCAGTCATAGGCCCCATTTGTGCTCATAGATTAAAACACAGAAATCATGACCCCAGACACATTCTGATTGGTCAGAATGCTATGCTGTGCAAATAGTTCTGTTGTTTTAGAATGTTTGCATTTCCATCAAATGTGCATGATAGGATAGACTCAGGTTACTCATTTTTGCTCAAGTGAGATTTCAGGCTTGACTTGATTGAGCACCCACTTTTCTACTTTTCTGACTGTCTTTAGTATCTCTATGAACACCACATTTCAAATGACTTGATTTTTCCACCTTGTCTTTCTTCACTATCTTCCTTTCACATAGTGTGGATGATTTTGACCTTGGTTTCCAGTGACATTGTTTGTGAACTCTTTTTTTTTTTTTTTTTTTTTGTTTAATATCAAAAAGCATAGGAACATATTTTGGAAAACATGTACACAACTTATCCATAGAGGTTTTGGTCCACTGTAGTTTTTCTTCCTCAGCTTGCCTAACTCAAAGAAAGGGATATGAAATTGAAACATAGCTTTCCAGTCTGCATTTGGCAGAGTGGGAATGGCAACCTTAGTTAAACCAAGAGATTAAAGAGTCTGTATGTTTCTCCATTATATGTGTTGTACCTACTCAGACCTTTGCTTCTCCATTTCATTAGGTCCAAAAGAGCCCTCTAAAAATATTTTGGCACATAGGGACTATAACCACATCTAAGCAATTCTCGCTTCCGTCTTCTCCCAGTAACCATAGTACAGATCATATGCTCATCTTCTGGAAACCTCTACCACTGGGTAAGAGCCTCATGGCGCAGTGGTTAAACTGCTGTACTGCAGCCAAAACTCTGCTCAATCCCAGGTTGACTCAGCCATCTATCCTTCCGAGGTCGGTAAAATTAGTACCCAGCTCACTTGGGGAGGGGGGCAATGTGTAGCCTGCATAATTAACTTGTAAACCTCCCAGAGAGTGCTTGAAGCACTATGGGGCAATATATAAGCAGCACACTTTTTGCTTTAATTCTATAGGAGGGAAATTTCTGATTGAATTTGTGGGTAGCAAATGTCTATTTAAACTCCCATTTTAAAAAGTTAGGAAATTATGTTCTTCAAAAAACCTCCGGTTTATGAATGTGGGATGTTGTGCTTCTGTACCCAGAATTCAAAAAGCCAGGAAACGGCCCAATATTTCTGCATAATATCATTTCCGCATTACCAACAATGAAAACAGATGCCAAGCTTTACGTAGCAAAGGGCAACCGGAATGTTGACAACACCAATGGCAGCAGTAAAGATGGTGCAGTGGTCCCCAACCTTGGGCCTCCAGATGTTCTTGGACTTCAACTCCCAGAAATCCTGGCCAGCAGAGGTGGTGGTGAAGGCTTCTGGGAGTTGTAGTCTAAGAACATCTGGAGGCCCAAGCTTGGGGACCCCTGGATAGGATACCCTCTTCTGCTCACTACCATTCACACTTTAAAAAATAAAAATAAAAGCCCTGACAATTGCTTTGTATTTGGCTGAGAAGTGGTTAATTGATGAAAAAAGGGAGTCAACTTCTGGGATTTTCCCTTGCCTGCTGTCACTTTGTGAATGGTAGTGGTGCTGGGGGGACTCCTGTTCAACACCTTGACCATTAGCCTGTGGAATGTCTCAGGATTCCATGATTCCCCTACTGTTTCACATCTAATTGAAAGAGGCTGTCCAGGATTTTGTGGTCTGGTACCACCAGTGTGCTGATGACACCACACTCCTGCTTTTTAAGATCTTCCAGGAGGCCTTACTCTCAGTCCCTCAATGTGTGATCACTCAGTCCCTCCGCCCCTCCCCCCCATTTCTGAAAGTCATGTAATATTTTTATTAGACCATTGAAATCTCATAGACAGGCAGGCTTTTAGTCCTACACGACCCTTCATTAGACTGAGCATTATGGAGCAGGGGCTTCCTGAATAAAGAGAAAATCCGCCCCCCCCCCCCCCAATCATCATGGAGAACTCTTTTCTTAAAAGTAAGTTCTGTGGAATTAGGCAAAGTAGATTTCATTGTCCTCCCTCATATTGGTAGAAAAAAGGCTTCCACTCAGCACATTCTCCATTGCCTCATATTGATGCAAGTATTCTTTTCATAATTATGTTTTAAACTGCCCGGAGAGTCCTCTGGCACTATGAGATGATATATACAAGTCAAAACACCACCACCACATGACTTCTGTTTAGCTGGGAATGTAAGGAAGTGTACAACATTGTTCTCTCCATATAAGTAATAGTTCTGTGTAAGGAAATTAAGCAGTACAGATGGCCCAAAATTTTGTTTCATATTAGTTTTGAAGAATGTATTAAAATTTGCAAATCATAGATATTTGAGTTTGGAAGAAAACAGAACTGACCGTTCCCTCTGTAGTAGCTCTTGAGAAAACTAAATGTGACTAAAATACCATATTAAAAGACTGAAGGAAAAATTAAACAATATGATAAATATATCAATTAATATATATCATAAATATATCAATTTAATATTAAAAATATTCAAATCTGCAACAGGAAGATTTTGTTTGACACCCAAAAGACACCATTGATGACACTAATTTGAGGATGCTACGAACAGAGCATCATATCGTCTCTCCCCTTCTCCATTTGGTAGTCACTGTGACATGCCCCTTGCGCGTCCCTGGATTATTTTACTAATCTAAGGCCCACACCACGTTCCTATTTACGCTGCCACCAGTTGATCTCTGTCAGCATTATTTACTTGGAAAGACTGAGGTCCATACTGCATGTAACTTTTAACAAAAACAGGTTTATTGGATACAGTTCAAATCTTGAGTTTCACTTAAGTAGATTCCTAAAAGACGTTAAAGCTTTCAGTAGTTTCGTAATAACTTATTCCACACTTAACTGTCTCTACGTTCCACCCTCTTAACTGCTTTTCAACTCCCCACTGACTATCTGCTCTTCCTATCTGCTTTCCCCTCCCTTTATATCCCCCTGGCTCCGCCTCCCAACAATTCTTATTGGTGCATGCCGATACACTCATACATATGCATAGGCAGGGTGATCGCTACAGTCACCAAGCTCTAAATATGTATATTGGTTGCTAAAAATATTGTTTAATTAATTATATATGCTTTCCTATTACTAGAAGAATGGATTGGTTGACTTCAAGGAGTTTGAAAGTCATTTTCCACCATTCATCCTGTAAAAATGCTCTTTTAGAATTATCACTTTGTGGTTTTTTACTATGACAGGGGCATGCATTATTATAAAGTAGGATCTTGCCCTCCTCACAAAGATTTCTAGAGCCATGATTTTTAGGGGAAAAAAATGAGGAGGGCTCGAACAGCCACAAAATACCCTTGAGAATGCATACTGTGTGGTTCCTAATCTTATCTAAAATATCCAGTGCACATGTCTCCATTGTCATTTATTCATTAGTTATTTTTAGTAGTGAACATTTCAATCCCATTCAGGTTTATTTTTGTTTTTGGTTATTATTATGAATGTAAAGGTAACTTTGTTGGTTGCATGATGAACTGAATGGCTTGACTGACAGGTGAATTATTATAATAGAATTATAGAATGATAGAATAATAGATTTGGAAGCAATCTATAAGGTGATTAAGTACAATGCCCTGCTTAACACAGAAATCTGGATAAAAGGGTATTTGATAGATAGTTGTCTAATATTCTCTTGAATGCCTCCAGTATTGGAGCATGAACTACCTCCCCAGGTAATTGGTTCTATTGTCTTACTGCTACAGTAAGTTAGGAAGCTTTTCCTGATCTTCAACCAGAATCTAGCTTTCTGTAACTTGAGTGTGTTATTACGTGTCCTCCACTCTGGGATGATTGAGAACAGGTCCTACCCCTGCTTTGCATGAGAGTCTTTCACACGTTTGAAAAGTGCGATCATATCTTCCCTCAGTCTTCTGCTGCTGCTTCTTTTTTTTTTTCCTTTTTTTTGGGGTGTGGCTAAACATGCCCAGTTCTTTCAGTCTTTCCTCATAGGGCTTGGTTTCCAGTCCCCTGATAATCCTTGTTGCCCCTCTCTGAACTAGTTCCAGTTTTTTGTCATCCTTCTTAAAGTGCAGTGTCCAGAACTGGACACAGTACTCAAGATGAGGCCTAACCCATGTTGGATTCAGAGGAACTAGTACTTCACAAGATTTGGAAACTACTTCTGTCAATACAGCCTAATATAGCATTTTGCTTTTTTGCAGTCACATTGCACAGTTGGCTCATATTCAACTTCTGATCTAAAATAATTCCAAGATTCTTGTCACTCGTAGTATTTCTTAGCCAAGTATCCCCCATCTTGTAACAGAGTGTTTGAGTTTGCTTTTCTTTTAGGTGTAGAACTTTGCATTTCTCCCTGTTAAATGTCATTCTGTTGTTTTCAGCCAAGTGCTCAAGCCTATCAAGATTTTGATATTGAATTTTCTTTCTGTGTTCCAGCTGTTCCACAAAATTTAATGTCATCCACAGATTTGATAAGCATTTCCTGTACTTGCTCATCCAAGACATTTTAAAACATTTGGAAGAGCACCATGGTCTATAGCATTTCCACCATCTACCAGGGAGGATACCTGATCCAAAAAATGAGATAAGATTCGTGTGGCAGGATTTGTTCTTGATAAATCTGTCTTGGCTTATAATTATTATTGCATTGTTTGCAAGGTGCTTGCAAAGTGGTTATTCTATAATCTGCTCCAGAATTTTTCCTGGGATTGATGTCAGGCTGACTGGTCACCCATCCTCCATGACATCCAGAAAATAATAGATAGTGGTTCTAAGAGTTCCTCAACCAGTTCCTTCAGTACTCTTGGATGCAGTTTATGTATCCCTGGAGATGTGAACTCGATCAAAGTAATAAAGTTTTTCTTGATTATTTGTTTATTAATCTCACTCAGGCTGCAATCCTACCCCCTCCATGTGTACTTCACATTTGCCTGGAAGATTATAGACTGTCTTTTGGGAAAAGACCAAGATGAAGTAGGAATTGAGTATTTTTGCCTTTTCTTTGTCTGTTACCACTTTCCCATCCCCACTGGGTAGCTGAGCCACTCTTTCTTTTCTCTGTCTTTTGCTAAGCAGACACCTGAAAATGCCTTTTTGTTGTTTTTAGTGTCTCTTGCTAACCTCAGCTGATTCTAAGCTTTTGCCTTCCTAACACCATCTCTACAATTCTCTGTTTGTACTCTTCCTTTGTGGCCTGGGCTTCCTTCCCATTCCTATATGTAGTCTCCTGCTATAACTACTCTTCTTTCTGTAGATTGTGAGTTCAGTGACTCTACTTGGCTGAGGTTCAGTTTCTCTCATGCCCTCCTGTGGTGTCTACTGTATGTCTTCCTCCCCATGCCAGACTCCTCTTCAAGAATCTAAAAGTGGTTTTGCAGTTTTACTGGTCGAGTGTCTTCTACCAGTTTGCACTTGTATGTGTATGCTGTGTTGTGCTTAGACATGAAGACAGACATTGCACACATCTTGTAGGTCACTATCACTGAAATGTCTCTTCCCTCCATAATACCTTTTACCTTTTTTACTTTGTTCTGTTTGTCTATGAGTGCCCATTCATGTCTGTCTGCCTTGAAGGGTATTTGAAAAGTCCACTAATATATAGCTATATCCAGAAACATTTTTTTTAATTAGGGGCCTCCCCCTTGGCCTCCCCCACTGACAGCAGGATATCCCTGTTGGTTCTGCTGGACCTCTCAGTGGCTTTCAATACCATCGACAATGATATCCTCTTGACCCATCTCTCTGGTATGGAATTTGGAGGCACTGTTATACAATTGCACTGGTCCTTCCCGGAGGAGAGAATTCAGAAGGTGGTGCTGGGGGACTCCTGTTTGACATCCTGGCTGCTGGCCTGCGGGGTTCCTCAAAGTTCTGTTTTGCCTCCTTTGTTATTTAGACATCTTCCAGAGTTTTGGGGTTCGGCGTCAACAATATGTCTCCTTACCATCTGAATTTTAGGAAGATATTTCAGCTCTGGATCAGTGTCTGGTATCAGTAATGGAGTGGATGAGGGTGAATAAACTGAAACTTAATCCAAACAAGACAGAGGTATTCCTGGTCAATTGAAAGGTCAGGGAACAGGGATGTAGGCTGTGCTGGATGGGGTTACACTTGCTTGAGCAGCTTCAGGATACTCCTGGACTGCTTTCTGATTCTGGATGCCCAGGTTTTGGCAGTGGCCAGGAGTGTATTTGCACAATTAAAACCAGTGTGTCAGCTGCGCCAGTTCCTGGAGAGGTCTGATCTGGCCACAGTGATACATGCCTTAGGTACATCCTGGCTGCACTACTATTACACACTCTACATGGGGCTGCCTTTGGGAAGTGTCAGGAAACTTCAGCAGGTCCAGAACACAGCAGCTAGATTGCTAACTGGGGCTGGTCACATGAATCACATAACTCCCTGTTACAGCAGCTCTACTGGCTGCCAGTCTGCTTCCGGGCAGAATTCAAAGTGCTGGTTCTAACCTAAAAAAGCCTGAAATGGCTTGGGCTCAAGCTGTCTCAAGGACCGCATCTCTCTCTATTAGCCTGCTTAAGTGTTAAGATTGCCAGGAGAGGCCTTTCTCTTGGACCCACCACCACCACCACCTTGGTGGAAGAGGTCCTTCTCGGTTTCTGCTCCTAGACTTTGAAATTCCTTCCCACAGGAGACTAGGCTGACCCCATCTTTACTGTCTTTCCACAAGCAGTAGGCAAGCTTTCCCTCAGTGACTGGCTTCTGAGTAGAGTTTTTAAACGGACTGTTGTACTTTACTGCCTTGAATGTGTATTGGTGTTGCTTACGTTTTTTTAATATATTTGTTTGATCCTTTTTAGTATATGTAGACTTACTGTTTTTAGCTTTAAAATGCTGTATTTTAATGATATAAGCTGATTTGAGTCCTTTTTAAGGAGGTGTGAGGTAAAATAAATTTTAAATAAAGTAAAATAAAATAAATAAACTCTCACATCAGCTGTCCCTGTTTACTTGCTCTGGTCGCTTGCTTCGTAGTGTCTGTCTCAGTTTTATTCCTCTCTTGTGCTCTGTTAGGAGTCAGCAAACAGAAAGATTGGTGGAAAACATTTAGGACGGTCAGGAGGGGGGAATGAATACACCTTGCATAAAACTCTGTTGTGATTGGCTGTTTTTCCTAATCCAAGTGGAAGGGAGGTGAGGGTGTGCAAGAATGAGTGAGAATTTGAGATGTCACTTACTTAGACATGATTGTGAATTTTAGTTAAGAGAGAAGTTTGAAGTTTGGATAAGTCTTTGCTTAGGAACAGGAACAGATAAGAAGAAGTTGTAATAGATGAGATATTACCATCTCCATGGTATACAGTATATAAGGAGCTAAGGGCTAGAGATAATGGCCACCTTTGTTCATTGCTGAGGTAGAGTTTATGCCCAGGCCTTTCATGCTCCCAGCAATGGTCTCTCAACCACTGCATGTGCTTTTCATCTACTGTCTCTGATGTATTTGTGTTTTTCCATCAGATCTAAGGGTCTAAGATGAGTTGGCTTCATGATGACAGTGTAACATTATAAGTCTGACATTAGATATAATATATTAGAGCTGTTTTTATCTTGCTGCTGGAATATGTGTATGCCTTAATTGAAAGCTTTTAGAAAATGTGAGTCTAAGGTATTTAAGGCTTGTTATGCAGTCCAGGAACTATAACCACCTTATAACATTGTATTAGAAGTAGATTTTTAACTAACACAGGACTCTCATTTGGGCCTTCCCCTTTAATCATATGATAGTACTATTGAATTCCCTCCCCTTATGCTTTCCCCGTATTATCTACACACACAGAGCAAGTTGCCCCTACAAAGGTGACCCCAGTGCCTGGATCCTGGGTGTGTGGGGGAGTACAGCCTCCTTTTTCCTTTCATGCACGTGTTTGCCATATCAGACAGAATAACCAAATAGGAGTTTCTGGTTGTTGCCCAAATATATTTTTGCCTTTTTAATATATGCCTTGCTTCCATTTTCTGGATACAAGTATTTTAACTTTAAATCAGCTAAGTCATTATCCTAAAGAATTATGTATATTAGAAATAATATGCATAAATGCCTGTATATAGAATAGGTAGTGCCACAGATATTTAATACATCATGCCTTTTAAAAGTTTTAATGGCATGCTACTGTAAAGTCATGGCACAGGGTTACACAGATTTTTAGAACTGCTTTGGGATTTTGATATAGAAACCTCAGCAATAGCTGAATATATTTCTTCTGCTTTTGTCCCCTAACCTTGTAACTTGAGCACCTTTATTTTGGAAATTAAAGATTGATGGTAATTTGCAAAGCACTGTTCTGCTGAGTGTACAAATACTTCGATCAGTGGTTCCTCATCCAAAACTGAATTGAACTCTAATGTACATCACAGGATAATATATCCTTTGAAAAGAATGCTTCAGGTAGCTGCTTGCCCTGCACGAAAGCTGTCTCCAGTGTTATATAAATTAAATAGAAAGAACATGAAGCAGAGTGTAGGAATAAATGAACAATTCTTCGAGTAAGCAAATACATGTAATAAGGTTCTCCAAGGGTTCATATTTGAACTGGTGCATTTTTACTTGTTCATAAATGATCTAGAGTTAGGAGGAACAGCAGCAAAGTGGCCAAAGTTTTCTGGTGACACCAAATTATGTACAGTAATTAAAACAAAAACAGACAGCAAAAGGCTAAGAAAAGAAGGGGGGGGAAGGGAAATCTCTCCAAAGTGGGAGGGTAGGTGTTAAAATGGTAAACTTTAGTGAAGATGTGAAATAAAGGTCCAGTGTCACATTATCTGAAGCTGGTTTGCAAGTGAGAATTTCAGTTAAAATAAACAGTTCAATACATTATAAATATGTTTAATTGTTGCTATTCATGCGAAATGGCAAAATCAGTGAGAACTCTCTGTGACATATTTTTCAACAAAGAAACCAATAGTGGTGGTTTCCTTCCTTTCTAGGGTAAGATATCCTGATTAGATTTGTCCTCATGTGGTTTGTGAGAAGAATGGCAAATTCTTCCCCTCTTCTTAAAACAGTGAGATTTTACTTTCTCCTTTTTATTTATTTATTTATTTTTATTTATTATTAGATTTTTTTTCCCGTTCTTCTAGACAGGAGTCTACTCAGGGCGGCTCACAATATATTGTGCACAAAACAGATTTAAAAACAACTATTAAATTCTACAATAATAATATAATCAAGATGGGAAGATAAACAACAAAAACCAAGAAAAGTAAGAATCAAATATTGGCAGGAGGGAAGGCCTGCCTAAAGAGCCAAGTTTTTAATTGGCTCTTGAAAACACCCAGCAAGGGTGCCAGGCAGATCTCTGACGGCAAGCTGTTCCAAAGTCGAGGGGCCACTACCGAGAAGGCCCGGTTTCTTGTTCTCTCTTTCCGGGCCTCTCTCGGCGTCAGGCCCCTCAGCCGTCTTTCCTGGCTATAGCGAGTGACTCAAGTAGATCTAGATGGGAGAAGGCGTTCTGCCAAGTATCGAGGTCCTAAACCGTTTAGGGCTTTATATGTCATCATTAACACTTTGAAGTCAATGCGGAAACGAATGGGCAGCCAATGCAAAGCAGCCAGAATGGGAGAGATATGCTGGAATTTTCTCGTTCCACTAAGTAATCTGGCTGCCGCATTCTGCACCATTTGAAGCTTCCACATCAATCTCAAAGGTAGCCCCGAGTAGAGCTCATTACAGTGGTCTAATCTCGAGATTACAAGTGCATGGACCAGAGTGGTGAGGGCCCCACCATCAAGATAGGGACGCAGCTGGGCAATCCGCCACAGATGGTAATTGGCGGAGCGGACCACTGACGCCACCTGGGTTTCCATGGTGAGCGCTGGATCCAGATGTACTCCCAAGCTGCAAACCTCAGTCTTCGTGGTGAGAGTCACCCCTCCCAAAAGAGAGGGAGTTTCCCAAACCGCCAATGGAGGGGCCACCCACCCTCAGGACCTCCGTCTTGTCCGGGTTCAGCCTCAACCCATTCTCCTGCATCCATTGCAGTACAGCCTCCAGACAGCTCTGAAGGGACAGAACAGCATCCACTGAAGTAGGTGAAAAGGAGATGTAGAGCTGCGTGTCATCAGCATACTGATGGCACGAGGCTCCACACCCCCTGATGACCCCACCCAGCGGCCTCATATAGATGTTAAACAGCATTGGGGAGATTATCGAGCCCGGCGGAACCCCACAATTGAGACTCCACGGGGCCGAGACACTCTCCCCAAGCTGAACTCTCTGAGGGTGGTCCTCCAAGTAGGACCGGAGCCAGGCAAGCGCCAGGCCACTGATTCCCAGCTCGGAGAGCCTCCCCAGGAGGATACCGTGGTCGACGGTATCGAAGGCGGCTGAGATATCGAGGAGGACCAACAAGGACATTTTGCCCCTGTCAGCCTCCCTCAACAGGTCATCCAACAGTGCGACCAGTGCCGTTTCTGTGCCGTGGCGCGGCCCGAAGCCCGACTGGAATGGATCCAGGGCATTTATAATTTAATAAAGTATGTTTATGATTTATGCAGATTACAACAGACTTGACTGCCTCCCAAAAGAAAATGGTCTTTGGCATCATGGTTTTATAACACATTTACCGCATATACTCGAGTATAAGCCGACCCGAATATAAGCCGAGGCACCCAATTTTACCGCAAAAAACTGAGAAACTTATTGACTCGAGTATAAGCCGAGGGTGGAAAATGCAGCAGCTACTGGTACATTTCAAAAATAAAAATAGATACTAGAGGGGTGCTAGTTTGATGGGGCATGGAGCGGGAGGGGTTAACACTGTGTCTCACAGCTCAGAAAGATCCAACAGCAGATACTGCCCTTCTGAGCTGTGAGACACACTTCACTGCCTGCGGAGGGAGGACTCATACCGGATGCTGCGCTTATCTACTGCTCTACTGCTGCGCTTATCTACTGCTCTACTGTGTAACAAGATGGAGGGAGTCGGAGGATGGAGGAGGAAGGTGGGAGGAGGAATTTATTTATTATTTATTTATTTATTTATTGTATTTATATCCCGCCCATCTGATCAATTGACCACTCTGGGCGGCTGGAAGGTGGGTACATAGAATATGCAGAAGGAGGAGGATGGGAGTGTCCTGGAAGCGGACACTCCCGTAAAGATCTTTAAGAGACATAGCTGACAGGGAAGAAGGGGGGTGAATGGGCTTCCCTGGGCTTGTAAACAAAGATGCCCTCACTGTGACCTCTGTTCAGAGTGGTCTTTGAAATACTGACATGCTGCCGGGAAAAAGTTTTCATCTATAGCTCCTTCATTTGGACATAGACTGCTATTATCCTCCCAGCACGGTGTCTGCCTGCAGAGTCTGAAAAATGCAGTGTACTTAACCCGGGTCATCGGACCACCCACAGAGGCTGCAGGCGCCCGTAGATGAGCGGGGGAGTCCGGAGAACACCTGCACTGCAGGGGAGAACATGTAATTTTGACACTGACTCGAGTATAAGCCGAGGGGGGTGCTTTTTCAGCAAAAAAATTGTGCTGAAAAACTCAGCTTATACTCGAGTATATAAGGTAAGTTCTATGGGGCTATTTGCTTAGTAGTGATGAATCTTGCACACACAGTTTCACAAAATGAGTCTCCTCTTATTTGCACTTATATAACAGACAGCATGAACAATTATAATAACAACAAAATGCTACAATTTGTGCACCCAAGACCTTGGCAACAGCACCAGTACAGGAGTTGCTTGGAGAATTTGCAAAGTTCAAGTTTCCCTTTGATTTCAAAGTCAGACAAAAATCCAAGGTACTTTCCTCAACTAGGTTAGGTATCCATAAGACAGGAGAATCTTTTAAACCCTAAAATAAAGTATCAATGCAATTGTATGCAAATGTAGATTCACCCCTCCAACACAAACGTATAAAAATTGTACCTTGACCAAGTGGCAACAGTCGCTCTGGCCTCTTCAGCTCTCCTCCTCTTTCTGAGATTCAAATCTCTTAATCACAGCCATGCTTTTTTCTTAGTCCCACCCCTTTAGGCTGAACCAGTATGGGTTACAGTTTCAGCATGTATAACAAAAATATTGTTGCACCATAAGGACTAATGGATTTATTTCAATGTGAACTGAACTCACTCACTCAGACATCAGGTCATAATATCTAGCCACAGGTTTATGTACATAATATACATGATTATGTGGCTGGGGATCAAACAAAGGGGAATACAGGCACAGAGGTGGGGCAGCTTCCAATCTGAATAGGACGACAGATACAGCTAGATCTAGCTAGGCCACAAGCCTTCCTGCTGTCTTTTTCCAGGTAAGCCACATTTAAGCATCTGTAGGTGTTTGCATGTCAGGTGAAGCTCCCGGAATGGAGAATAATGGGATTTGTAATGGAAAAAAAATCAAAACAATCCAATGCCTAATAGTATCCTTTAATTCCCATTAAGATTGTTGTGTGCTAGTAAATAGTTATAATTTTTAACTTTTCATTTCTAATTCTATTAATATTTGCTTTTGCCTCTGACTCCATTATAATTAAATACAAACGTACATAAAAATAAAATATGCTTTCCTTCCACTTTATACTCCCAATTTGATTGATGCTGGCTATTAAAGATGCTAAGCAACAGAGTAAGACGTTATCATTTGACTCTTAGGATTTAGTCATACTACACAGTAAACCAAGGTTTAATGACGGTTAGTTGTTGCTTAGACCCCTCATGCTTCCTGCTAAAGTTGAAAAGTGGTTAAACTGCTGTACTGCAGCCAAAACTCTGCTCACAACCTGGGGTTCAATCCCAGGTAGCCAGTTCAAAGTTGACTCAGCTTTCTATCCTTCCGAGGTCGGTAAAATGAGTACCCAGCTCGCTGGGGGGGGGGGGGCAATGTGTAACCTGCACAATTAACTTGTAAACCGCCCAGAGAGTGCTTGAAGCACTATGGGGCGGTATATAAGAGGCACACTTTTTTGCTTTTGCTTCATGGTTTGCTTATCATTTTGTCCACATGCAGGCATGTTGTCTCCTCTGTCAACAAACCAGAGCAACACATCTTAAATAACTGATGGATTCCTTCTGTAGTTTTGTTGGGAAGGAAACAAAACCTTAGAAACTGCCCACATTCAGATGACTTAATAAAGGAAGCTGTCCTACCCCTTGCTCATGTAGTGAGATCAAGACTTCCTTTATCTAGTCGCTTGACTACTGAGGTAATGGTTTCTTTAAATCACTATAAGAATAAACTTGTTTTCTTTAATAATCTTCACTTATTCCTTTTATTCCTTTTTCATTGCCACCAATCTTTTATTGCCCTGTATGTGTGTATTTATAAAGGCCTCCACATAGGTACATCTTATAATAAATTGTGTTTACATATTATTATGGCTGCTTAACTTATGAATAGTATAATTAGAGAAGTGTTTGAGGCATGCTAATACCTCTACTAAAGGAGGAGTTTGTGTGTGTGTGTCCTTTCTCTGCTGTAGCTGGAAGGCTACATGAAACTAAGAAAGTGTATAAAAAGGACCCAATATGATTGTATTCACCTCGCCCACCCAGCCCAGAAATAAGAGATGACACAGGATGTTGGGTTAAAACTTGGGCCACAACTTTGTTAACTATTTAAAACTAAATCCCCCATCTACAAGGGGGCCTAACGTAGTGCAATATTTATCCAAATCTGGTGTAGCCTTTACCTCCGGATTCTAAAGCAGGGCAAGTTCCTATTTCTGAATCGTGCTGTCTTCCATCCAGCATGTGTTCAGGTGCCCAATGGTAGGGGTACCCCCCACACTGCCTCAGCCCACCGAGCCTCGTGACCCTAGGTGAACTCCTTTCCGGGAGGTCCCCTTAATAAAAGGCCACCTCCCCTCGGAGCCCTGCTGGCTCCACCAAACAGGGAGATGGGTTGTTTTTTGCACCATGTGTCCGCCAGGAACTCACCAAAATTCTTCCCCTCACACTACCCACCACAGCATGGGGCTATTTATATGCCCCAAGCCCACCATCACAGCTGAAAATTTTGTCCCAAAGGCCCCCTTGTAGATCACGCAAAAACAAGTCCAGTCCTGTATTGGACAAGTGAACTCCTTCACTCCTGTATAACTATGGTTGACGAACTCTTATGTCAGGGTGCCTTATCACTAACCCCAATCCAGCTCGCATGGCTCTGCCTACTTTCCGGTTAAACACTGTGACGTGCATGGTCAATGTATGACCAAATTAACTTAGTCTCAGGAAACTTGGCCTTAATGGCTTGCAAACCATTGATCACCAGTCGTATAAGTGGCTTGCCCGTCCTTTGAGCTAAGTCATTTCCTCCCAGGTGAACAACCAGTATATCAGGGGGTACATCCGGAGTACCCTGGGATGCCAGTTCCAAAAATTCGCCCCAGAGCATACCTCTCCATCCCCTCCAATCCAACATGGCCTGCAGGACAAGGCCTAAATTACGGTCCCAACTGGTCCGCAAAGCATACTTCGCCTTCCAGTGTACGTAACTGTGACCATACAAAACAACTCTCAACCAGGCTGAAGCCTGAAAAAGAAAAAACAAACACCATCATCTATTGTGGGAGATAACGTACGTAGGTCTTGAACCTGTATGAAGACCACTGTCACATCTTTTATCCGCTCCTCCCCATATCCTAAAGTTGCTGCTGTGGATGCTGCTCCTATGCGAAAAGAGTAGGTGCCAAATTTTCACCCCCACTATTCCTGCTTCCCAAAGCCCCTGGGAGGTAAATGTCCAAAATTGGTATCTTGTGAGGGCTGAGTAGTCTATATGGTAAAATAGATCCCTTGCTGAGGTCTGCTGTAACTCAACATAGTCGGAAATGGCCCTAACCGGGCTTAACTCCCTGACTGAACAACACCCTAAACTTATAACTTGGCCTTTTCCTAAGTGATCCGTCTTGGATCGGCAAAGATGGAACAAAACCCTGTCTTCAGAGACCAGTAAGTCGTCCATCTATGATGCCGTCTTTGAATTGTTTACTTTTGGCACCCATACTAACTTACTCACTCTAAACACCCCAAAAAATGCACACACTGTTGCTGCCTTAAATAATTTGACCTCATACTGGTCGCTGCACTCAACAGCCCAGAACATGTCCCAATTGAACTAGGATTTTTGTGGACATAGGAATACACCTATCTTCCTGTTGACCTCTTTCTTTGTTCCATCCCTCAATCATTTTTCTAATTCAGAAATCACTTCCCGGCTCTGGACACCATTGCGCCTTGGCATAAAAAGCCAGAGCCGACATCCTCCCTTGAATCATGCAAGGAGCCAAACCTTTGTGATGAAGACAGACTCCGAACTGCTGTAAATGGTCCACTGTCATAGGCCATGGTCTACCCAGACCTTCCTTATTACAAAATGCAATTTTTTTTTCACATGCAGCTGTGTAGCTGCGTCTGGTACTGGGAGTGATTGCTAAACTGATTGCCCTGTTGGCTTCAATCCTCCAGTGCTGCTTACCTCTTGCAGCAAGATCTCTGGTCTAGCCTGAGCTCCCGGCGCCAATGCCCTGAAATGGTCAATCTGTTGACGGGACAGGGCACCATCCAGCTCATTATTTTTGTCAGGCACATTGCAAGCCTGGAACACAATGTTATACCTCGAACAGTGCAACGTGAAGGCTCTCACCAATCTCATAACCCTCTGAGATTTTGATGTGAGGGTATTTTTACAAGGACCACAGCCGTGTTGTCACATCACATTGTGACAGCAGAATTAGCTCAATGTAAGATCCTGGATGACTTCGGAGTCACGCTACTCCATCGGTCATAGGCCGGAACTCTATCTCTTGATATAAGGATATTTACCACATAGACCACCACCATGTTATCACAAAAACATGATGGCAGAATTGGCTCAAATGTCAGCCCATAGCCATAGGGCTCGCACTAATGGAAAAAACTCCAAGAATGTAAGATGCTGGGTGACTTCGGAGTCACGCCACTCCATCGGCCACTCCATCTCTTAATGTAAGGGTATTTACCACATGGATCACCACCATGTTGTCACACAAAAAAATAACATCTGAATTGACCCAAATGTCCACCCATAGCCATAGGTATGGGAAAAATTCCAAGAATGTAATATCATGGGTGACTTCGGAGTCACGCCAGTCCATCGGCCGTAGGCTGGCACTCCATTGGCCCCTAAATTAATTCCCATATCCTGTTGACCCAGCAGCGTTAGTGTGGACCTGAAACTTTGCTCCTAAGTGCACTTTGTCTCACCAAAACGAAATTTCATTAAAACTATCTAAGAACTGTAACCAGATGCGCAGGTCCTCTTGCATGCAAAGTTGAGGTGACCTATTACCTCTTGCAGCTCCACAATGTAATTCTGGTTCGTTGTAACAGGTCCCGGATTCGAATCCTGAAGTCCACTAACTTACTCTACTGGCAATCTGCTTGATTGCTGGGTAGTGTCCAGTTCAATCCCTAAGAAAGTAACTACAGTACAGGGACCTTCTGTTTCCTCTTCTGCTAAAGGAATCCCTAGTTCCCTTGTCACTACCTGAAAAGTCCACATGAGGTTTTCACACTAGGTGGTCCCTGGCTTCCAACAAAAATAAAAATTATCCATCTAGTGCACCATGTGAGAAAGCCCTGCCCTGTGCTTAAGCGTCCACTCCAAAATAGAGCTGAAGCACTCAAATGCAGTGCAAGAGATGGAAAACCCCATCACATCACCTTTTACATATAGTATAACCCTTTGATTTGAAAACCTAGTAACTCAAAATCCTCTGGGTGAACAGGCAATAATCAAATTGCCGACTTAACTTCAATTTGTCTGAGTTCTGCCCCCATGCCACAGGATCTAACCATCTGAATGGCCGCATCAAATGAAGTATAACGGACTGTGCATAACTCCCGGGGAATGTTGTCGTTGACTGATTCTCCAGCTGGAAAATAAATGATGAACGAGGTGAAACTTGACCGGCACCTTTTGGGGGCCACCCCCTATAGGGAGACTCACAAATTTGGTACAGGAGGCTAGGTGAAAGGTACAGCCGCTCGACCCCCAGCATCTTTTTTTATATATATAATAATTTCTCTAACAATGTCTTCCATACCCTTCACTGATTTCAAATTATTTGCCATAGTATGCCCCGGGAAATCAACATAGGACCTATATATTAGGTCTATGTATTGTATCAAGGCAAAAACCCTTGAAGGGTATGCCTTTACTATTGTCCTTGCATATATCAAAAAGCCTGGGAGCCCATTCGCCCAGCATCTCTCTAGTTTTTCCTTCCTAAATCTCCTTTTCTCCCTATCCTCCTCTTTGGACTCTTTCTTTTCTTCCATTTCCTTGTTCAAGAGTTCGAATACATCCATGTATTCACCTCTCCAAATCTTCTCTATAGTAACTGGGAGAAGGTGATCGCCCAAAAGCAGGGATTGATCCCCATATGGAAGGGCGCTCCTAGATACAGAGTTGTAACCGGTGTCTGGTATTGTGGGGTGATGGAACTGTCGTAATCCTTCAAAAAACCCTAGCGTTAGACTAGGTAAGGACCACTACGGGTGAGGTGTTGTCCAAAGCTTCGAAGCTGGTACAGGCACTCCCAATGTGGGTGAACCACACCCTATGCTGCCAGGCTTTAAACCAGCCATCATCTGAGTCAATGCTGGTGGGCTAACGTCCCCCCAAGGCCACAGCCCTTCTAAGTGTGCCATGTGCGATGTGGGTGCTAGCTCACTTGCAGCTGGCAGTGCGGACACTGCAGCATTGATGGAAGGCGCCTCTGACACCTGTTGGCTAGGTCCTGCTGGGGCGCAGTCAACCTCATTCTGCCTGCCTGCCTGCCACCACCCCTGCACCTTGGCGGGTCTGCTTTTCCCCAACCGGCTCACCCATCTGAGTGCTCTCAATGGCCCGGGGTTCAAACCTCATGTCCACTTCCGAGTCGGGACAGGGTGGTCTAATGGCTGCCACTTGCTCCATCTGCCAAAGACGCTCCTGCAAAACCAGTACCCTCCTTCTCTAAAAAAGCAATACGTGACAACATTACATCACTCAACTGTCACGGTTCTGCCATCCTGCGCACCTTGGATTCCCTACACGACCTTCTCAGGGTAGCGGCCCTAGCCGCATTCCTGGACAATGTCCTTTTTCTTTCCAGTTCACTTGCTTTGACAGTATGGCACTATAATCTGGCCATTCCTCTTCAGATGAAGAAATCACAGGAGGTGGTTTGGCAGGGGCTTTACGTTTGCCAGGCTGCTTGCCCTTACCGGAACCTTGTCCCTTTTAAGGCCCCATGCTACCTCCCCTTCCTTTTTTTTTTTTAGTCAATTGTCAATATGAATATTAATATCATAGAAATTATAGAATCATAGAAAACTGAAGTTGGAAGGGGCCTACAAGGCCATCAAATCCAACCCCCTGCTCAACGAAGGAATACTAAATATTAAAACTGGTAGAGGTCTGGCTGTGACCCTTGTTTGTTTGTTTGTTTAATTCCAAATAGTCTGAAGAGATTGCCCTCCTCTTCCTAATTATATAATTCTGTATCTATAAATTTTTCTTTTGTTTGTTTGTTTCTTTCTTTCTTTTTACAATGAGCAGGTAGATCCCAACAGGGGGCATAAAAAAACCAAAAACCAAATGCTCACTCTCTCTATATATACAGTTGCTGAGCCCAACAGGGGGCTTAGCTCCCACACTCTCTCTCTCTCTCTCGAATTAATATATTACCAGTTAATTAATTAATTTAATTTATTCTGTTCTCTCTCTCTCTCTTTTTAACTTAATAACCCACTGCCCCAACACTAAGGAAACGAATTTGACTATTATGAATAACTTGATTCAGACAACTCCTGCCTTCCCGTTCAGCACCCCTTTCCACTTTTTTTTTAAATTCCCAAGCAAACTGACAATAAAAACAACAGTAAAATCAACAGTAATCTAAAGGGGAAGGCTCCCCCACTCTTCCCCCCTTCTCCATACAAAATATAAAGGACAAACTGCAGGCTCCTCACTCAGCCACGTGTGGGGAAAGTGAAACCGCTTTCACTGGAGCAGCACGGCTTCCCTCTTGCTCAGCCGATCGAAGAAGAGACCGGGTGAGAGGGACACTGGCTCTTGAAGACTCCGTTTCCCCCCCCCCCCAAGAGCGGCGTCATCACACTGTGACGCCGATCTCCAGGCGGGCGGGCAAAATGTCCCCGCCATGGCAGCTCCGCGCCCAGCAGAGCAGACATTAGTGCTGTTTTGTTTTTAAACTAGATTTGTTCATTTTAGTTAACTTAAACCTCTCTGTGGCCTGCAGTACTATATTCAGCTATTAGATTATAGACTTCCATAGTGAGCAAGTCAGGCACGACATACTCATTTCTACAAATGGCCTCAGGCTGCTCCATGCAGGTCAGATGCCTGCTAGGGAAAGTAGTGTGCTGGGATAGTAGGGAAAACAGCATGACTGCTGCTTCCTTCAGTGTAGCCTATCAGATTCTCTAAAAGTGAAGAAAAAGGGTTTTGCTATATCAGAGGTGTGTAGAGAGACCATAGGGAACTTCAACAAGGGTAGATCCTCTAGATCCTTAAGTAAAATGAGTACAACTATGTGTATATAGACACACACCCCCAATCTAAAAAGTGCCTAATACATGGTAGGTGATGGGAATAAATTTTGTGGAGCCAGTTTTGCATAAGTGAAGTAGCAAAAATGGAATATTTACATTGTGGGCTTAAAAGAGTTGGAAGATATGGAAGCAATTTTTTAACCTCAGCTTGTCAGTAAACTCTATACATCCAAAGGTGGTTGCTAACAGCAGAAAGATAGTTATTTCAAAACTTATTAGACCATGTCAGAATTGTTGAGACTTTGAACAAGTTAAGTTGAGCTGCTGTGAGTGCAAGAGAGCTATATTTTGCTGGTGATATCTGGAAGTTGAGTTATGGCAACTGGGCTTCTTTCTTATTATGTTGCAACATTTCGCTACTCATCCAAGTAGCTTCTACAGTCTGTGGAGACTTGGTAGGAGACTCCCATTATATCCTCCACCCTGAGATAACCTCACCTGGATGACTGAGAATCTTCACAGATATTTTGCTGGTGCTAGTTCAGCAATTAATATAAATTTCCATGGGGAGGGGGGAAAGTATTTCTTTGTGCATACATCCATATGTAGATATGTGTGCATAAAATATTTATATGGCTAAATAATTAGATAGTTATCCAGTAACACTAGTCTCTGGAAAACTTGATGTGCAATATAAAATTATAAACCACTGTGGTAGAATTAAATATAACATACTCACTGGAATCCAGCCAAAAAATGATTCTGGCAGAACTCTTATCAACATAAATTGCAGCTGAAAAATGCTGCATGTCAGTGTAGGCACTCACTGTTGTACACCAAGTCATACAACTGGTCATAATGCTTACACTGACTTGTTAATTTAAAGCAATTCACAGCTGAGATTTAAGATGATGGAATTACACTGATGGGTGTAATACACAGGATTCTGTCCAATAACCTGATAGACAAAATCAGTGTATATTTCTTCCAGAAGCAAATGACTAAACATACAACACATGAGTAGTCGTCTAACCCAGGAATGTGAAGTATACTTGCTGCATTCCCATTCTTGATTTTGCTTGCATGGAGTCAATACAACATCTCAATGAGGAATTTGAATGAGACTGAAACAGACAGCTGTGAATTTGTGCAAAATAGAGACAAGGAGTGTGTTGCAATTCCTTGTCCTCTCTTCTGAAGACAAGGCATGCACAAATTTATATTCCTAGTTGAATCATAAAAATAGGGGTTTTAAAAGGGCCTGGGTTGATAAAGATGTCTTCGCCAGGTGCTGAAAGTGAGTCTGTTGCAAGAATAAGTGGAGAGCAGCAGCCACCATCTTTTAATCGAATTACCTAGGAAGCAAATGTTGGCAGTTGGCCTAGCATGAACTGACATTTTGGGGGTGCAGGTTTGGGTTTTGCAGGAGTAGTCACATTGCTACTGCTTTTGAAGAAGCTGGGGCTACTCCTGTTCTCAGGGAAGTTTTTATAACTTTCCATCCTCCAGCTAGTTTGCCATAAAGAACAATGGCTGGATGAACTCATTCAAATACCTTTTCCGGTAGTTCAGGGTCTAGCAACTGACATGCATTCAACAAAGCCAATGGTGCTCTAAGATCTCCACTGAAACTTCTGCTGTAATGGAGGAATCTTAAATGTGACTGATTTTGACTCAGAGTGCCTTTCAGACATGTAACAGTGAGCTATCCAAGAGTTACAGTAGATCTTACACTTGGCCAGATTTTAAAAGGCCTTGGAACATTTTAGAAAATCTCTGTAGGGTGCCAGGAGAGGAAGTGCCAGATGTGGTTGTGGGTACTAAATATTCCAATCAATCTGAATAGGATTGATAACTCTCAATTATGTTTGATCAGATTTGTTAAATTTTTTCTCTGCTTTTGTGTCAGTTGCTTTCACACTAGCTTCATCGCCCTCCACACAGGTACGTATATATTGAGGAACTGCATGAGCTTCATGAGGATCCGAAAGGGTTCTTTGAGAGAAGACATTTATAGAGTCTAATGGCCAACAAGACTGCCCATCTCATGAATCACTTTGACTTGTCACTCACAAGCACCACTGGGGCAATTTCATTCTTCTTCAAAGGCAAAAAATTGTTACAAAGACCGATATGTATGTAATTAAGACTCCCTGTGGGCTTTTATTTTTAGGCTGCAGGTCCCTGAATTCTGTGTAGGTGAATTCTAGTTGAATTCTTGGACTTGCAGTCCAAAAAAGCTGAGAGTACCATCCCTATTTGCCTTATCAGGCTTTCTAATCACATAGGATGCTGAATGGTTTCACATACAGTGATTTCCACTCACTATTTCACACCAGCATCAGTACCGCAAGAGCCCTATTGCTTTGAGCACACCCCTGACCAGCATCCCTTCCACACACATCCAGCCATGCTGTACCAAAAGGAGAGGTAGCAACTTTGCTGGCACCTGTGCTCTCTCTCTCCTATCACCAGACTTCTGCTTTTCATTCTCCTCCTCACCTCTTATCCAATGGTTGAGTATGCAGCAGAAGTGCCTTCCACGCTGGTACACTGTGATTGGATGCACATGAGAGTGCATTCAGTCACTAGAGGCACTTACGGCTCAGAGTAGAGCTCAGCTTCACAACTCAAACTTCAAGAGGCTTTGAGCCAATTTTGATGTGTCTGTGGGTGGAGTAATTGACAAATGTGTGGCGATAGACGTAATGCACATTTGAATATAGTTGAGGGTTGACTGAGAGAGTGAAACTTAAGTACAGTTCCGAATAATGTGATGTAAATGAGGGTGAAATGCAAGTGGAAAATCTATGGCTGAAGGAGACGGTTCAAAAGGTTTTGTCTTATTAGTTAAGCATATTTAAGGGTGATGGAATTAATGTACAGGACAAAAAAATGTATAGTTATTTAGAATTTTGATCTGTAATAGAATATTCTTTACTTTACCAAGTATTTGCTGGAGAGTAGTGGAGAAAGAATATAATTTTATAGTATTCTGGGTTATATAACTATATAACAACCTGAATTATAAACACAATATGGTTGTTTTCTTTAATAACTACACCTACTGTTTGGCACATATGCATAGAACTTAGTAGTTAGTCAGACCAGTATGTTTGTACTGAGTTGTTTGACAGCGAGATCTTTTTACAGATCTGGATTACAGCAGAAACACAACAAGAAAGAAGATAAAACTATTGCCCAAGATGATGAGATTAAATGAAGTAGCAAGTCCTGAAGGGGAGGAGATTAGTTGAAAGGTAGTAGCCACTGAATATAGACAAAAAGAATGCCATGCAGCTCAGTGGCACTAGCCTGCTGAAGAAATTCTCCCTGGGATTAATGTCAGGCTGACTGGTCTGGAGTTTGCAGGTTCTTCCTTTTCGCCCTTTTTGGATATAGGGGACAACATAAGCTGTTCTCCAATCATCCAGCACTTCATCCACCCTCCGTGATTTTAAGAAAATAATAGATTTGGCCAGTGCCTTCAATACTCTTGGAATATTCATTGGCCCCTGGAGATTTGAACTTGTTCAAAGTAACAAGGTATTTCTTGATTATTTGTTTATCAGTTCCAAGCTGCAATCCTGTCTGCTCTGCTTTTACTTCTGCTTTTACTTACCTGGAGGGTCACAGATTGTCTTCTCAGAAAAAGGCTGAGGTAAAATAGGAATTGAGCTCTTCTGCCTTTTCTTTGTCATCTGGTATCATTTTTCCGTTCCAAATGAGTAGCTGGGCCACTATTTATTTTCTCTCTTTTGCTACACACATACTTGAATAATGCTTTTCTGTTGCTTTTAAGTGTCTTTTACTAAGCTCAGCTGATTTTCAGCTTTTTCCTTTCTACTGCCATCCCTGTAATTCTCTGCTACTCTTTTGTACTCTTCCTTTGTGGCCTGACCTTCTTTCCTATATGTGTCTGTTTTTGTTTTCAGGTCCTCTCTGAGCTTTTTGTGAAGCCACATTGGTCTTTTTTTTGCTGTCTTCCACCTTTTTTTCACGTTATAATTGTTTGTAGTTGTGCCTTTGGAATTTCCTTTTCATGAAATTCCCACCCATCTTGGACTCCTTTTCCTGTTACAATTTCCTGTCATGGGACCTTACCTATCTGAGTTTATTAAAATTGGCTTTCCTAAAATCCAGCATACTTGTGGGGCTACACTTTGCTTTTGTTTCCTTTGAAATAAAGAACTCGAGTAGAACATGATCACTTTCCCCCAGAGTTTCTCTTGCTGCCACTCCTTCCACCTAGTCATCTTTGTTGGTTAAGATCATGTCCAGGATAGCTACTCCTCTGGTTTCTTCCTCCTTTTTTTTTCTCCTGGCAAGGGGAATAATTATCATCTACACAAGCCAGGAATATCTTGGAAGAGTGATATTTGGCAGAATTTACCTCTCAACAAATATCAGAATAATTGAAATCTTCCATTACTACTACATCATTTGTCTTTGAAATTCTTCCAGTTTGTTTTTCAAAGGTTTCATCTACCTCTTCTTGACTGGATGGTTGGTAGAAGACTCCAACTACCATGCTCTTTTTATTTTTCACCCCAGTTATATTATATGGAATATTTATTTTTGACACAGGTTGCAGTCACACCAGCAAAATGTTTCCAAGTTACAGTATATCTGGTGGGTCCATGGATCTTCCCAGCATATTTCAGTTTCAGTATCATGCAGTAGGGAGTCTCCTACTACAACTACTCTTTTTCTTTTCGTAGGGTGCTTGACTGAGCTTCAGCCTCTCATGCCCTCACACGGGTTTTCCTGTATGTCTTCCTTTGCATGCTGTCTGCCAGACTCCTCTTCAAGAATCTGAAAGTGGTTTTGCAGTTTCACTGGTGAAGAGTGTCTTCTTCTTTTGCTCATGTGACTCTTTCCCATGGTGCTTCCTTCACTTTGTTCTCTTCTCAGGATTCTCCTCATCTGCTTTGTCTTCCTATTCTTCCATGTCCAGTGCCTCCCATGGCTGCTGCTGCTTGAGAGTTCTGTTTATGTACTCTTCTCTTATAGCCCTAATCCACTTGCTGCTGTAGTTCTTCTATTTTGTGTATGCTGTGCTGTTCTCAGAGACGAAGGCACACACTTTGAAGATCACCATTACAGAAGTGTCTCTTCCTTCCATGACCCCTCATAGATTTTTGCATTTTTCTGTTTGTCTATGAGTGCCCTTTCCTTTGTCTTCTCTGTCTTGAAGGATGCTAGGAAAGTCCACTCATATAAAACTTTAATTTTATTTCATTGGTCTCCCTTTTCTTTTATCTCTTCTTCCAGGTGAACCTTTCCTCACTACTGCTCCTACACTGTCCAACTCCTGATTGCTCGCTCCCTGGAGTTGATCCCAGTTTTATTCTTCTGTTTTTCTCTGTTAGTTGTCAGCAAACAGAAGAGTCTTGAATTAGTGACTACTAAAATGTCCTGCCATTAAGAGTTCTGCTCAATTCTTGCAAACTCAAGGATGTGGCTTCCTTCACTGAGTCAATTCATCTCATATTTTGTCTTCCTTCTTTCCTACTTCCTTCTCTAGCTTTATTGCATTTTCCTATGAGTCTTGTCTTCTCATGATACGCCTAAAGTATGGTAACATCAGTTTAGTGATTTTTGCTTCTACAAGGAATTTAGGCTTGATTTGATTTAGGACCCATTTACGTGTTTTTCTAATCATCCATTAATATATTTTTTTCCTGTCAGCATTCTTCATTGTCCTGCTTTCTCATATATATAGTAATTGGACATACCATAGTGTAGACTATCTTGAGGATCTTTTCTAATTTCTTTGCATCTGCCTTTCTGAGTCTTAGTCTTCTTCTGACTTTTGCTAGTCTCCATTTGCGTAGATGATTGAACAAAAGTTTGTAACAGTTCAGTTTCTGCATTATCAACATTAAATGTTATGCAGTTTTTCTGTTGATAAGATTTTTGTCTTTTTTAATATTCAACTCAAGTCCTATTGTTGCACTTTCTTCTTTCACGTTTGTCATGAGTAATTCTGACAGTAATAAGTTGTTGTCTGTACAACTTTGATTACTGATATTTCGTCCACCAATTTTCGCTCTTCCTTCATCTCAATCTAATCCAGTTTTACTTATGATACATTCTTCATACATGGTGAACAAATAGGGAGATAAAATATACACCTTTGCCAGTGGGAAACCATTCTATTTCTCCATGTTCTGTTTTAATCATAGCTTCTTGTCCAGAGTATAGGTTACACAGAAAGACAATCAAGAGCCGAGGCAGATTCATTTTTTTTCAGAATGGTCCTATGGCTTTTCACAGTTCACGCAGTCAGAGGCTTTGCTATAATCTATAAAGCACTGGCAGACTTTCTTCTGAAATTGTTTGGTACACTCCAGTAGTCAGTGGGTATTTGCAATATCATTCTCGTGCCTGTTACTTTTCTGAATCCATCTTGAAGTTTGGGCATTTTTTTTACTTCAAATATCATAGAAGCTTTTGTTGCATAATCATGAGCATCGTTTTGTTTTTATAGGAAATTAATGTAATGGTCCTATAGTTATTCCAGTCTGTGGTGTTTTCTTTCTTAGGGATTGGAATGTATACTGAATGTTTCCAGTTTGTGGCCTCTTGTTTTGTTTTTCATATTTTCCCCCATATTCTTGTTAGGATTTTGATAGATTCAGGTTCCTTAGCTTGAAATAGTTATATTTGTGTCCTACATACTTCTGGTGTCTGTTGAAGATCCTCTGCCAATATTACATTCCTTTACTGTGAAAGATCCTCTGCCAATATTACATTCCTTTACTGCTGCTGTCTAGTAGCTGCACTTCAGTTTCTTTGTCCCTGTAACCCTTAGAACTATCACTCTTTTCTCTATGGTTATCACTCTCTTTTGCAAACGTTAATCCTGAACAGGGTGGATGCATCTTAGTCTTTGATCATTGTTCCTTGGATGACCATGTGATGAGTCCTAACAGCATTGCTCTGAGCTTGCTTGTCACTCTCGAACTCCCTCATTGCTTTAAGATGTGCACCAAAGAGGAAGGCTCTTTAGCAATGGTTGTTAATAATTGTTAAAGTAACATCAGAGTTCTAAGTCACAACTACCATTGGCTTATACAGTCAGTGAGGATTTGGTGGGTCACTTCCTCCATAAGTTCCTTTGATTTAGTCGGCCTACTCTGGTTGTGACTTGCTATGCTGAACACAACATAATTTTAGCCTTTGTATTGTTTCTGCATTTTCTGGATTGATCATTTTGCCATTTGCATTTTCTCCTCTTTAATGTGTTTATGTCTATGTTTCTTTTACAATGTATTTTAAATTTAACTTTACTATTGCATGCAGATAGAAATAGATAAATACCAGCAAAGTAATCAAACTACATCCACTGGCATAACTCTTATGACGTGCAGATTTTGATATAGCAATCCTTTTAGATACTTCTTCCCACCTTCCCACCCCAAGGTGAAACCAGAAACAATACAGTCATGCAAAGTAGACTGTAAGGTAGAAAATAACTGAAATATATAATTTTATTTTCCTTCAGAAAAAGAATTGAAGTAAAATCATGAGAGGGAACAACATAATTCTCTTGGCTAAGTAAGGTTTCTTACAAACTGATGAAATGATGGTTTCTTACAAACTGATGAAATGATAAATAAACATTTGAAAGAGAAACACAGAGAATGAGTAATGATGTACTACTAGATTCAAGAATGTGAGTAGCTAATACATTTCTCAGTCAAGTAGTCTGACACAATGTGATGTTTGGGGAAGCTGTTTTCTCTCATGTAGGAATACTGAAAAAAGAACATGTGGATTTTCAAAGCATTTCTAAGCCTTTGAGTGCCTCTCAGTGGCCAAAATAAAATATGCAGGGTTAACAGATTTCTCATAGTTATCTGTATTTCTGAGAGATTGCTAAGCTTTGTTGTTAAAGAGTCATAGTTTGTAGGATGAGTGCCACATTTTCAGAAGGCAGTATGACTACAAGTGCTCCAGTTGATTTGGGAGATTCTGCTTAACAGAAGAACATTTCTGTGGTGTTAACTCTAATTTGAAAATTTCTGAATATTCTGCAGTGGCAGTATATCATTATTCTCACTTATGACTCCTATTTAGCCCTGGCCAGTATCAACTAATGATTAGATTGGGTTTGGGCATACACTGCTGATGGTTAGTGAATAAGAACCAGTTTTCATTCTGTATTGTAATTTGCCTAGTCTTTTATTAGAAAGAAACCTGTCTTGCACAAGTCCTGTCTTGCACAACCCATCTTTTGGTGCCCTATATAATTTATTATTATTGCTGTCTGGTTTACTTGTGCCTTGAATTTTCATTAAAGAACCTTCTGGGGGTGTTTTAACAAGCTTATGTGTTTGCATTGTTTGGAAATTCAATCCTAAATCTACTCATTAAGGCAAAAGTGCCAATAATAGAGGAATTTACTTCTGAGTAAAAACACAGATGAACATACTGTTAGTAACTAAGTAAATGGAAGTCCTTTTGGAGTACATGTTTCCAGGGAGAAGCACCCTATAAGAACTTAATTCTTTCTGTGGCTGAGTGGAGAACATTGAAATAAAAGATGTGGATTTTAATAACATTATGTTTTAATGCTCTTCTTTTCTCTGTGGTTAATAATTCCTATTTTTAATTAGTCACCATAAATAATCAGGTATTCTGAGGTGCAACCTTTCATCTGTGCTGTTTGGCTGCACGGGGAGGCAGGGGAGCACTGGCTGGGCCCATTTCTCGATTGGTGTAACAAACACGAAGGGCCCCAACGCTATGTGGTGACTGGTAAGTGGACCAGCCAGTCCTGGGGGAAAGGAATGGGCCTCCTTGGCACCTGTGGTGCCGCTATTCATATTGTTTCCCCAGCAATATGAGTACAAATAGCCCATATCTAGTCCCATCGCTTCAGGCATTTCTCACCCCCACCCAGCTTCTTCCAGTACCTGAGTGAGCTGGGTGAATGTGGAAGGAGATGACTCCTCGCCTATAGAATAATTTGAATAAGCTCTTTTGCTGAAGAACTGTAAATAGATTTTCAGATTTCTACCGTGTGTGATCCTCATATTTTTGAGGCAAAAATTAAGTGATTAAATGTTCAACATGTATAATCTGGAGGACAACAGAGGATAAATTACTGTATTTTGCAGTTTTGGTAAAATTTAATTTCTCGCATTCCATTGTCACAGTTTTGAAGGGAGTCTATGGTAAACCTCTCAGTATCTAAAATAATTCCAGTGAACTTGCTTCTGCTGTAAGAAGTGCAGGATTGTAGTTTGTGCAACCTTTATTTTGCAAAGCATTGTGTAACAAATTAACTTTCGTTTCTAAGACCTCAAGTGCTCTTTGTGGATGGAAACAACTGAGTGTACAGTTTTAAGAAGAAAAGTAGTGCTCCGAGGAAGAAACATCCATCCATAATTAAAGCATTTTTGTTTAGCATCTGGTTTAGCAAACGTGAGAACTGAAGGGCCAAAGTCATATCTTATGAAAGTCAGCTAAACATCAATCATGACTTCTCTCTCTCTCTCTCTCACTGGAGGCTGGCTCATCCCTAGTGTGACTAAAATAAGAAAAGTGATTAAAGTTCACTCAGTGTTGGACAGTAGGAGGCCACAGCTCCAGTAGCTGCAGCAGATGGAGAGAGTGCAAGGGGCTTTTAATAAGGCTTGTGACCCTTCATTGAAGAAAGGAGGCAGGGCTCTAAGGAACTATAGAATTCTGTTGCAAAATTAGTTCATTTCCTGTACTTAGCATGACTTCTTTTTAACATGGTACAATTGTCATTCTCTTTATTAGAAAACTGATCATGAAAGCAGAGCAAGACAGATTTTGGTGTACATTGATGACAGGTCTCAGTAATGACTGTATTGTGGCTCAAATATTCTCAGGTAACATTAGGATGTCCAGAGTAAAGTAAACGATTAACACAATCCATAGCAAGTCTTCTCTTTCTTTTTTGATGTACTGTAGTTGGTAGCAATTTTACATTTTCATGCAGTTGCTGGTTCAGTGAATTAGCCAGAGGCACTGCAGGATTAAAGCACTTGGGATCGTTCCCATCTGACCCTCCTCTTTTAAAAAAATAAAAACAAAAACTGTGCAATCAGTATTCACACATTCTTATAACTTAATAGGATTAGAAGCATTGCAAAGGGATTTAAACAAGATAATTAGTTTGCTACTTATGCCCACAATATAGCAAGCAAAATCCTTCTGAGAAAAGACACACAAAATGGGTCAGAAAATGTGTGGGAAATTAGATAACACCCCTCAAATGGGCCTCAATCAACTATAACATTATGAAAAGGTCTTAGAGTATTCATTCATTCATTACTTCACATACTTGACTTTTCCATCTGGCCACCAGAGGAGTCAAAAAGATTTAACTGAACAGTGGGAGGTATTTATGTACATTAAGAAATTTGTTTGAAATGTTTAAAAGAAGTGTGATGAAAACTGTTTCAAGTGTTTAAATGCAATTTTCTGTTATTTCTCAGATAATGTGGAATGCTAGTACAGTGAAAAAACAGAGCTGTATCTCAGAGTTTTGAGGGCAGAAATTTTTAGGGTACAAAAATACATATTTTCTAACAGCTGTGAACACTGGAATGTCCAAGTTGCTGCATTTGAAATGGCAGCGTGTTTTCAAGAAGGATATTGCCTACTTCATAGCATAGTATTGATCAGGTGCATTTTGTATTTTTTTTTAAAAATTTGAGAACTCCACTGCAGAATTCTTGGAAATAATGGCTTTCAGAGGACAACTGAATTTTGTTATGTGTATTTGTTCAAAACTGTAAAACGAGTTAACATTCAGAATAGATGATAAAGTTAGCACGTTGAATGTGAACTCAGTGAGTTTCTTCCCCACCTCAGCCTACAGAAAAACAGGGTGCATTTTTTGTCTGAATAGAAGAGTACAAACTAGTGGACTGATGGTAAACATACTTTTTTGTTGAAAGTTGTTTGTAGATTATTCATCACACATACTTTAATTCCAGGAAAATGTCTAAGCTGTTGCTAAGAAACCTATCAAATAGTTTGTCCCTAAGTAGCTGTAAGATAACTGGTTGGTAGTTGATGAAACTATCATTTGGTCCATTGTTTATTAATTATTTTAACTTAGTAAATAAGAAATCTAAGATTCTTAGTTAAAATATTCTTGAAAATAGTATTTCTTTCTTTCTTTCAAATGTGGCTTGAGATTGATCTCTTCCATTATGTTGGAACTAACTTTGTGTTTAAAACATAAATCTAATTGTCAGTAGCTGTCAATAACTCTATCAGCTCCAAGTTGCTGGTATGAGTGCTTTTTATTGAGGTAGGTGCTCTGAACAGCAGTCCCCTGTCACTGCCCTCCTGCATCCCAGAGGACTGAGTATCCATCACTAGTCCCCTTGGAAACGGTCAGTTCAGTACTGGCCTTGGTTCATGTGACTGAGGCCAACAAAGTCCTGGTGATAAACAAGCCCAATCTGGAGCTGAGCTTGGAGCCCTTTAACAAAGATCAGTAGAGGCAGCTGGCGAGTGGCAGCTGCCCTCCTGCTCCTTTGGGGAGCTGCCTTCTCTTGTGGCATGAACCTCATGGTGCAGTGGTTAAACTGCTCTACTGCAGCCAAAACTCTGCTCACAACCTGGGGTTCAATCCCAGGTAGCTGGCTCAAGGTTGACTCGGCCTTCTATCCTTCTGAGGTTGGTAAAATGAGTACCCAGCTTGCTGGGGGTGGGGGTGGGGGGCAAAGTGTAGCTTGCATGATTAACTAGTAAACCGCCCAAAGAGCACTTTAAGCGCTATGGGGTGGTATATAAGCAGCACACTTTGCTTTTGCTTTGCTTCCATTGGCACCCCCAGCACCTTAGCTGGATAAGAGTGGGCACCATAGGATCTGTCAGGTGTCTCAGGTGCCATGAAGCTGGTGGGACCGGAGCCTTCTCTTGGGGCTGGGTTGGTGGAAGTCCCTCTTCACTGGCCTCAGTCCTAGCCACTGGGAAACTGCTTACTGGCTCTTTCTAGGAGTCATCGTCTTGCTTCCAGGCCAGCTGTCTGGTCACACAGAGAATGGGCTACAGATCCTCCACTGCAGACTCCTAGGTCATCTCTTCCTTGGCCAATACCCTGCTGGGCATCTCAAGGTCTGAGGAAGGCTTTGAGCCTTTGTACTCCACCCTCCTTTAACCCTCTCAACCCTGTTTCCAGCTTGTAGGCAGTTCAACATTTCCTGGTTCCCTGCAGACACCTGGACTTCCCTCTTCCCAGCCTTCCCAAGATCCCAGAGCAGATGCTCTACCCAGGCTCTCAGGGGTGTGTGGGGTGAGGACAGATCACCTGTAGTGCCCCCTCACATTTTTAAATAACATGTATATCAAATGAGTTACTTACATAGAGGTTACTTCCATAAGGAGAAATTTTATGATCTGAAAGATCTCATCTGAAATATAGATAAGAAGAGTTAAAAGTAAGTCATGGTTTGAATGCATTGTCACCCGTCTATCATTTGAGATATATACACAGAATATTTTATTTTGACTTCTTAAATGTACAGAGTTGTGGGTGAAATAAAGTAACATTAACTCCACTCACATTGAGATCTAAGAAACCCTAGGGATCTGCAGAAATCTAAAAAGTATCAGTGAGCACAGAATGCTTCAAACATTTTGATATCTGAAAGACTGATGATTTCTTCATGCAGAGGATGTACTTTAATATAGGCAGGGTTGTAAATCTTCAGTTATTTCAATCTCATAAGTGGAAATGGTAAATATCAAAAGTTTTCTCCCCACTGACTGAGGCTACAAGAGGTTTTTTGTGCATTTATTTCTTTATTGTATATATTTATTTATTTATTATGAGGGCTTCTTTCATAAATTTCTGGAAGTAGTTTATACACCAAAAAATCTCAAGTTTTTTTGTGCAAAATTCAAGTTTATGTTTCTAATGCCACTGTTAACAGAAGAGAACTGGTCTTTTTACTCATGTGGAAGCATGAAAAATCTCACAACTAGTAACAATTTTTTTTTCATTCAGGTATCCTGATGTGCAGAGATGGGAAGGCCTGGGGGGCATGGAAAAATTGGGGGGAAACAGGATTTTTTGTCTTTTTTTCCAAAGCCATTTTTGGTGTGTGTTTTTTTCAGAAAAAATGAAAAAGAAATGGAGTATGAAATATATTCTTTTACAATGATTAAAAACATGTCTATGAAATGGTATTCAAACTATATAATGAAACCTTAATGAAAGACGTCTGAGACTTTATGTATTTAAGTTCTTTCCAAGGAACTTTCTATGAATTTTCATTTTTTTCTGGGGAAAAAACAGAAAAGTTTTTTTCTGGAAAAAAACAAATTTTCAGATATTTTACATCTCTACTGATGTGTCAAGATTCTTCTTCATTTAGGATGAGACATTTGTGAAAATGTATTATTATAGACTTAGAATAGTAATTCCTAGAGTTCTTTTCCTTTTTCTTAGAGTTGAGAAAAGGAGGGGATCGATTAACAACATGATCTGGTCACAGCTGAGCACACATCCTATTTTGTGTGGGAGCCATTTTCAATACTTCACTCTCATTGCATTGTAGTCTGGGAGTCTTCTTTAACTCAGTGGTTCCCAACCTTGGGTAACCCAGTGTTCTTGCACTGCAGCTCCCAGAAACGCTGGCCAGCACAGCTGGTGGTGAAGGCTTCTGGGAATTACAGTCCAAGAACAAGAAAAAAGGTTGATAACCACCATTCTATGTGGTATCATACTTCATTGTATTGTATGAATTTGAATTCCTTTGTAAGAGGGACGGTTGTATTTAGCTCATGAAGTTTTCTGCCCTTTTGTTTCTGCATATTATGCTAGAATGATTCAGCTGTTTATTTAAAACACTTTATCAGAATGGTTCCGATACTATCAATAAAACAAGACAGTTTCTGCCTACTGGTTTACAATCTGAACATCAGAGTAGATGATACAGTCAGTATAACATAAGCAGCAGCTCTCCCTTCAGTGATGAAATACATTTTGTCAGAGTGTGTCTTTCCCTTATTTTATTTTTTGCATCACAATGAGCATTATACTGTGATTGGTTTGTGAAAGATAAACACAGTCTTTATTGTAATGCTGATTTTCAATGCATGCATCTGGAAGAAAATGAGTTACAGAAGGAAAATTTAACCCTAAAAGATACAACTCAGAAGAAAAGGGGAATATTCAGGGAAGAAGGGAAAACAAGAGATTTCAGTTACCAACTCCTCACATTAAACAGCAGCTCTTATAATGCCCGGATGATATGAAAACAATTCAGAATGAGAAAGAACACTGTGAGGTTACTGTTCCAGCAGAGCTGCTGGTATGATTCTGCTTCCCATTGCTGCTGCAAGGTGAGCTTTGATACAACAAGCCAACTGGGGACAACTTACAAGCAAATCAAGATCTCTGTTAAATTTTGTATTTCTAGAAATGTTGCTACACCTACATAGCAAGAATATATTCAGTTCTTCAAAAACCCTCCAGTTTATGAATGTGGGATATTGGACTTTTGTATCAATGATTCAAAATGCCAGGAAGTGGCCCAGTACTGCTGCACAATATCGTACCTGCATTGCAAGCAGAAAAAGGATGCCAAGCTTTACATAGCAAAAGGTAGCCTGAATTTTGACAACACCAATGGCAGCAGTCAAGATTGTCTCCAGGATACCCTCTTGTGCTCATTGCCATAGTGACACCAAACAAGGGGAAATCTCCTATTTTAATCAGTTAGCCATTTATCACCCAAATGCAAAGCAATTGTCAGGGTTGTTTTTCAAGAAGTATGAAATATTAGATTCTATTTTCTTCTTTTAAAAATATATTTTCAAATATTTTTACAAGCAGAATTCCTTTGCCAGCACAAATGCCTGGCCAGGAATGTTTGACCAGGAAGGAACTAAAAAGTTATCCTCCTGAGAGTCAGCTAATTGGGTCCTGAGTGACAGGGTCAAAAGTTCAGATTGCCCCATAACTGTAGCTGATTTCCCCTTTGAAGACTGCTACATCAGTGCCAAATTTAGTAGTGATCCAAAGTCCAGTTTCAAAGTTGTAATTTTTGTTTCAGTTGCCCCTATTTTTAGAATTGCAATGTAGAATGCTGATTTGCTCTGCTGCATAAAAACATCACTGCATTCTTGTACTTTGATAATTCATAATCATGAATATATATTTAGTAAACTTTTAAACTTTTCAACGGAACACTCTAGAAAATTGTTGCCTCTGACAATAAAAATTGTCTGACAGTTTATTAAAGGATTGTCAAATAATGTTTTATAGGAATTTACATTGTTCCTCTGGACATGTTTGCTTTTAGGATAACTGTTGTTTCCGACTAGGTGTCAAATAGTGGATGAGACAATGCTTAAATAATTGTTCAAGAAATTGCTTTTTACATCTTGATTGTTAAATAGCTGTTCTAAATACAACTTACCCAATTATCAAAATGTAACATTTTGTCTGTATCTCGTAGTAAAATTAGGTTTGAACAGCAGTATACTAAAAGTCACTGTGAAATAATCAGCCCACTCTCCAGCTGAGCATGGGAACAAAGTTGTTGTACATAAACACTACTTAGCAAAAGGAATTGCATTCGTGGGCGACAGTCGATCTGTGGGAAATAATTGAAAGCATATTGAAATAAGCAGAACGTATTCATGTTGCAACGTGTTAATTTAACCAGAGATGGTGTTTGCAGATCCTGTGACTTGCACATTATGTAACTACAGTACAGTAGGACTCCCATGCCCACAAATGCTGAAAACGTGGATTATAATGAAAGCTACACATAGCATGGTCTCTGGCTCCTTCTACTGGCCAGTTCTGGTAACTTAATCTTTAGAAATATATATTTCTAGGATTTTTCTTTTAATATTTTTAATATTTTCAGACCATGGATAAGTGAATCAGTGGATACTGATCCCGTGGATACAGGGTCATACTTTACTCTGGTTTCATAGTACCTTGGTTTAGTAGATCCTTTATTTTACATGCCTTTATTCCTCCAGGTCTTGCAAAAATTTAGTCATAAAGCTAAAAAATAAATTTTACTTTATATATTTATATATAATTTTACTTTTAAGAACTTATTTTTTTTCTGGAGACGTAGTCACTGGTGTTTCAATGTGTAAGTTGTAGGTGTATGGTGCAAGTTCTTGTAACATCTATAGTTCGAAGCTTACAGTTGAAATATTTAATTTTCTCATTTAATTTCTGCCTACAACTTAAGTTTTGTTTTTAAATGTATTTTTCTTTGCAACTTCTCATAGTTGTAAGAATTTGGGATCACAATCACACCTGCACCTTTTCACAAGTTGGAAGGATGAATTTATTTATTTATTTATTTATTTATTTATTTGTTTGTTTGTTTGTTTGTTTGTTTATTTATTTTATATGCCGCCCACTCTACCCAAAGGTCTCTGGGCGGCTTACAACAATTAAAATACAATAAAAATACAATAAAAAGATGAAACAATTAAAATACAATTAAAATAGATACACTAAAAATTGCCATCAGGACCCACAGTTGATATTATTTTAATTAAAAGCCTTCTGGAACCGGAAGGTTTTGACCTGGCGCCGAAATGTCATCAGTGTCGGTGCCAGACGAATCTCAGTCGGGAGGGCATTCCATAGTCTCGGGGCAGCTGCCGAAAAGGCCCTTTGTCTACAAGCCATCCCTCTTACCTCCTTGAGGGACGGCTCTTTCAAAAGGGCCAACTGGCTAGATCTTAACTGCCGGGTAGGTTCATATGGAAGGAGGTAGTCCTTCAGGTATCCAGGGCCCAAGCTGTTTATGTATAAGCATTTGTGCCTATAGTTTTCCATAGTTGTAAGACTTTTGGATGTTTGCAATATTTGAATTATTTTGGTGCTTATGGAACATAGAAGCAATCTATATAAATAAAGCTTGTAGAATTAGATAAGCTAGTGTTGCCTGGAATCATTGCCACAAGGAAAAGACTTATACCTCAATTACAAGATGAATTTTTATATGATTGGAAATGACTGTCAGATTTCATTCTGGAATTAACCCTTTTTTTTTGGATAAATGCCAGTTGCGATGAACACAGGCTTCTGACTACCTGACATTTATTTATTTATTTTATATGTCTTATTTATAGTATGCCTTGCTCCTGATAAGGGGAGAAAGGTGACATGACATTTTTGGTGTACCAACCAGGAAAATCAGATAATCAGCCAAGGGGTCCAGAAGAGTTATGCACCTAGTTTCTGGGCATGACACAGGGGTTGATGAAACTGTTACTATCAAGAGCTTTGATGTAAATAAGAACAAAACTATATGTTGCTTTTTAAAATTGATTTACAAGCATTGCTTGTAGGGCACTTTGGAAACTTTATGGAAGGAAGGGATAAAAGAATCTATAGGAAAGTTACAGCAATGGCAAATTGTAGCATTTATTGGTTCTGTCCTTCATTGTATCAACTTTGTGAGAGACCACTGCTATCTCTATGCCACATTATATTCTTCTTTTCCTGGAGCTACACAGTGAATTCACAATACAAGATAGGAACTGAAAAAAAGGTTTTCCTTGTCAATTCCAACACGCTTATCTGTTGTTTTAGTCTATGGATGTTAGGGGACTTAACTGTAGATTACAGATGGGCACAAATTGCTGATTTGGTGGTTCATGCCAGTTGGTCCTTCAGTTTACCCTGGATTCCTTGTCTCACCTCCTCCGGGCACTGCCTCTGAGTGGGTGCCCACCAGAGGAGGCAGAGCTGGGAAGCACTTAACACCTGTTTGTCCAAAGGTCAAACTGCTGAACTGGCGATTCATGCCCATCTCTACTAAGATACTTATGACTGGTTTGTTTGTCCACTAAAAGCCATCATTGGTCTACCTGGTAGTAAATGACTTCCAATGACTTACTGTGTAAATGAATTTAGAAATAGCCAAATAGAGTATGTTGACTGCATTTGTACTGTGTACTACAAAAACAACAGATAATAATAGATCCAACCTAATTTAGTTCATTGTGAAACCAGTATCAGGATACTGTTACTTTGAACTGTGAATACTGGCCGGTTGTTTGGCTTCATGTGTGTCATTAACACTGACAAAGAGTTAGGTTTGCTCACACAATCAGTTTGCACATCATCCAGTGTTTGGACAAAAATGTGTGTAGATTTCAGATGAGAAAATGAAGATGAGAAAATGAAGCCTTACAACCTGGTGTAAAACCAGGAAGGGAAGAAAATGCAGACAGGATTTGGAGAGATCAAGGCTGAAAGATTACAGTGCCAGTTTGCTAAATCATGATTCAGGAGGGAAGGAGGATAGATATTTTGCTTTGTTAATTATAAAGAATGGAGACAAAGTTCCTCTGTTGTGAATACTTCTCCCACACTTCAGTAAATGTAAACATGAAAGAAGCTTTGCTCAATTAGAAGCAAAATAAGCTCCCTACTTCCTCTTTATGTTGCCAGCGGAAGCAACATGAAGATAGGTCAGAAGGCATTTTGTCGGAATTATGACAATGTGAAAAGAAGAGTTAGTGAGTTCTGAAAAACAGCAGCTGTGATGTCATTTTATGGTGCATTTTGTTAGTGACAATACAATTGTTAAATAAAAGTGGGAAATGAAGTAGTATTCTAGGAAGAATATTTTCTTTTGCTGATTTTCAGCATACATTTATATGGTAGTGCTACTGCTGTTTGCATGCACTATTGTCTACAGCTCCCCACTGGGTTTGCTTAGTTAGTTTTTACACTACTTTTTTGCCCCATATTTATTTATTTATTTATTTATTTATTTATTTATTTATTTATTTATTTATTTATTTATTTATGCATACCACCTGACTTAGTGACATGCACTACTCTGGGTGGTTAAATAATAAATATAAACTACTCTGAACCTTCTCCAGAATCCAAAAATGCCATAATAAAAAACAATCATAAACAAAATGAAAGCTAAAGTGTTACCTCATCTAGCACAGATTGCAACCGTATTCCTCGTATGCCTTGGTTCAGTCATCAGTCCAAATGGAGACTTCAGCTAGGAAATCAGAAGAAGACTGAGATTTGGAAGGGCAGCAATTAAGGAATTAGAAAAGATAATCAAGTGTGAGGATGTGTCACTCAAGACCAAGACCAAAATTATCCACACTCTTGTATTCCTAATCAGCATGTATGGTTGTGAAAGCTGGCCAGTTAAGAAAGCTAAAAGGGAAAAAAAATGATTTGATAGAAATGTGGTGCTGAAGGAGAGCTTTGCGGATACTCTGGAGTGCCAGAAAGATGAATAAGTGGGTCCTAGATTAAATCAAGCCAGAACTATATCTGGAGGCCAAAATTTTGAAACTGAGGCTGTTCTACTTTTGGCACATCAGGAGAAGACAGGATTCTCTGGAAGAGATAATAATGGTGGGAAAGGTGGAAGGTGCAGGAGAAGAGGAAGACCAAATATGAGTTGGATTGACTTCCTGATAGGCAGGCTTGAGTGTAGATGAACTGAGAACAGTTGAAGGCAAGACATTTTGGAGATCTCTCATTCATAGGGTCGCCATAAGTTGATGGTGACTTGACAGCACAGAACAACAGCAGCAGCAACAGCAACAAAGGCGCCTTTAGCAAGCATAGATATATAAACAACTATAAAAGCAGAAGTGTAAAAATCTAAGGTTCTTCTTTGTGGTCTCTGTGAATGCACATGAATGGGTTTAACTGCGCCTGCGCAGGACTCTTCGGAATATTCTAGAGCTTAACTAAATGACCAATAAAACGTTTCCCTGTGTTGCGCATGCTTCGCCCGCCCGCGGTACCTCAGTTCCTTTTTGCCGCCGCTGCAATCGGATTACTTCGAATCGCTTAGAGCTTATTAATTCCTAAAAATTTCTGGTTTGATCTCGGACTGCTTCTGACTACGATTTTGTATCTGGTTTATTCGACTCGGACTGACCTGACCTTCGATTTTCACTTTGATTCGCCTGCCGTGATTATTTGGCTTTGAACCTTGGACTGATTATCGTTGTGATTTGGATTACGGATTGGACCTATATTTGATTCTCTCTTTTCTCGGCTTGGTATCTCGGCTTGATCCAGGACTGCTATCACTAACGTTTCCCGACTGCTATCACTAACATTTCCAGTGAGTTTTTCCCCTTCATTGATACCATCCTTTCGGTTCCCGCCAAATTTTATGGCCTCTTCAGGCCCATTCAAACGTTGTGCGTCGTGTGCTAATAAAATCCCTTTCACGGATGGCCATGACCGCTGTTTGTTTTGTTTGGGGGAAAGACACCAGTCCAATTCTTGCCAGGAGTGCAAAAAACTGACCAAGCCCACCCTGAAGCTCCGTTTATAGCGACTCCGTTCCTATCTTTGGGAAAAGTCATTGACACCGTTGGGCTCGACAGCTATGGAACCTACCGTTCCGACTGCTCCCCCTACTTCTCGTCCCGATCCCGCTGCTTCACCGGCACCGGCTACCCCTTCCTCCAGAGCTTCGTCGAAATTGTCCAAGTCAAAGAAATCTTCGACACCGGGGTCGACATCTGTATTGAAGGCACCGTCTGCTAAAGACCCTAAGAAGAAGGAGGAGGTAGTTAAGCAAAAAAAGGTTAAACATCTTTCCAAGTCTGTTCAGTCTCCTTAAGAGGAGCCTCCCCCAGTTCGAGTCACCCTGCCCTCACCCATACTCGAGGAGTCTTCCAGGGAGCTACACGACCCCGAATCGCTTTCGGAGGGGGATGGCTTTCTACCACAGCCACAGCCACAGGCGTCAATGTCAATCCTGAGCCTGTCTCCGAGTCACGGCCGTTCTGAGGCTGATGTGATTTCCAGCCCGGCCTCGGCCCATTCAAGCCCTATATCTATCGGGCGGGCGACAGTGGCTCACTTGTTGAACTTGGAGGTGTCACCACAACAATCCCCTCCGCGGAAGCATCTTACAAAGCATCGGCATATTTCTCCAGAGCGACAGCTCCCTTGACATTGGGACGTCATAGTACTCCCACGTCCATCTCAGCGTCATGCTATTGCCGAGTATGAGGAGCCACTTTATGTTGAAATGGAGCGGCATGGCGGTTGACGTCGATACCAAGGATACGACCTCGATCCCGTATACAACACCGGGAATTATATCAGACCCAAGAGGGTACAATACGTCTATGTTTCTTCTGAGTCATCCCCATCGCCCTCACTGCCTCGACGTCGGCATCGAGCCTATCTTCAGCTCGACCCGATGGCTGCAAAGCCTGCTTCTAAATGCCACTTCCAACAACAAGAGCAGCGTTTGCTTCATCCTGAAAAACGTTCTCGGGCACCGTCGGTACCGTTACCCTTGGTGTCGCACTCTAGGTTGTCTCATACTCAGACATCTCGTCAGGCTGCACCTTCAAGATCCACTTATCCATCTGAGGTAGAGGCGTCTGCCACGAGTTTCAGCCTCCGTATCGAGATCTCACCGGCACTCACCCTCGCCCCCTCTATCTCTTGATAGAGAGTCCAGAGGCTCTTCGGTGTCGTCTGTGTCTGAACAGGATCCACATTCAGAGGCATCCAGAGAATCTCTCTCGAACTTACCCACACCGGACTCGGATGTCTCTGATATCCATCCCCCGTCTCCTTCTGAAGACTTCACATCATGTTCTCAGTTAATCCTACGCATGGTGAAGTAATTAGAACTGGACATAGACCAACCTCCACCCCCCCAAGCACGACTTGGTGTTTGATGATATAAATCAAGAGAAATCCCCTCCTTTGAGTTTAGCCTTTATTCCGGCAATGTTGGACCTTATCAAAGAATCCTGGAATCAACCACCTACATCTCTACAGATCTCCAGGTGGATTGAAAATCATTATAGGACACACAGCAACGATACATCTTTTCTCAGTAAGCATCCAGCACCGAACTCCATCATTGTGCAGTCCAACCAATCACGAGCGGGAAATCGGTCTAAAGTCACCCCTACCAACAGGGAGGGTTGTAAACTGGATGTGCTGGGCCGTCGCCTATACTTGTTGGCTTCCTTTGTAATGAGAGTCTCTAACTATTAGGCAGCTATGGGCGCTTATCAGAGGCAGTTATGGAATAAAATTCTTCCAATTCTTCAAACTGTCTCTGAAGAAAATAGGAACGCTGCCCTTAACACTCATTTGGAAGCGATCACTCTAGCTAAACAGCAACATCTGGCATCACGTCACACGGCAGATGCAGCATCCAAGGCCATAACATCGGCCATTGCCCTCTGAAGACACGCTTGGCTGCGCTCAGCAGGAATTAATGATGATGCTAGATCACGTATTGAGGAGCTCCCTTTTGACGGCACTGGTCTGTTTAATGAGAAGACGGACGAGGTGAGGGAGAATTTGCATAAGATCCGGAAGACAGCTCAATCTTATTACGTCCAGCAACCCAGATACCAACGACAGCAATGGTGCAGACCTTTCACCTCGCAACAATCATATCAACAGCCTTATCATCAACCCTATTGCTCATACAAACCTTCTGGTCAAGAGAGATCGAATCCCGCTCCATCTTCCTCTGCTACCACATCCTTCAGACCACAGGCTTCTGGCCAGCATCGGCAGAGTTTCCATCGCCCTGCCAAGAAAAACAAACCATATCTTTGACTGTCTCATCCTGAATCCATCTATCGATTTATCTCACCTTCCCCGACTAGCCCCCTTCTTCAACAAGTGGTCTATCATCACCAAAGACTCTTGGGTGCTCGCCATCATACGTTTCGGCTACCTGTTAGAGTTCTCAGATCTTCCTCCTCTTGGTTACCTCAAGATGACAACTTACTCACCTGCCCTAGAAAAAGAAGACTCTGTTCTTCTCCAGAAGCACTGGACGGCTTCTATTCCCTATATTTTGCAGTTCCCAAGAAGGATGGCAGACTGCGGCCAATTTTAGATCTCAGGCTTCTAAATACCTACCTTCGTCCAAGACGATTCCGTATGGTCACCCTGGAGTCAATCGTCCCGCTCCTTTCCCTGGGCGATTGGTTTGTGGTGATAGACCTGCAGGATGCTTACTTTCATATTTCTATCCACGACCGCCATCGCAAATGTCTCAGATTCGTTTTAATGGACTCAGTGTACCAGTTCTGCATCCTTCCGTTCGGGCTTGCCACTGCCCCACGGACCTTCACAAAGTGCCCAGCTCCAGTAGCGGCCTACCTGCATCTGGACAACATCATGGTCTTTCCATATATAGACAAGTGGTTGATCATTGCGGGCTCTTACGCCAAGGCTCAAGAGGACACAAGCTTTGCCTTGCAAACTCTGGCAGATCTAGGCCTTCTAGTCAACTTTTCGAAGTCCCATCTTCAACCTTCTCAGGTTATGGAATACATTGGCGAGGTTTTGGACTCCAACAGTGCTAGGGTCTTCCTCCCTCCCGAGAGGATTCACAAATTGAACCGTGCTATTCGTCCATTCCATCCGGGTGCCAGGGTTTCAGCTCATCACATGCAACATCTTTTAGGCCTTATGGCATCTACCACATCTGCCCTTCCTCACACTCGATTGAAGATGCGTTCCCTACAGGCGTGGTACCTGTCTCAGTTCAATCCATTGTTAGACAACCCTGCCAAACGCCTTCGTGTCACTCTGGAGTTATCACGGCAACTGACGTGGTGGACATTTGTACCGCATCTTCTGATTGGTCGACCATTCAAGCCCATTCAACTGACAGTGCAGGTCATGACAGACGCCAGCACGACAGGATGGGGCGCACATTTTGGCGTTCACAAGATTCACGCCATGTGGTCCAACTCAGAGAAACTGCTCCATATCAATCTCCTGGAAATGTTAGCAGTAATCAAGGTTCTTCGAGCTTTCTATCCTCTAGTCGTCGGTCGCGGAGTACAAGTGGCTACAGACAACATGACCACTCTGTATTACATAAACAAGCAGGGAGGCACTCATTCTTTGTCCCTCCTATACCTAGTGATCCACCTCTGGGAGTGGTGCTACGGCCATCACATATTTCCGATCACCATCCATGTGGCAACGGAGGACAACGATGTGGCCGATTGCTTGAGCCGCCTGACCACTCAGACGCACGAATGGGACCTCGACGACTCGGTGTTCGACCATATCTGCAACAGGTGGGGTACACCGGCTATCGATATCTTCACCACGCAGTTCAACGCGAAGTGCGAACGGTTTTGTTCCCGAGCAGGGAGAGGCACGAGTTCATTGGGATATGCCTTTATGGTGAGGTGGGACGCGGTCCTCCTCTATTTTTTTCCACCCATCCCACTCATTCAGCGGACGATAGTCAGAATTCACCAGTTGCGGGCCGATGCCATTCTGGTGGCACCATGGTGGCCTTGGCAACCATGGTTTACCACCCTCAAGACCATCATGACCGATTTCATGAGGTTGCCTCCTCAATCATTCCTCCTGACTCAGGATGGAGGCAATGTCTGTCACCCCGACGTCGAGTCTCTCCATCTCACGGTTTGGAGGATTCCCCCACTATAAAGGAAGTGCTCGAAAGGGCTAGAAAGCCATCGACCAAGTTACTGTATTCTTATAAATGGTCTGCTTTCACTAAGTTTGCTGAGCCAAGAGGTTTGGTCACGGTTCCAGTTTCTTTAAGGACTCTTCTTACCTTCCTACGTTATTTGTTCGATATGGGTCTGGCCCATTCCACACTTAAAGTTTATGTATCAGCCATTGTTTTGTATCAGACTGTGGGTTCAGACGCCTCCCACTTATTCTCTCACCCGACTGTGAAGAGGTTCCTTCGAGGTCTGCATAATATTCGTCCACCTGTACAGCCTCCAATCCCTCAATGGTCTCTTCAGACTGTTCTGAAGGCGCTTACATGTCCTCCATTTGAACCTACGTATGGCTTCTACTTCTCTGAAACTTCTATCTCTAAAGACTTAACTTTTGGTGGCTATTACGTCTGCACGAAGGGCGAGTGAATTGGCTGCACTGCGGGCTGATACACCTTATATACAGTTTCACCCCGAAAAAGTTGTTTTATATCCTGACGTCTCATTCTTCCCTAAGGTGATTTTGGATTTTCATGTTAATCAGCCTTTGATTCTCCCAACGTTGTTTCCTAACCCTTCGCCAGATGTTGAGCTCATGCTCCACTCCCTTGATGTTCATCAGGCTTTGGCCTTTTATATTTCCAGGACTAAGGACTTCCGTAAATCTCCCAGATTGTTTGTCTGCTTTCACGGACCGCACAAGGGTCATCTGGCTTCTTCCCAATCAATTTCCAGATGGATAGTTTCTGCCATCGCTTCAGCCTATGACCTGGTTAGCAAGACCCCACCAGATGTGCTGAAAGCGCATTCTACTAGAGCTATGGCTACCTCTACTGCTTGGCTGCATGGCATTGCACTCTCTGACATCTGTCGGTCAGCTACTTGGTCCACTCCGTTGACCTTTGTGACACATTATAGACTGGATGTCAGAGCCAAAAGAGAGGCAAGTTTTGGAAGGGCTGTGCTGACTTCAGTTCTACCATGACGGCCCTCCTTCCAGTAAGTGAGCTTGCTAGTCACCCATTCGTGTGCATTCACAGAGACCACGAAGAAGAAAGGAAGGTTACTCACCTGTAACCATGGTTCTTCGAGTGGTACTCTGTGAATCCACATGTCCCGCCCAACTTCCCCGCTATCCGTCACGGCTTACTTTTAGCGTTTAATTTTCAGAGCCATGACAGCGGTGGATATTCGGAACTGAGGTACCGCGGGCGGGCGGAACATGCGCGACACGGGGAACGTTTTATTGGTCATTTAGTTAAGCTCTAGAATATTCCGAAGAATCATGCGCAGGTGCAGTTAAACCCATTTGTGTGGATTCACAGAGTACCACTCGAAGAACCATGGTTACAGGTAAGTAACCTTCCTATTCCTTTATGCTGTCCCTGGGCTTCCCATGTGTCCCATTTCAGTTGAGAGCAGGCTATTGACAACACTCTTAATGAGAGCAGTGGATAGATCCTCATCAATGGCTTGTATTTGCCTCTCCCTGTTCTGACCTGGACTCTTCATGCATCAGAGGCAGATGCCATTGAATAGCAAGATGATATCAGTGACAGTTTATGAGTCAACGTGAAAAAGCTGCCCCAATATGATTTTAAAATAGTGCTTCATATTTTTAAAGTTTGAATAAATTTTGTACACAGCTGTTCTTTTATATATATATATATAAAATATGACTTTTAAGGAATATATTAGACTTTAATGGGCTCTTAGCATGCAGTCAGTAAACTGTGTCTTACTATTCTGCCCCTTGTCAGTGCCCTGGTGCCACTGAATGTAGGTGCTGCTGCCAATGCTGAGCAGGGGTGTTTTGGGAGACAAGTTGCTACTCAGACCTGATAAATAGCGAGTTTGTCACCATCCTAGATTCCCCCAAATACTTCAATTTTGCTTGAGTTAGGTGTCAGTGAGGTCAGGAGAGGGCCTTGGGAGCAGGAGGGTAGGCGCTGAGGGGCTCTGCTGTGGTGTGGGATTATTGTAGCTCGCTTAATATGCCAGTTCATGGTGCTTCACCTAATGAAAGGCCAATTCACCATTTAAGGGTTCTGGATATCAATAGCCAACATACGGAACACATGGCTGAAGACAATGAAAGATGTCCAAGCTGTATCAGAGAGATTCACTTTTAAAAGATGCAGAAAAAGCAGCTGGTTAAGTTAATTTAAAAAAACAAACAAACATTAAGTGTTACAGTAGAAAGTAACATTGACAAATGAACTGTGAGGATATGAAATACAAGCACTTCCATAATGTATGTATTTTCTTAGACACATTGCATATGTGATTCTTCAGAAAATATAGCCGTTTGAGACACTAGTTTTATGATAGCATTTTATGAGTTCACTAATATTACAGTACATTGCTTCATGGAAGCTGAGTGCATTGAGAAGAATTTAAACAAATGCATTTCAGCCATCTTTTTCACAGGTCATGTTTATTGATGTGATTTAGAAGCACAGGAAAGGTGATGCACCTGCCTCTTCTAATTGTAGAAGGTGTTCTATCTTTTTTCATTTCCCCCCCAAATCCACCCCAATGAAGAGTTTCGAGTGTATAATTTAATTTTCTTTTGGATTTTGCAGGAAATCAGTTAATTCTTGAAATTTTTCAAGATATTTTCCATCAGAAGGCAGTTTGTCCTAGACTTCTTTGTCATCAGATTTCATGCTGTGTTTTTCTTGGTTCTGCAACATCCTTTAATAAATGTGGCAGTATGGCGCAAACATTATTATGTATATATTTGATTTACATCCTTATGTTTTCTTAGGAAGTGAGACCCAGTGTGGCTTATAGTATAGTTAAAAAGAAATAAGAACTGTTACAAAGCAATGCATTGTAAGTACTAAAAGATAATTCAGTTTTCAATGTTAAAAACAGAATACAATTAAAAATCGCTTAAGTGCATGTTACCATCCTGACTTTATATCATCATCTGCAGAGCTGGAAGCAACCGTATGGATCATTAAGTCCAGCCCCTTTCAAGGAGGCATAGAGGGGAACTGGAGTCCCATCCTCTGGCTCTGCAGCCAGAGACCTAAACCACTGAGCTATCCAGGAGTTTTGAGACCATGTGGTTCTTCAGCCTGGACTGAAGTAATATAAAGCACTGAAGGCAATAACTAACATTTGAATTGTACCTAGAACCAAATTGGTGACCAGTGAAGTGGTGCTCCTTGTAATATTCCCAGACAGTCATCTAGTTGCAGCTTTCTGGGCTAGCTAAAGGCTCTGTAAAGGCAGATGCACACAGAGCATGTTACAGTAATCCAAATAGGATGCAGGATTATAGAACAGTAGAACTGGAAGGTGCCCCCAGATCATCAGATCCAACCTTCTGCCAAAGCAGGAAATCCACATCTCAAGCATCCCTGACTAGAGGCCATCCAACCTCCATTTAAAAAAAACAACAACCTTAAAGTGAAGTAGAGTCCACCACCCTTTGAGGAAGACCATTCCATGATGAAAAGTTCTCGGGGTCAAGAAGTTCTTCCTAATGTTTAGGTGACAATGCTATTCTCATAATTTGAATCCATTACCATGCACTGAATCCTACCATTTGGAACTACAGAAAACAGGCTTGCTCTATCTTTCTTATGATGGCCTTTCAAATTTTTGAAGGTGTGTTAGGCACTTGCCCAGCAGCTCAAAGACATGGAAGAAGGATGATTTTATAGCTCAGTCTTGAGGCACAGTCTCTCCCCATGCTATACTTTCCTTGTGATGACAGACATATTTGTTGTGTATGTAATAAGTTGTGGCCAGTTGTATATACCCAAAGATGAACATTTACTCTTCTTTGCCAAAGCTTTCTGAAGCAAAAACTGCATCTATATTTTTCCTGGACAGTTTAACAGTATCACATGTGTGGGGAACATATCACAAGTGTTTCAAACGGGTTTAAAGCAGGGAAGAATATTCTTTTGAGACATCCTCTATGTTATTGAACCTTGTTATTATACATTTTGGCACATTTCTGACAAATTTATTTATTTATTTATTTTTATTTATTTATTTATTTAATTTATATCCCGCCCATCTAGACTGAAGTCTACTCTGGACGGCTAACAACAAATTCATAAAACAACAACAGTATAAAATAAAACAACAACATTAATATGATTCAAGATGGCAAAAATAAATTAAATAATGACAGGAGGGAAGGCCTGCCTAAAGAGCCAGGTCTTAAGATTGCTCTTTAAAACAGCCAGCGAGGGAGCCAGGCAGATCTCTGCGGGCAAACTGTACCAAAGGCGAGGGGCCACTGCCAAGATGGCCAGGTTTCTTGTTCTTTCTCTCCGGGCCTCCATCGGGGTTAGGCCTCTCAGCTGCCCCTCCTGGCTAGAATGAGTGATACGGGTAGATCTAGGTGGGAGAAGGCATTCCGCCAGATATTGAGGTCCTAAACCATTTAGAGCTTTATATGTCATCGTTAATACTTTGAAATCAATGCGGAAACGAACGGGCAGCCAGTGCAGGGCAGCCAGAGTGGGGGAGATATGTTAATGTTTTCTCACCCCAGTGAGAAGTCTGGCCACCGCGTTCTGAACCATTTGAAGTTTAGCATGCTGCAGTCCAAACAACAGAATGTTATAATCCCTTAAAAAATTCCCTTGGTCAACTAGTCATTTAAAGTAAACCCTGCCTGAAGAGAAAGGTCTTTGTCCGTTTGCAGAGGGATAGCAATGATGGGGCCACCTTGGCCTCCTATGGGAGGGAATTCCAGAGTCTGGCAGGAGCAACAGAGAAGGTCTTCTTCCGTGTCCCCACCAAACATGCTTGGGAGGATGGTGGGGCAAAGAGAAAGGCCTCTCCTGATTAGCTTAATACCCAGACAGGCTTATAAAGGGAGATATGATCTTTAAGATATATATTCCAGTCCCCATGAAAGGTGAGATGCCAAGGAGTGCAGTAATTATAAGATCATTGCTTTAATTTGCCATGCAAGCAAAGTGAAGAAAGGGTAGATGAAAATATGACAATGAAAGAGATAATAAGTCAAATTTATAAGACAGAATCAGAGGACCAACAAGATTTTCTTACAACATTATGGAACATGATGTGGAATAATATTTGGGATAAAAGAATATTAAAACCTATGTCTATAAGGGTAAAATAAAACTTTTATAAATGTGCAATTATTGGGATTAAATCAAAGAGGAGAAGCAGAGGAAGTTTTTAATTTCCAATATTATAAAGTGTTTAAGCTGTTTTCTTAAACCACTTAACAATATTTGGAAATTGAAATCAGAAGGGAAATTTAAAGCAGCAAGCTCCACTTTTGTTTGATCCCAAGGAGTGCACATGCTGGAAACAGACCAAAATTAAAAAACAGATCCTACCTGCACCTAAAAAAACAGTAGCCCTGATAAGAATCCAGCAAGGTGGTGGTTGCAACACTCTGGGGATGGACCCGTTTGCACTGGCACTTGGGTCATCTGGTTGCTGGCAAAAGGAGAGAAGTGACCTATATGCACAGTGCTCCAAACAGTAGGACAAATGCCCATGTAGTCACCCCTAAGACTCAAATTAGTAATTGTCACCCATTACTCCCTCCAAACCCTAATTCATAATTTGAAAAGCCTCTGTAGCCTCTTACTGTTCTACCAGCAGTTGAATGGAAAGTGCTCACTTCCAAGCACCAGCCATTCTTCTTCGTGGTCTCTGTGAATGCACACTAATGGGTTAATCTGCGCTTGCGCAGAGGTTTCTGGAATCTTCTAGAGCTTAAACATTCGTTCGCCAGGACTGCCCCCCTAGTACATGTGGTCCGACCATCCTGGCAAGTACCTCAGTATCCTGGCAAGTACCTCAGTTCCTTTTTGCCACCACTGAGGTTTCTTCTCTCAGACGAGCTCCGTTCGCCTTTCTGCTCTGCATTTAGAAGGAACTTTAGTGAGAGACTTCCTTGTTATTCCTTCCCTTTACCGCCCCCCCTTCCCCATCCCTCATTTTTCTGTCCCTTTTCCATTTTTGTTTAGTTTATGGCCTCCTCTGGGCCGTTTAAATGGTGCACTTCATGCCCCAATAAAATCCCTTTGACCGATGGCCACGACTCCTGCCTTTTCTGACTGGGCGAAACCCACCAGCCGGCTTCTTGCCCTTTTTGCAAGAAATTAACAAAGCAGGCTCTTAAACTGAGACAGCAGCATCTACGCTCTTATTTGTGGGAACATTCTCTTCCACCCACACCGATTATGGAACCTGCACAACCTCCCCAGGCTTGTTCGGCCTCTCCAGAAGCTTCTGTTGCTTCTTCAGCAAAATCGAAATCTAAGGCTAAGACGAGTTCCAAGTCAAAGGCAGGTGGATTGACACCGAAATCCATGCCGATACTGAAGTCGACTTCGGTACCGGAGCAACAGTCCAAACCTAAGAAATCAAAAAAGTCATCCTCTGATACCCAATCCTCTAAACACCAAAAGGATAAAGCGGTCTCCTCGATCCCACTTCAGGAGCAGCAGACTATCTGCCTGGACTCTATCTCCATCAATGACGACGATTATGTGCCTCCACCGTCAGGCCAACCACCATCACCTTTATTGGCAGAGTCCCCATTGTGGGCTGGCTAATACCTCAGCTGAGGTTACGGTGCTTCCACGTTATGACCATTCGAGCCCCTTGGGTTGCTCCGTCTCCGTGTGTCAGTCAGATTCAGCGGCTGATCTGCAACCCTCTGCGCAAGCAGTCTTGGAAGACACATCATACACCGGAGACTGGTCCTTCTGATGTCGACGCTCCACATCCACATAGGTTGACGGGGTTACTTGCATCGCATGACTCACTCACACCGCTACCCGTCACCGCAAGAGGGTTACTCTATATGAGCCACTCACTTATTATGAAATGCCACCACGACGATACCGACATTGTTGATACCGTTACTGGCGCCCCGATACAGAGGTATACGTGGAACCTAAGCGCCCTCGGTACTCCTACTACTATTCAAACTCAGATTCTGAATCTCCTGTTCAATATCACTCACAGCAATATAACCAATCCTCCTCTGCAGATGACTCTTCGGTACTACTTCCAATACCGAAGCATCAAAAGTCTTCCCATAAAAGGAAACATATCTCTCCACATCCTCTGCCTCAGCCACTGGTATCGAAACGCTCCCGACCATCGTCTAAGGTTTTGGTATCGCACGTCGAACCCACCACACCCTCACAGGCCTGCGCTTCATCAGTTCAGGTTACCACTACCTATACCGGCCCTTCGCCTACACCTCATGAGGTTAATCAAACTCATCATTCCAAGTGAGCCAAAACACGTCAGCCTACCTATTGCGACCCACTTCTGAAGCTAGATTCGGTCAAACCGAAGACTACACCGGTCAATACAATGGATGATCTGCCCTCTCCATATCAACCTTCCTCGTCAGCATCATCCGATTCTGACACTTCTGATTCACTTGTACCCCCGGAATCACCACCAAATCTGCCAACGCCTGATTCAGATGTCGCGGATGCTAATCCTCCATCTCCATCAGAGGACTTGGCATCTTATTCTCAATTGGTACTATGCATTGCTAAAGCAATGGATCTGGACGTACAACAGCCGTACAGTCTGAATCTGACAAAGTTTATGAAGATATTAATGAGGATCAACCCCCCCACACTCTCTATGGGGTTTATTCCATCTCTACTTAAGTTGATCAAACAGTCGTGGGCTAAACCATCTTCTGTACCACAAATTTCCAGAAGAGTGGAAAATTTATACAAGACTCATGGTGACAATACAGCTTTTCTATCCAAGCACCCACCCCCAAACTTGGTCATAGTGGACGCAACTCAAAACAGGGTGAGGAATCGAACTAACGCAACGCCAAATAACAAAGAGGGCAGAAAACTTGATATCATCGGATGCAGGGTATACTCCCTCACATCCTTCACCCTCCGTGCTGCAAACTACCTCGCAGCCATGGGAGCGTACCACCGATTTTTATGGAACAAGGCGCTTCCCTCCCTTCAATCGGCACAAGGTGAATATAAATCTAGAGGCCTTGCCTTTCATCAAGAGGCCATGGCCTTGGCACAACAAGAGCACATCACTGCAAGGCATGTAGTAGAGGCTGCTTCCAGACACATGGCCACAGCTGTTGCCCTCCGGAGGCATGCCTGGCTCTGTTCCGCCCATATTTCTGATGAGTCCCGCATGCGTATTGAAGATTTACCCTTTGACAGTGTGGGTCTCTTTGACACTACGACGGACAAGATTCTTGACAATCTCCAAAAAATGGGGAAAACTGCAAGATCTTACAATACACAACCTTACTACAGGCCTCAGCGCTACCAATGGTGTCGACCGTACTCCTACCAACAATACAGACCCTTTGCTGACAAACAGAGATACTTACCACAGACCACTTCTACTTTTCAACCTCACCATGCTACTCAGCGACAATGTCCACGTCAGCCCTTTCATTGAACTGACAAGAAACCAAAACAGAATCTTTGACTTTCATTTAGCCCAGTTTTCTCCTCCTCACCCCCCCCCCCCAGTTTCACCTAACTCGTCTCGCAGCCCATTTTTCATCATGGGCAGCCATCACCACAGACAAGTGGGTCCTCACCATCATTGCCATCGGTTACGCTATAGAATTTTCCATTCTTCCACCACCAAGAACAGTTTTCACTGCGCCATCTCGCATTCTAAAGCTAGAGGTTCAGTACCTCCTCTCAAGAGACGCTATTTCATCTGTCACTCCATCAGACAACGATCCGGGTTTTTTCTCAAAATACTTCACAGTACCCAAAAGAGATGGTGGTCTTTGCCCCATCCTCGACCTACGGGACCTCAATTATTACATATTTCAACAACGCTTCTGCATGGTAACTCTAGAACACATCTTACCTCTCCTCCAAAAGGATGACTGGTTCGCGGTTATCAATTTAACCAATGCCTATTTTCACATCAACATCCGCCACGATCACAGAAAATTTATCAGATTCTCCCTCGGAAACACTGTCTATGAGTTCAAAGCCCTCCCATTCGGGCTTTCTACTGCTCCTCGCGTCTTCACAAAGTGCATGGCCCCAGTAGCAGCCTATCTCCGCACACAAGGAATTTCCATCTTCCCCTACATCGACGACTAGTTGCTGGTGGCCCCCTCCCATCTTCAAGTATTACGCGACGTAAACTTCACTCTCTTTCCTCCTTGAGAATCTGGGCTTAAAGGCCAATAAAAACAAATCCACCCTCACTCCTTCACAACGGGTGAACTATATTGGCGCAGTTCTAGATTCCCAAAGAGCACAAGACTTCCTCCCCCAAGAACGCGCAATGAAGATCTATGCTGCCCTTCAGCATTTCCGACCACATGCATTAGTCACTGCACACCACACACAGCGACTTCTCGGGCTCATAGCATCTACAACATCAGTTATCCAACATGCACGCCTGAAAATGCGCTCTCTACAGGCATGGTACCTGTCCCTCTTCAGTCCTATGTCAGATCCACCCACAATGTTACTGAGGGTCACACCCAAACTCGCAACACAGTTGCAATGGTGGAACACACAAACAAATCTATTCATAGGCATACCCTTCGCACCCCTTCAACTCACCATGCAGATAACCACAGACACAAGTCCAACCGGCTGGGGAGCTCACTGCAGTGGCCTGCACATTCATGCCCTCTGGTCTCGCTTTGAGAAATACCTTCATATAAACAACCTGGAACTTTTGGCCATCTTCAAAGCTCTCCACGCCTTCAAACCACTTGTCACCAGTACTGCCGTCCAGATAACAACTGACAACACCACGGCTCTTTTCTATATCAACAAACAGGGTGGCACCCATTCTCTCCCCCTGCTCTACCTCACTGCGCAACTCTGGGAATGGTGTCTCGAGCACCATATATTCCCAATAGCAATTCATATCTCCACTCACCACAATCAACTGGCAGATTCTCTAAGCAGATTCGGCACCCAGATGCATGAATGGTCCCTTGATGATGCAGTCTTCCATCAACTTTCCAACCTGTCGCGACATCTGCACATAGACATTTTTGCAATGGTAGAAAATACAAAATATCCTCTCTACTGCTCCAGAGCAGGAATTGGTCCCGGCTCCCTGGGAGACACTCTCATGACATCATGGACATCATGTCTAATCTACCTCTTCCCTCCCATTCCCCTCCTCCTGAGGACTATTGTCAAGTTACATCAGGAACAGGCCAACACGATCCTTATCGCCCCATGGTGGCCCAGACAACCCTGGTTCACCATGCTCTGCTCAATCTCCATGGACTTCATCCGTCTCCCCCCCATACCTCACCTGCTCACCCAGAACCAGGCCAAACCTTTCACCCCGAGTTTCCCACGCTCCACCTTACAGCATGGAGAATTCACCCTCTGTAGCTGCTATCTTGGCACATGCCAGAAAAACAGCTACCACACAATTATATGCCTATAAATGGTCTGCCTTTGTTAAATTTGCGACTCAGCATCACCTTCCTACTACACCTACAACTCTTCACTCTGTACTTCAATTTCTTACTCACCTCTTTAGCAGACAGCTTTCCTTGTCTACTTTCAAGGTTTACCTATCAGCTATAGTAGCCCACCAACCACACACCTCTGATGCTTCTACACTCTTTCGTCACCCCACGTTGAAACAATTTCTCAGAGGAGTCTCCAACATGCAACCTACCAGACCACACCTTCTTCTGCAATGGTCATTACATACCATCCTTCGACGTCTTATACTACCTCCATTTGAACCTCTCGCCATGACGTCCGACTGCCTTCTTTCATTCAAAACCCTCTTCCTTGTGGCCATCACTTCCGCTTGCAGAGCCTCAGAGCTTGCTGCTCTTAGAGTTGATCCTCCCTTTTTTCAATTTCACCCCGACAAGGTCATGCTTTATCCTAATGTTTCCTTCTGTCCTAAGGTTATATCTGAGTTTCACCTTAAACAACTCATCGTCTTACCTACTTTCTTTCCATCGCCAACCACTGACCTGGAACACTCTCTTCATCTGTTAGATGAGCTCTGGCCTTTTATGTTTCAAGAACTGTTACTTTCCGCAAATCCAAAAGACTTTTTGTTTCCCTGCACTTACCACACAGTGGATCTCTTGTTTCCTCCCAAACCATCTCTAAATGGATCGTGGCGACTATACGCCTTGCGTATCAATTAGCCAAGAAGCCTCTCCCTGTTGGAATCAAAGCTCATTCTACAAGGGCAGTGGCTGCCTCCATGGCCTTCCTTAGAGGCGTTTCTGTCCCTGATATCTGCAGGGCTGCCACATGGTCCACGCCGTCCACCTTTACCTCTCATTACCGTTTGGACCTCCGGGTGAAGTCGGACGCAGCTTTCGGATGAGCAGTCTTGTCATCTGTTCTTCCATGACGTCCCTCCTCTGGACAGGTAAGCTTGTTAATCACCCATTAGTGTGCATTTACAGAGATCACGAAGAAGAGAGTTTACTTACCGTAACTCTGGTTCTTCGAGTGGTCATCTGTGAATTCACACTTCCCGCCCGTCCTCCCCTCTGTCTGTCACGTCTGTATTCTTTATGCAGCAGTGGGCTGTTTGGGAACTGAGGTACTTGCCAGGACAGGCGGACCACGTGTACTGGGGGGCGGCCCTGGCGAACAAATGTTTAAGCTCTAGAAGATTCCGGAAACCTCTGCGCAAGCGCAGATGAACCCTTATGTTCTTATTTCCTAATTTGTGTTTCGTAATAGTGTTTGTCAATGATAGTTTCTTGTGACGTACTGGTGATGTTAGTAGCTGGTGTGTACTTTCAGGACCTAAAAAAGACATTGTGGAACTGGAAAAGGTGCAGAAGAGAGCAACTAAAATGATGACTAGGCTGGGGCACCTCCCTTATGAGGAAAGGCTACAGCGTTTGGGGCTCTTTAGTCTAGAGAAAAGGTGCTTGAGGGGGGACATGATTAAGATGTATAAAATTATGCAGGGGGTGGATAAAGTGGATAGAGGGAAGCTAGTTGGGACAACTAGGACAACTAGTTGTTTTTAAATTGTTCTTAAACAACAGGCAAAAAATGTTGATCATTCTATTTATTGTTCAAATAGTGATTGAGGTCTGTGACAATCCAAACCTTTAGAATGGAATAAATTAGATTTCATTAATCATTAAGAGAGCTGTTTTTAATGACATTGCTTTTAATGCTGTCATTGACGTGACAGCAAGAAGTTGGTAGGTGTCCCTAAAATACTTCTGTCAGTTTAACTGTTGTGACGTTTTCTGTCAGAGACATAGAACAGACATGTTTTCAGACTTCTCAAAAATTTGAAGAATGAATTCCCCAATACAAATAACTGTATTGGGAGCACACTTTGAAATGGCCCTGCAGTTCTGCCACTTCTAATTGTCAAGCATTCATTTTTATTTAAAGACCACTACAGTCATGTTTCTGGCTATGGTGTCCTTAATTCAGGAGTAGGAAAAAACACCATGCAAAAATTATTATTTTTAATTTATTTATTTATTTATTTTGAGGGGTGAAAGGTTTTGTTCAGAGAGGCCCCTTATGACCTCTTGGTAAGCATGGGAAACAATTTTCCCATGACCTCTAGCATCTCTGGCCCCTCATAACCTGCTTATTAAAATAGCCACTAGAGGGCATGAGGGGGCTTCTTCAGTTTAAAAAAAAAATCCCCTGAAAATCCATTTTTGAATTAACAAAAAAAATTATAGCAGCTTTTGCCATGAATAAATATAAAAAATAGATCTGCAAATTAATTTTTTGGATCAACCATGTCAACCTACAGCTCTGTGTCCTGGGTATATAACTTTTGGGCATGCTGGCAGATCTGAAAAATGGCTCTTGATGAGATCTCCCACCCCTGTTTTAAGAATAGGATGACCCTCTACAGAAGACAACAACCCAGAAATCTGCAGAGTGCTGTCATATTGTTCAGACTTTAGTGCTTCTCACCAGCAGGATTCACTGTAATATTCCAGAATTCAGTAGAAACAATAAATTCAGTGCTCCTTGGCTGAAACCAAGCTTCGTAGCCTATCACTCTTTGAGAAGCTAGGAATCATAAACCCTTCTCATTCTGGCTTGTTAGGGGACTGACAAACTATTATGTGCTAGCTGAGATAGCTTTTTGCGACCCTGATTACTGAAGCAGCTTCAACTGGGGGGGGGGGGGGATCATGTCACAATGAATGGGCAGTATGTGCCAGCACCCTTGCTCCTGAATGATAAGTTGTTGTTGTCACTTGCCATCAAGTTGCTTTTGGTCTCTATGCTTTGTTGTTGTTTAGTTGTTAAGTCGTGTCCGACTCTTTGTGACCCCATGGACCAGAGCACGCCAGGTCACTCTATGTTTTAGTGACCTCAAAAACATCCTTTCATTAGCAGACCAGCTCAGATTTTACAGACTGAAGGCCATGGCTTCTTTTATTGATTTAATCCATCTCATATTCAGTCTTCTTCTTGTCCTACTGTTTTACCTTTCCCCTGCATAATTTTCCCCAACGAATCCTGCATTTTAATGATATTCCCAAAGTACAATAGCTTTAGTCTAGTCATTTTTGCTTTTAGGGGGAGTTCCAACTTCATTTGGTCTAGCATTCACTTGTTTGTCTTTCTGGAAATTCATGGTACCAGTAAAGCAGATGAATTGATTTTTCTGTCAACTTTCTTCACTGCCAAGTTTTCACATCTGTAGATAGTGATCAGGAATATCACAGTATAGAAGGAAGGTCAAGATAATCTTTACTATGGTATTCCTGATCGCTACATGCATGTGAAGCTTCATGAAGGAAACTGACAGGATTTTAAAAACAATAATTCAAAACGTAGTGTTTTGAGGAGAGCATAATAGATACCATTGACTGCTAGAAAGACAAATAAAGGGGTTCTAAACCAGTTCAAGCCTGAAATCCCTCTAAAAATGAAATGACTAAATGGAGGCTATTATACTTTGGACATATCATGAGAAGACAAGATGTGATGAACACACAGGAAAAGGTGATAATGCAGGGGAAAGTTGGAAATCATCGGGAGGGGGGGAGGAAGACTGTACATGTACTGACCCAACAAGGGAAGCCGTGTCTTTGAGTTTGCAAGACCTGAGCAGGGTTGTTAATGACCTTTTGAAAGTCACTAATTCTTAGGGTTGCCATAAGTTAGAAGGGACTGGATGGCATATAAAAATGAATTGTAGAAATTTGCAGATTTGCTTCACACTAAACAATTGCTTATGGTGTCTGCATATTTTTCTTGCATCTTCTGCAAGCAACATCTCTGGAGATTCTTTAAGTCCTAGAGGACTAAATGACTTGAGCTTTGAGCTATAACACTGCATTGATAGCTATTAATAATGCCATTATTTGTAAGTTGAAAAGGTAAATAATGAAGGTGAAATGTCCTTCTCAAAGCATGATATCCAGGACTCAAGCACAATACATATATGCCCTAATGTGTTTCCTTTTTATTTTTATAATTGCCATTTAGTATGCTGAATCATTGTAGACTTTTGTAATATGTGTAGTGCATCTGTTCAGGAAATTAATTTTCTATAATGAATAATATTTTATGTCTGCTTAATTTTATGCTGTGCCTTCATAGCAAATTACTGTAAGTGCATTTTTGGATGCACTGCAGGATGGAATTGATTCCTGCTTTGAGAATTGCCAATGTAATACTTTAGTTTATTTCAAGATTAAATAAATATCAAGACTTGTATTTTCCTACCAACTTTGCAGGAAACTAACTTTGCTTTATGCAGACTGCATAATAAAACCACAGAGAAGACTTTTGGGTTCAGATAGTGGTCCTTGCAGCCCCTCCAAAAGTAGGTGCACTGTATCCCTAGGGAAGTCCTTGTGCAATGAGTCTGCATCATGCGGCCACTGGAACTGATGTTGAACAAAGCCTTTGCCTTTGTAAACTGATTTTGCTTTCCAGGCCTCCAACTCCTTTTTAGTCATCTCTTTGTCATGGTAACCAAGATATGTAAATCTTGACCTGGTTCATCCTTGTGTGGTAAACTGGCGGAGAGGGAATTTTCCTTGCCATGAAATAGCAAGAATTGTTGTTGTTCTCTGAAAAATGTTTCACATTTTTGAGACTAGGTTTTGCACATTTCCACAATGTGCACAGTTTAAAAGTGCAGCAACTTTGGACTTACTGCATGGGTTGATAAATGTAATAGCATTGGTCATTTGGACACAAAGGGACATTTGAGCCTTTGTGATCAATATGTCTCTCCTGTTCTGCTTATTTTGTGCTTTGCTTCCCCCCCCCAAAAAAATTTGCACTAGTTTTGCTTGGAAATATTTTTTCTGAAAGTAACAGAAAAGCAAAAACTGTGCTGATGTTTTGGTTCCCTGTGGAAATGAGAATCAAAAAGGAGTTGAAGAATTTTTGACATGTTATCTCAGCATGTTGACATACCATATTTTTCCGTGTATAATAAGCCCCCACGTATAAGACACCCCCCCAATTTTCTAACCCAGAATTTCTTTCTTCGCAAGAAAGTGGAGGGGGAAGGCAGGGATCAAAGCACTTTGATTCGTGCTTTCCCCTCCACTTTCTTGTGAAGAAAGTGCTTTCCCCCCTCCACTTTCTTCGGAAGAAAGTGGAGGGGGAAAGTAGGAATTATCAAAGCGATTCATCAAAGCGATTCCTACTTTCGCCCTCCACTTTCTTTGGAATAAAGTGGAGGGGGAAAGCACTTTCTTCACAAGAAAGTGGAGGGGAAAGCAGGAATCAAAGCGCTTTGATTCCTGCTTTCCCCCTCCACTTTCTAGCGAGGAAAATGCTTTCCCCCTCCACTTTCTTCCGAAGAAAGTGGAGGGGGAAAAGCACTTCCCTCGCAATAAAGTGCTTTCTTGCGAGGAAAGTAGAGGGGGAAAGCACTTTCTTGCAAGGAAATTGGAAGGTGAAAGCAATTTCTTTGCAAGTAAGTGCTTTCTTGTGGGGAAAGTGCTTTCCCCCTCCAGTTTCTTTGGAAGAAGTGGAGGGGGAAAGCAGGAATTGCTTTGATGAATCGCTTTGATGATTCCTGCTTTCCCCCTCCACTTTCTTCTGAAGAAAGAGGAGGGGGAAAGCACTTTCCTCGCAAGAAAGCACTTTCCTCGCAAGAAAGCACTTTTTACATCCAGCTGTGTGGGGCTATTCGTATACGAATATGAAAACCCCCATCTCTAGTTTTTAAGCAACATAAATTGAAATTAAACAACAGCAAAAACCCTTAAAAACAGGGACAAAATTACTATTCTGCTGAGAGTATTTGAATCTTAAACAATACGTATAGAGAAAGAAAGGATGGGTCGGGATTGAGAAAGGATGTGGGGGGAAAGGATAGTCATGGGATGAAGAAAGGTGAAAAACAAGTCACAGTAGAACAAAATTACCATCAACCTCCAGTAAAGCTCTTTCAGAAAATTTCTTCCTGGGAACAGCAAACCAGCAAAAGAATACTTTGCACCATTCCTTCCTTTGATTAGAAAGAGGGCTGTTTTTTCAAACCTGTTTTGTAACATTTTATAGACTTAAAGATGAATTCATTTAGTTGTCCCAGCTAGAGCAGTCTCTGGCCATGCTCACACCTACAAAATGTTTTGCAGTTATTGCCCATTGATTTTAAATTTAAATTTGCAGTCAGATGACACACGACCATTACCGACTCTTTTACTCTGACCCCATGCTAACCTCTCATAAATTCCCTTGCACCTGGAGGCTTCTACTATTTTTGTTCTGGGTGTATCATGAAACATTTGGTTCATGGACTTCCAATGTGCATGGCTGTACCAAAACATTTTTTGGGGAAAAGCCGTTGTGTGATGTTGTCACCAGTACTGCTGTTTGCCTGTACCTTTATTTATTTTTAAAATTTTCTGTGAGCAGTGTCAGTGCATTGGTAAACTTATGTCATCAGCCTCTGCCCTTTACTTTTTGCTTATGATTAGGCAGCGGGACTCGGCCCTGCAATAATATTTGTGGTTTCTTCCGCCAGGTGGTGCTGCTTCTGCCAGAGCCATATAATGTTTTCCTTAAGGGGCCCTCATGGTGGAGCTGCAACAGCTACAAAGCCTGCCAACTATTCCAAATCACCTACTGGAAATACCCATTCATATGAAAGTGGTCCTACAGTTCCCGCCTGTGTTCATCAGCTTTCCCAACCCCCGCTTGCCCATGAATGTACATGATAGATCAGTTCCGCAAGGAAAATGACCTGGCATGCACTACCAGTGCCATGTCAATGTGCTGAACAATGATGAGAAACCACCTGCCCCTTCCTTTCTGTGGATAGAAAATAGGCTCATGGTATCCCCCTCAGTGGCTGTGCGGGGGTGGGGGAGGGCACAACTGGCTACTGGAGCTAAATGGCACTGTGCTGCTGCGGCTTCTCTATGGGTTTATTATTAATAACCATTTCTCAACAGGGTGGAACATCCATATGCAGTGCACTACAGACAATGGGGCTTAAATGAAGCCTTTGTTCAGACCTATGAGGATACTTCTCTGGAGGTTACTAGACTTCTCAAATGTCTGCTGCCACTCTGTAATTATCATTGAACTCAGCAACTGGAGTTCCCAGTTTTCATCCACCCCATACCTTAGCAGGTTTTCCTAATTTCCTATGGTTATCAGAGCACCAATCTAATATTTCTCCCCACTCCCTCCATTGTGTACCTCCCAATTCCTCCGCTTTGCCCCCTAGTAATAGGGGCAGGTTGAGACTAAAGGTGGCTGTGCACACCATGCAAACTGGACAACTGACGTTACACTACTGATATGTGTGTGTGGTGTTGCAGGAGGATTTCACTCATGGACACCACATACTGTTTTCTTTGCAAAAAGCATCCCCCTGTTGTGGTAATCTGCCTTATTGCTACTGTGCACCAGTGAAAACCATCCCTCTTCTTTCCCATCATTTTGATATTAAGGGCCAAAGGCTGCTACAGGAATTTGTGGTGAACCCGGGGTTCTTGTTTCTTATTTTTAACTGAATGGAATTTTGTGTGTTATTACATAACTTTTTAACCCATTGCATGAAACCAAAACACAGAGAAACACGTGGAAATACATATTACTACCTTTGTTAATAAACTTTTTTGGGTGAATACAGAACTACAAGCATAAACATAAAACAACAGAACAATGGCAACATTTCTGGAACAGGAAGAACCTCCACAAATGGTGGGCTACTTCTACGTCACATCTGTGTATGGTGTGCTCTCTCCAAAGCCTGAACCCTTCCCTTCAGAGCCTGCACTGTGCGGGGGGTGGGGGGGTGGGGGAAGGTTAAGACTCATTCACTGTAAAGTCCAAATAAGAACATAGTGCATTAAATCTCCTCACAAATGGGGCTATACCTTCACAGCCCAGTGACCACAGGTCATTTGCTGCGAGGGGCAGTGTTCAATCATTTACCTCTTGTGGGGCTGGTTCTTCCTCTCATGCATCCCTGGTGGACAGGTTGGTGCTGTCTGTTTAGTCAGAAAAGGGGAGTTTTCGCTTGTCAGGTTTTGGGGCAGCCTCTTCCGGCATTGAAACCTCACCATTCTTATCTACTATCACGAATGTACTTGATGCCTGGATTCCGTGTCCTGGAGACATGTCTCCAGTCAGCTGGCCCATGGATCTCTGAACAAAATAAATTAATTTAAAGAGTAGTTTAGGCATTTTGATCTATTGGGAATTTGCAGGAAACGGGAATATTCAATCCATCAGGATCTCTTACCTTCTCTTGCCTAAACCTCATCAGCATGGAGCTGGTCCTGTGTTATGCTGGACGCAGAACTGCTGATGCCTGGGACAGGAATTCTCCCTGCAGAAATATGAGTCGGCATGAAATGAACATAGTTGGCACCACAGAAGATTTCTTTTTCCATTTGATATTCCATATGACCGCATACAAAATAACCATGCTTGGCATGTCCACTACTTACCAGCAGGGTAAGCATGTTCCTGGTCTGGCTTTCCACCATCTGTCCAGATCTGGTGCATTTTTAAAAAAGAAGGGCAGTCTATGTCCTGGTGGCACGTTACCACATCATAGAATCATGGCTTTATTGAAAGACTGTCAAAAAGTCTTCCACTTGGATCTTATTTGATCCAAGGTGTGTGGGTACCCTGGACATCCCATCTTTCTAGATAGCCTTGCAAGTGCTGCTTGGCAAGCAAGAGGGGTAGAGGCAATTAGGCTAGTGACATCTCTGCTGTAGTGTACCTCAGCAAATAATCAGTGTCACGTTCCTGCCTGTCCCTTGGTTGTTTCACCAAGCAAAAGGGCACAAGTTACATGTCGTTTCGCTGCCACCAGTTGATTACATCAACATTATGTATTATTAATAATAGAGGTCCAGGCCATGTGTCATTTTAAATAGAACCAAATAGAAGTTGTTTATTAATACAGGTGATGAAGGTACAATCAATGTCTTTAACTCTTAACCAAACATCCCACTTCATCCACCCTCAACCGCCAACCCTCTCTCTCCCTACTCCAAACTCCCAATTCCCAAAACCTCTCTTCTCAACCCCCTCAAACTCCAATCTAAACTCCTCCTCCTGCAGAGAATCTTATATCTGGTGACTCCGCCTCTCCAGCACTCTCATTGGTACATGCAAATAGCTTATTACTATTCATGACTTGGGCGGACACCACACTCCTCCCCCCTTAATAAGTTTGTGATAGGAGGGGAAACTTAACAGTTTGCGCTCATAAACAAACGAAAATACCTGGAAGAATGTAAATATTAACCTCTTACATTTCTTACAATACTAAGGATACATTAGGTAAAGGTAAAGTTTCCCCTTGATATTTAGTCCAGTCGTGTCCGACTCTAGGGCGCGGTGCTCATCCCCGTCTCCAAGCCATAGAGCCAGCGTTTGTCCGAAGACAGTTTCCGTGGTCACGTGGCCAGCGTGACTAGACACGGAACACCGTTACCTTTCCACCGAGGTGGTACCTATTTATCTACTCGCATTCTTACATGCTTTCGAACTGCTAGGTTGGCAGGAGCTGGGACAAGTGACAGGAGCTCACTCCGTCGCGTGGATTCGATCTTACGACTGCTGGTCTTCTGACCTTGCAGCCCAGAGGCTTTCTGCGGTTTAACCTGCAGCGCCACCACGTCCCTATCAGGATACATTACTTACATTAATAAGGATTACATTACATTACTCTTACATAACTATGAATACTTACTATTAATTTAACCATCACTATACATATCTCTTGGTTTATTAATATTCAAGCAAATTTTGCACTTTAAGCATATTCCATAACCATTGCACAAACAGAACAGTTAACATTGAATTCAGAGGGGAGGCGGAGCTTTGTTGCGGCGCTGCCAGCAGCTCCAGAGAAGAGCTCTCTGGAAAAACTGGAACCGTCCAGTCTGGGGTCCCCCTTTTGAAATGGGGACCGAAGGAGAGTATAGGAGAATTCTCTCTGAAGCAGATGGTGAGCATCAGAAGGAGAAGAAAGGGAGGCAGACCCGGACTTCTTCCCTCTGAAGAAATCACCGAGCACAGACTGGAGACGGGAGCCATATTGGCACTGAGCCGTGAGTAACTCCTTTACCGGGGGAGAGGAAGACAACCAATATAGCATCAAAAATATATAACAACAACTAAGCAAGCTGAAGCCTTTGATCTATGAAATAGCCTCATTAAGCCGAAAAAAAGAGTGAAAATATTTGGCTGAAAGAAGAAAAGCAGCGGCGAGCCTCTCATTCCAGCCTGCTTGAAAGCGAAACTAACTCTTAATACAGCAGGCTGGTTTCAAAGCCGAGAGAGTGAGACGAGAAAAATAAATCTTGTGTTTCTGAAAAAATCTCAGACGGTAATACCACTGGACAGGATTTAAGAGACTGAGTTCTGTGAATGCAGTTTGGCTTGGATGTATTTTTCTTTTCCCTTTTCTGGACTCTGTGAACTTACTGATAATAGAATCTGGTTGGTTTTTTTGTTTGTTTGTTTTTTGGAGAAGAAAGAAGGAGCTGACGTGGTCGACTGAACTGTGGAAGATCACGGGTTAATGGAAAGAACATAAGACTACAAGGACAACTGCTGGAGAGTCTGAGACCTTGTGACTGTTGTTTGGTCTGGATTTTTTTTTCTCTCTGTCGGACAACGCGTGATTTGGATAATAGTAACTTGCTGGACTCGGGAGAAGAAGAAATAACTGCCACGGTTCTATTTGAATTGGCTGGATTAAAATTGTCTTCTATATTATAATATTTGGACAAAGATCTGAGGAAGATTTAAGGGGAGGTTTATGATTATGGGTCTAGTTTGTTGATAAAATTGTGGAATCTGCTGAAGGACATTTAGGGGGTGAGCATTTTTGGTTAAGGATATAGTATCATAAATACAAATCCCATTCATTGGAAAATCTAAGATGACCTCCAAGAATTTAAGACATCAAATGTTGGAGAATTGGTTTGTCCAATCTCAAAGTTTTGGAATAGTTTCACAAGAAATAGAAATAGAATGGCAGAGTACTATGCAAAAGACAATAATGACAGGGTTTCAGCAAGTGAATGAGGTCTTAGTAAAATAGAAGATCTGATGAAAGAGATGAAAGAGGGGACTTTAGATCCCAAACAACAGTTAAATGAAGGTGTACAAACTCTAGAACTGCCTTTATTGGACATGACACCAGGTAACATAGAGGGGATAAAGAGTTATCCAGTGACCAACGCAGCTTCTAAAACTAAAAAGCATTATGTTAAAAATTTTAAGAAAGCAGAGATACTGAAACAAGAGAAATTTATTGTGAAAATATGGGAAGTGATAAAAAAGGATATCCTGTCAGATGGGCTGAAAGACTGTTCAATTCAAAAGGAAACTGAATGGGATTTATTGTATAAATGGCTGCAATTACCAGATAATGTTGGAATAACATAGAACTAAACTAAAATGAAATTATAAAGTGAAAGCAGGAGGGTAATCAAAGTGTGAAAAAGCAGAAAATTGATTTGTTATGGTAATATGAATAGATAAGATGACTGTATACTCGGTGTTTTCCTATCCCCCAAATTCTTTTCCCCTTTTCCCTATCTCCCCTTAAATTCTGTACACCCCTACCTTGTCCTTAAATAAAGATGTTAAAAACAAAACAAAACATTGAATTCAGATAAAAACACAGAATTTTTCTCTAGTCATTTGGCCTTCGAGACAAGGCGTCAGCAACCACATTCTGGGTCCCTTTTACGCTGCGGATTTCAAAGTCAAAGTCTTGTAGAATCAGCGCCCATCTCATCAATTTGCTCCTGTTGGCTCGAATAGTCTTTAGCCATAGAACAGGAGAGTGATCGGTGCACAGGACAAATCTTCTCCCCCAAATGTACGGCTTTCAGCTTTTGCAGGGTCCATACGATAGCCAGACACTCTTTCTCGATGGTGGATAACTGTCTCTCACCAGGTTGGAGTTTCCTGCTGATGGAAGTCACTGGATGGAGACTCCCGCTGTCATCTGCTTGGCACAGCATGGCTCCCTGTCCCACCTTTGACGCATCCGTGCAGATGATGAACTCACGGTCGATGTCCGGTGCAACAAGGACAGGTCCTGAAGTCCGCGCTCTCTTCAGACGATCGAAGGCTACCTGGCATTCTGATGTCCACTGGATGTCCCCACCTCGCCTCTTTCGGGTTAAGCCTGTTTTCTTTTTGATTAGTGGCTTCATTTTCTCAACTGTGGGAAGGGTAGGCAGTTTCTTCAACTCCTCCAGAACACATATGACTGTTTTCTTCTTTGAAATCTTTTTGCACTTGCCTTTACCCTCACCCATAAACTCGACCACAGGTACTTCTGTCACAAAGCTCTTCATATGAGGGGGACCACTTTCCCGGGTCACCTCAAAATTCACAGGCAAGTTCCTTTTAAGTGCAATCTCAAACACTTGGCTTATTTCAGATTTACTGAGATTTTCATCATCTGGTTCTCTCCCATTAATCTCTGGTTTCTCAGGTAGGGGGCTTGTTTTGCAGGATTCTCAGTGCTTTTGTAGCTGCATGTGGAGCCTTCTTAATACTAGTCCCTTCAGCTTTCCAGTGCTGTCGTAACAAATCTACAGGTCCTGACCAGGCTAACTGCAATTTATTCCCCTTTATGGGCCTCAGGATCAGTACCCTCGTCCTCAGGACAGAATGTTCTTTCCCGGGCCTTTTTATCATACCAGATTTTCTTCTTTTCTTGAGCACCCTTTAAGTTTTGCTCTGCTATTTCTACAAACTTTTGCAAACCCACCCATTGGAAAGGGGTCGAGATCACTGGCAACGGGAATAGCTTAGCCCTCGTCTTGTCATTTCCATTACCTCATTTTTGTCAAGTATCACAGCTTTGACAATATTGTTTAACTTGCTTCCCCATCCCTGGCCAATAAAAGTTCTGGGCCACCCTTTGCTTAGTGCGAGAGATGTCCATGTGTGCTCCAAATACATCTTTGTGTACCTTTTCCAAAATCTTTTCTCGGTATTTAACCGGTACAATTAACTGTTTGTGGGGACCTTCTCCTCCCCTATGAGGAGTCACTAAAACCTCTCTGTACAATAAATCTTTTTCCACACAATGCCTCTCTGGCTGTTCCGGGGTCAGTGGAATGGGATTCTCCTTCAATTTTTTCGAAGCATTCAGTTAAGGAGCTATCTTCTTTCTGTTCCTTAATAAAGGAGGAACTCTTAGGATTTCTCAACAGCACTAAATCAGCTTTTTCCCTCATTTCAGGATGTTCCCCTAAAATGAGTCTTTCATTGCTAGTTTCAGCGCTTTCCTCAGTGGCTTCAATCTGCCTCCCCTGAGAGCGGGTTATCATTAAAACACTCTGCACATGCTTAGATTAATCTAAACCAATCAGACAAGGAGCTGGGATTTGATTCTGACACTGCTACTTTCCATATACCAAACCACCCATGGTACTCTAGCCATCGGCAGAACCACAGAGTCTGAACTAATGCCTTTGAGGGTGATAAACACATGTTCTAATGTTTTTTCTTTAGGAATGATGTCTGAGTGACAAATAGTAATCTGGGAACATGTATCTCTTAAACCTAAATACTTTATGTTGTCAATAAAAATAGTTTCCCCAGAGCTATCCAGTAAATCTTAATTTCACTTGATAAAAAAACCACTGTAACACTTTAGCTTCAGGAAGTTCTGGGCTCTCTGCCAAGTCCATTTCCCTAGCAACAGTACTGCTGCTGGTAGGTTCAGCTGCTGAAGGCTGAAGGAGAAATACTTTTTAAGGCTTATTGGTCCTATGCTCAGAATAAGGGGATTTATTAACTCTTCCCTCAGAACTATTTGATTTCAGGGGACTTTGCTCTGGGAATGAGGGTTTGGCTTTAAAATGGCTTCCCTTAGCTTGAGCCTGACTGAAGTAATTTTTACCAGATTGGGATTTCTTACTGTCATCCCACACTTTCCTACCAATTTTTACCCCAGAAAATTGAGGATCTCTGATCTCACTAATAGAATCAGCATATTCCGACGCTTGTAGCACATTTTAGGATCCTTGTCCTTGACCAGATAACGCACTTCCCCTGGCAAAATTGAATAAAATTGTTCCAATCCAACCACATTTTTCATTTGTTCTAAGGAAGTGATATGTTCTTGCTCTAAACACCTATTAAGAAACTGAGTCAAACCTTGCCCCAAGTTGAGCAAAAGACTCCTCAGGTTTCTTTGTAATTGCACGAAATTTTCTTCTCAGGTGCTCTGAATTAATCCCAAATCTGGAATACACCATCTTTCTATAAGCCTCAAAATCTCTAGCTTGCTCCAGAGGCATCTGTGAATAGATTTCAGATAAGACACCACCTATTTGTGATCTTAAAATTATCATTCTCTCATCATCTTTAACCCCGAAATCCCAACACGCTCTCTCAAAAGAAATCAGGAAAGATTCAGGACAATCTCCATTCCGATACTGGGGAAATTTCTTTAGGTCCATTTTTGAGGAATTTACCACACTGGAATTATTATTATTATTATTTTGAGCAGCTAATTCCAATTTCTTCATCTGTTTGGAATTGCATTTCCCTTTCCCTCTCTCTCCTTTTTGATTTTTTTTCTCTTTCCAATTCTTGCTCATACTCCCTTTTCCTTTCAAGTTCTCTGTGCTCAAATTCCCTTTTCCTGTTTTCTTTTTCCAATTCTAATTGGTTTTTCATAGCTAACTCCCTCAGTTTGAATTCCTGTTCTAGCTTCCATTTTTACAAATCTTGGGAGCTTTGGATATTTTCTCCCTCTGAGGCAATTATTAGTGAGCCCTCAGTTTCTTCCTCACTCTGAATTTGAGGGTTCCCATTTCCCTCAGCACCCTGGAGCTCAACCTGTGCCTCCATAACCAACTTTTTACTTTGTTTGGGCGGCATAAACAACACAGTTCCTTATTACTAAACTGATTCTTTTCCCTCACCAGACCCAAAAGGACCTTTCTTTCAGTGGCTTTCCTTTTAAAGCAGCTCGCCTCGGCTACTCCCAATTTCACAACTCTTGCCCACAATATTTCCCTGTCTGGGCAATTCTTGTCTCCAGACACAAGAACAACTTTCTGCTTAGCTTTTCTTTACTTTTAGCTTTTATTATCACCTCAGATCTATCCTGACTTAGGCTTCTACTCCATCCGCTACTGCTCTTTACCCTCAGAGTTCCGGATTTTGAGCTAGCCACTTGGTCTTGTAAATTCTGAGGTAAATGGTTTCTCTTGAGTAGGTATTTTCCCTATCCTAGGATTCTCCAGATCTGGGTTCAGAAGCCCTGAAACTAAGTCTTCCACAAGACTCTAATGGGTGACCACTTCTTGCCACAGATCTCAACCCCTCCTAGCCAGGAATACCTTCCAACTCAAGCCCATTTAATTTTTCACTGGATCGTTTCGTATCCCAGCGCTGTGCCACTAATTTGTCACGTTCCCGCCTGTCCCTTGGTTGTTTCACCAAACACAGGGCACAAGTTACGTGTCGTTTCGCTGCCACCAGTTGATTACATCATCATTATGTATTATTAATAATAGAGGTCCAGGCCATGTGTCATTTTAAATAGAACCAAATAGAAGTTGTTTATTAATACAGGTGATGAAGGTACAATCAATGTCTTTAACTCTTAACCAAACATCCCACTTCATCCACCCTCAACCGCCAACCCTCTCTCTCCCTACTCCAAACTCCCAATTCCCAAAACCTCTCTTCTCAACCCCCTCAAACTCCAATCTAAACTCCTCCTCCTCCTGCAGAGAATCTTATATCTGGTGACTCCGCCTCTCCAGCACTCTCATTGGCACATGCAAATAGCTTATTACTATTCATCACCTGGGCGGACACCACAATAAGTTTATCAGATTTTCTGACCAATAAACCCCAGCACAAGTGGCAGCCATGTTAGCTGTTTTTCTCTGGCAAAATCTGATA